>CAVLGL010000126.1:27500-1285695 GCA_963668995.1 Parnassius mnemosyne | reverse complement strand
AAAAGTAACTAACGGGACCCTATTACTAAATCTCCGCTGTCCATCCGTCCATCCATCTGTCTGTCTGCGAGCTGCATCTCATGATTTGTAATAGGTAGACAGTTGAAATTTTTCACAGAATGTGTATTTCTTTTGTCGCTATAAAAACAAATAATAAAAATAAAACTAAGTTAAAAATTAAAGGTGGTGCCCTCCCAGAAGAATACACTAGAAACGTGTGTGGTGGTACGGAACCCATCATGCGCGAACCCGATTCGCACTTGGCAGGTTTTTTGTTCATCTTTACTTTCATACAAAAATCCACTTGAGTAGCTACAGAAGCCCAGGAACTTCTACAGTCAATTATTAACATGAAGGACATATGCCTCAAGGTGTCTCAGAATATTTATGATAATTTAATGTATAGTGACAAACGAACGTACAGTCCATCTGATCACATCTGCACATCATATCTGTAACCATCGTCTAACAAAAATATTACAGATGTAACACATCACCACCCGAACACTAATATGGAATTACAGTTTTTTATATTTTTTTTTAAAACGTTACCTCCACACTAGGATTTTCTCCTGTATCGCGGGAACAGTTTACATACATAGATTCCACAAGTACAACAGTCAGAAAACTTGACCATAAGTTGTTTTTAATTAAATTTAAATAAATGTTATTTGCCAATTGTATGTGGTTTTATTACCTCTGCCATTGGCGCCGCTTTACCGATGCACGTGTCAGTCAGAGGTAATAAAACCACATAAAATTTGCCCATAAATATTTATTTAATTCATTCATGGTCGAGTTTTCCGAAGTAAAGTTATTTCTATACGTTTGAACACATATTTTGACGTACTTAAGATACTTAACGGGAACCACAGGGTTTTGGTTACATGTTATATGTACCTACACACACAAAAGTATACTTACAAACATTGTAACTATGTACTCGATTAAGTAACTGTTGACCATAACCTTGCATTACGCGTTTGTCCAGGGAATTAATTGATTTAATTTCACTATCCAGGACGGCACTTCCGCTTTCAATTGTCCGAAACCCTACACGGGAAGCGACCACCGGCGACGAGCTTACTTTCTTACGTTCAGATAGGATATAATTATGATAGAAGAATATGCGTCAATTCAAATCCATCATCGTAGTTGTGGGCGGTCTGACTATCAATTGAAGACATGGTTACATTGGGACTGACTGACTGCATCGTTGGTCTATGGTCGTAAGCCTGGCTGCTGATAATGAGGTCTTGGGTTGAATTCTGGGTGGGGTCTAAATCAGTTATTATGTTTTTCTATGAGGGAATTTCCAGTAGCGGCCCCGTGCCTCGGAAAGCACGTAAAGCCGTAGGTCCTGGGCCTGATCTCTCTCCAGTCTTGTCGGATATCCGTCCCATCGGACTATGAAAGTGAGGGTATAGGGCACTACGAGTATATTCCTGTTCTGCGCTGTTAATTACGTGGTAGAGCCATGCTGAAGCTATATTAATAGTATAATTGTAGCACGAATGGACCGGCTCGACCGGGGAAGGACCACACTCTCACAGAATACCAGCGTAAAATAGCTAGCTTTCGTATGGTGAGTGTAGTGAACCGGAGACCCATTTTACTGGAAAAGAGGCATTCTATCTTAGTCCTCACGGCTGACAACGCATCTGCATTTTAATTCGGAAATGAAGATAGATGTAAATGTCTATGGGCCACAGAAACCACTTACCATCAGGTGGACTGTGTGCTCGTTGGTCGCCCTTATTCTATAAAAAAGATGGCTCGTCTCCGTTGAGATTGGCCGCTGTGATTGAAATTCGGTCTGGAGGACATAATTTATTATTATTATTACATCGTTAGATTACAGTTAAATAATTTGATACATTACATTTGATTTTGATACGATGCGCGATTTCAACCCTAATTATTATTCTAAAACAAAGTTACTCATAATATCAGCTATCTGCCAGTGAAAGTCCCAGCAAAATCGGTCCAGCCATTTCGGATATTAGCCGGAAGAAACAGACCGTATTGTTATATGTACCGTATATACTTTCATATGCAATTAATGAAAAGCTGTTGTTTTGATATTACAAACAGACACTTCAATTTTATTTATTTATATAGATTTAAGTGACGAACGTACTTACAATCCACCCGATAGTAAGTGGATACTGCAGACCACCAATTTTGGACAAAGTAGAAGTACTAAGATGGACCGCGTCACAGGCTGTAATTTTTTTGTATCTGTATAGACTTGAGACCGAAGTATAGCAGTGCAAGCATTGCTGCTTGGAGAAATAGGTGAGTAGGCGGAAAGTCTAGACGGACTCCTAGCCAGAAGGGAAGTCTTTATAGAATTTATATGTGGTAAAGCCATGCTGCAGCTACTGCAGCCCATGGACACCGGCCACCAACTTTGGACAAAGTAGAAGTACTAAGATGGACCGCGTCACAGGCTGTAATTTTTTTGTATCTCTATAGACTTGAGACCGAAGCATAGCAGTACAAGCATTGCTGCTTGGAGAAATAGGTGAGTAGGCGGAAAGTCTAGACGGACTCCTAGCCAGAAGGGAAGTCTTTATAGAATTTATATGTGGTAAAGCCATGCTGCAGCTATATTAGTGGGCTTGGCCGGGGTAAGACCATGCTCTCACAGAATACCAGCGTAAAATAGCAGCTTGACACTGCTGTGTTTCGTATGGTGAGTGTAGAGAACCGGAGACCCTTTTTACTGGAAACGAGGCATTCCATCTTAGTCCTCACGAGTGACGACGCATCTGTATTTTGATTCGTAAACGAGGATAGATGTAGATGTCAATGGGCCACAGCAACCACTTACCATCAGGCGGACTGTGTGCTCGTTTGTCACCCTATTCTATAAGAAAAAAGTCTTTACTCCTAGAAAAATGTGACACATTTTAATTTTGTGTGACGTGAGGATTAACGTGAGGAGTAAAATACTGAATGTGCGTCTTAAAACGAAATATCAGATATTATTATTGTTCAGTCGTCTTTTCACTAACTTTATTAAACTGACTGGCTTTATAATCATCATCTTCCTTATGAAAAAGCATATATATGGACAAAGTAGTAAAAGCATGAATGATTTCCAATAAAAAAAATCTTTATTAAGGGTTAATATACTACTAAACAGTACATGTTTGATAATAACCCCTAGAATGAGGTGATTGCTACCATACTGTTTTTAAATGTTTTCTTATTTAATTGTCCAACATCGAAAATCAACATGTATAGTATCGCTGAGTATCTTGCTGCTTCTTCTCATGGCAGAGGTTTCTTCTAAATCAGTGGTAAAAGCAAATGACTATACAATTTACTAAATTAGAAAATGTGTGAAATTAGGTCATCAGCGAAATTTTTTTGGGTCCCCTTTAGTTTGTTGCAAAATTTGTGTTGTCCTGTATTTGATTTCGCCGCCGTGCTGAGTAGAGCAGTTCTGCCGCCACGTGTTCGTGTTTATATCACGCGCCTGCTACCACTCACCATTTTGACAGGTCACACCAACGATACCACAATTAAAACATCACATAAACATCATTCCAGGTGTTGCAATATGAGCTTAATGCACACACAACAAAGTTTGTAATAGAGAGTTTATTTATTAGTTTTTAACCCTGTTCGATTATAAAACGGTGCACTCTTTTCCCATACATTGAAGTAATAAGTTCAAAAACATGACTATGGAATATGGATCTTAAGTAAAACGGCTGAGGTTGGTTTTCAAATATCCAGATAAATATTTTAAAGCTTAAATGATATCAGACGCAAGTAATATAAGTAAGGAGCGCGTGATTCAAAGATCAAAGAGGTTTTGATCAATCCGCCGATCTGTACGCTGAGTGTGTCTTGGTACTTTATGAATTTTTACGAAAGCAATTTTACTGTATATTTAATAATATTTTTGTTTTCTATATAATAATATTTTGATGAAGTAATTTAGAAATAAAAATTAACACAAATTAAGGTTAAAGATGTATATTGAATATAATTTGGATTATTTAAGATTCAAATTAAGATATTAAAAAAAATAAGAATCAATTTAGTAATAAATAAGAAATTTAATTTGGAAATAGGTCCAAAGCTTAAAGCCTTAGCCTTTGTAAGTTTTAGATGATTTAAAGTTCTTGACTTTATGATATATAAATGTTGCGGCTAAAGGCCGAAGTGCATACACCTAGATATACCTATATACATAGATAGATCTAGGTATAGTCGGCTACAACATGGTGCAGTCAAATGCGGTCAAACTTAGGTGAATTAGTAATGGCATGTACAGATAATGCCAGAAATAAAACCTTGCTTACAAGGTTTTTCGGGAAAAGTCTTAAATAATTTAGATAAAAGTCGGCGACTTTTTTTTCCAGCTGTACCTTAATTTAATTGTCGCTGATATTATTTGACAAATTTAACAAAAGTCATAGTTATTTTAACTATTACAATAAAAACAACAGAATAAAGATTAAAACAGTTATTTAAAAAAAAACTGCGTAAAGAAGTTTACTGAAAAAAGAACAATCCTATATCACTTGATGGATTTTATATTTAGAGTGTGCCTAAGATATAGACATACACACGTACATACTACAAAACATTTTTTATTTTTCATTTTTAATTTCTTATTCTTCTTTTTTATTGGATAAGGGTGACAAACGAGCACACAGTCCACCTGATGGTAAGTGGTTTCTGTGGCTCATAGACATCTACATCTATCCTCGATTACCGTACCAGACCAGTTGTCACCCGCGAGGACTAAGATGGAATGCCTCGTTTCCAGTAAAATTCCAGAAACACAGCAGCGTTGAGGTTGAGCTGCTACTTTACGCTGCCTTTTCCCCGGTCGAGCCGACCCATTCGTGCTACAACTATACTACTAATATAGCTGCAGCGTGGCTCTACCACGTTTTTCTTGCTGGTCGACTAACGATCAAGATTATCCATGCGGGTATAATCAAAGCCGCGAGCTTTGATGTGGCCGCTGTTTACGTGCTCCGCTCGTCTGTGTTTACCGTTAAACAAACTCATCTGGAGTAACGACGCCAACTCGAAAACTCGCCAACACTCCAATACCGCCAACGTATAAATCTTTAAATATATAAGAACTGCACCTTTGTAAAGAAGGAATGTGTTTAAAAGTGTTTAGGGGGGTAAATAATGAAAACATTAATCAATACAGTATATATACAATTGGACCAATTCGAACGAAATAAAAACATGACACTAGATTCTTGGGCTGCATCAACACTTACCATCAAGTGTTTTAGTAAAATATAGCAAAAAAAAATTAAGAGAAAAAAAGGTTTTTCACGATATTCTATCCTGGTCATGGCATCGATTTTTAACTGTCCCTGATCTGCCACAACCCACTTGGTTAATATAATCTGGAATGAATTAAAACGAGTTAAAATTTTAGGTTCTAGTTTTTTTACTATGATAGTGGATTGGATGGATGGTTTACAGCCTATGAAAGTACACTAGTCTTCTACTATAGATTGTCGTCTCATAGAAAAAAATTTGCCATAGTTGATACGCTTGGTAGACGGGTTGGCAACCGCAGTTTTTTATTATTTTGAGTTGTCATCGGAATAATACTACAGCCCATCTCTTGTTTCAGTTTCCCTCTGTCTCTGTTATACTAATTATTATGGTAATAAATATTGTATATTTGATTGTTATGTAAATAAATGATTTTAAACGATTTAAAAGCTAATGTTATGTTAACTTCGGCATATATCTATAAATCAAAGGTTGTACAGAGTTTTATATCCACATTTCACGTTTTAAACCAAAGACGTATTAAAAAGGCATACTTTAAAAACATCTTAGTTTTAAACTAGGTTTTCACTGCAGTAGACGGGGAGTAGGTTGGTTCAAACATTGGTGTTTGGCGACTGCCGAAGGCCAGCGATGATGGTGTTTGTTGCTACATTCGTTCGACTAAGCCGAATGAACGATATTGTGTGTAAACAAAATGCTGCGGTTTCTACGTTTGTGACCGGTACGTGTTATAAGCCGAAGCGATTGTAGTAAAAATAAAATGAAAACTTTTTTAAAAATTAATTTTTAATTTTAAGCCTTTTTTCGTAACCAAAACTATTATCATTGATTTTATAAAGGTTTTAAAGAGGGATATTATGTTTACTCTCCAAATAATGTCCTTTAGTCATCTGAAATTGGTGTTCACAGACTGCGCAACGTGGACTACCTAATATTTAACTTTTATTAACCTTATTAATATCCAGTGGTTATTTTACGGAGAGCCTTTTACTAGTAACGGGGTATTCTGCTTAAACTCTTAGCATATCAGCAAATTTGATTCTTAATAAACAATATACATAGGTCCACATATGATACTGTCTATTAGGAATAAAGGTCAATCAATAAAAGGTGGTGCCACAGCATCCACTTACCATCCGATAGACTATGTACCCGTTTGTCAACTTTATTCTATAAAAGCAAAATTTTTTTGTTAATAAGTAAACTAAATTCTAGTACCTACTGACTGTATGAAAGTAATTCTTATAAAATGCTAGCTGGTACCCGCACGTTGCTGCCACAGAAAAAATAATTGAGGAAATATCGTTTTAAATTTGGAAGCGTTATATTGTTTAATTATTGGCGTGTAGTGGCGGTCAAGAATATCCACTACCCCATATCCTCCCGTGGGTGTCGTAAAAGGCGACAAAGGGAAACAGGCAGGAGATGGGCAGCAGCATCTTCTTGATAACAATAAACTAACAATAAAAAACTGCGGTTGCCAACCCGCTCGCCAAGCGTGGCAACTATGGCAAATACCCCCCTATGAATTACAACGGCCCCCAGTCCCCGGCGGCCCCGCTATTCCTGGCTACGGTGGCGACCATGGTAACGGCGGGGCAGGGGGTGCTAAGAATCTCCGGTGGAGGTTCGGTTGCCACCTTAGACGACTCGACCTGGCAACACACAACGCACGCACCCTGAGGACTGACGAGAAGATTGTGGAGCTGGAAGAAGAGATAGACAAGTTGCGCTGGCATATTATAGGATTATCCGAAGTCCGAAGAGAGGTGGAGGACACGGTAATCCTCGAATCCGGCAACTTGCTCTATCACCGGGAGGGCGACCATCTGTCCCAAGGAGGTGTCGGATTTACCGTCCACAAGTCTCTCGTTAACAACGTTGTAAAGATCGGGAGTGTGTCGACGAGGGTTGCGTACCTTATACTCAGAATCACCAAACGGTATTCGCTGAAGGTCATACAGGTTTACGCACCAACCTCGGCACACCCCGATGAGGAGGTGGAGGAAATGTATGAGGATATCTCTAGAGCCATGCATTCCTCCAAACCCCAATATACGGTGTTAATGGGAGACTTCAATGCAAAACTAGGCACAAGAGAGAACGGTGAGCTGAAAGTGGGAAAATTTGGAATAGGGCAACGGAACCCAAGGGGCCAGCAGCTGGCCGACTTCATGGAGAAAGAGGGACTCTTTATGATGAACTCTTTCTTCCAGAAGCGGCCCCACAGGAAGTGGACCTGGTCGAGCCCCGACGGTTCGACAAAAAATGAGATTGACTTCATTATGACGACCAGACGACAACTGTTCAGTGATGTCTCCGTGATCGTGAGGGTGAAAAATGGTAGCGATCACCGAATGGTTAGAGGCACACTGAACCTAAACGTTAAGTTGGAGAGGTCTCGTCTAATGAAGTCAACGCTCCGTCCCCCTCGTGCTTTGTTCCAAAGTCCCGAAACCTTTCAGCCCAGTTACAAAACCGTTTTCAGTGCCTAGAAGACTGCAATGAAGTGGACGATTTGAATGATAAGCTCGTGGAAACTGTCCATGCGGTCGGAGCTAAGTTCTGCAAGACCCGCCGCAGAAGAACACAAAAACTCTCCGATCACACTCTTAATCTCATGGCTGTTAGACGGGAGATGAAGCTACATTCTTCAACAGACTTGACAGCATACAGGCATCTGAACAGACAGATCTCCAAATGCATGCGGCGGGACTTACGCAACTTCAATACAGCTCGTATTGAAGAAGCGATCGAGCGGAACCAAGGCTCCAAAGTCTTAGCCAGAGATCTGTCTGCCAGAAAGAGCCAACTGTCAAAGCTGAAGACAGAATGTGGCAGCATCGTTTCCGGGACACCTGAGATTTTGAGTGAGATTGAGAGGTTCTATGGGCAGTTGTACACGTCATCGTTGGAGCCACACGCAAGTGTGAGTAACGATCTAAGAGCGAGTCTCATCCGACACTATTCCGAAGATATCTCGGACGTCAGTCTGAGCGAGATTAGAATGGCTTTCCAGCACCTTAAAAACGGTAAGGCCCCAGGCGAGGATGGAATTACAGCGGAGCTTCTGAAAGCGGGTGGAAAACCGGTACTTGAAGTCCTTCAGAAGCTCTTTAATTCCGTTCTACATGGTGGCATTACACCGGAGGCGTGGAGCAGAAGTGCGGTGGTCTTGTTCTTCAAGAAAGGTGACAACGCTCTCTTGAAGAACTACAGACCGATTTCCCTTCTGAGCCGCGTCTACGTGCTGTTTTCGAGAGTCATTACGAATCGTCTCGCGCGCAGACTTGACGACTTTCAGCCTTCCGAACAAGCCGGTTTCCGAAAGGGCTTTAGCACCATAGACCACATACATACCCTTCGGCAAATTGTACAGAAGTCCGAAGAGTACAATTTGCCACTATGTCTGGCGTATGTGGACTATGAGAAAGCCTTTGATTCCGTCGAAATTTGGGCGGTGCTGCAGTCCCTTCAGCGGTGCCAAGTTGACTGTCGGTATATCGAAGTGTTGAAGTGCTTGTACAGTAGGGCTACGATGGCTATCCGAGTACAGAACCAGAGTACGAAACCTATCCAATTGCAGAGAGGTGTAAGACAGGGTGACGTCATATCCCCGAAACTCTTCACCGCTGCATTGGAAGACGTTTTCAAGCTTCTGGACTGGAAAGGATACGGTATCAACATCAATGGCGAGTACATCACTCACCTTCGATTTGCCGACGATATAGTCCTTATGGCAGAATCGCTGGAGGACCTAAGCACTATGCTCAATGACCTCGATAGTGTTTCCCAACGGATAGGTCTTAAGATGAACATGGACAAAACAAAGATCATGTTCAATGTCCATGTCACACCTATGCCGGTAGTTGTTGGGAGCACTAAGCTGGAAGTTGTTGACGAGTATGTTTACCTGGGACAAATAGTCCGACTAGGTAAGTCCAACTTCGACCGAGAGGTCAATCGACGGATTCAACTCGGCTGGGCAGCGTTCGGGAAGCTACGACACATCTTCTCGTCAGACATACCTCAAAACCTGAAAACGAAATTGTACAACCAGTGCGTGTTGCCAGTGATGACTTATGGAACTGAGACGTGGTCCTTCACTGCTGGCCGTATGAGGAAGCTCAAGGTCGCTCAGCGAGCTATGGAGAGGGCTATGCTCGGAGTTTCTCTGCATGATAAACTTAGGAATGAGGATATCCGCAGTAGAACCAGAGTAACCGACATAGCCCAACGGATTAGTAAGCTGAAGTGGCAGTGGGCCGGCCATATAGCTCGAAGAACCGACAACCAATGGGGAAGAAAGGTTCTCGAGTGGCAGCCTCGTACCGGTAGGCGAAGTGTAGGGCGTCCCCCCACGAGATGGAGTGACGACCTGGTAAGACATGCAGGAAGTCGATGGATGCAGGTGGCTCAGGACCGTGCTTTGTGGCATTCTTTGGGGGAGGCCTATGTTCGGCAGTGGACTTGTGAAGGGCTGTAATGATGATGATGATGATGATATTGTTTAATTAGGAGTGAATACATAAATTCGTTGAAATTGAATGATACATAACTTTCAAATAAATTTGTCGGTACAATATGCGCGCCACCTACTGTGAGTTAATTGTACTATGCCTGTAACATTTGCACTAGTACAAGCAATAAGTTGACCAAGTTTAACCGCAATTTGATCAACGCGCAATATGGCAGCGCGGAAAATACGAACAAACAAAAATAAATTTTTATATATTAGATTTCATTAGTTTGAAAAACTGTACATTTATTTACATAAATAATTGATATTGCGGCAAGCTCATCGCTCAGCTACTAAGACTTCACCCTAAATTTCACAGCACACGAGGAATTTGGGTAATTATAAATTACAATTTTAAGTACTCATTAATCACGTGCTGGCTGGTGGAGGAAAACATCGTGAAAAACGTACATATCACTTCTTTGCCCTAAAACCCTCTCAGTAATGAGAAGGCTGTACCTAACTATAGATACTACTAACTGTACAATTTATTTCATTCATTACGTCACATGTCGACTGTTTAGTGTAACACGGGCCTAACTAACCCATTGATTACTTTTTTTTATAAGATAAGGGTGACAAACGAGCTCACAGTCCATCTGATGGTAAGTGGTTGCTGTGGCCCATAGCCATCTACATCTATCTTCGATTAAGATTCAAAATTATTTTTGTGTTCCGAAGCGAAGTTGGACGCAAGTTGGACACGTAATTTCAACACCACCAAGAGTTAAATGTTCATATACGGAGAAATGCCTGCATGCGATGTTTATGCTCACTTTCTGGCTCTCACCGATGGCCTATTTTTTAACACAGATTAAAGTTTGGCGGAGAGTTTACATAGAATAGATACTGCGTAATCTACTTTATAGCTGGAAAAATGCAGATGCGTTGTCACCCATGAGGACTAAGATGGAATGCCTCGTTTCCAGTAAAAAGGGTCTCCGGTTCTCTACACTCACCATATGAAACACAGCAGCGTTAAGCTGCTATTTGACGCTGGTACTCTGTGAGAGCGTGGTCCTTTCCCGGTCGAGCCGACCCATTCGTACTACAACCATAAATAGCTACAGCATGGCTCTATCACGTATATAACTTTATATGGGGGATATTGGCCATAATCGTCACGCTTGGCAGGAGGGTTGGCAACCGAAGTTTTTTATTGTTTTGAACTTTCACTCTACCTATTTAAATTATTGTTTTTAACACAATTTAATTATCTCAAATATAATTCCAATAAATAGTCTTTCCGCTCATTGTTCGCACTTGGGCCAAGCCCCGCGGGCCGTACTCAATTCACTTTGAAGTGCTCTCGGGATATTTACGTAGTGTTTGTATATTTTCATATTTGCGGTGGCCCCGAACTTATAAACTGCTCGGTACTCGCTAAACTCTGTAATTTACTAACTTATTGCTTTTCAACGAAATTGGTTAAGAATTGCCGCTGTTACAAGAATATAAAATATGATCTTAATACTTTAGCGAGAGTTACAAAATTATGTTGGAAAAGATTTAATATGTATATACGTACAATACTTCTGCTATTTGACAGTTCTAATCACTAGACGTAAATTGAACAGAATTTTACAGTTTTTATCGGCTTTCTTGATACTCGATGCTTAGCAGCAACCATGGACATTTTTGGATAGAAAATATGTTGTGTAATAGAAACAGAAACTTTTTTTATTCAATATAGATTATAAATAATACTTATTGAAAGTAACTCTTTTGTTTTATTACCACTGGTTCAAAAAAACCTCTGTCCTGGGAAAAAGCAACAAGGAACCCAGCGGGACTTTTTAAAAAAATGACGGCTTACGATCATGAATGTTACACAATTAACAACACAAAATAAATTAGAAATAGCTTGGTAGCGATCACCTCATTCCCAGGGCTCATTATCATCTTTTTTTTCTCTTTTTTTTACCCCACACTAGGATTTTCTCCTGTATCGTGGAGGCACTTTAATAATAATAATAATAATATTTTTTTGTGATAAAGGACTTACCCCTCTACCCTTAGCCAACGAGCAATGGCAAGACCCGGCAGTACAGAGCATTTCCGACCGGGAGACCGTATGGAAGGAGAAGGAGCTCCACGGGAGGTTCTACAAGGCTCTACATGAGCCTTTCGTAGATACAGTTGCCTCCCTCCACTGGCTACGTTTTGGTGACCTCTTCGGGGAAACCGAGGGTTTTGTCTGTACAATACAGGATCAGGTTATTAAGACCAACAACTATCGGAGATACATCCTAAGGGATGGCACCGTCGACATTTGTCGAGCTTGTCGCCATCCTGGTGAATCACTTAGGCATGTCATCTCCGGTTGTTCGGCGCTTTCTAACTCTGAGTACTTGCATAGGCACAACCTAGTAGCCAGGATTCTACACCAGGAGCTCGCTCTGAAATACGGTCTCGTGGATCGGAAACTGCCTTATTATAATTACATGCCGGAAGCCGTGCTCGAAAATGACCGCGCCAGGCTCTACTGGGACCGGGCCATCATCACAGACAGGACCATTCTTGCGAATAAGCCTGATATTGTGCTGATGGACCGGGCACAGTCAAGGATATTTTTGGTCGACATTACCATTCCGTATGACGAGAACCTCGTGAAAGCCGAAACAGATAAGCGAACAAAATATCTGGACCTGGCTCACGAGGTGACCGACATGTGGGGTGGACTGCCGGCCGAAATTATACCTGTAGTCGTTTCTGCGAACGGGTTAATCCCAGTCAGCCTCTCGGATCATCTGAGGCGACTGGGACTCCGTGACGGACCGCTCCAAGCTCAAATGCAGAAGGCGGTGCTCCTCGATACCGCCCGCATCGTCCGCCGGTTTCTTTCCCTTTCCCCCTAACCCTCGGCCGTTTGGTCTCCCCTGCCGAGGGCTTCCATCTGGTTGGGTTTTTATTTATTTATGTATTTTTTATGCATTTATTTTATTTTGTTGATATTTATGTATGTTTATCATTTTCATTTACAATTATATATTTATACAGCCCAACCAGATGAGTAAACTATATAGAGGCCCCAAATAATAATAAATAATAAATTTTTTAATAGGTTTTAATGGTTTTAAGTCTGATTAATAATTTTAATTTAATATAATTCAATTTTATTTTAATTTAATTCATATTTGTAATTTAAATTTCATTTCAAATGTAACTATCATCAGATGGATTGAAATAAATGTTTATTATTATTATTATTTATTATAAATTCTTTATTTCGACCAACAATAGTTCTAGATTGTTAGTAACACTTACTTAGCCTAATCTTTATATATAAAAATTACGTGTCACGTTGTTTGTCTGCGATGAACTCTCTAAACTACTGAACTGATTGCAATGAAATGTTTCACAATGTGTGCAGTTTGGTCCAACTTGAGAGATAGGATATTTTTTATCCCGATAAGTGAGCCTCAGTTTTTTTTAATTGTGAATATAATAATTTTTTTTGGACAAACGGTCGTCGGCAAGGCCAGAACAACGTCTGCCTGGTCAGCTACTTTATATATAAAAAGTACGTCTCACATTGTTTGTCCGCGATGAATTCCTAAACTACTGAACTGATTTCAATGAAATTTTTCACACTGTGTGCATTTTGGTCCAACTTGAGAGATAGTTTTAATCCCGATAAATGGCCCTCAAATTTTTTTATTGCGAAATTAAGGATTTCTATAGGAAGGGTCGTTGGAAAGGGCAGAACAACGTCTGCCTGGTCAGCTAGTGTTAATAATAATAGAAGTTAATATCAAAATGCTGTCGCAATATTACTTATCCTATATTAGTAACTTAACCTATCCCCACCTTCACATAGCGAACTCCAGGTGGGATTCTCCTGGTGCTGGTGTGTGCACATTCCAAGCCTTCCAGAGTAGGCTATCCAGCTTCACAGCCAATGCGCTGAGAAGGGTGTTGGAGCTCCTCAATAGCTTATCATGGACGCGGCACGCTTGCGCATGATCGCGTAGAAGTCGTCCACACGAGCATCCACAAACTAAAGTTATTCATGGATACACCGTCTATTGAGCAACCGACACCTGCTCTGCTGAGCCTCTCAATGAGTCTGTTAACATAAAGATTTCCCATCTCCTGGTTTGTTTCCCCTCTGTCGCCTCTTACGACATCCACGGGATGATATGGGCTAGTGGATATTCTTAGTGGTATAAAATCGTATGTAATCTTGGCTTACTTTTGCTTTAAATTAATAAGATTTAGATAAAGAGTGATTATTGAAATAAGTTAAATGAAACGCGGTAAATATTAACTATAGCAGTGTCTTTTTCTCCTGATAAGTCTTGCTGTGTATACTGTGTAGTGGTTTTGGATGTTGTGGTCCTGGGTGCTGGGTGACAATGACAGTACACGCAACTGTGGAAAAAAGATGTTGCTCTCCAAATGAGACAATATACATTCCTCATTAGTATTACAAATGTATCCTAGGGATTTTTGCCGACAGATACGCCTTAGGGACCTTCAAGAAAAGCGCCTACTCTTTTTTTTTAATCCACGGAAACGGACGGACAGAATCACAGACACGGGAGCAGCGTTAAAGTAAGGTGTAAAGTGTCTATATCTATTATCTACAATCACTAATCCACGCAAGCGTGGTGATTTAGGATAATCTAACCTTTTTTTTTTTACTAAACCAGAGCTTGGGAACAATCCCACCTGATGGTAAGTGGTGATGCAGCCGAAGATGGTGAAGTGCACCGATTTAATTTAAGACACCCACAATGAAAAGAGAGGCAAACTATTTCACTCCTTTGTTGTAATTCTACCACGTATATAACTATATACGTGGCACTACCACGTATATAGTTATATACTTGGTAGAGCCACGCAGTAGTTATGTTGTACTTGTAGCACGAATGGGTCAGCTCGACCGGGGAACGACAGAGTATACAGAATACCAGCGTAATATTGCAGCTTATTGCTGCTGTGTTTGTTATGGTGACTGTAGAGATCCGGAGCCCCTTTTTACTTGAAACGAGGCAGTACCTAATCAGGGTTAACAAGCGCATCTGTATTTTGATTCCTTACTGAGGTTAGATATAGATGTCTATGGGCCACAGAATCTACCAGGTCTGTGTGTTCGTTTGTCACCCTTGTTCTATAAAAAACGCATGACGAACGAACGAACGAACCTATATGGGAACAAACATATACACAGTAGTGGTATTTTACAGGCTGGTGAAAAGGAGGTTATATTATTGCTCTGTCATATTTAATATTATTAGCTAAACCATGCAAAGTTACAAACAATAAAGTAATATTTCTGAAACCGTACATGTACAATAAATACATCTTAAATTATGCTAATGTAAAATTTTGCGGCTTCTTAATATGGAATCCGTAAAACTGCTAAATGGAATTAGTCCTTATAAAAGATTTATGATATGGCAGGCTGCACATTATGCATGCAATATTTTATGACAATATTACACTGTCTGAAAAATATAGACGATAGATATGTTAACAAAAGAATCAGTTTATTGTAAATAAAGATGCACTTATAACAAGATCTATGTATCTCGGAAATAAATCATGAGGTTAATTGCTAAAAATAGTACCCCCTCCTTTTTGAAGTGGTTAAAAACAATAATAGTGTGAGAGCGGATGTTCAACTTGCTCTCCTGCTTACACAATTAATCATTATCACCTCAATTATCACCAATAAAACAGCGTAACTGCACTATACTTTGAGTATGGACTATAGAGCAATTACAGTTCGACCATACCGTAATACCTATGTATGTCCCCGTCACAAGTACACAGTAGTGTTACGTGACGGACGTAATTACATGATAACACCAAAGTTTGCAAACCAACAGCAACACTACACATCTCAGTGTAACACAGGGCAGCGTCTTAGTAACACCATTTTCCTTTCCTGCACGAGAAGAATCACCACAACGGACAGAACCACGATACTGTCTTAGCACCTGTAGAATGACTTAGGTGGAATCACACACAACTGTGCACTGAACTTTATACTGCATACGCGAGTGGCGGTTTCCCAATCTACCCTCAATTCTACACCGCCACCATCGATATGACGCTCCGCTAGAGTGACGTAACCTCGTGCTCACTCTCAATACATCCGATATTTTATAGACATGCCGACAGATATTATAATCATTAGCCATTAGTTACAAAACATGACACATATCACAAGTTATAACTTTAAACTTTTAAAAAGAATAGACTCTTTTGTTGAAGCTCCCTTAATCGTATCGGTTCGGAAAAACCGCTGGTGGTAGTCGATTCCATAAGAAAGTTGTGCGAGGAAGAAAACATCTAGTAAATCGCACAGTGGTGGAACGCCTATCATCCAGATGGTATGATACAATGCACTTGTAAAGTAAAATAATACATTTGGATGCGAGGTAATCTCAACGATTTAAATTCTTTAGTAATGTACTTGAAAGGCAGGAAACGCGAAACACAAGTTCCTGTATGAATATTACAAAATTTTGATGATTGTTTTAACATCAAAGCTGACCCGCAGTGTACTGCTTCAATAACATTATTTAGCAATATCGGACATGATTCAATGATTATTTTTCCAACTGCGAACATTACTGAATCGTAAATCTGTCAATACAGTCCCAAATTCAGCGGCATTGATGAATGCTTCCGTGGGATCAAAGAAATGGCGCCGGATGCGTTTGAAGCCATCGAAGATGATCTATCCGAGTCAAGATTCGCGGCGCGCATCTTTAAATGCTATGGAAATGAAAATATGAAATGTTTACGTTTGCTGACTGAAATAATTTTGTTTGGCTTAGTTTCGAATGTTTTAAAATGTATGACTTTATGTGTTAAAAGTACAGTTACAGCCTTTTTATGTCCTACTTGCCTTTACTGGGCACAGACCTTCTCTCATTTCCGAGAGAAATTTTGGACAAGAAAGTGACCGCTACGCTTCCCCAATGCGTGATAGCGGCGGGCTCCACATGTTTTTTTTTTAACTTTTCATACACATTTCAATGGTTGAATAAAACTAATTTTACGGATTCTATCGTTAATTAACTTATTTTTTATTATTTCCCGACGTTGGTCACGGGGGACTGAGGTGATTGACGTCCCGATGTCAGAGTTAACCTGGAGTACCTTCAGCTTTTTTAATTATTAGTTTTGGTCTGATCTACCAAAAATGAACTTACTGTGTCTTGAAGTCTTGCATTGGTATGCTTGATTTTAGTTTTAATTTTATTATTTACAGGATCTCAAACAGGTGGTAGTACCCAGCCTCACTCTCCATTGAAATTAGGAAGTTTTTTTTAATTTCAATAGCCTCACGTATCATCGTTGGCAGGAATCGATGTTTTTTTTATAGGAATAGGATGACAAACGAGCATACAGTCCACCTGATGGTAAATGGTTGCTGAGACCCATATACATCTACATCTATCCTTAAAAGTAGTTTTATTCAATGTGTAGTGTTCGCGTAAATATAAGAAATCATTTCAATGGTTTCTTATGATACTTTGCGTCACGTCCGAACATGAGCACGTGGCAAAACAGCACTTAAAGTGTCCATTGTATGACCTCTATACGTATTACAATACAGGGTTATTTTTTAAAGAGTAGCCAAATTTTAAAGTTAAGTTCAAATACATAAATATTGATTGACATACCGTTATTGCAGTTTTTGAAAGTATGAGTTAAAAGACTTCTAATTTTATTTGCGCAGTAAAATAAGCTCAACATCTCCCGTTTGGACAAAAGTACGTCGGGAGAAGACGTCCTGCGGTTCGTGGAAGACCGAAGCCGATGCCGCATTGAGGATCCGATCTCTTTACATTTGCAGCGTCTGGAATCTAATAGGTCAACGAACTTCAAATCCTACGTACTCCAGGTTCCTGCAAAACATAAAGAGACATTCCTCGCTCCCGATTTCTGGCCCTCTGGGGTAGTGTTTCGCCGATACAGGGACGCGCCAAAGAAAAAAGTTCCCTAAATAGTGTTATGTCTGTATTTTATATATATTTTTAGGTTAAGGTATATATGGCTATGGACCAATTATCTTAATTTTTAAGTCCTTGATGCCTGAAATAAAGTTATTGTATTGTATTGTATAAAATCAGTTAAAATAATGCATTACCACTATTTGATTTAAAAGATAAAATGGAAAGAGTGTAAAATTTTTTAAATTAATTTTTCATCACCATTTGCCTATATTACGTATTCATTTTTTATAGGAGAGGGGGCAAAAAGGCGGCTCACCTGATGGTAAGTGACTACCGCCGCCCATGAACAACTACAACACCAGGGGAATTGCAGATGCGTTGCTGGCCTTTTAGAAAAGAAGTAGGCTCTTTCCTTGAACGTCCCTAAGTCGTATCGGTCCGGAAAAATCGCTGGTGGTAATCGTTTCCACAAGGAAGTTGTGCGAGGAAGAAAACTTATTCTGAACCTTAGCTGCAAATTTGGCTGGTTATTGCAAAATAACGCTGTACATTTTAGTTGACATAGCGCAGAACATTTGATAAAAGTTAGTTTTAATATCTATATTCAAAAATAATCAAAAAGAGTCAAATCACAACATACGTAGGGATAAGCGACTAACCCCACAAATATTGTGACATCGAACTACTTTAATAAGCCTCAGAGGCTGCGTCTTAATTAAGCCTTCTCTCTTTTCTGAGATGGCAAAAAGAAGTAGATCGCTCTGCATCGAAGCCTTTTATCGGTCACCACCGTGCGTGTGGTAATTTTTAGGGAAAACATACAACATAACATATTAATGCCATTTCCGTAACGGCGGCAAGTCTCAACGGACACTAGTCATCTATATAGGACAGGATTATAGTATCTGAGATTATGTGCAATCACAAATACACACTTAGAATATCAAAACTACAGTGGTAGAGCTACGCGGCAGCTTTTGCTGTCGCACGGATGGGCCGGCTCGAACCGGGGTAGTACCACGACCTCACAGAAAACCAGCGTGAAGTAGAGGTTTATCTCTGCGTTTCGCTTGGTGAGTGCAGGTGGCCGGAGGCCCTTTTTACTGGAAATGAGGCATTCCATCTTAGTCCTCACGGGTGACAACGCATCTACATTTTGATTTGTAACAGAGGATAGATGTAGATGTCTATGGGCCGCAGCATCCACTTACCATCAGGTGGACTGTGTGCTCGTTTGTCACCCTTATCCTATAAAAAAAAAAATAAGGGAATACTTATTCTCTACACTTATATTCCGATGGGATAGTAATCCGACACGACCAGAGAGAGATCCGGCGCAGTACCAACGGCTTTACATGCTTTCCGAGCCATAACATTCCGATTCCATAACATTATAACACTGCTAACTTTCCGGCTTCAGTCTTTAAGTCAATTTCTTGAAAGAAAGACCCGTTAACTGATTTTTGGCCCGACTCAATATTCGAACCCGGGAACTCAAGATCATTAGTCGCGTTTACAACCACTAGACAAAAGAGACAGTACGCCTTTGCAAAGCCAATGCGCCACGCAGTCGTCGAGTCGGCTCCACTAGCTTTAAGCAGAGAAAAGAAGCCAACGGCGAAATAAGTGGAACCCACATGGTTGGCACATGGTTGGTGAAAATCCGGCCCGAGGTGGCCACTCCGAGTGGACGTCAAGTAGAGAAAAAGTATTAATACCACATAAATTGACACTTTGTATAGATGAATTTTAGTATTATTAGGCGTTACTTTGCGGAAATCCCTTATGTTGAAATTGTTAGGCTCGCTACTTAATTAGCGGCCAGCCTCCGCAGAGTCTACTTCACCTGGGATGGCTCGAGTAGAGGCGACACACGTGTCGTATTGTCGTCAGTGGTGTGTCTTTCTTAATGTGGTGATGTTGGAGTGGTGGTGCTTGTATTGGTGGTGAAGAGGATATCGCACGCAACTGAGGGAGGGGGGAGGTGCTCTTCACATTGGGCGGGACTCGTCATTTCACTTCATGACGCGGAAATAGGCAAATTAAGTTCTAACAACTTTAATTCTAGTATTGATTAACCTGGATTTATGGATGAATATTTATTGCTTTTTCATTCATTGCAGCCATTTATAAGTGCACTGCTGAACACAGGTCTCATCCAAGAAGTGTCATATTATACTGATATTTAAAATAATAACGACCCGCTGTGAGGCGTTCCATCTTAATATTCGGAGGTGAAAACGCAGTTATAGCTTTCTTATTTGAAGTTGGTTGCAGTTGCCATTAATGAAGCAGCCACTGTAGCCCACTTACCAACTGGTGAACTGTAAGGTTGTTTGCCACTTCATTAAAAAAAGTCAATAAATAATTATAACTTTTAACAAAAATTAAAAACCGACTTCAAATCTCTAAAAAAGAAGTCATTTATTTGCTACTCTTAGAGGTGGAATTTTTTCTCCAAATTTATAAGGGACCACCCTTGAAGTATAACCTATTTAACAATAAAATAATAATTATAATCGGTTATCAATCTGCGAAGATATATGAAATTCCTTAAACAATATTTTCCACCATTGGGAGCCCCTTGAAGTATAGTCTATTTATTAAAAAAAAGAATCATTAAAATGGGCTCACAATATGTGAAGATATCGCGTAACATATATACGAAAAAAGAACATACACTCGAATTGAGAACCTCCTCCTTTTTGAAATCGGTTAAATATCATAATGTCATATCATCTCGACAGTTAAAAGATACCGCAGATTCATAAATACTATTTTACATCTTTTTAAATACCAAATTATGTATTTTAATAACAGATGATATAATTTCAGATGCCATCAAATATACTGAAATATAATAAACAGGCTCGATCCCGGAAACCGTTGTTTACGTGAAACAGGTGTAATTTAATCATTGCAGGAAGTGGCCGAGCGGCGGCGGGAGTTCTACTGTTTACAAGTTTACCTTCCCTGCCTTTGATTGTGCGCTTTGATCCGCCGCCTATCTTGTTTTAGTTGGATCTAGGCGTATTTTTATAACGTTTATTGCTGTAAAGGTCGTCGATGCGCTAGTTTGTCGATGGTTTAGATTAAGATTGGCCGATTTAATTGCCTCAGGTTCATTGTATATTTTATTTTATTTTATATATAAGGGCGACAAACAAGCACACACTCCATCCGATGGTAAGCGGATGCAGCGGCCTATAGACATCTACATGTGTCTTCGAGTGTGCATCAAAGTACAGATTTGTCGTTACACCTGAGCACTAAGATGGAATGCCTCGTTTCCAGTAAAATGGGTCTCCGGTTCTCACTATTTTTTTTTATAGGATCGGGTGACAAACGAGCACGCAGTCCACCTGATGGTAAGTGGTTGCTGTGGCCCATAGACATCTACATCTATCTTCGATTACGAATCAAAATGCAGATGCGTTGTCACCCGTGAGGACTAAGATGGAATGCCTCTTTTCCGGTAAAAAGGGTCTCCGATTCTCTACACTTACCATACGAAACACACTAGTGTTAAGCTACTATTTATCGCTGGTATTCTGTCAGAGCGTGGTCCTTCCCCGGTCGAGCCGATCCATTCGTGCTACAACTATACTATTAATATAGCAGCAGCATAGCTCTACCACTATACGAAATATAGTAGCATTTAGCTGCTATTTTACACTGATATTCTGTGAGAGCGTGGTGCTTCCCTGGTCGAGCCGATCCATTCGTGCTACAATTACAATATAGCTGCAGTATGGCTCTACCAGGTACAAAATGCAAAATTTGCATCAAATATGTATGTAGCAAATATAGTCCTTCACCGCCCGCTGATCATCCGTCCTCACATTTTAAAACGCCCGTCTATGTTACTAGGGTTGCCAGACGTCCATTATTTTACCAAATTCAAATTAATTTATTCGTTTGCGATATGCGGGTTGCGATAGATCTGAATAATTTCGATAAATATACAGCCATATTCTACCACCCGGTGTGCAAACTAATTAAATACAAGATATTTTTTAATAATTATAATGGAAATTTCTGATAATTACATTTACATAAATCTTTTAAGTTACAATATATATTTATATTAAATTTTACTAACATCATAATAATCTGACACATAATATTATAATAACTGCAATAGTTAAATTATAATGTCTTAATTTTAAATAACATATCCATATACAGTCCTGCGGTTCTATACAGTAAATTATATAGTTCAAATTTAAAAATTGTCAAAGAAATAATCGACAATATTATAATACGTATTTTTGGTTAAAATGTGTTTCTTAGTTGTTTTTTAATAATGTGCAGGCTCTAAGCTTATATATATGTGTTAGTAAATGGTTATAGGGGTATACGAGCAGTAGGTAGTACTTGTAGGATCCATGCAGAATACGCTTTTCTTAAACAAAACAGTCTTACTTTTTGGTTGTTTCTAAAAACTTAAGTTTTGGCGTAGAAATAATTCTAAAGGATGGTATTTTTTTTAATAAATGTCGCTACTGATATTGCAACAGCATTTTATCGAAAACAATATGATATCCTTTATTTTCACACTGTGTCCTTTATTTACCGTTACCTTTAGAGCCTGTTATATATAAGTCCGCTGCTGAACATAGACCTTCCTCATAGATTGCCTCATAGGGGAATATTTGCTATAGTTATCACGCTTGGCAAGCAGGTTGCCAGCCGCAGTTTTTTTATTTTTAGTCATTATTAGGAAGATGCTGCTGCCCACCTCCTCCTGTTTCACTCTGTCGCCTCTCACGACACCCACGGTATGATATGGGATAGTGGATATTCTTACAATAATCACTATACGGTAAGTGTCCTTTATTTAATCTTATCAAATCCTCTAAATCATACGACGGGAGCTGGTTACCCTAATCCCGACCCGTACAGTTCCCATCATAACAACAAAAGTGTCCGCCAGCCAGTCCGTCACTTCCGAGTCACTGCGCACGCGCACGCTCCCTGAGGCGATTCCCGCTAAAAAACCTGACGAGGGTAGTCAGACACAAGTTTTAATCAATCTCCGGCTGCTTTGATCGTTTTAATTTTTTAAATTATTTCGATTCAACGTTGAAATATTTGTTGGGAGTCATATTTTGTCTGAAATAATCTTTGATCTACGGGACAAGTTTTGGCTTCACTGAAAATCTTTTTGATTTGTGGTTGATTGGAAAGTTTACGACGATACATTAGATCTGTGATTGCATTAATAAATAGTTTCTTTAAGTATATGCTGTGGCTTATAGACATGTACATTCATCCTCAATTAAGAATCAAAATGCAGATGCATAAACCAAAAAATTTTGGTTGCGAATATTTTGAGACACACGCTCTTTAACAAAACCTAAGGTGACAGCCGACTACACGATCCACCCAAAGTGGATCTGAGGCCTATAGACATCTAAATATATCTACGACTTTGAATCAAAATGTGAGGAGAAAAGGTGTCCTAACATCTGACCACAACTTCCCTGGTGTTGCAGTTGTTTCATGGGCGGCGGTCAACACTTATCATCAGGTGAGCCGCATGCTCGTTGGCCCTTTTCCATAAAAAAAAAATAGCTCCATCACAGGACACTACGGAGTGATTCCTACAGATAAAACTGTATAATTACTCTTATACATTATTTTTTAGTATGCATTCAACTTCATTTTTTTATTCGTTCTAATTATTCGATCAGTAATAGGAGTCGAGGCCATCCGTCATCTGTTCTTACGTCACAAATATTTCAGAATAATTACAATTCAAGAACCGTTTATTGTTGGCGTTTTTGGGCGATGCCGGCGATTGTCGGCCGGAAGTGTTCCCGCGTTATTTCAGTGAATACAAATATTTTTGTGCCGGTGATGGATAGCGTGTTCCGTTGCCTCGTAATCGTTACGTTTATCAATCAAATTATACAGCGGTATTCGTATGATTTGCAGTTAGGGTTCTTTGTGAGTTTATTTAGCGATAACCACTCGGTTACAAAAACCTGGTAACCTTTTTGAAGTGAAAGCTTCTTTAGGATTGTTCTAATTTGAAATTCGATGAAATAAAAAAGCGATATTAAAAAGAGACAAATATATACATCTATAGGATTTAGCCCGCAAGTAAATGAGACGGAATACAGTATACAGTGATTTTTTTTATATCGGTCTTCTTTTCTAAAGGTTTTACTTCTACCGCACGAGTGTGATCTGCACTCATGTTTTTTTTTTTATATAAGTAAATACCGCGGTCCATGAACACCAGGGCATTGTGGGTGCGTTGCCGGCCTTTTAAAAAAGAGTAGCCTCTTTTCTTGAAGGTCCTTAAGTTGTATCGGTCTACTACCTATCTGTAGTAGACTGAGATCTTTTATTTAATTATTTTGTCATTTTCGCACGATTATAAAAGCATACAAAGGACGGACTTGATGCTTTAAGTCATTCTGTATCAGTCAACCCACTGCGTTTTATGAGATTATTCAATATTTTTCGTTATTATCATTATCATTACATTCATCATTATCAACAGCCGGTATAAGTCCACTTTTCCAAGTTTTAGGGAGCATTTCCCACTAATTCACGCACATTAATCGCCACGCTTGCAAGATGAACTGGCGATTGTAGTACCCCGTCTCCCACCGGTTTCTTGTCTCTTCTCCCGTCACCGGTTCCTATATTTTACGTGTGGCGTAAGTGTCTAAAATGAACTAGCGGTCTGTCCGGTGATTTCTGGATCTCGACAACAGCGCCACCTACCGGATCCAATTGAAATGTGTTTATACCACGCAGGGACCCACACAAAAAATAATAAATACACAAAAAATTTAATTGAAATCGGTTGAGCCATTTTCAAGTTTAAGCGAAACGAACGGACAGCAATCGATTTTTATAAAAAGGGCCAATTGCAATAACCGGCCAAATTTGAAAAGAAGGTTTAGAATAAGTAACATAGGCAAATGGTGAAGAAAAATTAATTTAAAAAAAACTCAAAAATTCTGTCCTCTTTATCACGACATTATTTTAACTGGTGATTTTACTGCGCACGTAAAAAGGGTCGATCGGTAGGCAAAAACGTTGTTAACCATAAATAAAGTGACGATACGTCCCGTTTTGAACGAGACTGTCCCTTTTCTCTGTCACCTGTCCTGTTGTCCCCAAACAAAGCTCGGGACGCAAAATAGTCCCGTTTTGCTAAACCAAATAATATTGATGAAGAGTTTATGAAAGTACAGTTACAGAATTTTATAAAAAAAAAGCCGTGAATATTTGGAACAGTGGACTTGCCTTCTTACTAATGAAATGGAGATATTTTATTGGGCAGATATAAGAAAAGTACCTGCATGTGAAGATATTCAAAAAGAAAAAAGAGTATTTTCTATAATTAATAAATTATGCAGGTCTGAAAAAAATCACTTACAGGTTCCAGTTCTTGAGGCGATGTTAATAACAAAGTTCAATATAAAAAAACATGCCCAGAATTTTATTCTTATTTAAAATCATCATCAACATTATTAAAGCAAATTTGTGCCACATTAATATCATTAAAATATATGTTGCATTTAATAATTACTGTCCGAGGAACTTTGCTTTAATGATGCTGGAGAGCTGGTGATTGATTTTTATTTTTCACAATTTGTTATAATTCTAATAAATGTGAATATAATTATAGTGACACTGATTGTATAAAGTTACAGTTTTTCTAAATAATATATATAATATATAATAAAGTTTATTTTTATTGTTAACCTGCTAATTGTCGTGTATAAATAAACCCATCTCCCGTTTTGAGTTAAAAACTAAATGGTCAGATTACCCATAAATCACATTAAATTGGGATGATTTCAAATAAAATTAGAAGCGTTATTTGCTCGTATTTTTAAAAAGTGCAATAACGGTATATAATTATTTATATATTTCAACTTAAGTTTACAATACTACTATTTGAAAAATATATAGTATATATAGAGTATAGAGAGATATTAGATTATACCTGTGTTTTATATATTAACTAGTATGGTATTGAATTATTTTACTTTTTCATTGTCTCTTAAACTATGCGTCCAAATAACATGCTATAAAGAGCAAAGTTTATCTTCATAAAATTGTCTTTCTCAAAACTTTCCTTCGTAAGAATCAAAATGTAATGCCTAATAATAACGCTCATAAATCACTTTTAAATTTTCAATATTTTTTTGTCACAAAATACCTTATTCTGGCTTATGTATAAGAAATAAACATACGGTATCACGAATTTCTTTTTTAGATGGAGGAAAAATCAATTTTTTTGTAGATCATCGTATTTACATATCACTTACCGTTACGCGCACGCAGATTTTTTTTATAGGATAGGTCGACAAACGTGCACACAGTCCACCTGATGGTAAGTGGTTGCTGTGGTCCATAGACATCTACATTTATCATCGTTTGCGAATCAAAATGCAGATGCGTTGTCAGCCGTGACTGGACTAAGATGGAATGCCTCTTTTTCGGTAAAAAGGGTCTCCGGTTCTCTACACTCACCATACGAAACACAGCAGCGTTAAGCTGCTATTTTACGCTAGTATTCTGTGAGAGCGTGGTCCTTCCCCGGTCGAGCCGACCCATTCGTGCTACAACTATACTACTATTTAAATAAAACTAATTTTACGGATTTTATCGCGTATATTAACTTATTTTATATTCCCAAAGTTTCGAGCACTTTACAGCACCCATGGTCACGAAGGGGACGGCCGTGGGTGTTGGAAAGTGCTCGAAACGTCGGGAATATAAAATAAGTTAATATACGCGATAAAATCCGTAAAATTAGTTTTATTTAAATGTGTAGTGTTCGCGTAAATATAAGAAATCATCACTACTAATTTAGCTGCAGCGTGCCCCTACCACGTAGAGAAATATAGAAGATAAATCCGTTCGGGAGCGCTTTTTCTTCCGACTTGCTTAACAAAAATATTAATAAATATATAAGGCTAGATGAGAGTTGTAGCCTAATGTTAGATAGCCCATACGATTTATTTTAAATTTGGTAATCATAAATATGAAGAACTGTCGCTTTTCGACCACTGAATCAGACCGCTATTGAGTTCCTGAACGAGGATGATGATTGTGTTAATATGTAATTATACAACTACAATACTACAGATTATGTTTAAAATTAATTGCATTTTTCAAATCATCAGTATTTAAAAAAAGTGGTATCTTATTCAGTGATGCATCAATCATAATTATATCGATGCTTATCAAAATGACGTATCGACGGCACAACCCTCATAGCTAACTGTCGTTTGCTGTTATTAGTAACTTGCGACCCGCGCTTCGCGCTGGTATATAGTGTATTATCTATGGCTTCGTCTGGGTAGGCTTTATAAATGAGGTGTTGTTTAAGATAATTAAAAACCCAATTAAAAAGAAATAAGTGTGCTGTTTATGCGCGTTAGAAGTAAAACCTTCAGAAAACTAAACTTTGAGAAAATGAGTCGAATGCAGAGTAGGATAATTGTAGAGTATATTTATATAACATTGTTACGAAGTTTACACATTACTTTAAATTTTATTTTTCATTGATATTATATCACATATTGTACAGACTCCAAGTTCTTAATTTCATCATCGTAAGTATTTTAATATTTTCTAATCCAGAAATTTCGTCTTTAATCCTTACTGATAAAATCACATGCATAATCTCCACACATAGTAGGAAACACTGTTTACTGTAATCTAATACATTATTTCGCAAGTTAAATCCTATAGATGTATATGTTTGTCTCTTTTTATTGTCGCTTTTTCATTTCATTTAGTTTCAAATCAGAAATATTCTAAAGAAATTTTCACTTCAAAAAACGAAGAACTTATTTAAAAAAAATTGATCACTCCTGGCATTGCTTTCTATTTCTGTTCGTGAAGATATTTAAATGGTTATTTATGTCTTAATAACCTCCTTAGTTCAATATAAGACAGTTATTTAGATATTACAGGCAGACACTTCAATTTTATTTATATGTATAGAATAGATAACAAAAATACAGACACTTAAAATAGGTATCAGTTGTAGTATTGAGTGAGATACTTCTCATTAAGATTATTAATAATTTTTTTTTTATTGGGGATTGCGCTGTGTCCGAACGAACGCGTAAAGCGTCGTCCTAATACAAGGCGAATACGCGATCATCGCGCGAGTAATTGATGCGAACGTCGCGTGCTCGCGAGATATCGCAAACTGGGTGTCCTAATAGAAAGCGAATACGCGATCATCGCGCGAATTGACGATGCGAGCGGCCGCTGGGTTCTGCTTCGCTTCGCAGTTTGCCCATCGCATTGGCTCTAAGTATAGACGTCAGAAACACCCAGTTTTTACTTTCTGGTAATATATAGATGACCTTTTCTGCTGGTCTTGACAGAAATGGAAAAATCGAAATGGCTCCCAAAGTGCTTAGTTGGAAATGATACCGATACGTGGTGAATTTCACAATCAACATAGATCAGGTCCCTGCCCTTCACCTCGCTGCCCGACGACATGACGCGATTGTCGCGCGAATGTCAATTAGGACACCTATTCGACAGCAACATGTTTGAACGCGCGTTCGTACGAACTAAGTTCGCGCGAACAGATTTTCAAACAAGTAAGTCGCGCGACCCCATCGCGGCAATGACTATTACGACACTTATTCGAGGTCAGTATGTTTGATCGCGTGTTCGTACGAGTAAAATTCGCGCGAACTTGCGATGATCGCCCATTATAGCCCCATAGATTGCCTCATATTTGCCAGAGTCGCCACGCTTGACATGCGGGTTGGCAACCGCAGTTTTTTTATTTTTAGTCGTTATTAGGAAGACGCTGCTGCACATCTCCTGATTTTTTCCCTCTGTCGCATCTTACGACACCCACGGTATGACACGGGGTAGTGGATATTTTTACTACTGCTACCATCCTCACCATTATATTTTCTGCCGACTTCCAAAAAGGAGACGATACTCAATTCGACTGTATGTTTTTTTTTATGTGTGTTACCTCATAACTTTGTACTGGGTGAACCAATTTCGATGATTCTTTTTTTATATGAAAGCTGATAGTGTTCGTGTGGTCCCATGTGAATTTGATCTAGGTCAGACCAATAGTTTTTGAGTTATTCTTAAATAACTTATATTGAAGTCGGCTGTACAAAATTTTTAATTTTTAATTATATCATTAGCCTTATCATTGCTTATCTACCTTACCTTACCTTACCATTGCTACCATCTCAACCATAGTAAATCGCTCACATCGCTACCACATTGTTTCTTAATGTTTTCATACTTATTTGTTTATAATATTATATTGTAAATTAATGTTTAAAAAAAATCCCGTTGGTTTTTTGCTGGTTCTTCAACGAACTTAAAACTTAAATGAGTCAGTCAGTATTCTTGAAACCTATATTCAATAAAAATGATTCTTTTGTATTCTTACATAATACCAGGGTAAAAAAGCAGCTTTATGCTGCTGTGTTTCGTATGGTGAGTGTAGGGAACCGGTGACTCCTTTTACTGGATACGAGGCATTCCGTCTTAGACCTCCGGGGTGACAACGCATCTGCATTTTGACTCTTTATCGAGGATAAATGTATGATATATTATAGATCTCTACAGACTACAGTATCCACCACCCTTATTCCACCTTATTCTATAAAAAAAGTTTTAGTTATATTAGAAGATTACAAAACAAAATATGTACTGCAGAAACATGGCAGTAGTGGATCTACGGGGAGATAATATCGTAAGAAAATGTTTGCTCTAGTGTCATGATTAATTAAGAAAGCAGAGAAATACGTTTGTATGGGTTAAACGCCGACCAGTTCCTCTTAACTCTTCACATAAGTAGAGGAGGTGTGTTAATTAGTACAGATTTTTTTTATTAAACTGAAGTGATAAACGAACTTACAACCCATTTGATGGTAAGTGGCTACTGTAGTCCATGGACACCTGCTAGCTAACTTCAAGCAAAAGCATTTTTGATGGTGGAGCAAATTACGTGCGTTGAGGTGACCATTTCTTTTTATAGAATAAAGGTGACAAACGAGCACACAGTCCACCTGATCGTAAATGGATGCTGTGGCCCATAGACATCTAAATTTCTCCTCGATTAAGAATCAAACAGCAAATGCGTTGTCACCCCTGAGGATTAAGATGGAATGTCTCGTTTCCAGTAAAAAGGGTCTCCGGTTCTCTACACTCACCATAGGAAATACAGCAGCGTTAAATTGCTATATTACAGGACCTCTTAAAAATTGCTTAAATTTTATTAATACATACATACATACATATAATCACGCCTCTTTCCCGTAGGGGTAGGCAGAGACCAGTTCTTTCCACTTGCTACGATCCTTACATACTTGTTTCGCTTCGTCCACTTTCATTATTCCCTTCATACATGCTCTACGGCTTAGGGTACTCTTGACCTGGCCTTTTTTCAAGACGTCCCTGATTTGGTCTAGAAATGTCCGCCTAGGTCTACCCCTTCCAACACTTTCATTCACACTCGCCTTATACACTTTTTTCGTCAATCGTTCTTCATTCATTCTCTCGACATGGCCAAACCATCTCAGCATACCTTTCTCAATTTTTGTCACTACATCTAGTTTATTAATAACCGTATATTTTCCCATAGCCATGGTTGTAAACATAAGTATTTTTACTGGGAAACAAAACACTACTCTGAGTACACAGAGTATTTAGATTGTTTAGAGGCAAGGAATTGGACATCGAGAAACTCCTAGAACTGACAAATATTTACCTCACTCGACACCAGCTTTATTTGGCCAGAAACAAAACAATTCTCTTAACCGTATTAAGTATTGACATTCAAATCAGTAGCGGCGGACATTTGTTATGAATTCCGAGCAAGTTTATAGACAAAAGATGAACAATATGGCCGTTGGAGCAACAGTAAATCTCCGCAACAGTGGCGCCGGTTGAACGCGCGCGCATATGTCAAAATCATAGGTACATGTAAACGTAGTGATTATATTCTCTTTGGGTACATGCTCGTATTTGTTAGGCAAATACATCAGGCTACACGAACACGCGGACGCACTATTGTTTGTGGTTTTCGGAGGCATATTGTTTTGTAATGATTGTAACATAGTCGTGAGCTGACAGTAAAAATATTAAGCAGTTTAAAACCAAAGGTAACTCTACAAGTAGTGTGTACTTCATAACTAACGTATGACTAAATAAGTAACTACAAATCATGTCAACATATTGAACTTGAATTGTGGTAGCGATATATTAAACGATTGACAACAAAACTGAATTTATAACACGTCTTTTTGTTTCTCGGACAATGAAACAGAATACGAAATTGTTGAAGAAACTAAAGGTGACCTGCTTTTTTATAATATTTACAAAAACCTTGCAGTGTTATTAATAAGCCTTTGGAGTACTTTTGTAAATCTTGGAGATAAGTGATAATTTTGCACATATTTATTTAAATATGTGCGAAACCGGCTTCACCTAGTTGGGATCTATTTATGTGGGGTCATTTAGATTTTTAAAAATAATCATCAATGACCATTTATTTCACAAAAACGCTTAGTTTTTCGGATCGATTATAGTGAAGTTTCATGACATTCGGTTTAGCCATTCCGAAGATAGCTCGGACAGACAGACAGATAAAAAACTTATAAATTGTTATTTATGTCTCAATAGCATGCGAATAACACCTCGTGTTCAATAGAAGCCAGTTATTTTGATATTACAGACATACACGTCACTTTTATTTATATGTATAGATAAATGATGCAAGTTACAGCTTATACGTCCTACTGCTGGGCACAGAACTACTTTCATTTCTGAGAAGGTTTTTTAGTTTTATGAATACTTAATTATTTAATTTTCTTCTAGGTAGGTTTCTGTTTCAGTTCTATCGAGTGTTATGCTCTGCGATTTGCTTCTGATACAAGTAAAAAGAAACTGCCAAATATATGTAAATTATGTGTATAGTATCTCCGGCCTTTGGGTCACAAGATACGTAGAACAGTTGCCAAGTTATCGGTAATTATAGTGTTTTTTTTTTAATAGAATAAGGGTGACAAACGAGCACACGGCATCCACTTACCGTAAGGTAAGTGGCCTATAGTCATCTATATCTATTCTCGATTAAGAATCAAAATGCAGTTGCGTTGTCACTCCTGAGGATTAAGATGGAATGCCTCATTTCCAGTAAAAAGAGTCTTCGGATCTCTGCACTTTGGATCTTCGTACGACAGGAAAAGCTGACGCGTGGCTCTACCACTGTGGCAGAATCACGCGGCAGCTTTTGCTGTCTGTCGCACGGGGCTGGCTTTTTTTCAAATGATTTTCCAGAAGATCAAGTAAATATTGTTTAAAATAACTAGTTGTTATTAAATAATTTGCTGTAAATCAATTGAAAAAAATTGTCTCTTCGTTACTAAAACATAAAATGAAACTAGTTTTATTTTCACTTATATTAATTTGTCGGAAATACATCGGGAAACGTCGAACACTTCAGTCCCGCCGTGATCGTTGGCGCTGTAAAGTACTCGAAATGTCGGGAATTTAAAATAAGTTAACATACGCGATAAAACCGGTACAAATTAGTTTCATTTAAATGTGTAGTGCTTGCGTAGACGTAAGAAATAATTATGAAACCTAAAAGTTTAGCATAAATGTAACTTTTTAGACATGACGTCCTGATGTCTAAACGGTGAATCTCATCATCATCCATCTCAGTTAGCCACCATTAGCAAATTTTTGTTACAGAGAGCACGAGGGATCTGTGACAGCAAACACCAGGCCGCCGAACTTGAGCAGTTCAAGCAGGTTTTGCAACGACAATTAGCTTCGGGTCCCGCGCCTACAACACAGTGACCGAGTGAAGCCCACACAGTTAAGCGTGCTATACTACCTTATGTCAGAGGAGTCACATACAAGATTGGCTACATTTTGAAGCAAGCTTCTATTAGAACATTCTACAAGTCGCCGAAGAAGATTAGTAGTTCTTACCATCCGTTAAGTGTAATATCCCTCTACAAGATGCAAGTGTATATAAGATCCGCAGTTTGTGATCATATCCTAGACAGCCCCCGCTATTACATCAGATTTGATAGACTACTAATGCTCGCGAAAGAACACCGATTCCTACCAAAGATTATACATGAGGCTATTGAAATTCAAAAAAATCCTAATTTCAGTAGAGAAGGAGGCTAGCTCCCACCTGCTTGGGATCTTGTAATAAATAAAATTACAACGTTACCCAAGCATACCACTGCAAGAATTCAAGACACAGTAAGCTCATCTTGCTTAGATCGGACCAAAAGTAATAATTAAACAGCTGATATAATGAGGTACTCCTGGTTAACTTTGAAATAGCGGGTGCTGCAAAGGACCCGAAAAGTCGGGAATTAAAATTAAGTAAATTAAACGCAATAAATTCTTTTGTTCAATGTTTACTTGCGTAAATATAAGAAATCATTAGGATATACTGTCTTTAGATTTTTATGTGAACTTCGCCCTGTAGTGGCGGCGTAAGTAGGGTTGCCAACCCTTTTCTTAAAAACAGTGTAATATTTTATTTTGCTTTTGAAAACTGTAAAATGTTCTTTAAAAAATATACTGAAGCATATAACTTGAAATAGAGTTTCCATTAATTTCATTTAAATAAAATGAGATTCTCATTAATTTTAATTTTGATTTATATTATGAAGAGGCTGACGAATAATTTATTGTAAATCAATCATAATATTAAAAAGCATAAATGTAACATTTCAGTGATGCTAGCGTAATTTTTATATTTTATAGGTTCCACACTGTTATGCTTAAAAAAGTTGCACGAAAAAATCCCATTTTTTTCGTGCTTTGGGGACAGGGGGAAGATACAGCTTAAAAGCGGGACTGTCCCGCTCATAGTGGAACTTCGAGTGTCGGTACCCTCTCTGTTTCTACACCAAATGGCACAAATTTACGAATAAGTATATTAACAAATGAGATAAACCTGGGTAATAAAAAATAAATTTTAATAGTATAATCAGTTTTTATCAGTAAATTTGATTAAAAATATTAATCTCTTAACTGCATAAGTGATTAAGTTTTTTGTTGTTTACTAGCAAGAGAACAAGTTCTGAAGGTCACTCAACCGCATAATATTTGCATGAATTGTGATTAAATGTAGCAGTTGTGAGCTACTGTATTGAAAAGGTCGTTGACATAATTAGGTGTCACTCGCAGAAGTTATTTTTGTACGCATTGAGGAAAGAAAGATAAACTAGTAAATAGTGTCTTTTGATTTAATGAACATTAAGTAGTGTTCTCAACTATAATAATAATATGTATATATAATAAAAATATTTATTTTATTCAGACTTAGTCCATAGAGATGTTAGTATAATAATAATAAATGCTTATAAGCTAGTTTTAGTATTAAACATTTTTATATTTTTAATTTAACAGATTAAACATCCCGCGTAATAATGTCCTCCAGTCGGAATTTCGGTCACGGCGGCCAGTCTCAACGGAGATTAGCCATCTGCGCAGGACAAGATTATCGTGCTCGAGTGTATGCGCCAGCAGCTCAAGCAGCACAACAGCAAGGTGCACTCTCTATCCCCTAACTCTCATAGTCCGACGAGACGGTAATCCGACACGACCAGAGAGAGATCACGCGCAGGACCTACGGCTTCACGTGCTTTCCGAGGAATGCAGGTTAAAACACCCCCATCTTTCTGACTCCGGGCTGCTACTGAGTATTTCTTGACTGAAAACCCCAATAAACCAGGTCCTTATGATTAGCAAACGCGTTTACGATCGCTAAACCAACGAGCAAGACATCCATAGATACTATCCAAAACATTATCCTTTATTTGACTCTTGAAGACTGTTTCTATTTTTTAAAAAATATACAGAGTTATAAAACCAGAAATAGAGCTTCTATTAATTTAAAAAAAAAATTGAGGTTCACATGTAAATTTCACTTTAAATTGTGGAGGGGCTTAGTTTATAAGCAAGAGGTACAAAAATATTTTTTTTAACGTTCAAAAACATACGTCGCCTAATGTTTTTTAGCTCTACAACTTTAAAATAATTTATTTCTCGTACAAAAAGTCGGCAACTCTAGGTGTAAGTGAACACATTACACCATATCGTCTTGTGGGTGACCTAAGGAACTATACGCCATGAAATTGGTGACTATAGGTGCGAGGTGTCTCTAATAATCATAAAGATTCTTAGCACGATTCTTAGGACCGTGTCCGCTATATTTAAGTCTACCATCCGTCCGGATTTCTCCGGATTTTATTGATTAACCAGGGGTGTTATAATAGGCCGGGAAAACAGTTTCTTCGTATTTTGTTTTTATAAAATTGAGGATTTGAAATTTAAAAAAAAACATCTCTGTCATTACGAAAAAGAAGAAGTAAAAAACACTTTCCAGTCATTTTTCAATTACTTTTCTGTCCGCCAAAATGAGTGAATGTAACGAAGAAATTCGATACATTCTGAAGTTTTATTACAAATAAGGGAAAAATGCGACTCAAGCCTCGAATAAAATTTGTGAGGTTTATGGACGTAATGCAGAGTCAGTAAGAGTAGTACAAAGTTGGTTCAAGCGTTTTCAGTTCGGGAATTTTGATGTCAAAGATACAGATCACTCTGGTCGCCCTCATACGGATAAAGTTGATGCCATTTTTGAAAAAGTGGAGCAAGATCGGCATATTAAACGCGACAAAATCCGTAGAATTTGTTTTATTCCATGTCTAGCATTCGCGTATATATAAGAAATCATTATGTTACTAATATGCTCTTAAACTGTTAAATTCTTCCTTTTTTCTACATAGTATGAAACAAAGTCGCTTCGCGCCATCTGTACACTTAGATCTTTTAAAATACGCAACGGATTTTGATACCGTTTTCATCAATATAACGATTCTAGAGAAAAGTTTGTATGTATAAAAGAAGCATATTATGTATTATATAATTATTCTTTTTGAGGAGAAGAATTTTGCTAAGAATCTTTATCGACCAAATCGGTGATATATTGAAAATGAGCCAGATTAGGAGTATCCTTAACCGACGAGCGTGTATGCGTAGATATATGGATGTAAAGGAGGCGAGAGAGGTGTGTCAGGATCGCGCCAAATGGAAGTCCGTAGTCTCTGCCTACCCCTCTGGGTGACAGGCGTGAGTGTTTGTGTTTGTGTGTGTGTTTATAATTCTTCTGTCCGTGTGTATGTGATTGAACTCTAAACGGCCGAACCGATTTTGATGAAATTTTGTGTGTGTCATTAAGTTGATTAAAGAAAGGTTTAGATTCACAATTGACCCGGAAGGTGGCGTTGTTGTCGAGATTCAGAAATCAATCGTGCGAAGCCGGGGCAATCACTAGCTTGTTAATAAAATAAACCGTTGCAGCCTACCAGAAGTCCTTTGCTGAACATAGGCTTCCGTCATAGATTGTTCATAATTGCTACAATCGACAGGCGGTTTGGCAAGTTTTAATTTTCAGTTGTTATTAGGACTACGCTGCTGCCCATTTCCAGGTTTGTTACCCTCTATCGCCTCTTACGAGACCCACGGGACGAAATAATGAATAATGGGGTAGTGGATATTCTTACACCGCCACTACCGCTAATAAATTGTATATTGATTATATTTGAAATGGCACGATACCGCGGGGAGTAGGACTATATGATAATTAAGTTTCTAGTTTTAGTTTTTTTTAAATATTATAGTTTTTAATATTGTAAAAAATTAGAATTTTTTTTGAATTTAAATTTGAATTCTAAATAGAAATAATTCTGTTGTTATGACTTAATTTAGAATATCTGAGAATATTTCACAACAGTTATTTCTTGTTTCTCCGTGGCATAGTGACGCAACGTTCCGTGTCGCGGAGCCACAAATCGCAAGTCAATAAATAAGGTGTTGATCACACGCAGCGCCGCTCATTACACGTCTGATATACTGCCGAGCTTGATTGCTATCATGGCCCCCGCTTTATAATTAATTCTATTTATAGTATCGATGATTTCGCATAGAATATTTTTACACATACTTACATATACGTGACGTAAATAAAGAGGGGGAGGCAGAGGTCAATGTGCAAACAATGAGCCACTGAAACGTCTTACAATGTTTCCTCAATAAAATATGGTATAGATGAACATTGTGAAAATAGTGATAGTTTATATTTTATTATATTATAGTTTATAGAGAAAAGGTGATTATTAGTAAGCACATAGTTCACCTGATGGTAAGTGGATATTGTAGCCCGTGGACATCTACATCTATCCTCGATTAAGAATCAAAATGCAGATACGTTGTCACCCCTGAGGACTAAGATCGAATGCCGATCGAAACCATATGAAACACAGCAGCATTAAGGTGCTATTTTACGCTGGTATTTTGTGAGAGCGTGGTCGTAGCCCCATCGAGCGGACCCATACGTGTTGCAACCAGAATATAGCTGCTACGAAGCTCTACAACATATAAAAATCTAATATATAATATATAGGCCAAATATTTTCAAACCACTTCCTCAATTTCTAACTAATGTAATTATATTAATATTTCATTTTTCAACTAACATATTATGTCTCTAACGCTGTTATTTGAAATAATATTGCAACAAACGAAGTCGAAAAATAATAGTTACGACACGAACAATACTCGGCTGAGCTGTCAGCGACATAATGATGATCTCTAGAAAGACACAAGAGGTTAAAGAGGCGAGTGCCGGAGTTTTATGTGGCGTTGCGAATCGGCCTGATTTATTATTGGAGATGTTTTTGTCCGGTTGCCTGGTTTTAGCGTTTTGAAAGATTTTTTTTTATATAAAAAATAAATTTTGAATTCTAAAATATTAAATATTGTTTATAAGTTGATTACAATAGTGGCGTTATGTTTAGAAACAATAGAAGTACTTATACAAAGGCAGTATCTGGACATATAAGTAAAATTCTTATAATATATATTTAGTTGGGTTAGATTATGATAATTGTTAAATTAAATTGTAATTTTAATTGAAAAACTAATTATTAGTTTGATTAAATCTCTTTTGAAATTGTTTAAATTGATAAGCTTTTACAGGCTTTTACCTAAATTGTGAAAATAGGCCTTTTATACCAAACCCACACACATAATAAAATTTTGATTGTAATGATTTTATTTAGGTTTTAATTTTGTCTGTAGTTATAAGTTTTTTTAGTGCATAATATCTTTTGAAACTTCAGAAACAGATAGAGAGTAACGCCAGGAGTGATCTAAGCTATATTTTTTCATTAAAAAAAAAGGTGATATAAACACCACATCTATTACCTCAGGCGAAGCCACAGCGGCTCGCTAATATAAACTAAAAATGGGGATGCTGATGATGATTATCTCTAGCTTATCATTAGCTTGTGGCTTTTTAGCACAGATGTGTTTAACTGCAGCGCCACAGTAGATGGCACTGTTACGTCCCATCGTGGGTTACATTCCCATACTGAACAAATATTTTTAAATCCCACATAAAATAATTGTTTTAAAACGTCTCCTCGATAAAAGGAAATTACTTAGTGGTCAGCCACTGTAGTCTACTTCACCTGAAGATGCTTCACGAGAAGAAACACGTATCATATTTATTATCCAAGGGTGTGTCGATCCTAGTGTAGTGGTGTTATAGTAGAGGTGTTGGGATTAGTTGTGACGGGGATAGTGCACGCAATTGACAGTGGGCGTGAGGTTCTCTTTAGACTAGGTAAGACACAGCATCTTATTTTATTACGACGATCTTAGCGAAATAATATGTAACATCTTTAAAAGGCAATTATGTTCAATAGAAGTGTAGAGAGTAGCGAGCTGACAATCGTTGCTCATTAACACTTTTGTATTATAATTTTGATCATTATGAAATTAGTTTTAAGCGTGACAAGTTAAAAGACGATGTCACTGTGACAAAATATTGTTTAAAAATTAAATATTTAGGTGACATCAGATACGAGTAAATATTCATTTTGACCGTGTGGTGGGGGTGTAAGAATATCCAGATAAGAATATTGGCAGTGATTATTTTAAATCAGCGGAGATTATGACATTATTATTTTTGTAGGATAAGGGTGACAAACGAGCATACAGTCCACCAGCCTTACCTTAGCCAGCAGATGGTTGCTGTGGCCCATAGACATCTACATCTATCCTCGATTACGAATCAAAATGTAGATGAGTTGTCATCCGTAACGACTAAGATGGAATACCTCGTTTCCAGTAAAAAGGGTTTCCAGTTTTCTACACTCACATTTCTACATTCTTTATTGTAAATATGATATAAAATGGAACCGGAACTTTAATGTCCCATATAGATAATATATACAACAACCGGTCTTCGAGTCTTCGGTCAACGAGTATCACTGCGAAAGTAATTTCGTCCAGACAACCTTTGCGAACTGATGAAAATATATATTATTTATTAATAATAAATATATAAATGTATATTTTCATCATATATACGCGTTGACCGAGTCCAATTGTATTTCATATATACACGTTGACATTTATGTTCAATGATAGTGGTGAAAGTATAAATACGTAAGAGTGGAGGAATTAATATCGTAGCATTGCAAATAATATGTTCAAAAACATATATTTATAACGTGGTAGAGCCAAGCTGCACCTATATCATGGTTGTAGCACGAATGGGTCGGCTCGACCGGGGTAGAACCACGCTCTCATAGAATACCGGCGTAAAATAGCGGCTTAACGCTGCTGTGTTTCGTATTGTGAGTGTAGAGAACCGGAGATCCTTTTTACTGGATACGAGGCATTCCATCTTGGTCCTCAGGGGTGGCAATGCATCTTCAATTTGATTCTTGATTGAGGATAGATGTAGATATTGGGTCACAGTATCCACTTACCATCAGGTGGGCTATGTGCTCGCTTGTCACCCTTATTCTATAAAAAACTAAAACGCTTTTATAAGTAGAAAGAGTTTTAACACAACGGATATAATAAGGTAAGGAGTTTCACAAGCGCACAGCGTTGACAATGAAAGATTTCTTAAAGGAGGTGGAGGAGTGCACGGGAGTACATATAGAAAAGGAAATGGAGGTACTGATTATGAGAAAGGGAAATGTAGTGTAAGCACTCCTTTAAGTAACGAGGAGTGGGGGTATCAAATATCACGCCGTAAGCTAAAAGAGTGTGAGTATTCTTGCGAAGGTGTATCGAGAGCCACTTGAGCGTCTGGAGCGAGTTTTTACGTATTCGATCGCGTTTACATTAACTACGATTTGTATGTTATCATGTTTGTGTACTCGTGAGCATATTAAGATATGGTCTTATCGGTCATTTTACTCCGAAAAGTTAACGTGTCGATGGAAAATTCTATTTGGTCATAACTTGTATCTCCTTTAGCTTTAGCTATGATTGCCTACGTAGATTCATTAAAGTTTTTAAATTTATTGTTCTCTAGAAAGAACATGCCATTCATCGTCAATCCACATTTATTTCGCCTAATTGAAAAATGTCCCTTAACGAAGAAATCTCTTTACGAATTAGGCATGCTGCTGCAGAAAGCTACTTGGGTGTCTCGGCATTAACGGAATTTCACGGGCCAATGCCGGCTTGTTATTACTTTTTTGTCGCATTTTGTGCTAATGTGCACGCTCTACGCCATTGTGTGTGCTTCTGTATCTTAACTACCGTCCTGTTGCCCGTCCTTTGTGAACGGGTAATAGCCGTGGAAATGTGCACAGTCATGTTGAGATGCAGATTCATGATTCGCAGCTTTTGTCTTGCTACTGCAGGCCGATGTGTACAATTGAGCTTGTTTGTGAAGATAATGTTTAGAAATATTTACGACAATTGTTCACTTAAAGATAAAAAAAAACAAAACAATTTTTCTTGTGTTTTCAAGTTTATCTTATGTGATTTAATGATAGTCTTTAATAAAAATTCTAGCGATCTTTAATTTCTCGACAACAGCGCCACCTACTGGGTCTAATTGTAAATCTAAGCCATCCAGAGACTCACTCGAATACATAACGTACTTAATTTTATAATGATGATTACAATAAAGTACTTACTTTTATAGGTGGTCTACCACGTATAAAAGTAAGTACATAATAGAAGATTATTCAGTCGCAGCTGTTGTACTATGATTGCAGCAGGAATGGGTCGGCTCGAACGGGGATGGACCACAACCTCACAGAATAAGAAAGAAAGAAACAACTGTTTATTTTTTTAATGTGTGTAAAATGTGTATACCAAACACATTTTACACACATTAAAAAAATATACTAAAGCAAGGGGAAAAAATTCATGTACCAGTGTAATACTGCTTACGCATTAACAATTGAGAAGCAGTACATGCACATCATTAATTAATAATAAAACAAAGAAAAAAAAAACAAAAAAAAATTAAAATCTGACATCAAATAGGTCTCCAACTCAACATAATGCTGTAAAGATTTGGAGCCTTGTGACTTCATAGACAAGTTGTTGTGTGATATTACATAGTTATCTATTAAAAATTACGAGTTAGAAAGTAGTGCTAACTAATAGCAGCTAAAAATAGCAGCTTTATGCTATCTTAGTTACCAGGGGTGACAACGCATCTGCATTTTTGTTGTTAATCGAGGATAGATAGATATATATGACTATGGACCATCAGTAGGTTTGCGTGCTTGTTTGTTACCCTTATTCTATAAAAAAAACTTGTTTCTTCGGTACTTCATCACAGTCAAATCCTGTCATCTACTAAATCAGAAATGATAAGTAAAGTTCACAACGTTGTTTTTAATTAAATATTAAATTTTGTTCATTGATTCTAACGTAGCAATTAACCGACCAGTCGGACGATGGCTTCATTTCGTTTATGATCAATATTTTTAACGAATAACTCTATACAGTTATTCGATAATCTAAATTATGAATATGTTCGTCAAATATGCAGTAGGAGAACTGGTTTCTTGAACGTAGTGATGGAAACAGATTAATATCTTCAAAAAGATTATTCATTTATATAACTTAATTTACCTGGCTTAAGTGAGGTTATAAAATAAATAATAGCTATATTTTCGAAATCACTGTGTAGTTTTGATATATTTTGGAAAGTTAATAATTTTGTCGATGGTTAATCGTTCTTGTTAATAAATGCGTCGATAAAATATGCTGTGAACTATACTTTTTGATACTACTCACTGAAACTTCGGAGAACTAGTTCAAATTAAGACAAGTTAATTACTAAGGTTTATTTTATAAGTTTGTAGGTACGTAAGGTTTATTGAGAACTAATGGGACACATAGAACGTGATAGTGAGGAAAATAGAAAAAAAAATCATTATAAATATGGTACATACATTATATACATTGAGTTATATGTACTACGTACTAGAGAAGCCATTCCAAACAAAAATTGTGTCCTACTCTATGTCTTCGCGCATGCGCGGGAGTAGTAGTCGCGCATGCGCGAAGACTTTAATTTGATATAAAATAAATATAAGAATTTAATATAAAATATCTTAATTTAATCTAAACAAACATATTTCTAATTAAAATGTAATAATAATTATTTTATGGAATTCACAAATCTTCACTTTACGCAATATTTAGTTTGTATGGATTGCACTACAGTTCAGTTGAACATAGTCAATGTTCGGAATGGCTTCTCTAGTACGTAGTACATATAACTCAATGATTATATGTCAATTATTTACAGATCGTTGGACTGGTTTCTTTTTAATTTTTACTGTTACAAAGTAAAGTCTAAAAACAAGTGTCAGGCAAAGGAATTGCAGTTAGTCCTCTTCACTTTCCAATCACGAGCGAAGTCTTTGTATGGTTGATTTATGTCGCCCCCCGCTATCATGCTAATAGCTCGCTCAGGGCTCCGATGCCTTTACGCCAATTATCCGATGCACTCTCCACTACTGTTTGGTATCCGGGCGCTGCTTTGTCTTCTCTTCTTCGTGGAAAGCTGCTGGGTGCGCTCGCTCGTCTGTTCGCATTACCGGCATGTGCGCTTGCGTCATTGTATTTAGTTTTTAGACGATCTTCAACAATTTGTAATGGAACAGATGCTTTATGTTGGCAAATGTCATTTTTTTGTCTAATTTACGCGTTGTTAGTTTATGTGACAAATATTATTTTAGGAAAGTAGTTATCATTATATTAAATATTAAAAAATTTACACTTGGTAGAACTATGCTTCAGATTTATTATGATTGTAGCACGAATGGGTTGGCTCCACCGGGGAAGTACCAAACTTTCAGAAAATACCAGCATAAAATAAGCATAAAGTAAGAATATAATAGAATAGAATCATTTTTATTTAATATAATTTACAAAAATACTTCTTGAAAATCATGTTTTACTTTAACAACTGATTCGGAAAAAACCTCTGTCCCGCGAAGAACCTGCAAGGAACCCAGCGGGACTGTTTTTTAAATTAAATTTATTTACAATAAATTATTTATCCGTAAGTGTAGAGATTCGGAGATTCTTTTTACACAAGGCATTCCATCTTAGTCCTTTGTAACACTGTTGCATTTAGATTTCTAATCGAGGATAGCGTAATTGTTCTTAGGTCATAGAATCCACTTACCATCACTGTGTGCTCGATTGTAACCATTATTCTAAAAAAAAAAAAACAAAGTCTTCGGTGATAGATTATTCAATTTTTTTTGTATCAGTAAGTTAAATGGTAATGGGACCGCCATATACCAATGAGGAAGAAAGGTTCTCGAGTTCAGCACCGTACTGGTAAGAGGAGTGTGACACCTACTAGATGGAGTTATGAACTGGTTAGACATGCGATATGCGACTGGTAAGTCGATGGATAAAGGTAGCTTAAGAGGGTGTGGTAACCCTTGAGCCAATTCTATGTTTTTGTTACAGGATAAGGGTGACAAACGAACACACAGTCCACCTGATGGTAAGTGGTTGCTGTGGCCCATATATCTACATCTATCCACGATTACGAATCAAAATGCAGATGCGTTGTCACCCGTGAGGACTAAGATGGAATACCTCGTTTTTAGTAAAAAGGTTCTCCGGTTCTCTACACTCACCATACGAAACACAGCAGGGTTAAGCTGCTATTTTACGCTGGTATTCTGTGAGAGCACGGTCCTTCCCCGGTCGAGCCGACCCATTCGTGCTACAACTATACTACTAATATAGCTACTACGTAAACGTCTACAGTGGACTTGTGTAGGGTAGTATATTTTTTACGATAATTAATAGAATTAAAGCTGTATAAATATAAGATCTCTATTACTATGCTCGGGGTTTCCCTGCGTGATAGACTTAAAAACGAGGATATCTGCAGCAAAACCAGAGTGACCAACATAGTCCAACGGATTAGTAAACTGAAGTGGTAATGGGCCGGCCATATACCACGAAGAACCGACAATCAATGGGGAAGAAAGTTTCTCGAGTGGCATCTTCGTACCGGCAGGTGAAGCTGTAAGACATGCAAGAAGTCAATGGATGGATGGAATGGATGCAGGTGGCTCGGGACGGTGCTTTGTGTCATAGCTTGTGGGAGGACTATGTTTAGCAGTGGACTTTTCATGGCCTGTAATGATGATTATGAAAAATTAGAGTAAAAATGAGCTGACAACCTTTCAGATGGTAAGTAGGTTAGTAGACAGTAAATGTAAGTTAGACAGTAAATGACACTAATATACCTACCCGCAAATCTCTGAGAGATGACAATATAATCGTGCCATTTGCTGTAGAAACTATTGGTCATCAATAACCAAATTCTTACGATAATTTGGTCACCTTTATTTGAAATTGGTTACAGACGCTTCCTGGCGACTAAGATGAAATAGTTTACAGCCTGTTATTAAGCTGAACATCCACCGCAAACTAAACTAACTTAGTTTATCTTAGGTCGCATAGTGGAGCCAGTTTTTCCTACATGTGCGTCTACCTCAAACTATGCCAGCTAAGCTAGGTTAAATAGCCAAACTAAGTCAAACTAACTTAGTTGTGATCCGATCCGAAACTACGCGGACTAAGCTATTATTATAACTAACTATTCCCATCCACACCATCTGGATGATTGGCGGTCCATCACTGTGCGATTTAGAAGATGTATTCTTCCTCGCACAACTTCCTTGTGGAATCGATTACCACCAACGATTTTTCCGGACCGATACGACTTAGGGACCTTCAAGAAAAGAGCTTTCTCCTTTTTAAAAGTCCGGCAACGCATCTAGGATTCCCCTGGTTCCCCTGATGTTGCAGTTGTTCATGGGCAGCGGTAGTCACTTACCATCAGGTGAACCGCATGCTCGTTTGCCCCCTTTCCTATAAAAAAAACCCTTACCCTTACCCCTCTGGCGTCTTTCGCTTAGTGTTGTTTGTTTTAGTTTATTTTTCGGTGGACGTGCAATAATTTTCCAGGTTAGCTTAGCTTAGTTCACTGAGCCTAGTTTTCACATAATTTAGTTCGCGGTGGACGTTCCGCTTTATACTTGCTCTTTACCCTTCAAACCAAACTGTATAGACTATACTGTTGCTTGTTAGCAGAAATAGGCAAGAGGATGTTACCAACACGGACGGACTTATAGGTAACATAATAAATGTGTTATAATTATGATTATTATAAACTTTATGGTACTACTGGGTGTACAAAGCCGCACTCACAATACAATACAATAACTTTATTTCAGGCATCAAGGGCTTAAAAATTAAGAACATTGGCCCATAGCAATATATACCTTAACCTAAAAATATATATAAAATATAGACATAACACTATTTAGGGAACTTTTTTCTTTGGCGCGTCCCTGTATCGGCGAAACACTACCCCAGAGAGACAGAAATCGGGAGCGAGGAATGTCTCTTTGTGTTTTGCAGGAACCTGGAGTACGTAGGATTTGAAGTTCGTTGACCTATTAGACTCCAGACGCTGCAAATGTAAAGAGATCGGATCCTCAATGCGGCATCGGCTTCGTTCTTCCACGAAGCGCAGGACGTCTTCTCCTGACGTACTTTTGTACTTAAGACGGATCTAATGACGTTTTTCTTTGATTTATCTTTTGAAGTATTTAAAGTCGTGCTAATATTCTGAAATGTAGTAGATTAAGACAGAAATTGAATGCAGCAAACGTATTTTTTTCAGAGATCACATTTGTCTCATTACCTGTTTTCTAAAATAAATAAAAATTTGAATTCTTTCATTTGAATATTTGTGATTATTTTAATGGAATCTCTTAAAATCGCTTTATATTTGATTGTATTAGATTTACATTATTATTATAGAACTTATGTATAGTAACTATATATACATTGTAATATTTGTGTACTCCGTATTTTCTTCTTTAATAGCGCTAAAGCATTCTAAAAATAAGATTTATAACTCTGCAATGGCTGCCGCTGTTAATATTAAGTTAACTGTTTAATTTTCGATGAATCTGGGCCCCATTGTTACTAAAGATAACATCACATTGTCTACGGCTTCTCTGTTTATCTTTGATTAATGACGGACTTCATGATCGGAAGCCAAAATAGTGAAAAAAGTCAACATTGCACCCCATTAGATAATTACCAGTAACGCTTTGTCGGCTTTTCTACGAAGCGATTCACATGCGCGGGCGCAGCGTGAAAGAGATCGGCTTCGACATGCGCGGCTGCTGGCTTTGTAAAAAAAAATTGAACCATACTTAGCCATTGATCCTTGAGCGAATCATGGACAAAAATAATAAAAACATCACAGTCAAAATATATGTTGGCGTCCGAAAAAAAATATCGAAAGAAAAGTTGACTTACTGATGACTTTGTGACTCGCCGCGACCCATGTCGGAAACATTTAGATTAAGTAAATTTCGACGTTGTTGTCTGAGCAATAGTATTGGTTTTTCCAGTCGTTGCTGCAGTTGATTCTTTTCGGGCTCATAGCGGGGCGTGGCCCGTTTCGAATGGAAACATTTGCCAATATTATCGTGAAAGGACTGAGCAGATGAAATAATTTATTTTCCGATGTCTCTTTGTGTCCAAATCTTAGTGCCATTGTGCGTTTTTTGTGTCGGCCGCTTTGCTGGATCCGATGTCTCTATTCATCCCTTTTGGGAAAGGGCACCGACGTCCTCAATCAAATATTGGATTACATATTTTCCTGCTTTATGAGAAGATACATTTTTGGAGTTTGTATGATATTTCATTTAGTGCCTTTTGGATTTGAGGCAGTTATATCGTGTTGATGACAATAGAATTAGAATGTTGGCGGGGGACCCGGTGGTTTTGTGCAAGGCGGCACAGTTCTGTCTCCGCCGGTATTGACTTTTGATTTACGTCAAATAAATCTTTGCCGGACGTAAGGAGATTATGTAAAATTTTGTGATTTGTCGCTGTAACTGTGTTGGTTTGTGGACATGGAGCTTTCAACGTTTAGCTTTGTTTGTCGCCCTTAAATTGTAAGATTATGTGAGAGGATAAATAGAATTATTTTATGTTCAAGAAACAAGTTCTGAAGCTATCAATTTAAATAAACTAAATGTAGTCGATACCACGTAATACTTTTCACTCGTAGGTATGTAGATACTTTTCGTTTTTTGTGTTCTTCAAAATAAAAATATTTAGTCTTTTAAAGGGTTTAGAAGGCGTAGGCTACGAAACTTCTTAATTTCGTTATAATCTTACGTTATGAGTAATGTCATTTTGACTTGTTTTTATCAACATCTTTAGGGTAAGAGCCACAAACTATAGAATAAGGGCTTAGTCCAGTAATTTCAATAAGTCAGACTGATTCATTAGTCAATTAATGAAATCATGAAGCAGTTTTTTGGATAGGCATAGCATCGTAGACTGATTCGATGAATTTATTATAGATTATTCTGGTGAACAGCACAAAATACCAGTGATATCCCAGCCATTACGAGCTTGGCGCTAATGTAAAAATTTTCACAATACGCACCAGCATCACTAAAATTGTTCATAACCATATAAAGGTGTTGTTTTAGCACGCAGTCGGCGGTGAAAAAAAAAGCAGCGAGGGAAATCCGAAATCTAATTGATAAGAAATTAAACGTATTTGGAGGATATACTAAAACTAAATATAATAAACCTGTCAGTTCGACCATCCCCGCGTTTGACAATATAGTGGCGGTGTAAGTATGTCCACGCTAGTAGTAGTATGTAAACCAAGAGATGGGCAGTAGCGCCTTCCTAATAACAACTAGAAAATAAAAAACTGCGGTTGCCCTCAAGACCTGTTTTCAATTTGATTAGTGCGAGTGCAGGTGATTAGTAATTGCGGGTGATTAGTGCAGGTGTGTAGTGTAAGTAGTGCCCAATTCTGTTTAGTGGATGTGTTTAGTAAATTCAGTTGTTAGCCGTCGACCAGCAAGTAGGGATGCGAATATGTAGATCTTAAGTTTCTTATTTTAATATAAACTTCTTTACTTCCAAACCCCGGTATGTTCATAGCTTCACTTATAAGTAGAGGCTCCTTTAATTTTGCATTTAGGGTGTTTACTATTGTAAAGAAATTCGTATTTTAGTACTCCTGCACAAATTTATAGGTAATGTCTTCGGTCCACTTCGCCAGTTTTTGCAACACAGGCGAGCGTCCAACGCTAAACGCTAAACACTTAATACTGCTATCCAGAAGAGTTTAGTAGCACTAGCAGGCATGCTACTGGTGAGGAGTAAGGGAAGGCACGCGGGGCGTAGATACCCACAGTTAACTTACAAAACAAATAGAACCCGCTTCTAATCACTTTCAACACACGTTACTAATCACTTGCACTAATCAATCGCTGATCACACGTGGTTACTCCTAATCACTAAGCACCTGCACTACTCACTGATCAAAGTGAATACAACCTTTATGCTACCTTATGAAGCAATGGGATTAACTATGTTCAAGTTTGATAGACTTTGTATGTAATAAATAAATGAATGAATGCATGATCGTCCCGCTGGATCTCTTCTGCTGCTTTTGCTGATACCTACTGCTACGCGCGCGTGTGTTTATGTGTGTGTGTGTGTGTTTTTGTGTTGAGCATAACAATATGTACGCTGATACTTATACAATATTATCTCATCAAATGCGATAAGTATAACCTACAAATACTGGTAGCCGTAATAATATGTTCGTAATGAACAACCACTGTCTCTTGGGATTAAAGTGCTTTTGTTTTGTTAAATCTTTTATTGAGTATTTTCCAAGTTTGAGAACACCTTAACAGAAACGTTGGCTTTTGTTTAGATTTGTTTAAGTAGCGATGCTTTTGTAACGAACTATTTATGCAACACTAAATATGCAAATCATTGTAGAATGAGAGAGTTTAAAAAAAAATCCGTACTCGTTATTTTAGTGTTTGGTAAGAACTCGGTATTTATGCCAGTAATGATTTCTTATATTTACATGAATACTACACATTAAATTAAACTAATTTTACAGATTTTATCGCGTTTAATTAGAACTTTTTAATTTCCGCCGCATTTTTTTTCGTTTTTATTTTATAATTATGGCAGTACTACATTGTGAAGTTATAGTGCTATACTAGAAACTCTTATGTCTTACGATAGATGGCGTGGTAACCACCTGATTTACGTTAGACATAAAATACTCGGCGACGGGCACGCAATATCAAAGGTGCCGGATGTCCGGTACTACGATTGTCTGTCTGCCAAGCATGGTAATTGTGGCAAACATCCGTTAACATTACAGTCTAGTAAAGGAAGACGCTGCTGCCCATCTCCCGATTTGTTTCACTCTGTCGCCTCTTACGACACCCACCTGATGGTATGCGGTATTGAATACTATATACCACTACACGGTACATGGCAAAGGTCATCACAATACAATTATATTTAATATTACAAAGGGTATATATAAGGATAGATTAATATTACAAATATAAACACAATATTGAAGCAAAAACAAAAGGCGATCTTATTGTTATATAGGTACTCGTAGCAATCTCTTCCAGATAACCCGGAAAAAGAATTAAATTAAAAATAAGAGCGAGGCTAACGGGTAGAGTGTACTATAATAACAAAGGATACCAACTTATGCAATAAAAGGACAACATACTTAGGCGGTAGATCATTGACAATAAAAAAAAAGGAAGAAGAGAGAGGGGCTATAGACACAAATAAGGTACGTGATAATATGGTCACCTTAAGCTTTGTAGCCCAATAAAACCAAAACTAAGAGAAGGATAGAGACAAAAACGCGATGTCGTATACAATAACTAATACGTTAAATAAAATTATACGTGGTAGAGCCATGCTGCAGCTATATTGGTAGTATATAGCACGAATGGGTCGGCTCGACCGGGGAAGGACCACGCTCTCACATAATACCAGCGTAAAGACTGCTGTGTTTCGTATGGTGAGTGTAGAGAACCGGAGACCTTTTTTACTGGAAAAGAGGCATTCCATTTTAGTCCTCACGGGTGACAACGCATTCTGCATTTTGATTCGCAAACGAGGATAGATGTAGATGTCTATAGGCCACAGCAACCACTTACCATCAGGTGGTCTGTGTGCTCGTTTGTCAACCTATCCTATAAAAAAAAAACTTACTACACTACACATTACTAAAATCGACTAAAATATTTACTATAATGTCAACTGCTAAACCCTTTTTATTTGACTGACTGATGAAGAGCTACCCTATCACAGGGACATCTATGTAAACAAGGCTTTAGTTTTCGAGTTATAATATTTTTTCTTGAACAAATGTTCAAGAAACGCACGTTTAATATATATGTAACTTTTTATGTAATGTACCTATATATTATTTTGTATGTCCATATGGTTAAATACAGAAGAACTTAATATATTTTTAAACAAACAATTCTTCTGTCCGTGTGTAGCCCAAGCAGCATGCAAGCTCTATACGAGCTGTATTGGAGTTCCTTTTTATACTACAGGCTGCATTTACTGGCTGTACAAAGGCTGTATAAGCGCTTATACAACTCATATAAGTAAAAAATTGGCACAAATTATACAACTTTATGCGTTAGTAGCGCTGTACACTAGCTGTACAAGCACAAAAAGGGTTGTATAATAGCTGTATTATAGCTGTTATTTGGTGTAAAAGGAAACTATTAGACTACAAATACTGTCTTATAAGTATCTTTTACAGATAAACGTTCTAAATTCGTGTTTGAACGGTATCACAAATGAAATTATGACAAAAATAACTTAATAGGTTTACTTTATTGAATGATGGCGACATTTATAGTGAGTTAAAGATTATATTACATATTAATATTACTTGGATTGGAGTTGAGTTTTGACGGTGATAACTGGTGAATATAAAGTGCAAAATTAGATTTACGGTAAACTTGTATATGATTTCTATCAAAAAATTGCCGCGCCAGTAAATAACGAAATAATATAAGGACAAAATAGTAAATGTGGTAAGTAAATATTGATTTTATAGGTTAGAATAAGAAAATAATTAAATTAGTGAATATGGATGCATATTGGGGCCAGGTGATCAATAGTCAAACTAAAAAGAATGGTTTAGGCTGAAACTAATGTCTCATATTCCTAAATTTACAATTTAAATTTTGTTTTTATAGATCCTAAAATGGCAACAATTTGCTAAACAGCCTAAAGGATATTTCGAGGGTCTTATAGTCTTAGTAGCTGTACTATATATGTTATGGATTCTATTATACAGCCATTAGTTTTTAATCAGCTGTATAATAGAATATTTTGATTACTAACGCTGTATAGTAGTTTTTAAAATATCACAGATAATTGTCTTTAGAGATATGTATAAAAGATGAAAAACCTTTGCCTTAGAAACAACACTTTTATCCCTTCTTCACTTTATCTCATTTAAATAATAATATTTTAAGATTTAATCGTGTTTAAGTAATTTTGTTGTTTTATTTTATGGACAAGGACAAAAAAGTGTTTACTTCTTTCACTTCTTTTAAGACAGAGACTATATAAAGCCACACAGACAAAGTTAATAAATTGAAAAAATATTTTTTTATTTTTCTACCAACCTAAAACCATCGATTTAATCGAAATGATTGTATTTATTGGCAATAAATTACTACCCCTTTGATTCAGTTAAATTCACAAACCAAACCAAAAATATGACTACCTTTAGCAAATAAAGATTAGCTATACATATTTTCTTTCTAATGTTAAAAAGTGGAGTAAAGAATTAAAGCTATCTCTTTCTTTGCCAAACAATATTAAGGAATGCACATTTTATGACAGAATATTTTATCTCGCTCAACAGTACGGTACCAGTACGAGCAAGCTGTTTATTTTGTTATTGTGTTTAGTTGATAGGTAACTCCTGGCAAGCGCATACGCATATCGTTTTCTATTCATAATCTTACGTCACGTAGGTACGGCAAAACCAAAAGAGTTAGCTATTTTATTTGATACATAATTTAACTTTTGTGAAGTAATTTAACTGTGTTATGTATCTTATACTGGATTTATTTTACTTTTTAGGAAAATATGCCGTTTAAAATTTTGGAAACCATAGAGAAAGGGAAAAATTGCATTTTCATTGTACCAAGTTTGTGGGAATCAAAAAGCGTTTTAAGATGGTCAAAAAAGCGATTAGATGCTAATATAAATCATTTAAAGCTACTTAAGATATATTTCTTTCTGTGGCCCAATTCTTCAATTTGCTGGCAAAATAAATAGATTTTTTGAAAATTCGCTTTTATTATCATTTGAACTACTTGTGCTGCTGCATGATAAATCATCATAATCAAGTGCCGAAAACTAAGTTACATTTGACATAACTGTGATCATGATTAACACTGTTTAACGTTATTGTTACGGAACCCTCTTTGTTAGCCGTCGATGGGATTGACGCTTGACTGTAGCTTGTCTGATTTATTAAAGTATTTCTATATTCTTCAGTATCACTATTATTACGTTGATAATTTGTAATATTTAAATATTCCATTTTAATCCTTCTTCTAACTGCACCAAATCTTTTTCTGTTTTTACAAATTAATTTGTTCACTATAGCACAATATATTAATTTTAGATAGAACAATAGATTTAATCTGTACTATAGCTGTTATTTATTTTTGTAATTTTATATCACTCTCATAGACAGAAGTTATAAAACTACTGTATTTACAAGAGTGTACAATTACGCCATAAGAATAAATTTTAGAAAGGAGTTCATATTGTACAGAAATAATATTTGAATGATACTATTATAATACTTAAAGCTGTAATAAGCAAGTGACTGCATGCAAAAAACAGCTTCTATACAGCTTTAATGATAAAATCAGATTGAAGTGTTACAAAATACTTAAAACTGTATAGTAGAGTTTTCATATCCTGATTAAGAACCCTAAGCTTACTTAGATCCCATAATACAGACTTTATACAGCTTGAGCTGTATAATAACTCATAAGCCACTCTTATAAGTATACAATCTGTTTTCGACACTCTTATACGCTTATAATAGAACTCTAAGTTCTATATGGGCTGGTATATTGATGTTCATAACACTTGTGTGCTGCTTGGGAGGTATGTGACTGAACTCTTAAATGGCTGGACCGATTTTGATGAAATTTTGTGTGTGTGATTAAGTTGACTCGAGAATGGTTTAGATTCACAATTGGCCCCGGTAGGTGGCGCTGTTGTTGCGATCCAGAAATCAACCGTGCGAAGCTGAGATCCCTATTAATATTATAAAACATTCTTGATAACACCTGTATTCGCAAATAAAGAATTGATTGATCGATTGATTAATCGATAGAGGTGTAAGGAGTTCTAAAGGTCAAAACATTTCCCTATGAGGCTAGAATATGCACTTTATTCTATATGCTAATATTGAATGTAGTTTACTATTTCATATTAATATTTAATATCAGACATAAAATCATTCTATTCCAACACTGATGGTGAGCAATGATCCGCTTGCCAAGTATTGCAACTATGGCAAACCTTCCACTCAAATGTGAGTTCACAATTGGAGGCCGTAGGCGACGCTGTTGTTGTATCCAGAAACGACCCGCGCGAAGCCGGGGCGGATCGCTAGCCAATCATAAAACAATATATTCCAAGACTGGCGACGGGGAGCAACATTACAGGTGCGAGATATCTGCCACAGAGTTCGTCAAGTCATCCATCGAATATGATCATTGAGACAAATGCTTCTAACTGTGGGAGCTATATACAAGGACTCATGTCCAGCAGTGAATAGCTGAAGAAAAGAAAATAAACTATTCATCAGCCTTGCAAAACAGTCCAGTTATTTTTGTTACACTAACGAATTTTATGCCTTGTAATGTCTATTCCATTGTCTATGCTTGTTACGATTTTATTGCCAACCAACTACAACAAATCGAACGATCCGTCCACACTTCGTAAACGCTGTAACCGCACCCCACTGTTCCTTAGAATGTAACACTTCATAATGTCCCCTGATTTGTCTCAAAGGAATTACTTAGCGTCGTTCATTACCTAGCCTTCACAAAATACCACTCGTCACCGCATCATCTCCTCTACATTCAATAGATTCAAATGTACGATCATCGGTTTACAATCATGTTATTGTAACCGCAGCATAACTAATTTCGACGCATGGGGTCCACACAAAGCTTAACCACCATAAACAATACCTTATTTATTGTTTTACAGCAGCCATATAACTTCCACGCTCAAGAAAGAGGTCCAATAATTTAGAAAATACACCCCTAATAAAACCATCATGGACAGTGTTAGAACGCGGGTATTCGGACAAAAAATATCTGACGCGCATTGTGGTCGACTGAATAGATTTGGCACGCTCAAAACTTAACTGCGGTTCCATCGGCCTTGTACACCGCGTGATGAATGCGCGGAAGTCAAATCTAAATCCCTTACAACTTAATAATAACGTTAAACACCGGTCCCCCGTTTAAATAAATGTTTCGCAACATTAGCGCGCCATTTTGGGAAAGCTGCGCGTACGCGATTCGATTGTGCAATATGTACGGATTAGCGAGATGTTTGGCAAACTTGTTTGTTGTGTTGCCAGTGATAAATTGATATGTGATTCAATGTAAATACGTGCTGATGTTTGCTCTGGAGTTTAAATATATACGAAAATTTGTTTGAAATAGAATTTATGCTGCTGATTACATCGGATACAAATTATGTATACCATAATGTATATGATTATGCGAAACAATATAATGTATTGATTTTTTATTATGTTTTTTCTTTTTTTTTTTTTTTAAATCTTTATTTTTTAAAGAGGGTTTTATAAAACTATTATAATGCCACCCTCATTGTATTTACATTTTTTTTTTATCTTCTTTTAAGTCCAACTTGGACTATTTTGTACAAAATTCTGGCTTCCTCAGACAATGGTGAAGCCAGAATACTGTTACAAAATCCGATATCTAATCTATTTACATTATATTTATTGCAAAAATTTACTCTTTCGGCTTCGATACGAACACACTCCACCAAAATGTGCACTACATCTTCTATTTGGCCACATTCTACACAGTTAGGGGATTCGACTTTTCCCATCAAAAATGCGAAGCTGTTCATTGGTATGTGTCCCGATCGCAACCTTAGAGCTGTAACGATATCGGTCCTGCCCATATTAGCCTTATCCACCCATGAAGACCGGGAGAGATTTGGTTGAATAGTTTTATACCATATTGCTTTTGTTAAAGATCTCTCATTAAAGTATTCCTTCCACAAAGTGACACATCTTTCTTTTACTTTGTATAGAAAGTCTGCGAAAAAAGGTAAATAACGCCGTAAAATACCGTCAGAGGAAGCTTCCTTTGCTAATCTATCCACCACTTCATTACCTACTAAGCCAATATGAGCAGGGATCCATTGTAACACAACAGTTACATTTTTTTTGGTTAAACTATCAATAGACTTCAAAATACTGTAGGCTATCGGTGTTCCTCGAAAATTCGAAGTACATCGAGCCAAGTGTTGCAGAGCACTCTTAGAGTCTGTCAAAATAACATATTGATATTTGTGATTGAGTGATGCAATGTACGCTACAGCTTCTGAAATAGCTATTAGCTCAGCACACATTATTGAAACTTTAGAATTAATTTTGAATTTCATTGATATGTTTAACTGAGGGTCAAAAAATGCAGCTCCTATGTTAATATCATTATCGCTAGATGCATCGGTATAAATTTTATAAGATTGCAAATATTTATCATCAATAAACTGTAAACATATTTGTCTCAGAACCACATTGTTATAACCGTGTTTAGCTTTATCAATTGTTTCAATAAGAGGAAATACAATGCCGCGAAGATCCACATTGCTAACCCAGGTATCCAAGGAGAACATTTCAAGTTGCGTTGAGATATGAATATCAGAATCTTTAAGAGAATTATGTACGACTGCCAACAGAGGTTTCTTTTTCTTACGCAATGGATGAGTCACAAAATATTCATCTAACTTATCTAATATTACAATTAATTCATTATGTGAAAGTGATTTAGTTTTAAGCCAGAATTTCCCCGCCAGATAATACCTTCGTATATGTAGCGGCTCAATACAAAGTTCATTCTCCATCACATGTATTGGCGTGCTTCTTAAAAATCCACCCATAACTCTCATAGCTTGATTTTGCACGCGTTCTAATTTTTTAAGGTGCGTTACACAACTACTATCATAAAGGAAACAAGCATAATCAATTCTGCTTCTTATGATTGCGATATACAAACGACGCAAATGTGATGGGTGAAGACCCCACCTGGGTCCACACAGACATTTAAGAATATTTAAAAACTTAAGCGTTTTTTCTGCAAGTTCATTTATGTGTCTTCCCCATCTAAGACCACGATCCAACCACAAACCTAAATATTTTATATTATCAACCACTTGTAAGGAAAAATCATTAATTTTTAAATCAAGTAACGTACGTTTAAACCCACTGGAGAACACACACACTTTACTTTTTATAGGAGATACTTTGAGACCTATGTTGAAAAGTAGTGTACTTACTAAATCTAACGCCTCCTGCAGATTCTCAACTGCTTCCAATAAATTTTTTCGCCCTATATATAAAACAAAGTCATCTGCATATTGTGATATGCGAACATTTTGTACCTCTTTGCATATATGTGCAGTAAGTATGTTGAATAACAATGGTGACAGTGGATCCCCCTGAGCCAATCCCCGACCTGTATTTCGGCAAATTATGGCATTGTCAACTTGTATTTTTAATGATCTTTGTCTGAGAAAATTCCATAGGTAATTACATATAGTTGAACCTATACCGTAACGATCCATAGCCTGAATTACACTAGAAACATCCACATTATTGTATGCGTTATCTATATCTATGAAACAACCAATTGTAGCTATTCTATCTGTTAAGCCTAACTGAATTTCAGAGACCAAATTAGAAAGGTTATTTAACGTTGAACGACCTCTTCTAAAACCTATTGTATTATTCGATAAAATGTTATTTTTTTCAATATACCACTCTAATCTATTTTTTATAATAGTGTGAAAAATTTTACACATACACGAGATCATGGAAATGGGTCGTAATGCTGACACCAAACTATTATCTCTCTCTGGTTTAGGGATTGGCACAATTAATATATCTCTCCATTGATTAGGGACAAAACCACTTGACAAAAACTTGCTATACAGATCAAGCAATAAATACTTTCCATTATTTGGGAGATTTTTAACCATTGAGTATGAAATATTGTCCACCCCTGGGGACGTGTCAGTTGGTCGAATACTCTTTTCTAATTCTTGTAATGAGATTTTCATTTCTAGTTTTTGGTTCTTAGATAGAACAACAGGTTTCATGGGGGAAACAAAATCAGATGTCAAAGTATTAATCAACTCTGAAGCTAAATCTTTATCAATAAATGGGTTGTGAGCCCTATACCCCTTCAACCATTTCATTTTACGCCACAAGTCATTTGGAGAGGCCGATTGATCAACTGTAGAACAGAATTCTTGCCAAGCGCTGTTTTTCGCTGTTCGTATTGATTTCTGGGCTATATGAATTTTATATTTTAGGATATCTAAATTTTGTGGAGAAGGGTTTCGTCTAAATTTTGATAGTGCCAACCGTCGTTCAGCGACTGCTTTAGAGAGTGTGGCATTCCAATAAGGTAGAGGTTTAAAATTATTGCTTGGGTCTTGGTTAATTTTTATCAGAGGGATGTGTTCTTTAGCCGCTTCGTTTATACATTCAGTGAATAAATTATATGCATTTTGTAGGTCTACAGGAAGTGACATAACTGAAAACTTCCTATGAAGCGCATTTTTGTACCCCACCCAATCGGCTTTCTTAAAGTTTCTTCTTCGAACCTTCACATTACTAGTTCCAATATTAGTAGATATTTTAATCATTTGATGATCACTGCCTAAAGTTTCATTTATTATATGCCAATCGAGCTTTAGAGCTATATCCGAAGATGCTAAAGAAATATCCGGAGCGTATTCCTGTAAGCTACCGTTAACTAACCTAATGCGCGTTGGTCCACCATTGTTTAATATTATTAACGAGTTACCTATTAGGGTGTCAAATATCTGAACTCCTCTGGTATCTGTTTTCATTGACCAAGTATTATGGTGTGCATTGAAGTCGCCAAGTATAAGCGATTTTTTATTGTTAAAAGATAGTAAATGATCCCAATCACTACCGGTTGTATATACAGAGGGAGGGCAGTATACAGACATAATATTTTCGATATCAACACAATTGTAAATCTTTAAATATAGGATCTCTATGCCCGGGTTAACCATTGGTATATTTTGTAAGCGACACTTAACTGATTTGTGGGTAATTATTGCTACTCCGCCGTAGGAATCGAAGCGATCCCTTCGGTGTATGTTATACTTACTTATTTTTAATGGGCTATCCTGCTCTAACCAAGTTTCACTTAGGACCGCAATGTGGATCTTTTCCTGTGACAATAATTGTTCAAATGCAACTAATTTGGGTCTGAGACTTTGACAATTCCACTGTATAATATTTATCTTAACGTGTTTTTTTGTACTATCCATTTAAATAGTCCAGTAATAATTTTAGAATAGGCCAATCTGAAATATTATCTACTACAACTAAAATCAACCATTCCACACAACATTTTATAACATCTTTTATCTTATCTTGCATAGAAGCACTTCTTAAAAAAATAATCTCCCTCAATCTATCCAATAATTCACTAAAGTTTACTTCTTTTTTTGGGGATGGCTTGGCTTCCAAATGGTCTATTGTAGGCGTATCCATGGAATTAACGGGACGCTCAGGGGAGACGGTTCTCCTGGTGCCTTGCCGTGGCGTTTTCTTAATCCGGGGGTTATGTTTCGGTTCCGATTCACTATGGACTGTTGCCTCAGTCTTAACCACCTGGGCAAACGTAACCTGGTCGTGTTCGCGGCCTTGGTTATATGAGGTAGACTGAGCCTGTGGAGTTTCCGAGTTAAAAACTGCTAGTTTGCTGTTTGAAGTGCTTGTCTCTGGCACCGGAGAGTTGGGCGTAACAAAAATTGTTAGCGCTTTTCTATATGTGCAGTTAAACTCTGCCATCAATTCCCTCAGTCTTTTCTCCCGTTGATATGCTGGGCAGATCTTGTTCAAGGACATGTGATTACCTGTACAATTAACACACTTGTAGGTACCTATATTACAATTCTCGTGATTTTCACCGCACTTGGGACATACTATTTTATTATTTGGGCATTTTTTAATTGTATGACCTAGTTTCCAACAGCGCGAACATTGTGACACCGGAAACACATATGGATCCACTTTAATTCTCAAACCCTCAACATGTACATATGCTGGTAGAAACGATCCCTTGAAGCATAGTTGTATGGACTCGCTAGGAACCCAACCACTACCCGCTGTACTTCGTCTTTTCAGTCTCTTAATGGAAAGAAGTTCTGCGTTATTGGGACATAAAATGTTTTTCAGGATTTCCTCATCACCTAGTTCCATGTCAACGTCCCTAATAACCCCATATGAAACACTTTTCTCCATAGCTTTTTGAACTTTCCAACCTCTTTCAATCAGAGCTTTACATGTTTCCAACTTGGTTACACTCATCTCATTCATAATATCTAAACGCACCTTGTAAGGGTTTAAATATTTAACTCTGGTTATGTCTAAAATTTGTTGTTCCTTCAACACCCTAGCTAAGCCAAATTGCTTAGGTAACCTCTCGTTACTTGAAATATACACTTCAATTTTGTCGTTCTCAACTTTAAAAATCTTTTCTTTTCTCTTTACCAACATCCATTCATTTTCTTCTTCATCCCTGTTCCTTTTAGAATTACCTATATTACAACACTCACTATCCATCTGTACTTGAGATATTATTTCATCCTCTTGCTGCTCCAATTCAGATTCAGATTTATTTAACTCCATATTAGGGCTGCTACTCGACGACCGCAGTATGTCAGCGCTAGATTCCTTACGCACATTATACTCGTCCATTATAATAACAGACGGAACGCCCGGTACTTAGATAAGTTACATTGCTACGATTAACAGCAAACCGGTTTAGTACGACCGACAGCGCGATATCGCGCGCAGTATAAGATCGTCGATTCACTAACAGTAAACAACTTAACGCACGGAATACACAACTACCTCGTACGTGTATCGACACGAGACTGTTTTATTATGTTTAATTATTAATATTTTTGATTCATCATCATCGTCATTACAGCCCTTCAAAAGAAACGTCACAAAGCACGGTCCTAAGTCACCTGCACCCATTGACTTCCTGCATGTCTTACTAGCTCATCACTACATATAGTGGGGGGACGCCCTGCGTTTCGTCTAACGGTACGAGAACTATTCTTTCCCATCGGTTGTCGGTTCTTCGAGCTACATGGCCGGCCGGCTGAAGTAATGTACTTCAGCTTACTAATCCGTTGGGCTATGTCGATTACTCTGGTTCTACTGCGGATATCCTCATTTTATATTTTAATTTTTATATTAATAAATATTTTGCTTAAATAAATTTAATTAAAACAATCCAATGGAGTAAAATTTAAAATTTCAATGTTAATATTATACAGTAATTTAGATTATGTATTTTTTTAAACAATAATCGACAGTATTACTTACATCTAAGAACAAAGAGTACTAACTTAAAATGTCATATCTTTAGTCGACTTTGATTGCAAATTGAGAAATTGATAAATTGTCTTTAACAAAGAACAAAGTTATTATAGGTTTTTCCAACTTGCTAAAGGCTAATTAATGTAAATAAAGATTTGAGATTAATATAGGATTAAGATATTTCAGCTAAAATATAATATGTATGGACACATAATTTCATGCATTTATAAATTCAAAAAACTATTTAATTGTATTTAGGCAATACGTGTTTTTTTTTTATATAATAGGTTATTTTTATGTTAGATAGTATTGTGTTTGTCCATATAGATGTACTTGTTCTTAACATAAAAGCTACAATAGCTTGTGACGTGAGATTTTTTATTTATAATTTACAAGGCTATTCTGTAGTGTTTGTCTTTACATATTCAGTTAGGTTAATTAAATTAGTATTTTGATATTCAATTTAAAATGAGTTAGTTAATTGTATCTTTTACTGTCATCATAATGTATTCATTTTTATACAATTGGTAAAATTAAAAATTTGCTTCAACCGATTTCAATATAAATTATTAAGGATAACTCAAAAACTACTTACCAGACCTTGATTAAATTCATACGGGACCACATGGGAAGCACTAGCTAAAAAAGAATCATCAAAATCGGTTCATCTAAAAAAAGTTATGAGGTAATACACAAAAAAACTAAAAAAATACAGTCGAATTGTGTAACTCCTCCTTTTTAAAGTCGGTTAAAAACTAAAGTGTCAAATGAACTCGCAGTCCACCTGATGGTATACGTTGCATTAGGCGGAATAAATAGGTAACAGGGGGGTACCTAGCAAAACTGAAATCCTATTTTATATTTTAATACAATATAGTTTAAAATGCAGAGCATAAACAAAAGAGTATTTTTTCTATAGGATAAGGGTGACCAACGAGCACACAGCCCACTTGATGGTAAGTGGGTGCTGTGGCCCGTAGACGTCTACATCTATCCTCGATTGTGATTCAAAATGCAGATGCGTTGTCACCCGCGAGGACTGAGATGGAATGACTCGTTTCCAGTAAAAAGGTTCTCCTGTCTATACTCACCATACGAATCATAGAAGCTTTAAGCTACTATTTTACGCTGGTATTCTGTGAGATCGTGGTCCTTCCCCGGTTGAGCCGACCCATTCGTGCTACATCTATACCACTAAAATACCATGTACCATGGATCTACCATGTAGGAGACCGTTACCGTTACAGCTTAAGTAAAGTCCACTGCTGAACATAGGCCGCCCCCATAGAAAGCCTTATAGGGGATATTTGCCATAATTGCCAGGCTTGGTAAGCGGAATGGCTTGTTTTTAAATTTTTTGTTGTTATTCTGAAGACACTATTGTCCATCTCCTGGTTTGTTTCCCTCTGTCGCCTCTTACTTCATCTACGGGTCGATATCTAGAAGACACCAAATTCCTCCAGACTGAACTTCAGTCACGGCGTTCTCAATGAAGACTAACCATCTGCGCAGGACAGGATTATAGTGCCCAAGTGTCGCAATAGGCGCACAAGTACATGTGCACTTTCTACTCCCTCACTCTCATCCCATGGTACAGCAAGGCGACATGTCTGGAGAGAGATTAGGGCATTACGTGCTTTCCAAGGTCGAAGTCGGCGGTGTATCACCCCGTAAACACCGCCGACTTCCTGAATCTGGGTTGCCAATGAGACTTTCTTGTCAGGAAAACACAATATTTGATTTTGGCTCGACGCGGGATTCGAAACCGGGACCTTATGATCAGAAATCGCGTTTACAACCACTATCACCGATTTTTTACGTGGTAGAGTATATTAGTATATTAGTAGTATAGTTCTAGCACGAATGGATCGGTTCGACCGGAGAAGGACCACGCTCTCACAGAATACTAGCGTAAAATAGAAGCTTAACGCTACTGTGTTTCGTATGGTGAGTGTAGAGAACCGGAGACGCTTTTTACTGGAAATGAGGCATTCCATCTTAGTCCTCACGGGTGACAACGCATCTGCATTTTGATTTGTAATAGAGGATAGATGTAGATGTCTATGGGCCGCAGCAACCACTTACCATCAGGTGGACTGTGTACTCGTTTGTCACCCTCATCCTATAAAAAAGGCAGTTGCAATAATTTTATTACATGTAATATTAAAAAATTACTTTTTATGTTTCATAATTAATTATCGTAGAACATCTTGCGATAGTTTAACCAAAGCTTTACAAACATATTCGAACAATAAGAAAATTGTAACACGCAGATGTCAAGCATTCATTATTAATAATGGTAACGCCGACGTTTACCACAATAACCGCCATCGCAATAACAAACACATCCGCATGATAAATGATTATATTTTATGGCATTCGCCCTCAATACATGTCGATTATGTCTTCATTTCGCTAATTTCTTTACGTTGGAAAACGAACTGTATAGGATGCTTTTAAGGTTTATATTACGTTGTATTTTGGCGTAGTTGTAGGGTGCACAAATCGCATTGATGCTGCTCAATCGTACGTAGCAAATTGTCGATTTTCGTACGAATCATTTGCGGCACGTTTTTGTCCGACGCGGCGCGGCGTGGCGGTGTGGCTCTGGGTTCTACTTTTGAGCGTCTATAGTCTATACCGCTTTTTAAAAGTCACTCGAGTGTGGATATTGTCGGCTTTTTTGTGAATTTGAAGGTTTTTTTGGTTTACATTGTTTAGATGAATCCGTTTACCGTGTGTGTGATTTATTTTGTAGCGATAAATAAAGACGTATGTTTCTAAATAGATAAATGTATGAGTTTTTTTTTAAGCGAAACATTTGTTAGCTTATTAGATTTATAAAGTCGGAGAAAAGGTTTCTTCGTATTTTATGTACAAATTCAAGACTTTTTTAAAAGTTTAATTACAGTTGATTATAATATATGTGTGCCATTTTGTCAGATAACTTGTTAGGTACCATCTTGTAGTTGTGACATTATCCCGTTGTTGTAGAAATCTCGGGATTTTTTAGTAGTTTTAACAGTCCTCTCTTGATGTTAACCGAACACTATCCAATGAATTATGAAGAGACCGAAACAGGTGAAAATCTGAGGGTGCAAAGAGAGGACTATATGGTGGATGCATTATCACTTCCCAACCATGCTCTCTCAATTTTTGCTGAGTGGCCAAAAATGTGTGTGGTCTGGCGATATCATGATGAAGGACCTCACCTTTTCTGTTGATCAATTCCGGCCGTTTTTTCCAAATTTCTTGCTTGAGTCTCATTAGTTATTGGCAGTAGAGATCCAAATCGATACTTTTGCTCGGCGGTAAAGGCTCATTATAAACGATGCCCTTTCAATCCTACACCATACACACAGCATCACCTTAATGCGTATTAATCCAGGTTTCACTACAGTCTGTGTAGCTTGTCTACCCTTTGACCATGATCTTTTTCGCACGTTCTTGTTGTAGGTGATCCGCTTTTCATCATCAGTGATCAATCTTTTCAATAATGATTCGGTTTCATTACGTTTCAATAAAGAATTGTAAATGAGTACATGATTCATTAGGTTTCTTTCAGTTAACTCGTACCACATACCCAAATCTCGAGCTTTTTTGTATAGTCAGACTTTTTCAAATGGTTCAAAACTGTTTTGTTGTCAATCCTCTATTACTCCGCTATGACGTGACCACTAATGTGCCATTCTTGCTCCACTTTTTCCAAAATGGCATCGAATTTGTCCGTATGAGGACGACCAGAGCAACTGCATCTTTCACATCAAAATTCCCACACTGAAAACGCTTGAACCAACTTTGTGCTACTCTTACTGACACTGTATTAAGTCCAAATTATTTTCGCGGCTTGAGGCGCATTTTTCTCTTTTTTGTAGTAACACTTAGAATGTATCGAATTTCTTCGTTAGATTCACTCATTTTGGCTGACAGAAAAACGATTGAAAAATGGCGGGAAAAATGTTTTTTATTTTTATTTTTATTTTTCTTAATGTCCTATACTATTCATCGATATTGAAACCAGCCAGATAGAAACAGTACAACCAAAGAGATTTTTCTTCAATTTTATACGAACAAAATACGAAGAAACTTTTTCCGCGACCTTCCAACATGATGTTCTTCAATTAAGTACATTTTATTCTACATTGGGTTTATTATTTTTATATTGCACTAATACGTCACGAAAAGTATTAAGAGGAAAAGCTGATGAATAAAATAGTAGTTTTTTTAGTTTTACAACACCTATGTATTTTTTTATTTTATTTATTTATTTCTATCAACTATCTTTCAACAAGGATCATAGCGTAGTATTGCATTCATTCAAGTTAATTATAATATTAACATTCTAAATCATTACTATAGGTAATATATTTAAAATTTAATTAATCTTTAATAATAATAATAAAATAATATAAACCGATGTCACGGTAAATCATAACAGACTCGACTTAATTGTATATTAACAAAACCACCTACAAAACTAGTCTTAATGACATTTTTTTTTATAGGACAGGGTGACAAACGAGCACATAGTCCACCCGATGGTAAGCGGTTGCTGTGGCCCATAGACATCTACATTTATCCTCGTTTACGAATCAAAATGCAGATGCGTTGTCACCCGTGAGGACTTAGATGCAATGCCTCTTTACCAGTAAAAAGGGTCTCCAGTTCTCTACACTCATCATACGAAACACAGCAGTGTTAAGCTGCTATTTTACGCTGGTATTCTGTGAGTCTGGTATGCTGTTTTTTAATGTGTAGTAGTAAATTTAAGAAATTAATAAAGATTTAGTAGGTACCTAGAAGGTTTATAGTAACATTTCTATAAGAAGATATTTAAACATGAAATCAAAATGACGTGTGAAATTTTTGGAATGGTATTTGCTGGGTACTTTATACTAGACTTTTTAAAGTCTACAATCGCTTGATGCGAGTTTTAATTACATTTTGTATACTCGTAACAGGATAGTGTACCGAACAAAAGAGCAACCCCGGCAGAGACCGGGACGGGACACAATCGTGGCTAATATTGACAGATAATATTGTTACAAACTGTTTACAAGTTTATTGGGAGCGGCGACACATCTGCGCATGCGCTATTGAGTTATCTGTTGAAAGATGAAAATAATTTATTAATGGCCTTGCATGTAGATCGTTTCGTAGAGAACGTAAAATTGAGCTTTTTTTTGTTTACTGTTAAGACATGAATTACTACTTAATTTTTTTGTCTGGCTGTATGTCTGTGTATCCAAGCTAACCTTCGGCGAACAGATAGGTACAGAGTAATGCTAGGAGTAGTGATCTAGGTTCTAGGCTATATTTTATGGGAAAAATTGAAAATTTCTTAAACGAAAAATTGATAAAATAGATGGTCTTTCTGTCTTTCATTATAATTAATTTAAATGATGTCACATAAAAAGAACCTACCCTAGCGAAGCCGGTTCTCTAGTTTTTAATGAAATAATAAATTAAGTATATATTATTGAGTTATATGTACTACGTACTAGAGAGGCCATTCCGAACATTCACTATGGTCAACTGAACTGTAGTGCAATCCGTACAAACTAAATATTGCGTAAATTGAAGATTTGTGAATTCCATAAAATAATTATTATTACATTTTATTTAGAAATATGTTTGTTTAGATTAAATTAAGATATTTTATATTAAATTCTTATATTTATTTTATATTAATATCTTATTTTATATCAAATTAAAGTCTTCGCGCATGCGCGACTACTACTCCCGCGCATGCCCGAAGACATAGAGTAGGACACAATATTTGTTTGGAATGGCTTCTCTAGTACGTAGTACATATAACTCAATGGTATATATACATAATGTTGTTGTGTAGTAATTTACGTGTAGTGGCAGTATAAGGATATCCACTACCCCACATCATCACCCCTATATCATCTCGTGGGTGTTGTAAGAGGCAACAGAAGGAAACAAACCAGTAAATTATGGCAAATATCCCCCTTCATATAATATTTTTATTATATGAAGGGCTTTATCGCTTAGCTCGTCGTCAACATGTAATAGTTGGGTTCTGTTTGTAAGGTAGTTACAAAACCATGCATATGGCATACCTCTTATACCCAGATTTTCGAGACGTCCGAGAAGTATAGGAATAGACACAGTATCGAACATTTTTTGCAAGTTTTCACGTGGTAGAGCCATGCTGCAGCTATATTAGTAGTATAGATTTAGCACGAATGGGTCAGCTCGACCGGGGAAGGACAACGCTTTCACAGAATACCAGCGTAAAATAGCAACTTAACGCTGCTGTGTTTCGTATGGTGAGTGTAGAGAACCGGAGACCCATTTTACTGGAAAAGAGGCATTCCATCTTAGTACTCACGGGTGACGAGGCATCTGCATTTTGATTCTTTATTGAGGATAAATGTCTATGAGTCACAGCAACCACTTACCATCAGGTGGACTGTGTGCTCGTTGGTCACCCTATTTCTATAAAAAAATGTCTTTATTAATAGAAAAAAATAGAAAAGCGTCTAAATTACAGTTGAGACTTCTTATATTAACACATTATACACAAAAAGAAGACAATTTTTTATCATTAAAGTTTTTTACATTTCTACAAAGTCAAGGACTTCACAAGCTCATACACCTTATCTCGTTTACTTGGTCAATCTCATCAATGATAGTTTAACTATGAAGATTGATATGCCTTTGAGGCAATCTATTATATGTATACTTTAATAGGCAGTAACGTTAGCGGTAATGGTATACGGTGGTAGTCGGTTCCACAAGGAAGTTGTGCGAGGAAGAAAACTTCTTGTAAATCGCACAGTGGTGGACCGCCAATCATCCAGATTGTACGGATGGTATTGCGAGTTTTGTCGTCGTCCTATGGTGAAATTGAGCGGCTGGAATTAGTCCGAACAATTCCTTAGAGCAATTCCCGTGGTAGATGCGATAAAATACGCAAAGAGATACAACAAGTACTCGCAGTGCCAGTGGATCAAGCCATTCAGAAAGAGCTCGGTCGATGACGATTCGAACCGCTTTGCGCTAGATGCGATCAAGTCGCAGGAGCTGGCACTGGGATGCCCCGGCCCAGAGATGGTAACAGTATTTCATGTGAGGCCGAACTTTCACCTTGTAAAGTTGCAAGCGGTGTGCCGGCATGAAATACTGTCCAACTTATAAAGCACCCCAAGCATTTTTAGAGGTCAAATAATATTGTATATATTTTCTTCTACGTATGGTGAAGATAAACTATGACTCCATTTTATTAAGTGTATATCGTAGAAGAAGACATTGAAAAGTAAAAAAAAACACGTTTTGTTTTATAATAATTGTCATTATTTTAAAGGTCTACACAATATAAAATAAAAATACATACATATACGTGCATCCATCCATACATACACATAATATATCTAAATAAATGTACATACACATACATACATATAAATACATGCATGAAATCAATGGGACGTCAAAGGAACATGCTCTTTAATTCACCTTTTAAACACTGAAACTGTTTGATATCTTTTATGAATATAATATTTTTATAATTCGAAAGACTAACTTTATTAACATAAACGAGACCTTTTGAAATTGTAAAGTATCAAATTGTATAAAAAACTGTAGGCATTTTACCGTTGCTTATTCCATTTTTTAACGATTCAGGCGGCATTGGTACTTCAAAAATTGATCCATGAAATTGAAATTCAAAACTATAACAATGTACGTAATCAAACGACTGTTATTTTAGTCAGTTATTGTTAAAGATCGGCAGAGCGACGTGGCCCCCCGAGTTGAAATGTGAGCAATAATGGCTGATGCGTGAATTGAGCAGAGTACAGACAAAGTTCTAAACGCCGACTGTAAATTGTACTTAAGTACTGGCTCATTACAAAAAAGCTAATGTTGTTTGTGGTAGCTTTAAAAAGTTTAGGACACGAATTGGAGTTGGAGTCTCCTAGTTGAGTATTCAAATAGTATTACAAGACTGAAGCAGATAAACGCTTATACTGACAATATTTTAGCTTTATTCGAGTTATCATGTTTAACAGTTTCATTACTCCACAGAGTAAATAATTCATTTTTATTTTTAAAAAAAACTGAGGTTACAAACGAACTTAGAGGACATCTAATGGTAAGTAGCTACTGCCGTCTTTTGATACTTGTAGCTAACTTCAAACAAAAAACACTACATTCCTTGTCGCACTACTGTGACTAAGGTAGAGTACATAATAATTATACTAGCTCTCTGTACGCTTCTGACCCGATCACAGCAGTGCAAGCACTACTATTGGCGGAGATGTATACGGTAATATATCAAAATTTCAGAAAATATACAAGTTGACCACCGCCAAATACAAAACCTATTATAATTGACGGTTAATATAATATTATGAAATTTGTATAGTTTAACCAAGCGGTTTACAATTTGTATAGTTAGCTGTTAATATATATTTATTATGATTGTAAACTGTTTTTTTTTCTCATAAAAAAGAATTCGCTGGGCTTTGTGCTGGTTCTTTCCAAGACTATTTCTTCACAAGATATCTTTCTAACCTGTGGTAAATTAAACATAATAATGAATTTTAATAAGTATTATTTATGATCTAAATTGAATAAAAGGAGTTTTTAATCTAGTTAAGTTAGTTGCCCGTAAACTAGAGGTCATAAATTAATACCAATAGACCCTTTTCGTCTGTGCACTCTGCTACCATCTTACGCAGAAATAAAGTCCTTGTAGATGGTTAACTTTTAGATACGACAAAAAAGTCGACCCGATCTCAAGTAACCCGCCAATTAACCAGCGCGAGTGTCGGTCTTCGGCGCCATGTTTTGGTTAAAACATTTATGGCTAAAAAATAGGCGCGCCACCCACGTGTGCACCCAGTGCTGATTTGACAATTTCTTGTGGTTCTGTATTTAATATATTATTAAATAAATAGAAATGGAAATTCATTTTTGATAACTTGAAGATTGTCCATTTGTAATAACCGAGTATTGGCGATGTAATCCGCTACTCAATATCGTACCCAGGATGTCGTAAGCGGCTACAGAGAGAAACTGGAGCAGCACCTTCTCCAGTGGCTTACCCGTAGCAACTATGGCAAAATCCCCTCTAGGAGCAAATCTAGGGCGATATTTAGCAGTGGACTTTTGATGGACTGTGGCTCATAGACTTACATCTATCCTTAATTATTTATCAAATTGCAGACACCTGAGGATTAATATAGAATTTTGTTACCAGTTAAAGAAAATAAGATTTTAAAGGGTCTCAGTTTTTGTCGTACTATACGAAATACAACAATAACAGTTCTATGCTATTTTATTTTATATAGGAATAGGGCAACAAACGAGCACAGTCTACCTGATGGTAAGTGGTTGCTGTAGCCCATAGACATCTACATCTATCTTCGTTTGCGAATTAAAATGCAGATGCATCGTCATCCGCGAGGACTAAGATGGAATGCCTCGGTTCCAGTAAAAAGGGTCTCCGGTTCTCTACACTCACCATACCAAACACAGCAGCGTTAAGCTGCTATTTTACGCTGGTATTCTGTGAGAGCGTGGTCCTTCCCCGGTCGAGCCAACCCATGCGTGCTCCAACTATACCATCAATATAGCTGCAGCATGGCTCTATGCATATGTCTGGCGTATGTGGACTATGAGAAAGCCTTTGATTCCGTCGAAATTTGGGCGGTGCTGCAGTCCCTTCAGCGGTGCCAAGTTCACTGTCGGTATATCGAAGTGTTGAAGTGCTTGTACAGTAGGGCTACGATGGCTATCCGAGTACAGAACCAGAGTACGAAACCTATCCAATTGCAGAGAGGTGTAAGACAGGGTGACGTCATATCCCCGAAACTCTTCACCGCTGCATTGGAAGACGTTTTCAAGCTTCTGGACTGGAAAGGATACGGTATCAACATCAATGGCGAGTACATCACTCACCTTCGATTTGCCGAAGTCGAAGTCGATGGATGCAGGTGGCTCAGGACTGTGCTTTGTGGCATTCTTTGGGGGAGGCCTATGTTCAGCAGTGGACTTGTGAAGGGCTGTAATGATGATGATGATGATGGCTCTACCAAGTCCAACGTTATTTCACGTTAGTATTTTGTGTTAGCGTGATCCTTTCCGGTCATGCTGTATTTATACTGCCAAGTATTTCATCATCTTCTTCGCCATCATAATAATGATTACAGTCCTTCACAAGTCGATAGCTAAACATAGGCCTTACCTAAGTAATACAACAAATAACGAGCCACTTATATCCATCGACTTCTTGCATATCTTACCAGGTCGTCATTCCATCAAGTGGGGGGGCCGGTCTACACTTCGGTTACCGGTATGAGGTTGCCATTCGAGAATCTTTCCTCCCCCTCGATTGTCGGGAAGTATTTATTAATTTTTGCGCAAAGTGTTTATTGATAATTTATTATAAAATTGTAATAATAATAATAAAAAATACCTAAGAGGCATTACTTGCTTATGTGGTTCTGCGCTTGTTGTTCAAATCTCATACTTTGATACATATTGTAATGATTCCCTAATAAAACTGTCTGCTTTTTAGACCACTTTAAAGAAATCTTACTTACTAAGTTATTAGCAAAGTATTCTAGTAAAATATAGATCATTATTAAAATACTATGAGGAAGTGAAATGCATTATAAGTAAACTGTCGATTTTTGACTTTGAAGTATCATTTTTAATGAATAACTTTTTTACAGATTTTATCGAGTTTGATTACTATACGCGTAAATATAAGAAATTATTAAAAATCATCCTTTTCTTCTTTCTATGGTTTCTCTTGAATTTGTGTGCGGATCGCCAAATTTCAAGCGCCGTTTTAAAAGCTCCCTCAAACACTTAGCGAAATAGCTTTACCCGAACTTATCGGCATGTTGGGTGGCATCACATAACTAGATATCCCAGCAGTTTATCATGAAGTATTGCCATAGATTATGTTCTATTTTCCTTTTTTTTAATTGAAAAGGCAAAGACACGTGTCAGCCTGTCAACGATGACTTGAATATTTTATTTAAATGGCAACAGATTATTTCGTTATAACTGTTCGCGGTTAGTGGCGAATTAAAGACTGAAATTCGAAATTTTGAACCATAATCACTCACCAGACCATGATGCAACATTTCCTGGATGTATCTGGCAGATGGTACATCCTTCAAGAATATCTTTATAAAAAGTCTGTAAGAGACGCAAATTTTTATTGGCCTTTTTTAAAGCCATGATAGCTCAGATATTAAATGCCCGCCGTAAAGTTCACAATACGTGAGCAACCCGGGTTGATCGCTGTTGGTACCAATGAAATAAGATCTGTCGACGATATGATGTGAAGTCTAATAAAAAGATTTTTATTAAATTTGACAAAAAATTACTTTGCATAAATACGCTAGATAAAATAAAATGATGTGTCTTACCTAGTTTGAAGAGCAGAGTCAGAGAGCAGAGTCTATATTACCTGAGGATGCCTCGTGTAGAGGCGAAACACGTGTCGTATTGTCGTTAGTGGTGTGTCTTTCCTAGTGGTGTTGGGAGTAGTGGTGCTGGGATTAGTGGTGACGGGGATAGTGCACGCAATTGAGGGAGGGTGGGAGGTGCTCTTCAAACTAGGTAAGACACATCATTTTATTTTATCTAGCGGATTTATGCAAAGTAATTTTTGTCAAATTTAACATAATGGACTTCCGCAAAGTAACGCCTGATTTATATTAAAAAAAAAGTTAATTAAAAGTAATTTCACGTGGACGTCAGTAATTGGTCGGTATGGATGTGAACAAGATATCTTTCGAAAAACTGAACCTATCACTTTGATTGTTTATTGGCTTTAGATTTTAATCCTTAGAAAGCCGAAGAAACTGTCCCGTTAATTTATTATTATTTTATTTAATTATTTGATTGATTTTTTTTCGGAAACAAATTACGAATCACCGGTGTCAAGCAGTCAAAAAAATTTCCGTGTTAATTAAACACAAACATTTTTCTGTGGCTTTAAACGAAATACGTGTTTCGGTAATCAATAGTTAATAAGTTCTGCAGCCTATGCTGTAAAAAAGATTAGAGGTCTCACTAGTGTCGAGACAGCTAGATTAGTTTATTTTAGTTATTTTCATAGCATAATGTCTTATGGGATTTTGCTATGGGGAAATGCGGCTGATTCAGAAACTATTTTTGTTTTACAGAAGAGGGCCATTAGAGCTATTTACAATCTAAAACCGAGAGAGTCTCTTAGAGATAAATTTAAAGAAATTAATATATTAACTTTGGCCTCTCAGTATATTTACGAAAATTTAATGTATGTTCACAAAAACAAAGATAGTTTTAGTAAAAGAAGTGATATACATTCTGTAAACACTAGGAACAAACACAAGCTAGTGATACCAGTTTCTCGACTCCACAGAGTCAGTAATTCATTCTTGGGGCAATGTATACGCTATTACAACAAGGTCCCGGAAAGTGTACAGGTTCTGTCTATTACCAAGTTTAAATGTTTTATTAAGCTGAAACTGTATAAAAAGGGTTATTATAGTATAAATGAATACATGGTTGATAATAACCCCTGGGAATGAGGTGATCGCTTCCAAGCAGTTTCTAAAATAAATTTTGTAAATAGTTCGTAATCATTTATATTGTAAAATTTATTTTAAAAAAAAGTCCCGCTGGGTTTCTTGCTGGTTCTTCCCAGGACAGAGGGTTTTTTTCGAACTAGTGGTAAAGTAAAAAAATGACTTTCAATAAGAATTACACATGTAATGTATATTGAATAAAAAAATATTCTATTCTTCTATTCTATTCTAATAAAAGTAAATTAATTAGTCAACATGAGCGTTCACTTTTAAATTTTCTAAAGTAAATTTTGAACTGTTACCAGTAATATGCTGTCGCCTATCTCCTGTTTCAGTTTCCCTCTTTCGCCTCATATGACACCCGCGGGATGACGTGGGTTTATGGCTATTGCAAGCTAAACTTGCGCTAATCAAACACTCTGCAATATTATCCAGGTTTATTGTGGCATAACCACATCATTATTATATAAGGAAAAATTTATCTTAATCACCGTGGAAAAACGGCTAATTCTCCGAGCTCTTCCTACAACGTATACCACGTATACCAATGGATTACTTCAAGTCAAAATAAGGAAGAAGATAGGCGAGATGACTATTCCACCATTTGCCGAATCCTTACTTTTTTGCTATGGTAGAGCCACGCTTAAGGCCACTATTAAGGTCGGCAACGCATCTGCAATGCCCCTGGTGTTACGGTTGTTCATGGGCGGCGGTAGTCACTTACCATCAGGTGAGCCGCATGCTCGTTTGCCCCCTCTCCTATAAAAAGCAGCAACATTATAGTGGTAGCATGAATGGGTCGGCTTGACCGGGGAAGAACCACGCTCTCACATAATACCAGTGTAAAATAGCAGCTTAATGCTGCTGTGTTTCGTATGGTAAGTGTAGAGAACCGGAGACCCATTTTACTGAAAACGAGGCATTCCACTTAAGTTTTCGCGGATGACGACGCATCTGCATTTTAATTCGCAAACGAAGATAGACGTAGATCTCTATGGGCTACAGCAACCACTTACCATCAAGTGGACTGTATACTTTTAGTCCCCAGGGGTGACAACGCATCTGCATTTTGATTCTTAATCAAGGGTTGATGTAGATGTCTATGGGCCACAGCATCTATTTTACCCCGGTCGAGCCTACACATTCGTGCGGCAACCACTATATAGCTACAGCATGCCTCTGCCACGTAAAAGATCATTTCTTTTTGTGTGATCATTGATCATTTCCTTTTGTGTCTCAAAATATCGTTCATTAGTTATAAATACTAATAAGTCTATTTATAACCATGTAACCAATAGCGCGGACACGTGTTAATATGCAGCAATTTGTCAGTTTTGTCTCGTCGCGCCGGCTTTGAAGCCCGACCTCCCAGCGCAGGGAAATATTTGACATCGTTACAGTTTTTTTTTTACTGTGATGCAGATAAAAGAGATGATTGAGATGTTGCGTTTAATGTTGTTTTTCTTCTCGTTTTATTAAAACGTTGACACGTTTAATAACTTTGTAACCGCTTTGGCGGGTTCTTTCTTCTTGCTGTTTGATAGGTATCTGAGCAATATAAGAAATATTTGAAAATGGAATTAATTTATTTTTATTTATTATGAATCGTTGAGGGCGATGACTGCCCCATACGTCATACTTGTGAACTGCTGCTGGTGGGGGTAGTCTGTTCGGGTTTTGCTTTACGCTGGTAGCTTTATACGTCATATTATGTCTCATAATTCATTGTTACACACTTAATTTTTCATCATTCATTCTTATTACAGTCTGTCAAATTCCATTGCTAAATATAGGCTATATCTATATGGAGATAAGTGCCATAGTTACCACGCTTGGCAGGGTTGGCCACCAAAATTTGTTTATTATTATGCTTTGTTATTAAGACGATGCGTTAGAATGGCGCGGCGGAGTCTGTCCTGCTCTAAAATTCTCTGAGGAATGAGAAGCGAGTGCTAAAGCGTGACCAAGCACCTCTTTGCGGAAACTAAACGCACGGCTTGCGTTCCCTTCCATCAATCGTGCGGACGCGCCGGCGCAACAGTGCCGCGACAAACTACCACCACTTGCCACCTACAGCGACGATCGTTAACATGAAAAATTATCACCGAGGAATGTTCATAGTGTCTGACTCGACGCGAGCACTTTGAACGAACCGAGTTAAGCACTTAGGGAAACGCGCGCTAATTAGTGCGCTTGCAAGTTTGCTGATCCGTGGGTAGAGATCAAGGGATGCTGTCAAAGGCGGCTGAGCTGTAGATTTGATTTATTTTCCCGATCATTGGTGGTACCCCTTTTAAGACGAAGGATTTTCTCAGTTCGACTGTACCTTCTTCATTTTTATATGAATGTTTCATGAAATATTTGTCAATTGTTAAGGGATTTTGATGATTTTTTTAAATTAAATAGACTAGCCGATCTGCCCCGGTTTCGCACGGGTGATTTCTCGATCACGACAACAGTGCCACCTACCGAACCTAATTGCGAATCTAAACCATCCAGGGACGTTTAGAAGGAGTACATTACACAAATTATCCACAGTATGTACGCATTATACTTCACATACAAAAATATGAATAAAAAAAATTATCTCATCAAATTGCATGTCATTGTGGACTATGATAGAATGTCTCATTACCGGTAAGAAAGGTCTGCGGTTCTCTGCACCCAGCATTAAGTTGCTATTTCACGCTGATATTCTGTGAGAACCGATTATGAAACTGAAGTGGCAATGGTCTGGTCATATAGCCCGAGAAACAGACAGCCGATGGGGTAAAATGCTCCTCAAGCGGCCCCCATTAGATGGAATGACGATCTGGTTAGATATGCTGGTAAGATAGGCAGGTGGCTTATGACCTTGCCCTGTGGCGTTCCTTGACGGAGGCCTATGTTCAGCAGAAGACTTGTGAAGTGTAATGATGATGGTGATGATGATTCAGTGAGATATTCAAACGATTTCGGTTATTTGTCCGAATACTATTCATAGTAAAATAAAAAACAGCAAACGCTTTTATTTCTCACTGAAGGTGAAGGTGAGCTAGGAAGAGTCAGTCGCGTGAATCTAATTTGAGTTGGTGGATTTCATAATATGTTCTCGAAATTGTTTTATTCCTCAGAGATGTAGGGTTTCCTCACGAAATTATTATCTACCAGCAATGTTGGGGTAATTTTAATGTTAAACATGGTAGAGCCATGCTACAGCTACATTATGGTTGTAGCATGAATGGGTCGGCTCGACTGGGGAAGGGCCACGCTCTCACATAATACCAGCGTAAAATAGCAGCTTAACATTAGCTGTGTTTCGTATGATGAGTGTAGAGAACCGGAGACCCATTTTACTGGAAAAGAGGCATTCCATCTTAGTCCTCACGGCTGACAACGCATCTGCATTATGTTTCGTAATTGAGGATAGATGTAGATGTCTATGGGCCACAGCATCCACCTACTATCAGGTGGACTGTATGCTGATTGTTACCCTTATTATGTAAAATTTAGCGGTTTTGGGGCTCTCAATATAGATTAAAAATAAATAAATGGAAGTGACTACGTTTCTGTTTGTCATCTCCCGGCGAATCAAAAGAAAGTTGTATCGTTATTGGGACGTTTATGAGGCTGTAAACGGTTCTTGTTAACGTTAGATCTCTTAAAATGATCTTCCTTTGAAACATCATAGGATATTTGTTATTATTCAAACAAAAATATGGGAGTACAATTATAATTTATATAACTTTATTACACAAATTAGGGTGACAAACAAACCACGCGGACCCTAAGATCGTAAGTGAATGCTGTGGTCTTTTGGACACCTACTCATATATAATTATCAATTGTGAATAAAAATGCAGATTTTTAACTAAAACTGAAGTGAGAAACTGACAAACGAACTGTAGTCCACCTGATGGTATATGGATACTGCAGTCCATGGTGTGCCGTTCCTAGTGTGGTGGTGCTGGGAGTATTGGGGACAGGGATAGTGCACGCAATTGAGGGAAGTTGGGAGGTGCTTTTCAAACTGGGCAGGACACATCATTAACACGCTTTTACTATCATGGTATGTATCTATGTATTGAGTGGCAGCCTCGTACCGGTAGGCGAAGTGTAGGGCGACCCACGAGATGGAGTGACCCCTTCAAAACGTCGGATTGATTTGAAACTTCGCACACTTATCATGGACCGATGACAATTCAATAATTTAAATAGTTTGTCCTATTATCCTTGCCAGGATCCTCAGGATTTGGGAATAATTCATAAAACAACTACAATTTCGCCAGTTTAATCTACTATAAGCCGCGTAAAAGAACTTCGTTCCAAATAAAAACACGCTTTTGTAGTTAGCCGCACTAAAAAAACGAAAATAAATAATAGTTTAAAAAAAATACACGCTTTAGTAGATAACTGACCTAAAAAGTAGAAAATAATTTTCAATAAGTTTAAAATAAGAAAATAGTGATTAACATAAAAAAAATATTGTAATAAGCGAGGGGCGCTTGATGTCATTTGTTGTAAATATTTTTGAGGATATTTGTAAAATTTATGTCATCATAAAAATGTCTGAAAAAGCACCTCACGCTTTTTTACAATAAATGATTTTTTTTATGTTAATCACTACTTTCTTATTTTAAACTGATTGAACTTCATTTTCTAGTTTTTAGTTCGGTTATCTACAAAAGCGTGTTTTTTTTAACTATTATTTATTTTATTTTATTACGCGGAAATAAGCAAATTAAGTTCTAACAACTTCAATATAATGAGTTTTCGCAAAGTAACGCCTGATTCTAATTATTAATATTAAAACTGTTGCACGCAGTACAAATTACCTTTCACACTTTTTACCCACCGCGAGGTAGAGATGAAAAAATTGTCTTCCTCAATCTATTAGTAACAGTTGCAGTACTAACACATTCTTGAGATGCTTTCGATTAATAAATATTAGCAAAATGTGGGATGATGCTCTCGGTGACGTCATTAGACACAAGTTTAAAAGACTCGGTGAACCGTGTCAACTTCTTTTGAACGGCTTTCAAGTCATTACTTACTAAATATACTTACATACTCATTGAATTTTATTACGATAGGTTTGATCATTTTCTTGATTATTATATATTTGTATGTTTTTTCCTCTGAAAATCAGCATTACGAATTAATGTATATCTTCAATTAGTGATTTAAAACTGCCTGGAAACCGTTTTCCTCTCCGAATGCCTCTTTTCCAGTAAAATGGGTCTCCGGTTCTCTACACTTACCACATTTTACGCTGGTATTCTGTGAGAGCGTGGTCCTTGCTCGGTCGAGCCGACCCATTCGTGCTACAACTATACTACTAATATAGCTGCGGCATGGCTCTACCTCGTAAAAAATCTTAAAATGTACTTATATTTCTTACGTTTATTACTTGATGTAATACGTCGTATTACATCAGGTTACAGACATTTATTTATCACATAGGAACAATGTACAGTTCGCTTAACAGTGATGAATAATAAACACCTAACAATTAACGAATGTAAGAAAAATCTGCGGTCCAACATCAAGTAATAAACAAAATGACGTTATTACATTTGTAAGAAAACGATTGCCCCTTCCGATATTCTTTCAACGATCAATTAACGCGACAATGTCACCTGACGACAGTTTTAAAGATATTCAAAACGTCAAGAGGCGATGTAATTAAGAGGATTTAGTCAAGGGTCTCACAATGTGGGTGGCGGTTCTATTCCCTGTTTGGGCCCAATTAGTGCCGGCTTGAGCAATAGACGCCGACAAGGGATTACCGATGGGGCCTGCGATAGAGCCGCGTGTGGCGCAAGCGATTGCAATTTGCAATCAGCGGAAAATATTATTTTTTTAATTTTGTTTTTGATAAGTTAATTAACATACGAATCTTGATGTTGAAAATGTATTGAAACAATTTTTTTATAGAATAAGGACAGCACATATTGGTAAGTGGATGCTGTGGTTCATAGACATCCACATTTATCTTAGAGTAAGAAACAAAATGCAGATGCATTGTCACCCCTAAGGACTAAAATGGAATGCCTGCTTTTCTCTACATTCAGCATACGAAACACAGCAGCATTAAGCTGCTAACATTTTACGCAGGTATTATGTGAGAGCGTGGTCCTACCCCGGTCAAGCCGACTCATTAAGCCTTTTTTTGTTTCTTACGGTCTACGACTGGAAGACTCGATATGGAATAGGGAATGTGTTATAATCGACGATCTTTGGTAGCGTGTTGTTGTTCAAGTTATATAAATATTTTGTACGTTTAACGATGTCCCTCTTCGTCAATCTTGATCTTTGAATCTGATGTACTAAGCCCCGTCACTCCATGAAACGATCGCTATATTCTTATTGCTTGTACCACACGTCACTTCTAAGGACACTTTACAATTTAGCCAACATCTCTTTTAGCGATTACTCGTGAGTGAAAACGGGCACTGTTTAGAATAGAGTTCTCTCAACTTGCACGCCGAATATTTTAGTGACGTCTTGTGGAAAAAACGCTCAGTTGCGTTTTGTTTGTTGTTATCCGGGATTTTCTTTGTTGTTTTATCTTATTTTTAGAAGTAAAACGAGTGTTTTTAAACTTGTCTCGTATTACTGTTTCAGATAATATAATATATCATGATAACCGCATGGCCTTGTAGCCGTGTAGAAGTGTGGTTCGATCCCCGCATCATATGTGTAGCACCAATGTCAACACACAAGAACGATCATTCATCAACCAACATCATTAATGGTTTCGATGGTCATTTTAGCATTTCGTGATATTTTTGACAGTTTTAGGTGGTATATCAGGGGTATTACTTTGGTAGGTCGGGGGCTAAGCATTTGCCGTAGATTTTACAGAGCGCTAGAGCAACCTAGGTTCGATCCTCGCCGGCACCAATGAACTTGTTAGTTGCAGTTTTAAATGCCTATTTACCACGAGTCAGGGGGCGAAGGCGTTGTGGCAAAACCTGCATGTCTAAGAAATTAAAACACGTGAAAGATGTGAAGTCCTCCAACATGCAATGGGGCTGCGCGGTGAACACCTTACCCTTCCATCTTTCTTTCTCACTTTCTGAGAATTGAGATGGGGCCTCTGCCCAGGAATGGGACGTACGAGTATATAGGCTGTAATTTTCCTTTGTCTATCTATGTGCGTTCACTAATATATTAATTCCATTTGTAGTAGGTAGTGTTTAAATTTGCGAAACTGTTCTTAAATTATAATTAACACTATAACCAGAATGGGACGTACATATATAAGCTTTGAGACGTGTATTGACGTGGAACGTAAGATATAAATTTCAATTCTTACATCTTCTCAGCGCAGGCCTCTGTTATCTAGAATTCCAAGGTAGAGCCAGTATTTATGGAAAAACAAATAGGTATAGTTTTAGGATCTCGTTATTTTGTGATTTCCTCTGTGTCCCTCTGTCTGTCTGGCGTCTAGTTATAAGTCCCTTTTACCGTCTTATCTATTGCACGCCTCACTACGTGAGGGAGTGCTCTACTCTTGATATGCGGCCATACCTCAATTTCGCTACCGTTACAATAACTGAAGACATTGAGTTATAAGATTAGTTTATTTTCTAATTGATTCACTTTAGATTACGTGTCAAAAAATGTAATTGTAAAAAATATATGGACTGCCGTCCGTCGGTGAGTATATATATATATATATATATATATATATATATATATATATATATATATATATATATATATCTGGATATATATATATATAGATATATATATATATATATATATATATATATATATATAAATAATATTAAAAAAGATTCAATATATTTTTAGGAGGATCCCTATTGACTTTTGTTATTGAACTCAACACCGTTTAAAAGTTATTAATGAAAGTTGATCAGATTCTCTGTTTTTCTTTTCTTTCTTTTTTTGTTGTAAAATGGTCGTCACTATTTTTATATTTTTTATCAAAATTAAATGAAACGCTCATGAGGAGTGCACTTTAGGTTTTTTAAAATATCTCTACTTCTAGGAAGTAGTTCAAAGCATCGCTTAAGTGCGACCGCGAACTTCTTTGATTCATATATTTCTTATGTTTACGAACACTACAGATTGAATAAAACTAGTTTATATTCATTATTATTGTTATTATTATTATTGATTTAAAAAACGTTACCACCACACTAGGATTTTCTCCTGTATCGTGGCGGCAGTTTACAAACATAAATTGCACGAGGACAAACATCCAGACCCGGAACAATTATATGTAGGCCATACAAATACTTGTTCCGTGCGGGATTCGAACCCGCGGACCGCAGCGCAACAACTTATTGCTAAGCCACTGTGCCACGGAGCCGTCACTTTCATTCTTTATTCATTATTTGTTTTAATTTGGTTGCAGAAGCCACACACCATCTGCTGGACTCAAATATTATAATAATTTCTCTATATGTGTTCCTTTGGGGTATCATTAATGGCTCTTTAAAATCAACTCCTGCGATTACCTCACCTGAGACCGTCCCTCAATCCCTCTTGTGAGAGGGACTTATAACAATTACACCGCGATCGTTTCCGGGGTCCTACCCTTAGCGTCTAAACATCTTATTTCACACCCTCGGGGTAATAAACACAATTTGAGACGCGAGGATTGTATTTCATATATTCATTTGATCGATTTAAGGTTTTTGTCTGTGCATAAATTGTAGGCTTACGGTAAATAGAATAAAAAAATCTATTAGACTATTATTATATATTGACGGCTCCGTGGCGCAGTGGCTTAGCAATGAGTTATTGCGCTGGGGGCCGCGGGTTCGAATCCCACACGGAACAAGTATTTGTATGACCTACAAGTAATTGTTTCGGGTCTGGATGTTTGTCCTCGTGCAATTTATGTTTGTAAACTGCTTCTACGATACAGGAGAAAATCCTAGTGTGGGGCTAACGTTTTAAAAAAAAATATTATGTAGCACGTGGTAGGATCACGATGCAACTGTATTATGGCAGCAACATGAATGAGTCAGCTCCACCTGAGAAGAACCTTCCATCTATCTATTACAGCCTATAAAGTCAACTGCTGAACATAGACCTACACCATTGGTTGCCTCATAGGGGGATTTTTCCATAGTTACAGCGCTTAGCAAGCGCATTGGCAACCGCAGTTTAATACAGCTGTCAGTTATAATTGTGAGTAGTTAATTAGATGGCTACCACCTCCTGTTACAGTTTCCTTCTGTCGCCTCTCACGATACCTATAGGATGATATGGGGTAGTGGATATTCTTTCACCGCTACTACATGGTTAAAGTTTCGAGAAAAACAGTTGCTCCGGGAAGTCTGCAGTCTGTGAACACGTACAGGATCGCCCCCGTCACTACATTAGATTTATTAGAACACGAATCCTCGTTAAAAACACCGATTCCTTCCAAGGATGATTCGCGAGGCTGTTGAAATAAAAAAACGTCCTAATTTCAATAGAGAAGATGGCTGGGTGCTACCATATACTTGGGATCCTATAATTAATAAAACTAAATCCCAACCCAAGCATACAACTGCAAGACTTCAAGATACTGTAAGTTCATACTGCGTAGATCGGAACAAAAATTAATAATTTTAATCTGGAGGTAGCCGTGGTTAACTATGACATTGGGACGTCAAACACCGCAGACCCCCGTGACCATGGGTGCTGTAAAGTGCTCGAAACTTCGGGAATATAAAATAAGTTAATATACGCGATAAAATCCGTAAAATTAGTTTTATTTAAATGTTTTTGAAAGGTTCACGATACTAGATTCCACCATTACAACTTATAAAAGATCAACAGTGGACTTTCCTAGGTTGTAATGGATGGATGGATTATTTTTTGAAAGCCACGGACAGCCAAGAAACCAGCACGAAAGCAATTTGTCCATTATTTTGTAAATGTTATGTAGGTAATGATATAATAAGTTTCATAAATATTACTCACTAAACATCATGATTTCCTGAACCACGTGTTCAGTTTACCGGGCCATTGCAAAAGGGCACTAAAACACGTAGAAATTAGGCAGCGGCTGTCAAAACTAATGCGAGCCATGTGTTTGTCTGTCTGCACGTGGTAACGCTTGTGTGGCGACCATGCGGAACCCTTTTGTAGCGGTGTCTAGGTCTAAACATTGGTTTGGTTGTTGCTGTTTTTATATGTGCATGTTGCTAACTTGCTAATGGTATATTTTGCTCTGGTCGCGTTAGTTCAGATAGGGCTTTTGTCTTGCGGTTATAGCAACAAAAAATCGCGTAAGAATAACATGATGTCTTACCTAGTTTACATTGGGATTGGGAGGTAGTAGTGCATGGTTTAGTAGAAACAGTGATAGTGTATTGCGCTCTTTGAACGAGGTGAAACACATTTTTCTACCGTCTTCAAAGAAGAGGAGGTACTCAATTCGACTGTATGTTTTTTTATGTGTGTTACCTCATAACTTGTTTCTGGGTTAACCGATTTCGATGATTTTTTTTTATTTGGCTGCTGTGTTTCTTATGGTGAGTGTCCGTAGACCCATTTTACTGGAAATGGGGCATACCATCTTAGTCCTCACGGGTGACAACGCATCTGCATTTTGATTCGTAATCGAGGATAGATGTAGATGTCTAGGGGCCACAGCATCCACTTACCATCAGGTGGACAGGACAGCATACATGCTCGTTTATCAACTTTATTCTATAAAAAAGGCCTATATTCAACAGTGAACTTTGATTGGCTGTAGTGAATGAAAAATGAATGATTGGAACAGCGTAGCAGATTATTTAACCCATCAAATAGAGGGCTTGTTGTCAGTAGTAGGGCATATAAAAGCAGTCATACTCTGCTAGTAAGAGTTTATGGAACTCCAGCTAGTTTTATTTTGTCAACTATTATAGCCAATGTTGCCAGCAAAGGACTAGCGTGGTAGAGTCTCGCTACAGCTATGTTATAGGTTGAAACCACTAGGGAAGGACCACGATCGCAAAGAATACCGGCATGAATTAACAGCATAGTGCTGCTGTAGAATACATTAGAATAGAATCATATATAACTAGCTGTTCCCCGCGACTTCGCCTGCATGTAATTTAGGGTTTTAATTTGTTGTGCAGAACCCGAATTATTATTTTTTAATTATAAGTAACCTAAGTTACTTCTTATAACATCAGCTATCTGTCAATGAAAGTCCCGTCAAAATCGGTCCAGCCGTTTCGTAAAAATTGTGCTTTTGTTATAAGTAGCGTTACTTGTATGTATATTTTGTAAAAAGCTGTTATTTTGACATTACAAACAAACACTTCGATATTATCTATTTGTATAGATATATAAAATAATTATTTTATTTCAATACAAGCAATCCGCCCCGGCATCGCACGGGTGATTTCTGGATCTTAACAATAGCTCCTGGTAGAAAAATCTAAAAATCTTAACGATCTAGGGACTCCAATTTTTTTTATTAAAATCTATGCAGCTGTTTTTGAGTTTTAGCGAGACCAACGGACAGCAATTGAATTTTATAGATAGAGATAGATTACAAGTAATTCTTATTGAATGTCGTTTTTTATTATTACCACTAGTTCGGAAAAATGCTGTCTTTGGAAGAACCAGTGGGACTTACTTTTTCAAAGTAAAATTTTACAATAAAACACAAGTTGTACAAACTACATACAAAACTTATTAAGAAACAGAATTATGTTTCGTAAGTTAAGTGATCGTAATCGGATATTTTTAGTTAAAGAAACTTTTTTATAAACGGGTAATAACAAATTGCATTTGATTGTTAATCAAGGATGTGTCTATGCGCCACAGCAACCACTTTCCATCGTGGACTATGTGCTCATTTGTTAAGTACTCTTATTCTTTAAAAATGTATGTTCCAACGCTGTCTCATCCTTTTCAAACCATAAGTAGTAATTACAGTTCTAGGCATTATACTTGAATATGCATAGATTAAAAATCTAACTGCATATTTGTTCAATGCACATGACGAGTGAACTGAGTCAATTTAAAAAAAAAACAAATATATAGACAAAATTTTAAAACGAAATTAGCATTATTGACTTTTCAAGAACAACATTGTATATTATAAATAAATTATAAGCAGATTATTTGAAAGCGACATGCGATTCGACACATCACACAGTCGCGTCACAGTCGCGCGGTTTATCCGCGCGTGTGGATAGGGTTTAATTAGCCCTTCCACCTTAAGTAGTTGAGTGCCGCCAATAAGCTTAAGGTGGATTTGCACAGCGAGCCCGAGCGGTGAGTCACTTGTTTGCATCGTAGTTTGAACTGAATCATTCAATGTGGGCATCCAAGACTTGCCACTAGGGCGGCGCCACTTACTTTTATACGTGGTAGAGCCATGCCGCAGCTATATTAGTAGTATAGTTGTAGCACGAATGGGTCGGCCCGACCGGGGAAGGACCGCACTCTCACCGGATACCAGCGTAAAATAGCAGATTAACATTGTTGTGTTTCGTATGGTGAGTGTAGAGAACCGGAGACCCATTTTACTGGAAAAGAGGCATTCCATCGTAGTCCTCATGGGTGACGACGCATCTGCATTTTGATTCTTTATTGAGGATAAATATAGATGTCTATCGGTCACAGCAATCGGACTGTATGCTCGTTTGTCACCCTATCCTATAGGATATATATATATATATATATATATATATATATATATATAAAGGAACGAGGTGAAATAATTAACAAATTACATGATGGAGAATTAGTTTGTTAGGAAAATGTAAGGGTTAATGTTTATTTATGTAATATTACTTTTATTATATATTCAGTAGATAAGAAATGAATAAACTGAACTGAAATTCCTAAAAGTAGAAAAAAGAAAGAGTTTAAAATGTATATAAATATAAATATAAACTGGATGATTGGCGGTCCTCCACTGCGATTTAGAAGAAGTTTTCTTCCTCGCACAACTTCCTTGTGGAATCGATTACCACCAGCGATTTTTCCGGACCGAGACGACTTAGGGACCTTCAAGAAAAGAGTCTCATCCTTTTTAAAAGATTGGCAACACATCTGCAATTCCCCTGGTGATGCAGTTGTTCATGGGCGGCAGTAGTCACTTACCACCAGGTGAGCCGCATGCTCATTTGCCTCCTCTTCTATAACAAAAATATGTATATAAATGTATATAATATAAAACATTAACCCCTCAGGCGTCGACACCGATGCTCGACAGATTAAGTAACAAACCACAGAGGCATTAATTTGTGTATTTATCTCTAGAAACTTTTATTTAAAACGCAACTTCTCAATTAAATGACATTGAGCTTACCGATACCTTTAATAGAAACGAAATTTATTTTTTTACACCGAAGTAATAAGGATATTTCATTTCGCTTCATTTCATTTTCATTTCATTTGATAGAATCGATGACAGAAACGTTTGTAAGGGCGTGTGTTATATTTCCAAATTATTCACAAAGCGGCGGAGCGCGTCCGTAACAGGTGTAAAGCCCAAGCCAATCAATAGGACAACAATGGGCCGCGGCGGGATGAAAATTGAAACGTTGTGAAAGCCAAGCCGTATCAGAGTTGGTCCGCAATTACGCGAGATTACTCAATTATTTGCCGAATGCCGAGGCTTATTAGTGCGAATGACGCGCTGTTCCTGAAGCGGCAAAGAGTATGCTGCTCAAATTTTGTAGATGTTCCATTAGGCAATAAACACGAGTTAGGCTTTGAAAACAATTAAGCTTTCAGAGAGAAACGAAACTGGAGACGGGCAGCAGCATATTCCTGATAAAAATTCATAATAATAAACTTTCATGCCTTTTACTAGCGTGGTAACTATGGTAGATATATCTGTTTATGAGGGAATATATGAGACATGTCTAAGACTTTTTGTAGGCTAATGAATGAATGAAATTATATTAAGCATAAAAATGACTGGGTATTATATATACATTCTTAAAAATGTTAACTCTAATCATATTGTATCAGATACCTCGAAACTCATGTTACTGTCACCTGGTCTTACCGAATGCTCGATCGAGCCGTATAATTCGTGTTACAACAATAAGTAGCTACAGCATGGCTCTAGGATGTTAAAAATTTTGTAGGTATCTTTCAATCGTGTGTCATCTCTACGTACAATTACTAGTGTTTGTCAGTCACTATTGTTGCAACCCGTCATTACTCATTTGATCGGCGCCGCGTCCGCGCCCCACCGCTGCCTTGTAATAAACATATCAACTTCACACGGCCCCGTCCACACAATGCCCGAGAAAACAAAGGCTTTTTGTTGCGCTAATAAGTCCTAAATTACCGGGCCGCTGCCGTTTCACCGCTCGTTTGACAGCGGTCTTTTTACGTGGTAGAGCCACGCTGCAGCTATATTATGGTTGTAGCATGAAAGGGTCGCTCTATCAGGGAGGACCACGCTCTCATAGAATACCAGCGTAAAATATCAGTTTATGAAGTATCGTTGGTGAAGGTAGAGAACCGGAGACCCTTTTTTACTAGAAACGAGGCATTCCATCTTAGTCCTCAAGGGCGATAACGTATCTGCATTTTAATTCTTAATCGAGGATAAATGTAGATCGGAGGCGGTTTACCACTGTGCGATTTACTAGGAGTTTTCTTTTTCTACTCTTTCTTTGTGAAATCTTTTATTACTGACGATTTTGCCAGACTACTACGACTTAAGGACCTTCAAGAAAAGAGCTTACTCCTTTTTAAAAGGCCGGCAACATACCTGCAATTCCTTTGGTGTTGCAGTTGAACATGGGTGGCTTTCGACACTTACTATTAGGTGAGCCGATTGCTCGTTCCCCCCCTCTGCTATATAAAATAAAAACATGCGTGAGTGTCGTGGACCACTCGGTTGGAACAAAGTTCTTTTCGTAGTATATTATCATTGATAAACGTATATATTGATATTATATTGATTAGCAAATACAAACAAATGAATTACTAGCGTCTACTAAAATGAAGCGTATTTCTTTCATGGCAAGATAAGAAAAAGTGCGAGGGAGATGGATATTATTCCATCTCACTCGCACTATAGAAAGAGGGTCGTGACGGAAAAATCTTACACTTTTTCTCGCCTAGCCCACATCCGTCAAATTCGTACCGTGCGATAAAGAACTTCGTTCCAAATAAACTTATTTCTCATCGAGAAGCCTCAAGACACGATGTGATAGACCAAAGACTAGAAATTGGTAGAATTATTGTGCCTTAACTACAATAGCAAAAAGTCTAAGAAGGAATTACCCTTAAGTCTCTTTTTCTTTCGAAACGTAAAATATCTTGAAGCATTATTTCCTAGTCTACTTTATTAGGAGTATTTAAAATTTCGTAAGTACTTCAGTAAATTGCAGTACCTACTTACAAGTAATAAACTACAAGCAATCCTTTCGTGAATGAAGTTTAGTTTAAAGTGAGTTTTGAGTTTTTACGTCTGTAGTCGTGTAAGTGATTTTTAAGTGTAAATAATATTCTTACTTTTTACTTTTTCATTGTTTAAAAAGATTTTTATTATTTGTTCTTCTTGCTTCTAATTACTTCACCCATTATTTAAAATGGAAATGGGGAAGATTCTTGTTATACTCTATTGAAAGAATTTCCCACTCATTATAGTCTATCACGAGACCACTTCACAACATATATAAATATGTAGGTTTGCTCTATTGCCCCTCAGCTATGCCTATGTACATTGTGGATATTTGCCACATTTACCACGCTTGATAGGTGGATTGAAAACCGCAGTTTTTTTATTATTTTACGTTGTTATCAGGAAGATGCAGTCACAGTCCACCTGATGATAAGTAGATGCTGTGGCCCATACACATATCTACATTTATCCTCGATCAAGAATCAAAATGCAGATGCGTTGTCACCCCTGAGGACTAAGATGGAGTGCCCGTTTCCAGTAAAAATGGTCTCCGGTTCTCTACACTCGCCATACGATACACAGCAGCATAGAGCTGCTATTTTACGCCGGTATTCTGTAAGAGCGTGGTCCTACCCCGGTTGAGCCGACCTATTCGTGCTTCAACCACAATAAAGCTACAGCATGGGTCTACCACGTACAAAATGCTGCCGCCCATCTTCTGTTTTAATTCTCTCTGTCACTTCTTTCTTACGCCAACCGTAGGATGATATGGGGTTGTGAATTCTCTTGTGGAGCCATTACTTAAATGAATGGTGAATCAAAGAATTCAAAGAGTTTATTATCGTTTTCGTTAAACATTAATTTGTTCGTGTATAATATTCCGGGTTCCTGCGAAATACAAAGAGGCATTCCTCACTCTGGGGTAGTGTATCGCCGATACATTGACGTGCCAAAGAATAATTTCTTAAATAGTGTTATGGTATGCTTATGTTTTTTTTAAATATATTTTTAGGTTAAGGTATATATTGTTTTGGCTTTCTTAATTTTTAAGCACTTGATACCTGAAATAAAGGTATTGTATTGTATAAACTATGATTTGATTACACTATTATTTATATTTTCAAAAAGTTATTTGCAAATTATTAAATATTCCTTCGCAAAATGTTATAGAAATATTTGGTTGTTACGTCCTTTTGAATATACGATTACGGCACTAGTATCGATTTCTGTTTAATGTAAAAGTTAAAGGATTTGTAAGGAAAGTGAAAACAAAAATTGACAAAGGCCACAAAGGAGAGCTATTATTAAGGAATAATAGACAACAATGTGGTAAACAAATATGTGGGACCCGCCGCGACCACCCGCGCGACGCTAATTATTATCTTAAAGACAGATGTTTTGATGAAAGTGAGTCCTGAGCTGAAAAAATATTCTCGAGCACATCAAAACTAAGCGCCGACGGATTATGCGAAACTGAAACTTGTATTCATGCAAACGATTATCGCACCTTCCTTATTGTAGATAGGCTTTAAATTACCGTACATCGTGATGAAACCTGACAACGTAAATTTGCACATGAAAATTGCAAAGACCGTCTTTAAATGTAACAAATAAGACATATTATCGTTTGGAGATTTCTTTAGAAGCTGCAATCGATGCTTGACAATCGTAAAGCTGTCAATGGACAATACGTCAGAGACGACAAAACGACTGATCCGACTTATTTATTCATGGCGGATTATCTGCGTCGGATATATTTATTTTATTTAGTCCCGTAAAAAGGACATCGTCTGCAAACAAGGCACCGGGCCGTGGGTACTTTATTTTGGGCTCTTTTGATTGCTGTCGCGTTTATGGGCGATCTGGTTTTGGCAATGGTGCACTTTTGTTGCAGCTTCGATTATCCGCGGCGTTTGGGTTTCTTTGCGCGTTTGCGCGTTCAATGGATATTACTGTAAATAAGTACTCGAGATTAAGGACCACCTTGAAATGCGTTCTTTACTATTCGCAACAATTCTGTTTTGCTGTCGCAAATGTATAGGAATTGCCGCTATCGCGTCACAGCATAGCACAGCAGCAAATTTGATCTGGAGGATATTATGACCTGCAGATCGAATTTTGTTAATGGCGGCACGTGTCAACGGAGACTTGCCATCTGCGCAGGACAGTATTATTTTGAACGAGTGTGTGCGTTAGAACTCTCTATTCCCTTATTTTCATAGTCCGATGGGACGACAAGCTGGCACGACCGGAGACAGATCAGGTACAAATCCAGCGGCAATGGGGGTGAAACATCGTCAACTTCCTTACTGCAGGCTACAGGAGAGTATCTTGACAGCAAAAACTTACAACTGATTTTTGGCCCGACCCGGGATTCGAATCAAGAACCTCATGATGCGATTACGACCACTAAACTAATGAGGCAGTTAAAACTTGCTCATTACAAAAGTGAAAGTCGATACCACTCCATCCATATCGTTTCGGTGGTTGGCAGTTCACTACCATGCGTTTTACATTGAAATCCTTCAAGAAAAGAGCCTCCTTTATTGCAGATGTTCATGGGCTATAGTGACCGCTGACTGAGGTGACCAGTCTACCCATTTGCCTCCTATTCCTAAGATGAATCTTCGCAATCGTAAAATCGTCCATTCATAACTAGATCGTGGAATTTAGGCTCAGTTTGGTTTTGGATAGATATTTGCCGTAAAACGATTGATAAAATTAATGGTTAATTACTATAAGCTACTTACTAAATGAAGTTCCTTGTTTTAAGGTCATTTTTTTCCACGAAACAGTTAAAAGTCAGTAAAAAATAATGGAAAGCTGGTAAAATTACTATTTCGTATAAATTAGCTACCACTTATATTTATGCAAGATCATTTATTATACATTTTAGGTCCAACCTGGGCTTCATAATGCGTGAAACACATGACTTCCTCAACAGTGCCGCCGTGAAGTCATTATACTCGTATAATGCTTTAGTAAGAAGCAATCTTCAAAGTACGCACCGGTAGTTCGTGCAGCCAGAATGCTTAACATCGGAACACAACGATTAGACATATTTAATTGTACATTGACGGAATTCGAGAGGGTGACATTAAACAATTTGTTTTTTTACATTAGTGGCCACATTGTTGCATTAGGCTCCACTCCTGTAATAACAATTGTGAGTTAGTAAATAAACAAATTAAATAAATAAATTTTTATTACCTCTATGTGACAAACGAGCTTTCATACATCTTGGAAAATAGGTTCCGCAGACGATGGAAAGCTTTTTTGTTATATAGAGTAAGGGAGACAAAAGAGTACACTGTCCACCTGATGGTAAGTGGATGTAGTGGGCCAAAAACGACGACCCCGACCCTCTTCAACCTATACATTGACCTTCTGATCCGTGAGCTTAGCGGCGCTGGTGTTGGGAGTTCGATTGATGGCGTTCTTGTCAACAACATCAGTTATGCAGATGACATTGTGCTGCAGAGTTCATTGATCAGTACCTTTCGAAAACTCATTTCGATCTGCGAGCGTTATGCGGGAGCACTAAAAATTTTATGACGCCCTACGCATTCTATACAACAATGCCTTCAAGGCACTGATGAAGCTGCCACGCTACTGTAGCGCATCGGGGAAGTTTGCAGATGCGAATATGGATATATAATATATATAATAATACGGATTCGCAGCGATCATTCGGAAGGGAGTTGCGTCCCTGATGCGCGGGGGCGGCTCCAACGGCTATCTACTACTATTCGCCTGGCGGATGGATATGGAATTCTGGATTGCACTATAATGCGACACTGGACCAGGCTGCATGTCGAGCACTCCGGATCTAAACTTAAATTTAGATAACGTTAGAGCTGTGAATCTGTTGTGTTGTGTTTGTGTATTTTATCTGAATTTAAGTAGTAAGAGTAATATTTTAATTTCGATGTGTATCTATGAATTGTGATATGGACTAGTATTATAAATGATTTTTAATTTAATTTTAATTTAAAAATATCTACACCTGTCTTTGATTAATCAGATTCAGCAAGCAGATGCGTTGTCACCCCTCAGGACCCAGATGAAATGTCTCGTTTTCATGATGTTGAGTTGGTGGCCTTTTTATTGCAACAATCCAAATATTTTTTTAATTTTTTCTTTTTTTTTCTAAAAGTAATGTTTTGTAAGAGTAAATCGTAATAATGAATAAATATGTTTTTTATTCATTTCTAGATATCTATGAGCCACAATATCCACTTACAATCAGGTGGACCGTATGCTCGTTTGTCACCCTGTTCATGTATCTTCGATTAAGAATCAAAATGCAGATGCGTCAGCCCTGAGGAGTAAGATGCAATGCCTCATTTCCAGTAAAACGGATCCTCGTTTATCTACAGTTACCAAACGAAACACAACAGTATTGAGCCGCTACTTTACGCTGGTGTTCAGTGAGAGCTTGGTCCTTCACCCGGTCGAGCCGAACTATTCGTGCTACAACCATAATATTTCGTAGTTCGAACTACAAATAAGGGCCTTACACCTCATACATACCCGTCACACACGTACGGTAGTTTTCCTTTCGAAAGTTTGCGGGCAAAACGGGATTCCGTATGTGTGTGGCCGACCCGTTCGGAATTCCGAAACAGAATCGCGAAACAGAATTCCGTATGTATGTGGCCGCCTTAAAACGTGTTAAACCTTATATTTTATAATTTTTAGCCTACTTTTGACGTATTTTTGGTTTCGTTTTTAAATCAGAGAAATAACATGTTATATGGGTATGGAGCAATAAGTCCACCGCTCTGTTCCACTTCATGACAGCAGACTTTATACGTCATCCTAACATGTTATCCTTAGACATACAGGTTTCCTTAACATGTTTCCTTTACGGCCGAGCATGTGGTAAATCAGCACTTAAAATTGCAATTAACAAATTCATGGTGCCGGCGTTCGCTTAGTTTTTAAGTTATCACGGCTAATAAACACCAGTACTCTGTATTATTTCTCAAAAACTTAATTCTAAATAGTTGATTAACACATCTTTATCTAGGTAATATGTCGAGCGGTCGGTCAAGAATGAGGCGGCAGATCAAAGGGCCGTGTAGAGCGGGAACACGGTAAGATAGTGTTGTCGATTTAGTATCGCCTATTTAATTCTGGTTCCTATTCACGTCGCGACTGCGGTGAGAATTAAGTTAGAGAAATATAAATCAAAAATATTTTTCATTTTATCATCAGCCAGCAAAGTATCTTTTAATGGACACGGGTCTTTTTCATAGTTGGGAGTATTTATCGTAATCTCTATGCTTGGCAGTTTGACGATCACTTTACTAGGCGTCAGGTATCTTTGAAACGGTGACAATCACAGGTCTGTGTGAATTACATCTGGGGTTCATAAGATGGTTATATCAGCGTCTATTTGTGTTCGGAAGCTCTGCCGAATATTCCACGTAAGTCATGCCTTACGGCAGGCACCACATTGAGTTCGATTATCTTTTGTCATCTAAAGTCTTCAAAATTAGTGGAACCATGAATCCATCAATTTTCTTTTACAATCAAAAAAAGCAAGTACAGTTCAGAGGATAAGCGCTCGTTTAAAAATTTGATAGCTTGCGCCTTTAGTTATCGATTAGGAACCATAATACGGGTGCGTTGTCAGTTGTCACCCCTGAGCACCAAGAAGCCTCGATACCAGTAAAAGAGAGTCTCCGGTTCACATATACGTACAAACCATAAAAACAGCGGCATCATGTTTTATTTGGTGAGAGCGTGTTATTTTACCTTTATCTTTCTATTACAGCCCATAAAACGCCACCGCTGAACATAGGCCACCTCTATAGGCTGCTTCATAGGTGGAGTTTTGCTATATTTGCTAAGCTTGGCAGGCAGGTTGGCAACCGAAGTATTTCAATATTTTGAAAACTCATCCCAATGCTGCTGCTCACCTCCTTCATTGGTCTCCTTCTATCCTCCGTTACGGTCGAACCCACGTGAAGATGTAGGGTTGTGAATATACATACACTGCCACTACATATAATGTACAACACTATATACATGAACTTAATTTGCCACATAACTGAACCTAGATCGAGCTTGTCTTATCGTACATTAAATATTTACAATCTGGCAGTATAAACCACAAATGAATGGGCGGCCTTATATAGGAAGTGAAAACATTTTATAAATCCATACTTTATGAGCTATCGATATATTGAAATTAAGATGTTATAATGTGTTAATTTATAAACTATTTGGTCGCGTTAAGCCGCGGGATATTAAACGTTGCATCTAAATAACGAAATAACTTCGTATAACCGTTTAATAAAAACCGAAATTTGAAATTGAATGATTTGAAGCTTCTGTATTACAATTCAAATTTTTTTTTTATTTAATATACCTTAGTTCGATACAACATCTCAGCGCCAGGACCATAGTAGCAGAGCATTTGAATTTAAATTATATTTACAACTAGCTGTTCTCCGCGACTTCGCCCGCGTGTAATTTAGGGTTTTAATTATATTGCGCGGAACCCTAATTTTTATTCTAAAATATAAGTAGCCTAAGTTACTCCTTATAACATCAGCTATCTGCCAGTGAAAGCCCCGTCGAAATCGGTCCACTTCAAACAAGATAGGCTACAGAATACAAATGTCGTCACCTCTGGGCAATAAGATGGATTGCCTCGTAGCCTATAATAATACTAGGTCTGAAGACCAGACCAGATAGAGTGGCACTTACCAAGACGGACTCCGACGCAAAATAATTAAAATTTTGTACAGCCGACTTCAATATAAACTATTAAGAATAACTCAAAAACTATTGGTCGAACCTTGATCAAATTTATATGGGACCACATGTAAAGCATCAGCTTTCAAATAAAAAAAGAATCAACGAAATCGGTTCACTCAGTAAAAAGTTATGAGGTAACACACATAAAAAAACATACAGTCGAATTGAGTACCGTCTCTTTTTTGAAGTCGGTAGTAAAGAAGACCGACCACCTTGTAAAACGCACATGCATTTGGGGTAGTGCGACAGACACTGCCTTGCCCTAAAACCCTCTTAGAAATCCTCCTTTGCCCAGCCGCGGGATGTATACATAGGTATATACGAGTATAGACCGTAACTTTACTTTTTATTTATTATCATACAATGGATTCTTCGATACAAGCTCTTTTTGAAGCCAATGATTTCATGATAAAGCCACGCTACACAGTACAAATGGGTAGGCTCGACCGGGAAAAGAGTACGCTCACATGGGATACCAGCGTCAAATAGCAGCGTAATGTTACTCTCTTTTCTGCCGACTTCCAAAAAGAAGACGGTACTCAATTCGACTGTATTTTTTTTGTTTTTTTTTTATGTGTGTTACTTCATAACTTTGTACTGGGTGAACCAATTTCGGTGATTCTTTTTATATGAAAGCTGATAGTTCTCGTGTGATCCCATGAATATATCTATATATGAATTTGATCAAGATCAGATCAATAGTTTTTGAGTTATTCTTAAATTACCTATATTGAAGTCGGCTGTACAAAATTTTTTAATTTTAAATTATAATTATTACAAATTAAGGCTGACAAACGAGCACACAGTCTACCTGATGGTTAGTGTACTATGGCCCATAGACATTTACATCTAGGTATCCTCGATTGAGAATCAAAACGCACACGTCACAACTGAAGACTAAGATGGAATTATCTGTAATACAGATGTGAGAAGGTGGTTCTTACCTGATGGAGCCGGTCCATTCGAGCTACAACAATAATATTGTTCAACCACGTATTAAACACAACTGGTAACAAGATAAGGTACCACTTAGTGCTCAGGGTTGACAACGCTTTTGTCAACTGAAAGTGTTTTTAATGTAATTCGATTGTCATCTGTTTTGTTGTCCATATAATAACTTCATAAACATCGATCACTAATAAAAAAACTAATTAATAAAAAAGTAATTCTAGTTGAAATAAATATACATTAATATAAACCTTAAATGCATTGCCTAAAGTTGTATTCACAAAGCTACATACAAATTAAAAGCGCACTCAAATGTTCGAGTGGGCGCTCATTCGGTAAGGACATTTTTTGTCACTGAATGTTTATCTAGTTTTTTATTAGTGATCAATGTTCATAAATAAATAAATAAATTCTTAATAGAGGATAGATGTATTTGTCTTTGGGCGACACGAGCTAATAGTACCAATTACTCGACTCCACCGAGTAAGTATTTCATTCTTGGGGCGATGTATACGCTTATACAACAAAATCTCAGAAATTATACAAAATTTGATCTGCTCAAGGTTCATCAACTTTATTAAACTAAGTTTGTATAAAAAGGTTTCTTATAATATTAAGGCATTTACGAGTATGGATGATAATAACCCCTGGGAATGTGGTGATCGCTACCAAGCTATTTCTGATTTGTTTTGTGTTGTTGTGTAACATACACGATTGTAAGCTGTTATTATTTTTTAAAGCCCCGCTGCGTTTGTTGCTGGTTTTTCCCAGGACAGAGGTTTTTTTTCGAACCCGTGGTACCTAAATCAAACAAAAGAGTGACTTTCAAAAAGTATTATTTATAATCTATGTTGAATAAAAAAGTTTTCGTTTCTATTTTTGCCTGTCATTAATTATTTTAATTTTTTTATAAATGGTACCCCACGTTACTAGGTTTTTCTCCTGTATCGTGAGGGCAGTTTACAAACATAAATTGTACAAGAACAAATATCCAGATCCGGTACAATTATTGTGGTAGGCCATACAAATACTTGGACTTACAGGATTCCAATCTGCAGCCCTCAGCGCTTCAACTCAATGCTGAGCCACTGCGCCACGGAGCTCACATTTACTTACGCCAATCTACACACAGTTGGATTGTTTATTACCCTTTTTTCCATAACAAAATGTTAATATAGTAGTACACTATATCTCTAACACTGCAAAGAATATAATAAGAAACCATTTAGTGTCATCAATAACATCAATGCATCTCACATTGCCGTACGAAATTTGAAGCAAGCTTTCGTAAGAAAGCATAACTTTTTATAAATAAATATTTAGTGATCGATGGTAAATATATTAACCGTGTACTGGCGGTGTAAGAATAGCCACTACCCTATATGGGTGTCGTGAGAAGCGACAGAGGGACACAAACCAGATCATGAGCAGCAGCGTCTTTCTAATTCTAATTCTAAAAATAAAAAAATAAAAAACTGTGATTGTCAACCCACTTGTCAAGTCAACTATGACAGATATCCCCTGTATAAAGGTATCTAATCTATGGAGGAGGCCTATGTTCCGCAGTGGACTTTTGATAGCCTGTAACGGTAGGTAAATATAGGCAAAAATATTACAATATTAATAATTATTTTTAAGCAAATAATAAATTTTTCTTTCGTATTATATGAAAGTAAACTTTACGTGGTAGATCGACGTTGCAGCTATATTATGGTTGTAGCTTAGTTAGTTACTAAATCTACGGTTGTAGCACGAATAGGTCGATTCGACCGGAGAAAGCGTGGTCTTCCCAGAATTTCACAGAATACCAGCTAAATGCTGTACTAATTCCGATACTGGCTGAGGCAACAAAAGGAGTGCCTTGAAACTGAGGAGATACGACAAAGGGGTTCTTTTTAGCGGTAAATACACAAACTTGTGTCTTCCGAGGATTAAACTGGACTAGATTTAGTTGCCCCCAATCCGAGACTTTGTTCAGCAAAGACTCGACTTCAGACACAATTTTGGTGCGGTACTCGGCGAAACACAATATCGGCGGCCAACACAATATTGGCACGTCCGGTGTATAGAGCATCACCAGTGCTGTCATCTGCATAGCAATGAATGTTACTAGTTCGCAACATATCATTGATATGCAGAAGAAATAGTGTTGGTGATAGCACGCAGCCTTGTGGAACAACAGCATAAATAGGATTGTAGTCGGAGCATGCACCGATTACAACGACCTTGATACTCCGATCTGCAAGAAAGCTGGTGATCCAATTGCACAATTTCTCGGGAAGCCCGTAGCCCTTCCTATGCTTGGAAAAAAGCGCTTTGTGCCAAACCAGATCGAAGGCCTTCGCAATATCCAAACTAACGGCCAGTGCCTCCCCTTTGGACTCTACTGCCTCCGCCCATCTATGATTCAGGTAGACCAGATGATTACCAGCTGATCGACTCCGACGAAAACCGTATTGGCGGTCACTAATCAACTGGTGATCCTCAAGGTACCGCATGAGCTGGCAGTTTATTTTGGAGAACAAGGAGGTGATGGCGATAGGCGTGGAGTTAGACGGGTCGGAGTGGTCGTGTTTTTTAGGGATCGGGTGGACAAAAGCTGTCTTCCCTAATTTTGGGATTACGCCTAGGGAGTAGGAGGAAAAGACGCGTTAGAACCGGTGCCAAGTCCGGAGCACACATCCTCAGCACAATTGGGGGGGATTTCGTCAAGCTCACTCGACTTGTGGATGTCCAGGGACAGGAGTGCTTTGCGAACCGAGCGCTGTGTGAACCATACATCCGGCATGGAGCACTCACACCGCGGGATGTTCGGCGATGTGTTCCCCCCGTCATTGAGAGTCGAGTTGGACGCAAAGAAAGAGCCTAGCAGATCGGCTTCCTCCTTTGCGGCATGGGCCAGTAAGTCGTCCTCCCTGTGTGGAGATAGAAGAGATGACTGACAGAAGTTCCCTTGGACAGCCTTGGCGAGAGACCAGAATGCACGGGTTCCCGAAGGAGGGCAAACTTGTTTCTCGCCAATTCTGCCTATGTGATCTGACTTTGCCTTGGCAATGACTCTTTTGGACCTGGAGGCGGAATTATACTTCATTTTAAGGGCGTTGGTGTTTACATCCCAGGACGTTGAAGCGTCAGCCCAGGCCCGGTAGCACTCCTGCTTGTAACGTGATGCTATTTTACATGAGCGACTAAACCATGGCTGAGATCTGCCTCCGATGGCCACCACAGACGAAGGAATAAAATTTCCATACCCTGAAGTACCACATTAGCAACAGAGTTAGCAACAACGTTGGGATTGTCCGGCGAGAAGTAAACCCGCCCCCAAGGGTAGGATGCAAAGAAAGACCGCATCATATTCCAACCGGCCGACCTATAGTGCCAAACACGGTGGTAGCCTATAGAAAGCAACCACGATTTCAGCGTTAGTGGCACCACACTCCGGACTAGACAATGGTCCGAGGAGCCAAGAGGGGCGTCGACGGAGACCTAATATCTGTCCGGATGAGAGGTAAGCAGAAGGTCCAAAAGGGAAGGTGCATGATCCTCCACATCTGGAATCCACATAATCATGAACAGATCTCCCCGCATAATCATTAACCATACGAAACACAGCAGTGTTAAGCTGCTATTTGACGCTGGTATTCTGTGAGAGCATGGTCCTTTCCCGATCGAGCCGACCCATTCGTGCTACAACTACACTACTAATATAGCTGCAGCATGGCTCTACCACGTATAAAACCGATCGAGTCGATCGGGGAAGAACCACGCTCTCACAGAATACCCGAGCGTAATATAATATTAATGCTACTATGTTTCGTATGGTGAGTGTAGAGAACCGGAGATGCCTTTCATTGGAAGGCATAGCAAGGCATCTTAGTCCTTAGCAACACCATTCACTTACCATCAGGTAGACTTGTGCTTGTGCTTATTCAAAAAAAATCTCGTCGCGGTTCATGTCAAATATTTATCAACTTTTCGCCATCAATAAATATATATTACTTTAAAATTCAATTAAACTTAACACTGAAGCCATTGAACTAGTTTGATATAAAACATTCGTATGAACAGACGGACGATACAATAAAAGATAATAATAAAATTATCACTCGTAAGCGTATTTCATACCACTAATGTGTGGGTTACTTTAATAGTAACTTACAATGCTATGAATAATTTGCTTAGAGAAAATGCACATTAAACCTATAACAATAAGGTTGTAAATCGTTTGTTACACATATTTTTAGGGGTTTTTGTGAATTTATAGTCATGTAAAGTTGTATGGAAGCGGAGGAGCGTGAGGAATTAGTTCACATTGATACGTCTCCATTGTACTGTTATGGGTGTGTCGGGATGTCAGATTCCCCTCATTCGAGTCGCTATCAGACGTTTATCTAAATAATGACGTAAAATAGTGCACTTTTTGTTCGACGCTTAGATGTGGGGACGCGAGTGTGGAGAGGGCATTAAGCGATTATTTAACGTAAATATTCGTCGGAAGTTAAGGTTGCAATATTGTCACTTTGTTAAAAACCGTTAAATTGAACTCAAAAAAGGCAAAGTAAAGCTAAAGTAACATCCCATATACGAAGCGTAACTATATAGTCTGTTATTTTACCTTTAAGTTGGACATAGGCCTTATTTTATTTCTGTAGCTTTAAGAGTTGGGAAGTATCCGCAGTTTTAAACAGATGGACTTCACATGTCCTTGATTTTTTAAAGAAGAAGAAACAAAGAAAGAGGAAATTGTTCGCGTAAATATGAGAAATCATTAGGCAGATTTAGTATATAAAAATAAATAACAAGAGTATTAAACACCAACACAAAAAACAGAAGATGAACAAATGCAATATAAAAAACAAACGTTCCTTGATTACCTTCTTAAACTAATCAGACAATTAAATTTTTTTTTAATTTTTTATACAAGGTAGTTTTCCGATGTTGGCCTGCACCATTGAGTAATTGGTAAATCAGCATTGACAATTGCAATTACTAATAGCATGTCCGAACTCTGCGTAGTTGAATTGAAGCATATTGTTTTATGGAAATAGGGTGACAAACGGTTTTTTTACGTGGTAGAGCCATGCTGCAGCTATATTAATAGTATAGTTGTAGCACAAATGGGTCGGCTCGACCGGGGAAAGACCGAATCTCACAGAATACCAGCGTAAAATAGCAGCTTAATGCTGTGTTTCGTATGGTGAGTATAGAGAACCGGAGACTGGAAAAGAGGCATTCCGTCTTAGTCCTCACGGGTGACAACGCATCTGCATTTTAATTCGCAAACGAAGATAGATGTAGATGTCTATGGGCCACAACAACCACTTAACATCAGGTGGACTGTGTGCTCGTTTGTCACCCTTATTCTATAAAAAAAACGAGCACACAGTTCACCTGATTGTAAGGGGATGCTGTGACCCATAGAAATATATATACATCCTCAATTAAGAATCAAAATGCAGGTTCTGTACACTCGCCATACGAAAGACAGCAGCATTAAGCTGCTATTTTACGCTGATTTTCTGTGAGAGCGTGGTCTTTTCCCCGGACAAAATAATTCATGCTTTAATTCGCCACATTAAAATCTCGGCCCTACATCACGAGCTCCTCACATGTGTGCAAACACAATTCGTTGTACAGTCAGCGCGCGCTGGTGCCGCGCACTACTCGCATCACTAGGGTGACAGTACAATACAGCTAATTGTGACGGTGCAAATGATAAGCGCTGGCGAGGAAGAGATCCACTGTACAGGAAGTTCTTGAGTTTTAAAAATGTGTTTCGACAAGACCTTTTATCTTTCAACGTAACCTTTTTTTAAATACAAATACCGATATAATATTCAGTAATAAGTAAGTACTAAAATTCTACAGTCGACTCTCGATACACAAATTACTATTAACTCAAGGAACCAGAGAAACATTTCAAATTGCCAATTGCGAGTTCAAAATAACAGGAGTTCAGATAACCAAGTAAGAAAGAAAAATCAAGTAAACAAAAGTTTGATCAAAATATGTGATTTTATTATTTTAAACCTTCACAAATGTTCATTTTAAAAAGAATTCTCTCACTTTTAAATGTAAACAATCGACAGGTCTGTATATGTATGTAAAAAAACGACAGGTCTGTGCATGATAAACGCTTCAAATTATCGAGAGTAGGGAAGCACAGACTTCAAATTATTTGGTCGCCAGGCAAGATACAATTCCTTTTAAGAGTATTTTTCAAGGGACCGGGAAATATTTCAAACTATCGAGAGATTCAAATTTACGAGTGTCAAATTATCGAGAGTCTAGTGTATGTGTATATGTGCCTAGTGGTAGCGCCGTAAGAAATACCATCACCAAATTTTATCCCGTTGGTGTAGTAAGAGGTAAACATTGGGAAATGCTAAAAAGATCTATCTCATGTTTTGCTATAAATGACAAATCCGGCAATCTATTTACAAAGCGTAAAGGATAAGGCAAATTCCTTCAACAGGAGAAATCATGCCCAGCTATAATACACAATAAAAGAAACACGAAATACCTTTAGTTTTTCTTGATATTAGGACTTTTTGCTGTCAAGGAGTCCCTCTGAGTCAGCGACCTTTCACCTATTGTTATTAATAGGCAGTTAGTGTGTATAACTACAGGCATTACAGTATAGTCATAACTGTGACAACGCATCTGTGGCATATTTTGTTTGAAGTTTGTTGCAAATGTCATGGACTAAAGTAAACGTCTATATCATAAATAAAATCCTATTAGTATAGGAGTTATCAAACTTAAACGGGCATATTATTACATACCTAATCTCTGAGCCACACTCGATAAATTTTTCTCGCTTCAGCTTGTTACTTAATAACAACAAACGTAAAGTCGTATGCTCCCGCGCCGGTAAAATAAAACATTTATAAATATTTGTCGGCATTATTCCCGACGGGGGACAGCCGACATCTCTGTTAACATGCGTTACACGGGGCTTGACGGCTGTACACCCAGCCACAGGGGTACATCGGAATCAGCAGAAGACGATCACGGGATTTTATTCTTTGTTAGACACACAATATGTTACATTCTTGAATGGCAAATGAAGCGATTTAATAAATATAACATTATTACAGTGGTTAAAATAGTTCAAAAGGTGTTACGTTTGAGACAGCTCGGTTTGAAAGTTAAGTACGTTTAAAATATACAGGATCATGTAAAATGATGGCGGTGCGCAATTACAGAATTTCAAAACTATACTTATAGTTGTTTGTTTTTGCTAATATAAAAAATTACGTGGTAGAGCCGTGCTGCAGATATATTAATAGTATAGTTGTAGCACGAATGGGTCGGCTCGACCGGCGAAGGACCACGCTCTCAGAGAATACCAGAGTAAAATAGCAGCTCAATGCTGCTGTGTTTTGTATGGTGAGTGTAGAGAACCGGAGACCCTTTTTACTGGAAAAGAGGCATTCTATTTTAAATTCTCACGGCTGACAACGCATCTGCATTTTAATTTGCAAACGAAGATAAATGTAGATTTCTATGGGCCACAGCAACCACTTACCATCAGGTGGATTGTGTGCTCGTTTGTCACCCTTATTCTATAAAAAAACTGGATTGTCTCCTGTATCGTGAAGGTTATACATAAACAATAAAGTTTCGGTCACGACGGTGATTGTCAATGGAGACTAGAATCTGCGCGAGACAGGATTATAGTGCCCGAGTGTATACGCAAGCACAAGTGCACTATCTATTCCCTCACTCTCATAGTCCGATGGAACAGTTATCTCACACAACCGGAGAGATACCAGACGCAGAGCCAAGCCAACGGCTTTACATGCTTTCCGAAGCACTTAGGTGAAACGCCGCGAGCGACCGAGCGTAGCGACCGAGCATATTGTTACATTGTTGTCTGATTCTGATCTGATGTTCAATTTCCATTCTCAGGCACGTCGGGAAGTTAGTTTAATATCAATTACTAAATTCCACCTGAACAGCGTACACGAAAGCGAGTTAAATAATAAAATAAAAAAACAGTTACGCTTTATATCTAAAGTCAAAATACTGATAAATAATTTTGTAAATTTTACGTTGAACGTGGAGATCAGCAAGATAATTACATCATCATACGTATTCATCATCATATACATCACATTAAGCCTCAAAAAAGTTATTAAAAAGTAAACCTTCCCCTAGGCAAGTCGACAGCCCCCGGAGCCCATGCGAACTAACCAAGAACGTAGCGCTCAATTCAACAGCGGCCATTGTACTCGTATATAATTGAAATTGTAATAACATGAAAGTTATTTTTAACTCAGCGTGAGCTTTGTTTACATAAATATAGTTAACGTTGGTTAGATTTAATATTTTGATGCGGACTTAATCGATATTAGATTGTGTTTTTGAGCAAAAGAAGAAAAAAACATACGGATAAAACTGTGTCATTTATCATCTATGTCTTAGGAAAATGTACCTACGTATACTTTCTTTATTTATTTTATCAAGACAAGTGGTAAAATTAAATAAAAATTGTACCACCGACTTCAATATAAATAAAATGAGAAGTCAATTTAGTATGCATTATTAAGGATAACTCAAAAACTACTGGTCAGATCTTGATTAAATTTATATGGGATCACATGAGAACCACCAGCTTTTAAATAAAAAAATCATCACAATCGGTTCACCAAGAAAAAGTTCTGAGGTAACACACATAAAAAAACCGGCCAAGTGCGAATCGGACTCGCGCACCGAGGGTTCCGAACAAATCCGTAGGTATATACGTTTAAAATTATTTAAAAATATTTTTATTATGTGATGTAACTAAAAATTTATGCTTTTCGCAATTTTTCCTTTATCTGTGCTATAATACGTTGCTTCGTACCAAATTTTAAGATTCTGAGTTCACGGGAAGTACCCTGTAGGTTTTGATTACCTTGCGAATGTCGAAAATTTGCGGCATAAACGGCTGTATCTTTGGATTTCTTTGGCTTAGAAGTTTGATTTTTTCTCGACATAGACACTAGTGCTGTGGAATTTTACACGATACGGTACCTACATCCTATTTAGCTCCATGCTATTTTGTTATCATTATCATTATATAATATAAAAAACCACAATTTACACGTTTTACATTTATTTTACACAAATAATGTTTAAACGGAATCTGAAAAACTGAAATATTCACTTTGCATGTAATTCCCGCATAGATCCTTTATTTAAAATGTTTATATTAAAGGTTTAAAATAAAATAAAAATTCTTAGGAGCGTTTCTCTTTGGTGTCAATAATTATATGACTGCAAAATTGTGGCTCTATGACTCGAAAGTTTTTATTGTTGCAATTTTTTTTTAATATTAGCTATAACTTCTTTTAGTTTTTCTTAAGGCAAATAGGTTTCTTAGATTTATTATTCACAGATCTACGTTTTGTTAAAAGCTCTTAAGGTTCCGGTTCCATTTATAAATATTAAACATTCAAATTGATTCGATTAAAATATGTCATAACAATTATCCTTCGCGGTACAACTCTCAGAATTAAAAATTAGACATGGCGTACGCATAAATTCTGACATAAATAAAATTCTAAACCACCAAATGTTTTTGTAAGATTCGTTACAGTTATATTGTTAAAAAATAACACGTCTATGTGTGTGTAAATGCGCCCGCGCAGGGGGAAGCGGAAAAATATGGCGACCAACAAATCATATTTCAAAACGGGTGAAATCTTTTGTTAATAATGAAATAAAAATAATTCAAAAGTGTAACTATAGCTGGGGTGCGTTACCCTTGCACTGGTTGAATGCAAGCTACGTAGCCATGTTGGATAACATTGCCAGCGTGACTAACTGTCCACCGCGTGTGTTTATGTTTTGTTATTTTATAAATTATATTCCTGTCATTATGTTTGCCGCCGAAACGAATGTCGGACGCCATTTTGAAATATTGAAATTGACTTGTTATTTTTTTATATTATGCTACAATGCTGTAGACATTATTTGTTATTATCGAAAAAAAGTTGCAAAATGTAAATTAAACGCGACACTAGATGAATTTTGACTTAAAAAGGGAATGTACATTTCAATTAAGTTTCATCGCGTGGGTGTCGTATAGTTGACTGAAATGGAAAATGTCTTAAATGTCATATGACCCTCGATAGAAGGCGGTAACATCATCTTGGTAACACTTAGTCTAGGCATAAAATATATAGATACTAAACTAGATATCTAGGTATAAAATTTCTAGATATTTTATGCCGTGACTAGGTATTACCAAGATCGGCGAAGACCGTGAAGTGATGTGCCCGATATCAGATACTGTATTACTGATTGCAAAAGCGCGCCGCGCGCTCAAACCCCGCACTTAAAGAGTATCTATCTATTTCTATGGCATACAATAATTGTTTCAGGTCTGGATGTTTGTCTTTGTGCAATTTATGTATGTAAACTGTTTGCACGATACAGTAAAACCTGTTAGTGTGGTGGTAATGTTTAATGTAATAAAAAAAGAAAACTGCCCGACAGTTTTACTTTAGGAAGCAGCATGGCCAGTCTATAACTTCTTTAGTTCAGTGATCGGAAAGACCCCACAGCTGGTGGAGAAGAAAGATTCTCGAGTTAGAGCAATTTAGAGGAATTCTTCACGAGATGATGAGACGATATTATTAGACTGTACTATCGTGTTCTCCGGGAGACCTTGGGCCAATCTATGTGCAATATAAGCAGGGGATCGATTATTGAACACGGAATAAAATGAGGCAATAGGTTTTCTGACACAGCAAGTACACGGCATGGATATTAGGCTTTTAGTTTTTAGATAGACCTCCATTTTTGTTTAAGAATGTATCTTAAAAAAGATTTTTACAATGTGCTAGTTGTCAAGCATCACTTGAACAGAACATACAGGTGAACCTGCGCCAGTTAAGCAACTCCTTATCACCACAGTCTTTAAAATATGATTTCATTTTGTGTTAATATAAGGTCGGGGAAAAAGTTTCTTCGTATTTTATATACGAATTCAAGAAATATTTATTTTTCAAAGTTTAACATTTAATTATAATATATATGTGCCATTTTGCTTGATAATTTGTTGCCATCTTGTAGATAGTGACATATTCCCGTGGCTGTAGAAATATTGAGATTTTTTATCAAACAAATCAAACAAAGTAGTTTTGACAGTCCTCTCTAGATGTTGACGTAACACTAGTCAAATAATTCTGAAGATACCGAAACAGGTGAAAATCTGAGAGTGCCAGTTCAGGACTATATGATGGATGCATTAATACTTCCCAACCAATTTTTAATTTTTGCTGAGTGGCCAAAGATGTGTGTGGTCTGGCGTTATCATACACACAGCATCACCTTATTGCGTGTTAATCCGGGTTTCGTTACAGTCTGTAGAGCTTGAATAGCCTTTTACCATGATCTTTATGAACGTTCTTTTCGTAGATGATTCACTTTTCATCATCAGTGATTAATCTTCAAAAATGTTTCAATTTTATAATGTTTCAATAGAGAATCGCAAATGAGTACACGATTAATTAGGTTTCTTTCAGTGAGCTCGTGGAGTACCCAAATATCGAGCTTTTTTGTATGTTATTTTGGTATTTTTCAAATGGATCAAAACTGTTTTGTTCAATCCTCAATTCCTTGACTATGTCGTAACTACTAATATGCCGATTTTAATCCAATTTTTCAAAACTGGAATCGACTTTATCGGTATGAGGGCGACCAGAGCGAGCTGCATCTTGACATCAAAATTCCGTCAAAAAATCAAAATTGACGGCTCCGTGGCGCAGTGGCTTAGCAATCAGTTGTTGCGCTGGGTGCTGCGGGTTCGAATCCCGCACGGAACAAGTATTTGTATGGCCTACAAATAATTGTTCCGGGTCTGGATGTTTGTCCTTGTGCAATTTATGTTTGTAAACTGCCTCCACGACACAGGAGAAAATCCTAGTGTGGGGGTGACGTTTTTTAACAAAGAATCAAAGAATCAAAGAATCAAAATTCCCGGACTGAAAACGCTTGAACCAACTTTGTGCTACTTTTACTGACACTGCATTAGGTCCACAAACGTCACAAATCTTTTTCGCGGCTTGAATCGCATTTTTCTCTTATCTATACAAATAAATAAAATTGGAGTGTCTGTTTGTAATGTCAAAATAACAACTTTTTACTATATGCATATGAAAGTATATACGGTACTTATAACAAAAACACGATTTTTAAACCTTTTGTCTGTCTGTTTTTCCTGTCTGTCTGTCTGTCTGTTTGTTCCAGCTAATCTCCGAAACGGCTGGACCGATTTTGACCGGACTGGCAGATAGCTGATGTTATAAGAAGTAACTTAGGCTACTTTTATATGCGCGGGCGAAGTCGCGGGGAACAGCTAGTTTGTAATAAAACTATTAAGAATGTATCAAATTTCTTCACTAGATTTTGGCGGACAGAAAAACAATTGAAAAATGGGATTTGGAAAAGTGTTTTTTTACTTTTTATTTTTATTTTTCTTAATGTGTATTGATATTAAAACCAACCAGATAGAAACAGTACAGCCAAAGAGATTTTTCTTCAATTTTATACAAACAAAATATGAAAAAACTTTTACCACTACCTATTATTACGCCATCAAAGTTGTTCAAACAAATTAGAATATTTAACAATGACATTTTTAAATGTCGTCAGACGTAAAATACCTTGACCGGTACAAATGAAATTGTTAAATGCAGTTTTGAGAGCTCTTAAGAGGATGTCTTGGTAGCGTTTAGTCCAAACATAACGTTTTTATCTCTTTTCTCCTTGCAAACATTTTTCTACGGTACAATCTATATTTTATATAATAAGGGTGACAAACGAGCGCATAGTCCTCTTAATGTAAGTGGATGCTGTGGCCCATAGACATCTACATATGCTACGAGTATACCATCTTTCCTCGACTAAAAATCAAAATGCAGATGCGTTCTCACCCTGTGGAATAAATGTCTCTATTCCAGTAAAAGGGGGTCTCCAGTTCACGTGCTCCCAAATTACTTCATTGTGCATAATTAATTTATAAAAAAGAATGAGGACCATTGAAATATTAGATTTTATTAGAGAGAAGTTTATCGCAGTGGAACCACGTTGTATCTATATTATAGTTCTAGTACGGAAGGGTCGACTCAGCCGGTAAAGGACCACGTTCTCACATAATACCAGCGTAAAATATTAGCTCAATGCTACTGTGCAATGTAATCTGCAATGTTCGTATGGTGAGTGTAGAGTAGAGAATCAGAGACCCTTTTTACTGAAAACAAGGCATTACTTCTTAGCCTTCAGGAATGAAAACGCAACTACTAAAGGGTTATTTATCGTTATCGGTTATCGCTATTTAGTTATTTCGACGAAAGTAAATAATTTATAAACATAAAGTTATAAACATAACTGGAAATGATGCATTCCTTCTTAGTTTGATCGTTGTGTACCCTCAGGTGTATTGTGTGCGTTTGTCACACTTATTCTATAAAAAAATTAAACGGGCCAAATGTTTTGTGTGTAAATCCTAGTTTAAATTCCTAATTACTAGTTGAGCTAATCCTGCGAAATGCAACAGAGAAAAAAATAATAATTCTTTTGTTTAAATATAGTCTTAAAAGCAATTAAATGAAACATGTCCCATACTTCGAACTCAGATTATAGTGGATTCCAAAGTACTTAATTAGCCCCCGAGGAAAGCATTCCTTAAGCTAATCCTCGGTTTATTGTCTGTTCGTTTGTTGTTTCAGGACGCCTTATCCACAACTACTAATTTATAATTATAAGTAGATTTAGAATTAAGGGAAGTATTTTTCTTAGATTCGACATTTTGTTATACAAAACAAATACAAATGCACATAGATAGACATATTTAAATGCCTAAAAGATCTATCCATAACGATGATTTTGCCTTAGTTATCACGCTTGGCACGTAGGTTGTCAACAGCGGTTTTTTATTATTTTAATTGTTAACCGAAAGATGCTGCTGTCTGTCTATTGTTTGAGTTTCCATCACTCGCCTCTTACGACACCAACAGGACGATGTGGGGTAATTATTAATATATAATTATAAAAATTCTTACGCTGCCACTAGGTAGGTTCTAAAAATCAACGTGAGCAACGTCTATTTACAACTGTGGGGCAATTCAAATTACTCTAAAGAACTTCGATTATATTCGTTATTTGAAAAAGTGACGCCTACCTATAATAATAATAATAATAATAATAATAATAAGATTCTTTATTAAAAAACTTATATAGGTTACAAACAAAATGTTGCACTGATTCCTAAACTAGGATTAATCCTGTATCTTAGGATATCAGTACCTTCCCATACAATTATACCATATAAAATTTTTTTTACGCAGACTTTTATAAAACAATTTTTTTTTATTAAAACTAAGTTATTTCTCTTCTACCGAATGTGTGTGCGCGTGCGTGTGTGCGTGTGCGTGCGCGCGCGCGCGCGCGCGCGCTTTTGTGTGTGTGTGTGTATCCGTGTGCGTGTGCGTGTGCGTGTGCGTGTGCGTGTGCGTGTGCGTGTGCGTGTGCGTGTGCGTGTGCGTGTACAGAAAGTGAAAAAACCATGTCATACCTCCAACACAGAATGGTGACGCTAGGCTTCAAAATGTACTTTTTACGTTGTCAGCCGCCATCACAGAACTCTCTACCGGGAAGCCGTCATTTTCTAGTATGTACGCATAAACTCGTGAGTTAAGGTTTTTTAGGGATAATTGTGATTTTAATAGCTCGATCTTCGATTTTTTCAAGTGAAGATATCTAGTTAAATGCCCTCTTTTGTTTATTAGCCTATTTACACTTGTCTTGAAGATGGCCAGATTGTATTCGGAAGGAAAGACAGACGCCAGCAAATTATTCCACTCCTTTGCTGTACATATTACAGAAGACGAAGCAAACCGTTTGGTTCTAATGCGTGGAATATCGATAACAAAGGGGTGAAGACCCGTCGACCGCCTGGTTGTCCGATGGCGGAAAGGAGAGGGAGTAATTAAAGCATGTAATTCCTATGCACATTCTTCGAAATACATCCTATAGAATACCGAGAGGTTGGTTACTCTGCGCCTGTGTTCGAAGCTGACAAGATTGGCTTCAACCAATCAAGATTAGCAATGAGCCTCTTAGCACGTCTCCAAACCGAGTCCAACGCCGCTAGTTGGCATTTTGCAGCACCAGCCCATATGTGACAGCAGTACTCCATGCACGACCGGACTTGCGTTTTATATAAGGTAAGAAGCTGCCCCGCCGTGAAGTACCGCCGCACCCTGGCGGCTATACCTCACTGTACTTACGGCTGCTTTGGCCCTGGACTCAATGAACCGCACATGGTTGAGGTTCGGAGAAATCTCAACCCCTAACAACTGAAGGCGGCCAGTGTAGTCCAAATATAAGGAAGTAGAAGTAGAAGCCAGAATGAGCGGGTATTTATGTATGTATGTGTGTATGTCTATTACTTTGGCACGCTCTGTAGCCTAAACGGCTTGGTGGATTTTAGCATATAGGGTATCGTTAGATTTGTCTTGGTTATCGAAGTGACATAGGGTATAATAATAATAAATTCTTTATTTACTTCACAAGGTATCTTAACATAAATAAGTGGCTAGAGCCTCCCTTTAAGCGCAGAGCGCATAATAATAATATCTTTAATAACATATAAAATACATATAATATCTTTTCAGTAAACTTTTTTCGCAGTCGAGTTTTTTTAAATTACTGTGTTTAAACCATTAGGATTGTTTGTTTTAAGTCCAGGACTGGTTAGATATGTTCATGAACATGATTGAGTTTGTGAAAAATACAATACCTCTTACCATCCATATATATGTACTAACAGAATACATAAGTTCTGTATAGATAGACAAAACACATAATATTTACTGATTATGAATTTTTTTATTTAGTACTTTATTTATATACATTTTTAAATAACAGTATAAAATTAAATCTTACTAAGAAATATACAATATTAAGAAAACTATAATAAAGATAAACTAAAACTAAGCATTTAAATTGTCATACAGTCTTACTCCCCGTGATATCGTGCCAAGAACTTTGGTTGCGTTTTCTCGCTGTATGGCTATACTTAGCTGAGCGAAATGAGAAACCAGCCCGCTTATAACCAGCAGCAACGACCAGTCGCGGATAGTTCCTATACAGGAACTTCACTGCACGTGGACCCCACGGACCGTTAGTCTAATCTAATAAAACCATATATAAAACTAATCCACCATTGTGCGGTCAAAATTGACAAGCGTTGAGTTGTCTAGACCAAAACAACTAAGGGACCTTCAAAAAGAGCCTACTTACCCCTTTTTAAAGGCTAGCAAATCACCAGTATGGCTCTACGTGGTAGCTATATTACTCTACCGGGGAAGGACCACGCTCTCCCAGAATACCAGCATAAAACAGGAGTTTAACGCTGTTTGTTTTATATGGTGAATGTAGAGAACCGGAGACCATTTCTACTGGAAACGAGGCATTTCATCTTAGTCCTCATAGGTGACAACGCATCTGCATTTTGATTCGTAATCGAGGATAGATGTAGATTGTAGATGTCTATGGGCCACAGCAGTTACTTACCATCAGGTCGACAGTGTGCTTGTTTGTTGTCCTTACCCTATAAAAAAAAGACCTACAATTTGCGTTCAGTAATGTGTTCTAGTGCAACACTCATGGTCATGAGATCGTTTATGCAGATTTTTAAAATTGTAAATTAAAGGTTATGCTTATCAAATCCTGCAATCGGCTTAAAATTATCGACGCACAATTTGAAGGTCTTCTTTAGTAACAGTGTAATATTTAACTGTATCGTAGTGAGTCATATAGGGTTTTTTTTGTAGATTAAGGGTGACGAACGAGCACACAGTCCACCTGATTGCAAGTGGATCCTGTGGCCCATAGACATCTACATCTATCCACGATTAAGAATCAAAATACAGATGCGTTGTCACCCCTGAGGACTAAGATCAAGAAGAAGATGCTTCGTTTCCAGTAAAATAGGGTCTTCGGTTGTCTACATTCACCATATGAAACACAGAAGCATTAAGCTGCTATTTTACATCGTTATTATGTGAGAGCGTAGCCCTTCTCCGGTCGGTTCGACTAATTTGTGCTATAACCTGAACTTCTTCAAGCTGCGTGTGATCAAGCTTCTCTAGGGCAAACTCGCTCTATTGTAGACCTCATCAGTCCTCGGGCCAGATGGAGGTGCTCACTCTTGAACTACCATTATAATTTAAAAATATATAATATACTATGTATTACTAACTATAGTAGAATTGGATCATAAATTATTTTTCTAATATTTTAATTTCTTTTATTTTATCGAAATAACTAAGTAACGGCAATCCTTTAGTAAGAAGAAAGGAAGAAGACACTTTCAATAAATATAATCTAGTTTAAATTTAATTGGATTATACACCCAGTGTCATTAACTCAAGGGCATTTAGCGAATAAAAATAATAGTTATTTTGATGGTGGTTTTTATGCGAATCGGTCTATTGTAGCGGTTTTGTCCCACAGTCGCATCCCACTAGAATGCGTGTCGAACGCGACGTCTCAATTTGCCCTTATTGTGTGGTGAACAAAGCCGCCCAGTGTGCGAGTGTCGTTAGATAAATCAGTGCATTTCCGCAAACGCGCCCTCTGCAATTGCCTTAATGTGACTTCGATCAACTTACTTACATAAATATTGATTTTTTTTTAGTAGCTGATGTTTATTTGAGGCTCTGGGAAGAATTTTATGACATTTTTATTTGCAACACTTTGTTATAACAATTACCGTGTAGGGGCGGTGTAAGAATATCCACTCATCCCATATCATACATACCGTGGGTGTCGTAAGAGACAACTGAGGGAACAAAATAAGGAGATGGGCAGCAGCGTCTTCCTAATAACGTCTAAGAATAAAAAAAAACTGCAGTTGCCAATCCGCTTGCCAAGCGCGGCAACTATGGCAATTAAAGTCAATCTAAGGGCGAGGCCTATGTTCAGCAGTGGTCTTTAATAGGCCGTAATGGTAACGGTATTGGTGGTAACAATGATGTTGATTGAATATAGAAAGTTGTATTATTCGACACACAAGTAGGCTTAGATGAGTTTTAATAGAGTTGAACTAAATTTATGAACTACTAGTCTTCCTACCGATTGGAAGTAGCGCGGGAGAATCGTTCAGCTCTTTCAAATAGTTATAAGGGTGTATTAAGAGGAATCCTTTTTTTTTTCTCTAACTTTACTACGGGACAAACGGAATAAGTAGCTTTCATATATAAGGTGACGATTCCGAAAAAATTTATAGGAATAAAAATATTTCGAGGAATTTTATATACATGGATGCCAATAACTTATTGCCCTTCTGAGAGGCTCCCGGTTTGATGCTACCCAGGCTCTCGGTAGAGAATAATCTGTGTACTCGGGACACTTTCTTTTTAAATATAAATATTTAACAAAAATGTAAAAAGTATTTTTTAAATTTTAAAGCTTTTAGAAAGTACATATTTCATTGTTTATACTCGTATATGGCAGCAGCTATATTATGATTGTAGCACGAATGCTCGACCGGAAAAGGACAACGCTCGCACAGAATACCAGGGTTGGCCGATTTCAATCAGCGTGATTTAAATCACGATTTAAATTGCTTGATTTTGGTTAAAAAAATCATTAATTTAAATCAATATGTATAAATTAATGTAATAGGCAGAAAATGAAATAAAACTGGCTTAAAATAAGGTAAAATCTTTTGTTGTTTTGTGTTATTCTTATTATTCTACTACAATATTCTAATAAACTTTGGAAAATCAACAAATACGTAGCGATGAGGTCTGTCAGTCTCATAAACTTAGTAAAATCAATTTTTTTTAGAAATTCATCCTTAATATATGAACTGTAATTAATACAGTATTAATTATTTTACTCTTAATCAGTCTCATACATATCTATACAAATAAATAAAATTTTAGTGTCTTTTTGTAATGTCAAAATTACGTTTTTTTGCTAAATGCATGTGAAAGTATATACGATACCTATAACAAAAACACATTTTTTTAAATTATTATCTGTTTGTGTGTCTATTTGTTTTGGCTAATCTCTGAAACGGCTGGACTGATTTTGATGAAACTTTCACTGGCAGATAGCTGATGTCATAAGGAGTAACATAGGCTACTTTTATTTTAGAAAAAGAATTAGGGTTCTGCGCAATAAAACCCCAAATAACACGCGAGCGAAGTCGCGAGGAACAGCTAGTGTATTCATAAACTTTTAATCCTACTATGTCAAAAAGTGATACCAACTCGTGAATTTCCAAATATACAAAAAAAAATCAAAAAATCCAAAAATTCAAAAAATAATGATTTTTTTAAAAAATTAGCATGATTTGATTAAAATTAAAAAAATCATTATTTTTTCCATCCCTGCAGAATACCAACTAAAAAAGCAGCCTAATGGTGCTTTGTTTCATACGATAAGTGTAAAGATCCTGAAGACCCTTTTATTGGAAATGGAATATTCCATCTTAGTTCTAAGGGGTGACAACGCATCTGGATTTTGATTCTTAATTCAGGGTAAATGTAGATGTCTAAGGGCCACAACATCTATTTTTCTTTTATAGGAGAGGGGGCAAACGAGCATGCGGCTCACCTGATGGTAAGTGACTGCCGCCGCCATGAACAACCGCAACACCAGGGGAACCAGGGGAATTGCAGATGCGTTGCCGGCCTTTTTAAAAGGAGTAGGCTCTTTTCTTAAAGGTCCCTAAGTCGTATCGGTCCGGAAAAATCGCTGGTGGTAAACTATTCCACAAGGAAGTTGTGCGAGGAAGAAACCATCTTCTAATTCGCACAGTGGTGGACCGCCAATCATGCAGATGGTGTGGATGGTATCCGGAGTTCTGCCGCGATGTGCGTTCGTGAAATTTGGCGGCTGGGATCAATCCGAACAATTCCTCAGAGCACTCCCCGTGGTAAATTCGAAAGAAAATGCAAAGGGATGCAATCTCTTCGCAGTGCCAATGAATCGAGTCGATCGGAAAGGACTCGGTCGTCAACGATTCGAGCCGCTCTGCGCTGGATGCGGTATTTACCATCAGGTGGACTGTGTGCTCGTTTGTCACTCTTATTCTATTAAAAAGAGCCGGCCAAATGCGAGTCGGACTCGCGCATGAAGTGTTCCGTGCTCGTTTGTCACCCTTATTCTATAATAAAAATAACAATTTTTATTTACAAAATTATGAAATATATTAAACAAAATAAAAGCCCCCCCATTTCTGACTGCCCAGTATACCGACGAATGTAAGCTTTCTGTTTTATTAATGGAAAATTTGACGACGTTACTAAACTTCCGAAACGCATCGAACTGCTATTGATTGGCCCCTTTGTACCAACCCTATCTAATGCGACTGTGTAACTGATAGAAAAAGTTACACAAATGTCTGGGCATTGTGTCACACTAAAATAAATCATGGTTTTACAGAGAGGAAACTTGAAATATTGGAATTAATGCCTTCTGTTTTTACGCTTGTATTAGCTTCGCGTGTATCTATCTATCTATGTAACGGAACCTTTTAATATAATTTTTACCAACTTGAAGACGGCCAGTTGCTTTTAAAATTTGCACTCGTATCAAGGACTGATGACAATACAATGATTTAATGACTTTATCCTAGTATCCTGATCAGGATTACGAATAGTATCGGAATCATCACAAGTTTTTTAAACTCTTATCTTTATATATTAACATTACGTATCACATTGTTTGTCTGTGATGAACTTCTAAACTACTGAACTGATATCAATGAAATGTTTCACAATGTGTGCAGTTTGGTCCAACTTGAGAGATAGGATATTTTTTTATCCCGAATAGTGACCCTCAATTTTTTTTATTGTGAATTTAATGATTTTTTTTAAGACACATGTTCGTCGGAAAGGGCAGAACAAAGTTTGCCTGGCGAGCTAGTACTCGTATTATTATAGTTTTACAACTAGCAGTTATCCAACGAAGATATATTATTGCGTCGTACACATTTCTAATTTCCAAAAGACGCGAATGTCAAAAGGTGTGAAAATACACAATCCATTCACAAGCACAAAAGCCAACAAACCAAATAGATTGAATTATATCGAGCCAAGCATATGTGGTAGAGCCAACCTGTAGCTATATTATGGTTGTAACACGAATGGGTCGGCTCGACCGGGGCAGGACCATGCTCTCACAGAGTACCAGCGTAAAATTGTAGCTTAATACTGCTGTGTTTCGTGTGGCGAGTGTAGAGAACTGGAGACCCATTTTACTTGATACAAGGCATTCCACCTTAGTCCTCAGGGGTGACTTTAATTGTAAATCAAAGATAAAATGTAAATGTCCATGGGCCATAGCTTCCACTTACCATCAGTGGATCTGTATGATTGTTTGTCACCCTTATTCTATAAAAAAAAGTCATAATTTTTTTAGTAATGTAGTTAAATAGGTACATACAAGGTAAGGTTTTTATGTAAATTCATTTCTCAACTTCAGACACTTAATATTTAAATGAATCTCAAGTAAATTGCCTCTCTGTGAGAGCGCTTCTAACAAACAAGAACAAAACTCAAAAACATTGGACTACCGGCCGAAAATTGTTTCAAGTAATAAAGGTAATATAGTGACCCGCTATCGCGTCATAGACCGAAACAAACATTACCAGACGACCCTTGAAGCCGCTATCTGAGTCTTAAAAGTGCTGCCGGAGTAACATTGATCCTTTACCTCAGCCTCTTAATCGACACAATTACTGATACAACGCCTTTCCGGCGAGAGTCGGCTTTTTAAATGGCGTGTGCCTTAAGTTATAAAGACAAAGCGGGAAGGCGGACATTATTGCGTATTTAATTTTGGCATACCTCAAAACTTCAAAGCAAGATTGTACAACTAGTGCGTGTTGCTAGTGATGACTTATCCATGGATCTGTGACGTGGTCCTTCACTGGTGGTCGTGTGAGGAAACCCAAGGTCGCCCAGCTAGTTATGGAGAGGGACATGCTCGGGGTTTTTCTGCATGATAGACTTAAAAACGAGGATATCCGCAGTAGAACCAGCGTAACCGACAGATTAGCAAGTGACAATGACCCGGCCATATAGCTTGAAGAACTGACAACCGATGAGGAAGAAACGTTCTCGAGTGGCAGCCTCGTACCGGTTGGCGAAGTGTAGGGCCATCCCCCACTAGATGGTGTGACGACCTGGTAAGGTATGCAAGAATAGTCGATAGACGCAGGTGGCTCGGTACCGTGTTTTGTGGCGTTCCTTGGGGAAGACCTATTTTCAGCAGTGGACTTGTAGGGCTGTAATGAATGGATGGATAGATTTATTGTCGAAATATTGTAAAGTTTAAAACTCATGTTTATGTTTTTGTAGTCTCCTCCTTAAGCTTGTCACTTATACGCAAGTTATCTCAAGTACGGCGATACAGCGGCATGCCTATTTTCAAAACAAACGCATAGATTTGCATGAATCAAGAATAAACAGTTCGTTAACAGGGTCTATCGTAAATATTTTGCCGTTGAGAAACCACAGTGCGTCGATAACGCCTGTCGTGTACGAGTAATAGTGTGTCCATTGCTTGAGTACACGTCCGGCATGTAAACGCGACAGATGGTTTTAAAATTTTATCACAAATATGTTAATTAAACGATGCCTTTTTTATATTCTGACTGTCTCATTGGTCTAGTGGTCGTAAACGCAACTGCTGATCAAAAGGTACTGGGTTTGCATCCCGATTCGGTCAAAAAAAATCGGTTATTAATTATTTTCTGTCAAGAAATTTTCAGTAGTGGCCCGGAGTCAGGAAGTTGGTGGTGTTTCACACCCGTGCCTCGGAATGCACGTAAAGACGTTAGTCCTGCGCCTGATCTCTCTCTGGTCGTGTTGGTTTACCGTTCCATCGGATCATGAGAGTAAAAAAAGGCACCGGTGCTTGCTATCTTGAGCACTACATATAAGTACTGCGCAGATGACTAGTCTCCGTTGAGGCTGAAATTCGGCCTGAAGGACATTATTATTAGGTGGAGGTTGTTCCTCTTTACCCAACTGCCCAAGAAGGGGGGGTAATATTTTCCGAGTGTATGGAAGTATGTATGTCTATTTTTTGGCATTATTTGTAGCCTAATCGGCTTGTTGGATTTTAACATATGGTGTGACATTTTGTTGTTTCCAAAAAACTTTTATCTGCGGACTGTGTGCTCGTTTGAAGGAGTCGTTTTTGTAATTGTAAGATAGTGTTTTTTGATATTTTTTAGTCATTAGACCTGAGAAGAGTATAGAAAACCAGTATTACCTAGTTACAGGCTGAAGCATTCCATCGTAGTCCTCAGAGGTGAACGCATCTGTAACGTTCTTTGTTTCCTGTCGGTTGCAGATGACCATGGACTGCAGTAGTCGAATACCATCGACTAATAGTTCATTTGTCAATGTTTAGCCGTCAATAAAAAAAATCTGTTCACAAACCCAAGCGACAGTAGCCTAATAGCAGTGTGCGGAACACGAAATCAAAAGTTCGTGAGTTCGAATCCGCAATTCAATTAGTGTCGTGAACATCTACAAACCCAAACATTTTAAGCTTACCAGGACTTAAGGAAATATACAGGGTTATCTTTCAAAGGGTAGCCTAAGTTCAAATATATAAATAATGATATACCGTTATTGTAGTTTTTGAAAATACGAGTAAATAAGGCTTCTACTTTTATTTGAAATTATCCTAAATTGAATGTCATTTATGGGCAACAGCGTATGCGTGTGCAGTAAAATCAGTTAAAATAATGCATTACCACGCATTTTGAATTTAAAAGACAAAAAGAACAGAATTATTGAGATGTTTTTAAATAAATTTTTCTTCAACATTTGCCTATATTACTTATTATGAATCTTCTCTCTATAAGTAATGTTTATTACTAGTATTTTTTTGAATAAAAGAAACCCTACAAATAGATGTTATTTCGGCAACAATTTCCTTTTTTATGGAATAAGAGTGACAAACAAGCACACAGTCCACCTGATGGCAAGTGGATACTGTGGCCCATAGAGATCTTCATCAATCCTCGATAAAGTATCAAACAGCAGATGCGTTATCACCCTCGAGTACTAAGATGCAATGCTTCGTTTCCTGAAAAAAAAAATTCCTCCGGTTCTTTACACTCGCTATACGAAACACAGCAGCATTAAGCTGCTATTTTACGCTAGTAATTCATGCTAAACTATAATATAGCTGCAGCATGGCTCCACCACGTTTTATTCCTTTATTTTAAATTACTGTACCTGTTAACTATGTACTGACAGTTCTAATAATTTACTTCTCAGCTTGAGAATTTAAAAATACTGGAAACCTTCACGAAGCCAATTAGTACGTACAGTAATAATGGATTTATCATGCACGTTTCTATTTACGTTCTTAACATCAATTGACGAGGTAATGATCTGTTTCAACATTATTACCTGTTTTGATCCTATCTGTTTGTCACACAGCGAGCCGTATGGACGTGGTCACTACCGTGCCCAAAGAGACTGTGACTCATTTGAATATAAATTGTGTTTTACTTAGGCCGGTAGCCGGTGCCGCTTGACGCGGGCCCATTCTAGCCGTCGCTAGATGTCGAAAGTATTTCTATCACAAATAAACGCAATTTAGGTGTTAGTAGGTATGTAAGTTTACTATAATATACACCACCTCCGACTGTCCAATATAACAATTTTCTCCTACATTTTTAGTGTGTTTGTAGTGTACTATAAAGTATATAATAATAATATATCTACATAATGATATTATACACTTATAATCGGGAATAGTTTAACAAATACATATATAGAAAATATAATCTTTATGGACAGTTATTTGCTCGCAAAAGTTATTTACTCTTATATTTATAGTAATTACATAAGTAGATAGTTACATAATTATTGACTCGGACAAAAAAAAATTCAAATTTCATTAAATTTGAATCAGTAGTTTAAGAAGTTTATACAATGTCTACTTGGTTACTGAAAATTCAGGCTTCTAGTTTTATCTACAACGAAGTTATAGGATCTCGAAAATGGCCTGAAGTGCTTCGAGAAAAGGATGGTACGGCCGTGCCGCTTTTTTGCTCGACTTGGAGAGGGCACTGCCGTGCCTCCAGATGCTACTATATTATGGCCGCAGTACCTACGAAAGAGTCAGCTCAACCGGGGTAGGATCTCTCCCTCACAGAATACCAGCATCAAATAGCAGCTTAATTCTGCTGCGTTTCGTATGATAAGTGTAGAGAACCGGAGACCCATTTTACTGGAACCGAGGCATTCCATCTTAATTCTCTGGGGTAATAACGCATCTGCATTTTGATTTTTAAACGTTGTAGATGTCTATGGGCCGCAACATCCATTTACCATCAGGTGAACTGTGTGCTCGCTTGTCACCCTTATTCTATAAAAATAAAGTTAAGAATAGCACTCGTGTATGAGTAAAGTGCCTTTCTTTATATCTGCCTAAAGCTACTCAACAAAGTAGCCAGCGTTCTTGGAACAATGCCGTGAGTAATAGTAAATATTGGGTAAGTATACGTCATGTAAATAATCACATTAAAAAAGTGATAAAAAAATAATCGATTATTTTTGAGTAATTTCATTTAAGATTGCACGGCCGATAATAACTTGATGCGATAAGGCCAGTTAAATTTCTGATATAATGGGTGCAAAGTCTGCTTGAAGCTAATCATTTTTTTTCTTGATTCAAGTCATAGCTACCAAAATATTTTACAATTGCTCAACACAATAATAATAATAATGTCCTCCAGGCCGAATTTCGGTCACGACGGCCAGTCTCAACGGAGACCAGCCATCTGCGCAGGACAGGATTATAGTGCCCGAGTGTATGTGCGAACACAGGTGCACTCTTTATTCCCTCACTAATTCGACATGATCGGAGGGAGATCAAGTGCACAGTCAACTTCTTTACGTGATGGCAGCCACGGGGATGAAACACTGACAACTTTCTGACTCCGCGTTGCTACTGAGAACTTCTTGACAAAAGCAACAATAATAACTTTTGGTCTGACCCAGGATCCTACGTAGATGGTTACTTTCCATTAAGACCGGCCGCCGTGACAGACTGGAAGACATAATATTATGAACAAACATCTCACTAACTAGTCCGAGCCCTGCTGTGCCGTTTGGAGGACATTATTACTTAAAAAATCTTCATCGTAAACATTAGTAAACAGAAAGCCGTGACGTGTTTAAACGTGTTAACGTTTAAATTTAAGAGCCGAATAGAGTTACTAGCCAATCAATTCATTAGGAATACTTTACCTCGCGCGCTCTCCGTTGTTATTTTGATAGAACTAACCGCCTTATCTACCGTGTGATTGCTGCATTACGGAATTATATCACATCCGCATTTTAGAGATGTCGGACTCTCTCGGTTTAAAATTTGAGTATTTTGTTGTGTTTTATGTTACGTGTTGCTCGCTTGGTACCGAAAATGTTAGATTATTTGATAAGAGCTCTCCAACTACTTATTTTTTTTTACAGGAAGCGGGTGAAGTTTCGTGTATGCGTAGGTGTGAACTTTTAACCTGTGTTAAATTAAAGTAATAATGCACAGATAACCAACTTTTTTTATAAATTGAATTTACAGTCCACCTGATTCTAAGTGGCTACTAGAGTCCATGGAAACCTGCAGGTAACTTCAAACATAGAAGTCTACAGTTGTGTTGTCACCTCTGTGGACTAAGATGGAATGCATTACAACTTGTTATTATACTGGTTCTCTACACCCATGAGACCGGAATAATAAATGACCCAAATATTTAGCCGCTTACCCAGACGGACTCCTTGGCAGAAACACAGTCCTACAACTTACAAAATTGTTGGATTTCCTTTCATTTTGAGAGAACTCTGGTGCTGAAAAGAGACCGTACGATACACAGCCGAGTTGAACCCGTCGAATGACCTCTCAGTTGAAGTTGGGTTTACCTATTCGGACTATTTGTCCCGGATAAACATACTCGTGAAGCTTTAAGCGTAGTGCTACCAACAACTACCGGCATAGGTGTGACATGGACGTTACATATGTCCTATGTTTAACCATGTTTAACTTGTAGATCAAGTGCGTTGCCAGTGATAACATATAGTTATGAGACGTGGTCCTTCACTGCTGGCCGTATAAGGAAGCTCAAGGTTGGTCAGTAAGCTATAGATAGGCTCAGGGTTTCTCTGTGTGATAGACTTAGAAATTAAGATATTTTTAGCAAGACCAGAGTAACCGACATAGTGAGCTCAAGTGGCAATTGGCCGGCCATTTCGCTCGTAGCACGAAGAACTGACAACCGATTCGGAAGAAAGGTTCTTGAGTGGCAACCTCGTACCGGTAAGTGAACTGTGAGAACCATTAGGTAGAGTGACACCATAGTAAGATATGTAGCAAGTCATAGATGCAAGTGGCTCAGGACCGTGCTTTGTGGCATTCCTTGGGAGAGGCCTATGTTCAGCTTTGGGCTTGTTAAGGGATGTAATGATGATGATGATGACATTCACATACGGCTGACGTAATGTAATAGTAATGCGTATCACTCGTTTAAAACAACGTACCTTACTCGTACAAGATATAATTATCTAATCTGTTTGTAGCAGTTGATATAATGTTCCTGACATTAGATCTCGAATCAGATATGGCATTTATCTTTTAATTTGTTGCTTTAATTAGCCTTGTTTGTTTTTACTTCTACCACGAATCCAAACAGTGATAAGATAGCAAGATAGGAACGACATGTTGCATCATCAATTGGATTACGTCCAAAACATTACAGGTAGATATTTAACGTGATTAGTGCCAAGTAATGCTTAGTTTGCTGGTAAAGGTCTACATTAAATCGCAGGGGAGTCTTCAATATTATAGACGAAATCAATGTATTACCGTGTACTGGCGGTGTAAGAATATCCACTACCCCATATCTTCCCGTGGGTGTCGTAAGAGGCGGCAGAGAGAAACAAATTAGGAGTTATAATAATTTCTTATATTTACGCGAACACTACACGTTTAAATACAACTCATTTACTAACACCCATGGCCACGGGGAGTACTGAGGTGTTCGACGTACCAATGTCATAGTTAACCACGGCTACCTCCAGATAAAAATTTTCTATAAATTTGTTTAATCTGGAGGTAGCCGTGGTTAACTATGACATTGGGACGTCATACACCTCAGTCACACTTTACAGCACCCCCCGTTAATACACGCGATAAAATCCGTAAAACTAGTTCTATTTAAATCAGGATTTGGACAACAGCGTCTTCCTAATAATGATAAAAAATAAAAAACCTGCGGTTGCCAACGCGCTTGCTAAGCGTGGCAATTATGGAAAATATCTGCATTGCAGTTTTCTAGGCACTAAAAACGGTTTTGTACCTCGAGCTGAAAGGTTTCGGGACTTTGGATTAGAGCACGAGGGGAACGGAGCGTTGACTTCATTAGACGACACCTCTCCAACTTAATGTTTAGGTTCAGTGCGCCTCTAACCATTCGGTGATCGCTACCAGTTTTCACTCTTGCGATCACTGAGACATCACTGAACAGTTATCGTCTGGTCATCATAATGAAGGCAATATCATTTTACCACCTTTCCACCTAATGGTAAGTGGTTGCTGTGGTCCGTAGACATCTATATCTATCCTCGTTTGCAAATCAAAATGCAGATGCGTTGTCACCCTTGAGGACTAAGATGGAATGCCTCTTTTCCAGTAAAAAGGGTCTCCGGTCCTCTACACTCACCATACGCAACACAGCAGTGTTAAGCTGCTATTTTACGCTGGTATTCTGTGAGAGCGTGGTCCTTCCCCGGTCGAGCCGACCCATTCGTGCTACAACTATACTACAAATATAGCTGCAGCATGGCTACGTGTAAAAAGTATAATTCGACCTTATCTTTTATTAATCGCATGTTATGTTATAATAATTGTATTAATTATCTGATGAATGGAACACAAAATTACAAGAGTTAATAGACTTGTGGCGCAGAAGCTACTATTCAATATACCTAATCCACCAACCAATATAGCAATGCAAAGTAATTTAACTTTTATTATATTGAATTAAAGGTTATTTCAAATCCGTACAATACATTACCATTATCTAATATTTACATAATTAAATGATTTGCCTAGCGAAATTATAAGCGACGATTCAGGCACCTCCCATTTTATTATCACTTTTTGAAACGAAGACGCCGATGGTGGTCAACAATACCCGCACCTGTCTCGAGGCTCTAATTGGGGCGTTATAATGACAGGGCCAAAGCCGTGACTGGCTGATCCCATTGTTGGTGTCTATCAAGCTCCTGTCATTTGCTACCGACACTTGGTGGTGTTGCTCCACGCCCCGAAGGCACTAAGTATAGGTCAAGAAATATTTTTTTTTTAATTTATTATATTGTTTTTAAGATAATTTTGATTTTATCTTAATGTACTCTAGATTATACTTCTGATTTCTCTGCGTTATAAATTTCGTAATGGAAATATCTGCAGTAGAACAAGGGTAGCGGGTTTGCTATAATACCCAGAAAAAGCGAAAACCGATGGGAAAGAAAGGTTCTCGAGTGGCACTCTCGTACCGGTTAGCGAAGAGTAGAGTGCGTCCACTAGATGGTGTGACGACCTGGTAAGACATGCGGGAAGTCGATGGATGGTGGCTCAGTACTGTATTTTGTGGCATTCCTTGGGGCTCGCCATGTTCAGCGGCGCCCTAACTCCTGGCATTGAAACCATACTCCTGGTATAAGGTTGGCACTCAATCAGCTCAATGGCAGCATAATGCTGCTGAGTTTCGTTTGGTGAGTGACAAAAACCGGAGGTTCTTTTTAGTAGTAACAAAACTAAGATTCTCAGTTTTTACAACGGGGACTAAAATATTACGAGGGTGAATGTGTCTGTAGACCACAAGACACAAAATTGACTTACTAATAGAAAGTCGTTAATTGTAATTCATCATTCATCAGTCATCCTTCCATCTTGTTTGTGGCCTTTTCGACGGCTCCGTGGCGCAGTGGCTTAGCAATGAGTTGTTGCACTGGGGGCCGCGGGTTCGAATCCCGCACGGAACAAGTATTTGTATGGCCTACAAATAATTGTTCCGGGTCTGGATGTTTGTCCTTGTGCAATTTATGTTTGTAAACTGCCTCCACGACACAGGAGAAAATCCTAGTGTGGGGGTGACGTTTTTTAAAAAAAAGAGAAAGAAAAAGATCTCATGGTCCCGTAGCTACTCCCGTAGTATCGGTTAATAGGAACGTTCGTTTAAAAATTCATACAAATATACGTTATTAACGTACACACACACACACACACGATCACGCGCATGCGCACGCAAGCGCACACGCACACGCACATGCACACACGCGCACGGGCACACACGCACACACACACACAAGCACACGCTCACGCACGCACGAACACACACATACGCACGCATGCACACACAGACGTACACACAAACATATAGTCCACCTGTTGTTAAGTGGATTCTGTGGCTCATAGATATTTACATCTATCACCAATAAAGGTTCAAATGTAGATGCTTTGTCACCAAAATGAAATGTCCCGTTTTCAGTAAAAGGGGTCTCCGGTGCCTTATATATTTCGTGAATAATTCTAAAAAACAATGCTTAAAATGATTTAATTCAGTATAATCTGTGTGTACAGTAGCGTAGACGTACAAAATTCACAAAAAAACCCACAAAGGGGCAAGTCACTTCGTCCAATGTTTCCCCGCGTCAGGGGCCCAAAGAACAAACATAATTAATTTAATTGCGTCGGACCAAGCGTGAAAGAAAGCAATGAAAGGCATATCACTGTGCCCGCTAACAAAAGCCATTATTTGCATACAGACAAAGCCGCCTCACGGCATTACACGCCATTTTTGTTAATCAAGTAAATTATTTTAGAAGGGAAAATGTATTAGTGTTACTGGCTTAATTCAAATATACTTTTTGAGACTTCTAATTGTTGAAACACAATTTAATTCATTAAAGTTATTAACGAGTTACACTGATGTCTACTCTGCAGACAGTTAACATGTTAACATAAACCTTAATTTATACGAGGGCGGCACTGAAAGTTTTTAGAACTGGCCACTTGTAAACGATATAATAAAAAATAAGTTTAAATTTTGAAAATGGAACTCTTTACCAATATTATTGTGTACGTATTTTATTAATTTGTCATTTGTTTACGATTTGGCGGCAAATTTAAGATTGTCTGTGTCATGTCTGCATGAATTTAACGCGAGACATTTTTCCTAGAATGATTTTTTATGACTTTCGATGTCATTTAAGTCAACAAGAAAGTTATAATAGACTTCGATTGTCCTTTCACGATGAAGCCCCATCTCGTGCCACTGTTTACAATTGGTTTAATGAGTTTAAACGTGGTCGCAGTAATCTCACCGATGATCTGCGTGAGGGACGGCCTTCTACGGCGACGACTGAACATAACATCAGTGTTGTGCGGCGTATGATAGAGACTGACAAAAGAGTGACTTATCAGCAGATTCGGACTAGCTTAGGTATCGGTATGAATCAAGTGCACAAAATCCTCCATGAAAATTTAGCGGTCAGGAAGCTTTGTGTCCGGTGGATACCTCATAATTTGACAGTGGCCCAAAAACTCTGTCGTGTTGATTGGTGTCGTGAAATGGTTCAATCATTTAACGGAGGTGACTCAAATCTGGGTGTTTCCTTCCGAGGAGTTGCCAGCTGAAGTGAAGACAGGCCGAAGCGTGGGAGAAAAGATGGTGGCCTCGTTCTTCGGAAGGACAAGTCATTACGCATCAATTGTCTTAGAGGATCGAAAAACAGTTACTGCAGAGTGGTACACTAACAATTATTTGCCACTTGTCTTGGAAAAAGTTCGGGAGAAACGACCTCGCAGTAGGATCCTTCTTCACCACGACAACGTCTCGTCGTACACCGCCAAGCAAACAATCGACTACTTGGCGACGTTAGACCTGGAATTACTGGGTCACCCGCCCTATAGTCCCGACCTCGCACCTTGCGATTTTTATTTATTTCGGAAAATAAAAAAAAACTTCGAGGAAAACGTTTTATGGACGCCGAGGAAGCAGTGGCTGCATTTGAAAATGCCGTCGAAGAGGCCCCTAAGGACGAGTGGGAAAAAGTGCTTTTCTCAGTGGTTCCATCGGATGTAGCGATGTATTTATGTAAATGGACACTCTTTTGAAAAGATATAATAAAACTAATAATTTGCTACTTTGTTCAGTTTTTGATTTTCTAAGAACGATCAGTGTCACCTTCGTATATTTATTTATTTATTAAGGACAGCCAACAAATCTTACACCAAAAACATTAAATTCTTAAGTTATCATCTAAGATTTAAGCTAAGTGCTGATTCAATTACAGGCTGCCACGACTTGCAAATGTGAGTGTTTAATGTTTATTAAAAAGTAATAAAATATAAAAAAAATTAAAAAGAAAACTAAACTAATCCAAAATTATTCCGTACTCAAACTTGCAACAGAATAAAATAGGACAAAGAAGTGATTCGAATACTTTAGCAATGATTGGTAGCAGTGAAATTGGTCTGTAGTTTTTTATTAGTTTATCATCACCAGACTTAAATACTGGCACAATAAGGGCTCTCTTCCAAACTGTAGGAAATTCCCCTCGACGCAATGATTCATTAAAGATCAATGAAAGCGGATTGACAAACACTCTGAACAGTGAATTAGAAACACCGGAGGTATCCCATCAGAACCAGCACCCTTTGCGGGATCAAGTTTCTTTAGGGCAAGTTCAATTTGTCGCGGTGAAAATAAAATTTCCCCAATACCATAAGTGCTAGTCACCACTGGTGGGAGAACCACTTGTCTTTTAGCAGTTGAGGGCACACTATAAGCTAACATGAAGCAAGTGGCAAACAGATTAGCTATATCCCTTCCAGGATCAACCGTCTCGCCATCATAGTGCATTATAGAGGGGAAATTACTACTGTTAGATTTCTTATGTTTCATGAACGACCAGAACAGTTTGGGATTCTTAGAGAGTGAGTTTTCTATGTCAGATAAATATTTTTTATATGACAACGTGATTAAAGAGTCACACCTCTTCTTCAAGGATTGTAAGTACAACAGGTCAAGAGGGTTATTGTATTTTTTAAATTTCATTCGATACTTCTGTTTTTCACGAAGAAGTTGAATTAAACTTTTCGAATACCAAATAGGATATTTTGTGTTTTTTGGTTTGCACAATGGAACATGACTAGTTATAACCTCTCTCAGTATGTCATAGAAACGTTTAACTTTGTCTTCTAAATCTAAACAGCCTCGAAATTCTTGGTCCCACGAGGTACCAAGACTCGAAACAATTCCCTCATAGTCCACCTTGTAGAAATTGTCGGGGTACGCTACTTTTATATCTTTAAGTTTCGTGTCAGTTCGCATTGATAGGGAGAACTCTAAAATTGGGTGTAATGGGTCTATAACGCTAAGGCTGCATGTGCTGTTTGTAGGTTTAGCAACCTCAAGGTTAGATAATATCAGATCCAAGATTTTATTTTTACTATTAGGGATGTCATTATACTGTTTTAAGTCATTTAAATTAATAAAATCTGTTAAAATACTATTAAGAGTGCCCGCAGTACTCGAGTTGCATGGTAAGCTATTGTTCCAAACTAAGGAGTTCATATTGAAGTCACCTACAATAATTGTATTCGTTTGTGCCTCCATATTACGATTAGAGTTATTAATAAATTCAGCTAATATTTCTTTTTGTACAGGAGAAGGTAGATATACTGAACAAATGTGTATTTTTTCAGTTTTGAAGGGTGATTAAAAATCAGGGCTACCCATACATCCTCGGACAGGCTTTATAGGACGAAAGTCTATAAGAGTATAGTATACATAGATTATCTGAATAATAAATGTTATAACCGTGTATCACGTGTAGTGGCGGTCGGTGTAAGAATATCCACTACCCTATATCGTCCTGACGCTGTCGTAATAGGCTACAGACAGAGAGAGAAAATGAAACGAGAAGGGCAGCTGTATATTCCTGATTACAAAAAGAAACTACGGTTGCTAACCCGCTTGCCAAGCGTGGTATAGGTATATGGCAGAATACCCCCATGAGGCGATCTATGCGGGAGGCCTATGTTCAGCAGTGGACTTTTATACGCTGTAATGGATGGATGGAAATAATATATATTCTATTATACTACAATCTTATAATTATTTTATAATAGTTTTTACATAGCCTATACTTTTCCTTCAATTGAAATATTATTTGCACGTTCGTTACGACGAGTACAAAAAAATATCTTAACGGGCACTCAACCGAATGTCCGGATGTCGCTAGTTGACACTGAAGTAAAGTTTTTTGTTACATAATGTCATTTTATTGAGAAGTTGGTTTTAAATAAAAGTTTATCAGTTTCTAGAGCATTATATTAATACACGAAACAATGTCTCAGTGGTTTATTCTTTTATTTTTTGCACATTTTAAACTTCTTTCTACATTTTCTGCTTTTATTAACACTCTCACTGCCATGCGGTCCGCCAATGGGTCGTAACTTTTCGAATAAGGCACGCCAGTATATGCGAAGCTGCCGAGTGCGGCAGGCCATGCGCCCCGCGCGCGACCCTTAGCTTTCCTGCTAAAATATGTCAAAAGTTGTCATTACATTTAAACAATTACCCAGTTCGTCACGCCACACTTACTAATTAATCATTTTGGACGTTATTGCAATCCAGGAAGAAGTTTGCGATGGTTTCAGAAATTAGCTATACAACTTTTGTTCAGCACTTACAACTTAACATCTAAAAAATATACTATAACTACATTCAAAGAAAATTTATGCCGCCAATTGATTGGGCTTACTAAGAATATCAGGCAAAATTATCAACGTTGCCCCACTGACCATGAATTTGGAAAATCACCATTAGTCGACCATCGAAACAGAACAGTGAGAAGAAGATGCATCCACTGTTATGAAAATAAAAGAAGTGAAGGACTGACAAGTGTGGAGGCATGTAAGGTGACTAAGAATATCAGTCAATACAGTGTGTTTAACTTGTCCCTCTTTTCCTAGTGTTTGCACCGAATGTTTTGTTAATGTTCAAAAAGACTTAGTTAGTCATTAATTTCATTATGTCTTTTCAATATAAATTAACGTTTTCTTAAGAAGTGCATTTTTATTGCTTATAGTAATCCCTCACAAAACAGTCAATTTTAATGGTAGAACAATGAACTTTTTTTTGAATTGTGGAAAAGAAGTCAAAGTTTAAGTTTGATAGATTAGTTTTTTTGTAGCAGCAGGCCACGGTCTACAAAAATTATATGAATTTGCGAGATCGTAGCGGACCGTACGGCCTGCTAGTATAAACAACAAGTAAGCCCGCCGGCCGCTCTCACGGCCTGCTGCGCTCGACGCGTTTTTTGCTGTGGCCTGCTCGTGGTGGTATAGGTATGGTACGCCGCTGGCACGTATGGCTTGCTAAGCTAGAAAATTTTATATAAAGGTGGCAGTGAGAGTGTTAATATCTGTGGTTTGGTTTATTTATTTTTAATCATATTAATATTAAATATAGCTAATAGTACGGAAAGAGATAATAACCATTACATTTTTAGAACAAATTAACTTCCCCGTCCCCGCTATGACATCTGTCAAATATTATACCTCACTTTCTAGTGGCGCCGTCCTGGTGGCAGAAAAGTCGTGGATGCCCTCCTTTTATCAACATTACATTTGTAACAGTTCTCCCTTGTTCTATTCTGAACAAATGGATTGTGACAAAATTAATATTTCTTGCTTGTACTGCCTGACGGTGTATTTCTATCCAATTGATGAATGATCATCATCATCATTACAGCCCCCGAACATATTACTTAGTTAGGTGGCTTAGGGCATCTACATTTAAATCGAAATATAATTAAAATGTAGATGCGTTGTCACCCCTGAGGATTAACACGGGATGCTTTGGTACCAGTGTAAAGCTGTATTCTTTTTCCTGTCGCACACAAATTCTACGGCTGATGTAGTCTACCCCATACATTGTTTTATAGGGGGATACTTGCCATAGTTGCCACGGTGGCAAGCGGGTTGGAAACCGCAGTATTTTATTATTTGGAGTTATTATCAGGAAGGTTCTGATGTCCATCTCCTGTTTCATTTTCCCTCTGTCGCCTCTCACGACACCCACGCCGCCAATACACGACGCAAACACAAGCCTAATAAGATAATAATTTATAATTTAAAATTTTGTACTGCCGACTTCAATATAAGAATAACTCAAAAGCAATTGGTCTGACCTTGATAAATTCATATGCGTTCACACTAGAAGTACCAGCTTTCAAATAAAAAAAGAATCATCGAAATCGGTTCACCCAGTAAAAAGTTATGAGGTAACACACATAAAAAACATACAGTCTAATTGAATACCGTCTCCTTTTTGGAAGTCGGCAGAAAAATAACTCAGCCTCATTCATACACAAGTTGTTTACTTGCAGTTAACGTCAGTAAACTCCTTCACCGTGCAGAAGAAAATTTTAGTGTGAAAGTAATTCTATATCTTTTATTTTTATTTCTACAAGCACAGAATTTTTTTTCTTTTCTTTTTATAAGAAACGTTACCCCCACACTAGGATTTTCTCCTGTGTCGTGGAGGCAGTTTACAAACATAAATTGCACAAGGACAAACATCCAGACCCAGAACAATATTTGTAGGCCATACAAATACTTGTTCCGTGCGGGATTCGAACCCGCGGCCCCCAGCGCAACAACTGATTGCTAAGCCACTGCGCCACGGAGCCGCCTTTAATGTATAAACTTATTTTCATAACGTAAAGATATACAATATTAATAAAAGTTTTTTTTTAAATTAATACATAATATTGACTGCCTTGTTGGTTAAGTGCTCTTAAACGCGGTGGCTGATCATGAAGTCCTGGTTTCGAATCTCTGGTCTGGTCAAAATTATTAGGTTTCCCTATAAAGAAATTCTTAGTAGCAACACGGAGTCAGGAAGTTGGCGATGTTTCATCACGTGCCTCGGAAAGCATGTAAAGCCGTTGGTCTTGCGCCTAATCTATCTCCGGTAGTGTCGGTTTACCGTCCCATCGGACAGAGTGAGGGAATAGAGACTGCACCTGTGCTTGCGGTTAGTTTCTGTTGTGACTGGCCGCCATGAACAAAAAAAAATGTGAATTATAATACGTAGGTCACTCAATAAGTTTTAAGATGCTCGAAATTTAAAAATGGAACGCACCCGTGTTATATGTTTCTTAAAAGCAAATTTATTTAAAAATAGAACTCCATAAGCCAATTGCTGAATATTAAAAAAAACAAAGTTCTATTAATTTTCCTGCAAGGTTTCCCGCGCTTTTCACTTAATATGATGGGCATAGATTAATGATAAGTCATCGCGCGCTCTGACTAGATACCGCGCTCCCTGCAAGTAACAGCTCAGTGAGTGCGGCATCTTAATATTGTAGTGTGTATAAGACAATTTGCATGATGCTAGTGTGCGTGAAAAATTGTATATGCCAGCAGCTTAACTATTACCCGATTAATAGGAAAATTTATTTTATGCTATGGCTTAGTAGTTAAATTCATAGTTATGAATGTATTCCAGAAATACTTAAAAATGAATAGTTTATTAATAACGAATGTATCAATATATTTGTGTATATTATGTATAGGTTGTTCTTCTGAATAAATGACATATAAATGATAAGGCCTCTTTTTATCAGTTTAATTTTTTTATTTACATGTCTAACTAATATCCACAAATTATTTAAAAAAAATAGTTATATATATGGTGTAATCAAAATAGGGCTTTCTATTCTACGCGTCAATATGAACAACTTTTACTATAGACCTATCGTTTCGTTTTTAAAAATCGTATCGTTTTTAAAAAAAATATAAAATATAAAAATATCTATCTTCCTAATCGCAAAAAAATCAGGTCTTCCATACATTTTGAGCAAGTTTGTACGAAATTTTGTATGGAATAACTGACTTTGAGATATTTTTTATAGGATCAGGGTGACAAACGAGCACTCAGTCCACCTGATTGTAAGTGGTTGCTGCGGCCCATAGACATATACATCTAACCTCGGTTAAGAATCAAAATGCAGATGCGTTGCAACCCCTGAGTACTAAGATGGAATGCCTCGTTTCCAGTAAAAAGGGTCTGCGGTTCTCTACACTCACCATAGGAAACACAGCAGCGTTAAGCTCTTATTTTTCACTAGTATTCTGTGAGAGCGTGGTCCGTCCTCGGTCGAGCTGACCCATTCGTGCTACAACTATACCAGTAATATAGCTGCAGTATGGGTCTATCACGTATAAATTGAAAATTTCGAAGATGATCCCATAATAAAAAATATTCACGTTGACGGGCAGAATCAAGTTATTAAGTACTATTTTGTTACACCTTTAGTTAGTATATAAGACTGGGGAAAAAGTTTCTTCGTATATTGTATACAAATTCAAGACGTTTTTGTTTTAAAGTTTTATTACATTTAATTATAATATATATGGGTCCATTCTGTTCGATAATTTGTTACCATCTTGTAAGTGGTGAAATAATAAAAAATAAACGTTGCTGTAGAAATATTGGGATTTTGATTTAAAAAATGCGACAACTAGTTTTATTTGATATATTCAATACCAGAGATTTGAAGGAACATGGATTTAGTCATCCCATTTATAATGAAAAAAAAAATATAAACTTAAATATTAAAACCTCCAGAAAGCTTTCTTTTAAAGAACACAAGCAACAAAAGAAAATAATGACTAAAACTTTTAAACCAGTTTTGAGTACTCAAGCAAATAATGGATTTTTGTGAATGTTAGTGTGTATTGAAAGTCTCAAACAGATAACTAATCTTGTGATCTGGCATTATCATGATGAAAGACCACTCCTTTTCTGATTATCAATGCCAGACTTTTCTTTTTCTATTTCTTGCTTGTCTCATTATTTATTGGTAGTAGAGATAGGAATCGATGGTTTTACCCGGCGGTAAAAGCTCATGATAAACTTTCAATACCACCATACACACAGCATCATTTTATTTCGTGTTAATCCAGGTTTCGCTTTAGTCTGTAAACAAAACACATGTCACATACAGAAAAAAATCACGTTTCTTGTATGGTCTTCATACAAGAAACGTGATTTTTTTTGGGTCCTTTAATATTTTACTTCTTCTACACTTCAGTGTCTTTCTTATTACTTGTAGTATTATTTTTACACAGTTTCAATACGTAAACTGGTATTTTACTTCGGATTATAATCAAATTTAATAAAACATTCGGTACGTACACCTCACACGTTGCCTGCAACGCGACTGGCTCGGGTACGCCGATTTCGGCGTAGTATTTGTTGCGCATTTTACATGAGCGCCGGCGGTATCTAGTCTTTGATCTATGATGATGGGTCTTAATTCTTAACCGTGAACATTATATTATGATACATTATAATATACGTGATATATTATGATTTTAAATTTGGTTTAACCGAACAATTAAGTTTACAACGGTTACGATCAGCATTAGGGGACTCAGCTCCATCACGCGCAACAATTTTAAGGTGGTTCACTGAATTCAAAAGGGGTAGAATTAATCTTAAAAATGACCATAGAACCGGGGCCCCGCAAACAGCACTAAAATCAGAGAATGTATGGACTACTGATATGTTGGTGCGAGAAGGCCCACGAATCACATATACGGACATCGAAAAGATTGTATGCATTAGTTTGGGGAGCATTCATACCATCCTACATCAACATCTTGGAGTGAGGAAGCTTTGTTGTCGATCCCTCGTTTGCTCTCCGAAAGCGAAAAACAGACTCGTGTGGATTGCTGCCATGAAATGCGTCTACGTTTTGAAAACGGGGCATCTAGGCGTGTTTCAGAAATCGTTACTGGTGACGAGACATGGATATATCAATATGATCCGGAAAATAAAAGGCAATCATCGGTATGGATCTACTCAGGAGGACAGTTACCGTCAAAATTGCAAAGACCTCGCAACGTCGGCAAAAAAATGGTGGCTAGTTTTTTCCGAAGCAGACATTTGTCGACGTCAATGCTGGAAAATTGTACGTCAGTCAACAATGAATGGTATACTACAGTTGCATTACCCAAAGCTTTTCAAGCTGTGCGGGAGAGAAGACCAAAGACCGGGCTCCGGGGAATCATGCTGCATCACGATAACGCCTCTTCACATACCTCCCTTAGAACAAAAGCATTTATTGAGGAATCTGGTGTTGGAACTCTAAGTCACCCACCCTACAGCCCTGACTTAGCTCCTTGTGATTTCTTTTTTTCTTTGACTCTTGGGAACACCCAAGAGTCAAAGAAAAAAAAGGCAAGTTTTTTTCAAGCGCCGAAGAAGCCATGGCTGCCTACGAAGAAGCGAGTTCCGACCTGTCAGATCAAGACTGGCAAAAGTGTTTTCAGAGTTGGTTTAGGCGAATGGAACTTTATATAGAGCATGGTGGATAATATTTTGAAAAGATGTAAAATAAGTGAATGGCAGGGTCGGGAAGGGACGCCCTAGACGAAGGTTTTACAACCAAATCGGCGACACATTAAAAATGGGCCAGATTAGGAGTACCCTTAACCGACGAGCGTGTATGCGTAGATATATGGATGTAAAAGAGGCGAGAGAGGTGTGTCAGGATCGCGCCAAATGGAAGTCCGTAGTCTCTGCCTACCCCTCTGGGTGACAGGCGTGAGTGTTTATGTATGTATGTATGTAAAATAAATATTAATAGTATCTAGAATACTTTTTGTATATCTTAAAACTTTTTGAGTGACCTACGTATTATAGAGTATTTTTAGCTGTCCCCAAACAATTTTTTTCTGTAAATTACACATTGAAAGTCTTGTATAAATTGAATAAATTATGATATATATCGAAAGGAATCGTATAATGCCAACGAAACTGTAAATAACTAATAAAGTGAGTCCCCAACAAGTCCAAATAGCAGTTTTGCGTCGCCCGCGCACCGCGCCCCCGTAGAATTACGGAACGCTCGGTACCGCTCGTAATGAACGCTTGTTGCAGCGTTTAATCGCTTACATATTTAATAGCGATATACCGAGGAGCCTTAGAGGAGAGAATTACTTAGAGGCATTACCTTACGTATGGTGTACATTGACGGCTTGAATAGAACATTAACTTCTTTTATTCAATATCAATTAAAAAAATGTTTGTTTGTTTGTTGTATGGTGAGTTTAGAGAACCGGAGACTCTTTTTCTGGCAAAGAGGGATTCCATATTAGTCCTCACGGGTGACACCGCATCTGCATCTTGAGTCTTTATTGAGGATAAATGTAGATGTCTATGGGGCACAGCAACCACTTACCATCAGGTGGACTGTGTACTCGTTTCTCACCCTATCCTATAAAAGAAAATTTACCATGGGTTCGAAAAACACCTCTGTCTTAAGTAGAACTAGCAAGAAACCCAGCGGGACCCATTCAAAAAAAACCGGCCAAGTGCGAGTCGGACTCGCGCAGCGAGGGTTCCGAAAAAATCCGTAGGTATATAAGTTTAAAATTATTAAAAATCTTTTTATTATTTGATGTAATTAAAAATTTTTTTTTATCTGTACTATAAAACGTTGCTTCGTACCAAATTTTAAGTTTCTGAGTTCACGGGAAGTACCCTGTAGGTTTTGATTCCCTTGCGAATGTCGAAAATTTGCGGCATAAACGGCTGTAACTTTTGACTAAGTTGGCTTAGAAGTTTCATTTTTTCACAGCTCTAAGAGACAGTAGATTTGAGTATTTGATATGAATTTCAGCTTGATACCTCCACGCGTTCCTGAGAAAAAGGTTCTTGACAGACAGACAGACGAACAACAAAGTGATCCTATAAGGGTTCTGTTTTTTCCTTTTGAGGTACGGAGCCCTAAAAAGGAGTTGATAGTCATTTAATTTTTTTTTCTTTATTGTTCATAGAACCAACAGTACGTTATAAATATAAACAGAAGTTCTCAGATAATCCTTAATGCCAATTACAGGTTCTTACTTCATATACATAATATTTATACTATCGCTTGTTAATTGACAAATTATTGATATTAATTATATAGTGCTTAGATTTTTAAAAGTTATCTTAAAAATAATTTTAAACATAAAAACAGGCAATAAATAAAGAAGAACACATCAATACTGTCACACTATAACAACAACAACGACAATTAATAATTAACAGAAACGAAATTTATATTACATATGCATGTGTGTGTGTGTGTGTGTGTGTGTGTGTGTGTGTGTGTGTGTGTGTGTGTGTGTGTGTGTGTGTTTGTGTGTGTGTGTGTGTGTACGTGTGTGCGCGTGTGTGTGCGTGTGCGTGTGTGTGTGTGTGTGTGTGTGTGTGTGTGTGTGCGCGCGTGTGTGCATCGACTTCCTGCATATCTTACCAGGTCGTCACTCCATCTAGTGGAGGGACGCCCTACACTTCGCCTGCCGGTACGAGGCTGCCACTCAAGAACCTTTCTTCCCCATCGGTTGTCGGTTCTTCGAGCTATATGGCCGGCCCATTGCCACTTCAGCTTACTAATCCGTTGGGCTATGTCGGTCACTCTGGTTCTACTGCGGATATCCTCATTCCTAAGTTTATCACGCAGAGAAACTCCGAGCATAGCCCTCTCCATAGCTCGCTGAGCGACCTTGAGCTTCCTCATACGGCCAGCAGTGAAGGACCACGTCTCAGTTCCGTATGTCATCACTGGCAACACGCACTGGGTGTACAGTCTCGTTTTCAAGTTTTGAGGTATACCTGACGAGAAGATGTGCCGTAATTTCCCGAACGCTGCCCAACCGAGTTGAATCCGTCGATTGACCTCTCGGTCGAAGTTGGACTTACCTAGTCGGACTATTTGTCCCAGGTAAACATACTCGTCAACAACTTCGAGCTTAGTGTTCCCAACAACTACCGGCATAGGTGTGACATGGACATTAAACATGATCTTTGTTTTGTCCATATTCATCTTAAGACCTATCCGTTGGGAAGCACTATTGAGGTCATTGAGCATAGTGCTTAGGTCCTCCAGCGATTCTGCCATGAGGACTATATCGTCGGCAAATCGAAGGTGAGTGATGTACTCGCCATTGATGTTGATACCGTATCCTTTCCAGTCCAGAAGCTTGAAAACATCTTCCAATGCAGCGGTAAAGAGTTTCGGGGATATGATGTCACCCTGTCTTACACCTCTCTGCAATTGGATAGGTTTCGTACTCTGGTTCTGTACTCGGATAGCCATCGTAGCCCTACTGTACAAGCACTTCAACACTTCAATATACCGACAGTCAACTTTGCATCGCTGAAGGGACTGCAGCACCGCCCAAATTTCGACGGAATCAAAGGCTTTCTCATAGTCCACATACGCCAGACATAGTGGCAAATTGTACTCCTCGGACTTCTGTACAATTTGCCGAAGGGTATGTATGTGGTCTATGGTGCTAAAGCCTTTTCGGAAACCGGCTTGTTCGGGAGGCTGGAAGTCGTCAAGTCTGTGCGTGAGACGACTCGTAATGACTCTCGAAAACAGCACGTAGACGCGGCTCAGAAGGGAAATCAGTCTGTAGTTCTTCAAGATAGCGTTGTCCCCTTTCTTGAAGAACAAGACCACCGCACTTCTGCTCCACGCCTTCGGTGTAATGCCACCATGGATGACGGAATTAAAGAGCTTCTGAAGGACTTCAAGTACCGGTTTTCCACCCGCTTTCAGAAGCTCCGCTGTAATTCCATCCTCGCCTGGGACCTTGACGTTTTTAAGGTGCTGGAGAGCCATTCTAATTTCGCTCAGACTGACGTCCGGAATATCATCGGAATAATGTCGGATAAGACTCGCTCTTGGATCGTTACTCACACTTGCGTGCGGCTCCAACGATGACGTGTACAGCTGCCCATAGAACATCTCAATCTCACTCAAAATCTCAGGTGCCCCGGAAACGATGCTGCCACATTCGGTCTTCAGCTTTGACAGTTGGCTCTTTCTGGCAGACAGATCTCTGGCAAAGACTTTGGAGCTTTGGTTCCGCTCGATCGCTTCTACAATACGAGGTGTATTGAAGTTGCGTAAGTCCCGCCGCATGCATTTGGAGATCTGTCTGTTCAGTTGCCTGTATGCAATCAAATCTGTTGAAGAATGTAGCTTCATCTCCCGTCTAACAGCCATGAGATTAAGAGTGTGATCGGAGAGTTTTTGAGTTCTTCTGCGGCGGATCTTTCAGAACTTAGCTCCGACCGCATGGACAGTTTCCACGAGCTTCATCTAGGATATATGCTAGGATATATGTATCAGCCTAGAATAGAATAGAATCATTTTATTCAATAAAGATTACAAGAAAACTTATTGAAAGTCATTTAATCCTTACAACTGATTCGTAAAATACTTCTGTCCTGGGAAAAACCAGCAACAAATTCAAGGGGACTATTTTTAAATGAAATTAATTTACAATATATTATTTTATACAATTACTATGAAAATATTTAGAAATCTAGCGATCTCCTCATTGCCAGAGGTTTTTATCAATCAGTACCGCCGTTTTACAATAAAATTATTTTTTTATGTTAATCACTATTTTGTTATTTTAAACTTATTGAAAAAAAAAATTCTACTTTTTAGTACGGTTATCTCAAATTCTTTTACGCGGCTTACGGTAGATTGAACTGGCAGAAATCGTAGTTGTTTTATGAATTATTTGCTAATCCTGAGGATCCTGGCAAGGATAATGGGACAAGCTATTTAAATTATTCCGTTGTCATCGGTACTTGATAAGTGTGCCAAGTTTCAAATCAATCCGACCTTTTGAAGGGGATGAAAATCACATTCAAAATTCCGTTACATAGATAAATACCAAACTAATAAAAGCGTGTTAAAAAATAGTCGAAGGTGCTGTTAGTCTGGAACAGCGGTTGTCAATCCGTCTGTCAAACGTGACAATTAATACAAATTCTCCCTAAAACTGGGGAAATTACACTAGGTGATACACTATAAAAGGAAGCCTACCTATTCTACTTAGAAGTCCATTTGGGTAGGTACCACCTCTACCTATTACCTATTACTGCCGCCATATAGAAGTGTCTGCACTGCTGTTTGCTCTTGTGTGTGCCTAGCAGTGAGACCTACACAGGCTGTAGATTTCATCATTCATTGTTTTAATTTTACCTTTCCTAGATCCTTCAGGTTGGCCACCGCAGTTTTTTATTGTATTTTTGCCGTGTAGTGGCGGTTAAGAATATCCACTACCCCATATCTTCCCGTGGGTGTCGTAAAAGGCGACAAAGGGAAACAGGCAGGAGATGGGCAGCAGCATCTTCCTGGTAACGGCAAAAATACAATAAAAAACTGCGGTTGCCAACCCGCTCGCCAGCGTGGCAACTATGGCAATATACCCCCCCATGATGAAAGTTACGAAGAGACGGCCCCCAGTCCCCGGCGGCCCCGCTATTCCTGGCTACGGTGGCGACCATGGTAACGGCGGGGCAGGGGGTGCTAAGAATCTCCGGTGGAGGTTCGGATGCCACCTACGACGACTCGACCTGGCAAAATACAACGCACGCACCCTGAGGACTGACGAGAAGATTGTGGAGCTGGAAGAAGTTACGCTGGCATATTATAATATGCCAGCGTAACTTGCTCTTCGGACTTCGGATAATCCTATAGGATTATCCGAAGTCCGAAGAGAGGGGGAGGACACGCTAATCCTCGAATCCGGCAACTTGCTCTATTACCGGGAGGGCGACCATCTGTCCCAAGGAGGTGTCGAAGTTATCGTCAACAAGTCTCTCGTTAACAACGTTGTAAAGATTGAGAGTGTGTCGACGAGGGTTGCATACCTTATTCTCAGAATCACCAAACGGTATTCGCTGAAGGTCATACAGGTTTACGCACCAACCTCGGCACGCCCCGATCAGGAGGTGGAGGAAATATATGAGGATATCTCTAGAGCCATGCATTCCTCCAAAACCCAATATACGGTGTTAATGGGAGACTTCAATGCAAAACTAGGCACAAGAGAGAACGGTGAGCTGAAAGTGGGAAAATTTGGAACAGGGTAACGGAACCCAAGGGGCCAGCAGCTGGCCAGACTTCATGGAGAAAGAGGGACTCTTTATGATGAACTCTTTCTTGCAAAAGCAGCCCCACAGGAAGTGGACCTGGTCGAGCCCCGACGGTTTGACAAAAAATGAGATTGACTTCATTATGACGACCAGACGACAACTGTTCAGTGATGTCTCAGTGATCGCGAGGGTGAAAACCGGCAGCGATCACCGAATGGTTAGAGGCACACTGAACCTAAACGTTAAGTTGGAGAGGTCTCGTCTAATGAAGTCAACGCTCCGTCCCCCTCGTGCTCTAATCCAAAGTCCCGAAACTTTTCAGCTCGAGTTACAAAACCGTTTTCAGTGCCTAGAAGACTGCAATGAAGTGGACGATATAAATGACAAGCTCGTGGAAACTGTCCATGCGGTCGGAGCTAAGTTCTGCAAGACCCGCCGCAGAAGAACACAAAAACTCTCCGATCACACTCTTAATCTCATGGCTGTTAGACGGGAGATGAAGCTACATTCTTCAACAGATTTGACAGCATACAGGCAACTGAACAGACAGATCTCCAAACGCATGCGGCGGGACTTACGCAAATTCAATATAGCTCGTATTGAAGAAGCGATCGAGCGGAACCAAGGCTCCAAAGTCTTTGCCAGAGATATGTCTGCCAGAAAGAGCCAACTGTCAAAGCTGAAGACCGAATGTGGCAGCATCGTTTCCCGGGCACCTGAGATTTTGAGTGAGATTGAGAGGTTCTATGGGCAGCTGTACACGTCATCGTTGGAGCCGCACGCAAGTGTGAGTAACGATCCAAGAGCGAGTCTTATCTGACATTATTCCGATGATATCCCGGACGTCAGTCTAAGCGAGATTAGAATGGCTCTCCAGCACCTTAAAAACGGCAAGGCCCCAGGCGAGGATGGAATTACAGCGGAGTTTCTGAAAGCGGGTGGAAAACCGGTACTTGAATTCCTTCATAAGCTCTTTAATTCCGTCCTCCATGGTGGCATTACACCGGAGGCGTGGAGCAGAAGTGCGGTGTTCTTGTTCTTCAAGAAAGGCAACAACGCTCTCTTGAAGAACTACAGACCGATTTCCCTTCTGAGCCGCGTCTACGTGCTGTTTTCGAGTCATTACGAATCGTCTCGCGTGCAGACTTGACGACTTCCAGCCTCCCGAACAAGCCGGTTTCCGTAAAGGCTTTAGCATCCATAGACCACATACATACCCTTCGGCAAATTGTACAGAAGTCCGAGGAGTACAATTTGCCACTATGTCTGGCGTATGTGGACTATGAGAAAGCCTTTGATTCCGTCGAAATTTGGGCGGTGCTGCAGTCCCTTCAGCGATGCCAAGTTGACTGTCGGTATATCGAAGTGTTGAAGTGCTTGTACAGTAGGGCTACGATGGCTATTCGAGTACAGAACCAGAGTACGAAACCTATTCAATTGCAGAGAAGTGTAAGACAGGGTGGCGTCATATCTCCGAAACTCTTTACTGCTGCATTGGAAGATGTTTTCAAGCTTCTGGACTGGAAAGGATACGGTATCAACATCAATGGCGAGTACATCACTCACCTTCGATTTGCCGACGATATAGTCCTTATGGCAGAATCGTTGGAGGACCTAAGCACTATGCTCAATGACCTCAATAGTGTTTCCCAACGGATAGGTCTTAAGATGAACATGGACAAAACAAAGATCATGAAACATGAAGTTGTTGACGAGTATGTTTACCTGGGACAAATAGTCCGACTAGGTAAGTCCAACTTCGACCGAGAGGTCAATCGACGGATTCAACTCGGTTGGGCAGCGTTCGGGAAATTACGGCACATCTTCTCGTCAGGTATACCTCAAAACTTGAAAACGAGACTGTACACCCAGTGCGTGTTGCCAGTGATGACATACGGAACTGAGACGTGGTCCTTCACTGCTGGCCGGATGAGGAAGCTCAAGGTCGCTCAGCGAGCTATGGAGAGGGCTATGCTCGGAGTTTCTCTGCGTGATAAACTCAGAAATGAGGATATCCGCAGTAGAACCAGAGTGACCGACATAGCCCAACGGATTAGTAAGCTGAAGTGGCAATGGGCCGGCCATATAGCTCGAAGAACCGACAACCGTTGGGGAAGAAAGGTTCTCGAGTGGCAGCCTCGTAACGGCAGGCGAAGTGTAGGGCGTCCCTCCACTAGATGGAGTGACGACCTGGTAAGATATGCAGGAAGTCGATGGATGCAGGTGGCTCAGGACCGTGCTTTGTGGCATTCTTTGGGGGAGGCCTATGTTCAGCAGTGGACTTGTGAAGCGCTGATGAGGATGATGATGAGATCCTTCAGCAGAGATGATGGTATGATATGATATGTTTATTTCTACTTCCAGTATAATAGATTTAAAGTATTAAGCGCAGATAAAAGACATGATTATTGTTATATTATGTACGAAATATACTAACAATGTATATTCATAACTGGGCTTTTATAAGAATGCGCAACTTTTTTTATAAGAGAGGGGGCAACCGGAGACCCATTTTACTACCGGACACCAAATTTACTACCGAAGAGCCATTTTACTGGAAAAGAGGCATTCCATCTTAGTCCACATGGGAGACGCCGCATCTGCATTTCGATTCTTTATTGAGGATAAATGTAGATGTCTATGGGTCATAGCAACCACTTACCATCAGGTGGGCTGTGTGCTCGTTTGTCATGCTATCCTATTAAAAAACGAGTATACGGCTCATCTGATGGTAAATTACTGCTATCGCTGACGAACAACTACAACATCAGGTGAATTGAAGGTGCGTTGCCGGCCTTTTAGAAAGGAGTAAGATCTTTTCTTGAAAGTCCCTAAGTTGTATCGGTCCAGAAAAATCGCCTGTGGTAAACTATTTTACAGAGAGGTCGTACGAGGAAGAAAACTCCTTTTTAAAAGGCCGGCACCGCATCTGCAATTCCCCTGGTGTTGCGGTTGTTCATGGGCGGCGGTAGTCACTTACCATCAGGTGAGCCGCATGCTCGTTTGCCCTAACAAACTCCTCGTAAAGAGAGAAAAAAAAACTCCTCGTAAAACATGCAGTGGTGGACCGCCAAGCATCCAGATGGTGTGGATGGTATGGGGAGTTTTGCCGCGATGTGCGCTCGTGAGTGGCGTGATTTGGCGGCTGGGTTTCCGAACAATTCCTCAGAGCACTGCACGTGGTAGATGCGAAAGAAAATACAAAGGGATGCAACATCTCTACGTAGCACTAGATTTGGAAAATTAAAAAAATATATAACAAACTGGCCACAAATATGAGTACACCAATGTACGCGTTACAAAATAAAGATTCCATTTTCAGTAAAAGCCGCAGCCGAAGCCGCACGAGCAGAAGCCGTGAGAAGCTGGCCAGCTGGGCTCCGCCCGCCGATCAAACGGAAAAAAGAAATGTTTTAATGTTGTGGTCGCTCGGTTCACTTCATTACCCTCATCAGTTATGCACGCCTGGTACTGGCGACTTGTAATTGAGGGTAATTTTCTCCATTTCCTATCACGTATTGTCTAAATTATACTTTTAGCTTTCCCCTGAACCATTTTTAATTCCGCTTAGTTGACATTTAATAAATTTAAAACTTCCAAGTTGTAGAACGAAGGAAATGATATTTAAAAATATTTAACTTCAAAAGAATTCACAGTATACATAACATACGAATGCTTCCTCGAGTCGAGTTATGAAGAAAGGGCTTTACGATTTTATGTTTACCAGCCACAAAACAAATTAAAAAAAATTATGTCTATTGTCACAGCCTATATAGATCCCATTACTGGGCACAAATCTCCACTCGCTTTTAAACGGGTTATAGAACAATCTCGATGTTCTTCTTAATCATCCAGCTCATAATAAATCATCACCCTAAGTCGCATTAAAGAACTTCATAGGTACCAACAGTGATCTGATGCCGGTTGTTCACATACTCGTACTTTGATAGGTCGTCTATTTCCTTTTAATATGGTCGAGACAGGCAGTTACTACGTAGTATGTACTATATAGTATGTACTTATATGTATACGTTATATTTCTGGAACAGAAGCTGTTTTACTCGGATTTGATATGCACTGATTAGTTCAAACTAGTCGTCATTTTTTAAGTACTTAAAACCTGACTAAAAATGGCAACCATCAGGATGTAAGCAAAGTTTTTTTCTCCGGTCAAAGAGGTATTTTTATTCAAAATACTTTTCTACTATTTACAAATATGTTTTATATGTCTGTGTGTTTGACATTTTATAGTGGGGTATCGTAAGAGGCGACAGATTGAAACTGAAACAAGAGAGAGATGGGGCAGCATCTTCCTGTCAACAAATGAAAATAATAAAAAAACTGTGGATGCCAATCCATCCGCCGGGCGTTGTAAATATGGTAAATTATCCCATAAAAGCAATATTTGGTAAAGCCTGTGTTCAGGAGTAGAGTCTTGATAAGCGAAATGAATGGATAAATTAAATATAAAAAATTCAAATACAATACTCCTTCGCTTTTATTTTGTCATACGTGGATATTTCAACTTATTAAAGCCCGCTTTTCACTATGGAATATAATATAATATATATTACATCTCGAGATATAAATTAATATCGCTCACCATACTTTTAAATGGAACCGTTTACAATGAGCTATAATATATATTACATGTCAAACTATAAATATTTTTTCGATCGACCGAGCGATATTTTCATATTATATTTCGCCCCATGTACGCCGCACACTGGTCTTCGCCGCCGCAGAACGGTGTGCGGTGTACAGGGGTAATCCAATGACGAACGCACACTGGTTAAAAGATATATCTCACAATGTGAAAGCCAATCGCGTGATATAATTTATATTTCGGGATATCATATATATCATATCCCATAGTGAAAAGCCAGCTTAACACTGAAATAATTCAGCTGCCCCGAGCGATGCTTTGCAAAGCAATACGCTACGTTGATATAACTGCACGTAGCGTAATACAAGCAACCGGTTATTATCGCGGCTACGTAATAGCGACAGCTAATTACAACGCTGCGACGATCGTCTGACCGGGACCGCCCTTTCTGCGGTCTGCGTCCTGTAATATTTAGCTAAGAAAGCCCTGCGCACAGAACGCCCAGCGTTCTTTATTTAAATATTAAACGTAAAGGAAGCCGTTATTTTGATATTTATAGATAATTATAAATGAATTACAAATTAATAAGTTATTGAAATTTTAAAGACGGCAATAATTTTCTATCGTAAATAACAGTTAGCTATGCCACATCAAGTGTTTACTTGTATGTGTTATATTATACATACTTTTTCAGACACTTCAATCAATATTAATAATAATGTCCTTCAGATCGAATTTCGGTTACGGCGCATAGAATACAATAATTTATTATAGTACACGTGATGCTCAAACAGGGACAGTAATCCGACACGACCGGAGAGAGTTCAGACAGAGGACCAACGTTGTGTTCGACGTCCCAATGTTGGCCGTTATTAACTATGACATTGGGATTCAAAAAGTCGGGAATATAAAATAAGTTAATATACGCGATAAAATCCGTGATAGAGCCATGTTGCAGCTATATTATGGTTGTAGTAAGAATAAGTCGTGTCGACCGGGGAAGGACTACGCTCTTTTCTATCGACTTCAAAAAGTAGGAGGTGTTCAATTCGACTGTATGTTTTTTATGCGTGTTACCCCACAACTTTGTTCTAAGTGAACCGATTTCGATGATTCTTTTTTTATTTGAAAGCTGTTGCTTTTCATGTGGTCCCATATAATTTGATCAAGGTCTGACTAATAGTTTTTGAGTTATCCTTAATAATACATATTGAAGTCGGTTGTACAAAATTTTTAATTTTAATTAATTTTAATTAATTTTTTAATTTAAATTTTAAAAATTATCGCATAAGTGTAGAACCGGAGACTTCTTTGACTGGATACGTGGCGTGCCATCTTAATCTTCAGGGGTGACAATGCATCTTAATTGAGGATAGATGTAGATGTTTATGGGCACAACACTTACCATCAGGTTCTATAAAATAAAATCCGTAAAAACTAATTTCATTTAGGAGCTATGGACTACCAACCCTACACTGTAGGGTTCGTGTATGGAAATATTATGGTTAATATGTAACAGGTACGTTTGTTGCCGTGAGCTCTCTCAAATATTCATGATATAATGACAGCGGAGTTGCGATAGCCGCAGCCGTATGGAGGAGTCTCATATCGACTTCGACAATTCATTTAATTACACACTCTCGTAAATATTTCAAAATGAGAATCCATTGTTCGATTTCGAAATGTTTAAAGACAATTTTAAGTTAAGTCAATTCTAAATTCGACTGTTTTATTTTGTACTAGCCACCCGCCCCTGCTTTGCCTAGATAAGATCTATTAAAGTAGCGTTAACTAGGTTTAAGATGATCAAAGACCATTTGTTTTATCAATTTTTAGTTTATTTTTTAAAACTCCGTGGTTTTTTTTGGATAATATAGCTTATTAAATGAAACTAATTTCACGGATTTTATCGCGTTTAATTTTAATTTGATTCTGAGGTTTTAACGTCCCGATGTCATAGTTAGCCCGGCAACCTTAAGTTTTTGAATATTAATTTTTGGTCCGATCTCGAAGTTGCTATAGTATCTTGGGGGCAGTTTAGATACATAAATTTTACAAGGACAAAGAACCAGACGCGGAACAAGTATTGCCATACAAATACCGCTGAACCCGCTGTAACCTATTGCTAAGTCACTGCGCCACGTAAATTAAAGGAGTAGATAGATCGGAGGAAAAACAAAGATAATGCGGGTAACAACTGTATGTTACTATCTTTTTCGTTATTTATTCTCTAAAAAATAAACTCGTGTAATAGAAAAACAAAAATCTTTTGTGTTTTATTTCACACACACACACACACACACACACACACACACACACACACACACACACACACACACACACACACACACACACACACACACACACACACACACACACACACACACACACACACACACGCACACGCACACGCACGCGCACGCGCACGCGCACGCGCACGCGCACGCGCACGCGCACACGCACACGCACACGCACACGCACACGCACACGCACACGCACACGCACACGCACACGCACACGCACACGCACACGCACACGCACACGCACACGCACACGCACACGCACACGCACACGCACACGCACACGCACGCACGCACGCACGCACGCACGCACGCACGCACGCACGCACGCACGCACGCGCGCGCGCACGCACGCGCACGCGCACGCGCACGCGCGCACACACACACACACACACACACACACACACACACACACACACACACACACACACACACACACACACTCACACACACACACACACTCACACACACACGCACGCACGCACGCACGCACGCACGCACGCACGCACGCACGCACGCGCACGCGCACGCGCACGCGCACGCGCACGCGTTTATCCAAAATGTGTGTGCGCATGTGTTTATCCAAAAAAAATTTGATTCAAAATTTCGATGTCTACTCCACTAACATGATTCAAGATGTTACATACATGATGCTATTTTACCTTTTAATAAAACCGTTTGAGGTTAACAATTTACAGTTTCTACATACATAAAGTGTTGTTATGTGAACTGGAGGAGAAACAGAATAGAATAACACTATTTTTATTCATTATAGATTATTAATAATTCCTACTGAAAGTAATTTTCCTTCCGAATCCTGGGAACAACTAGCAAATAACCCGATGGGATTTTAAGAACAAAGAGATATATGTAGTATACACACCATAGGCCTTACCGATAAATTGCCTCTTAGGCATTATTTTTAATAGTTGCCACATTTGGCAAGCGGGTTGGCAACTACAGTTTATTATTTTTAATCGGTATTATGAAGATGCTGCTGCCCATCTGCTGATTTGTTACCCACTGTCTCCTCTTACGACACCCACGGGATCATATCGGGTAGTGGATATTCTTGCACCGCCACTACACGGTAAAGTAATACAATATACCTATTGTAATGCGATGAAATTTGAAATACATGTTAAGACGAAGGCATTGGAATATCAAATTACTCACGCCACTAACACCAGCACCAACTATGATTGGCATGGGATGGGATGTCTGGCGGTAGCTACGCGCGTGAACTGTCATAATGATACGGCAGGCTTAGCTTGTCTAGATGAGGTGCAAGCAAATATAAACTTAACTACTTAAACCTATGGTTGCATATTATATAATTCACTTTGCATCTCAATGTTTGTATGTTTATTTGCGGTCAAACATGCACCGCTTTGCTTCATACCGCTGTAACGGTAGGAGGTCGATACTAGGGTTACGTACATTTTGTTAAAATATTCAGGACATATTTAGAAAACGCCACCAACAAAAGCCTTTTTAAAATCGTAGGCCTCATCCAGGATGTCTACGCTGCGATACCCTCGTACTGGTTACGTTACTTTACGGTGGCAACACCGGTGACAAGCAGTTAAATAATTTGCTCCCAAATAACTTCGTAAAAATAAATATTCATAATTTCCACCTCAAATTTAAGATATAGTTGTTAGTTATTATTGTTGATGGCTCCATGGCGCAGTGGCTTAGCAATGAGTTGGTGCGCTGGGGGCCGCGGGTTCGAATCCCGCACGGAACAAGTATTTGTATGGCCTACAAATTATTGTTCCGGGTCTGGATGTTTGTCCTTGTGCAATTTGTGTTTGTAAACTGCCTCCACGATACAAATTGTATTGTGTAATAATTAAAAGTGGTAAATAGCTAATAAATAAATTTTTAGTGTCTCTAGTTAAAGTGACAGCAGGTAACGAACATCGTTTAAAAGTTACTGTAATTCTTGTTATCCTTTTTAATATTTACGATATGTCTCTTAAGTGTTGTTGTTGTTTTCAGATTTCATTTTGAATTGTTTTTTTTTTTATAATTTAATTTGTGATCTACGTATGTATATACGTGGTAGACCCATGCTGCAGCTATATTAGTAGTATAGTTGTAGCACGAATGGGTCGGCTCGACCGGGGAAGGACCACGCTCTCACAGAAAACCAGCGTAAAATGGCAGCTTAACACTACTGTGTTTCGTATGGTGAGTGTAGAGAACCGGAGACCCTTTTTACTTGAACAAACCGAGGCATTACATCTTACTTCTCGGGTGACGACGCATCTGCATTTTGATTCGTAATCGAGGATAGATGTAGATGTCTATGGGCCAGAGCAACCACTAACCATCAGGTGGACTGTGTGCTCGTTTGTCACCCTATCCTAAGATCTGTAATTAGACTCTTCAATTAGCTATTTGCTTGCTTTGTTTTCTTTTACTATTTAAAATACATAGTAAAATGAATACTCGCAACGCCAAGACGCGCCAGATGGAGAATTAACTTCATCTTGCGCTCTAAGAGCGCAAGGCGTCCAGGAAGCAGTGTGAGCTTTTACTTAAAGAAAGTAATTTCAATGAAAAGGAAATTATAAGTATAATTTTGAAAAATACACTGTTGAAAAGTGATATAGTAAAGTAACATAGAGACTATACAGATATTTTAAAGGAAAGGGATCAGCTCCAGGGGACAGTCGATGAGTTAGACCGATGCAGCAAAAATACGAGGAAGCCCTTAGGTTAATTGCTGCATTGAAATTACAGTTAACCAAAGCTCATGAGCATATTTCACAATTTAAACAATACATTGATAACTTTCAAACATTTCAAACTCAGAGTCTGTTCTCCTGCTCGTAGAATGTATATCTCATAAAACGTTGCAACCCTCCACAACAATAGATTTGACTGGTGACTCTGCCACATCAAGAACACCAGAAAGGTTTACAAGCAACAGAAGTAAATTTAGAAAATATATAAAAATTAATAAATATATTAGGAAAGTGCAAAAATTAGTTAAAACTAAAACGAATACTAAAAATTATACAAATGTATGTAAAGAAAAGCAAGAGCTGATTAGTAAACTTAAATTATAGTCAATTGAGATGGAAAACATGAAAATCGTTATGAGACTGAAATAGAGTGTCTTAATTCAGAAATTTTATCGCTTCAAACTTCATTACAAATTATGTCAAATAAATATAAATCAGCAGAGAATAAGATAAAAGAACACATACTACCTATGGATAATTTGGTAAAGTCATCTAAATATAACGAGGAACATTTTGAATCCTTATTAAAATATCAAAATGAAGATCAGCGCTCAATGCCACGTTCTTTAGGGACAGTGTGTGTTAATAATGTCATATTATTAACACACACTGTTCCAAGCACTAATACTTCATTTTCTTTACCTACACTCTATGACAGTATGAACGCAAATAAATTTAAAAAGTAATTCATATAATGGAAAAAATAATGTTATTGTGTATAGTGATGACATAGGCAAAAACTTGGGAATATCATTAAATAACTGTTTAAAAGTTGCTCTTTTAAGCAGCTATTTAATAATATTCCCAAGTTTAGTCCCTAGTAGATAAGTAATTACTGCATACCTGGAGCATCATTTAGTGATATTGTGAATAAAATTTTCACTGCTAAATTTAGCCCTAATAGTATATTAATAATTTTTGTTGGGAGAAGAAGCAATATGGACAAGAATCAATTATTCAAATATATTACAATTCAGATCGGTAGTATCTATGGGTGTTCCTCAGGGCTCAGTTCTTGGTCCCTTTCTGTTCTTAGTTTATATGAATGACTTACATTACTTGATAGGGATACCATACCTCGTTGATTTTCCGGCTAAAAAGGCAATTATTGAAATATGAAGAAGTGAATAACGCTATATCAAAAGTAGCACACTAGTTTAACGTTAATAATTTGCTTTTGAACGGTAATAAAACGAAATGTATTCAATTCATTACACCTAATGTTAAACAGGTGAATACCAATGTGCTTTTAAATGAGGAGGAGCTGGGTCTTGTTGACTCCAATGTTTTTCTCGGAATTACAGTTGACGCGAAGCTTCAACGGGGCCCTCATATATCTAAACTAGCGAACAAACTTATTTCTGCAGCATATGCTGTAAAAAATATTAGATGCCTTACATGTGTTGAAACAGCTAGATTAGTTTATTTTAGTTATTTCCATAGCATAATGTCATATGGAATCTTGCTATGGGGTAATGCGACTGACATTGAAACTATCTTTGTGTTGCCATAAGAGCAATTTATAACCTAGGTCCGAAGGAATCCCTTAGAGAAAAATTTAAAGAAATAAATATATTAAATTTGGTCTCTCCATATAATTACGAAAATTTAATGTATGTACACAAAAACAAAAATAGTTTTATTAAAAATAGTGATGTACATTCTGTAAATACTATGAACAAGCACAAGTTAGTTATACCAGTTACTCGACTCCAAAGAGTCAGTTAACTTCTTCATGGGGCAATGTATACGATCTTACAACAAAGTCCCAGAAAGTATGCAGACTTTTTCTATCAAAAGGTTTAAATTATTTACTAAGCAAAAATTGTCTAGTAAGGGTTATAATACTACTAAAGAGTACATGACTGATAATAACCCCTGGGAATGAGGTGGTCGAAACTATGTTGTTTCTAAATGTTTTCACAACAATTGTATAAAATATTATATTGTAAATTATGCTTTTTTTTTAAAAAATAGTTCCCCTTGGGTTTCTTGCTGGTTCTTCCCAGGTCAGAGGTTTTTTTGCGAACCAGTGGTAAAAGTAAAAATTGACTTTCAATAAGTATAATGTAATATAATCCATATTGAATAAAATTGATTATATTCTATTCTATTATTAATATTATGAGCAAAGCAAGGATACTTTATTTTTAAGTAAAAAGATAAAATAAAGTTACAGCATATATATAAAGCCCTATATATAGGTAGTGGCGGTGTAAGAATATTCACTTTCCACAGTCACAAGAGGCGACAAAGGGAAACAAACCGGGAGATGGGCAGCAGCGTTTTCCTAATAACGACTAAAACTAAAAAAACTGCGGTTGCCAACCCGCTTGCCAAGCGTGGCAACTATGGCAAATATCCCCTTTGTGAGACGATCTAGCGGCGGAGGCCTATGTTCAACAGTAGACTTTTGATAGCCTGTAATGAATAATGAATGAAAATCTTAAGATCCCTACATTATGATGTGCGAGAGTATGCGAAAGCATGAAAACGCTCGTAAAATATATCCGTATAATCTTATGGATTGGAAAACTCAACCCAAGGAGGCTGTGCTTTTCAATTAACATTCATGTTGGCAGTGGGATAAAAAATGACAAAGAAAAACAAACTTATCTGTCCAGCTTATGCTGTAGTATCGTCAGTACTAAACGCTTACATATTCAAAGAAGAGAATCCACTTGGGATAGTACTCTCCTGTTAACTTTTCCTGAAGTCAAGCAACAATGCACCTGTTGCTGTGTCTGAAAGATTAAGAGGTGACTATTATAATAAAATTGTGAGGCACTTCATGTCTTCAGAAGTTACAACGCATCAGTGTGCTTCTTTCTTTGGTTCGTTTGAAGTTAGCTGCACGCGGACTGGAGTAGCTCCATACCTTCATGTAGATTGTTGTTCGTCTCGTCAATCTAATATAAAAAAACCGACCATGTGCGAGTCGGACTCGCGTACCGAGGGTTCCGGACAAATACATAAGTTTAATATTATTCAAAATATTTTTATTATATGATGTAACTAAACATTTATTCTTTTCGCAATTTTTTCTTTATCTGTGCTATAATACGTTGCTTCGTACCAAATTTTAAGATTCTGAGTTCACGGGAAGTACCCTGTAGGTTTTGATTCTCTTGCGAATGTCAAAAATTTGCGGGATAAACGGCTGTATCTTTTGATTGCGTTGGCTTAGAAGTTTGATTTTTTTTACAGCTCCAAGGAACAGTAGATTTGAGTATTTGATATGAATTTCAGCTTGATACTTCCACGCGTTCCTGAGAAAAAGGGTCTTGACAGACAGACAGACAGACGGACAACAAAGTGATCCTATAAGGGTTCCGTTTTTTCCTTTTGAGATACGGAACACTAAAAAGCGAAGAATAGACAATAAAGTTATATGGAAATAATTTTTAATAGTATATTAAGCGAAACAAAGCGGCGAAGTTTCCGAAATTGCCACTATTATGGCCACCATAGGTCAAGTGTCAAAACGCTAGTATCTACATTTTTTTTTAATCAGATATTTTAATAGAGGCATCGGAGCACGGCCGACACGGCCCGACGTCGCACGGACCACTGCCCGCTGTTTGTTTGACGATCGTGACGTCACTGGATAACCTCGTTTTAGTTTGAAGCTAGCGATGCTTCGCTTAGATCGTATCATAAAATGTGGCGTTATTAAGATTTTAGATAATTAATGACAACAATGGTAATATCAATTGTTCGCTTATTCAAAATAATCTTTAATTTTTGGATAAGACATAGCTTCCTGAAATTGCTCACTATCTGTTCGTAAAGTTTCATCACGATCGGTAAAGCCTTTCCGAAGATTGGCCCGGACAGAGAGACAAAATTAAAAAAAAAAATGGTTATTCATGAGTAATCCTAACGACATACACTCCAATTTTGTTTTTATGCATAGATAATACCTTCTGGTTTTGATCATATAATTTTTCTGTAAAATATTCTTAAAGAAAAACATCTATGTAGTATTTTAATGGATTGTTATCTCGTTTCTTGCTAAAAAGCAAATCCACTATTTTAAATTAAACACGAAAAAGATGAGATCTGCTTCATAAATATCATCCAACAAGTTCTATTGTCGGTACTGGCACCACTTAGGGCGATAATTAGAATTTAAAGTGCTTATTTATCACACATTATTAGAGAAGTAAACATCGATCGAATTAATATTATAAGAAAACCGAAAACTTGTTCACCAAACATTTAAATGTGTTTGATCGCTGTTTTTTTTTTGTTTGATTTTTATATATATATATATATATATATATATATATATATATATATATATATTTTATTCATCGTTATTATTCAATCTGTGAAGTTTAACTCTGTTGCCTCTTACGACACCCACGGGCAGGTATGGAGGATATGGGGTAGTGGATATTCTTATTCCGCCACTTTACGGTTTAATATATATATATTTCGATTTAATAATTTTATTAAGTAGTAAGACTCCTTTTGATTCTGTCTAGGAGTCCGTCTGACACCACTCTCTTACCTATTGCCGCCCCTAAACAGCAGTTCTTCCACTCCTATGTTCCTGTGTAAAGGGTATAAACAGCCAGTATTATTACAGCCTTTTTTATAGAATAAGGCTGACAAACGAACACACAGCCCACCTGATGGTAAGTAGATGCTGTGGCCCATATACGAGTACATCTACATAAATTCTCGATTAAGAATCAAAATGCAGATGCGTTGTCACCCATGACGACTAAAATGGAATGCCTCATTTCCAATAAAAAGGATATCCGGTTCTCTATACTCACAATACGAAACACAGCAGCATTAGGCTGCTATTTTACGCTGATATTCTGTGAGAGCGTGATCTTACCTCGTTCAAACCGACCCGACCCATTCATGCTATAACCATAACATAGCTGCAGGCTCTATCACGTAAAGCCTGTGAGTCATTTCGTCATGGTTCTCAGAAGTGACAACGTAGCAGTAGCCTTCTTTGTTTGAAATTGACTGCAAGTGTCTATGGGCTTCAGTAGCCCATTACCACCGGTGGAATAAAGTTCGTTTGTCATTTCAGCATTATAAAAATGATATGAGTTTACTGTTATACATAAAGTTAAGCTCTTGGTACCTCTTATTTCTGAAAAGGTTATAGAGGGTTATTGTACACCAAGCAACTCCAGTGCATATTATCGGACTTAACATGTTCTCGAAATGTTATATTCCTCAGACATGCGGGTTTCCTCACGATATTTTCCTTCACCGCAGAGCACGTGGCTAATTATCTATATATATATATATATATACTATGACATTTGAAATCTGACTTACCCGCACTAGAGCAGGAAAGGGGACTCATTACCCCATAACTGAAGTCTCGCTGGGTTTCTTGCTAGTACTTCCCAGGACAGAGATTTTTAGCTGAACAGTGGTAAAAGTAAACAAAGATTTTCAATAAGTATTACTTGTAATCAATATTGATTAAAAATATTCTACTCCACTCTCTCAAAAAGAAGATCCATCAGCAGAATGTATTAAAAACCGTAACATTACTGTTTATCTAAATCATAACTAACATAGCTAAAATTAATAACGCCACGTTGAAATTTTCAATTGAAGCTACAAATGTAAGCAAAGCAACACAACAATATCATTATTCCCGGGTATTTTGATGCAATCAAGAAAACCGTCAGTTACCCGCCTATCACAAAAATCAAAAACAAACCACCTTTGTAAGCCGAAATATAATACTTAGTGGCACATTAGGAGCAGCACAAAGAACCTAGCTTATCGCCCAAAATCTACTGTTTGCGCCAACAAAGGCCGAAAGACGAAAACTAGCAAATATCGTTATAATAAACCTATCGAATTTCGCGCCATGAATACAGATTATATCTTTATAGGGTGACCAAATAATAGGCAATCCCATTGACAGCTTGGGAAATAATAACATTTTTTTTCTCGATAAATTTGAATTCTCGAATGATGCGTTGTATTTCTTCCTGGCTGCGGTTATGTCCGGTTTAAATTCGTTTTGTTCCCGATCTATACAATTAGCTAGGATGGTGTCATTTTTCGCTGGATTATTTCGTTGGGTTTTGCGGCGATTTATTTTAAAAAACTAAAATTAAAGTCTATTTCCACTGCTAGGCACAGGGCTCCTCATATTTCTGAGAAGAATATGGTACAGTTTTGGTATTTTACATATCCTAATATTTTTTTTATAAAACTGAAGTGTCACTCGAATTTACAGTCTATCTGATAGTAAGTGTTTACTGCAGTCCATTAACTGCATTCTGCGCTCATTAGCTGCAACCGATATCAAACAATGGATGCTACACTTGCGTTTTCTTAAAAGCGTTAAAACCTGTAAACGCTCTATACCTTTCAATGTGTATATACCATTAGAACACAATGCAAGCTACTTATCTTAGCAAGTTCATTAAAAATGGGCAGTTGGAGTTTTCGTACAGCAAAATAAATGTATATAATTATTATTTTTATATGATAGGGTGAAAACGTGCACACAGTCCACCTGATGGTAAGTGATTGCTGTGGCCCATAGACATCTACATCTATCCTCGTTTGCGAATCAAAACGCAGATGCGTTGTCACCCGTGAGGTGACTACTAAGATGGAATGGTTCTTTTCCAGTAAAAAGGGTCTCCGGTTCTCTACACTATACGAAACACAGCAGTGTTAAGCTGCCATTTTACGCTGGTATTCTGTGAGAGCGTGGTCCTTCCCCGGTCGAGCCGACCCATTCGTGCTACAACTATACTACTAATATAGCTGCAGCGTAGCTCTACCACGTATAAAATAATAAACGTATAAAAATAACCACGTATAAATATATAATTATAAGCAATAATCAGTAATATATGACTTAAGAAATAATAAAAAGCACAAATAAATAAGATTTCAAATGCATAGAAATTAAAGTGGAAATCAGTTAGCAAATCAAATGTTGAGTTTTTAAAGCTATGCATCCGAACAATACCTACATTTATTTAAATCCAGTTAGTTGCGCAAGTAATGTGATACCTTGTATAGTGTTTAGAGCCAGTTATCGAGCAGTGTTTAGTTGAGTGAAAAATAATATGTTTGTAGATGTTTATCTGTCTGTGTGTCGCTACCGGGCTTACAAAACGTCCGTTGGTGTCGCGTTTCGTTGTTTTGAATACTTTATTTGTGAAATGCAAAGAAATTGTAACAATAATTATTGTAATAGCAATGGGCCCGGTCACCTCGGTCCCCTGTAGACTATCGTATATACAAAATTTGAACAACATGATAACTTCAGGGTTCTAAATTTAAATCTGTAATATGTACATCTTCATCTTCTTCTATTTTACTCACAATATATTTATGTGTGATAGGTGAAACAGTTGTAGTGTAGTAATAGATGTAATTGTTGTTGCGAATTCCTTCTTACATTACTCACCAGAGGGCGAACTGAAAACCAGCTTCGTGGATCCATTACAGCCTGTAAAAGTCCACTGGTGAACATATGTCCACGTGGTATTTAAATTACCTCATAGGGTGATTGTCATAGTTGCCACGCTCGTCAGATGGATTGGCAGCCCCAGTTTTTTACATTATTTTGAGTTTTTATCAGGAAAACATTGCTACCCAGTTTCAGTTTCCATCTGTCGCCTCTTAAGACAACCACCGGACGATATGGCTTCGCTGGATACCACGAAATTTTGCTGAGTGGAGTCCTTTTATACCAAACCTGCGCACATAATAAATCTTATGATTGCATTGTTTCCATTTCATTTATGACTAGCTGTCCCCCGCGACTTCGCTCGCAGTAATTTTAATTTTTTTGCGCGGAACCCTAATTACTTTTTCTAGAATAAGAGTAACTTAAGTTACTCATTTGCCTCTGCCAGTGAAAGTTCCGTCAAAATCGGTGCAGCCATTTAGGAGATTATCGGAACAAACAAACAGACAGACAACTTTTTTGAAACTTGTGTTTTTGTTATAAGTACCATACATACTTTCATATGCATTTAGTAAAAAGCTATTATATTGACATTACAAACAGAACCTTCAATTTTATTTATTTATATAAATTTAGGTTTTTTTAGTTCTGTAGTTATAAGTTGTTTAGTCTATAATAATTTTGTAACATGTGTGTTGGCGTTTGTTGTAATAAATAATTTTTCATTCTTTCTTTCTTTCAATTAAAAGTAAAAGTCATCTTTAAAGAATTTAAAATCTGTGGATCAGTATCCATAGACCTAGACATCCTAACTATATGATATTGGCTCACACCTGCTCCTACACTAATGTGGGACATCACACACTAAAGAACGGAATCATAAACATATGGAATAAGTTGCTTCATGCTCCCTCTGTGGTTAGTTTTAAAAACAAACTGGACAAATGGTGTAAAGGCAATCCGATTTAGTGTATCCTTAGCGTGGGCTTGGACTATTGTAAAACACCGACACATATATAGGATCAGCTATAATCTGCTCGCCTATTACCACATAATAATAAAATATATATATTATTTTACATTTCTTAAGTCGGTGCTTAGTTAATATGTCTTATTGTGTAGGTAAATTGAAGTCCTAGCTTTGAAATGCGAAATTATTTAATTTTTTTTAGGTTTTTGAAGTCGGTTTTTACTTTTTGCTAAATGTTTAGTTTTTTGGCTCTTTGGAGTCGTGATACTAAGCTCAATATTACAACTAGAATGTTATCCAAATATACTTTATCTCCAATTTTAGCGCCATTAGAAGTAAACATTTCCCAAATATTTTTTTAGGGAACACACCAGTAATATATTTATTATTGAATAAACAAATTTCAGAATTAGTGAAGACATCGCGAGACATACATAAAATAAAAAGCAATTAAAACCATATAGCTGAATGCAGAATTCATACGGTTTAAAGTCGGCTAAAAATGGAAAAAATCATCATCAATGGCCAAATAGGCCAAATATTAAATATTAGAAGTATTAATACGTGGTAGAGTCATGCTGCAGCAATATTACTGGTATAGTTGTAGCATGAATGGGTCCGCTCGACCGGGGAAGGACCATGCTCTCACAGAATACCAGCGTAAAATAGCAGTTTGGTGCTGCTGTGTTTCGTAAGGTAAGTGTAAGCATCTGCATTTTGATTCTTAATCGAGGATAAATATAGATGTCTATGGATCACAGCAACCACTTACTTTCAGGTGGACTGTCGACTGGTGAGTGTGGAGAAAACAATGATATAATTGTATGTATTGTAGATGCATAGTATAATTAAAAATTAAATTTTTCTATCTAGTTGTAAAGACATCAGTGTTTTTTGGGTTTTTTCTACGCGGACACAGTCTTAGTGAAGAGCTACATAAACTTATCTCATACACCACAGAATACCAGCTTAAAATAGCAACTTAATGCTGCTGTGCTGTGCATGCATTTACCATCAGGACTGTGTGTCCGTTTGTCACCCTTATTCTATATAAAAAAAATCTTACGAAGCGTAATTTCTGCACCTACTAACTTCCATTCCAACAGACATTCCTAATAATTTTATTTTTAATAATATATTCTATGATGGGGTTAAGGTACTTCTCATAATGTTCACATTCTGCTGCATTACACATGACAATCCTGTGAACCTCTTGTATCCGTCGAACTTCGAGCATCGTTCATGTTCTTAGAATGAATCAAGTTCACCCCCCGAAAGTTACACGCCCTTTTGAGCGTATTAACGCCACTTGGAAATAGTTCAATGTTTTATTGTTTTGTTTCTTAAAAATGTATTATTTTATTTAAAAAAAAACTTGATAAATACTTCTTTTGAAATATATTTTCGTTAAATATATTAATTTCAATTTAATGTCACCATCGACGTTAAAGGGTACTTAAATATTAATTTAAAATATTTGTAATACTAAAATAACATTTTGCTTATTTACTAATTTACTAATTAACATTCATATTTATCTAAATGAACATAAAAAATCAATTATCATGAAAAAAAAATCAGTAATATCACACATTGAAATGGAAATACAATTTAAAAGTTTTTGTATAACTTTTTACTAATCAAGCAGTGCACTTATTGTAGATCATTAATATTAAAAAAAAATGTATTCCAGATAAAAAACTATTATTTTTATAAATAAAATAAATAATTAAAAAAATCAAAAACCTAACTGCAAAAGAGACAATTTAAAAGTAATGCACACACAAAACATACCAATACAATATTGAGAATAGAAAACAAAATTAAAATAAACTATCTTGTCTAAATCCGCCATTTTTTTTTCAAACAGCTCAAAGGACACTTGGGTTTTTAAGAAGAATATAACAATACATTAATTGTCAAAATCAATCCCGCCGTTTGGAGGATACGTGGTAAAAAAGAAATTTACAAATATACAAGATACGAGCGAAAAACATAATAATACTTCCTTGGCAGTTGGGTAAAAAATACGTTAATAAAAAGTATAACAGTACAGAGAAAGGAGAAAATTATAAAATATTTTCTTGTTTTGAAGCACCAACTATTTTTTTATAGGATGAGGGTGACAAACGAGCACACAGTTCACCTGATGGTAAGTGGTTGCTGTGGCCCATAAACATCTACATCTATCCTCGATTACGAATCAAAAAGCAGATGCGTTGTCACCCGTGAGGACTAAGATAGAATGCCTCGTTTCCAGTAAAAAGTGTCTCCGGTTTTCTACACTTACCATACGAAACACAGCAGTGTTAAGCTGTTATGTTACGCTGGTATTCTGTGAGAGAGTGGTCCTTCCCCGGGCGAGCCGACTCATTTGTGCTAGAACTATAGCTGCAGCATGGCTCAATCACGTAAAAAAATCACTTTCCCACTATTAAATCTATCAAATATTACACCTTATTTTTAAGTTTTGCCGCCCTGGTGGCAAGAAAAGTCGTGGATGCCCTTATTAAGGGAGGGCGGAAAGTGTTTCTTCAAACTAGGTAAGACACAGCTTTTCATTTTATTACGCGGATCTCAGCTGATTATTTTTTAGCATCCATTGAGTTATATGTACTACGTACTAGAGAAGCCTTTCTAAACAAAAAATGTGCACTACTCTATGACTTCGCGCATGCGCGGTATAGTAAAGATCTAAGCGCGTTGCGTCAGTTTATATAAAGAAATATATTTTTTCATTCATTTTTCTTTTGTAATATTACGTACGATATTATTACCTATTTATTCACTTGAACAACAAATAATTAACTTTAATTTGAAATCTTTTATTATTAGCGCCGCTCCACAGTGCATGAATATTGAAACCACAGACTAACTAGTATATTGAAACCACACTATATGACACACTGTACGGATTTCAGTACAGTTCAGTTGAACATGGCGTATGTTCGGAATGCACAAACTAGTACGTAGTACATATATATCGATGTTAGCATTTAATGATTGTTGAATCTGTATGTGATGACTTTAAGGGCAGCTTGTTTAGATCGCGTGACTCCCTCTGACTAATAAATATTACTAGTTAGATGCCATTAAATGCGGGGAAGGTGGATCGGTGCGGGATCACGTGGCGGCTCCCACGCCATATTGAGCTCTGAGCGGCTGCGATCATCCTCAATTATTCAGCACGTCTAACCGCCACCCCCCTCACTTTAAACGGTTCGCGCCGCTGTTTGTTTAAACTGATTCAGAAACTTGACTAATTGTAATTGGCCCGCGGCTACTGGATTACCAATACACATTGCCAACGTAAGTATTAGAATGCACAGTTTCTGGAGATACTTGAAAACATTGTTTTTTATTACATTAACAACAACTTGTTCTTTATTTTTAATATTAACTGATTTTTAAACGAATTCAAAAAAGGAGAGGTTCTCAATACGACTATATTTTTTATGAGTGTTATCTCATAACTTTTATCTCGGTGAACCGATTTTGATGACTCTTTTTTTTTATTTGAAAGCTGATGCTTCTCATGTGGACCCATATAAATTTGATCAAGATCTGACCAGCGGTAGTTTGAGTTATCCTTAATAATGCGTATTTAATTGACTTCGACTACATTGATGATGTTCTCAATTTATTTATATTGAGCCATTTTTTTAAATTTTACCACTTATTTATAAGGGATATTTTAATACATTTCTTCAAAGGCAAAACGTAAAAGTAAATACAATATTTGGAATTATAGTTTAAAATATTTTTAAACTATAGCGGCCAGTCTCAATGGAGACTAGCCATATGTGCACTACAGGATTATAGTGCTCGAGTGTGTGCGCAAGCAATCATTCGCAATGATTCATACGGTGAGTGTTGAGAACCGGAGTTCCCTTCTTACTGTAAACGAGCTATTCCATATTAATCCTTAGGAGTGACAACGCATCTGTATTTTGATTCTTAATCGAGATGTGGGCCACAGCATCTACTTACCGTCAGGTGGACTGTGTGTCCGTTTGTCATCCTCATTCTATAAAAAATGTGCACTGAAAAAATACTAAACCTGCTTAACTACGTTCATTCATTCATAATATATAGAAAATTTCTTCTATCGTACATGCAAAAGCCTTTTAATCTAAGTATATATACAACATGTAACAAAAACCATGTGGTTTCCGTTAAGCGCATTATCAGGATCAGTATTCAAACCTATAGAAATAACTATTTTTTAAAACTCCACCTAATTTTTTTTTAATTTTTTGTGGATTTATTACCTCTTACTGACACTAGCCGATGCTAAAGCTAAGTAAAGCGGGGTCTTTGACAATCCTCTTACTCCCCGGACAATGCAGAGGTAATAAAACCATATATAAAGAACATACAATTGTCTTTTAAATAAAATAAAAAAAAATTGGTCGAGTTTTTAAAAACAAGTTATTTCTATAGGTTTGAATACTGATCCTGATAAAGTACTTAACGGGGAACCACAGGGTTTTTGTTACATATTGTATAAAAGGCAAACCTGACTGACTCATCTATCAACGCACAGCCGAAACTACTGAACGGATTTCGCTGAAATTTGTCATACAGACAGTTGTAATGACGTAGGCATCCGCTAAGAAAGGAATTTGAAAACTCGTCCCCTAAGGGGGTGAAAAAGGGGTTAAAAGTTTGTATGGAAGTCCGTCACTTTTACCGTTTCCCTCCTACGGGAGAGAAATTGTCCACTTCACTGTTCATTTAGAAAATGGGCAAAGGGTTTATTTTAATGAGCAAAATCTGAGTGAAAGAGTGAATAGTCCTCCAACAACCACACTCCTATCCTTTTTCGATTTGTGTAAAGTGAATAACTTTGAAAAAACATTACTCTACCTAGAAGTAACTGCATACTGCGTTTGGTATAAAAGAAAGTTCCAAAGGTGAAAGAGAGGAGCAAATGGTGAAGGCTGACCAGGGGTCAAAAAAGAGGACGTTCTGGGCAGGGTTTATACTGTGCATCCGAACAATAAAGAATGCTATCACCTTCACATGCTTCTTCCGGGGCCCAATTTCGTTTGAAGCGTTAAAAACTGTAGATGGTCGTGTATATTCCACGTTCCAATCAGCGTGCAAAGCTCTCCGCTTGCTTGAAGATGATCAGCATTTGTTCGCAGCAATGGAGTAGGCTTTTGCTAAGTCAGTGCACTTCACCATCTTAGGCTACATCACCACTTACCATCAGGTGTGATCGTAGATAAGCGCTGGCTTAGTAGAATATTAAAAAAAATGGAAGAGGCAGTACTTTGCCAATCACCGCAAATTATTCGGGATCTTTTTACGGTTATTTTAGTGTTCTGCCAAGTATCAGACCCTTTAAATCTTTGGGAGAAATTCTAAGAATACCTATCTGAAGATTTTAAAAGGCAATTAGAAAGACCGGGAGATGTGGATGTAGAGCACATAACAGATGTGGTATTTAACACATGCCTTTCGGTAATAGAAGATGCCGTATTAGCGTTGGGTAGTCGGCTACTAAAAGAGTTTGAAAATAGAGAGTTTCTTAGAGACAAGTTCCGACTTAGCATCATTAGAAACCACAGTTAAAAATAACGAAGGATCACTGAATGACAAACAAAAAGCAGTTTACAATCAAATTAGCACAAAAATTGAATCAAATGAGGGTGGAATATTCTTTTTAGACGCTCCCGGTGGAACAGGCAAAACATTCCTCATAAATTTGCTATTAGCAAAAGTTAGAAGTACTCGCGGAATTGCTTTGACTGTGGCTTCTTCTGGGATCGCAGCTACACTGCTTGAGGGTGGACGAACTGCTCATGCTACCTTCAAGTTACCACTCAATTCAACAACAGCTGATACTCCTATTTGTAATATATCGAAACAAAATAATTTTGCTGAAGTATTAAAACATACGAAAATGATGGTGTGAGATGAAATAACCATGGCTTATAAGGGTGGCTTAGAGGCTTTAAACAGAACTCTATAAGATATAAGAGGAAATAAAAAGTTAATGGGTGGTGTAACGGTTTTGTTGGCTGAAGATTTTAGACAGACTCTACCAGTAGTGCCAAAAGGAACTAGAGCAGAAGAAGTTAAGGCGGGTCTTAAGAGATTCACTCTATGGCCTCTAATTAAAATCCTCAAGCTCCCGAAAACTATGCGGGTACACTCAGGAGAAAGAGAGTCTGCTGGTGGATTTACGAATCTCCTACTTGAAATCGGCAACGGTGATTACCCGATAAATAACCATCCCTGATAATATGTGCACAATTGTATTTGCGTTACAGGAGTTAATATCCAAAATTTACCCAGATATTGCTCATATCCACGATAAGCCAATGGAATGGTTGTGTGAACGTGCCATACTAACCCCGAAAAACGGCCAAGCAGCGGCAATTAACGATACACTGTTAACATCTTTTGAGGGGGAAGTAATGGTGTACGCGTCGATAGAACCCGTGGTCAACACAGATGACGCAATTAACTACCCTGTGGAATTTCTTAATTCACTGAAACCATCGGGTCTTCCACATCATAAGCTTATTCTGCGCGTGGGCACTCCTGTTATGTTGTTGCGAAATTTAAAACCTCTTCAACTGTGCAAAGGACCCAGACCAAAAGAAAAAGCATTACATCGCAATGTAGTGGAAGCCATAATTATAACTGGATGCGCGCTAGGGGAATCTGTATTTGTACCAAGGATTCCCTTGATCCCGAATGATCTTCCCTTTGAATTCAAACGGATACATTTTCCCCCCAAAGTCTGCTTTGCAATGACCATAAAGAAAGTATAGACTTGAGAGAAAATTGTTTTTCCCACGGACAATTCTATGTGTCTTGCTTACGCATAAGCTCGCCCAGTAGTCTGATAATTTTGACACACAGTAGTAAATTAGCAAAACATGTGGTGTATAAAGAAGTTTTGTAGTTTATGAGCTTTTGCCCGCGACATCCAGTTATAATTGTGGTTTGTACCAGCAGACCCTTTTTCACAAATGGACGCGATATAACCGAACTCCCCGCGGACGAAGTCGCGGGCAAAAGCTAGTAAGTAATAAAAATAATAGTGGAAATCAATTAAGATTTATTTAAATATTACTAAACATAAAAAAACACTCTTCTAAAAGATTCACAACATGACAAGTCAGACGTATCAATGTTAATCAAGTGAGAGAGAGTTGTACCAGAACACCTTACCGACGTTCGTGTTACTAAACGGAACCTCCAACTGCTTCGAGCTGTGCTTTAAAAACACACCATAAGAAACAATCTCCAAGAGCATTGCTCCGAAAGTCGTTTTGGGTTGGAAGGAAAAAAATTGAAGCCATCTGATCTGTCAAATAGAAGAGGCTAGTCAGTCGCGGTAAATTTATATGAATGTGCTCGGATTGACTGCAATCGTGAGCGGGCGATCGCTTCTTATCTCTTAAATGATATATAGACATAAGTATAGAGGTACACTTAACTATTTACATAAATTAATTTGTCAACTAATAAGGGACGCTATGGTTTACGTTAATGTTTTATAAATTAATTTAAATAACACGTATTCCTTCTATCGTTGAATATATTTTGAATCACATTGAATATATTTACTTTATCAGTTCGCGGCATACAAGTTTAGAATTTTGTCTCAGTGCCCTGGCCAAGCGAAAAAATGTACAATGACACTAAGTCACAAAAATTAAAACACCCACAACATGAACCTGAGTTTCCTTTTTGAATCACAGAAATAGAAATAGCAAAATAGAAAATAAAATACAATGTCAACTTACTCAACGTGTGAGCTTGGTGTTCTTCACACATATTTTTCAAAGCGTAGGATAAGGTTTGACACTCTTATTTCTTGCTCTACATAAATCTTTGAGCGATATTTACTCGTTACTTTGTACCGCGAATACAATAAGTTTAGTTTCCGGATAATGGTAAACAGGAGCGCCTCACGGCGCCCCCTTTACTCTCTTCGGCGCACTAGGGCGCCGCGGCGCACACTTTGGAAACCCATGAGCTAGATAGTAGTGGAACTTAACTATCGATTAAGTTGTAACATTGAAATGGAAATATGCACATAATGATGAAATGGTTTTAAATAAAATAACTTACTTGTCGCTTCGCATAACACTACTTTACCACTAAAATCTACACACGGAAGAATTGGGAGGGAGCCATGCCGCACTCATATATGTTATATGTACGTGGCAGAGCCATGCTGCAGATATATTATGTTTGCAACACGAATGGGTCGGCTCGAAGGACCAAGCTCTCACAGAATACCAGCGTGAAATAGCAGATTAATGCTGCTGTGTTACGTATGGTGAGAGTAGAGAACCGGAGACTATTTTACATGAAAGCAAATCATCTTAGTCTTCAAGGGTGACAATGCATCTCAATTTTGTTTCTTGATCGAGGAATGATGTAGATCTCTATGGGCCACTGCATTAACTTACCATCGGGTGGACTGTGCGCTCGTTTGTCACCCATATTTCACCAGACCCAGATGTATGATTGAGTGGCTATGAATTGATAGCCGGACTGAATACCAGTGCTGTCGTGTCTGAAGCTGGTCCATTTCTCAGTCTGAACGGAGACTAACTATTTGCAGGGTACAGGATTATAGTGCCCGAGTGCATGCGGAAGCACAGGTGTACTCTCTATTCCATCATTCATAATCCAATAGGACAGTAATTCGACACGACCCGATAGAGATCAGGCGAAGGACCAACGTCTTTAAGTCTTTCTGATGCACGGGAATGAAATACCGCAAACTTTCTGACTCCAGGACTGCTACTCATAATTTCTTAACAAAAAAAAACAATAAAAACACTTATGGTATTTATTGGTTAAACATTAAAGCATAAATCAATTTATATGCACGTGGAAGTTCTTCAAAGGCAGGAAAATTCAACGTCATCGAGATAAGTAAATGCATGTGTTTGTACACACACATATTTATATTGAAATTATACATCGATGGGTTATCTCCAATATAACTCGAGAGGAGACATAAAATATCGAAACTAGCGTTCGATTAAATGGCTTTTAATTAAGTAAATATATTACTATGTCGAGTTAAGATACAGCGTGATATACTTATTCGCGTTAAACTTAGATGCGTTTCAAAGTTTATCTAATGAAGTGGTCTGCTAGATAAATTAGATTGTTAACGTAGAACTAAGTATGAATGATATTATAACGCAATCGTACTAAATCACTTCTTTAAGTTTAACAAATTGTATGTCGTAATAAATAACGACAAAAAATGATAAATCAGCAAATGTGAATCCGGCCTCGCTTGCAGGGTACATAGGTCATATTCCTACCTTCATATTAGGATGAGTTAACTTTTTTTAAACTGGATATTTAAGTAGGTAATGAGTTTTCTGTCTTAGATCTTAGATACAAATCACACAGTTCACAAATTACATAATGGATTGATGATTTAAGTGTTGAAGGTAAATAAAATATATGGTACATAATACACAGAAATTTCAAAATAAAAACTAATTTAGTTATTGAATAGAATAGAATAATGTTTATTCATTATTGATTACAAGTAATTCTCGTTGAAAGTCATTTTTTTTTTACTTTACCACTGGTGCGAAAAAATCCAAAGTCCTGGGAAGAACCAGCAAGAAATCCAGCGGGACTTTTTTTAAATAAATTTTACAATATAAATGATTACAAACTATTTACAAAATTTATTTTAGAAACAGCTTGGAATCGACCACGTAATCCCAGGAGTTATTATCAACCATGTATTCATTTATATTATGATAACCCTTATTATACACTTTTTGTTTATTTAAATATATAAATTTGGTAAAAGAAATAGAAGATTTTGTTGTAATAGCGTATACATTGCCCCAAGAATGAATTAGTGACTCTGTGGAGTCGAGAGACTGGTATCAATCACTGGCTTATATTGGTTCGTAATGTTTACAGAGTGTATATCACTGTTTTTACTAAAACTATCTTTGTTTTTGTGAACATACATTAAATTTTCGTAAATATACTGAGAGGTTCATACGTGGTAGAGCCATGCTACAGCTATATTGGTAGTGTAATTGTAGCACGAATGGGTCGGCTCGACCGGGGAAGGACCACGCTCTCACAGAATACCAGCGTCAAATAGCAGCTTAACACTGCTGTGTTTCGTATGGTGAGTGTAGAGAACCGTAGACCCTTTTTACTGCAAAAGAGGCATTCCATCGTAGTCCTCACGGATGACAACGTATCTGCATTTTGATTCTCGAACGAGGATAGATGTAGATGTATATGGGCCACAGCAACCACTTACCATCAGGTGGACTGTGTGCTCGTTTGTCTCCCTATCTTATAAAAAAGGCCAAAGTTTACATATTTATTTCTTTAAAATTTTCTCTAAAAGTCTCTCTCGGTTTAAGGTTGTAAATAACTCTTATGGCCCTCTTCTGCATTACATTATGCTATGGAAATAACTGAAATAAACTAATCTAGTTATCTCAACACTACTGACATATCTAATATTTTTTACAGCATAAGCTGCAGAGCTTAGTCTGCTTGCTAGCTTAGTTATATGGGGGCCCCACTGAAGCTTTGCGTCGAGAGTGATGCCAAGAAAAACAGAGGATTCGACAGGGCTCAGTTCTTCCCCATTTAAAAACACATTGGTATTCAGATTTATAACATTGAGGTAGACTCTGCAACAAATACGATTTAAAAGTGACCACTCGGATGCCCCCCCCCCCCCCCCCCCTATTCCTTTATTTTTGACCGAGAAAACGTATAAAAATAATATTCATTCTCTAATCATTGAGCTAGACTAACTCTACTAACTCGACTAACTTTAGACAGTGACAACCCAAATGATAGAAAAAACAATTCGGCTGGTTTTTAACCGACTTCAGAAATGACGAGTTTCTCAATTCGAGTGTATGTTTTTTTTTGTATGTATGTTACGCGATTCCTTCGCAGATTGTGAACCGATTTTAATGATTACTTTTTTATTAAATAGGGTATACTTCAAGAGTAGTTCCAATATAAATTTGGAGAAAAAATTTCACCCCTAAGGTAGTAAATAAATAACTTCTTTATTAGCAATCTTAAGACGGATTTTACTTTTGTTGAAAGTTATTGTCCTATGATCACGTGTTAATCCAATGATGATTATATGTAAAACATTGTATCAAACTAATGAAGTAGACATAATTGCAAATTGGTCAGTCGCCAAAACAGTAATAACTATGTAAATTCGGACATTCTCTTCGTTATTTCGGAAAAACTAGACAAGCTTCTCGTGTAGTAATACGAGATATACTGAGGACGATTCTTCAATAAAAAAAAACTGTAGACGTATCATATTTATCTCACTTATTAATGCGTAGCCTAGTAATAATAATATCCTCCAGCCCGAATCTAAATCACGGTGGCCAGTCTCAACGGAGACTAGCCATCTGTGCAGGACAGGATTATAGTGCCCGAGTGTATGCAAGCACAGGTGCACTCTCTATATCCTCAACTCTCATTAACCGATGGGACGGCAATCCAACACAACCTTAGAGACATCAGGCGAAGGACCTACGGCTTTGCGTGCTTTCCGAGGCACAAGGGTGAAACACCGCCAACTTCCTGACTCCAGGCTGCTTCTGAGAATTACTTGAAAGAAAAACCCAAAACTGACTTTCATCTGACCCGGGATTCCAAGCCAGGAACTCATAATCAACAATCGCGTTTACATGTAAAGTGAAGTTGTACGAATGGGTCGGCTCGACCAGGTAAGAACCACGCTCCCACACAATACTAGAGTCAGATAGCAGCTTTAAGCTGTTGTGTTTCGTACTGTGAAAATAGAGAGCCTTTATACTTGAAACGAGGCACGCTATGTTAGTCTGTAGGAGTGTCAGTCAACACATCTATAAATTGATTCTTAATCGATGATAGATATTGATGTCTATGGGCAACAACATCCACTTACCATCAAGTGGACTGTGTGCAAGTTTGTCACCTTTATTTAATTTAAAAAAAAATTAGTGGACAGTATACAGACTGGGGAAAAGAGAGATGAAAAGGTCGGCAACGCATCCGCAATTCCCTTGTGTTTGTTGTTCATGGGCGGCGGTAGTCACCATCAGTTGAGGCGCATGCTCATTTGCCTTCCCTTCTATAAAAAAAAAGACAGAGACAGTTGCCCTTAGTCGAAATCGTTTAGTAAGGCCAAAACATTTATGAAACTAAACAACAACTATCTTAATAAGTTGGCTTAATTGGTTCTTCCTTGAGGAAATTACTAATGTCTGGTGATGTTACGTATAACGCCATTTTCGTTTGTGAAACAACGATCCACTGAGATAACAAGTCTAGCGCTACCAATGTTAGGTCACTCGATTCTCGACTGAAACTACCAAGCACCTGTAGATATATTTTCATGTTTAACCTCTTTCAAATCTTCACTGCATGTTATTAAGGATTCATATTTTCATAAAATTTCTGTTATTTTAGAATTATTTTTGGCAATTCAAGTAAATTTCGTCAATCACTTTATACTTGTTATTTATACTTCAGTATTAAATAGTTGCGTTGTAAGAATATCCAGTACCTACCCCATTTTGTCCCGACAGACGCGACAGAAGAAAAATTTGAAAAAATTTTGTACAACCGACTTCAATATAAATTATTAAGAATAACTCAAAAACTAATGGTCATAGCTTGACCAAATTTATATGGGGTCACATGAGAAGCACCAGCTTTCAAATAAAAAAAAAGAATCATCGAAATCGGTTCAATCAGTAAAAAGTTATGAGGTAACACACATAAAAAAAACATACATCCGAATTGAGTACCGGCTCCTTTTTGAAGTCGGTAGAAAGTTAACTCATAACTTTTTACTGGGTAAACCGATTTCAATGAATCTTTTTTTATTTGAAAGCTGATATTTCTTGTGTAGTCCCATATGAATTTGATTAGGGTCAGACCAATAGTTTTTAAGTTATCCTTAATGACTTATATTGAAATCGGCTGTTAAATTTTTTTAATTTTTAATTATTATTACGTCTAAGAATAAGAACATCTTAGTTCTCGAATGTCAATTGGTTCTTTCAGTTACTTATTATCAAGTCGATCTGATCGTCTGTCACATTAATATGATAAACATTATAATAAGTGTGAACATGTGACAACACAAGCAAGTGTCACACATGTCGGCTCTTTACACAAAAGTGTCTCCTCGTGTTGTGGTCTTCAAAACATTTTGGTCTCCCCCACTAGATGGAGTGACGACCTGGTAAGATATGCAGGAAGTCGATGGATGCAGGTGGCTCAGGACCGTGCCTTGTGGCATTCCTTGGGGGAGGCCTATGTTCAGCAGTGGACTTGTGAAGGGTTGTAATGATGATGATGATGATGTATGTAGATGTCTATGGGCCCCAGCATCCACTTACCATTAGGTGGAATGTGTGTTCATTTGTCACATTTATTCTATAAAAGAAGAGTCCGTAGTAGCAGCATTGCCGGTGACACTAGGGGCTGCGCCCACGCGCGACCCGGCAACTTGTAATTCAATTTGATGCACGCTCCGCGAACACGCGTCGCCATAGTGATGTAAGTCTCCAATAAAGATAATTATATCGATTTTTTTTTAAATTAACATAAAAAACAAGGCTTAGGTAATCACAAAAAAATGTTGGCTTCAATGACTTATTTTCTTGATGAACTTATAGGCCCATATATAAAGAAGAAGGTTGTTATTAACATCACATAAGAAACAAATGTAAATTAAATATCCTGATAAATTCTTGTACTCGTAGTGTTCCGAAGATATTTTAAACGAAAAAATCGTTTAAAATATCTTCGGAATATGAAAAGATTAGTGTTTGAAAATTCTAAGACATTTATTTAATGCGGTATACAGCGTTATTTTGTAATAAACGGCCAAATTTGCAGGTAACGTTCAGAATAATATAGGCAAATGGTGAATAAAATTAATTTAAAAAAATTAAACATTCTGTCCTTTTTGTCTTTTAAATTCAAAATACGTGGTAATGCATTATTTTAACTGATTTTACTGCGCACGCACACATTCGTAATAGATATAATGGTAAATAGTGTCAAATAAAAGTGGAGGCCTTATGTACTCGTATTTTCAAAAACTGCAATAACGGTAAATCATTATTAATATATTTGAACTTAAGTTTAAAATTTGGCTACACTTTGAAAATAGCCCTGTATATATATATAGTATCAATAATCGTGGCCATCACTAGTATCTCACAGCATCTCGGAGCGTCCGCGTCAATTATTTAACCTTACTTAAGGTGCGGGTCACAAACATTACTGCCGCAATTGAAGGTGGGGCCGCGGGTCGACAGGCCGGCATCTTAACCACTGACTCACGCGTTTCCTATTAACATTGAGTATCATCCAACATGGAGAACGAAACAATAAACATCAACACACAGTTCAAACTTCAAAACATAGAGGAGGTTCTCAATACCACTGTATTTTTTTACGTGTGTTACCTTAGAACATTTATCTCGGTGAACGGATTTTGATGATCTTTTTATTTGAAAGCTGGTGCTTCTCATGTGGTCCCATATAGATTTGACCTAGATCTAACCAGTAGTTTTTGAGTTATCCTTAATACTGGGCATTTAATTGACTTTGACTACATTGATGATGTTCTCATTTTATTAAGTGGCGAAGCTTGCGAAATCACTTATTGATTTCACGATGTCCGTCCGTCTGTCCGTCTGTCCCACGATTATCTCGAGAATGGTTTTGAATTTTCAAATTCTGTTTTCAGCAATCGATTACTGATCACCCAGGCATCTGAACCTCCTATTTTGAAACTGATTGCTCAACGGCAACCGTTAGAAACCGCTACAAAGCTGATTGCTTCGCCACTTTGCTATGCTGTTAGCTTGCTAGGTTTATTTATATTGAAGTCGGTTGTACAAAATTTATAATTATTTCTTAAAACTGAAATAAAATAGTTTTTTTTTATTCAATATAGATTATAAATATAAATAATACTTATTGAATATTGTCTTGTCTTCGGATACCGTGGTATAATAATATTGAAATGAATAGAAACCATATAATTGCTATTCATAGGTTACGTTCTGGGCACTATCCCAATAAAAAAATTGTATTTTTGATGAAAAAAGCAGACTCGCCCAATTGCGATATTTGTCATATTATAGAAGATGTCCAACATATGCTAGCAGAATGTGTCAAATATCAAAGGGAAAGGGAGAATCTGGTGCAAAAATTTAATATCAATTTATATGAAACGGGTTTGTTTTTGAGTATAGGTACTTGCGGAGCCACACTCAGCGGTAGCAAAATCATTCATTACCATATTCTTACCACAATGATTCCCCTTTCTAAATATAATTTGTGTAACAGGAATAAATTGGTTACGATAAGGCTGACATATCCTTGTAGGATAATAGCCTTTTTAAATAAAGATATATAACAAAAAAAGGCACTCTTATACAGACCTTCATAAATCCACTGCTGAACATATGCCTCCCCCAAGGAATGCCACAAAGCACGGTCCTGAGCCACCTACATCCATCGACTTCCTGCATGTCTTACCAGGTCGTCACTCCATCTAGTGGGGGGTCGCCCTACACTTCGCTTACCGGTACGAGGCTGCCACTCGAGAACCTTAATTCCCAGGGGTTATTATTAGCCATAAATTCCTTACTATTATAATAACCCTTTTTATACAGTTTTTGTTTAATTAAATATTTAAACTTGGTAACAGAGATACCTTGTATATTTTCTGGGACTTTGATGTAATAGCATATACATTGCCCCAAGAATGAATTAATGACACTGTACTCGTAACTGTTTAATAAAATTACAACCTTGCTTCATAGCGGGGATATTTGCCATAGTTGCCTCGCTTGGAAGGTGGGATGGCAACCGCAGTTTAGTTGTTGTTAGGAAGTCATTGCAATCTGCTTGTTTTTTTCCCTCGGTCGCCTCCCGACAAAACAATTTTTTTTTATTTTTTTTTTAAGAAAACGTTACCCCCACACTAGGATTTTCTCCTGTGTCGTGGAGGCAGTTTACAAACATAAATTGCACAAGGACAAACATCCAGACCCGGAACAATTATTTGTAGGCCATACAAATACTTGTTCCGTGCGGGATTCGAACCCGCGGCCCCCAGCGCAACAACTGATTGCTAAGCCACTGCGCCACGGAGCCGCCAATTGGTCCAATAAAGTCCTTTATGCTTAGATGTTTTATAAAAATAATCTCACGTAGTAACTTCCATTAAATATGAGTTTTAAAAACGATATGTAAGCGTTTTGAAGTTTTCTTTTCTATTATTATTATATTATTATAATGCATTCAAATCACAGATTCCTTTAGATCCTTTTATTTAATTATTTATGTATTTGCTTTTTAAGAAAAAACAGTACAGTAATAAATTACATTATAAAACATATAAAAGTAATCCTGAAATCAATGAACTTTTTTTTGTACGTGATAGAGCCATGATGCAGTTATATTAATTGTATAGTTGTAGCACGAATGAGTCTGCTCGCCGGGGGAAGGACCGCACTCTCACAGAATACCAGCGTAAAATAGCAGCTTAACACTGCTGTGTTTCGTACGGTAAGTGTAGAGAACCGGAGACCCTTTTTACTGGAAAAGAGGCATTCCACCTTAGTACTCACGGGTGACAACGCATCTGCATTTAAATTCTTAATTGAGGATAGATGTAGATGTCTATTGGGTTACAGCAACCACTTACCATCAGGTGAACTGTGTGCTCGTTTGTCACACTATCCTGTAAAAAAACTTTACACAGATATCTAATACATAGTAAAAGCTTGCCAGCACAATATTATGTTGTATTAGAATTTAAATAATATAAAAATATAAAAGAAGAACAATAACTGAATGGTATTTATAGTTAAACATTAAGTACTAAGCAGTTAAAGCAGTTAAATCTTTTACTAAGATTGCAGATAATAAAATAAAAAATATAACAGATATCATTAATATCTTTTATCAACTAAATCCTGAACAGACTTTTATCTATTGACTCAAAACAATTAAAGATAACATGATATTTACAACGTAATAAAAATTTACAGAAATCATTTTATCATTGTATTAGATTTCAAAACCTACAAACATTTATTATATAAAATAGATAGAATACTTAATTATAGTTTAAGTGTAGAGCAGTCCCCCACTAGATGGAGGACGACCTGGTAAGATGCAGGATGTCGTTAGATGCATATGGCTCAAGACCGTCCTTTGTGGCATTCCTTGGGGGAACATTATATTATAATCACTAAAGCTAGTCATATAATATTATGTAGCACGAACGTCAGCACTAGATCCACCCTTAATGTTTTCGACGGCCATATTGTGAAATTCTTGACAATTTTAGGTGTAATATAGTGAGCCGTGGTAGCTCAGGGGTTGCTCTAAGCCCTCTCAGAAATGAGAGGAGTCCTGTGAACAGCGGACGTATTAAGGCTCTAATTTTTTTTTTACTTTTAATTATTCAGACTATCTTTGCTTTACGGTTTAGTAGGTGGTAGCGTAGTGTGGTTCCACCGTTTTTTCACTTCCCCATATAATTCCATGAGTGTCATAAGAAGCGACAGAGGAAAATAAACCAGAAAGGGCAGAAGCATAGTAACAACTGAAAAATAAAACCAAACTGCGTTTGACAACTCGTCTGCCACGAGAGGCATTCCACGGAGAAGGCGTATGTTCAGCAGAGGACTTTTGATAGGCTGCAACAGTAACGGCAACGGTAAATAATATGGTTCTGTCGAAATCGAAATTATGAGTTCTTTCTAGCATATCCCAAAGTCGCCTTTTACGACACCTATGGCATAAAATTGTCCCTTCACTGGGTGTATGCCGCATGTCAGTATCTAATATATAAAAATAAATTTTTGTTTGTTCTTACTTTATGCGCTGCCATATCGTTAATTGCAGCAAAACTGTCCACATTTTTCTTGCACTTTCGCTTTCGCGGAGGTTATAGGCATAGTACAATTAACTTGCAGTAGGTGGCGCACATACCGTACTGACAAATTTAATTTTGAAAGTTATAATATATTATTAAACTTCAATAAATGTACTGTCATTCCAAATTCAACAATATAACTCTTCCAAATTTAAAACGATATTTCCACAATATTTTTTTCTGTGGCAGCAGCTAGTTTAAAATAATTATTTCATAAAAATAACAATGACTTCATTCGTACGAAATACATTCTTTTGTCACTGCGTCGACATAGTTCTTATGACTTAACAAAGACATATTTATTGTGACTCTTGATATATTAAACGGTTTTTTTATATGACAGGTTTACAGACGAGCACACAGTCCACCCATAGACATCCACATCTATCCTCAATAAAGAATCAAAATGCAGATGCGTTGTCGCCCGTGAGGACTAAGATGGAATGCCTCTTTTCCAGTAAAAAGGGCTCCGCTTCTCTACACTCACCATCCGAACACAACAGTGTTAAGTATTCTGTGAGAGCGTGGTCCTTCCCCGGTCGAGCCGCCCCAATCGTGCTACAACTACAGCTTTAAAAAGATAAGATAAGCAATACTACTAATATAGCTGCAGTATGGCTCTACCACGTAAAATAATGTTTTAAGGCTTTTTGATAAATTGTCATTAGCTAATTCCACTATTAGCTGTCATATAACTAATAACTTACATAAGTGGAATACAATATCTTAATACCGCCGCGTGAATCGATTATGATGTACAATCAAAGCCCAAACGTAGCCTCCGATTGTAGCGATTAATCGAATTAAATCTATTGAAAATCGATACAAGAATCGGGGCAACGGACAAAGGGCAAGTCACGGCAGCAGGTCTCGGATGTAAGTACGAAACATATGGATACGACAGTATACTTTTCATTTTCATATTTGAGTACAAAATGTTTGTTGAAAGTTACCTTTTATTTTTAATTATTTAATTGGATATATTTTGCCTAATTAACGATCACTTACATTTTAAATACGTAATATCGTTAATAAAGATGGTCTGCAAATGTATTCCGAGTACATTAAAACCATTAAAAGGGCTATAGAGTATGTTTGCGGATTCAAAAAAGGTAATATTTTTACATCCTGCAAGAAGATCACTGCTGGATATTTTTCTTTACATGTAATCGCAGAACGGATGGGTCGGCCTGACCGGGGTAAGATCACGCTCTCACAGAATACCAGCGTGAAACAGCATAATGCTACGTATCGTGGTGAATGCAGAGAACTAGAGACACTTTTAACTTCTTATAAAACATTCCATGTTGGTCCTCAGGGGTGACAATGCATCTGCATTTTGAGTCATAACCGACGATAAACCGGACCAGTGGACCGTGTACTCGCTTATCACCTTTATTCTATAAAAAATACCTTAAATAAACTTAAATGGTAATACAATAAATCAACACAATAAATTAATGTCACTTATTGTCGTATCCATACAATTTCAAAAGATACTGGACCTTTTTTAAATAAATTTAGGGCACACGTTATCTTCGTAGAGACAGCGCTGTCGGATTTGTGTCGTGTGTGCCGTCGGAGGCAGCTCTCGCCGTGACTCATCACCGCCGCTGGTGATCAATGACCTGGACTTATCGGATAACGATCATCGCCGCCTTTGTTTACTAATGCAGTCGAATTATCGGTCTGTTTGTACGACACTAAGTAAACGATTACTGTTATTAGTTTTACGATGAATTTAATTCTCGCTTCCTAGTAAGTTAAATACACTTGACGCATCATTTTCGGTCATCTATTACTAAAGGAACTTTTTGTAATCATGTATTAATACGTGGAGATCGAAAACTGAAGTTATATTTTAGTACTTATTTATTTGAAATGTTACTTACTTACTTATCTTCACGCACAATCCCTGACGGGGTAGCCAGAGAGAACAGATCGCCAAGTGTCACGATCCTTACAAACCTCTTTCGCTTCTTTCAGATTCATTATCTTCTTCATGCATGCACGTCTAGGTATCCGAGTACTTTTGACCCTACCCTCTTCGAGCAATTTGCTCACATGGTCTTCGAAAGTTAGTCTCGGTCTACCTCGACACCTTTTAATATTAACTTTCGCGCTATATATTTTCTTCACCATTCGGTCTTCACTCATTCGCTCAACGTGCCCAAACCACCGAAGCACGCCCTTATCAATTTTTGTGATAAGGTCATCTTTCAAACCTGCCATATTGCGAATTTCTTCGTTTGGCTTTCGGTCGGCCATGGTAACGCCGCACATTTTACGAAGAGATCGCATCTCCACTGCATTCAACTTACTTTTAAGCTTCTTCTGGCATACCCAGGTTTCGCTGCCATATAACAAAGTCGGTACCAACACTGCGTTATGTATTGCAAGGCGTGCACTCTTCGCTACGCCTTGCCTTTTGACTAACGCAGTCAGGGCACCATTGACTTTGTTCCCGGTAGCGACACGCCTGTCCACATCTAAATCGCATCTTCCATCCCGGCTAAAAGCACTCCCCAAGTATACAATTTCATTTACCTGTTCTAGACATTCCTGATTTACCCATATTTCACACTTCGTTCTCTCTTCGTCCCTTTCAAATTTGAAATGTCTGTCTTTTAATGAGCTGAGGGGATTATTTGCATTCCATTATAACTAACCATGTTTAAATTTTTTGTTTGTCTGTTAGTCTGTCTTTCTGTCCGCACTAATCTTTGGAATGGCTGAACCGATCGTAATGAAACTTAGAGAGCAATGCCAAGTAGGTACTATAAATATTCTGTGGCAATGCCAGGAGTCATCGTGGCTATTTTTTTATCCGAAAACTTGGAGACTTGCATATGTTCTGATAAACGTCACGTGGTGTCAAATACGACTAATGCTCACATGTTTTTTTTTTTAATAATGTGAACGTATTCAGATAACGGTACAATAACTGAAATTTAATATCAACAAAAGATGATCAAAAATATGACATAAATGTGTGTGTAAGGTTATCGAATTTTATAATTACACTAGCAACCCGCCCCGGGTTCGCCTGGATAAGATTTATTAATGTAGCGTAATTTAGATTTAAGATAATCAGAGGCAAGTAAGAAAGATTGTTTATCAATTTTTTTAAATCTTGAATTATTCGGATTTAGCGTAGCATAGATCCCTCCTGATCCTGACATAGCTCACTCCCTGTCTGTAAAGTTTCATCACAATCAATTCAGCTATTCCGAAGATTAGCCCGAACAGACAGACATACGAACAAAAAAATTTCAAATGGCTAATCATGTCATAGTAACATGCAAATAACCAACTGAGTACTATTTCTATATCATTTTCTATATCAATATTCTACAAAGGGCATTTATTTCGATATTACAGACGGACACTTTATTTTATATATAGGTATAGTTAGATGTCTATATTGATGGATGATTTTGGTAGGTACATTCTTTCAAGTTCTAGATATCGATGGAATTTTTGGGAATAGATTCGTTTCAACTTATCAACTTAGTGTAAATATTTGTAAATGCAAAACTACAAACATAGCGTCAATATTTACCGTTGCCATCACAGGCTATTAAAGTCCACTTCTGAACACAGGCTTCTCCCATAGATTGCCTCGTAGGGGAGATATTTGCCGTAGTTGCCACGCTTGGCAAGCTGGTTGGCAACCGCAGTTTTTTTTTTATTTTTAGTCGTTATTAGGAAGACGCTGCTGCCCAGCTCCTGATTTGTTTCCCTCTGTCGCCTCCTATGATACCCACTCGATAATATAGGCTTGACAGTTTTCCTACACCGCCACTACACGGTAGCATCAATGAAAAAAACTTTTATATGATTTTCGTTTATGAGAGCATCCACGACTTTTTCTGCCACCAGGGCGGCGCCACTAGAAAGTGAAGTAATATTTGACAGATTTCGTAGTGGGGAAGTTAATTAGTTCGGAAAATGTAAAGATTAATGTTTCTTTCTGTACTATTAGCTATATTTTATATTAATAACATTAAAAATAAATAAATAAAACCACAGATATTCATAAAAGTAGAAAAATTAAAAAAAAAGTTAAAAATGTGCAAAAACAATAAAGGGCAAACCACTGACGTATTGTTTTGTGTATTAATTTAATACTATAAAAACTGATAAACTTTTATTAAAAACCAACTTCTCAATTAAATGACAATGACAATTCAACAGTGGTAGAGCCACGCGGCAGCTTTTGCTGTCGCACGGATGGGCCGGCTCGAACCGGGGTGGTACCACGACCTCACAGAAAACCAGCGTGAAGTAGAGGTTTACCTCTGCGTTTCACTTGGTGAGTGCTGGTGGCCGGAGGCCCTTTTTACTGGAAATGAGGCATTCCATCTTAGTCCTCACGGGTGATAACGCATCTACATTTTGATTTGTAACAGAGGATAGATGAAGATGTCTATGGGCCGCAGCAACCACTTACCATCAGGTGGACTATGTGCTCGTTTGTCACCTTTATCGTATAAAAAAAATTGTGTAACAAAAACTTTACCTCAGTGTCAACTAGCGACATCTGGTGAGCAGAAAGTTATTAGCCCTCATTCTCGATCTACACCTAATACAGATAACAGATATTATTAATATTGATTGTAAACCGTTTCCTAATTTGTAAAAATTAGCCATTAGAGACACTGTTGAGGTGTACCTAATTTTGATAAGAGTGAAGAATTATGTTCGCATTAAATTACCTTGATTAATAACAGGTTCTTTGAGATCTATACTTAATATAATAAAACGGAAGAGTTTTATTGTTTTTTTGTTTGTTTAAACGCGCTAATCTCTGGAACTACCAGTCCGATTTGAAAAATCCTTTTTGTATATTATAGCCAGATTCATGTGGAAGAGTATAGGCTAGTATCTAACATTAAGCTATATTACTCAGCTAGCCTTAAATATGGATATTTGTTAAGCAAGTCAGAAGAAAAAGCACTCTCGAAATGATTTATCCGCGTACGCTGGTGTTATCGTTAGGGATACGTAAATACAATGTTCTAGAAAAATATAGACCTTTAATCCGTCTAAAAAAAGTCCGCAATACCATATGTCTATTTCTTATACATAAGCCATAATTTGGTATTATGTGACAAAAAAATATTGAAAATTTAAAAGTAATTAATGAACGTTATTATTAGGCATGGCCTATTTATCCTTACGAACGAAAGTTACTTCATTATCTAGATAATTCTATGAAGATAAACTTTATTCTTTATACCATGTTATTTTACGCATAGTTTAAGAGATAATTTAAAATAAAAATAATTCAATACTTGGCTGGGCGCGCGAACAACGCTTAAACCCTAGCCGTTATAAAATGCTTGAAATAGGTCATGTCGCGCACCTCGGACTCGGACACGTGATGACGCGGGTGAAACCGCGGGGCACAGCTAGTTTTATTATAATCTGAAGATATAAGAGATATTTAATTTTAATGTATAGATATGTCTATAGATAAGGAGATGTTATCTATCTCATTTTGAAATGTTAATTTCTTATCTTAGTATTCAAATTTGCGTTTTCAATAACTGGCTCGATATTTTGTGCATGTATAAGTATATACCTACGTTGACTGCCTTATTGGTCTAGTGGTCGTTAGCGCTACTGCTGAACATGAGCTCCTAGGTTCGAATCCCGGGGAGGAGTTCAGCGGTGGACTTTTATAGGAGGAATACACTGTGTTTTAAAAAATGATATTTATAAATTCATCTCTAAGAAACAACGTGTAAAGTTATGAAAAAATTTACCTGAAACTTTTATTTTGTCACTTATCAGAAAAGAAAAAAATGCGCATGAAATAATTATTTCTTATGTTTACGTTCACACTACACATTTAAATAAAACTAGTTTTTACAGATTTTATGGCGTATATTAACTTATTTTATATTTCCGACGTATATCGAGCACTTTACAGCACCCACCCACGGGAGGAGGTGTTCGACATTCCAACGTCATAGTCAACCACGGCTACCTTCAGATTAAAGTGCTCGAAACGTCGGGAATATAAAGTTATAAAAGTTAATATACGCGATAAAGTCCGTTTTTAAAACTAGTTTTATTTAAATGCACATAAAATTTAAAATATATTACCTTTACTGAATATATATACATATAGACTTATAATTCTACACTTTAAATCGACTCTAACGTGTCATTAAAATTTATGAGCTCAATTAAAACCACCATAATAATACAAATTGAAAAACTGTAACAAACACTAGATATAATTAGCAGGTACTTACTTTTTTATAAAATAAGGGTGACAAACGAGCACACAGTCCAGCCGATGGTAAGTGGGTGTGGCCCATAGACATCTAAATCTAACCTCTGAGGACTAAGATATTCATTTCCATTAAAAAAGGTCTCCGGTTTTCTACATTCACCATACGAAACACAACAGCATTAAGTTTCTATTTTACGCTGGTATTCTGTGAGAGCGTGGTCCTTCCCCGGTCGAGCCGACCCATTCTTGCTACAACCATAATATAGATGCAGCATGGTTCTAGCACGTATAAACTGAATTGTATATTCAAAATATTCGGCAAAAAGACATATTACGGAAATGAATTCTTGAAATATTTATTTACTTTAATCACAAGGTTAATCACAAGTTATTATAAAGATAAAGAAAAAATGGACTACAATATTTTGCCATAAAGAATTATTGTGTTCCCAATAACATTGATATTTTTATAATAAATCTTTGATAAACAACGATAAGAGCACTTAATTATCAGCTCCGTCCGTAAGTAACATTACAACATTCTCATGTCACTTCATCATCTATATATAAAAATAACTGCAGCCTTGTTTCTGTTTCGGTTGCATTAATTGTTCAGTAATTAGCTTGTGAGCGATGTTTAAACCTATGTTACTGTTGGTTTATATTGTTAACGTTTTAGCCACATATATACTTAATATTCTGTATGTTTGTTATAGATTACTCCTTTATTATTGTTTGTAAATTGTTAAATTTCTCGTAAGCGATTTAAGTTTTTACGTGGTAGAGCCATGCTGCTACTATATTAATAGTACCTATAGCTGTAGCACGAATGGGTCGGCTCGACCGGGGAAGAACCATGCTCTCACAGAATACCAGCGTAAAATAGCAGCTTAATGCTGCTGTGTATCTTATGGTGAGTAGATATAGAGAACCGGAGCCCTATTTTACTGGAAAAGAGCCATTCTATCTTAGTCCTGACGGCTGACAACGCATCTGCATTTTAATTTGCAAGCGAAAATAGATGTAGATGTCTATGGACCACAGCAACCACTTACCATCAAGTTGACTGCGTGCTCATTTGTCATCATTATTCTATAAAAAAAGTAAGGATAAGTTTTGTTCTTAGCTCAAGCCAACAAAGATGGCGTACATATGACGCCGGAACCAAACTAAAACCATGCTCAACCTATTGTTAGAACACACATTCACGCACACATATGCTTTAAAATCATTTGCTACCAACAATGTGGTTTTAGGTCCATAAATATGTTTGTGTCTAAATATGCAGTAGACCTACGGGCTGTCATAGAAAGTACGTAAGTGCGTAGGTAGAGTATGGCTCCGACATCACTAGAAATGTAAATATGTAGGTACTTTGTATTCTGCTTATATTTCTTTATTTATCTGAGGTTCGATATAATGTTCATTTGCAGTATGTTTTTTTAACATTGAGCCAATTAATTTATTTAATAGATAAATGTTCGCGGTTTATGGCGATGATTTCGGAGGCTTTTAGCGCTCACTTCTCCGCTGCATGCATATTTGTCTAACACAAAGTAAGTGTGTGGCATTCGGTGGTAAAAAAATTAAATTTATACGAAAAATAAAAAATAAATGTGCCCGATTATGAATCCAATTCAATAACATGCCTTTCATTTTATCGGCAAATACCTACTTATATATAAAAACGAGAACTCGGACGTCAAAGTTTTTTATATTTAGGTATTAAAAAAAAATTATCTCGATTAATATAAAACATTTTAAAGATTCATTCGATTAAGAATTTAATTGGGATTTCATGTATGTGCTTATTTTTTTCGAGCATATACATACCTACTGTTTCGAGGAGTAGGTAGGTATACATTCTCGAGCGTCAAAATCGTATGCAAAATACGGTAACTGATAACTGGCTACACCTATGTATAAACCGAATACACCTTAAATGAAGCAAGTAGTGCGTGGATTTAATAGATATTTTTTATTAAATACAATAGACAATTCAAATCATGTCAGTCCTTTAATTTTTCTTAAATTTTTATTTGCTTCTACATTTATTAGGACAGGTTGCAGTTAAACTATAGACGGATTATCATAAAAAAGATTACACAAGCTTACACTCAAAACTAAATCTAAGTTTAGCCGACTAATCTTAAGTTTATTGCCTACTTAAATAATTAACACTACCTACCCGTTATTTATAACAAAGGTTAGAATTCAAATCCGTTTCCTTTAACTTTAAAGGTGTCTAAACACTGTAGAATTCCACGATAAATGTTAAAATTTTAAGATATAAAATTTTTAATGCTAACCTTAATACTACTATTGGCTGGTTAGGTTTTTATTTATTTACATATTACTTATTTTATTTATTTTATTAGGTATATTCAATGCATATTTATGTATGTTTATCATTGTCTTTTAGGTATATATTTATTAAGCCGAACCGGATGAGAATATAAATACAAAATAAAAATAATCTACCATCGGATAAGCCGCATGCTCCTTTGCCTCCTCTTCCATAAAAAAAAATACTAACAGAATTGATTTAACTCCTTTTATAAGTTCAATTAGACACAGGTGTCTACGCATGTTGTAAATCGTATCATAATTAGATAACATTCACAACAGTGATAATTTTTTGTTAATTTATCATGACTTGCGACTACCGTACTCGTATTATCGAAGCTTAGTCCAAAACTCGCGTAATCTATGACCTAACTGTAAATGTTATTTTATAACCTATACTATGATAATGTGTTACTACTAAATTGTTATATATAAATAATTTTCATGAATTCGTGTCGTTAAACCACATAACAAACCACAAGTTTTTGTAATCACGACCAAAGGTATTTGTTATAAGAATAGCACAACATAAATAAACAAGTCGAAGCGTCCGCTTTAAGCTAAAATAAAACATTTAAGTCTCGCACATCCCACGATTGAGGCTTGAGGCTTGCCCGGCTTGTGTTGAGAGTGGGAGCTCTCGGGATAGGAGGCGTGGCGCTATGTATAGAAAAGCTCGCCTCGCGATTGGTTCATCCTTGCTCTGAAAGCTGCAGGGGCGGTGTCAGCGACGCGCGGTATAAATAGTGACACCCGCCTCCGCGCCCGCCAGTCTACTCGCCGCTCGCAGTGTAGCGCAGACGCGCAGCGCGCTCTCATCCGTTACAAGTGCTCCACAAGTGTATCAACATGGTGAAATTTGAAGGAGATTTCAGTATAAACGCTATACTGATGAATCATGCAGTTTCCAAGCCGCCGCCGTCGCCTGCGACGTCTTCTAACGGTGCTTCGCCTTCAGAAGCAGAATTAAGCGATTCGGAACTCGACGTCACCGGAACTGAACCCGTCGACTGCACAAAGCCCAAAGAAGAGGATAACGAGAAGAAAGATAAGAAGCACGAGAAGCCCGCATACAGCTACAACGCCCTCATCATGATGGCAATCCGGAACAGCCCTGAGAAACGGCTCACACTCAACGGCATTTATGAATACATCATGACAAACTTCCCGTACTACAGAGAGAACAGACAAGGGTGGCAAAACTCCATCCGTCACAACCTGAGTCTTAATAAGTGCTTCGTAAAAGTTCCTCGGCATTATGACGACCCTGGGAAGGGTAACTATTGGATGCTCGACGCGTCTGCCGAAGATGTGTTCATCGGTGGTACGACTGGCAAACTCCGTCGGCGGTCTGCGTTAAACGGACGATCTCGACTCGCCTGCTTCAAGAGGCCCTTGTTCCCGGGGGCACCATTGCCTGGAGCATACCCGCCATCGACGTATTCACAACTCGTCGGACTCTACTCCCAATTGTTGTACCAGAGATATGCGCCGATGCAAATGAAGACACATCCAGTAGCCCCGAGCGCTATTCACCCCGCGTTCCGAGGCGCTGAAGCAATGGGATATGGTGGCCTTCCTTACTCTCCCGCCTTGTACGCGTCGGAGAGGTTATCCGCGCCGTTCCTTGGCCAATCGCCGCTCCTGCAGAATTCTCCGGCGCTATTAACGCAAACATCACCCCTGCTGCCTGCATCACCTCCGTTGATGGCCCACTCGCCTCCAACATCGGGTGCCTCTAGTCCAGAACTGCCGTCACCGTCGCATCACCCGCTCACACCTCACATCTACAAGCCCGTCACAGTTTTAACGAGGCAGTGACTACAATCGTTGAGAAATCTCGAAGAGGCTGACGCTCTCGGACACTCTTGAGAGTGAGACGATTCTATCTGTGATTTAGTTATAGTTAGTGTACTGTAGCACGGAACCAGTGGCGGGCAATAACGCAGAGGTAATACGAGTATCCGTAGCGTATGAATATATGAAGCACCTGATTTAATGCAATATTAGTCGTGTTGTTATCCTCACCATTCCGCTATTGTTTGTTGCTGTATATTCTAAATGTGTAAATACTCCCAAAGTGTATATTTATTGAAGTATTTAGGCTAAGGATGAGAGATGTAACGAATAAAAGAAAGGTTAATAGAATTCATAACTTTTATTTATTTATCCTGTTAATTTATTAAACTGAAAAACGTAAACACAGTTTAAATTTGTGTGATATGATTCTCTATAATAATTCAATATTAAACGTCACTGAAATACATGTTAGGTAAGTATATATTGCACAATTGCACAATTCGACTTTCCACGATTACAGTTTTCTAAGCACCTAGGACTTATTTCAATATTTCACTTTTGTATATCCGTAATAAATCTTTAAATCGTTATAATATTATACATGTGAAAACGACTGAAAGGATGTTATATAAATTTAATTTGGTATAGATTATATTATTATATGCAGATGCAGATTATATTATTATATGCAAAGAGACTTGGGATATTTTATAGGTAACAAATTTTACAAAACATCAGTTCACGACGGCGGATAAAATTAAGTAAAGTTACAGCCTATATATTATGTCCCACGGCTGGGCACATGCTGGGCACAGGCCTCCTCTTATTTCTAAGAGGGTTTAGGGCAAGGAAATGTTTGCCGCGCTGCCGCAATGCGTGTTGCCAGACTTCAAATGTAATATAATTGTAAATATAATTGTTTTAAACTCGGACATGCAAGTTTCCCAGCGGGCAGATAACAGTAAGTATTATAATGTTGAGTTAAAACTGATTAGAAAGTATGTTTGTTTGGTTGTTTGTCCTGCAATTACGCTTAAACGGCTGAAGGGATTTAAATGTAATTTGTCATAGAAGTCGATTTTAAAGTGAAATAGCCTACCTACTTTTTAATTTTTTCTGACAGTTATCGATATACATTAATTTAAAACTCATCAAGAAAAACAGATTTTAAACGTTACTAAGAAACTTTCAATTAACAAAGTACCTATCTACTTATTTAATAAATCAATCAATCAAGACTATATTTAGGCCTACCGAGTGACCGCATCTACCGCTAACATATTTTTTAAAATACGATTTATTTATTTATTTAAACTTCAATAATACAATAATAAGTAAATTGTTAATTTCATTTAGCGTATCTATAGTTAACTCAAAGCGTGTAGCTAAATTTAAGAAAAAGAATTTTCCAGTAATTCTTTTATATATTCTTTTTTTTTAAGATATACTAATATTTTAGATGACGGACGATGCTTTTGCGACTGGCTGGTGATAGAAAATCCATAGATGACCCAAATTTTACTGGCCATAAATGCATAAGTGAATTTGAAAAAAAAGAATTCCAGGAAAAAGATGTCACGACAAATATATGTAGGATATAGGCGGTAATCCAAATGTCATTAGAATCATTGTACCTATAGGACATTCGTAATCTACTTGGGCACTCAATTTACGTTTACAAGCAACTTCTAATAGGTATAGTTTAGTTTAATAAATAATAGCTCGTAAATAACCATAAGGTTTGCGACTTATTATTATACGGATTGTAAACTGATGTACTTTTGTGAAGTAATAATGAATAGTATTAGATAATACTGTTGTACCTACCGGCCTAGCTCTTAACCATAGAATAATTACTTATGTATTCTAAGCTCTGAACAATTATATTCATAGATTTACAATACGTTCGTACGTACTAATTAAAATGAGGTGATCGCTACGAAGCTATTTCTAATTTGTTGTGTTGTTAATTTGAGTAACATACATGATTGTAAGCTGTTATTTAAAAAAAAAGTCCCGCTGGGTTTCTTGCTGGTTCTTCCCAGGGCAGAGGTTTTTTTTTCGAACCAGTGGTAATCATACAAAAGAGTAACTTTCAATAAGTATTATTTATAATCTATATTGAATAAAAAAGTTTCTGTTTCTGTTTCTGTTACAGTGTAAAAAATCAAACAGCAGGTAGGTACCTACGCTTCAATAAATCAATTACATAAAAAGGTTATATTAGGTTATTTTACGTTATATTATAAATATTAGACATTAAAACAAATTGTTTCCATTTAATAAGTAATTAAAAAAATATTTAATACACAGTTGTTTTTACAATTTCAAAGAATATCTACAAAATAAAAATACTCTACATAAATCTATATTAGCTGCTGGTATTTTTTGGTAATTTTGGAAATATCGTTTAAAATTTGGAAGAGTTATATTAGTTTAGTTGGTAATGATAAAAGATTTGATGTAATTGAATGATACATAACTTTCAAATAAATTTGTCAGCACAACACGCGCGCCACCTACTGTAAGTTAATTGTACTATGCCTATAACCTTCGCGCAAGTACAAGTAATAAGTTGACAAAAGTTTACCGCAATCTGATGAACAGTAGGGCATAAAATACGATCAAACAAACATTAATTTTTATATATTAGATTATATAATTAAAAAAATTATAACTATACAAATTTCGATTAATTGTATAATGCTTATAACTAACAACTTTATACAGTATGTAACGTATGTTAGGCATTGGCTTATTAAATTAAATATAATAAATATTATAATATATATCTACATATTTTGCCAGTGCCATGTAAGATATAAATTAACACCAAAGCTAAAGTAACACTTAACTTACAATAAATATTTTGAATTTAAATTTAATTATGGTTAAGTTTAAAAAACAATTTACTAATTTGTTTTACGTTTAATAATAGCATTGTTGCATCGACCACGCTCGCAATGATGGTGCTTAAACTTATAGGTATTATTTTGACGATTTTGAGCTAAAAGATGGTTTCTTATTATTTTCGAGTTCTTAGTAAGACGCTGTTGCCCATCTCCTGTTTCAATTTCCATCTATCACCTCTTACGACATCCACGGGATGATAAAGAGTAGTTACGCTGTGGCGGCGTTCGTTTTTGTTTCATCTAACTATTAACAATAATATGGTCTCCGATTCTCTACACTCGCCATACGAAACAGCAGCAATATGCTGCTATTTCACGCCGGTATACTGTGCAAACATCTGAACTGTCTATTCCATCACTCTCATACTCCGATGAGAGGACAATCCAACACAACCGAAAAAAGATAAAAACAAAAGAAAAAAGATTTATTTAACCGACACACAACATTAAGTGACAAGACGCAGGACCAGTAACTAATTTTGACCTGACCTGGGATTCAAACCCAGGACACCCTACTTAAATCAACTGCTGAACGTGGCCTCCGCAAAGAATTTCCACTAAATTGAACCCTGAGCCGTCTGCATTCATAGATTTCGTGCATGTTTTACCTGGTCATCACTCCACCTCACCTAATGGAAGTCGGACCAACACTTCGCTTGCCGGTACGAGCCTGAAACTCGAGAACATTTCTTCTCCATCGGTTGTAGGTTCTTCAAGCTATGGCCGGCCCATTGGCACTTCAGCATACGGTGTAAGAATATCCATGACCCTATAACATGCCGTGGGTGTTGTAAGAGGCGACAGAGGGAAACAAATTAGGAGATGGGCAGCAGCGTCTTCCTAATAACGACTAAAAATAAAAAAACTGCGGTTTACAACCCGCTTGTGGCAACTATGGCAACGGTTCTGCGGGGGAGGCTTACGTTCAGCAGTGGAGTTTAATAGGCTGTGCCGTTGAAGGTAATATATTACTTATACTTAACTTTGTACATACATAATATACAAGTATAAATAAATAAGTTATTGAAGTAATTTAATTAACCGTATAAAAATATATAGGCGTACATCCGTTTCAACATTTCGGTGCTCCTGTCACGTCAAAAACAGAAGTGATCCCTAATATTTATTTTAGATCTCGTAAGCCCGTAACGCGAGGGAGTTGACCCCGCGAGCCCGTGAGCTGCAGCTCCTAGGTTTCATCATCATTACTACATCCCATCACAATTTCAGAACCTAGGCCTCCCTCGAAGAACACCAAAAAACATTGTTTTTTTTTTACTTTTTGTTTGGTTTTAGGTAGTTGCTTGTTGATTATGTATTAGATTCTGCTGTTCTTAAAATTCTATAAATTTTAAATTAACAGTTACTATCACACTATCAAAAGTCCATTGCTTAAAATAGGCATTCATCAGCCATTTTCTATAGTTCAACGCTTGGCAAGTGGGTTGGCAATCGCAGTTTTTTTTATTCTGCTGTTATAAGGAAGATGTCTGCCTGTCTCCTGGTTCAGCTTACCCCTGCCGCGTCTTACGACACCCACGGGATATGGGATAGTGGATTTTCCTGCACTACCGCTATACGATTAAAATTTAAAATACTTCACTTGTAATATTTAAACTAATCAGGTGTTAAAAATCTTTCTCCCAAAAAAATTTAACTTAAAAACTACCTACTTAAACTATAGTTATAAGAATTTTGCAGATTATATTTACAGTAATCCTAGGATCAACCATAATCTATATCTCTTCTTCATTCATAGAACTTTACTGTATTTACAGAAAACATCGAAACCCCATTTGATTGTTCTTTTCTCAATTTGCATTTATAGTTAGTTCTCATTTCTATTATAGATTTAAAAGTTAAACTGTTAACTATTCAAACGCTTATTACGAAATCTAAAATTGTAAATTTGATTCTCACTAGTGAAGTTGAAGTCAGCTAATAGAGACCCGAAAAATAAACATTATATTATATATACGTTATTTTTATTGTATATATAATGTAATAATGTAGTGGCATAAAGTGCCTATTTGTGTATTGGCAAAAATATAACTTATATAGGCCAAAGGTTTCAAGTTTCTTATCTCAAATATGAACAATTAAAAGAAGATGTAACAATATTTTTATACGTGGCAGAGCCTTGCTAAAGCTATATTAATAGTATAGTTGTTGTACGAATGAGGTCACCATACGAAACACAGCAGCATTAAGCTGCTATTTTACGCTGGTATTCCGTGAGAGCGTGGTCCTTCCCCGGTCGAGCCGACCCATTCGTGCTACAACTATACTAATATTATAGCTGCAGAATGGCTCTACCACGTACAAAACCGTGTAGTGAACCGGAGGCCCTTTTTACTGGAAACGGGGCATTTTATTTTAGTCCTCAAGGCTGACAACGCATCTGCATTTTGTTTCTTAAACGAGGATAAATGTAGATGTCTATGGCCAACAGCAGCCACTTACCATCAGGTGGACTGTGCTCACTTGTCACCCATATGCTATAAAAACTATGTCGCAAATAACTTATAGTTTACCAAAGTATTTTAATTACAAATTTATGTACTAACCGTATAGATATTTTGTAAAAAACAACAAATAATTGGACGTTTGTGCAGTCAGAGTTAGTAAAACTCACCATAAAGTGTGACTTTAATGAAACAGAAATTAAATAATTAACCTTCTTTGTATAGGATAAGGGTGACAAGCGAGCACACAGTCCACCTGACGGTAAGTGGTTGCTGTGGCTCATACACATCTACATCTGTCCTCGTATGCGAATCAAAATGCAGATGCGTTGTCACCCGTGAGGACTAAGATGGAATGCCTCTTTTCCAGTAAAAAGGGTCTCCGGTTCTCTACACTCACCATACGAAACACAGCAACGTTAAGCTGCAATTTTACACCGGTATTCTGTGAGAGCTTGGTCCTTTCCCGGTCGAGCCGACCCATTGGTGCTACAACTATACAATTAATATAGCTGCAGCATGGCTCTACCACGTTTAAAGCCCATTAGGTACAGATGTACTTTTTGATACGAATTCCATATCATACATATGGATGATTAACGGTCTACCACTTTACGATTTACTAGAAGTTTTTATCCTCGCACAACTTCCTAGTGGAGTACCACCAGCTATTTTTCCAACTTAGAGACCTTCAAGATAGGAGCCTACTCTTTTTTGAAAGACATGCAACGCATCTGCAGTTCCCTTGGTGTTGCAGTTATTCATAGGCGGCAGTGGTCACTTACCATCAGGTGAGCCGCATGCTCGTTTGTACGGTCTTATACAAAAAAACCTTACCTTGCCTACCGCTTACATAGCCTAGTGTAGAAAATTTTTAATGTTTTGTAGTGCCAAACCCAAAGCTAATATTAATGTAATACGTTCACATTTTAATTTAATTAATTATATCTACATGTTGTCGTCATTATAATAAATTCAAATTATTATCTCTAAAATGGTCAGCTTTAAAGTTGTCAAATATTTATCTCGATAATTTAAAAGATCTAAATTTAATCTCTGATGAAATCGTTGATAAAACTAATAAAATTGCAAACTCCGAGAGTCTATTAGAATAAAAGTCTCATTATCTTATTTTAACATGTTGTGTCTCTATAATTGTATTTTTTTTTAATTTTGTATAAAATTAATAAAAAATTTCATTTCAGACAAAAATAATTAAATTCATTTAAATATGTCTACTAGTGCAAGAGTACCTGCCGTGTAGTGGCGGTTAAGAATATCCACTACCCCCATATCTTCCCGTGGGTGTCGTAAGAGGCGACAGTGGGATACAGGCAGGATATGTGCAGCAGCATCTTCCTAATAACAGCAATAGTACTGTAAAAAACTGTGGTTGCCAACCCGCTCGCCAAGCGTGGCAACTATGGCAAACATCAGACAGACCCCAGCCCCCGCCGGCCCCACTATTCCTGGCTACGGTGACAACCACGGTAACGGCGGGGCAGGGGGTGCTCCGGTGGAGGTTCGGTTGCCACCTAAGACGACTCGACTTGGCAACATACAACGCACGTATCCTGAAGACTGACGCAAAGATCCTCGAGCGAGTGGAAGAAGAGATAAATAAATTGCGCTGGGATATTATAGGAGTATCTGAGGTCCGAAGTGAGTGGGAGGACACGGTAATCCTCGTATCCGGCAACTTGTTCTATCACCGGGAGGGCGACCGTCTGTCCCAAGGAGGTGTTGGATTTATCGCCCACAAGTCACTCGTTAACAACGTTGTAAAGATTGTGAGTGTGTCGACGATGTTTGCGTACATTATACTCAGAATCACCAAACGGTGTTCGTTGAAGGTATACGCACCAACCTGAACACATCCCTATGAGGAGGTGGAGGAAATGTATGAGGATATCTTTAAAGCCATGCATACCTCCAAAACCCACTATACGGTGTTAATGGGAGACTTCAACGCTAAACTAGACACAAGAGAGAACGGTGAGCTGAAGGTAGGGAAATGTCCAACGGATTAGTGGGCGGGGTCTGTTATACCCTTAACTAGTAGGTATACAGTTTTACCGACCATGCTGACACAGTTTTCGTGTCATTGTTTGTGAACAGAGGCTGCCATCAGCGCGACCACAGTCAGTCAAGACCTAACATCCGTCGCGTTTGGGCATCCCTCGTTTTCTTATATATTATTGTAAACGGGGTTCCATTCATCAAGCTCTTTTTTTTAAAAGCATTTCTGAAACCCCGACCTAACAAAACGTTATCCCCACTAGGAATATCTCATGTATCATGGAGGCAGTTTACATACATAAATTTCACAAAAACAAACATTCAGACCCGGATCAATTACAACAGCGCAACAATTCATTTCTAAGCCACTGCGCCACGTAGCTATCAATTCTTAATAAAAATTATAGAAACAATCTTGTGCCTAATTGTGTTAAAGTTAAGGTTATAGCCTATATACACCCCACAGCTGGGCACAGGCTTCTGGGAACAAGGAAGTATTCACCGCACTGCCCATGCGTGTTGGCGGACTTCACATGTCTTCGAAGTATTTTTTTTCTCATTTCTCAGACATGCAAGTTACCTCATGATGTTTTACTTCATCGCTGAGCACGTGGTAAATCAGCACCTAAAATTGCAATTAACAATGACATTGGTACCGGCAGGAATCGAACCCGGGTTGCTCGCGTACTATGAAATTTACAGACAACGCTTAGCCCCTGAACTACCACAGTTCTTTATTGTGTGGTAATAACTATTTGTGTGATAATTTGTTACTGTATTACGTTCGAACGCACATAATTTTATATTCGTTTCCTTGTCCGACAGTTTCCATTATCATTTGTAAATCATTATACAAATAAACGTATCTTCCCAATATATTTATATTTTCGATTGAATACATTTAATTAAACTACAGCCATCTACATGAAATTTACATAGAACATAAACATTGTATAGATAATAATGGGATTGACATACTATTCACGAACAAAAATCCCTAAATAATAAAAAAGAACCTTGTAAAATGTATATGTTAACATCATTTATCACTTAGCCGCATGCTCGTTTGTCTCTTTACTTAATTAAAAAAAACATTACAAAACACACTAAATCAAATAAACGTAAAAATAACGTTAATAATTTTAAATAGGCGTCCGTATCTCGTTAGCTTTATCACCAATTATGTTGAAAAATAATTATTACGTTGTAGCTTTTCTACTTTACCAATATATTTAAACCAAGTCTATAAAGCTATTTTATATATTTAAATGAAACACGGATTACCTTTTAGTAATCTTGACCGTGTACAACTGCAGCTGTTAAATATTTACAGGCCCCGGCTTTTCATTTTAAATTCGGTTATTACACAACTTGTGAAAGCAGTTAATCTAACCGTGAAACGAATTCAAACTTAACGATTCATTAATTGGTTTTTTAAATATTATCACGTCTGAGAATTTTAAATCGAGTGAAATGACCATCGCAGAAATACATATTCTTTATGCTATATACTGTATCCATACATCCATCCAATTCCACTGCTAAACTAAGGCTTCCCCCATAGAATGTAGAGGTGGGAGGTGGGATAGGGGGATTTTTGTTATGTTGGCAACCGCAGTTTTTTTACTATAAACATGTTGTTATTAAGAAGATGCTGCTGCCCATCTTCTGTTTCAGTTTCCCACTGTCGCCTCTTAAGACTTCCACGGGATGACTTGGGGTAGTGGATATTCTTACACCGCCACTACAAAGTTAGCTGCTTACAGTAATGAAGTATAAAGATCTTAATTTTTCATTTATTTAAAATACTGCCAACGATCTCTTTCATTTTTTTTATAAAAAATATTTCGATCAATGTATCTGATAAAATAAGGGTACCATGAGCACACACTCCACCTGATGGTAAGTAGATGCTATGTCCCAAACACACCTTCATCCATTCTGAATAAAAAAACAAAATGTGGATAAGTTGTCAGCACTGAGGACTGAGATAATATGCGTAATTAACCAGTAAAAAGGGTCTCCTGTTCTCTATACTCACCATAAGAAACACATTTTTGTTTATAGAAAAAGGGTGACAAACGAGTACACAGTCCACCTGATGGCAAGCGGCCGCTGCGGCCCATAAACATCTACATCTATCTTCGATTACGAACCAAAATGCAGATGCATTAAAAACAATCATTTAAATCAAAGAAGACTATAGATACGCTGTCACCTCTGTGGACTAAGATGGAATGCCTCACATCCTGTCATTATACTGGCCCTCCATATTCTTCAGACGGGAACACAGTAGCTCAAGCACTATTGCTTGGCGGCAGTAGTTTACTTCTATTTCACAAAATACTCCACTAACAGCTGTGTGCTTGTGGAACACCGTGCCTCTTATTTTTAACCGACTTCAAAAAAAGGAGGAGGTACTCAAATCGACTATATTTTTTGTGTGTTACCTCAGAACTTTTTTCTAGGTGAACTGATTTTGATGATTCTTTTTTATTATAGAAACAGAAACAGAAACTTTTTTATTCAATATAGATTATAAATAATACTTATTGAAAGTCACTCTTTTGTATGATTACCACTGGTTCAAAAAAAAACCACTGTCCTGGGAAGAACCAGCAAGAAACCCAGCGGGACTTTTTTTTTAAATAACAGCTTACAATCATGTATGTTACACAAATTAACAACACAACAAATTAGAAATAGCTTGGTAGCAATCACGTCATTTCCAGGGGTTATTATCATCTATAAATTCATTAATATTATAAAGCCGGTCTTATGTGGTCCGATATAAATTTGATCACGATTTGCTACATCTACTTCAAATTCTCACCACTCCATGGGTTGACTGGTAGAGAATGCCTCAAGGCATTAAGTCCGCCCTTTGTATTCTTTTAGATTAAGGAATGCAATAAATAATAAATAAACAAGTAAATAAAATCACGATCTGGCCAGTAATTTTTGAGCTATCCTTAATAATGCGTATTTAACTGACTTCGACTACATTGATGATGTTCTCATTTTATTTATATTGAAGTCGGTTGTACAAAATTTTTGGTATTTTAGCACTTGTTTTTCACCTACGCTATTGATAAAAATTACAGCTTATATACGTGCTACACTGCTATGCACAGGCCACTTATAAGAGTGTTACAGAGAATTTTGTCTACTGCGCTCCTCCAATGTGTTTTGGTCTATTCACAGCTCTTCGAAATGTTTTCTTATGATTTTTTCCTTCGCCTTAAAACACTGGACAAATTAGCATTTAACATTAAAATAAATAATTCCATTGATGCCTTTGCGTAACGAACTTGAAATTTCAAACACACTTGGTTTTACCGGTGCTACCACGTCTCCAAAAGGTACATAATTGGAAACCGATCCGTCAAAAACCAAGCAACATCTTCCACAAAGACATGTCGTCATGCCAAACATTCTCCGGGTGAATGCTTGGCGTTACTTTATCGTAAAAATTTAATTTTAATTCACAACTATTGAGAATTGCGATGTGTTTAGATTTCATCGTCGCCTTACGTATCATTCTACGAGTGGTCCAAGTAAACGAAAGAAGCGAGTTACGCGAAAAGTGCGTGAAAATATTTTTTTATTAATAAATCTCGATTTACTCCCTAGACCTTGGGCTTGAATGAAACCAAATTTTTTACAGATTTTATCGTGCTTAATGAACTTATTTTATATTCTCGGCGTTTCGAATACTTCACAATACCCAGGGTCACGGAGGGACTGAGGTGTTCGATGTCCTGATGTCATAATTAACTAATCACGGCTATCTTAAGTTTAAAATTATTAATTTTTGGTCCGATTTACGCAGAACGAGCTTATAGTATCTTGAAGTCTTGTAGTTGTATGGTACCACCTCCTTGGGATCCTATAATTTATAAAATTAAATTCAAACTCAAGCATTTAATAGTGCCCAGTTCTTTCTAAAAGTCCTAAAACCTTTTTTACATGTTGCAATGCAATTCAGTCGCATGCTCTTCTGCACTTTCTCGTAAAAACAATCTATCTAGACATATTTTATAATAATTTCTTATATTTACGTGAATACTACATATGTAATAAAACTAATTTTACAGATTTTATCGCGTTAAATTTTGATTTTTAGAACGTAAGAAATTAATTTTTTTTAAATTAAACGCGACAAAATCCGTAAAATTAACTTTATTCTAAGCATATTTCAATTGTTAATTTATAACTCTCAGAGCTCTCGTAACTTGTGGTATACAAAGATCAACAGTTACACACCTGAGTATCAAAATCCAGTCGCACAAACAAAAGGACAATCAGACGCGGCTGTCAGTACGCAAGCGATCGTTAATCATCCATCACTCCGATGTCCCGCGTCCCGACTCCCGACACCTCCGCTCCCACTTCTACGAAATTGCGAAGGCTCACGATGTCTCTTTCATTCAAATCTCGTTCCTTTTGTTAAAAAAATGTACAAAATGTATGTATAAGATATGATCTATAAATACTATGTATATGGCTGCCTGTAACATCGAAATAACTGCCTAATATTGAGCTGACGGGATTATTTGCATATCATGAATAACCATTTTTTGGAATTTTTGTCTGTCTGTCTGTCCAGACTGATCTTCGGAATATCTAAACCGATTGTAATGATATTTCACGTACATATAGAGAGCAATACTAGGAGTGATCTAGGCCATTCTTTATCTGAAAAAGTTGGAGACTTTTTTTATTAAAAAAAAGGAAAATTTTGTCTTTGGTTATTTTATAAATCTTAATGACACCACATTTATAGAGCCTACCCAAACAAAGCCAGGGTGTTAAATAAATCAATAGCACAAAACTATCTGTTATTTCGAATATATGCCGCGTAGTGGTGGTGTAAAATAATCCACTACCCCACATCATCCCGTGGGTTTCGTAAGGGGCGACAAGATTTTTAGAGGCTGTAATGATGATGATGATTCCGTATTTTCTACGCACTACTAGCACGAATGGGTCGGCTCGAACGGCGAAGGACCACGCTCTCACAGAAAACCAGCGTAAAATAGCAGCTTAACGCTGCTGTGTTTCGTATGGTGAGTGTAGAGAACCGGAGACCCTTTTTACTGGCAAAGAGGCATTCCATCTTAGTCCTCACGGGTGACAACGCATCTGCATCTTGAGTCTTTATTGAGGATAGATGTAGATGTCTATGGGTCACAGTAACCACTTACCATCAGGTGGACTGTGTGCTCGTTTGTCACCCGATCCTATAAAAAATTTTTACATATTTGATAAATTTTACTTACAAAAATGAAAAACCGAGATTAAAATAATTCTCACATAATTTAATCTATACTATTATTATATATTATAATAGTGTAAAGAGGTAAAGTTTATAATTTTGTGAGTTTGTTTGTAGAAATTAATCTCTGGAACTATTGAACCAATTTTAAAAACTCTTTCACCAGTAGAAAGCTACGTTATTTCTGAGTGACATAGGCTATTGTAGGTTGTGATTGATAATATTTTTAATGTGAAATAACAATATGTGTCAATCAATTCCGAAAATAAATCCTAAACACTCAGTACCTACTATAGAACCAGACAGGATAATTTCATCACAAGTAAAATTGTTTGACGCCCAGCAAAGTGGGCACGAGTCAGCTAGTCGCTAATAAAGTCGACGCTCCATAGTCCATCGAAAAAATTAATTCCCGATTTGATAAACTTTTAAAGTATTCATAGTTTCTGTTTTATTATTTTATACTTCTTAGTTCTTTAAAAAATAAAACAAAAACCATTTATTTTAATTGAAATTTATTGTCTTTCGAGTTGAGTTGAGTTGAAAAAGGAATATCACAACCTCAAAGTAACTAAAACATCGTTTAAATGGTTACATTAAATATTATTTCCTGTATTATCTCTACCTCTATTTACCACCGTTGTAGGTGGAGTTTTTTCAAATTTTACCAATTAAAATCGGTTCACATTTGGCTAAGGAACCATTTACCGTCTGGTAAAATGTGTAGTGGCGGTGTAAGGATCCACTACACCATATCATCACGTGGGTGTTGCAAGAGGGAAACGCAACCAGGAGACAAGCAGCAGTATTTTCCTGATTACAGCTGTTTAAATAATAAATAATTTAAAATTTTGTACAGCCTACTTCAATATAAGTTATTAAAAATAACTCAAAAACTATTGGTCTGACCTTGATCAAATTCATATAGGACCACACGAGAAGTAAATAAATAAAAATAAATAAAATAAATAAAATAAGCCTTTATTGCTGTTGGTTTAAACTCATTGACAAAAAAAATTAAAAGTTGAAAGGTAAGGAAACAAATTAACTTAACTAACTAAATCATATTCTCGGCATTCGGTTGGTCTCCCCTATTAACAGCTTGTCTTTCGACAAAGGCCTCCTCTAAGGCTTTCCACTTATTTCTGTCCCTTGCTGTACGTAACCATTCTGGTCCTGCTACTTTCTTAAAATCGTCTTCCCATCGCTTTGGCTGTCTTCCTCTACTTCTTCTGTTTTCTCTAGGGTACCATTCAGTTATTATTCTGGTCCATTTCTCTTTCTTTTCTCTCAACATGTGTCCCGTCCAGCGCCATTTCAATTTTCTGCATACTGATTGGACTTTTCCGAATTTTGTCTTTTCTTTTATCCGTTTTAACTTTATTTTATCTTTTCTCCGTACTCCCAATACGCTTCTCTCTATTCCGTTCTGACATATGTTGATTTTATTTTGTTGTTGTTCAGTTAAGGCCCAAGTTTGGCATGCGTATGTCAGACATGGCAGGATACAAGAATTGAAAACTTTTCTTTTTTCTGACATTGGCATCTCTTTATTGTTCATTATTTCACTTAACGACCAGAATTTTTTCCAAGTGTTAGCTATTCTTCTTTCAATTTCTTTCTGCATGTTCTCTGTCGGTGATATTAATTGTCCTAAATAAATATACTCATTTACGTATTCTAATTGCTGATTATTAATTCTGATAATATCTTTTTGTGGAGAATTGGTCATTATTTTCGTTTTTGTTAAATTTATTGTAAGACCTGCATTTGAACTTTCGTCTGATAATTGTTGTAACATTACTTTCAATGTATTCGGGCATTCGGAGAAGAGTATTAAATCGTCAGCGAATCTCAAATGACTCAGTTTCTCTCCGTTCACGTTAAGTCCGAAATGATCCCAACCTAGTCTCATAAAAATCATCTCCAGCACAGCTGAAAATATCTTTGGCGAAATAGGGTCACCTTGACGGACGCCTCTTCCAATTGGGAACTCGTCGCCTGTTATTTCCAATTTTATTTGTGCTGTACTTTTCCCATAAATGTTCTGTAGTATTCGTACGTACTTTCTATGGACGCCTTGTCTCTCTAATGATTCCCATATATAGTGATGTTCCAAAGAATCAAAAGCTTTGTTGAAGTCTACGAAACCCACATAGTATATTTTGTTGTATCCTCTGTATTTCTGAAGTATCTGTCGCAGGACGTGAATATGGTCTATAGTCGAGAAGTGGCTCCTAAATCCAGCTTGCTCCTTTGGCTGATTTTCATCGAGGGTGTTAGTTAGTCTAAATAATATAATTTTTGAAAAGATCTTATATATGTTAGACATTAAGCCTATCGGCCTATAATTGCCAATGTCTATTTTGTCTCCTTTTTTATGTAACAAAACTATTACTGATTTCGTCCAATCTTCTGGAATATTTTCTGTTTTTATTATTTCGTTGAATAAATTGGTTAGTTTGGGGACAATCACTGGCATTGATATTTTAAGAAGTTCATTAGTAATTTGATCAGGCCCGGGTGCTTTTCCTAACTTCTGCGTAATAATAGCTCTTTCTGTTTCTTCTTTTAGAACAGGTGGTAAAGGTTCAGAATCTTGCGTGTCGTCCATCGTAGTCTTAGTGAGTTTTCCATTTTTGCTCTTATAAAGGTCCTTATAATATTCCGTAGCAATATTTAAAATTTCAACTCTTTTGCTAGAACATTTTCCCTGTTTATCCTCCATATTTAGTATCCAATGTTTCTTTAATTCTAACTCTTTAAACGCTTTCTTTATTCCGCCCGTTTTCTTAATATGATATTGAAGAGTGCTTGTCCTTCTTTGCTTTCTGTCTTTTCTTATTTGTTCTTTGATCTTTTTACTTATTTCTGCAATTTCTTTACGTGTCTCTTTATTTTTCGTGTCTTGTAGAAGCAATTTTCTTTCCTTAAGTAATTGAGTCGTTTTGGTGGATAGTATTACTTTATTATTTGTATAGACTTTCCTGACCTCAGTTTTGAGGGTATTTACAAAGTCGCAATATTTCTCCTGGATTGATTTGTTGCATTTTTCTTCTTCTTTTCTTTCTAGAATTTCTTTTAAGTTGTTCATTAGCTCCGCGTTATTTTCAATATTCACATAGGGTACCGATTTAGCTTGCAACCTTCGATTTTTCTTTACATGAGTCCCTCGTAGCGTCGCACGAATCATTTTATGGTCAGAGTTAAAATTTAAATTGTGTATAATTGACATGTCTTTAAAAACTTTTGGTTTATTGGTCATAATATAGTCGATTTCATTTCTATGTAGTCCATTTGGGGAAGTCCACGTCCATTTCTTATTCTTTTTCTTTTTGTAGAAACTGTTCAAGATGCTTAGTTTGTTTTCTAAACAGAAATTCACCAATTTTTCTCCATTTTTACTTCTGTTGCCATAACCGTGTCTTCCTATAGTATGCTCCTCGCCTCTGTGGCATACACCAATTTGCCCGTTAAAATCACCCATTAATATTATGTTTTTGTGAGCAGTATCAACAGTTTTTTGTAATTTTTGGTAAAAGTCTTCTATTTTATCTACATCTTCTTTTTTATCTGCTTCAGTTGGTGAGTATGCCTGAATAATTGACCAATATTCATCTTTTCTATTTTGTATGGGAAGTTTAATGTTGAGAATTGCTATTCTTTCAGATATTCCTTTCAATTCTTCTATTCGGTCAGTATAGCTCCGTTTTATCAAAAAACCGACACCATATTGCCCTGCTGTTTCTCCTTTGTAATATAGTATATACTTTCCGTTGTCTTCTATTCCTTCTCCTAATCTTCTCATTTCGCTTATTCCAATAATATCCCATTTAATTTCGTTGATTGCTGTTTCTAATTCAATTAGTTTCTCTGGGGTTCTTAATGATCGTGTGTTAAGCGACGCTATGTGTATGTCACAATTATTTCTCCTTTTTTGTTTATCAAACCTTAGAGGGTGTTGGTCATTTTCCCCCACGATGACCAGTCGGCTTGGGGGAGGGTGTTGCTTTATTGTTGTAGATATTTTTGTTTCTTTGTGCTGTTGTATGTTCCGTTTGCCGAGAGTCTGTTGCTATTGTTGTTTGTTTGTAGGGACATTAGTAAGAGAGTTGGATCTGTTTCTCATCACATCGAACGCGTTAGTTCTATTAGCCTTAAAGGCTATGGAGGTTTGCTGTTTTTTAGGTTGCATGTCCGAAGAATGCGGTGAAGAAGATGTTTCCCGTTTTCGTTTTGTTTCATTTCCCTTCACTACAAGCTTGTCATATTTCAAAAATGCTATTTTTCCCTTTTTCCTTTCTTCTACCAGCTCCGCCTGTAAAGCTTTCCTTTTAGCTAGAACTTCCCTTGGATAGTCTTCCGTGACATATATCTTCTTAAGATCCTTCTTGTTTCTGATTATCTCTCTCTTTTTCCATCCGTTCACGAAAGAACAGAGGATTGGCCTCGGTTTATTACCTTCTCTATCTTTATTTCCTATTCGGTATATGTTGTTTATTCCATTTTCTTCTATATCAATGTTTATGTCGCTTTTAAATGTTTTCTTTATATTATTTATTAATTCCAATGTTGATTTTTCTATTTCATCCACGCCAAATATAATTATATTGTTATTTCTTTTTTCTCTTTTTAAATATTCTATCTCTTTTTCCTGATTTTCTACTTTTAATTTTAAACTTTTATTTTCCTCTATAATCGAGATTAATTTTTCATCCATTCTAGTCATTATGTTATTTGTAATAGATTCTGTAAGTTCCGTGGATTGATGTTGCATTTCTAATTTAATTTTATCGAACAAAAGTTGGAATTGTGTATCCATTTTTATTATTAAGTTTGCTTGGAACGAAACGTAATGGTAGAAACTAGTAGAATTTTTCCAACACTTGCAACACTGGCTTATATGTCAATCGTTGACTGTCACAGTAAACTGCCAGGACTGTCAAAGTCAAAGGGTAGGTATAAAAATATATTTTATCTGATATAATGATTATTGACTTGTGAATTAGTCTAAGGTCTAACCTCAAAATGTGTTGATACGTGTTCTTCTTTCTTGTGATGTAATGTGCACGTTTCACCCTCGTTAATATCTCCAACACTTTAAGGCCTTCTTTTTGTTGTTGTAAGGCAATACTCTTGAGTGTATGATGTTTAGAACTAATTTTAGCGTAATTTTATACGGACGTTGATGTTTACACTTCAAAGCCCGGAAACGGAACCCCCGGAACGGCACACGAGAAGTACCAGCTTTCAAATACAAAAGAATCATCGAAATCGGTTCACCCAGTAAAAAGTTATGAGTTAACACACTTAAAAAAACATACAGTCGAATTGAGTACCGTCTCCTTTTTGGAAGTCGGCAGAAAAACAGCGGTTGCCAACCAACTTTGCAAGCGTAGCAAATATAGCAAGTATCCCCCTTAAGAGGCAACATCTGGGGAAGGTCTATGTCCAGCAGTGGACTTTTGATAGACTGTAATTAATTAATGATAGATAATATCTTGACGGAACAGAGAGGAATAGGTAATACGTTCGTAATCGATTTATTAGTAGTTGCGATGGAGCGAGATAATTTAAAATTAAACATTTTGTACAGCCGACTTCAATATAAATTATTAAGAATAACTCAAAAACTATTGCTCAGCCCTTGATCAAATTTATATTGCTTTTTTATTTGAAAGCACCAGCTTTCAAATAAAAAAGAATCATCGAAATCGATTCACCCAGTAAGAAGTTCTGAGGTAACACACATAAAAAAACATACAGTCGAATTGAATACCGTCTCCTTTTTGAAGTCGGTAGAAAAGGAGAGACAGACCGCGGTCGTGCCGCGGTATTTATACTATCATAGCAATGATAATGGTTATGGTAATGACAGCGGTAATGGTGCCGTTAACCGTTTTGTCACTTATTATATAAACAAGTAACTCATTACAATTCTGACGTTACTATCGAGATCTAAGTTCATGTTTTTGTATGTCATTAGATAATTGAAATTAAATCGATCGGAATAAACAATCAAATAGTGTAATTAAATACAAGTTACTGGCGCACGTCACTCTATGGGCCAAGGACCCTCTTTGCCCTTCCCGTCCCCCACACTTAATGAATATTAAGAAACAGAGTATTGGGCAATATTTACACGTAACAAGAGTTGCTTAGTATAGATGTATAAGTTTGAATAAACATAACGTAAATTAAAATTATAATTTACACACATAAAAACAAATTTTGCGAATTTCATTGCGTGTATTTTAACTTACTTATTTTTAATTTACCCATGGTCAAGTCCTAAAGTCGTAGTTAACCCGGCTACCTTTAGCTTTTGAATGTTAATTTTTGGTCCAATCTACGCAGAACAAGCTTTAGTACCTTAGTCTTGCAGTGGTATGCTTTGGTTTGGATTCCATTTTATTGTTATAGGATCCCAAGCAGATGGTGGCACCCATTCATTTTCTCTATTGAAATTTAGATGTTTTTGGAACGAATTTCTTTATCTGACGGTACGAGTTTGGCGGACGGGGGCTAGACGACAAAAAGTGTAAGATTTTTCCGTCACGGCCACTTCTGACGTAGCGTAGACGGCCTTGGTGGCTATAAGGAAACGAGATGTAATAACATCCATCTCCCTCGCACTTTTTCTTATCTTGCCATGAAAGAAATAATATTTAATTTGAAATGACGCTTCATTTTAATAGACGCTAGTAATTCATTTATTTGTAATCAATAATATGTTTATCAATAATAATATACCACGGAAGGAACTTCTTTCCAACCGAGTGTTCCACGACACTCACGCATTTTTTTTTATTTCAATAGCCTCGCGAATCATCCTTGGTAACAATCAGTGTTCTTTTAGGAGGACTCGTGATCTATTAAATCTGATCTGATGTAATGGCGGGGATGATCCTGAACATGTTCAAAGACTGCTCATTTCTCGGAGCCTTCCCACGACCTTCTTAAAATACATGCAATGAAATCCATAAAATTAGTTTTATTCAATGTGTGGTAAATAATGTCTCGTGTAAATATAAGAAATCATTATATAAATTTTAATAAATTATGGTTATTTCAACAGTTTCTAAATATTAAGTTGTACATCTTTCACAATACAATACACTTAAAATAAATTAAAATATCATTTATCATACTACATCACTTTAAGATGAACCTGAACTAATGCCGTGGATCTTCATACATGACATCTAGCGTGACACAACCAAGGAAATTTCGAAGACCGATCGTACCCCAGGGACGCTACCTGTGCGGGCTTGAAGAACAAGAAGCACAATATACGCTTTGAATTCTTCACTACTATCGGTATATTAAGATTAAGAAACGTGTCAAGAAAATCAACACATTTACAGCAAAATTATAATTAATGATGTAGATATACTGGTCCGTGCTATAGCTTAATGAGTCGGTGAAACTGCACTACTAAACCGTAGAAATAAAGAAAACCGTGTAAATACATATGTTAGGTTTTGTTTAATAATTATTACAAGACTACAAGTAGGTATTGTAACTTTTACAATATCTTTCACGATCTTCTCATCGGTTTAATAGAAGTCTGTTCTAACACACTCAGGAAAAAACTGTTCTGAAAGTATATCGTATCTCCAAGTACCTTTTGATAATAGTTACAGTATGTATAGCTGCTTGTTTTTGTACAATATTTATGTCTATATTGGCTTCTAACTTATCACTGTGCCTCTTTAGTCATTTTGCAGACACTACTCTCGCCCCGACTACAATCGGTAAGATCATCGGTCGTCTGTGTGTTCTATGGGCGATTGATTTCAGTCTTTAAATATAATGATATTTACCGAGTTTTTCTATCTCTTTCGCTCTTTCGCTCTATAACATGTATATATATATATATATATATATATATATATATATATATATATATATATATATATATATATATATATATATATATATATATATTATTCCAAGAAACACAATTTTCTTACTTATTTAGCGCTTAACTACAATCCCACCTGATGGTAAGTGGTGATGTAGCCGAATATAGTGAAGCGCACTGACTTAACAAAAGCCGTTGTAATCGCAAATACAGATGCTGGCGTCTGCTTCCACTCCATTGTACGCATTATAAACGATGTAGCAAGCTGTTAGGTTCGAATGCGTGGTAATTCGACAACATAAGGGTGGAGAGACTGGCCGAGAGTGTTGGTGAACGATGGTGGAAGGGAGGTTAAACTTATGCCGCGCTTCATTCCGGATTTGAATCCGAGACTCTTTGCTAAGCCAGTGCGCCACGGAGCCGTCAGCCGTACGTGATAAAATAAGAATATATAAAAACATGTAAGAAACAAAATTTATTTTATTTTACTATATTATATTATAGAAATAAAATATTAGAAAGGCTAAAACAAAATTAAATACAACATTATTATGCTAATAACCTTTTATTTTTATTATGTTATACCAAATATCTTTATAACTTTAAACATGTATGACGCTCTATCATTAGCTATCAATTACTTAAAGTTTTCCTTCTGTTATCTATTAACATCTTGCCTTTTTGATTTTTTGTGGTACATCTAATTATCGAAACTTTGTTTGCTTAAATAAACTATTAGCCGACGTGACTTGAGCGAGATTCTCTTATTGGACTTGTCATTAATGTGTTGATGTTGTTTTGGAATGCCTTATCAGTGCGGGACGATTCTACCGATGTGTCTGAGCAAGGCTCCGTTTTCTTTTTTTATATTAACATCGGAAAATTTCCATAATAATCAGTACGCCTGACAATTGATGCGCACATTAAAATCTGCCAATTATCAGACTGTAAATTTTAGGTCCAGTTTTCATAATGTTTTTATTACTTCCCTTAATCTTTGAACACACCATTTTGAATACGTGGGAATATTCTCTTTGTGTTTTTGTTTATAGTTTTATTACATTGTTTGAAACGGTAAGAACTTGTTTAGCAATGTTTTGTAGTCATTTTACCTTTTACCTTTAAAAAAAAGTTACCTTTTGTATTTTTATTGTGTTTGGAAATGTTTCACCTTCCACGCTTATATAGATAGGTGTCATACATTTTCCTAACGTCGAGTTAAACTCAGTCGTCCAGATACTATTAGATAATATACGCATAATATGGTGTTTTTTTTTAATGTACATTCTGATAAACATGTCATTATATAAATTAAATAAAATCACTATAATCAAGTAGTTTGGCTATTAAGTCCAATTTGATGCAGCAGTGATCGCAATGTCTTCTTATTAAGGAAAATCATTTGTTAAACTATAATCTACTAATAACCGTATTGGAGTTTTAAAATACCTTATGTTCTCATTTTCAACATCACTTAATCTTAATTAATTTGAAATCTCGTTCAAAAAGCCTGTGTTAAGTAACATATTTATTTAATTGCATTAAAAATGTCATTTGTATAAAGCAAATTGTTTGTTTTGATTGATCCGTGGAGGAACCATGCCCGTTGTCACGTACACGCCACTCTAATGGAAGTTCATCGATATTACTAATCGATTATTAATTGCATTTAAATATTATAACCAATTTAATAATTATTCACGAAGGAAATACGTGGAGCAAAATATCGCAAAGTAAACACGGTTCATGTTTTGAATCAATAGATATTTCGAGGGACATACGGAAATTCTAGACTGTATAATGAAATTGTTGAAAAAAAAACATATTGTGACATACTTATTCAGAATCATAAACGATATATACTGGGCATATAAAAGGTGGCTATACCGCCATCTGCCGGAAGCAATGAAGGATTTTGAGCTGTTCGCGCCTGTAACGCCTGGCACATGCTACACATTAAAATTAATATACCAATACCAGTTATACCGTTACTCGACTCCAAAGAGGCAGTCATTTCTTCATGCGGCATGTATACGCCTTTACCAGAAAATATCCATGACATATCTATCAGCAAGTTTAAAATGTTTACTAAGCAAAAATTATTTAATAAGAGTTATTATACTACAAATGAGTACATAATTTTTTTTTAATAGGAAAGGGTGACAAACGAGCACACAGTCCACCTGATGGTAAGTGGTTGCTGTGGCCCATAGACATCTACATCTATCCTCGTTTGCGAATCAAGGAATTTGCGAAATTGCGTGAGGACTAAGATAGAATGCCTCTTTTCCAGTAAAAAGGGTCTCCGGTTCTCTACACTCACCATACGAAACACAGCAGCATTAAGCTGCTATTTTACGCTGGTATTCTGTGAGAGCGTGGTCCTTCCCCGGTCGAGCCGACGCATTCGTGCTAAAACTATACTGTTAATATAGCTACAGCATGGCTCTACCACGTAAACATAATTGATAATAACTATGGGAATGAGGTGCTTACTACCATACTGTTTCTAAATGTGTTCATACTTAATTGTATAAAATATTATTTTGTAAATTAATGAATCAAAGAAAAGTCCCATTGGGTTTCTTGCTGGTTCTTCCCAGAACAGAGGTTTTTTCCAAACTGGTGGTAAAATTTATTCTTATAATTTGTATTGAATAAAAATTATTGTATTCTATTATATTCTATTCCAATATCCACGGGACGAAATAGAGTGTTTGATTCTCTTACGTCGCCAACACATGGCATGTTAACATTTTCACTGTCCGGTTTTCAGACACAATAGTATGACCAATGAATAAGACAATAGCAACGACCTATATGCACTAGCACGGGACAGCGAAAGGTTTAACATACAACTGTGCCCATTATGCGTTGAAATGTCTCTTTCTTTGTTAGAAACTATTGCTTGCATGCGATCAGCACTCCAAAGTTTCGTCGTGATCAGATGAATATAATATGATTGGATAAATGCCAAACAAGTATTCATTTCAATATTCATTTTAAATTAACCTATCAGTTTCTTAGCATTTATCAATTATTCTTCCAATGTTTCTGGAGACTTTCAGAGTCAGAGTCGTTAACGAGATGGATTGCATCACAAAATAAAGTTCTCACAAAGCATGATTTCCATTCTATACTATACACATACACAGACCGAAGGCAGAGAGCGCAGCATCAAGGCTGCAACTGATGCTAATCAAACCGCCTGCTGTACGTAGCCATTACAGTAAATTAGATAAGATTTTGAAGAATTTTGCCAAACGATGTTATTACACAAAATCAAGAAGGAAAAAGCGAGGGTCCATGTACATCAGTGGGGTAAAAGAAAGAAAGAATTGTTTAGTACACTGACCCAATAGTAATATGTGGATAACGGTTGTAAGATTATTAAGTTTAAATATAGTATTGCGTTTAATAATAGGATTATATTGTACAATTGTTTGTCATCCCAAATAAAGAGAAAAACAAAGAAAAATGCTTACTTGGAAAAACACACCATTAGAAGTAAAAACATCGTAGGCATTAAAAATAAAATCAATAGTTATGTGATGTCAAAAAGATAGCAGCAGTAAAGATCTGTCTCCACAACACTAAGTTTCAGTTGGTAGTTCAGTAAAATGATTCAACGAAAGACCGGATATGATATACTTATATGCGATGAAGACGATATAAATACATAAATACACTGAAGCTGAAAATCAAATAATACACATTGAATTACAACAAAACAAAAAGTAAAGTAGATCGTATTTTTATTTTATACACGAGGCTGTTCGGTCAAGACCTTAGTGATGTGGAATAAAATATAATAGAATAAGTTTTTATTCAATATATTTAGATTACATGTGTTTCTTATTGAGAGTCATTTTTTACTTTTATCACTTGTTTGGAGGAAACCTCAGTCCTGGGAAGAACCAGGAAGGAACACAGCTGCACTTTTTTTACATTTATTTTATTAATTATAAAGTCTTCAACTTATTTATTGTTGAACATTTTCAACTTAATTGAAATACGCGCGCAATTTCCGCCTACATTTCGCAGAGAGCGGGGCGCTACAACTTCTTTTGCTTTGTGTAAAATGAATTCAATTCAAAATGTATGTTAGCAACAAGGCCTTGGCCGTAAGAATGTCAAACATAGCACTACACGCGCCGCCAAATAGTTGCGGAAGCTATTTACAGGACAGTGCGATCTTTTATTGTTACAATTTATTTTTATTTTGTTATCGATTAAATACCTAATCTATGTTGAAGTTATGATTTGTGATTGTGTTAAGGATGTGGTGATTAAATTAAATGAATCAATAATAAAAAATGTAGATTAATTGATTTTAAGTGTTTCATGTTATTACAGTTATAGCTATCACACTTTGAGCTGTTGATTGTTTCTGGTACTACTGATTCATTACTCGAATAAAAATAAAAAACATACGTGTACTTATGTACGAAAGTAGGAAGTTATACTTCTTTACGTAACAAAACAAAAATAACTAAAATAGTAAAATAATAAATATCTTAAATATAGTTATCAGTTCCCACGAAAACTTGAGAGACAGTTACTCACTGAAGTTGTCGCTTTGAGGTGTCAGTGGGCGCGCGCATCGTTACAACCTCATGCTGTCGGTTTTAGATGTCGCTGTGCTTTTTTTTACGATTCCTAAAACGGCGTATCGTAAAAATTCACTTTCATCATTTTTCCTAAACGCACCAAAAGAAGTATAACTTCAAAAATCATCACCGAGATCACATGCCCGCCTGCCAATAGCGGTAGCAACAAAAGCCCTCTTCATGAGGGAGACGAATGGAAGTCTGCAACTGGATGTATCCATTTTTTTATAGAATAGGAAGATAACAAGCATGTTGCTAACCTGATGGTAAGTGTCGACCGCCACCCATGAATAACTGTTCATGACTACTGCATCGCCAGCGGAATTGCCTTTTGAAAAAGGTTAACCGCATTTCTTAAAGGTCCCTAAGTTGTATCGGTCAACAAAGTAGTGCGAGGAAGAAAATCCCTAGAAAAACGCATAGTGGTTGACCGCCCAGTATCCAGATAAAGTGTATCATATGGTGAGCTTTATCTCGATGGTCTTTTGTGAAATTTGGCAGCTGGAATTAATCCGAACAATTCCTCAGAGCACTGTAGCAGCGCCAGTGCTTTGAAAAAGGTTAAGTTGTTTGGATGTCTCCTGTCTCAGGCAAGACAAGACAAGGAAATGAAGACATATAACATATCTGTCTTCATTTGCTCATTTCGAAATTCGAAAAATGTACAGAAACTGCGATTTTTTGAGCACTTACAGATTCAGTCCTAAATGTAAGCATTACGCGTGTGAGACGATTGTCACGAGTTTTGTTTAAACATGTGTTGGACTGTTATACCCAGACTTTTGTATACGGTTGCGTAAACTGAAAATATTAACGCTGTAATGTTTGCACGTAAAATGCCGTTTCGTGCAAACATTATGGCATAAATCTTTTGTACGTGTAATTTCATTATTATAACAAATGTTACTTTTAACGAACGTTCATTCTTTGTCTACTTAAATTACATCATCAACATTACAGCCCTTCACGTCCACGGCTTAACGAAGGCCTCCTCAAGGAACGTCACAAAGTACTTTAATTTGAAAAGTTAAATTAAATTATTCTTTATTAAATTAATCTTATTTCTGATTGAATTCCAGTCCTGGGAACAGGTTACGTCTTATTTCAGAGAAGGTTTTGGAGCAATAACTTCGCTGCTCTACTTTTAGGTGGAAGAAAGTCCTGGGCTAAGTACTCGCCGTAAATTTCACACTATACGAACAACCAGGATAAGATCCCCACCACCACCAATGAAATTGTTAATCCCAATTTAAAATGTTGATTTACTACTTGCTTGGCCGTGAAAGCATCACGAAGAACTTGCATGTTTAGTAATGCATGACATGTGAGGAAACCTGCATGTGTTACCTGTACCATTCATAAAATTGTTACTTGTAATTTACTTGTAATTTTAGTTTGTTTTACGGTGAAGCCGTAGTAGCTCAGATGGTTAGCACTCGGTGTAAATTTCACAGTACGCGAGCAACCCGAGTTTAATCCCCGCTGGAACCAATAACATTGTTAATTGCAATTTTAGGTGCTGATTTACCATGTACTCGGCGGTAAAGGAAAACATCGTGACGAAACCTGCATGTCTGAGAAATAAGAAATTAGAGAGAAAAAAAAATTCGAAGAAATCATGTGAAGTTCGCCAACACGCTGTACGAACTTCACACTATACAGGAGAGAGCGACGGAAATTTCCTTGCCTGTGCCCAGCAGTGGGACGTATAAAGGCTGTAACATTAATTTTTTTAACTTTACGATAAAGAAAAATATCTAAGGAAATTATATTTTGAAGCCTTTCTTTATGGAAAAAGGGTAGTAAACGAGCACACAGCTCACCCGATGGTAAGTGGATGCTGTGGCCCATAGACGTCTACATTTGTCTTCAATTTGGAATCAAAATGCAGATGCGTTGTCACCCGTGGGGACTAAGATGGAATGCCTCGTTTCCAATAAAAAGTGTCTTCAATTTTCTACACTCATCACACGAAACACAGCAACATTAAGCTGCTATTTTACGGTGGTACGTAGGTTACTCAATAAGTTTTGAGATGCTCGAAATTTAAAAATGGAACGCACCCTTGTTATATGTTTCTAAAAAGCTAATTTATTTAAAAATAGAACTCCATAAGACAATTGCTCAATATTAAAAAAAAAAAACAAAGTTCTATTAATTTTCCTGCACCGCTTCCCGCGCTTTTCATTTAAAACGATGGATCATTTGCGCGCTATGATATATATTATGATTTTAACAAAACAATTAAGTTTACAACGGTTACAGTCAGCATTAGGGGACTTAGTTCCATCACGCGCAACAACTTTTAAGTGGTTTGCTGAATTCAAAATGGGTAAAATTAATCTTAAAGATGACCAAAGAACCGGGGCCCCGAAAACAGCAGTAACGGCAGAAAATGTATGGACTACTGAAATGTTGGTGCGAGAAGACCCACGAATCACATATATGGACATCGAAAAGATTGTAAGTTTAAATTAGTTAAAGATTAGTTCGGGAAGAATTCATACCATCCTACATCAACATCTTGGAGTGAGGAAGCTTTGTTGTGGATGGATCCCTCGTTTGCTCTCCGAAAGCGAAAAACAGACTCGTGTGGATTGGTGCCATGAAATCTACGTTTGAAAACGGGGCATCTAGGTGTGTTTAAGAAATCGTTACTGGTGACGAGACATGGATCTATCAATATGATCCGGAAAATAAAAGGCAATCATCGGTATGGGTCTACTCAGAAGGACAGTACCGACAAAACTGCAAAGTCCTCGCAACGTCGGCAAAAAAATGGTGGCTAGTTTTTTTCGACGAGACGTCAATGCTGGAAAATTGTAGGTCAGTCAACTCTGAATGCCATACTTGCATTACCCAAAGCTTTTCAAGCTGTGTGGGAGAGAAGACCAAAGACCGGGTTTCGGGGAATCTCGCTGCATCACGATAACGCCTCTTCACATACCTCCCTTAGAACAAAAGCATTTATTGAGGAATCTGGTGTTGAAACTCTAAGTCACTCACCCTACAGCCCTGACTTAGCTCCTTGTGATTTCTTTTTGTACCCAAGAGTCAAAGAAAAAATAAAACGCAAGTTTTTTTCAAGCGCCGAAGAAGCCGCGAATGGGACTTTGTATAGAGCATGATGGAGAATATTTTGAAAAGATGTAAAATAAATATTAATTGTATCTAGAATACTTTTTGTATATCTCAAAACTTATTGAGTGACTTACGTATTCTGAGAGAGCGTGATCCTACCCGACGATCCTACTCGAGCCGACCCGAACATAGCTGCACCGTGGTTCTGGTTCTCTTTTGTATGTAAGTGTGGGTTTTAATAATTATTCTATACACTTTTTTATCTTTCAGCACTGACTTCTGAAGCTGCTATGTGGAAATTATTTCATTCCTTTTAGTAAATTATAGGCTATTAATTTTATTACGGAGTTTCTCTGCGTGATAAACTTAGGAATGAGGATATCCGCAGTAGAACCAGAGTGACCGACATAGCCCAACGGATTAGTAAGCTGAAGTGGCAGTGGGCCGGCCATATCGCTCGAAGAACCGACAACCGATGGGGAAGAAAGGTTCTCGAGTGGCAGCCTCGTACCGGTAGGCGAAGTGTAGGGCGTCCCCCCACGAGATGGAGTGACGACCTGGTAAGACATGCAGGAAGTCGATGGATGCAGGTGGCTCAGGACCGTGCTTTGTGGCATTCTTTGGGGGAGGCCTATGTTCAGCAGTGGACTTGTGAAGGGCTGTAATGATGATGATGATGAATTTTATTAAAAGTTTAAATTTGGCATTTCTTAACTAAAAATTGATGATTTCCTCTCAGATTGTCAAATATAACTACCTCCAGCCACACGATACATATAGAGTACAAACCGTCTCTAAACTCATTCCTTCCATAACAAAGCAGTATCCTAGTTAAGGAACGAGCGTGTTCCTGTTATTTAGTTATTGTCACGCAATACGCGGAGCCGGTCACCCAGCGGTTGGCGCCGTGTCACGCCTCATCACGGAACGTCATCTCGCGGTACCATACAGCACGGCGTAAGTCAAATGCGGGGAGTGTGCCCTCCCCCCCCCCCTCCTATCCTCCGCACGGGCATTGTTGTCACATTCCTTAATACAGCGATCAGCGCGAATCAAACTTTAGGATTATTTTTCAACTTTCTAGGATGTATACAGTCTTTCATATTTACCGTAGTTATGTATCAAATTGAGAGAAGAAGAAGCAAATGGTTCACCAGATAATAATTGAGGAGTTACTGAACAAAAGACTTGATTGACTATCATGAGCATTTTTTTTACAAGTTTTTCGAGTTTTCAGTTTTTTTTTTTTAATTACTTTATGGGTAGGTAGATACTGCGGCCCATAGACATATATATCTATCCTCAGTTAAGGATTAATATGCAGATATGTCGTCACTCCTAAGGACTAAATTGGAAGCCTTATTTCCAGTAAAAGGCTCTCCGGTCGTCCGAGCAGATCACTTCAAAAAAAATCCTTGTGAAAAAAATTAAAATCGATATCCTTATCTAAATTCCATCAATACACGTGTATTTCTATTAACCTTGGCACGTGGGAACAAAATTCGTTTTACTCTTACACATCCGTGAGAAAATTTTGTTAAATGTCGATATATCCATATCAAATCGAGTTTTCTCGATCAATTCGAATAAATTTTAGTGGCATGAACTTTGTCAACTAAAATCTTAAGTGATTTTATCTTCTCTACATAGTATAAAAACAAATCGCTTCCCACCGTTTCTACTCTTAGATCTTTTTAATGACGTAATTGTTTTGATGCGGTTTCCATCAATAGACAAAATGATTCAAGAGGAAGGTATATAATATGTATAATACATGCAATTATATACTATATAATTCTTCTGCCCGTGTGTATGTGACTGAACTCCTTCTAAACGCCTGGACCGATTTTGATGAAATTTTGTGTGTGTGATTAAGTTGATCACAGAATGGTTTAAATTCACAATTGGACCCGGTAGGTGGCGTTGTTGTCGAGATCCAGAAATCAACCGTGCGAAGTCGGGGCGGATCGCTTGTAATCAACATAACGGGTTCTGTTTAAACCATTATCATTAATATCTTGGTAATGGTTACCTTTGAATTAATTTCACTAACAAATTTAACGTTTTTTTTTATATGGGGATATATTTGGTTTACTTGGGGAGGCCTACGCAAGATGTAAAATGGTGACCTAAGATACAGGTTTTACCTATTTCAGGCACCAGTTTTTCACCTAACAAAAGTATTTTATCAGATGTACACACATATTTTTGTTGTTTTCTGAATGTATAGTGTTGGTGGAAATAAATAAATAAAATACCTAACACTGACGATGGGGCGTCAAAAGTTCGACATTCGGTACTGCTATCACCAATCAGTCCAACAAGGGCAACCATTATGGTAAGTCATGCCCAGCAGTGGACTTTTATAAGCTGATGAAGAAGAATAAGAAATTACTTTTAGATATGATGAATATTATTCTAGAGGAATGATCACACTATGATGAGAGGTAAAGAACTACGCTGACATTAAATACCAACTTTAAATAGCAGCATAAAGCTGCTGTCTTTCGTATGGTGAATGTAGAGAGTTGGAGACCCTTTCAACTGGCAACGAGGTATTCCAACTTAATACTCAGAGGTGACACACCTGCATTTTAATTCTTAATCGAGGACATAGTTGACTATTGGCCACACCATTATCATCGGCAGGTAACTTACCATCAGGTGGTATGCTCGTTCGTCACCCTTTTTTATTTATTATAATAGTATAGAATTTAATAGAATAGAATGGAATATTTTTGTTTCAATATAGATTACATGTAATTCTTACTGAAAATCATATTTTTACTTTTACCACTGTATTGGTACGGAAGAAACTCTATCCTGGAAAGACACCCAGCAAAAAAACCCGGTGGCACATTTTTTAAAGTAAATTATACAATATGAAATGTTGTACAAACTATTTACAAAATTTATTTTAGAAACAGCTTGGAAGCGACCATAGTCATAGTCATTTATTTCATTAATAACAAAATACATTGTGTTGGAAATTACATGTTAATTTAATAAGATTTAAAAAATAACATTATCATTTATGCAATACTAAATCAACCACCTCATTCCCAGGGGTTATTATCAACCATATTATTTATTTATATTATAATAACCCTTTTTATACAGTTTTTATTTAATAAGATAATTAAACTTGGTAATAGAGAGACTTTGTATATTTTCTGCCGACTTCCAAAAAGGAGACGGTACTCAATTCGACGCGTATGTTTTTTTTATGTGTGTTACCTCATAACTTTTTACTGGGTGAACCGATTTCGATGATCCTTTTTTTATATGAAAGCTGATACTTTTCGTGTGGTCCCATATGAATTTGATCAAGGTCTGACCAATAGTTTTTGAGTTATTTGAGTTATTCTGAATAACTTATATTGAAGTCGGCTGTACAAAATTTTTAATTTTAAATTATCTGGGACTTTGTTGTAATAGTGTAATAATACTATTCATACATTATTATTATAAAAAAATATAGTCCCTGTTTATACGTAGAAGTTTGAGCGCCGCTATCCCGGCTAGATAGAAGGATGTAGCACAGGAGTGCCAGCCAACAATTGTAGCTCAAGTGAACACATCCTTATCACCATAATGGTTTGCTTGAGAACCGCGTCTTGACAATGCTCCGCCGGCCAGCGTCATTTCACTTCCTACTTCTCCGCAGTTAGTGCGTGCCAGCTAGGAGATAATAGTTTGTAGTGGTAAACATTTTAAATTGAATATAGATACATTTGCGTCGTATCACAAGTTTGAAAAATTCTTTTATCTTGTGAAAAACAAAAAAAAACAAAAAGATTTGCAAATTTCCTAATTATTTAAACAGATCAGTACTTAACTATTGAAAGGGGTCATTAGCTACATTATAACTCATTATTTATATTATTACACAATAGCCTAATGGCAAGGCGCGGACCGCGAACTCAAAAGGTCGCGAGTTCGAATCCGCCATTCGACTACTGTCGTGATCCACTTCGAAAATATGCATTTTAAGCTTAGCATAGAGTGATTAAATGGAACATTAGTAATGTGAATAGTATTACTAGTTTTTTTTTTAAATACTTTATGAACCTTTTCTGAAATAAGGTTTATTATCATTATCAGCTAATATTTCTTAAAAAAGTAATTTAAAAAATACTAAATCAAGAATCACGGGGGGCAACCCCGTGATAGCAAAAGAAAAAGAGGCAGACAAGCAAAAAGATGAACAGATGATATCAAGATTATTGGAGGGACAATCTGGTCAAGAAAAGCTAACAACAGAGAAGAATGGAAAAAGCTGGAAGAGGCCTATGTGTCACAGGACACGCTGACTACTAAACTGGGAAATACGATATTCTAGACTATTATTAAGTTAAAACAATCATCTACTATGTTAAAATATTGTTTAGTATCAGCAATTAAGGCTTAATAAAAATAGAATAAAAAAATTTTTAGTATATTCCTTTAGTATTCAACTTCTTCTGGTCCTCCAAAAACCTTACTCAGTTTATTTTTACTGTTAATTTTTAAAATTAGGAAAACAACCTTTGTCTCATCCCAACTCTAACAACAACATGTAAATATCATGAGGAAGCTCAAAGTTGCTTAGCGAACTATGGAGACGGCTATGCTCCACTCGAGGTTTCTCTGCATGATAAACTTAGAAATGAGCATATCCGCAGTAGAACCAGAGTAACCGACTTAGCCTTACGGATTAGTGAGCTGAAGTGACTATGGGCCGGCCATATAGTTCGAAGAACACACGAAAAGCGGTTCTCAAGTGGCAGTCTCGTATCGATAGGCAATTTGTAGGGCGACCCCTCATTTGATAGAGTGACGACCTGGTCAGACATGCAGAAAGTCAATGTATACAGGCGGCTCGGGATTTGTGGCATTACTTGGGGTATGCCTGTGTTCAGCAGTGGACTTGTGAAGGGCTGCAATGATGATGATGATGAAATATCAGTATGTCGATGTTTATATGCCCATTTTTTATATAACGTTAGCTAACGGTCCGCCTGCCGGTAAGTGGTTACTGACCCCCTGCAACCAAATCAACAGAACTACAGAATTAGAGACTAAGATTGAATAATAATGTAGCGAGTGTACCTTAGACTAACTGGACATAAGTTCTATTATTACCTGCTTACAACGGGTCTAAACGCGAATCCCACCCGGAGCTAAAAATCCAAGCCAAATTAAAAGTGCCTAAAACCTGATGTTGTAGTGTTTTTTTCCCACGGCATATTTAACAACTTTTTACATCTTACGTTAGGAATACAGTATAGGAATAGAATTAGTTTTGCGTGTAAAACATGAATAAGAAAAAATAAAAACCGGCCAAGTGCGAGTCGGACTCGCGCACCGAGGGTTCCGAACAAATCCGTAGGTATATAAGTTTAAAATTATTAAAAATATTTTTATTATATGATGTAACTAAAAATGTATACTTTTCGCAATTTTTCCTTTATCCGTGCTATAATACGTTGCTTCGTACCAAATTTTAAGATTCTGAGTTCACGGGAAGTACCCTGTAGGTTTTGATTCCCTTGCGAATGTCAAAAATTTGCGACATAAACGGCTGTATCTTTTGATTGCGTTTGCTTAGAAGTTTGATTTTTTCACAGCTCCAAGGGACAGTAGACTTAAGTATTTGAAATGAAATTCAGCTTGACAGCTCCACGCGTTCCTGAGAAAAAGGGTCTTGATAGATAGACAGACAGACGGACAACAAAGTGATCCTATAAGGGTTCCGTTTTCTCCTTTTGAGGTATGGAACCCTAATAATACATTGGTTTTAGGGATTCGGTTTAGTGAGGGTGTCGTAAGAGGAGACAGAGGGAAACAAACCAAGAGATGGGCAGCAGCGTCTTCTTTGTGGCAACTATGGCAAATGTGTACTATCATATAAGTAATACGTAGTAGAGCCATGCTGCAGCATTAGTAGTATAGTTGTAGCAAGATCGGGGAAGGACCACGCTTTCACAGAATACCAGCGTAAAATAGCAGCTTAACGCTGCTGTGATTCGTATGGTGAGTGTAGAGAACCTGAGACCCTTTTTACTGGAAAAGAGGCATTCCATCTTAGTCCTCACGGGTGACAACGCATCTGCATCTTGATTTTTAATCGAGGATAAATGTATATGGGCCACAGCATCCACTTACCATCAGGTGCACTGTGTGCTCGTTTGTCACCCTTTTTTATAAAAAAAAGTCTTCAAAATCTTATTTCCTTAGAAGTTTCTCTTCACCGTAAAGTTAAAAATTTTAAGTTACAACCTACATAAATGTTCCACTGCTGTGCACAGGCCTCCTCATTTCTGAGATGGTTTTAGGGCGAAGAAATATCCGTCGCGCTGCCCCAATGCGTGTAAGCGAACTTCACATCGGCCACCGTAACAATTACCATCAGGTGGACTGTGTGCTCGTTTGTCACCGCTCTCCTAATAAAAAAAATATAATATATCCTCGCAGGACTTCTTTGTAGAAAAACAACGATAATTTTTCCAGATTGATACGACATAGGGACCTTCAAGAAATGCGCTTACTCCTTTATAAAAGGCCGGCAACGCATCTGCAATTCCCCTGGTGTTGCGGTTGTTCATGGGCGGTGGTAGTCACTTACCATCAGGTGAGCCGTTTGCTCGTTGCCTGCACGCCATTAAAAGTATATATTAGGTTATCTATTTTTTTTAAATACTAGTAATGCTATTAAACATTACCTACTAATATTCCCTATAACCACTTCTGGTAAGCTTAAAATGCTTGTGTTAGAAGTGGTTCACGACAGTAGTCGAATGGCGGATTCGAACCCACGACCTTTCGAGTTCGCGGTCCTCGCCCTGCCATTAAACTACTGATGCTTAATCTTAATCTATGGAATGAACTTAGATAACTGTAACACATTTTAATCAGCTGTATTGGAACCCGTGATCCAGACTCAACTAACAGATACTCTGACCGCAAGTAACGCGTTTGTGGCATACATTAATTTACAAATCAAATAAATTATATATATTAAGATTTAAATTGATGTGTTAAATTAAAAACAACGACCTCTATCTAAATATGCTCTTTAAGAGAAACGTGTCTCAATTATTTATTACTTAATTTAATGGCATCTAAACACCTGTGCCGTGAGTTATCTCTTCTGTTTAAATTTAATCCGGTTATCTTTTACTGCCGCATAAGATTATCTGTTTTTTTTTTATTTATATTTGTGTCGTCTTGACCGAATTTCGGTCTCGGTGGCCAATATCAGCGGAGACTAGTCATCTGCGCAGGACAGTATTATAGTGCGTGAGTGTATGCAAAAGCACAGGTGCACGCTCTATTCCCAACAATAATCCAATGGGATTGACATCCGACACGACCAGAGTTATAAGATACGGATTTACGTGCTTTCCCAGGCAAGGGAGTGTAACACCGCCAACTTCCTGACTCTGGGCTGTTACTAAGAATTTATTTACAAAAAAAAAACCCACTAAGTAATTTTGGCCCCACCCAGGATTCGAACCCGGGACCTCATGATCAGCGACCGCGTGTACGACCACTAGCCCAACGAGGCAGTCAACTATTATCTAATCTGATTCTCTCAGGATTTTCTCAGAATTGACAACGCATCTGGATTTCGATTCGTAATCGATGATAGCGGTAGTTAAATAAGACTTACAGTGGAGCACCTGAAACGTCAGGAATCTATACAAATAAATAAAATTGAAGTATCTGTTTGTAATGTCAAAATAACAGCTTGAATTATAATATTATACTTATAACCAAAAAAAAAACACTTTTTTAAATTTTGTTCTGTTTCTCTGTACCGGCAAATCTCCGAAACTGCTGAACCGATTTTGACGGGTCGGGATAAAATGGTGAACAAAATTCAATTCAAATAGGTATTTATAATAATAAACTACTAAAAATTATTCTACTCGTATGCTAACGAAGTCGCGGGCACAAATAGTTAAAAATGAGTCAAATTAAACGCAATAAAATCCGTAAGATCGGTTTTATTCAATGTCGAGTATTCATGTAAATAAGAAAAACCGTGATAAAGGTAGTTGCCTATTAGCAGCGGCATTCATTTACCAACAGGTGGACTGCTTGCTCGTTACTCACACTTCTACAATAAAAACTTAGGAAAAAATGCATCGAATAAATCGCAGCACGCACACGCAATGTAATGAATAGCCTTAAAAGCATTGACTTAAAAGTTGCACTTTGTGAATCACTTACAGTAAGTATATTGAATTATTGTTTCTTAGTTCGTGTACTGTAATTTATTCTGTGGTTTATGGTCCATGTTTTCTTGTAAAAACGACGAAGCTCCTCATCGTTCCACCACTCCATTGAGTCAAAACGCACATGCTTTTAGTTTTAGTTTTAACATTCCTCCAAGAGAAAATTTATCCTTGTATCTCAAAAAAATTTTAAATATGTCATGGACACTTAAGCTGCACTTGGCCATTTGTTATTCGATATAATTAAAACCAAACACTTGAATACTTATGTGGTTATTTTTTATAATAAAAAGGTGACAAACGGGCACACAGTCCACCTGGTGGTTAGTGGATGCTGTGGCCCATTGACATCTTAATCTATTTGCCTGGTCAACTGAGCCTAACACACACAATACGCGTGGCTCGAAGATTCTGTATTTAAGACACACCACAACTTTCCGAGGTAGTTTTCGTTATTTAACAATTAAACTAATGTTAGAACAACCTTTCACCGCCTCTTAAAAAATTTAGTCGCAGTCTTAAATTAGAAAATTTATGTATTAATAATTAATAATTAAAAAGTATTAATAATTAAAAAAAATAATAGTGAATTCTTTATTATTAATGATAAAATAACTTTCCATCCAATTATAATATGAAAATGAAAATGAAAAAAAAATGTTTATTTACAGCTAAGGTGGTACAGATTATAATATACAATATAAGATAATAAAATGGAAGAACAGTAGTCTTAATTCTCTAGTATACAATTATAAACTATGATCTTATCACACCAACTAAGCTGGAGTGTATAAACTAGGGTGTATAGTTCTGTGGTCCTCACACTAGGCATGCCTGTGTCGTGAGGGCCTGATACGATTTTCTTATCACACGTGGCTTTCATAAATTGACACTGGGTCGACGTACGGTTATTACATTATGTAAGCTTTTTGTTTTTAAAATAAAATAAAATATAAATAAAATAAATATTTTAAAATTCATAAATATTAAAATAATTAATTAATTAAGAAATTAATAAATAATTAATTAATTAATTCATCATCATCATCATCATTACAGCCCTTCACAAGTCCACTGCTGAACATAGGCCTCCCCCAAAGAATGCCACAAAGCACGGTCCTGAGCCACCTGCATCCATCGACTTCCTGCATATCTTACCAGGTCGTCACTCCATCTAGTGGGGGGACGCCCTACACTTCGCCTGCCGGTACGAGGCTGCCACTCGAGACCTTTCTTCCCCATCGGTTGTCGGTTCTTCGAGCTATATGGCCGGCCCATTGCCACTTCAGCTTACTAATCCGTTGGGCTATGTCGGTCACTCTAGTTCTACTGCGGATATCCTCATTTCTGAGTTTATCACGCAGAGAAACTCCGAGCATAGCCCTCTCCATAGCTCGCTGAGCGACCTTGAGCTTCCTCATCCGGCCAGCAGTGAAGGACCACGTCTCAGTTCCGTATGTCATCACTGGCAACACGCACTGGGTGTACAGTCTCGTTTTCAAGTTTTGAGGTATACCTGACGAGAAGATGTGCCGTAATTTCCCGAACGCTGCCCAACCGAGTTGAATCCGTCGATTGACCTCTCGGTCGAAGTTGGACTTACCTAGTCGGACTATTTGTCCCAGGTAAACATACTCGTCAACAACTTCGAGCTTAGTGTTCCCAACAACTACCGGCATAGGTGTGACATGGACATTAAACATGATCTTTGTTTTGTCCATGTTCATCTTAAGACCTATCCGTTGGGAAACACTATTGAGGTCATTGAGCATAGTGCTTAGGTCCTCCAGCGATTCTGCCATAAGGACTATATCGTCGGCAAATCGAAGGTGAGTGATGTACTCGCCATTGATGTTGATACCGTATCCTTTCCAGTCCAGAAGCTTGAAAACATCTTCCAATGCAGCGGTAAAGAGTTTCGGGGATATGACGTCACCCTGTCTTACACCTCTCTGCAATTGGATAGGTTTCGTACTCTGGTTCTGTACTCGGATAGCCATCGTAGCCCTACTGTACAAGCACTTCAACACTTCGATATACCGACAGTCAACTTGGCATCGCTGAAGGGACTGCAGCACCGCCCAAATTTCGACGGAATCAAAGGCTTTCTCATAGTCCACATACGCCAGACATAGTGGCAAATTGTACTCCTCGGACTTCTGTACAATTTGCCGAAGGGTATGTATGTGGTCTATGGTGCTAAAGCCTTTTCGGAAACCGGCTTGTTCGGGAGGCTGGAAGTCGTCAAGTCTGCGCGCGAGACGATTCGTAATGACTCTCGAAAACAGCACGTAGACGCGGCTCAGAAGGGAAATCGGTCTGTAGTTCTTCAAGAGAGCGTTGTCGCCTTTCTTGAAGAACAAGACCACCGCACTTCTGCTCCACGCCTCCGGTGTAATGCCACCATAAAGGACGGAATTAAAGAGCTTCTGAAGGACTTCAAGTACCGGTTTTCCACCCGCTTTCAGAAGCTCCGCTGTAATTCCATCCTCGCCTGGGGCCTTGCCGTTTTTAAGGTGCTGGAGAGCCATTCTAATCTCGCTCAGACTGACGTCCGGGATATCATCGGAATAATGTCGGATAAGACTCGCTCTTGGATCGTTACTCACACTTGCGTGCGGCTCCAACGATGACGTGTACAGCTGCCCATAGAACCTCTCAATCTCACTCAAAATCTCAGGTGCCCCGGAAACGATGCTGCCACACTCTGTCTTCAGCTTTGACAGTTGGCGCTTTCTGGCAGACAGATCTCTGGCAAAGACTTTGGAGCCTTGGTTCCGCTCGATCGCTTCTTCAATACGAGCTGTATTGAATTTGCGTAAGTCCCGCCGCATGCATTTGGAGATCTGTCTGTTCAGTTGCCTGTATGCTGTTAAATCTGTTGAAGAATGTAGCTTCATCTCCCGTCTAACAGCCATGAGATTAAGAGTGTGATCGGAGAGTTTTTGTGTTCTTCTGCGGCGGGTCTTGCAGAACTTAGCTCCGACCGCATGGACAGTTTCCACGAGCTTGTCATTCAAATCGTCCACTTCATTGCAGTCTTCTAGGCACTGAAAACGGTTTTGTAACTCGAGCTGAAAGGTTTCGGGACTTTGGATTAGAGCACGAGGGGGACGGAGCGTTGACTTCATTAGACGAGACCTCTCCAACTTAACGTTTAAGTTCAGTGTGCCTCTAACCATTCGGTGATCGCTGCCGGTTTTCACCCTCGCGATCACTGAGACATCACTGAACAGTTGTCGTCTGGTCGTCATAATGAAGTCAATCTCATTTTTTGTCGAACCGTCGGGGCTCGACCAGGTCCACTTCCTGTGGGGCCGCTTCTGGAAGAAAGAGTTCATCATAAAGAGTCCCTCTTTCTCCATGAAGTCGGCCAGCTGCTGGCCCCTTGGGTTCCGTTGCCCTATTCCAAATTTCCCTACTTTCAGCTCACCGTTCTCTCTTGTGCCTAGTTTTGCATTGAAGTCTCCCATTAACACCGTATATTGGGTTTTGGAGGAATGCATGGCTCTAGAGATATCCTCATACATTTCCTCCACCTCCTGATCGGGGTGTGCCGAGGTTGGTGCGTAAACCTGTATGACCTTCAGCGAATACCGTTTGGTGATTCTGAGTATAAGGTACGCAACCCTCGTCGACACACTCTCAATCTTTACAACGTTGTTAACGAGAGACTTGTGGACGATAAATCCGACACCTCCTTGGGACAGATGGTCGCCCTCCCGGTAATAGAGCAAGTTGCCGGATTCGAGGATTACCGTGTCCTCCCCCTCTCTTCGGACTTCGGATAATCCTATAATATGCCAGCGTAACTTGTCTATCTCTTCTTCCAGCTCCACAATCTTCTCGTCAGTCCTCAGGGTGCGTGCGTTGTATGTTGCCAGGTCGAGTCGTCGTAGGTGGCAACCGAACCTCCACCGGAGATTCTTAGCACCCCCTGCCCCGCCGTTACCATGGTCGCCACCGTAGCCAGGAATAGCGGGGCCGCCGGGGACTGGGGGCCGTTTATTATTGTCATTGCTCATGGGGGGTATATTGCCATAGTTGCCGCGCTTGGCGAGCGGGTTGGCAACCGCAGTTTTTTTATTGTTATTTTGGCTATTATCAGGAAGATGCTGCTGCCCATCTCCTGCCTGTTTCCCTTTGTCGCCTTTTACGACACCCACGGGAAGATATGGGGTAGTGGATATTCTTAACCGCCACTACACGGCATAATTAATTAATAATTAATATTTAATAGTAATACGGGTGTCTTGAAGTCACCCAAGTATCGGCAAGAGTGAATAGGCTCTTGTTAAGTCAATGCGTTTTATCATCTTCGGCTACATCATCACTTACCTTCAAGTGGGACTGTAGTCAAGCGTCGGCTTAGACCTCAGAATAATAGTAAACAAAAACTCACCATTAGGGTGCTACGAGATCAAACTTAAGCGTACATTCATATCTCATCTAAAGTCCTCTGCTTAACATAGGCCTCCCCCATAAATTATCTCACAGAGGGGAACAGGATTAGGCATAGTTGCCACGCTTGGCTTGGTTTTATTTTTTCTTCCGACTTCAAAAAGGAGGCGGTACTCAATTCGACTGTATGATTTTTTTAATGTGTTACCTGTGTGTGTTACCTCATAACTTTTTTCCGGGTGAACCGATTGCAATGATTCTTTTTTTATTTGAAAGCTGGTGCTTCACATGTGCTCCCATATAAATTTGATCAAGGTCTGACTAATAGTTCTTGAGTTATTTTTAATAATTTGTATTGAAGTCGGTTGTACAAAATGTTTAATTATTTATTTTCAGTTGTTATTTGGATGACGCTGCTGCCCATCTCCTGGTGGTTTCCCTCTGTCATCTCTTACGACACCCATTGGATGAAATCAGGTAGCGGATATCAAGCATACCATAAACTGCAAATTAAACTAATCTTAGTTCTGCAATTGTAATTGCACAACTTCGAATAATTGCACGAATTACTAATTCTGAATTAAGTTGATTCTAAGACCTCTGTGAATTTTTAAAATCAGCGACAAATACCTTATATCCATCATAGTTAGCTGTTTTATAGCTTCGTACATACTAGACAAAAAATACCTGGATCAAAAGTGCCTGTAAATCATATCAGTCTTAATATATTTATTAAGATTGGCCATCACTTCAAAATTCTAATACTATCGCTTCAACAAGTCCCTACTGCATCAGACCTTGTAGACGAAACGGCAACAAACACAAATATACTATTTTTCTCGCAACAATTCGATACAATTTTACTTTATAAAATACAAACGACCCGGCCTGACTTCGCCTGCTTAGAACTATAAATGTGGCGTTAATTAGATTTAACAGGCAAAAACCATTTATTTAATAAATCTTTTGTTTTTAAAAATCTACGAGTTTTTCTGACCTTGCTCTCTTTTGATTGTGTCAGTCACAATTAGTTCAGCCATTCTGAAAATTAGTCCGTACAGATAGAGACAGACAAACAGGCGGTCAGACGGACAGACAATAATTTTAAAAATGATTCAAAGGCATTTATTTCGATATCACAGACAGAAACTTCAATTTTATTTATATGAATAGCTATATATATACAAACTAGTTGACAAGGTTCCTGTTCCGCTCTTTCCGACGCTCCTTCCTATAAAAAATCCTTAAATTCGTAAAAAAAAAATATTGAAGGTCACTTATCGGGATAAAAAATATCCTATTTCTCAAGTTGGACCAAACTGAACACAGTGTGCAAAATTTCATTGAAATCAGTTCAATAGTTTAGGAGTTCATGGCGAACAAACAATGTGACACGTAATTTTTATACATAAAGATTAAGACCTATACAACTTGTTAAAGAAAATAAACAAAGACTGAAAACTAACTATCTTTCAAAAGCGAGTTATTCAATCTCAAAGCCGTCTTGCTTGTAACTTGTAAGGTACAAGTTCATCATTCAAGTCCATACGTATTCAATTTGTTACGTTCCCACTTACCGTTCAATTCGGTCCGTCCGCGTGAGCCGTCAGGACCGTCAGGCAAATCAACACGCGCTTGTTTGCATGGAAAACATAATCATTCGACATTTTAAGAACAATACAACGATTAGGATCAATGTTCCGATGATTGTTGTGACCTCGGGCTGCCTATGATTCTTTAGGCCAATAGTTACATGTTAATCACTTTTTGTATATTAAATTAGAAGGTCGTCGTGAACAGTGTTAGATTTTATTGATATTCTGATATATTCAATTTACTTTAAGTAATATTATATTATATTTAATTTTAAATAAGCTTAAAAAAGAAAAACCGACTTCAGAAAGCAAAAATAAATTATTTCCATTTAATAACTTATAATTATAACCCATTACAACCCAATATATAAAGCCATTATGTGCAAATTATTTTAGTCTTTTTGATTTTTTAAGTTGCTTTTTATTTACATTTTTGAGTGGGCTTCTTTTATTTTTAAGAAAACGTTACCCCACACTACGATTTTCTTCAGTACCGTGGAGGCAGTTTACAAACATAAATTGCACAAGGACAAACATCCTGACCCGGAACAATCATTTGTAGGCCATACAAATACTTGTTTTGTGTGAGAATCGAACCCGCGCCCCCAGCGCTGCAATTCATTGCTAAGCCACTGCGCTACGGAACCGTCAGTATAAGGGTGACAAACGAGCACAGAGTTCACTTGATGGTAAGTGGACGCTGTGGCCCATGGACATCTAAATCTATCCTCGATTAAGGATCAATATGCATAATAGGCGTTTTCACCCCTGAGGACTACACCCACGCCTCTGAGGACAACTAATATAGCTGCAGCTTTTTTACGTGGTAGAGCCATGCTGCTGCTATATTAATAGTATAGTTGTAGCACGAATGGGTTGGCTCGACCGGGGAAGGACCACGCTCTCACAGAATACGAGCGTAAAATAGCAGCTTAATGCTGCTGTGTTTAGTATGGTGAGTGTAGAGAACCGGAGACCCTTTTTACTGGGAAAGAGGCATTCTATCTTAGTCACAACGCATCTGCGTTTTAATTCGCAAACGAAGATAGATGCAGATGTCTATGGGCCACAGCAACCACTCACCATCAGGTGGACTGTGTGCTCGTTTGTCACCCTAATTCTATAAAAAAAAGCTTGGCTCTACCACAAAAAAATATCTAAAGTTTAATGTAAACCCTAAAATGTCATCTAAGTAGTTAAATTAAAAACTTGATTCTAATATAACCTATTTATTAAATAACTAGCGATCCCCTCTTGCTTCGCATGTTTGATTTCTGGATCTCGACAACAACGCCACCTACCGGGTCCAATTGTCAATCTAAGACATTCTCTAATCAACTTAATCACAAACACAAAATTTTTAATCAACATCGGTCCAGCCGTTTAGGAGGAATTCAGTCACATACACATGGACAGAAAAAAAAAATAGTGTATAATTGTATATATTATACTTGTAAACCTTTTTGTTAAATTATTCTCTCTATTGATGAAAACTGCATCTAAATCTGTAGCGTATTTTAAAAGATCTAAGCATACAGACGGCGAGAAGCGACTTTGTTTTATACTATGTAGAGATTACTAAATAACCATTAAAATCGGCTCATAAACGAAGTTATACCCGAACATACATAAAAAAAATATACAGCCGCATTAAGATAATCCTCTTTTTCTTTTGAAATTGGTTAAAATTAATACCAATAATGTCAGTGTAAAAATAAAAAACGAATCAATACAAATTGAATCTTTTGTTAACAATACAAATTAAATTTTGTTCTATGAAGGTAATTTGTGGTTAATTTATTAAATTACATAATAACAGGACTACTATTGTCCCGGGTCTGTCTGTTTTATATAATTTATGGGTGTAACGTATCCCAACCGTAAAGCGTAACCTAATTCTAGCCTTGTAGTGGCCCGTGGGTATCGTAAGATCCTGGTGGGCCCGCAGTATCTGACGGATAACAACTCAATTTTTTAAAAGACTGCGTTTGCTAACTCACCCACCGAGCACGGTTACTATGGCAATATCCCCCCCCCCCCCTCCTATCAAACAATCTATGATGGAAACCTATATTCAGCAGTGGACTTTTATAGGCTGTAATGGATGCATAAATCCTAAAGTCGGGTGTCGTTTTCAAAACATCATTCAGATATCAGCAAATTCTTATATCAGTACGATTTATAATTCGGCTACCTTCTTAACATGATCATTCATCATTATAACCCATCACAAGTTCACCGCTGTACATAGGCCTAGGAATGCTACAAAGCACGGTTCTGGGCCACCTGCATTCATCGACTTTCTGCATCTCTTATCGGATCGTCACTCCATCTTGTGGTTTTCTTCTTTAACCGGTTTATTTGAGCTAAATGGCAGACCTATTGCCATTTCAGCTTACTTCCTTAACAGCAGGCTTGATATAATTCTTCGCTAGATGTTAGGTCTTCTGACAGAGTTTACATTCATCACCACACCTGGTAGCCCAGTCGTTATTTGCATGCGACAATTTACACCTTAGGTGCTGGCCTGCAATACCAGTACTGTATTAAAATGTAGAGAGCTATGGATGCTATGGGACTAGACTAACACTAAAAGTGGTAATCACAATTATAAACTCTGATTTACCAATTGCTTTTATCATGGAATTCATAATTTAAAAATTAAAATATTGTACAACCGACTTCAATATAAATTATTAAGAATAACTCAAAATTTATTGGTCAGACATTGATCAAATTTATATGGGACCACATGAGAAGCACCAGCTTCCAAATAAGAATAATCAAAATCGGTTCATCCAGAAAAAAGTTATGAGGTAACACACATAAAAAATAAACGTACAGTCGAATTGAGTCCCGTGTCCTTTTTGAAGTCGGTAGAAAATACATTACACTGGCAAACGTCATTTTGCACTAAAACAGGGCAGCGGACTGCTAAGCAGTATAGCAGCACTATAGAACTTGTTATAGACTCTTTTTTTAAATAGAGTTTAGGCGTTATCGATTTTCTATTATAGCATACTACTTGGGGTAATTTGGTTTTTAAGAAAACGCGGGTCTTTCTCAGTATCACTTCTATAATCTGTTTCGTACAGTGAATGTAGAGAAACGGTGCCCCTTTTCACTGGAAACGTGACATTCCACCTTAGTCTTCAGGGGTGACAACGCATCTGCATTTTCATTCTTTATCGGGGAAAGATGTAGATGTTTATGGGCCACAGTATCCACCTACCATCAGGTGGACTCGCTCGTCACTCTGATTCTATAAAAAAAAAGTTACGAAAGATCGCTTTTCGTAAATTTCACTGGCAGCCCTGATAAGCTTGTGTTGTGCCGGGTCGCGACCGGCGCACGCGTCGTTCAATCTAATTACCGCTCCCACGCCAGCACAGTCTTGATTAGCATTTTATCGACATAAACGTGCATCCCTAGGACATTTATGTCGATAAAATTTAAATATTAAATACATATTACAAAATTATTTTCATAATATAACTATTTGTTTTAGAACGGACACTTAATTTAGATTAGAGTCCATCTAATTAGCTAAAACTTTTATATTATGCACATATAACGTTAAAATAAAGTATATATTGTAGGTACCTACCTATATTACATAACGTTAAGAAACGCCTTTTATCTCTATCTATACAAATAAATAAAATTGAAGTGTCTGTTTGTAATGTCAAAATAACAGCTTTTTACTAAATGCATATGAAAGTATATATACGGTACTTATAACAAACACAAATTTTAAAATTTTTGTCTGTCTGTCTGTTTGTTTGTTCCGGCTAATCTCCGAAACGGCTGGACCGATTTCGACAGGACTTTCACTGGCAAATAGCTGTTGTTATAAGGAGTAACTTAGGCTACTTATATTTTAGAAATAGAATTATGGTTCCGCGCAATATAATTAAAACCTTAAATTATACGCGGGCGAAGTCGCGGGGAACAGCTAGAATAATCAATTGCTAGTCTTGCAATAACTTTAAAATGGCTGGATCGATTTTGATGAAATTTTCTGTGTTTGTTTCAGTGGGTCTCTGGATGATATAAACAATTCACAATAGAACACGGTAGGTGACGCTGTTGTCGAGATCCAGAAATCACCCGTACGAAACCGGGCCGGATCGCTAGTTTGCAATAATAGTGTCCATCAACAATAGCATAGATTTATGAAAGTCATACACACGGTCAAATATACTGAAGATGATCAATTGTGCTACAAAATGTCTCATAGATTATTTCCGGTGTTATGCTACAAATATCATCTATCTGTCTACTATAATAAAGCTCTAACACGACATCTGTCTGAACACGATTCACGCAAAAACTTGTGAACCGATTTGAATGGGACTTTCACTGGCAAATAGCTGATATTTTAAGGAGTAACTTAGGCTACTTTTATTTCATGTAAAGAATTAGGGTTCCGCGCAAATAAAAAAATTAAAACCCATGAAATCCATAAATTCCACGCGGATGAGGTCGCGGGGAACAGCTAGTCATTAATATGACTGGCACACTTAACGAACGTTTCGACATAATAACGTAGCCATAACGGACTCCTTCTTACTGAGGGACTCGAACTGGAGTTCTTAATACCTTCTTCACTTTTTTAAAAGTTAGGTGGTATAGGCAGATCTACAGGTCAAATATACGGGTATCGTGCATTTAAATAATACTTTTCTCACTTTAAGACCATTACGTATAGATCTTGATTTTTATTTATGTACGTAATTTTAGTTACACCCAAATTCTCTAAACATTGAAAATGAAGATAGAACATCTCAATTCCTTTTTTTTTTAATTGTTTTTCACTCGAAAATTATTATCTTTCATTTGACATAATATCAATCACCTCTTCTAGATTTAGAGTGCCCCAACTTAATTTATTAATTATTATATTTATCGATATCAACATCCCGTCCCAACTCTATCCCTCTGATTGAGCTTCGCGTTTAACAAGACTTCCTACTTAACAGAGCGAACGATAACTTCTTCGTATGTAATCATTAATTCCATCATTTTTATAACCACTTTACTTGACCGCTTAAAACTGCGTTGTTTTCGAAAACGTGAAAAAAAATTTTAGTTTTAGTTTTTTAGTAATAAACTTTTTTAATTTTTAGTAACCAACGGAACTCTGTTACTACCGCTGTCCGTCCGTCAGTCTGTCTGTCAGCGGGCTGTATGTCATGATCCGTAATAGGTAGAGAGTTGACATTTTCACAGAATATGTATTTCTGTTGCTGCTGTAACAATGAATTATAAAAATAAATTAAAAATTAATGCCCTACTAGAAACGTGTTCTACGATGGTACGGAACACTTCATGCGCGAGTCCGACTCGCACTTGGCCGACTTTTTTTTAATAGAATGATAGTGACAAACGAGCACAGTCCACCTGATGGTAAATAGATGTTGTGGACCTTAGACATCAACATCTATCCTCGAGTAAAAGTCAAAATACAGATGAGTTGTCACACCTGACGACTACGATGGAATGCCTCGTTTGCAGTAAAAATGTCTCCGGTTCTCTACGCTCACCATACGAAACACAGCAATATTGAGCTGTTATTATACACTGGTGATCTGTGAAGGCGTAGTCCATACCCGGTCGAGCCGACCCGTTCATACTGCGATCACAATACAGCTGCAGCATGGCTTTACCACCTAATAAAATTACGTTTGTTATAAAGTTAGTTTTTTTACGTTACCTTCTCACTAGAAATTTTTAGAATTAGAATTTTTTGTGGTATACACAACATAATATTATCGCATATGGTTTTAGCCAGTACTTGACTGTGAGTTTTCTTCCCCGTATTTCTTCTTTGTGGAATTGTTTACCACCGGCGATTTTTCCGAACCGATACGACTTAGGGGCCTCCAAAACAAGCTTACTCTTTTTAGGCACCTGCAATTCCCAACATGAAATACTTACACTAATAAAATCTGAGCATGTTAAAACCAAAAAATAAATTAAAAATAACCTTGACGCTTGATCTTTAAGTGGTAGAGCTATGCTGCAGCTATATTACTGTTGTAGCATAAATGGGTCCACTCGACCGGGGAAGGACCACGCTCTCACAGAATACCAGCGTGTAATAACAGTAAGCTGCTGTGTCTTGTATGGTGAGCGTAGAGAACCGGAGACTCTTTTTCTGGTAACGATGGATGCCATCTTAATCCTCAGGGGTGACAACGCATCTGCATTTTGATTCATAATCGAGGATAGATTACACTTAACATCACGTGAACTGTGTGCACGTGTTACTGTTATTCTATAAAAAAAAGTCTATACAAAATGGCAGAAAGATTGCAGTATAAGCATCTCGTTTATACCAGACGTATCTGGTATAAGCAATAGCTAACCCGCCTGCTAGACGTGGTACTTTAGACAAGTACTCGCTACAACGAAAAAGACCCATGTCTTATAGTTGACTTTTGCGGGTTAATAAAAAAAACTAAAGCTGAGTTGTCAAGACTTATATTCTGCGACATTTTAAAAGCAAAATTAACATGGAATATTGTCAATATTCCATTATTGTCAAGTATGTTTCGAGTTTTGGCAGAAACTTACCACGGATTTCTGCTTCTGTATTATTGTTCAAGTAATGGTTTAAAGTAGATTTTGATACTTAAAAGTGTTGCCACTATGTGTATGTATTAACAAATGCAAGGTGTCTCCTTTGGCGCCTCGAGTTATTAAATTATTTTTTAACATAATTTTTAATTTACTTGACACTGGCAAAAGTACAACCGTACAAGTCCATTACCCAAGAAAAAAAAGTACGTCTTTTTACTATAAGCCAGTGTTATAATAAAAACCCACCTGGTGGTAAGTGGTGCTGAAGATAGTAAACAGAAATGTCTGAGCTGAGCGTAACAGAAGCCTATTCACTCTTGCCTTGAAGACGTTAACTTATTGTGCGCCAACTCTGCTTATTTTAAATAAAACTAGTTTTAACGGATTTCATTGCGTATACTAAATTGTTTTATATTCCCGACGTTTAATCATCTATTCAACAGTTCGGAAATCATTATGTGCCCATTTTTTCTAATTGCATATGATTTGAGCACATCAAACAAAAACTTCAAATAAGCCACAACAATGTAAAGCCACGTTCACAACAATACAAAGTAACACATAATACGTTGGTCCAACTCGCCACATTAGCGCTGCGATCCGATATCAACAACGCCTAATGTCCCGACACCATAGAAAATAATAAAAAATCTCTCAAAAGAGGTCCCATACTCATCTCACATCTGACAAATTTTGGACAACAATGCCGCCTGAATGATATAAGGGTTAAACGGATCGTAATTTACAAACATAAAGAAGCAACTATAAAATTAAAAAGATGTAAAGTATATTCTATAATACACTTTATTGCATTTGTTTCAAGGTCTACAAAAATTGAACATCACATTTTAAGGAGGGTAAATACAACTATTGTTGATAGCGAAAGGGCTATAGAAAGGCGGCGCGTTTGATGCCGTGTCGGATGTCTCAATCGGGAAGGCTTTACCGCGCACCGACGGCCCACTCCCACACGAAGGGGCATTCTGTAAGCCTTCGATATCGAATTTAGTCGATAATTGTGCAATTTATCTTTTTATTTAACGAGACTTGACGTGCAGACTGCTAATGGCAGTTTCGTTTTGAGCTTCGCATTATATTTTTGTGCAAATATTTCGATCGAGAGCAATACCAGTGATTATTTTTGATATGCCTGGTTAAACTTCTTCTAGATGTTTCTTTTCATTTATTACATCCCTTCACAAGTCCATTGCTGAAACTCCATCCCCATAGGTTGCCACAAATCCCAGTCCTAAGTTACCTGTATGCATTAACACCTTTCATGTTTAATCAGGTCGTTACTAATAGGGGTCTAATGGGACAATAAAACATGCATATAACTCAGTAGCAGCTGTTAAAGAACTTGGATGTTGATAATTATAGAAGTATTAAAATATTAAATAGAGAGAGAGAAAGAGAGGTAAAATAAAATATAAATTTCAGAATAGCAACGCTGTATCTAAAGCATGTCTAAACACACAACACAGCACAACACAAACACATGTTGTGGAGTCACGGATCTCTTTAAATACCCACACAGAATAATTGCTCACAATAAATCAAGGATGAGCGTTGAAAGGGTTAATGTGGCGAGGACAATAATGGTACCTTTTACCCTTTGTCTCAACAAGACTGGAAAATGGACTCAATTCTCTGGAAATTAGAGTTGAAGTTCAATTGTCAAGACGTAATTGAAAGGAATTTTTCCCAAATTATTGATTCGTTTGTCTTCATAATGCGGATGTTAAATTATTTTTCTTACGCCTCTCGGCTAATTCCTAACGTCCCTTTTTATGGTATTATAAATTTATTAATTACATGCAATAATACAAGAAACTTTATTCCATCATAACAATAAAGCACTACTTTCTTTAAATAATCTTAGTGTAAGAAATTAAAGACAACTTAATATGTTTATCTTTGATTATATTGTTATTTATATTATTTTCATTTTAATTTTATCATCATCATCATCATCATTACAGCCCTTCACAAGTCCACTGCTGAACATAGGCCTCCCCCAAAGAATGCCACAAAGCACGGTCCTGAGCCACCTGCATCCATCGACTTCCTGCATATCTTACCAGGTCGTCACTCCATCTAGTGGGGGGACGCCCTACACTTCGCCTGCCGGTACGAGGCTGCCACTCGAGAACCTTTCTTCCCCATCGGTTGTCGGTTCTTCGAGCTATATGGCCGGCCCATTGCCACTTCAGCTTACTAATCCGTTGGGCTATGTCGGTCACTCTAGTTCTACTGCGGATATCCTCATTTCTGAGTTTATCACGCAGAGAAACTCCGAGCATAGCCCTCTCCATAGCTCGCTGAGCGACCTTGAGATTCCTCATCCGGCCAGCAGTGAAGGACCACGTCTCAGTTCCGTATGTCATCACTGGCAACACGCACTGGGTGTACAGTCTCGTTTTCAAGTTTTGAGGTATACCTGACGAGAAGATGTGCCGTAACTTCCCGAACGCTGCCCAACCGAGTTGAATCCGTCGATTGACCTCTCGGTCGAAGTTGGACTTACCTAGTCGGACTATTTGTCCCAGGTAAACATACTCGTCAACAACTTCGAGCTTAGTGTTCCCAACAACTACCGGCATAGGTGTGACATGGACATTAAACATGATCTTTGTTTTGTCCATGTTCATCTTAAGACCTATCCGTTGGGAAACACTATTGAGGTCATTGAGCATAGTGCTTAGGTCCTCCAGCGATTCTGCCATAAGGACTATATCGTCGGCAAATCGAAGGTGAGTGATGTTCTCGCCATTGATGTTGATACCGTATCCTTTCCAGTCCAGAAGCTTGAAAACATCTTCCAATGCAGCGGTAAAGAGTTTCGGGGATATGACGTCACCCTGTCTTACACCTCTCTGCAATTGGATAGGTTTCGTACTCTTGTTCTGTACTCGGATAGCCATCGTAGCCCTACTGTACAAGCACTTCAACACTTCGATATACCGACAGTCAACTTGGCATCGCTGAAGGGACTGCAGCACCGCCCAAATTTCGACGGAATCAAAGGCTTTCTCATAGTCCACATACGCCAGACATAGTGGCAAATTGTACTCCTCGGACTTCTGTACAATTTGCCGAAGGGTATGTATGTGGTCTATGGTGCTAAAGCCTTTTCGGAAACCGGCTTGTTCGGGAGGCTGGAAGTCGTCAAGTCTGCGCGCGAGACGATTCGTAATGACTCTCGAAAACAGCACGTAGACGCGGCTCAGAAGGGAAATCGGTCTGTAGTTCTTCAAGAGAGCGTTGTCGCCTTTCTTGAAGAACAAGACAACCGCACTTCTGCTCCACGCCTCCGGTGTAATGCCACCATGGAGGATGGAATTAAAGAGCTTTTGAAGGACTTCAAATACCGGTTTTCCACCCGCTTTCAGAAGCTCCGCTGTAATTTCATCCTCGCCTGGGGCCTTGCCGTTTTTAAGGTGCTGGAGAGCCATTCTAATCTCGCTCAGACTGACGTCCGGGATATCATCGGAATAATGTCGGATAAGACTCGCTCTTGGATCGTTACTCACACTTGCGTGCGGCTCCAACGATGACGTGTACAGCTGCCCATAGAACCTCTCAATCTCACTCAAAATCTCAGGTGCCCCGGAAACGATGCTGCCACATTCTGTCTTCAGCTTTGACAGTTGGCGCTTTCTGGCAGACAGATCTCTGGCAAAGACTTTGGAGCCTTGGTTCCGCTCGATCGCTTCTTCAATACGAGCTGTATTGAAGTTGCGTAAGTCCCGCCGCATGCATTTGGAGATCTGTCTGTTCAGTTGCCTGTATGCTGTTAAATCTGTTGAAGAATGTAGCTTCATCTCCCGTCTAACAGCCATGAGATTAAGAGTGTGATCGGAGAGTTTTTGTGTTCTTCTGCGGCGGGTCTTGCAGAACTTAGCTCCGACCGCATGGACAGTTTCCACGAGCTTGTCATTCAAATCGTCCACTTCATTGCAGTCTTCTAGGCACTGAAAACGGTTTTGTAACTCGAGCTGAAAGGTTTCGGGACTTTGGATTAGAGCACGAGGGGGACGGAGCGTTGACTTCATTAGACGAGACCTCTCCAACTTAACGTTTAGGTTCAGTGTGCCTCTAACCATTCGGTGATCGCTGCCGGTTTTCACCCTCGCGATCACTGAGACATCACTGAACAGTTGTCGTCTGGTCGTCATAATGAAGTCAATCTCATTTTTTGTCGAACCGTCGGGGCTCGACCAGGTCCACTTCCTGTGGGGCCGCTTCTGGAAGAAAGAGTTCATCATAAAGAGTCCCTCTTTCTCCATGAAGTCAGCCAACTGCTGGCCCCTTGGGTTCCGTTGCCCTATTCCAAATTTCCCTATTTTCAGCTCACCGTTCTCTCTTGTGCCTAGTTTTGCATTGAAGTCTCCCATTAACACCGTATATTGGGTTTTGGAGGAATGCATGGCTCTAGAGATATCCTCATACATTTCCTCCACCTCCTGATCGGGGTGTGCCGAGGTTGGTGCGTAAACCTGTATAACCTTCAGCGAATACCGTTTGGTGATTCTGAGTATAAGGTACACAACCCTCGTCGACACACTCTCAATCTTTACAACGTTGTTAACGAGAGACTTGTGGACGATAAATCCGACACCTCCTTGGGACAGATGGTCGCCCTCCCGGTAATAGAGCAAGTTGCCGGATTCGAGGATTACCGTGTCCTCCCCCTCTCTTCGGACTTCGGATAATCCTATAATATGCCAGCGTAACTTGTCTATCTCTTCTTCCAGCTCCACAATCTTCTCGTCAGTCCTCAGGGTGCGTGCGTTGTATGTTGCCAGGTCGAGTCGTCGTAGGTGGCAACCGAACCTCCACCGGAGATTCTTAGCACCCCCTGCCCCGCCGTTACCATGGTCGCCACCGTAGCCAGGAATAGCGGGGCCGCCGGGGACTGGGGGCCGTTTATTATTGTCATTGCTCATGGGGGGTATATTGCCATAGTTGCCACGCTTGGCGAGCGGGTTGGCAACCGCAGTTTTTTTATTGTTTTTTTGACTAATATCAGGAAGATGCTGCTGCCCATCTCCTGCCTGTTTCCCTTTGTCGCCTTTTACGACACCCACGGGAAGATATGGGGTAGTGGATATTCTTAACCGCCACTACACGGCAGCTAATTTTATAGCTACTAGCTATATGAGCGATTCGCCCCTACTTCGGATCGGTGATTTTCGACCCACGTTTACTGCGTAGCCCCCCCCCCCCTCTTTACTCCCCAATTTATATTGATAAGCGCCCCCATCTCCTACATTTCTCAAATAAATGATTATCGTTTTTCGCGCATGCTCAAGTTGTTTGTCAGCAATTATGCATATCTTAATCAAAGATGTTGATGATATTTTGTGGCCCTCTTGAAATGAATAAGGAGTCTGCGTCTATGTCTGGTGTTCTTTGATCTGGAAGGAGTCAGTCCGAATTAAATTTAACACTGTTACTGTCCGGTTTTCAGACACAACAGTAGTAAGACAATAGCAATGACCTATATGTAGTGCCCACTGTAAGTGTTAAGATAATCAAAGACCATATATTCTATTATTTTTAGGTAACTTCAAAAAATCTCCAAGATTTTCGAATAAAATAAAGCCTAGTTCACTCTTGGCATTGCTCTCTATCTGTTTAGTAAAGTTTTATTGCAATCGGTTCAGCCAATCCGAAGATTAGTCCGGCCAGAAAAACACTCAAAAATGGTGGACAAAAATTTCACAAATGGTTATTTATCTCTTAATACCGTGCAAACGAGATGTGTAAGACAGGGTGACGTCATATCCCCGAAACTCTTCACCGCTGCATTGGAAGACGTTTTCAAGCTTCTGGACTGGAAAGGATACGGTATCAACATCAATGGCGAGTACATCACTCACCTTCGATTTGCCGACGATATAGTCCTTATGGCAGAATCGCTGGAGGACCTAAGCACTATGCTCAATGACCTCAATAGTGTTTCCCAACGGATAGGTCTTAAGATGAACATGGACAAAACAAAGATCATGTTTAATGTCCATGTTACACCTATGCCGGTAGTTGTTGGGAGCACTAAGCTCGAAGTTGTTGACGAGTATCTTTACCTGGGACAAATAGTCCGACTAGGTAAGTCCAACTTCGACCGAGAGGTCAATCGACGGATTCAACTCGGCTGGGCAGCGTTCGGGAAGCTACGACACATCTTCTCGTCAGACATACCTCAAAACCTTAAAACGAAATTGTACAACCAGTGCGTGTTGCCAGTGATGACTTACGGAACTGAGACGTGGTCCTTCACTGCTGGCCGTATGAGGAAGCTCAAGGTCGCTCAGCGAGCTATGGAGAGGGCTATGCTCGGAGTTTCTCTGCGTGATAAACTTAGGAATGAGGATATCCGCAGTAGAACCAAAGTAACCGACATAGCCCAACGGATTAGTAAGCTGAAGTGGCAGTGGGCCGGCCATATAGCTCGAAGAACCGACAACCGATGGGGAAGAAAGGTTCTCGAGTGGCAGCCTCGTACCGGTAGGCGAAGTGTAGGGCGTCCCCCCACGAGATGGAGTGACGACCTGGTAAGACATGCAGGAAGTCGATGGATGCAGGTGGCTCAGGACCGTGCTTTGTGGCATTCTTTGGGGGAGGCCTATGTTCAGCAGTGGACTTGTGAAGGGCTGTAATGATGATGATGATGATGACCGTGCAAACAACCCCCTGAGCTTAAGTTAGTCAGTTATTTCAATATTACATACAAACACTTCAACTTTATTTATATGTATGGATTTACTTCACATACAAATCCATCCATGTTATTAATTAAAAGTGGTAAATTACCACTTTTAATTAATAACATGGAGCATTAGCTAACAATTAAAAATTAGCTAACAAAGATAGCCGTACTGTGTAGCGGCAGTGAAGGAGCGTAAGAGGCGACGGAGGGAAACTGAAAGAGATTTTTTTTTAAATACAATACAGCTTGATTTACTATATTTACGCGAACACTGCACATTGAATGAAACTACTTTTACGGATTTTATTGCGTTTAATTTACTTAATTTTATTAATTCCCGACGTTTTTTTTTTACAGCACCCATGCTCACGGGGGACTAAGGTGATTGATGTCCCGATGTCAGAGTTAATCCGGAGTAGGTACCTTCAGCTTTTTTAATTATTAATTTCGGTCCGATCTACGCAGAATGAACTTACTGTGTCTTGAAGTCTTGCAGTGGTATGCTTGGGTTTTGATTTAATTTTATTACTTACAGGATCCCAAGCAAGTGGTAGTACCCAGCCTTCCTCTCTATTGAAATTAGGATGTTTTTTTTTTAATTTCAATAGCCTCACGTATCATCCTTGGCAGGAATCGATGTTGTTTCGCGAGAATTTGTGGTTTATCAAATCTAATGTAATGGCGGGGGCCGTCTAGGATATGATCACAAACTGCAGACTTCCCGGAAAGTTGGTGCTTCACGTCAGCTATGTGTTCTTTTACGCGAGTTTTTTGTTGATCGTTTTGTTTGCCCTATATATGAGAGACAACATTCACAATCAAGCTTGTACACTCCTGCATCTTGTAGAGGAATATTGCACTTGACGGATGGTAAGAACTGACTAATCTTCTTCGACGACTTGAAGAATGTTCTAATAGAAGCTCGCTTTAAGATAAAGCCAATCTTGTCTCTGACACCTCTGACATATGGTAGTACAGCAGGCACACGCTCGACTGTGGCCGGCTTCTCTCGGTCACTGTGACATAGGCGCGGGACCTGAAGCTTGTTGTCGTGCAGAACCTGCTTGACGTGCTGAAGCTCGGCGGCCAGGTGTTTGCTGTCACAGATCCTCGTGCTCTCTGTAAAAAAGATTTGCCCACGGTAGCTAACTGTGAAAGATGATGGTGGGATTCACCATTTAAATATCGGTTTGTATGGATCTTTTTTCTATACACAGTGGGACATATGGTGTTGTTAGAATTTCGAATGACTCATTTTGAATCAGTCAGTCAAAATGACCCACGGGATGATATCATTCATTCATCATTACGTATCACGACCTATGAGATACAGTAAGTCAATGGATGTAGATGGCTCAGTCCCTGATATGTGGCATTCCTTTGAGGATGCCTATATTTAGCAGTAGACTTAAATTTCCTTCTTAGTTTCAGAGTCAGGTCAGATTCATAAGCGCAACTTCGCACCGAAAGTCATCCGCGTAAGTCGTAAAGTAGGTTACCAGGCATACAATATTAATACCAAACATTGCATCTTAATACAGTAGTCAAAACTCATCGTACATTTTTAATTACCGTCACGTATCATAAAATGGCGGAACGAAACTTATAATACGTTTAAAATACACCTACACAACCAACAGATGTTATTTAATGTTGGTACACAAAACAGACACAGTGTTGACTCAGTCATGGTTCAAAATATGTGCTAACGAGTACAAAGTGAACCTGTTTCCAAATCAATATGATATTGTTAAGAAAACGGGCAATATTTGTTTTATATGTATTATACTTAAAATACTATACAAATTAGAAACAATAAGTTACTGAAAACAAATGTAAATACATTTTATTCGTACATTTTCCAAACATGTTATTTCTTGGACGTGCAGGTTTCCTCATAATGTTTTTTTTTATAGTAGAGGAGGCAAACGAGCATGCGGCTTCTTTTTTAACCGATTTCAAAAAGGAGAAGGTACTCAATTCGACTGTACTTTTTTATATGTGCTATCTTCATAACTTTTTCCTAGGTGAACCGATTTTGGTGACTCTTTTTTTTATTTGAAAGCTGGTGCTTCTCATGTGGTCCTATATAAATGTTATCAAGGTCTGACTAGTAGTTTTTGAGTTATCCTTAATAATGTACATTGAAGTCGGTTGTGCAAAATTTTTAATTTTAGATACCACTTGTTCGTTTTTATTTTATGGAAGAGGAGGCAGACGAGCATAGGGCTCACCTGATGGTAAGTGATCACCGTAGCGCATGAACATCTGCAACACCAGGGGAATTGCATGTGCGTTGCCGGTCTTTTAGAAAGGAGTAGGTTTTTTTATTGCAAACTCACCTGAAGGTAAGTGACTACCTCCGCCCATCAACAACTGCGTCAGCATAGGAATTGTTTAGTTATTATAATTTTTTTAGTTTCCTATACCGTCATATACGTAGTATATTAGCAATTTAAAAGTGTAATTTACAATTTCACAGCACCGACGAGAATCGAACTAAGGTTGTTTGCGTTTTACATTTTAAGATGTGTGCTTATCCTTCAAACAAAATAACAATATTGCAGTGTTTTTTTTATATACTTAATATGGGTTACAGGCGAACCCACACTCCATCTGGTGGTAAGTAAGCTGTGGCCAACATATATCCTTGATTTAGGATCAAATTGCAGACGCGTTGTCACCCGTGAGAACTAAGATGGAATGCCTCTTTTTCAGGTTTTCTACATTCACCATACGAAACAGAACCATTTCTATATATTCAACGTGACTCCACCACGTAAAAAAGATCTTATAGGTACTAGGTGACGATTAAAATCCCTGCAAGTAATATGTGCGATCTATAAGGCTTAGTTAGGCCCTTTTTACTGGAAATGAGGCATTCCATCTTAGTCCTCACGGGTGACATCTACATTTTGATTTGTAACAGAGGATAGATGTAGATGTCTATGGGCCGCAGCAACCACTTACCATTAGGTGGACTGTGTGCTCGTTTGTCACCCTTATCCTATAAAAAAAAAAGTTATAGCATAATTGCAACGTAATTAATCTTAAGTTTGATGGCTCCGTAGCGCAGTGGCTTAGCTATGAGATACGGCGCTAAAGACCGCGGGTTCGAATCCCACACCTAACAAGTATTTGTATGGCCTACAACTAAATTGTTTCGGGTCTGGGCAATTTATGTATGTAAACTGCCTCCACTATACTGGAGAAGATACTAGTGTGGCGGTAATATTTAAAAAAAGGTAATCATAACCTGCTTGAGATTGGAGCAGTTCAATATCTTGATACTTAAAAGATACTCTTTGTAATCTAATAAAGTTTTAACCCTTCTCGAAGCTCACGAGTTACAACAAGATACAGTAATCCTCCTCGACGCGATCACTAAACCGGAAAACGCAAATTATACAACAAAGACGTAACACATCTGCGCATGCACATCGAGTCGAATCAACTAAGAAAATCCGCGAGCGTGCGCGATTTTGTACCTTATCACCGGGCGGTAAGGAGGCGAGGCGAGGCGTGGCTTAGCAGATTTACTATCGATATAAGATATTACGTTTAATAAATGCAAAAGGAGTCAGCGATGCGGACAGACCCGAGTTGAGTGCCATAAGGTGACCATGAACGAAATTGCAAAGTGGATAGTACTCTGTCACAGGCGCTTTGAAACTAATGTAAGACAATGTTGTCTCTGGCCCGTGACGTAGTTAGATCTCATACAAGGCCGCACGGTTTTGTCTATTTATAAATAGATTAGAATATTTTTCATTAATTACAGACTATACGTTACAATTATTATTTTCCTTTATATATATTGTAACGTAAAGACGTAGTATCACAAATTAGAATTTAATACTGCTCTAGAACTTTTGTCAATCGTTGGTTGGTACATATCGGTATGGTCCACCAGATTCATTATCATCTTATTACAACTCGAGAACCTTTTTTTCTAAATTACTCTTGATCCATTGTTACTTTGGCACCATATAAAACAATAAATAAATTGTTACAAAGTACAATCGAGGTAGAGATTATGGGGACCTAGGACCTATTAAATTTCAAATGTCAATCGAGGACAATTTTGAGAAAAATTTTGATTCTCAATCAAGGATAACTGTTGAAGATGTGAATGGATCACAACATCCACTTACCATCAGGTAGATAGTGTGCTCGTTTGTCATCCTTATTATATAAAAAAAAGAGTCCATTTTCCTAATTATTTCTCAAACAAGGACACCTTCAGAGTTGCCGCGTTATTAATTCATAACGTCAAAAACCACATCCATACGTAACTAACACCCAGCTAACACACTCGTACACGTAGCAAAGAGCTATACGCCACTCCAATCACCACGCACTTTTTAACACAACCCAACTTCTATGAGGCCCTGAAAAGTCTAATAAAAAAACAATAATCCAACTTTCATCCTCGCGAGTACTTATTATCTATGATCGCTTTAAAAAGGAAGTTGAGTTGTAAAGAAAGTGGTTCTAATATTTAACGAAAAACCCTTTGTGCGAGGATGTAAATAAAAAAAGAGTTAAAAAGAGTTTTTTTAGCCGATTATATGAAATAAATATCTGGCGTACGGTACGCTGCGCCCCAATGCGTTTCGAGATAAACGTTCCTGTAATCGGATTTTTTAAAGTGCCTTTACGTTTGAGTTAGGTTTGGTTAAATGAAACTTAATTCTTCCATTATTAAAGAAGTGAAGACCAAAATGTTATTTTATTCATATTACTATTATCTTTCTGCGGATTTAAAAAAAAACCATCACTCCCACACTAGGGATTTCTACCGTTTCGCGGAAGTGTTGTATATATACACAAATTACACATTGACGAACACTTACTAACGCATTTTTTTAAATAGAATAAAGGTAACAATCGAGCTCACAGTCCACCTGATGGTAAGTGGATGCTTTGACCCATAGATATCTATACCGATTATATATATAAGATTCAAAATGCGTTGTCACCCCTGAGGACTAAAATGGAAAGCCTCGTTTGCGGTAAAAAGTGTCTCCGGTTCTCTACACTTGTCAAACGAGACACAGCAACATTAAGCTGCTATTCCACGTTGGTATTTTGTGAGTGCGTAGTCCTTCCCCGGTCGAACCGACCCAATCTTGCTACAACCATAATATCTACCACGTATAATACAGCAGCTGCAGCGTTAAATTAAATCTGCCCTTGTTCAGGGCGGGATTTCAAATTACGCAGCTAACTGTCCGCTGCGCCACCGAGCCGATAGTTGTATATACACGCATTATCATCTTCATCATCAGTCCTCATAGAGTCCACCACCTTTACCATAGTTGCCACGCTTGGCAGCTGGTTTGGCAACCGCAGTTTTTTATTTTGAGTTGTTGTCAGGAAGATGCTGCTACACGTAAGTTGCTTCAATTTCCCTCTGTCATCTCTTACGGCACCCACGGGACGATATGGGGTAATGAATATTCTTACAACACCAATACACGTTTGTTTTTAAAATTTAACATTACCTTTTTTTAAATAGTAGGTAAATCTGCCAAGTCAAGCAAAAAACGGCACGGCCTACCATCCTTTTCTCGAAGCAATTCAGGCCATTTTCGACCCCCTATAACTTCGTTGTGGATAACACTAGAAGCTTGAATTTTCAGTAAACTAAACAATCTAATTGAATATAATATGTATTACTTGTGAGATACATTGTGTTTTCATGCGATGGCCAAGTCAATCTATTTATTTAAGACATAAAAGATTTCTAATATTGGATATGGTCACTATAAGATGTTCTTAGGTTAGCTAATTACGTAATAACTTTAGACAGAAAGACCCTTAAGTAGGGACTGAATAAATTAATCTCATGGATCTCACAACTTTTTACGGTAGAAGAACTGTGTTGCGAGACTAGGCTTTTTTTGCAAGTTATGTTTTTGATGGCATTATTTCTTCTGTCTCCTCTTTACAGCCCATCACAAGTCCACTGCTGAAAATAGGCATATTTCAAGAAATACTATAAAATGCGATCCAGGGCTATCTGCATACGTCGACTTGCTGCATCATTTACCAGGTCGTCATTCTGACTAGAACGCTTAACGGTACGAGGCTGCCAATCGAGGAACCTTTCTCCCCCATTGGTTGTCAGCTCCTCGAGATATATGGCTGGACTATATGACGGCTCCGTGGCGCAGTGGCTTAGCAATGAGTTGCAGCGCTTGGGGCTGCGGGTTCGAATCCCGCACGGAACAAGTATTTGTATGGCCTACAAAAGATTGTTCCGGGTCTGGATGTTTGTCCTTGTGCAATTTATGTTTGTAAACTGCCTCCACGATACAGGAGAAAATTCTAGTGTATGGGTAACGTTTTTATAAAAAAAAAGCTAAAAACTAAACTAAACTATTGCCACTTCAGCTTGCTACCTATGTATATCGGTTCCTCTGGTTCTACTAAGGATATCTTCAGCTTGAATGCTAATAACGTAAATTATATTCAATATAAAGGTCTCGGGAATAAGTTCAGAAATTACATTAAATGGGATTCCTTTCCGTCATTTTGCTACGGAATACCAAAAAGTATACAACGAATGCGGCCGATCTATCTCGGCCACGATATCGCGATGACGGCTGTTGTTTGTATATCGATTAATTAATAAATCGAGTTTCGAATCGAGACATTGAGATGTAACAACGATACGCGCCGCCTCTCTAATTGACTCAGGCCGCCACAAAAGAGCTTAAACAACCATTATTTTTTACCTTTACCAATCATTTAAATCAACGGATAATACACCTTATGGAATTAAATTTAGGATTCATCTGATAGTTTCAACGTATACCTATATCAACCTACGCAGCTATCCTCATCAAAAATAGATAACAACGAACACTAAATGCCGGGCATTTTACCTGTCATATTAATAAAAAATAAATAGTCTATCCGATACATGAGAATCGATGTTTTTTTGATTAATGGAGGCCAAACTCGATTATCTTGTTGACGATACGGTATCTGGTTTGATGGATGGCGTTTTTGCGAAAATAAAAAAATTACATTATGTAGCCCGCATAGCAGACAATGCTAATAGAGTCTTTGTGGGGCACAATACGTAACATTAGCAATTTTGAACGGTTTTTATGAATTTGTTAAAATTTACCCCTTCACACCTGTTGAAGATTCGCACGGGGCGCGCAGACTCAAAGAGGTCGGCTTTTTTGACATCCAAAACCGAGGTAACGCGATATACGCCTCCACAATGAAGCTTATCCGCAAATCCGTGTAATATTGCCGAGTTAGACAATAAACATCGTGAGATTGGCGCGGAGTAAATTTTTTCGATGTCTGATATTCCAAGTCGCTGCAAAGACTTGCGAGCATACCTACATTTCAACACTTCATAACATAAAAGAGAAGAAAATATTTATACGCACTGTTTTATCACTATGATAATAATAATTTTTTTTCATTAATTAATGAGATCTAATAATTTTACGCTCACCAGATGTCGCTAGTTGGAACTGAGGTGAAGTTATTTGTTATGCAGATGGTCAGCCAGTGTTATCATCATTAAATAGCTGCGATTTAATTAAGTGTTTAGGTTTCTAGAGTGTGTATAATAAACACAAAACAATATCTTGATCGCTTTGATGATTTGACAAAACAATATCTTGATATCTTGGTCGATTGACCCCTTGGTCGAAGTTAGACTTACATAGTCGGGCAATTTGACCCAGAAATTAACAGTGGTAGAGCCACGCGGCAGCTTTTGCTGTCGCACGGATGGGCCGGCTCGAACCGGGGTAGTACCACGACCTCACAGAAAACCAGCGTGAAGTAGAGGTTTACCTCTGCGTTTCGCTTGGTGAGTGCAGGTGGCCGGAGGCCCTTTTTATTGGAAATGAGGCATTCCATCTTAGTCCTCATGGGTGACAACGCATCTACATTTTGATTTGTAACAGAGGATAGATGTAGATGTCTATGGGCCGCAGCAACCACTTACCATCAGGTGGACTGTGTGCTCGTTTGTCACCCTTATCCTATAAAAAAAATACATACTCGAAAATAACTACCATAAAACCGAAGAACTAAAATTGTTTTAGTTAATTTCACCTGATCGTGTGTCGTAAAATCTTGTAGCTTGCATTTTATTCAGACATATTAAGATCATCACCGGATTTTAAGGTGTCAAATGGGAACAAGCCAAGAGATAAGCATCAGTGTCCTCCTAATAACAAATATAAAATAAAGTACCACGGTTGCCAACCCGCCTGCCAATCGTGGCAACTATAGCAAACAATCTATACGGAAGCTTATGTGGAGCAGTGGAATTGTATGGACTGCAATGAATGTAAAAAAAAAGTATTTCATACATACACATTTACACAAACTTAATGGAGAGAAGTAGGTGAGACAATAAAATATTGAGTAGGATAGAGATTTTAATGATTTTTTACGTGGTAGAGCCATGTTGCAGCTTTATTGTGGTTGTACTACGAATGGGTCGGCTATACCGGGGTAGGAACCACGCTACCACAGAATAAAATATGTTTCGTATGGTGAGTGTAGAGAACTGGAGACCCTTTTTACTGGAAATGATGCATTCCATCTTAGTTCTCAGGGATGACAGCGCATAACATTTTGATTCCTAATCGAAGATAGTTGCAGATGTTTATGGGCCACAAGATCCACTTGCTGAAGGTGAGATGGCATGTGTATTCGTTTGTCAACCTTATGGTTTGAAAAAAATGATCTTTTATTTCTTTTTAAAGGACCAGCAGGAATATTTAAATAAAAAAGTTTTCTTTTTTTTTTTCTTCTTTATTTGAATCACCACGAGACACAACACTGAGACAAAAATATATCTGAACACTGCGAGGGCTACGTGCTAGGTGTTCATCATCTTTCACATAACCACAACCTGCATTGATGTTTATATTTAGCGCAGTGATTTTTTTAATGGAACAGATAATAAATAATATGCTGATAAATACAGTTATATGAAAACCAGATTCGCTACAGCTATAGTTTGTTTAATTAATACTTACATAAATCTACAACTTTTAAGACATATTGAGAAATGTTTACGGATTAAATACTTAGAACTAGCTAATGGATTACTCGTATGCATTATGTCCTTTTCTATGGAGTTTTTCTATACAGTTTACAATAATATCGTCCAATTATTGAAATTAATTATAGAACACTGGAACTGGTAAATTCGCGTGCCAGAGGCGAAATTCCCAACAGCTAATGCACTATGCTAAAAGCCGCTTTAAAAGGCCCTTTGTGCTGCAGTGTCGGGTTACGCATACCGACGCATACATTCAGCAGACTGGATTAAGCCCAAGCGGCGGAGGTGTTAGGGCCTGTAACCCTACGCGAGTCTTCTCCGAGCGAAAGGCCAATATACATGAAAGCGCTCATTCAAACTCACACGAATTGTGCGCAGTGATAAATATTTTACTTTTTAGTGGCACAATAAATGTCTGCGGAATGTCGGGGGAACGAGACCATTTGTTTTTGTTTTTTGTGGGGGGTACATTTTTAAAGCTAGGTGACAGAGTAGTTCACACCTTCTATAAGACTAAACAGCGGAAGAATTGACATTGTGTTTACAATTGTACATACTATCTTATTATATTTCTATTTTTTAAATGTAATTTGTAAACACAAATACGATTTTAGTTATCGAATACTTGCTGGAAGAGGAACCCCTTTTTCTATTTAGGGGTCCATTTGGATAGAGCACCCCCCTCTTAACCAGTCCTCTAAGACGTTCCATCTTAGTCTTCAGAGGTGACAATGCAACTGCAACCTCCTTTGTTTCAAGATGACTGTTGATCTATAAGTACGTTTTGTCTCTTCAGTTTTATAAAAAAGAAAAAGTTTTTCATACTTTATTCAATTTGCTACAGTTAAAATCTTTAGACATTTAAATAAAACTAATTTTACGGATTTTATCGCGTATATAAATTTATTTTACATTCCCGACGTTTCAAGCACTTTACAGCACCCATGGTCACGGGGCGGACTGAGGTGTATGACGTCCCAATGTCATAGTTAACCACGGCTACCTCCAGTACTAATTATTAATTTTTGTTCCGATCTACGCAGTATGAACTTACAGTATCATGAAGTCTTGCAGTTGTATGCTTGGGTTGGGATTTAATTTTATTAATTATGGGATCCCAAGCAGATGGTAGCACCTAGCCATCTTCTCTATTGAAATTAGGATGTTTCTTGATTTCAATAGCCTCGCGAATCATCCTTGGAAGGAATCGGTGTTCTTTAGCGAGGATTTGTGGTTTATCAAATCTAATGTAGTGACGGGGGTGATCCTGTACATGTTCACAGACTGCAGACTTCCCGGAGCGTCTATTCTTCACATCAGCTATGTGTTCTTAATAAATAAATAAAAATAAAATCCGTAAAATTAGTTTTATTTAAATGTGTAGTGTTCGCGTAAATATAAGAAATCATTATCTTTAGACATGTTCAAATGTTCAATATCAACTTCGGGGTACATTGATTCTTAATCGAGGATAAAGTATGGACCACATTCACTTACGATTAGGTGGACTGTGTTCATTTACCTTACTCATACTTAGTAAAAAACAATTTCATTCGAATAGAATATTTAAGTACTTGATACGTCACGAAAAGCATGTTCGTTACTAATTCAATAAAATAGCTGCGATATCAGGGATGACAAGCCAAGCATAATTCAGTCAAAACTCAAATGAATAATTAATTTGGTTTGTACCCGCGCACCGACGGAGTTAAGTCGGAGCGATGATCGCGCACCACTGCGCACAGGTCCTCCTCTATTGATATGTCACATTGACAACTCATTTGAAACCTGTGCGACCGACTAAGGTGCGTACTTTTGACAATTATTCATCAAAATTGTCATGAGAGATTGAAAAAACTAGATAACTTTACTAGAAACTCGCTCCAACTTCGCATGGGTGTGATTCTTAAGTGTTAAATACCGTTTTGTGACTTGATCACAAAAGGCCAACATGCCGCTACTATTCTTAGTTAAGATATGTATCATACACAAAAACATTTCTGGAGAATATATGATATATTGTTATGGTGGAAAACGCACCAAGATCAGTCAAGTAGTTTTAAAGTTTTAATAAGTCTTTACACAGACAGATGCGATGAATTATATGTTATTAAACACAATATATGCAGTAAATGCTAATAGAATACTAGTATCGAACAGATCAACCAATAGGATGGTTTCATTAGTATCTTATTATTAAGTGGCGAAGCTTGCGAAGTCACTTATTGATTTCACGATGTCTGTCCGTCTGTCCGTCTGTCCCAAGATTATCTCGAGAACGGTTACGAATTTTCAAAATCTGTTTTCAGCAATCGATTACTGATCATCCAGGCATCTGAAGCTCCTATTTTGAAACTGATTGCTCGACGGCAACCGTTAGAAACCGCTATAAAGCTAATTGCTTCGCCACTTTGCTATGCTGTTAGCTTCCTAGGTTTATTAGAAACAGAAGATACGCGCGTACCATCGGTAAATGATTGTATATCATCACATCACATCAGGTGGTGTTTTGATTTTTAACACAAGTAAGTATTTTTTAATTTATTTACTACACTTTGTTGTAATACTTTTAAATGACCAAGGTAACTATGATGGACTTAATGCCTGTCAGCATTCTCTGCTGTTCAAATAACGTTAAAAGAAAAAAAAATGGAAATAAATATTCATGTTTTGAAACCACTTCTTCAATCATATCAAAAATTAATGAAAACAAAAAAAGAAAGAAAAAGTGTGTTAATACGAGGGTGGATTGAAAAGTACTCGGCCTAACACAGATCCATTCAATTCTAAAAATCAAATCTACCCACATTATTTAGTTCAGTTCAGACTAGTTCATTGTGTGAAGTTCGAAACGTGTGCGATAATTAGTTGTGATTTTATAAATTTATTAACAAAGTAATCGGACATAATTTCCGCGAATGGAGCAAATCGAGCAGCGTGCCGTCATTAAGTACCTCCATAAGAAGGGGCTATGATCAAAAGCCATCCATGATGACATGGTCAGTACATTAGGCGATTGTGCTCTGTCATATTCATCCGTCAAAAAATGGATAGCAGAATTTAAGCGTGGTAGAGAGAGTGTGAAAGATGAACCCCGCTCTGGAAGGCCTTCGACGGCAACTACTAACGAAAATATTAAAAAAGTACTTGATTTAATAATGGGAGACCGCAGATTAAAAATTAGAGAGATAGCCGAGATTATAGGCATCTCTTATGAACGAACTCAAAATATCATTGTCAACGAGTTGGGTTTCCACAAGGTGTCTGCGAGGTGGGTTCCGCGACTGCTTTCAGTTGAACAAATAAGGACGCGATTGACTATTTCACGCGACTGTTTGGAGTTATTTGAAGCCGATGCAGATGATTTTTTGAATCGTTTTGTTACTATGGACAAAACATGGGTTCATTACTGTACACCGGAAACAAAACAACAATCAAAACAGTGGAGAAGACCTGGTTCACCACCCACTAAAAAGGCTAAGTCGATTTTGTCGGCAAATAAGGTGATGACTTCAGTATTCTGGGACTCGAAAGGTGTGATTATGATTGATTATCTTGAAAGGGGTCAGAATATAAACTCTGATTACTACTGCACCTTACTACGTCGTTTACGAGAGGAAATAAAAGAAAAACGTCGAGGAATACTCAGAAGAAAAGTCCTGTTTCATCAAGATAACGCCCGTGTTCACACGTCAGTACAGTCAATGGCTGAAATTCACAACTGTGGCTTTGAACTGTTACCGCATCCGCCGTATTCACCTGATCTGGCACCATCAGACTTCTTTCTGTTCCCTAACCTAAAAAAGCACTTGGGGGGTCAAAGATTTTCGACAAACGACGAGGTCAAAGCAGCTGTAGACGCATATTTTGACTCTAAGGAAGAATCATTTTTTTTCAACGGTCTAAATGCTTGGAAGGGGAGGTGGCAAAAGTGTATTGAACTTGATGGTGATTATGTAGAAAAATAAAAATATAACTGATTTAGTATTTGTTTATTTTCTTGGTTAGGCCGAGTACTTTTCAATCCACCCTCGTATAATTTTTTGTATCCAATAATACCTTAGCACAAATAAACACTAAGTATTATAGTATTTTATGTATTTAAAATTCTAAAGTGGAAAAACTGTAGTACTCTAAACCAAAACTCGTAAACTGCACACTAAACTGTGGCGTGAGCTTTAATAACCCACGAATGCGCAGAGCTGCGCGTCATTTGAACATGGAAACTGTTTTAGGCGTCGGATGATCCTCAGAGAGGCCGCCAAAACAAATGAACCCGGGACCTGACGGTCGAATGCACACGCCGCTGTACCTCCGCCGCGGAATCGCCCGTTATTGTACCTTTATCTTATTCACTGATAAAAAACATCGCCTTTTAAACAATCACTAACTTTGAAGGTTGAAATCGATTTAATTAATTTGCTTGTGCAGACACTATAGCACTTATACTTTTTGAAATTATCATTTCCGGATGATTTCTTATGTTTACGCGAATACTGTACATTTGAATTGAACTTGTTTTTATGGACTTTATCGCGTATATACTCATATTAAGTTATTTTATATTCCCGACGTTTCGAGTACTTTACAGCACCCATGGTCGCGGGTTGAAATTGTTTCATTCACATTATTATTTCAGTTGACTACGTCTTATACCAACTAAAATACACGTAGTAGAGCCATGCTACGATTATATCATAATTGTAGCAGGAATTGGTCGGCTCCACCTGGAGCAGCGGTGGTCTAATTGCTGCATAACTCTTTCAGAAATAAGAGAAGGTCTGTGCCTGTGCCCAGCAATGAAACGTAGGCTTAAGTACACGTGCTCACTATTCCTTCACTCTATCTAGACATCTCTAGAGAGAGATCTAACGCAGGAGCGATGGCTTTACGTGCTTTCCACAAGGCAAGGTGGTGAGATTCCGCCAAATTCTTGACTCCATGCTGCTACTGAGAGTTTCTTGGCCGAAAAACTCAAGGACTGATTTTTGTTGGCGCGACCCGGGATTCGAACCCGGGACCTATCAACGTCACGTTTACGACGACTAGGCCAACGAGGCAATCAAATATAACGATAGTACCTAAATTATCAAACTGATATTTGTCGTATTTCTAAAGAGACGCGGCTCCGTTTAACTAGCAAATGATGCCATTTAGTTTATAGATTGTATTGTTGTTCAATAATTCGGCAGCGGCGCGCCGTCGGGCTCTTTCTACGTACTTGTCCAATGACTGTAATGATAATATCTGCTAGCCGTAGTGCTATGAAATGTTACTAGGCTGGCCATTAATAATCTTACAATTTAAAAAGTTTTAAGATCTCTTATATCGAATTCAAATTTGGAATGCATTTTTTTTATTTAAAAAACGGTTTTTTGGCGGGATTATAACCACCGGTAGGCTGCTGCTACAGTTTTATCGTTGAAATTATAGTTTGGATTGGATTTTGATATGAAAAATGGTGTGATTTTGTATATTAAATGTCTGTAATATATTGTTATGTTTCAATTGCTTTATATTTTATATTTTTATTTGCTTAGGGCCTTTAAATTTCATAATCATCAACTATCTGCCGTTAAACTGTCGTCAAAATCTCCTAAAAACTTCTCAATGTGACGCATCAACATATTGTGAAGAATATTATGGACAAAATACACATCAAACTAGGCTTGGTTTGAAAATCGTAACGACAAGATTAGAAATCTTTCAGGCATCTCCCAGTCACCTCTTACGAAAGCCACGGAACGAAACGTGGTTATGGATTCTCTATACTTAAAGATTCATCATTACAGCATATTTAAGTCCTGAATATAGGCCTCCCCAAAGATTCCCTCATAAGGGTAATTCTTGCCCTAGCTACGCTTGGCAGGCAGGTTGGCAACTGCATTTTTTTTCTAGGTTTTGGAAGACGCTGTTGCTCATCTTGTGGTTTGTTTCCCTCTGTCGCCTCTTTCGACACCCACGGGACGATTTGGTGTTGTGGATATTCGTACACCAATAAACCTAAATGTTACTCTTGTATTAGTAAGTAAACAATTCTATCTTAATATCAAATATCGTATCAATTAAAGTTGGCAACATTCATAATCAGTAAAAGATTTAATTTAAGCGCCATAACAAAAGGAACAAAATCTTTTTAGCGATCTATGAATTGTAAAGAGATATTAAAATTGTGTAGGTATTAAAAGGCAACTTAAGTGCTTTTGCTATTTTTTTACTTCTTTACCTAACACAAAGTGTTTTTGTTTCGTTCGTTAGGGTTTATCCAAGAAACAAATAATTAAAATAACTATCTCACTAGTAATTTCAATTTCAAGGAGATTATCCTTTTACTTTTAAAACCATTCAATAAGTTTTGTTTTGCAAATAATCTTTAAGAAAAAATACATAAAGGATAAAAAATGTCGCCTCTAATCTTTTTTTAGCTCTGTCTCAGGTAACCATCTCAACGATGACCAAATACAATATCCGAAGATATCTTTTGCTAATCTACTCCAAACAATAACTCACCTTATGACAATAATATAAAATTCAATTTCGTAACAGAAACTTAACCAGCGGGGTCGCACGGTCAACAAAATGTTTCTAATAATTAGTTATCATCGATCATCGGAGCTCGGCCACATTAATAAAGATATTAAATACCTTTCCCTGACAACGTTCAAATCAAATGCAACCATAAGGAAATATAAATAAGATGCATTACAGTTTCGCGTATATTAGTTTGGGCGGCGACTTCAAAGAACGCGGCATCTGTGCGACGTTCCGCACAAAACCAATCGTGTGACAGCACGGGGACGGGTTTAGCGCTGCGCGGGCGATGCACGGCGACAAATAGAGGAAAAAGGCATCACAACGTTTTGTCATTTTTTTCAAAGATGACTCTAGATATGCGAAATGTATCCGAGTGGTCGTCAGCGTTCTGTCCCATACATAGTGGGAAGGAATAATTTTCTCAACACACGCAAATTAAACGGTTAATAACGCTTATATTTAAAACTATAAGGGGCATAAGTTCAGAGTAAAGATAAAAATAAATAAACCGAGTACTTATACGTGGTAGAGCCATGCTGCAGCTATATAATGGTTGTAGCATGAATGGGTCGGCTCTACCGGGGTAGGACTACGCTCTCACAAAATACCAGCGTATAGTAGCAGCTTAATGCTGCTGTGTTTCGTATGGTGAGTGTAGAGAACCGGAGCTGGAGACCCTTTTAACTGCCAACGCCCCTAATTTATACTTTGATTAAACCAGTTCTCTAGCAAATGTAGTTTAAAAGAAATCATTTACAGTGATGAAACCGCTAGTCACATCAATTTTAAAACTTTCACTACATATAGGCCATTGCTATTGTCTTACTATTGTGTCTGAAAACCGGACAGTAACAGTGTTAAATCTTATACTTTTGTGCAGAAATCACCGCGTACTTACATGGTAGAGCCACGCTTCAGTTATAACTGTAATATAGTTGTAGCACGAATGGGTCGGCTCGACCGGGCAAGGACCACCCTCTCACAGAATACCAGCGTAAAATAGTAGTTCAATGCTGCTGTATTTCGTATGGTGACTTTAAAGAACCGGAGACTCTTTTTCTGAAAACGAGCATTTCATCTGTGCCCTCAGTAATGACAACGCATCTGCATGTTGATTCTTAATCGAGGATAAATGGAGATGTTTCTGGGTCTCAGCATCCACTTACAATCAGGAGGAATGTGTGCTCATTTGTCACCCTCATAATATAAAAAAATCATCAGTCTCATCCTTCAAACATGACAACTGCGACATATCTTCCCTGCTTGCAAAACATGAAGTACTGGAATCACCAAATCCATGCCAAATGTGAGGACTACATCAAATTCTCGATGCCCAAGCAATTAATTGCCCAAGAATTGTTTTATAGAATACGGCTGACAAACGAGCACACAATCCACCTGCTGGTGCACGCTGTGGCCCATAAACATCTACATCTATCCTCGATTAAGAATCCAAGTGCAGATTCGCCGTTACCCCTGAGGACTAAGATGTGCAGCTCTACCACGTATAAAATCGGATAGAGAGAGTTACTCCAGCTTAATATTTCCGTTTGTTTAACCGTCCCGGCCTATGGTACGGCCGCTCTGTCGCTAACGATGGAACGTAATGACGGCTTTGATTGATAACGCTGAGCTCCTAAACTAGCGCCAAACACAGGGGTGCTCAACCTGTTATTACAACCAACAAACATTTTCTATCATATAACTATCAACGCTAAGAGATTCATAGGTAACGCTTTAATGGTCATTTGCGTCTCTTTAAAAATAATTAATAATTAATCTTTAAAAATAAAAAAATAAACAAGTTTTTTTAATATTTCAATGGTATATATTAAAGCTTGGATCTAAATATTAATATACTGACTATCATTTTAGACATATTATATTTAAAACCCTTTACTCTGACAGCTCAAATATCAAATCATCTCACTATCATAATACACGCTAAATTTACATGACATATATAACTTTAAATAGAAAATAAAACCGTCTGGAGCTTTAATTCATGTATAAATTATGTTTTAGCAGAGAAGTCAAGAGCTGTTATGTGTAAATTATTTTGTTCTCTTTAAATCTTTGAAGTCAGTTTTACTTTTATTAGAAAGTTTATTTTTTACCCATTTGATCGCATATCATTCGTGGTCTCCTATTTTGCCAAAAAATAATCTTAAAACCTATTCACAATTGGCGAAGATATAGGCTTAACATATATACAGAAAAGTACGTACAGTTTTATTGAGCACCTCCTCCCCTTTCAAAATAAGAACCACCTTTTTAGAATTTGTAACAGCCTACTGTGTGTCATAATATATTCAAAAAGCTATGGTCTTACAAGATAACTTTATACCGATACTTTAACTCTAAAGGAGCAAGGAGGTACTACATAGCGGGTTAAATTAACTTACTTCACCGATAGTTAATCTCTATTTTAGTGTCGAATACAACTGTCAATAGTTGAAAGCAATTTCTATGTAAATCGAGTGAACCTACGGTTGGTTACCTCTAGCGCGGCCCACATCAAACAGCTTGATCCGTCAGCATTTTGACATCTTTTGATGATTACCGACAAATAATGAGAGAATTATTAAATGAGCCTCAGTTCTTATGGTAATGTGATATCTTTACAATACATTAAGTTGCTGGTACATTATTTAATATATTGTTCGCGAATTTAGAGATACTATTACTTTTTTTTAAATCTTACACTATGATTCTTCCTATATCGTGGAGGCAGTTTACAAACATAAATTGCTTAAGGACAAACATCCAGACCCAGAACAATTATTTGTAGGTCGTACAAATACTTGTTGCGAACGGGAATCTAACCCGCGGCCTCCAGCGCTGCAACTCACTGCTAAATCACTAATATAGAACGACTAACAATTACTGATTAATGTATATATCACGATTCGTGAATAAACCGGTTCGATCCCTGCCGGCACCAGTAGAATTCTTAATTGAAATTTAAAGTACTGATTTACAGTGTGCTCGGTGGTGAAGGAAAACATCGTGAGGAAGCCTCTAAATCTATGGAATAAAATATTCCTAGAACCGGCAGTCTGCCAACAGGCCTTGGAGCAAAGTGGCAAACTACTCCATAACCTCTCAGAAATTAGAGGAGGCCTTTACTTGAACATCACTTCACTACCATCCATTATCAATCCATAACAGCCTATGAAAGTTCACTGTCCCAAAGATTTCCTCTTAAAGAGGATCAAGCTTGGGCGTGGCAACTATGGCGAAATCTTACCAACTACCAATAGTAGAGTTGGCAACTGAAGTTTTTTTTTTATGATTTTGAATTGTCATTAAGAGGATAGAAGACTGCAACTGCCACGGGTTGTTATGGCGTAGTGTTACACCGCCATTACAAAGGTTGTTCGCGTACTATAAAATTTACTGTGAACTCAACCCAAAGTTACTGTGGCTTTAATGGAGTTAAGTTAAATGATACAACTTATTATATAACTAGCCACCGCCCCAGCATCGCTAGGATAGGCTCTATTAATGTGGCATTAATCAGATCTGAGATAATAATCAAAGACAATTTGTTTCATCACTTTTTAGTGTTTTTGTTTTCAAAATTCAACTGCGTGTTTAGGAAATAAAAATATTACCAAGCTATACATCGTATATAAATTGTAATTTCACTTATTTTGTTTACTTTTTTGGACTGATAGAAAAGCCAAAGGCATTGAGCCTGCTTTAAAGTTTGTGTGCAAATAAAGCTTAAATTAATAAATAAAATATTGTTTGGTTTATATTACATATCTATCCACCACCTAAAGTATGTTGTCTTTTTAGTGTATAAGTTGTTATTCTTTCTTATTATAGTGCGTTCTACCTAACGGGTACCTATGGTTCTTTTTCTTATTTTTTTTCCGCGTTGTCTGGAAGAGATTGCTATGTATATTTGTTTATTTTTGTTATATTAATCTTACCTTATAAGGGGTTTTTTTCATGATTGCCATGCCTGGGAAGCGAGTTGGCAACCGCAGTTTTTTTTATTATTTTTAGTCGTTATTAGGAAGACGCTGCCGCCCATCTCCTGATTTATTTCGCAAATATCCCCCGTATGAGGTAATCTATAGAGACCTATGATCAGCAGTGGATTTTAATAAACTGTAACGGTAAGGGTAATATTTCCTGGGTGTACAATACAGTATATTGTATTATATTTTATGATTAAGCATTAATATTATTAAAGAAATTGTATTTGTAGACTTAACTGACGTTGAAGACAGATACAAGTAGTGAGCGTTGCTCCGCGTCTTAACCGTATTTTGAAATGTGATATTTAAGTTTAAAAAAGAAATACTTTACAGTTATCTGGGCATTCGTGTAGCATACAGCGAATGCCATCCCGTGATCTGTTTGTGTCGGGCCATGATTGAACAGTCTGAGATCGGAATCTGCTTAATCATACCGCAGGAGGTACAGGGCGCACAAATCGACATATCTCCCGTCAGCGAGCTGTCACGTATAGGTAACTCACAAATGTTTATATATCTAGATTATTTATTGAATAACTTGAGTCTAATTCATCCAGATTCCAGATTACAGATCACTGACGTCAAATATATAACTTAATACATATATAAAAAATAATGTTTATTTGTACGTATTTTATGCGCTACCATACCGTTCATCAGATTGCGCTAAAACTTTGTCAACTTACTTGCACTTGCGCAAAGGTTGTAGATATATAGTACAAATAATTTAAAGGAGGTGGCGCGAGTGTCGCACCAAAAAATTTATTTGAAAGTTATACATCATTCACCTTTAATGAATATATTATCATGCCTAACCTTCATAAAAATTATTATATAAAAATTACGTGTCACGTTGTTTGTCCGCGATGAACTCCCAAAGTACTGAAGTGATTTCAATGAAATTTTGCACACTCTGTGCAGTTCGGTCCAACTTAAGAGATAGGATAGTTTTTATCCTGATAAGTGACACTCAATATTTTTTTATTGCGAATTTAAGGACTTTTTATAGGAATGGTCGTCGAAAAGGGCAGAACAACGTCTGCCTGGCGAGCCAGTTAAACAATATGACCTCTCCTAATTTAAAACGATGTTTGCGCAATTACTTCTTCTGCGGCTGCAGCGCGCTGGTTACCAGCTAGTATTCAATAATAATTTGTAACGTTTGAGACCATGTTGAGAACTTAGTGGTCATCATGCTTCACTGGACTTGTAGCTCTTGTCATAGCAGTATCACTGTAACTAGTATGACCTTTTATTTTCTTTCTGATATTGTAATCACTGCTATGGCTATAGTTCACAACTATCTTCAATACATTTTCTAGGCGTTGAGTTTCCTTAAAACCAACATTTTTATTATCTTTGCATTATTTACATTCCTGCAGACAGCCTTTTAAAATTTGTCGGCTCGTGTTTCGTCTACAGTCGGCTAAAGTGGGCGTGTTGAAGCGCGTGCCAAGATTATAATTACGATTAAAGTGACACAAAATTAGGTTAACCGCTGTGACCATAGAGCGGCTCGGACGCCCGCAGCCAGCCATCCATCACCACGACCCACGGGTAATCGAGTTAGGGCCCTGATACATTAATTTCGACTATACATTTTTATGTCCACTTCACATTTTAAAATAAATATTTCATAGACTATGCGTGACTGTGAAATGAAAGACTTGTTTTGTTTTTCTTTATAATAATTGGAAACGGAAGTATACGTTGCAAACAGCATGTTTGAAAACAAAATGAATATGTATTTGATAATTAAACTTGCTCAATATAAACTGTATTTTTGTGTTGCAACATAATAATGTGTTTAAATATGTTAATAGACATATTCTATGACGATAGTTTTTATACAAGCAAAGGTGACAGATAAGCAAGCATTTCACCTGATGTTAATAAAAATAATAATGTACTCCACATCGTTATTTCGGTCATGCCGGCCAGTCTTAACGGAGACTACCCAACTGCGCAGGATAGGATCATAGTGCCCGAGTGTTTTTTTTTATAGGATAAGGGTGACAAACGAGCACACAGTCCACCTGATGGTAAGTGGTTGCTGCGGCCCATAGACATCTACATCTATCCTCTATTACAAATCAAAATGTAGATGCGTTGTCACCCGTGAGGACTAAGATGGAATGCCTCATTTCCAGTAAAAAGGGCCTCCGGCCACCTGCATTCACCAAGCGAAACGCAGAGGTAAACCTCTACTTCACGCTGGTTTTGTGTGAGGTCGTGGTACCACCCCGGTTCGAGCCGGCCCGTCCGTACGACAGCAAAAGCGGCCGCGTGGCTCTACCACTGTTAAAACGCATGTGCGCAAACACAGGTGCACATTCTATTCCCTAGTCGCCTAGTCCGATGGGACGGTAACCTGACATGACCGGAGTGTTCAGGCACAGGATCAATAACTTTACGTGCTTTCCATGTCACGGGGGAGAAATACCGCTAACTTCCTGACTCCATGCTGCTACTGAGAAGTTATTGGCAGAAAATTCCAATAACTGATTTAGGCCCGACCTGGTATTCAAATCCAGGACCTCATAATCGGCAACCTTGTTTACGACCACTAGAACAACGAGGCAGTCAATTCACCCGACGGTGAATAACCACATCTATCATCCATTAAGAATCAAAATACAGTTTCGTTAATACCACTCTTCTAGTTTCTTTCGTAAGATGAAATGCTTGATTTTCAGTAAAAAATGTTCTCTAGAATGATTTCTTATATTTACGCAAAGACTACACATTAAATGAAACTAATTTTTACGGATTTTATCGCGTTTAATTTAACTTTTTAATTCCCGACGTTTCGGCTGCTTTACAGCACCCATGGTCACAGGGGGGGGGGGGGGACTGAGGTGCTTGACGTCCCGATGTCGTAGTTAGCCCGGCTACCTTCAGTTTTTGAATATTAGTTTTTGGTCCAATCTACGCAGAATAGCTTATAGTATCTTGAAGTCTTGCAGTGGTATGCTTGGGTTTGGATTTAATTTTATTAATTATAAGATCCCAAGCAGATGGCAGCACCCATTCATCTCCTCTATTGAAATTAGGATGTTTTTTAATTTCAATAGCCTCGCGAATCATCCTTGATAGGAATCGGTGTTCTTTTGCGAGGATTTGTGGTCTATCAAATCTAATGTAATGGTGGGGACGATCTTGAACATGTTCACACACTGCAGACTTCACGGAACGTCGGTGCTTAAAGTCAGTTATATGTTCTCTAGATCTCTACCCAGACCATACGAAATATAGCTGCATTATGGTGTTATTCCACGCTGGTGTACTTAACACCCACTGGTATAGTCAGTAACCACTTACCAAATTTAAAATACGCTATATTTGTAAGCCAACTGCTATAATATGTTAATAAATAAACTTATTTTTTTATAGAATAAGGTAACAAACAAGCACACAGTCCACATAATCCAAAATAATTATACCTCGTTTCCAGTAAAAAGGGTTGCCGGTTCTCTACACTCACCATACGAAATACAGCAGCGTTAAGCTGCTATTTTACGTTGGTACAACCTTAATATAGCTGCAGTCTGGCTTACAACAATAGCATATTTTAAATTTGGTAATTGGTTCCTAAAAAGGTACTCACCTGAGTACCTTTTTAGGAACCTTCACCTTAGTACTACTAACTAAACTAACGATATAGTAATTTAATTTAGTGACACTAAACTAACATAACGTGGTCCTTCACTGCTGGCCGGATGAGAAAGCTCAAGGTCGCTCAGCGAGCTATGGAGAGGGCTATGCTTGGAGTTTCTCTGCGTGATAAACTTAGGAATGAGGATATCCGCAGTAGAACCAGAGTTACCGACATAGCCCAACGGATTAGTAAGCTGAAGTGGCAGTGGGCCGGCCATATAGCTCGAAGAACCGACAACCGATGGGGAAGAAAGGTTCTCGAGTGGCGGCCTCGTACCAGTAGGCGAAGTGTAGGGCGTCCCCCCACGAGACGGAGTGACGACCTGGTAAGACATGCAGGAAGTCGATGGATGCAGGTGGCTCAGGACCGTGCTTTGTGGCATTCTTTGGGGGAGGCCTATGTTCAGCAGTGGACTTGTGAAGGGCTGTAATGATGATGATGAAACTAACATAAGTATGACACTAAACGGCTATTGATGAGACATGGTAAGACATGCAGGAAGTCGGCGGATGCAGGTGGCTCTAGATCATGTTTTCTAGCATCCCTTGGGGACGACTTATGATCAGCAGTGAACTTGTCAAGGGCTGTAATCAGCTATATCAGCCACATTATCCGTTACAGAATATTATATTAATATTATGTATTAACGACGGTTGGGAAAGAGAGTGAGAAAGGTAGGGTATATTTTCAAAGGGATGTTTTTTCTTCGCATAAATTAAAATTGTAATCAAACCGGCCATAGTTAGCTGTTTTATCTAATTTGCGTTGCGTCCGTCTGTCTGTATGTATGAGCGCAGATGATTGATGGTGGGGGCGGTCATGGTTTACGATTGTTGTTGACCCACACCGAAACTTCCGTAGTAACAACTATTTTTGAAATAATTTCGGACACACGAGATAAAATGTTACTGAACTCTGGGAATGTCCAGAGCCTACCATTGTTCAGAACCAGATTTAGTTCTTAAATCTAATTTAGTACTAGACTTGTTGGAAATGGCTGCAGGTGTCTTTAAGCATTATCACTTATTTTTTTGATTAAGGTGTATAAATCATTTAAAGAAAAAACGCAGTCAACATTTTTGGCGCTACATAATTTTATATTACATAATATTTAGGTCTATATAATTTTAGATTTTCGTTAACGGGTTTCAATTAAATGTTGTAACAGCGCAATACCATAACGTTTGGTTCCGAGATCGATTACCGTACGAAACAAGAGCTCACTCACAAGTAATTGTTTTTTTTTTTATATTTGTAAAGCGCCCAAAAATTCATGAGAATTATTTTGTGTTCTATGTAATGTTTTTTATAAAAAAAATATCTAAGTAACTGGTTACCCTACAAACATAAACAAATTCTGTAGACAAAACGCAAGGAGTTTGTGATCAAGGATACCGATAACCGCCCTCTGTGACAGATAGCCTCTCTCCTATCTCTATTAAATCTCAATAAAGTTCTAACCGCCGAAATTATTACAACGTGAGATTGTAAAGGTAAAACAAGCATTGTTTTGTAAAATAAACAAATACACGGCCAAAATGCCAGCGTAAATAGCAGCATAATGTTTCGTACGAGCATGATTTGATTTGCATACTTGCCAAAAACCGGAGACCCTTCTTACTATGAACATTAGATCTCAGTGGTGACACCTTTTATGAATAAACCTATTTCTCACATTATTTAAGTCTGAAAAGTGTCATTTTTATCACTCACTAAGAACCTAGACTATTTCTAGGTGACTAAGAAACTTTAAACTGCATCAAAGTATTCATCATTCATTAGGCGTATATAAACGTACACAAAAAATCTCTAATAACTCTAAGTTACGGACATTCGGTTATAATGAAAGAAAACAGTGAAGCGTAAACGCAAGAAAAACGTTAAAGGTTGTGACTTGTAAATATAGACTTAAATATAGTGACGTAGCTAAGTCTATGGTTGTAAATATTGTACAGGTATTGTACATTGAGGGTACAAAAATAAAAGGAAATACGAACAAATAAAGATAGAACTGTCGTCCAATGTCAATCACCCACCCGTTCTAATAGTATAAAGTATCGTTCAGGCAAACTAAGAGGCATCAGTCTATAATTCTACGATTCTTATTGTCGTTACTATGCCCGTAAGGGTGTTCTACTAGTGTAGGCCAGGAAGGTCGTGTTGCTGAGAGGCTGTCCTGTGTTACATTGAGATGGGTAGTGATGCTGTTGGTTTGCATACTTTGGTTTTATCATGGAATTGGGTCCTGATAGTAAGCAGGGTAGTTCTTTTACTTAAATAATTTTGAGAATAATTTCTAACATCAGAAGTGGAAAAATTTCTTACAATATATTTATATTGATAAGTGGATAAAACTTTTTAAATTTCAAAATAAAGGATATGCCATTAAAAAACATACGTGTTAGAGCTATGCGGCAGCTATTATATGGTTGTAGGCTCGACCGAGAAAAAACCAAGCTCTCACAGAATACCTATGTACCGGCCTTAAGGGTATAAAGAGCTGAGGAACATTCCATCTTAGTCTTCAGAGATCACTAAGCAGCTGTGGGCTTCTTTGCTTAATATCAGCTGCAGTTGTCAAACAACCACTTCGTAAGGTGGACTATGAGTTCGTTGTTACTATAGTTAAAAAAAAACAACTACGAACATCCGTATATTGCAATCTTAATGAAATAAACTGTGTCGCGGAGTGGCACTGTGGTGTGGCACAAGCGATGCATTTGTTTATTTGCAGATTGGGATGCGAGGGCGACGCGTGCCGCGTTGCTCTCCCGTGCAGAGGTACTGCATTTATGGCACATTAAGATGATCCTATACATTGCTCAAGGTTCAATAAGGAATAAATAAATAAAATATAACAAATTATAGATATAAAGTATGAATATAAATAGAAATATATTTTTTTTACTCAATATAGATTATAAATAACTTTTATTGAAGGTCACTCTTATGTTTAATTTACCGCTTGTTCGGAAAACACCTCTATACTGAGAAGAACCAGCAAGAAACCCAGCGTGACTTTCTTTTCAAAAAGAACAGTTTACAGTTACACAATTAACGACACAAAATAAATAAGAAACATCTTGGAAGCGATCACCTCATTCCCAGGGGTTATTTCATCCATAAATTTCTTAATATTACAATAATATAAAGTTTTGCAACTTGAGGAGGTCAAATTCTAGAGTTATTTTGTAGTTTTAAATCGTTGCGATAGTTAAAAATGTTGACTTCCTAGTTTGCTTACAAATAGGTCAAATGAATAAAATTGCGATAAAAAATATATATTTTGAATAAATACAAATTACTTAAGACATGAGCAAACAAATGTTGAGGACAACTGCGGTATCCGTGCAGCAATTGCCACCAGATTATCCAATCAAGTATACTTTCTCCGCAGCTGCTGACTTCATTAACCCACCAGCCACCAGCGAACTGCGGCAGCTGGGTGGTTTACAGCTGGTCCGTTAACAGTGAACGAGTAAGTAAGTTAAAAGCTTATTTACATTACTTAATTGGACAACGTCACATTTAATTAAAAAAACGTTAAAACCTGGACTGTATGTCCGTTTTTGTTTGTTACGCGATATCTTTGCTAAATTGTAAACCAAATTTAATGTTCATTTTATAGTTTATACCACGACTGCCTCGTTCGTGTAGTGAACGTAAATGCGGTTGCTGATCATGAGATCCCGGGTTCGATCCGGGTCGGGCCAAAATCATTTATGGGGTGCTTGTGTCAAGAAATTCTCAGTAGCAGCCCGGAGTTAGAAAATGCTGACACAGAAAGCACGTAAAGCCATTGGTCGTGTTGTACCTGATCTCTCTCAGGTCGTGTCTGATTACCGTCCCATCGGACTATGAGCTTGAGATCAAAGATAGTGCTCCTGTACTTGCGCATGCACTCGGGCATTATAATACTGTCCTGCGCAGATGGCTAGTCACAAGACTGACCACCATGACCGAAATTCGGTCTGGAGGACATTCTTATACCTCAATGGTGGCCCATCTAAATTTGAAGAAAAATTTCCATTTATAATGTTTATTCTTAGACAACTGAAATCCTTGTTACATTGGACTAAGGCACAGGCCTTAGATCACACGTGAGGGTCAAAAAATTAAACTTTTAATAAACAACAAAAACTAACTTCAGATATATAAAAAGTTTATAATTAAAATATTTCAGTTTGGAATCAAAACGCAGGAGCGGTGACCACTGAGGATTAAGATTAAATACATCCAGTTAAAAGATATCCACCAAAAACAAATCTAAAAAGAAGGTGAATGAAGTTCGATACAAATGGTGTACGCGGTTACTGACAACAATGCCGAATAATCTAAATATTCGGAATATCATTGATTTTTGAAAACAGTTTATCCTTTTGTTAATCTAAATAAGTACATTTTATTTAAGTTATTTACATCGTGGTAGAATCACGCTGTAGCTACGTAGTACTATTATTTATTCCGTGCTGTAGCGATATCATGATCGTAGCAATGGGTTGACTCAATAGAGGAAGGATCACGCTTTCACATAATACCACTGTAAAATAGCAGCTAAATGCTGCTGTTTCGTATGATGAGTGTAGAGAACCGGTGACCATTTTTACTGGAAACGAGGCAGTCTTAGTCCTCAGCGTTAGCACCGCATTTTGCATTTTGATTCTTAACCGAGAATAGATATAGATGTCTTTAGACCACAGAATCCACTTACCACCCGGTGGACTGTGTGCTCGTTTGTCACCCTTATTCTATGAAAAAATTACATTCAAGGTATCTTCTTGCGTTTACGCATCTCTGTTTTTTATTTTTTATAGCTTAAAATATTTAAGTGTCGACTTTATTCAAGTGTTGTACTTATAACTAACCGCATTAATGTTTTTTTTTTATAGGAGAGGGGGCAAACGAGCATGCGGGTCACGTGATGGTAAGTGACTACCGCCGCCCATAAACAACTGCAACACCAGGGGAATCGCAGATGCGTTGCCGGCCTTTTAAAAAGGAGTAGGCTCTTTTCTTGAAGGTCCCTAAGTCGTATCGGTCCGGAAAAATCGCTGATGGTAATCGATTCCACAAAGAAGTTGTGCGAGGAAGAAAACTTCTTGTAAATCGCACAGTGGTGGACCGCCAAACATCCAGATGGTATGGATGGTATCGCGAGTTTTTTCGCGATGTGCGATGGTAAAATTGGGCGGCTGGAATTAGTCCGAACAATTCCTCAGAGGACTCCCCGTGATAGAAGCGATAAAATACGCAAAGAAATGCAACATCTCTACGCAGTGCCAATGAGTCAAGCCGATTGGAAAGAACTCGGTCGTCGACGATTCGAACCGCCCTGCGCTGGATGCGGTCAAGTGGAAGGAGCTGGCACTGGGGAGCCCCTGCCCAGAGATGGGAACACTATTCTATATGAGGCCGAACCTGCGCCTTGTAAAGTTGCAAGCGGTGTGCCGGCATGAAATAGTGTCCCGCTCTGCTGAGCACGCCAAGCTTTTTAGAGGCCAATTTGGCCTCCTCTTCCAAGTGACCACGAAACTGCACGTCACTCGATATGTCGACGGCGAGGATTCCGATACTGGCTGAGGCAACAAGGGGTACCTTGAAACTGAGGAGATACGACAACGGGGTTCTTTTTAGCGGTAAACGCGCAAACTTGTGTCTTCTGGGGATTGAACTGGACTAGATTTAGTCGCCCCCAGTCTGAGACTTTGTTCAACAAAGTCTCGACTTCAGATACAAGTTTGTTCCTGTACTCGGCGACGTTTTCCCGAGAAATATTAGCACGGCCGGTGTATAAAGCATCACCAGTGCTGTCTTCCGCATAGCAATGAATGTTACTGGTTTGCAACATATCATTGATATGCAGAAGAAACAGCGTTGGTGATAGCCAGCGTTAATGGACTTGTAATCGGTGCATGCACCGTCTACTACGACCTTGATGCTCCGATCTGCAAGAAAACTGGTGATCCAATTGCACAATTTCTCGGGAAGCCCATAGGAAGGGAGCTTCGAAAGAAGCGCTTTGTGCCAAACCCGATCGAAGGCCTTCGCTATGTCCAAACTAACGGCCAACGCCTCCCCCTTGGACTCCACTGCCTCCGCCCATCTATGAGTTAGGTAACCTAAAAGATCACCAGCTGAGCGACCTCGACGAAAACCGTACTGGCGGTCACTAATCAGCTGGTGATCCTCAAGGTACCGCATGAGCTGGCTGTTAATAATGGTTTCCATTACTTTGGAGAACAAGGAGGTGATAGCAATAGGCCTGTAGTTGGACGGATCTGAGCGGTCGCCTTTTTTAGGGATGAACACCAAAGCTGTCTTCCATGAGTTCGGGACTAAGCCAATGGAGTAGGAGTACGGGAAAAGACGCGTTAAAACCGGTGCCAACTCCGGAGCACACGTCTTCAGCACAATAGGTGGGACTCCATCAGGCCCACTCGACTTGTTGACGTCCAGGGAGAGGAGTGCTTTACGCACCGAGCGCTGTGTAAACAGCACTTCCTGCATGGAGCACTCACACCGCGGGATGGTCGGCGGTGTGTTCCCCTCGTCATCTAGAGTCGAGTTGAAACAAAAAGAGAGCCTAGCAGATCGGCTTTCTCTTTTGCGTAATGGGCTAGTGAGTCGTCCGCCCTGTGCAGAGATGACAGAGATGGCTGACAGAAGAGTTCCCTTGGACAGCCTTGGCGAGAGACCAGAATGCACGTGTTCCCGAAGGGAGGCGAACTAGTTTCTCGCCAATTCTGCCGATGTGCTCTGACTTTACCTCGGCAATGACACTTTTGAAGGACCTGGAGGCGGAATTATACTTCTTTTTAAGAGCGCTGGTATTTACATCCCGGGACGTTAATGCGTCGACCCAGGTTCGGCACTCCTGCTTATATTGTGATGCAATTTTGCAGGAGTGACCAAACCATGGCTGATTTCTGCCTCCGATAGGCACCACAGATGATGGAATAAATAATACCATTCCCTGAAGTACCACATCAGCGACAAAATCAGCAACAACGTTGGGATCATCCGGTGCGAAGCAAACCCGCCCCCAAGGGTAGGATGCAAAAAAAGACCGCATCCCGTCCCAATCGGCCGACCTATAGTGCCAAACACGGCGGCAAGCTGCAGATCGCAATTGCCATTGGAGCGTGAGTGGCACCGTACTCCGGATCAGACAATGGTCCGAAGAGCCCAGAGGGGCATCGACGGAGATCTGATATCCGTCCGGATGAGAGGTCAACAGAAGGTCCAATAGGGAAGGTACATGATCCTCCACATATGGGAGGCGAAGTAACCAGTTGTGTCAGACCATATGCCAAGGCAAAGTCATAAACAGATCTCCCCGCATGATCGGTTAAGCGTGAACCGAGCCATTCGGCGTGGTGGTCGTTAAAATCGCCAAGAATCGCGATCTCTGCGGATGGGACCTGTTGTAGCACGGAGTCTGCAGCCATTTGGACGTGGTCGATGAGTCGGTCTGTGTCGGCATTACCGCTATGGTACCTATAGAGGCACCCGTAGACGCGGGGATAGTCGTCGCTGTCTACGCGTAGCCATAGGATGGACAGGTCCTCTCTGACGTACACGCAAACTCCAGCCCGGGGCACAAACGAGTGTTCTAATTTGTACCCCGGATAGGAGAGATACGAAGTATCAGCCGGAGAGGACACCTTTGTCTCGGTTAGAAAGAGCAAGGCCGGCTTAGCTATCTCCAGATGGTAGTGGACGGCATTAAGTTTTGAATGAAGTCCCCTGATATTGCAGAAATCCACGGAAAGCGTGGCAGGGGTTGCCTTTGTCTTCTTGCTCCGCTTTCCCCGAGCAGGTTTCGTCTTGAGCGGAATTTCGCTCCCCCCCCCCCCCCCCCCCAGAATACGCGGAGCAGCCTGAGCACCCACGCCCAGGAGTGGAGTAGTTTGGACGTGGATGCTCAGCGAGGGATTCTCCAGGGGTGTTGGTACCCTCCTGGGGTAGTCTTCTGTTCAAATCCGCTACCATGTTGATGGGGGGGGGGGGGGGGGGGAATTGGGCCTCCGGCCACCTGCACTCACCAAGGGGAACGCAGAGGTAAACCTCTACTTCACGCTGGTATTCTGTGAGGTCGAGGTACCACCGCGGTTCGAGCCGGCCCATCCGTGCGACAGCAGAAGCTGCCGCGTGGCTCTACCACTGTTAATTTTTGTCAACACCTTTACACACCAAATTGTAGTAGTAGGTGTAGTTTTCAGATTTTTTCCTTTGCATACGCCCAATGACCTACATTGATATTAAATTTCACGTTTCTATTAAAAAGACTTCCATGTTTCTAACTTTCTAAGTAACGTACAAGTGGCCTAGATTTTGAAGAGCAATAAAAATGGCACTATTTTCTTTTTGCATGAAATTTGAGATTTTAGGTATTTTAGGGGTCTTTGTTAGTTTTCCAATATTACAAGTGATAGGTGTAATGATTTTTAAATTATTTAGGGCCCGAAATATTTCGTGTAAATGAACACAAAGTTGCTGTAACTACTTACCATCAGGTGGATAAGTTAGTTTGCCAATACAATTTTACAAAAAAAAGGGTTGATTCCATTATTAAATTTGGATTTTAAAATGAAAAAAACTTTGTTCTGATTTTTATTTTAAAATAATTAAGTGACCATTTATTATAAGGCGTAAGATGAGAGCTCTAGTGTTGCAATCAAAAGACATTTTCATCATTATCCCTGTGTGTAGTTAAAACTTTCTTTAGCAGTTTTATCTAAGGAGATCTGTATAAAACTAGCGGGGTCCTTTCAGGCGATGGATCCCTGTGACATTCCGCAACACAGGCGTTATATTTAAAATTATTGTCCAGTTTGTAACACTTTTTATTTAATTCCTCTTGACAATGCAAGTGGTATCTAGATTTTCTTTTGTGATCACATGGAATAAGACCGTCTGTGACTAAATATTTCCTAGATTTCTTTTCTGTACGTCCTGGTGAAGGATGTCGGTGAAGTATTATCGGAAAATTATAAGCTATACTATCGTCAATGCCTTCGTTGTACAATATTCTACGGAAAGTTTGTTCGACTTTGCCTTTTGTATTCATATCTTCACTTGGTTTTGTTTTGCTCATACCTAAGAACGATTTAACAGACCAAGATCTTCTAGGCTTGCGATACTCCACAGCATCTGAAGAAGAAGATCTTTCTTTTATTACATTATCACATTCATGTGATGGACATTTTTTATTGCGAAAACCTTTTGAATAATTTGTTCCATCATTTCTTACTAAATTTGGATTTAAAATTTTGCATCTCGATTTATAATAAGATGCAGTTCTTCTTGGTTTATCGTTTTTATATAGAGACATATCGTCTACGTCTTTAGATGTAATGTTAGTATGGAGATTATTTAATTTTAAACTGTTTTCGGAAACCATCCTTTCTAATTTTTTACAAATTTTACAAGTCCCACAACCACTATTAACATTCGTAGTATTAATGAAATCAGTCTGAGAACTCCCTGTTGACACCGAGCTTGTGCGTAAATGAGGATTCCATTGTACATTGTACTGAATTACATTTAAACATGAAGGGCAAACAGTTTTCCGGCTTGGTACAACCGCAGAAGCAGCATGTGACGTCACTAAGTATTTTGGAGCATAACCATTTTTAGAACAATGAAAGTAAGACGAGAAATCTCTAACTGGCATCTCTTGATTGGTGTTTTGGAAACGATTTGACAATCCTGCTTTGCTTCTTTCTAAAGACATTCGATCGAGGTCTTCAGAACTGAATAGTACAGGCCGTTTGGTAAAGAGACTTTTTAAATCCTTATGTAATTTATTTTTCCTGAAATAAACTGTATTATATTCTTGATTCATTTTGTCTGTTTTGAGTACAAAAATCTTATCATTGTTGTTTTGGTTGCTGTCATTTTGACATTTAACGTCAAACCAAACCTTGAAATAATACTTTTCAAGGAGTTCGTTTATTCTTCTCTATTAAAACGAGCGTCCAAACAATTTTACATCAAACGTTCTTGTGGTAGTAAACAGCTGATGCGACGGAAACACCTAGTTGATCGCGAACCACTTCAATTCATAATCTCGTGCCAACAAGGGATTGAGTAACATATTTCCTTACAAACTTTCGTCTGTCGCTGCTGAAATTGTTTACTATTGGGCTGACATTGTCAGCCCAATTTAACGAACGGTAAATATAAATTTGTTTGATAGCAATAACAACCAGTGTAAATTGACCTCCCACCTCATCAGTTTAATATCTCCTGTTTAGCGTGACAGGGTCGAGCAGAGCAATGCCCCGCGTGTCACCAAAGGCTGGCGACTATCAAGACGGCAGATGCTTGCAATTGTGTGAGTCAAAGATCAGAGGAAGTGGCTGTGATGCATGAGCAGCTGGAAGGCGCGTGCGCACTTTTACTGTAACACACTCTCGGTACTCTAATTACTCGGTATTTGTCATCTTTAGAGTGAACTTATTGCTCGGGAGTTATTAACGATGACTCTTAATTATTGTGCGTGTTTAGTGAGAAAAAATTATTATAAACCACGACTAAAAAAATGTGCGTGTTCTTGATTAAAACAGAGTTTCCTTTTTTATAGGATAAGGATGACAATCACACAGTCCACCTGATGGTAAGTCGATACTGTGGCCCATATACATCTACATTTATCCTCGATTAATACCTCTTTTCCAGTAAAAAGGGTCTCCGACTCACCATACGAAACACAGCAGCGTTAAGCTGCTATTCTTTTACGCTGGTATTCTGTGAGATTTGTAAAATTCCTTTGTCAATAGTCTGTGGAGTATACAAGGAGTTATATATATACCACTGTGCAGTTGAGAGCATAGATAATCCTTATTTAAAAACAGCTTGCATAATATAACGTTACCGTTATCGTTACACCCTATTAAAGTTCATTGCTGAACATAGGCTTCCCCATAGATTTACTCTTAGGGGGGATACTTGCCATAGTTGCTACACTTGACAAGCGGGTTAGGAACAGCAGTTTTTTTTAGTCATTATTAGGAAGACGGTGCTGCCGATCTCCTGATTTGTTTCCCTCTGTCGCCTCTTACGACACCCACTGGACGATATGTGGTAGTAGATATTCTTACACCCCCATTACATGGTACAGCTTGCATAATATAGAAACTTAAAAATTTTATAAATTACGGTCGAACTTCTACCATTGTATGATTACTAGCTATTATTTAAAAAGAACGTAAACCGTTGCAGTTTCATTCTTCCTTTCACATTGTAATGCTTACGAAAATGCCATTAAAACAATAATATTTAAAACTAAACAAAATTTCAGTATACCAGTTGTTCCCAAGTTGTTTAACAAGCGTCGCAGTCTTACAAGCCGGCGACTAAATAACTAAACCCGCCATAAAACACTAATTAACACGCGGTGGGCCGCAATTAAGTCGCCCTGATCACCTCGCATACGACGTATAAAATTTTATCGCCAATAAAAATGAAAAAATGACTCCATTACAGATAAGACGCAATGGCAACTGACTGATAGTTGATTGCGCTATATGAGTATATGACCAGTTGGCGCCTTCACATTCTGTGTTCTTAATGAAGTCTTACGCCGTGTAGTGGCGACGGAAGGGAATCCATTATACGATAATCCCTGTGAGTATCGTAAGAGAATGAAACAAGAAACGGGCAACAGCATCTTCCTGATAAGAACTCAAAATCACAAAATGTAGTACCAGTCCGCCCGCCAAGCCTGCCAACTGTTCAAAATATGGCAAACATTTTTATGAGCAATCCAGCAGGGCAGGAGATTTATGATCTTATCCCTGGGGAAAAGACAAAATTTTTATCCCCTCGGTTAGTTTTCTTTCTTAATTTCAACAGTAGATAACCTCAATAAGGTGTGATGATGATGATGATTATTTTGTACAAAAAATAACTCTATACTTTACTTACATATATCACGATCGTTGTTACGGAAGTCAAGAAATATTCCCATTTAGTCTCTGTAAATCAAATTTTAAAGCGACATGGAATGAGATAGATCTCTGTAACAGCTTCGTACTAGGTGCTAGGACTCTTTTTCTACCTAGGCGTTGGTCTTGGTAGGTATAAATCTCGAACCTATTTCTGCTGCCAAAGTAGCAGTGCTTGTACTGCTGTTATCTGGTCTGTAGTGTATAGAGAGTAAGTATAATAACAGGCTGTAATGCATTCCATCTTAGTCCCCAGAGGTGACGACGCATCTGAAGCATTCTTTGTTTGAAGGCTACAGGTGTCCACGGACTTCACTGATCATTTATCATCAATTATACTAAAGTTCGTTAATCACTTCAGTTTAAAAAAATTGTTCAATAATAATAAAAAAAAACATTTTTATTCATACATTCTGTTCGAATATTCGAATAGTACTTCAATGATTTAAAACATTCGCCATGTATGTCAATAAAGTAGTTACCGTTTCGTGACGGTAAACAATATCCACTATCTCAAATCGTCCCTTGGGTATCGTAAGAGGCGACAGAGAGAAACAAATCAAGAGATGGGCAGCAGCGTCTTCCTAATAATAAATTTAAATTATAAACTGCGGCCGCCAACCCGCTTGCCAAGCGTGACAGATATGGCAAACATCCCCTCTATGATGTTATCAATGGGGGAGGCTTATATTCGGCGATTGCCTTTAGATTGGCTGTAAAACTACATTATACAGTGACGTCAATTTTTACGTGGTAGAGCCACGCTACGAATGGTTGTAGCGTAATGGTCATGGTAGGACCACGCTCTCACGGAATACCAGCGTAAAATGGCAGCTTAAAGCTAACGCTTCGTATGCTGAGTGTAGAGAACCAGATAACCTTTTTATTGGAAATGAAATATTCCATCTTAGTCCTTAGGGTTGACGATGCATCTGCATTTTGATTCTTAATCGAGGATAAATGTAGATGTCTATGTGCCACTGCATCCACTCACCATCAGAATTTGTAGTGGAGTGTCTGCTCGTTTGTTACCCTTGTTATATAAAAAAACAGTCACGTATTAGCGGGTTGTGATGCGGTGAACTACACGTAGGTACTCGATCCGCGCTGATAAATAGTTATGCCCAGTTTTATTACGTTCGAAAACACTATAAAAGCCATCCAACAAAGCGTTCTTGTAAATAAAACGCTACGTAACAGTGGGAAGGCGACGCGAGTTGGGGTACTTACGTATTGCCATTAAAAATGTTATGGGCGCCATCAATTTTAAAATGTCACCGTAGTTTTAGGGACACAGCTTTAATTTTTGACGTTTATGACCTTAAATGTCAAATACAATGACCTTTATGGCGAAGGGACAAGGACTAGTTTATACTGACGTTTTGTTACGTAATTTCTCTATATGTGTATGATACAGGGTCCAAATAACAGGACTTGTCTTATGCCTTTATATTTTTAAATAGTATTTAATTTATGTTTTAGTCAGATCTGCATTCCTAAGATTTTCCGTAGAAATTATGGCTTCTTACTTTTACGGCAATGTATTACGTGCTTATTTATGGTATATTTATTTTCATTTTTACCATATGGAATGATCCACGACTTTTTCTGCTACCAGGGCGGCGCCACTTTGCAATGAGGTAATGAAATAATTTTGACAGATTTCATAGCGGGGAGATAATTTCTTAAGAAAATGTTATCTTTAATGTTTCTTTTTGTTTTATTAGTTATATTTTATATTAATTAGATAAAAAATTAATAAACCAAACTACAAATATAATAAAATATATAAATATAAATATGACATTGGTCCCATGGGAGAGAGGTAAAGCCCTAGTGTGGGATGCTACTTGCGTAGACTCTCTGGCGGCCTCTCCTCTCAGGGATACCTCGTTTAGAGTCGGGGCGGCATCAGAGGCAGCTGAACTGAGTGAGTAGCGCAAATATGAGTCTCTGAGAGATGACTGCATATTTGTGCCATTTGCTGTAGAGACTATCGGCCCGTGGGGTCCACGTTCGGTGAAGTTTTTTTTTTATAGGATAAGAGTGACAAACGATCGCACAGTCCACCTGATGGTAAGTGGTTGCTGCGGACCATAGACATCTACATCTATCCTCTATTACAAATCAAAATGTAGATGCGTTGTCACCCGTGAGGACTAAGATGGAATGCCTCATTTCCAGTAAAAAGGGTCTCCGGCCACCTGCACTCACCAAGTGAAACGCAGAGGTAAACGGCTACTTCACGCTGGTTTTCTGTGAGGTCGTGGTACCACCCCGTTTCGAGCCAGCCCATCCGTGCCACAGCAAAAGCTGCCGCGTGGGCTCTACCACTGTTAAAAAAACTTTTTTAGGCATTCCATCTTAGTCCCCACGGGTGACAACGCATCTGCATTTTGATTCGCAAGCGAGGACAGATGCAGATGTCTATGGGCCACAGCAACCCCTTATCATCAGGTGGACTGTCTGCTCGTTCGTCACGCTAATTCTATAAAAACAAACCAACCAGCTTAATTAGCCTTTCGGTTAACATCCTAACTATGTTACTATTAACAAGCGGCCTGAATGATATTCATGCCATACGTTCCAGCCTAATACAACATTTCACGACTAATTATGCACTATGTGAACGGTGCCGTTTAATAAAAAGGCTACGTCTTCTTCCTATTTTTGATGAAAAGTTTTTGATCAGAAACCAGATTGTATTATAAACTTGCGACATAATATATATTATTATTCTGTTTGTGTATATGTCACTGAACTCCTCCTTAACGGCGAGACCGATTTTGATGAAGTTTTGTGTGTGATTAAGTTGATTCGAGAGTGGTTTAGATTCACAATTATACCCGGTAGGTGGCGTTGATATCGAGATCTAGAAATTGCCCGTTCGAAGCCGGAACGGATCACTAGTCACACTTAAATATATATATCTGTCGGTAACTATATGTGACGGGATTCAACTTGAATTTTCTAAGACGATTGTAAGAAAGTTGTGCATTTAGTAAATTACTTTTATTTCGTCGTAAGTACTTTCTTAATATTTTAAATTGTAACGTTATTACAATCAGATAACAGACCAATCGCCACGTTTAACAGACCTGCATGTTAAAAGTGGCGATTTTCGCTAAAATCCTCCGTAACTGGGAAGCTATGTCAGGACGTGAGTTTTATTAGTTTCTATGAAAATTAACCCTTTCGCTGTTCCGTGCACTACATATAGGTCATTGCTATTGTCTTACTATTGTGTCTGAAAACCGGACAGTGAAAGTGTTAATATCAAATACATTTGTTTAAACACGTCTACACCGTTTACCGTACACGAATACAATATATGATTTCTTGTCAGCTTGTCCGTCTCGGTTGTTACTTCTTACCTATCATTCTGGCACAGATGAAAAGAGATGGAGTGAAAATATCTTCTCACGCAACTAAAATGCAAAGCATTGAAAAAATCTTTGTAAGTTTAATACTTAATCCATCCATTTCTTACGTCAGTAATGTAGCCCAGAATTGAAGCAGCTAGTGACAATGATCTACACAACACTACTATATTACGCTTAAAACAAACAGAATGCGATTACAGCACTCGTAAAATGGCTGCGGGATGACATAAAACGCAATTAAATATCATCTCGTTAATAACCCAACAGGTGGAGAAGCTCGTAAAGCTGTTTTATAACTTTTGGGCGTTTCACTATATCAGACGCCACTGTCTTATGGTTTCTGTAATGCACTGCGTATTATTTATGTTGATTGTGATGTTTCTGTTATCAATATAAACTAAAGTAGCTATTTTATATAAATTAAGGTGACAAACAATCGCTTTATACTCGATTAAGAATCAAAACCGTGTAGTGACGGTGTAAGAATATCCACTACCCCATGTCGTACAGTGGGTGTCGTAAGAGGCGATCAAGGGAAATCAATTCAAAAATATTTATTGCATGACTACTAGTATTTTTGCTTTTTTTTTATTTAAAAAAAAAGCTACATGTAAAATTAAATAAGAACTTGAAAGTATTTTATGTACATTTTGTGCTCCATAGTTTACCTTCAGTGTATACTAGACATGGGACGAGTACTCGGTTTGGATTCGGTACTCGGCGGATTCGCCCTTTTTTTTTTTAGGGTTCGGCCGAGCACCGAGTATTAACGGTCGAGTACCGAGTGCTCGGCCTTAATTATACTCCAGAGAAAAATAAAGACAAAGAACCAGTTTTTATCGTTATTATTATATTAGAACACATTAAAACATCAGGGACATGGGAAGCAAGTAGTGTAGTTGTACCACTTCTAGACCACCTGAGTCAGACGTGGTTCAACCACGTTCGTCGACGCCCGATCCTAAAAAAAAAAGAAAAAAAAAAAAAAAAAAGCTTTTGGCATGCTCTGATCACGAATCCGCGGTCCATTTTTGTGTAGAATGCACGGTTCCGGAGATGTGTAGATCAATTAGCTAATATCTAATTGATATCCGGTAAGGGCCTCCACCGTCATTAGCATCCCATTGTTCCTATTTCTATTGTTCTATTGTTCCTTAATCACCTTCATTGCAGCGTGTGCGTCGACTATATCAGTGCTATTGTGTTATAGTTCTTTGTTTATACAACGCTAATCTGAATCATCAATAAAACACATTACATAATTTTGTTACAATTTTTATTTATAAAATACAAAATCTTATTAATTATTATCTATAAAATAGGAGCGAAACATCTCATCCACTAAAATATCGTTGTACAATGTGTTCCTTGTAAATATACTCGTAAAACTATGTATTGAACATCCTTGAAACTTATATAGTAAATACATTAAGCAATATTCGCCACAAACTGAAGTCCACTCATTCTGAATCCTATCAACATTCCAGTTCCATCTTTTACAATTCCTTTTTAAAAACTCTAGATGATATCGTACAGGTGATCGTCCATATGAATCAAAATATTGACCGACGTCATTCGTATCGATATATAAAGCTACCCAATGTGACCCTGGTTTATCATCTGTATCCAAATTACATATTATATACGTTGGTACGTGGGTATACATAGGCAGTCTATTAGCTGCATAAACATTATTTTCTAGACTGGGGTGAATCTTTTTCAGATGTTGTTGTACATCTAGTGTATCCATGATATTACTGTTATTAGTAGATTATTACAGTACCTAGCTACTCAATGAATAACATAGGAATGGTCAATTATAGTGATTTCTACATATTAAATTGCATTTTTGTGATATACAAATCGTACTTGAGTCATTGATCACCAAACAAAACACAATACGAAGAAATGTTGAGATAGGCAACGGAAATGTGAGATAAACTGATATGTTTCTAAATATTAAATTGAATTTTTGTGTTATACAAATCGTACTTGAGTCATTGATCACCAAACAAAACACAATACGAAGAAATGTTGAGATAGGCAACGGAAATGTGAGATAAACTGGTTGACGCATAAAGTAATTATCAACTCATTACGGAAATACTTTAGATTAGAATTTTTACGTACTGGTGGTATATAAGACCAACAAACGCAGTCATCGAGTTAGTGTACGGTCGTTTGGCTACAGTGGATCTATCAATAGTACATTTGTGTTACTTCAATACACCAAAGGCTATGGATGTAAGTGTTTATTCTATTGATTGTTATTTTCATGTGTGTGTGTATTATTTTATTTAAATATTGTGTATGTATATGATTAAGCCGTGGTAACTCAGATGGTTAGCGCTAGCTGTAAATTTCACAGTACGCGACCCGGGTTCGATCCCCGCCAGCACCAATTAAATTGTTAATAGCAATTTTAAGTGCTTATTACCACGTGCTTGGTGGTGAAGGAAAACATCGTGAGGAAACCTGCATGTCTGAGAAAATTTCGAAGGCATGTGAAGTTCGCCAACACACATTGAGGGAGCGCGGCGGACATTTCCTTGCTCTAAAACCCTCTCAGAAATGAGAGGAGACCTATGTTCAGCAGTGGACTTTAATAGGCTGTAACTTTAACTTTTTTAACTTTTATGATTAAGTGTTAACAAATTGATATTAACATGATAACTGTGTTGTTGCAGAAATCATTGAGCTTCGATGAAGATACCTATAAACAGTATTACTACTCGCCACTCTCCCCTCAAGAAGAGAGTGATAACCTCGTCATTAATAATAACACATGCGATGGTGGAAAAAGAAAATCGCAATCGATTGATCATTTTTTTGAAGCTGAATCAAAAATAAAAAAGAGAAAGGGAAAACTTCAGTGAAGTGTGCACCAGTGCTTTTTTCTCCACAATCATGGAAGAGAATACGGAACTATTCAATAGCGAATTAAATCAGGAGTTGTCTAAAGTTTGTGAAGAAATGGAGAGAGGTCAACTGTTCGATTCGTCATACGATGATGAGTTGTATCATCACTGTGCGATGGTTGAAACACAGTTTAAGTATGTAAAATAAACATTCATTTCGATCATAATTTACATATTGTCTTATACAGTTTTTAATAAATTTAAACATTTTAGCAGTCAACCACTACAACTTGGAAGAGGAACGAAGCGAACGTGCAGCAAAGAATCCAAGATCATCAAAAAACCAACAACGGAAGCAGAAGCGCATACCTCTGCAGGGAACAGTATCAGTAACGATGATCAAGTGGAATGTCCAACGTGCCATATATTTATCAAGAAACGGTATTTAGCTAATCATTTTAAAAGTAATGTTCATAAAAATAATCTTTTAAATTCACATAATTCTTTATCAAACGTTAGTGTTATTGAATCTGCTTTTGGAAATAGGATTTTAACTTATAAAATCAAGAGTAGAGTAGATCGTTCGACATGGGTAAATTTTGAAACTCCTGAACTATTTTTAAATTCTATTAAAGATGATATTTTATTTTTATTACAAGAGTGTATTCATCAACACATAATTTTTAAGGTAAACTTCATATTGCATGCTGATTTTGTTCAACAAACTAAAGATATTCATGATACGTTCGATTTTCAAACGCTTAACTATATTATTTGTCAAGGAGATGACTTAAATATTTTTCTTTCATCTTTAAATGATACAATTACTACTAAAATTAGTGCTTTCGAAAAAAAAGATAGTGGATGGAGTCTAAAAAACATAAAATCTATAGACATGAATGTTAATAAATTTAACCCCCTACGCGGTACTTCATACATAGATCTTCCTCGTGACATAAAATTAAAAAAGGCTGTTATAAATGTAAAAAACAAGGATTATTTTTGTTTTAAACTGTGTTGTTGCAGAAATCATTGAGCTTCGATGAAGATACCTATAAACAGTATTACTACTCGCCACTCTACTTTTTTTTTTTTTTTTTTTTTTTTTTTTTTTTTTTTTTTTTTTTTTTTTTTTTTTTTTTTTTTTTTAGGATCGGGCGTCGACGAACGTCGTTGAACCACGTCTGACTCAGGTGGTCTAGAAGTGGTACAACTACACTACTCATTGGAAACATGCATCTACGACAACACAAACGCCCTCGTATACAATATAACAAAGACAATAGCAGAAAGTGAAAAAGTTAAAAAATACTTTTTTAACAATGACAGTCATTAGCTGATCATTAGTGAATGTGATTCTGTTTACTTCAATTACAGGAAGACAAGAGCGGAAGGAAGAGATGAGTGTGGCATACGTGTACAAAACACATCATTGAATAACAAAACTACAACACTGAGTGGAGAAGAAAACGAGAAGAGTATGCAGTACTCAAGAGCTGAATATCCATTCTTCAGTTCAAAATCTAGCCGTTTGCTTAGTTTCGAAAACTGGCCTCTAGTTATGCGACAGAAACCTGAAGATCTTGCAGAAGCTGGTTTCTTTTATACTGGCCATGCAGACGGGACCAAGTGTTTCCATTGTGGTGGTGGTTTAAAAGATTGGGAAGATGATGATGATCCTTGGCAGCAGCATGTTCAGTGGTTTAGTCAGTGTGCTTATGTAAAATTTCAACTCGAACAGTGTTTTGTATTAGATTAAATAGAAGATTTATAAAGAAATAAAAAAAATATATTGCATACAATTTGTTTTATTTAATTTTATAACGTTTCACATAGTTACATACACACAAAATGCATTACACATAACACATAAAATCTAACACACAACACATATTATAACCTTAACTACTATAGTCTACAGTAACATTTCTGTTTTTATCTATCTCAATAATATTATCAAACTCAGCATAAACTATACAGTTAATTGTTTGTATTAATGAGGATTCAAATCGTACTTCTATTCTTACACTACCATGCTTTATGAGATTCCAATGAGTTGATGAGTTAGCTGATAAATCAGGAGTTAAGTCAAATGCTAATAGACAGTAACCTTTGCCATACTGTTCACAAGAGATTCCATTTCCTTCATTAAGAAAGTGAATACCAGTTCCCGAGAATAGAGTATGATATGCTGATGTAAATATGCTATTATTAAAAGATGGTTGCAAAGCTTTTGAAGGTATTTGTTGACCATCAATATATAAGCTGAAAGAATTAATACCATAGTTTTCAAAGTTAAATGGATTTTTAGTAAGGGAACCATTAAATGCAGAATTGTTCACAAATCCAATTATACATCTTTTCGGTACCTGTCCTAAAAATATATTATCAAGAGTTTTTCCTTGAACACCCGAAGGAATTGTTAAAACTTTTACTTCAGCTCGAGTAATAGGATATTTAGCAGTGGTAGAAGCTAAAACTTTTTGATGTGCGAGTAATACACTTGGATTAATTCGTGCTCGTCGAACAATAAGAGTTGCGTCCGTAATACAAACTTTAAACTTTACATCGTTTGATCCAACAATTAAATTAAAACTCTCTCTTGATCGAACCAATTTAACACTCATTTCAACACCATTAATTAAAAATTTATCTTGGTTAAAAATGTCACCGTGAAGATGACCAATCATTTCTATTTCCTTACTTTCACTAATCAATTCCTGTCTTTTAACAAATCCTATGTTTTTACCATCTGTAGAATCCATTTTTCCTGCTGTATCCTCATACCAAAGACTACAAGTAAGATGAGATTGTTTAGCAGCAGGGGCATAGTTTAAAAGGGTTTCCATGTATGCTCGATATGCATAGGTATTATTAGGTGGTGATACAAGTTTTTGGTTTAAATAAACATCAAGTTGACTAAAAAGTGAATGCAGCCAATTATTTACAGGTGCTACTATTGTAGTAGATACCAAGTTAGTTGAATCTTGATTTAATACTTTTGCCTTTATGTGGAGTAATGTATGAGACAAATCTATGTAGTCATCGCCGGTCCCAGGAACTTGAAACTCGATAGGTCCATCATCACCAAGAGATGAAATTGGTTTATAATGAATCCACAATCCATTTTCAATGCTAGTTTGTGTAGACGGTAGTGCAAACAAATCCAATTCTGACTTAACGCACTCGCAAGAATGATTATGAAGGAAAGACATATTTAGTTTGAAAATATATCTTTGATATTTTTTGGTTTTAGACTAAGTTTTTTCGCAGCTTTCACTTTAGCAGTTAATGGTGGAATGAACGATGTCAATCGTTTTCTTTTAGTTTTATACCCAGATCCAGTCATGTTAAATTGATCAATTTTCTCATCAGCCTTTCGTTTTAAATTCGTACTAACTTGCTTTAGACGATCTTTTATTGAGGCTTCCATAGGACGGGCTTGAACCATATCCGATAAAAGTCCTACTCCAGCGCTTAATGCCTCCTTACCAATCACTCGAGCACCACTTGAAAGTAAAGGTAAAACTGATCTGAATAACCCCCCTAAGAAGCTCCCAATACCATGACCGCGTTGATATGGTGAACCCTTATAAATTACTCCAACTCCTGATCCAGCTTGATGTGTATAATAATTTTCATATGGACATTTATGATGATCACGAAGAGAATTCATTATTATAATTTTCGGAAATGTAGTTTAATACACACGGTTCCAAACTGGAATGGTATTTTTTGTCCTGTACTCGATCTTATAACTATTTCCAACGTATCGAACTCTCTTCGCATAACAGGTAAGTAGTGAGGTTGAGAGAAAACGTGCATTTTATTTGCACCATAAATGTATTTTGTAGGATCTAATGAAATGACTCTTAATAAAGGAGTCATAACATCACCCACAATCTGAGGATCGATAATGTCGCAATATAGAAATAGTTGAGATGGTAACCCTAAGTGTAAATTAGCAGGACACTTTCCAAAATTTCTCTCTAGGAGATTTTTATTTGGTTCATAACCTAGCTGTAAACTTAATTTGGGTGATAATGTTACGGATGTTATATTTTTATCCAATACCGAAATAGACACAAATTTTGTTATTTCATCATAGCGAAATTTCAAGTTCTCTCCGATACCATTTAACACTCTTAAAATATGCTCAACGTTATCATAGTTGGTAGCTGGAATATGTTTTTTGTAGTACACTGTGGATGGCTTATCTTCATTAGGCATTAACATAGATTTTGTAATGTATATAACATTTTCATGGTCTTGAACAGTAAACATGGTACATGGATATTGAAACTCGACAACTCCAACCGACCATTCACCTTCTAATTTTATAGCTTTTGGTAATTTCGTTGAAAAATTTGTGGTCTTGTTATCAGGAAAGTATTCCATTGAACTATTGCTGAGCAAAGTTAAATAGAAACTTTCTTTATTCATATTTCTTTTAAACTAGAAGCTAAAATCCAACTGTTAAATTTATCTGGATAACCTTTCCACTTCACTAATACTTCTTTTCTGTTACCCGAATAACGAGTGTCAATTATTTTATCTATTTTATGTTGTGAGGTGGGGTTGTAAGTGATTTTCTGTAATTCTCTTTCATAAAAAGTACCAATTATTGGTTCATTTTGTAAATCTGTTATTGTATAAACAACCCATGGAGATCTATCAATTATTGAAGATATAATAAATATTTCATCACTCCAATTTGATTCATATCCTTTTTGGAATACATGTTTATATTTAGTTATTCGAACATAATCACCCACATTGAAATTTGGTTTAGGATTTTCTAAAGAAAGTTTTTTTGACCGTCTATCATAAAGATTAGTCCAAACTGTCATAATATTGTTGGAATTTACATCACATGGGCACATCTTAATACTAGAGTGAAAGCTGTGATTATAAGAGTATATTAAATCTTGTAAAACATCTATATATCTATAAGTATTATTATGAGTGAAATAACGCCACATTTTCATTTTTAGTGTTCTTTGAAATCGTTCAACAATACTGGCCTTAATGTCAGGATTGTTAGTGGTATAGTAATTAATCTTTTTGGATTTAAAGTATTTTTGTACATCTTTTGAAACAAATTCTGTACCTTTATCGGATTGTATGTGAGTAGGTGTTAAATTACTTTCAGTAAATATACTTTCAAAACATTCTTTAGTTGTTTCTGAGTTTTTCTTTTTCATTGGTCTTGCAAAAGCATATTTACTAAATACATCAATAATACAAAGTATATACTTGAAACCATCATTATATTGAGAATAAGTTCGCATATCACTTAAATCAGCTTGCCACAGTTCATTAATATTTGATAGAATGTACCTATTACGCGGGAATTTTTTTCGAATGGGTTTATGTAATGTGTATGTTTCTTGTGATTTTAACCATTCCTTTACTTGCTTTTTATTCATTTTACCCTTCATGGCTTTTGATAATTTATCAATACTACCAAAACCAGCGGGATTAGATGGATCATAATAAATCCTGTTAATTTCTTCTAGTACGGAGTCCATTTTTCCCACTCAAGTCCTTTACGTATTTTAGTTGTAGACTTTTTATCTCTACTGCACGGTGTAGAAAACTCTTGAACTTCAATCTCAGAGGGTTTGTTCAGATCTTTTGCTTGAAGTTGGTTAATAAACTCACATCTCCTTGGATTTCCAATATAAGTAAGTGGTACTTTAATATCTTTTAATGCTTCAGCAAATCTAACCCACCCTACCGGATCACTTCTTTTTAGGGGTCTTAGTGAATCATTTATTAAATCAACAATATTACTTCCAGGAATTTTTTCACTATCAATTATGACTGTACCTTCGTTATCCCAATGTATTTTACTTTTACTTGTTTCAACTAAGTTTAATAATAACTGCCCTTTTTTATGATAAGTTTTTGGTATTAAACTGAGTATTTGAGTTGGTGTGTAAAGTGGATTTTCATCATTTTCTTTACTTTTAATGGATCGATTCTCCTCCAGCAAAGATTCAATATCAACTGAAGTTTTTAGATCTCTATCTTTATTTTTAAAACCAATTTTTGACTCATTTGAATCTTCATTAGATGTATCAGAATAAATTGGTAATTTGAGTGGTTGACGATCCTCTTCGGTAAAATGAAGGTGCAGTGTTTGTAAATATAATATCCATTTCTTTCGGTCTTCCGTCTTACTATTCATAATATTTTGCATTTCAATATCTAATCGAGATAAATTACTATTAACCTTATTTTCTTGTTTTAATTTTTCAATCAATCCAGGTTCGATAAGTATCATTTTCTTTGCATTTTCCATGTTAACTGGCTAGTCCACTCACTAATCCACTCAATATTGCACCTAATATTGTTGGTAAGAAAGCCCCTCCTTTTTGTATAATTATATTTTTTCTTAGTTTATGTTTACACTTACGTACTAGTTTACGGAGTATGTTTTTATGTTTATTCAATTTTTGTTTATCCTGATCTTTAAGAGGTACTTTTCCTTGTAAAACGTTATGAATACACTCACAAATACAGTTAATTTCTTCTTCATCACACGTTTTAAGTAATGCTCTTTGATATTTTGGTTTAAGCGTATGCAAAGCGGTTAGCAAATGTTTATACGTTGTGAGTCGACGATGCATCATTTAGCAATGATTTCAATTGTTTGATTCTTGGTGTATTTAAACTCTTTTGTGGGGACGTAGACTGTACAGAAACCATTAAATGGAAAGACATTTGTCTTGATACGACAAAAATCATTGGTATTCTGTTTTAAATCTACCATTAAATATCCATGCGCCTCTAGAGTTGCATCCCTGTAGGCATTTTCAATGAATTTTGGGTTATCTGGTGATACTTGTCTTGCTAAATATCTTATTTGAGTTTTATCTCGAGGGTTTTTAAAATATATTATATAACTTGAGTTTAAAGATATGTCTCTTTGTCCTTTACCCTGATGAAATAAATTTTGTGTTAGATAAAATACACTAAGATTCCTGTGATGACTACCTTTTGTAAATATATCCACAATTCTTCCATCGGACTCTCTCATTAGATCATCAATAATAACAAGGTGTGGGTTTTCACCATCAAACATATTAAGATTTGGAATTCCTTGATGATAGTTAACATTTGGTAAATTATATAATGGTTGCATTTCATCAAAGCACCATGTGATCTGATTAAAATCACAATTACATATTTCTGTAACTGATTTTATGAAATTTGTTACAAAATTTGACTTCCCACACCCACTTGGTCCTGCCACAATAGCAGTGAACGGATGGATAAAGTGAAACATAACACACGTCTAAAGTTCAAAGGGGTGAAATAAAAAATGAAAGTGTTGGTGTAAACAATTAATATATATTCCAAAAATTATATAAAACAGAATTATCTGTATACTATTTCTAACACAATTAGTACATCATAATTTTACAATTAACTCAACCTCAAATAAATAGAAACAACAATTAGTACATCATAATTTTACAATTAACTCAACCTCAAATAAATAGAAACAACAATTAACTTAAATTATTTACAATAAAACAATGTTTAAATATGTAATAAACTACGTCATATTATAGTATTATCATAATTTTACAATCAATATAAATTTTTCTTAAACGCAGACATAAAAGTAAAAACTATCAACACTTAACGCAGTTTATAATGACCCCAAGCTAATGTTTCAATATTATTATCTAAAATATGTCTCTTTGTGTCATTATATGATAAACCTATCTTATTTAATTTTTGTGTGAAAATTGTGTGTTTAATTGATTTAAATCTAAGCATACTATAATATTGCACTTTTTTATTAAATAGAGAAGACTTATAACTATTCATTGTCATCTTTTTAGTGATACATTTATTTACCCCTTTTGCCTTGGCTATAGTCTTATTCTCTAAGTTAAAAGCGTACATTTTGGATCGTAAACCCACAAATTCTTTCATGATTTTACCATTATTTTCATCTTTAAAAAAACCTAATTTCTTTTTATTTAATTTTGGATATTCAAAAATATTATTTGTATCATAATCTGAGGTATCAAAGTATGATGAAAGGTCAGGTTTTATATCAGTGTAAAAATCATTTGTAAATATATGATATATTAAACTATCCGTATCTGTATACAATAATTTGATTTTACTAAACTTTTTAATCATATAGTTATAATGAAAATCATACATTAATGTTTTTGAAATATCTAAAATGCAAAACCCTAAATAAATTGGTTTGTTATATATTAACTTCGTTTTTCGCAACTGAACCGCAACTAGGTTTTCCGAAAATATTGAAAGACTATGAAATTGTGGTTTAGCGATTAGATCTTGAGCACCTAAAGCTTTACCCTGGTTCTCCCAGTGCGTAACTAATTTTATGTTAACCCTTTTTTCAATATTCTCCATAGTCTTACCGAAGACTGAATTATTCATTAATTTATAAAAATCTTTTTCGAAATCTGATTTTGCTAAAGTTCTTAATTTTGTGTTTAGATCTATGTACATCTTCAACCAGGGAGACTGTTTAAATTTTAAAACTCTATGAATTTTAGTTAATTTAACCCCCATTTCTATGCACTGCTTTAAATTTCTGTAATGAATTACATATTTATCTTTATTATTTAAATTTGGGACTAGTTTATTCTCATTAATATTGCCTACACAAATGTTTTCTGGACATAAAGGAAAGTCCGAATGTAAATCATGAAGTTCATCTGGATATTCCAAATCAACTTCTAAAATAAAACCGAAGTCTGATGTCTTAGACACATTAAATTCTGTATTTGGATTTACCCATTCGAATCCACCAGTAGGAAGATATTGAGACATAGCCCAACCATATAAATTGTTGGCATCAAAATATGTGATATATGAATTTGGTTTCCCTGTATCATAATCCTCCATGTATTTGTTATTAGCTCTAGCATAACGATTACTACATTGAGATACACCACCTCTGATACCTGATCTAATAAATGCAATTTTCTCATAATCTGTTAAAAGTTCTAATTCTATTTTTGTATATTTTAACATTGCATCCCAACTTAAACCGGGTGCTGTGTAATAATGGACAGGGTCTAAATCATATGTATTAATACATAACTTTCTAAAGTTTTCAAATACATCGGATAAAAGTAAAACGTCTGTTTTTAAATATAGGTTTGAATAATCTAGCATATTACAACACCCAAAATGTTCCCAAACATCTTTAGCATGATTGTAATCATCATTTGAAATATGTGAATCTGTGAGTGAACTATAAAAACATTTTTGTTCAGGGAGCGATGTTAGACTTAAACTATCATAATTAGTCATAAGTTCATATGGATAAACACCTTTCCGTTTTAAACGAAAGAAATCTTCATCATTAGGGTAATTTCTACGTAATTCTTGAAATTGATCATTACTGAGATTTTTGGCCAATTCTTCTAATTTACACGATAAAAAATTAAATGAATCTAAGAATCTCAATATAATTTCGTGGGTATTCACTTTTAATTTTTTGGAAAAGGATATATATTTTTCTTTATTTTGAGGGATAACTTCGACTTCACCATCACAAAAGTTTAACGCGTGAACAATAAAATGAGCATCATAGTGACTAAGGTTGTGTAAAAATATTGGTATATAACTAGGTGTTCTGATCTTCGAACAACATGATTCATGAGCAACACCTATAAAACTACCAGTGTACCAATCAAAATCATAAAAATGTTTTGCCAACTCAGTTTCACAAATATGACAAATGGTTGCATTTGAAATTTGGTTTTTGTCTTCATTTGTTAGCGGAAGTGGTGGATATTTTTGAAGTCTATTTATTTCTTTTAGATTGTTAGATAAACTTTCCATAAACACTTGTGCACAGTTGGGTCCGCAATATGTTACATATTTTGATAATTGATCATCATATGAACATTTTATATAATATCCAAAACTATGTACTTCATGTTTCTGAATATTATGAGTGAAAGGTTTGTAAGGATCGTTAGAACATGATTCTATTGGTTTTAAAAATGCTTCAAAATCAGCATAAACTACGAATGGTATCTTTAACTTTTTTTCATAACTATCAAATTTAATTTTATCATTTGAAATAGGTTGACCAAACCAATTCTTTTTTTTTAAAGTTTCACTGTTTGGTAATACTGTACAAATGTGAGCACAATCGTATTGTTCATGGTTATTTAACCTTTCCTGAGATGGAAAACGAAGTAGACATGCTTCACAAATGTACATGATGTGACCGTCTTTTGAAATTTGTTTACTAACTAACCGCGATAAATTTTTTATATAGCAATAATGATTTTTTGTATCCTTGGAAAAAAATAATAAATTGATATGTCTATCTTTACGACACTTTGTTAAAAATAATGGACCTACTATAGAATTACATCGTTTTTCTTTATTATATTCTAACCCAAAAACATTAATACTAATATCATTTAATTTCTCTACATTTGCTATGTCAGAAATTTTAACCGGAAAGGAAATACCATCAAATTTAAGTTTATTTGCATGTTTAACGTACGATGATACCCGATCGGTGTGTTTGTTTACAGGATATAACGCCGAGAGTAACGCCCATTTAAAACAAAAATAATCCTTGTTTTTTACATTTATAACAGCCTTTTTTAATTTTATGTCACGAGGAAGATCTATGTATGAAGTACCGCGTAGGGGGTTAAATTTATTAACATTCATGTCTATAGATTTTATGTTTTTTAGACTCCATCCACTATCTTTTTTTCGAAAGCACTAATTTTAGTAGTAATTGTATCATTTAAAGATGAAAGAAAAATATTTAAGTCATCTCCTTGACAAATAATATAGTTAAGCGTTTGAAAATCGAACGTATCATGAATATCTTTAGTTTGTTGAACAAAATCAGCATGCAATATGAAGTTTACCTTAAAAATTATGTGTTGATGAATACACTCTTGTAATAAAATAAAATATCATCTTTAATAGAATTTAAAAATAGTTCAGGAGTTTCAAAATTTACCCATGTCGAACGATCTACTCTACTCTTGATTTTATAAGTTAAAATCCTATTTCCAAAAGCAGATTCAATAACACTAACGTTTGATAAAGAATTATGTGAATTTAAAAGATTATTTTTATGAACACTACTTTTAAAATGATTAGCTAAATACCGTTTCTTGATAAATATATGGCACGTTGGACATTCCGCTTGATCATCGTTACTGATACTGTTCCCTGCAGAGGTATGCGCTTCTGCTTCCGTTGTTGGTTTTTTGATGATCTTGGATTCTTTGCTGCACGTTCGCTTCGTTCCTCTTCCAAGTTGTAGTGGTTGACTGCTAAAATGTTTAAATTTATTAAAAACTGTATAAGACAATATGTAAATTATGATCGAAATGAATGTTTATTTTACATACTTAAACTGTGTTTCAACCATCGCACAGTGATGATACGACGGTATGACGAATCGAACAGTTGACCTCTCTCCATTTCTTCACAAACTTTAGACAACTCCTGATTTAATTCGCTATTGAATAGTTCCGTATTCTCTTCCATGATTGTGGAGAAAAAAGCACTGGTGCACACTTCACTGAAGTTTTCCCTTCCTCTTTTTTATTTTTGATTCAGCTTCAAAAAAATGATCAATCGATTGCGATTTTCTTTTTCCACCATCGCATGTGTTATTATTAATGACGAGGTTATCACTCTCTTCTTGAGGGGAGAGTGGCGAGTAGTAATACTGTTTATAGGTATCTTCATCGAAGCTCAATGATTTCTGCAACAACACAGTTATCATGTTAATATCAATTTGTTAACACTTAATCATAAAAGTTAAAAAAGTTAAAGTTACAGCCTATTAAAGTCCACTGCTGAACATAGGCCTCCTCTCATTTCTGAGAGGGTTTTAGAGCAAGGAAATGTCCGCCGCGCTCCCTCAATGTGTGTTGGCGAACTTCACATGCCTTCGAAATTTTCTCAGACATGCAGGTTTCCTCACGATGTTTTCCTTCACCACCAAGCACGTGGTAATAAGCACTTAAAATTGCTATTAACAATTTAATTGGTGCTGGCGGGGATCGAACCCGGGTCGCGTACTGTGAAATTTACAGCTAGCGCTAACCATCTGAGTTACCACGGCTTAATCATATACATACACAATATTTAAATAAAATAATACACACACACATGAAAATAACAATCAATAGAATAAACACTTACATCCATAGCCTTTGGTGTATTGAAGTAACACAAATGTACTATTGATAGATCCACTGTAGCCAAACGACCGTACACTAACTCGATGACTGCGTTTGTTGGTCTTATATACCACCAGTACGTAAAAATTCTAATCTAAAGTATTTCCGTAATGAGTTGATAATTACTTTATGCGTCAACCAGTTTATCTCACATTTCCGTTGCCTATCTCAACATTTCTTCGTATTGTGTTTTGTTTGGTGATCAATGACTCAAGTACGATTTGTATAACACAAAAATTCAATTTAATATTTAGAAACATATCAGTTTATCTCACATTTCCGTTGCCTATCTCAACATTTCTTCGTATTGTGTTTTGTTTGGTGATCAATGACTCAAGTACGATTTGTATATCACAAAAATGCAATTTAATATGTAGAAATCACTATAATTGACCATTCCTATGTTATTCATTGAGTAGCTAGGTACTGTAATAATCTACTAATAACAGTAATATCATGGATACACTAGATGTACAACAACATCTGAAAAAGATTCACCCCAGTCTAGAAAATAATGTTGTTGTGAAAATATGTAATTTGGATACAGATGATAAACCAGGGTCACATTGGGTAGCTTTATATATCGATACGAATGACGTCGGTCAATATTTTGATTCATATGGACGATCACCTGTACGATATCATCTAGAGTTTTTAAAAAGGAATTGTAAAAGATGGAACTGGAATGTTGATAGGATTCAGAATGAGTGGACTTCAGTTTGTGGCGAATATTGCTTAATGTATTTACTATATAAGTTTCAAGGATGTTCAATACATAGTTTTACGAGTATATTTACAAGGAACACATTGTACAACGATATTTTAGTGGATGAGATGTTTCGCTCCTATTTTATAGATAATAATTAATAAGATTTTGTATTTTATAAATAAAAATTGTAACAAAATTATGTAATGTGTTTTATTGATGATTCAGACTAGCGTTGTATAAACAAAGAACTATAACACAATAGCACTGATATAGTCGACGCACACGCTGCAATGAAGGTGATTAAGGAACAATAGAACAATAGAAATAGGAACAATGGGACGCTAATGACGGTGGAGGCCCTTACCGGATATCAATTAGATATTAGCTAATTGATCTACACATCTCCGGAACCGTGCATTCTACACAAAAATGGACCGCGGATTCGTGATCAGAGCATGCCAAAAGCTTTTTTTTTTTTTTTTTTTTTTTTTTTTTTTTTTTTTTTTTTTTTTTTAGGATCGGGCGTCGACGAACGTGGTTGAACCACGTCTGACTCAGGTGGTCTAGAAGTGGTACAACTACACTACTGAAGCAGCAGAAATATTTAGAACGTACATAAGAATCTATAATAGAAATTATTATTACTAATATTTAAAAAAAAATTATTTTTTTATAGGAGAGGGGGCAAACGAGCATGCGGCTCACCTGATGGTAAAGTGACTACCGCCGCCCATGAACAACCGCAACACCAGGGGAATTGCAGATGCGTTGCCGGCCTTTTAAAAAGGAGTAGGCTCTTTTCTTGAAGGTCCCTAAGTCGTATCGGTCCGGAAAAATCGCTGATGGTAATCGATTCCACAAGGAAGTCGTGCGAGGAAGAAAACATCTTCTAAATCGCACAGTGGTGGACCGCCAATCATCCAGATGGTGTGGATGGTATCGGGAGTTCTGCCGCGATGTGCGTTCATGAAATTTGGCGGCTGGGATTAATCCGAACAATTCCTCAGAGCACTCCCCATGGTAGATGCGAAAGAAAATGCAAAGAGATGCAACATCTCTTCGCAGTGCCAATGAATCGAGCCGATCGGAAAGGGCTCGGTCGTCGACGATTCGAGCCGCTCTGCGCTGGATGCGGTCAAGTGGAAGGAGCTGGCACTGGGGAGCCCCTGCCCAGAGATGGGAACAGTATTCCATGTGAGGCCGAACCTGCGCCTTGTAAAGTTGCAGGCGGTGTGCCGGCATGAAATACTGTCCCGCTCTGCTGAGCACGCCAAGCTTTTTAGAGGCCAATTTGGCCTTCTCTTCCAAGTGACCACGAAACTGCACGTCACTCGATATGTCGACTCCGAGGATACCGATACTGGCTGAGGCAAGAAGGGGAGTGCCTTGAAACTGAGGAGATACGACAAAGGGGTTCTTTTTAGCGGTAAACGCGCAAACTTGTGTCTTCTGAGGATTAAACTGGACTAGATTTAGTCGCCCCCAATCCGAGACTTTGTCCAGCAAAGACTCGACTTCAGACACAAGTTTGTTCCGGTACTCGGCGACGTTTTCCCGAGAAATATTGGCCCGGCCGGTGTATAGAGCATCACCAGTGCTGTCATCCGCATAGCAATGAATGTTACCAGTTAGCAACATATCATTGATATGCAGAAGAAACAGCGTTGGTGATAGCACACAGCCTTGTGGAACACCAGCGTTAATAGGCTTGTAGTCAGAACATGCACCGTCTACAACGACCTTGATGCTCCGATCTGCAAGGAAGCTGGTGATCCAATTGCACAATTTCTCGGGAAGCCCATAGGAAGGGAGCTTCGAAAGAAGCGCTTTGTGCCAAACCCGATCGAAGGCCTTCGCAATGTCCAGACTAACGGCCAACGCCTCCCCCTTGGACTCTACTGCCTCCGCCCATCTATGTATATCTAAAATTTAAGAGAGGAGGATTTTGATGCAAAAAACACTAGTTTTTCGTCCCTATTTGGGTATAGTTTGTAAGGGAATAACTGCACGCCGCCCGCTACCGCGTTTTTTTAAGGCCGAGTACCCGGTGGCCGAGTACTCGACGAATCACTATTCGTTCCATGTCTAGTGTATACTACATTGTTTTAGGTGTACAATATTAATTAATCTATAATATATTTATTACATAAGAAAGATATTCTTTAACAATTATATAGATTCAATCAGAAATGTCATCATAATTTTTTTGTTAAATTATTGTTGCAACTTGCAATATATTATTTCGGCTTTATATACGAACGATATTTTACGAATTTAACTTTTTTATTGTAATATTGTTGTAATATTAAATAGCAATATAATTTAATAGTTCAAATAATCAATATTTATATGATTATTTAATTAATCAATTAATTGAACCATTAAATTAAACAAATTTTTAATTTAACCACTAAACATAACATAACTTTATTTAATCTTTATTGTCAATGAATTCTTGTAAGCTGTTGCATTTATCTAATAACAACGTGATCAGTACTTTGTTCAATTTTATGTTATTCATATTTTTAAAAGAGTTCGAAATATTATATATTAAACCAAATATCCGGCTCCATCTTTGCAACAGTCTGGTCTTGTCACATTTACATTATTGCGACTTGGTATATGGTCCTTGCCTTTCACAGAAAACTATAGGAAGAATACAAAGGGTTCAAAATGCGTGTATTGTTTTGACATACCTAAGACTAACCACATAACTCCTTATCTCCTCAAAAATAATATTTTAAATATGGGTTACACCAGAAAACTAAAATATGCTTGTTTCGTACACTCGTTAAATAATTCGCAATCTCCTCATTATTTATATGAAAAATTATCTCCAAAATGTCAAATAACACGTTTGAGACAAAGGGGTAAACTATTATATATACTTCCAACTTATAAGCGTGTTAAAGCGAAGGGATGTTTCAAATATGCTGCCTCCAAAATTTGGAATAATATACCTCCTCCTTTACAGGAGATCGTGAATATAAAATCATTTAGAAAGAAATGCAAAGTATGGTTACTTGAACAACAAAAATTGGAGGCAGGTATTTAGTTTCATATTATATAAATTTGCCGATTTACATAGCACATATGTTTATACATTTTTGTCTTTTCTTTACGTTGTTTCACGTCAATGCCAAGATAAGGTTAAGATACTGTGTTTTTTAAAAGTTGGCTGTGGCAGAATACCAGCGGTGACCTCAAATCACCACATAGCTGAATCACAGGCCAGTTTGTCTCATTTTTTTAATGTATGTTTTCACTTAAGTATGTTGCTAGATAAGTTTGTGATAATTTTTTTGTACAATTTTAACTATCATGTGTGAATTGAGACAAATAAAACTCTTTATTATTATTATTATTATTATAATAAACCAGGTGAACTAAAAAATAATAAAACTGCAGTTGCCAACCCGCTTGCTAAGCATGACAACCAAGGCAAATATCCCCGTGATCAGCAGTGGACTTTTAATAGGCTGAAACTACGGCGTTGTCGTCATCTCTGAGGACCAGGACTACTCTGCAACATGGCACTACCACGTAATATCCATGCTTATTTATGCGCGGGTATCAGATTAAAACTTTAAAACTACTTGATAGATTTTAGTACTTTATCATTCAATCCCGTTTCATGAATAGAATAATTTTTTTGTTATTCAATATTGGTTACATATTGAAAGTAATTTGTTACTTTTACCACTGGTTCGCAAAAAAACCTCTGTCCTAGTAAGAACCAGCAAGAGTTTATTTTTTACAAAGTTAATTATACAATAATTAAAGTTGTACAAACTATGTACTTACAGAACATATTTAAGAAACAGCTTGGAAGCGACCACCTCATTCCAAGGAGTTATTATCAAACATGATTCATTTATATAATAACAGTATTTCTTGTACAGTTCTGTTTAACAAAATATTTAAACTTGGTAATAGAGACTCCTTGTATATTTTCTGCGACTTTGTTGTAATATTGCCCCATGAATGAATTACTGACACTGTTGAGTTATAAATTTTTGTTGAGTCTTTTTCATCCACTGTCACGAGACCTCAAGAATGCGTCAACTGGTATTAGTACCTCTCTCATTTAATGGTCTAAAGCGCGTCCATCGATGGTAAGTTTTTGGTTGAAACATATGAATAAAATTGAAGTCTCTGTCTGTAATATCAAAATAACTGCCTTTTATTAAAAAAAATGTTTGTCTGTCTCTCCGTCTACCTGTCCGGTAGACGGAGAGACAGACAGTCATTCCAAAGATTAGCTTTGGAATGACTGAACAGATTGTAATAAAACTTAACGAACTGATAGAAAGCAATGTCAGGAGGGATCTAGGCTATGTTTTATTACTTGTGGTTCTTTTTTTTGAGAAATAGTTAAATTAATAGAATAAATAGTCTATAATGGTTATCTTAATCTTTAATATAAATAACACAGCCTAGAATCAGGAAATGTGCCGGATATAATGGCAGTAAGGTCGCTTGCTTTTGCTCAGATAGTGGGAATTAAAAAAATTAACAAGTCTAATTAAGCGAATTCTATTTACATACGTTGTATTTATACAACATATTATAATCATAGTGTATCAGCCTTAAATTATAATTTAACTGCAAGCGCCTTAACAAACAAAACTGAACCCTCGCAAACGGGATAACGCTGGCCCGATAACCATCTCGTGCTCGCGCTTGGACACAATTGTTAACGAGTGTTATTTGTGTTATAAAGACATTTTTAACAACAACACGTCAATGTAGCCCTTCGTTTTAGAGAAATAAAGCTGTCTTTGGCACGCACAAAAGTTCACACTAACTACAAGCATGATAATAGGCGCCCTGTGGAGCGACTCGCAAGTCTTTTGTATTGGTAATTCCATTGCTCACCCCTCCACAGTTAGTAGCGTAATGATGTGTCAGCTCATTAGAAATGTGTAAGTTCATGCTGGAGATCCTGTTTCTGTTTTTTTATGAATTTGTCGTGGAATTAATTTAGATCGGTCACGTATAATGGGGAAAGAGGGATTCAAATTTTATATGTTTTATCATAACTATCCGGAAATTGGAGTAATTTTAATGTCAAAATTTTAGTTATGTCTTTTTTATAAAAAGGAGATTAATTAGGGGATTAAATTTGTTTATAAAAGTAAAGAATAGGTTTAAGATTATACTGAAAAAGGATAAGTGCAACAGCACCTTCCTGATAAAAACGGAAAATAATAAAAAATACATACAGTTTACAATGCGCTTGCCAAGCAAAGCAACTAAGACAAATATCCCAAGGAGGAAATCTATGCTATCTATGCTTAGAGATAAACTAGGCTGTAATGATGATGATGATGGTGACGATGATGCAAGTAAAGGTGAATCAATCAATCGAACACACAGTTTACCAGATGATATGTGAATTCTGTGGCCCATAGTTATCCAAATTTATCCCCGAAGCTCGATTAAAATTAAAAAATGATGAAATGATGCATTGTAGAATCAAAACAATGCATCCTTCATATTTCTTCAGATGGAACTTCCTTTTTTTATAATAAATTGAAATAATAAACGAATTTGTAATACATATATAACGAACGTATTGAAGATTAGCCCATGGATAGCAACCAACTTCAAAGAAAGCAGTTCTTAGTTCTTTTCTTTTCTTTTTAAAAAACTTTACCCCCACTAGGATTTTCTCCTGTATCGTGGAGGCAGTTTACAGACATAAATTGCACAAGGACAAACATCCAGACCCGGAACAAGTATTTGTATGCCATACAAATACTCGTTCCGTGCGGGATTTCAACCCACAGTCCCCAGCGCTTGAACTCATTGCTATGTCACTGCGCCACGGAGCCGTCGTCAAAGCAGACTTCAAGTACGTTGTCACCTTCGAAGACTAAGATGTAATGCCCCACAGCCTCTAGTTATACTGGCTGTGAGGCATTACACTTTATATTATATTGGTATAGAGCATCATAATTTTATATTAATTATTTATGTATGGATTAACATTTTCCGAATCTTTATAATTTACTATGCGAGGTGAGATATTTGTAGCAAATAACAATAAATTACTGAAATGAATCCAATGATTTCTTACGTGATAGTGCCACGCTGCAGCTATATTATGGTTGCAGAACGAATGGGTCAGCTCGTTCGGGTTAGGACCACGTTCTCACAGAATACCAGCGTAAAATAGCAGCTCGACGCCGCTGTGTTTCGTATGATGAGTGTAGAGAACCGGAGACCCTTTTTACTGGAAAACATGCATTCCATCTTAGTCCTCAGGGGTGACAATGCATCTGTGTTTTGATTCTTAATTGGGGATAAGTGTAGATATTTATGAGCTTTAGTACCCACTTACCATTGGGGAGACTGTGTGCTTGTTTTTCACCCTAATTCTATAAAAAACTTATGCATGATGACTATGATGATTAAACTGACCTACAGTTATACCATATAATGGCTTCCGATAGCTAGTGGTGTACCATCTCGTTTATACCCGATGTAAGATCCTCAGACCAGCGACGACTGCCTTTTCGATCTAATGGTCGTAAATATGATTGATAAACATGAAGTTCCGGGTTCGGATTCCATGTCCACTCCGGTCGCGTCAGTTGGCCGTCCCATCGGGCTATGAGAGTGAGGGAATAAAGAGTGCACCTGTGCTTGTGCATACACTCGGGCACTAAAATCCTGTCCTGTGCAGATGGCTAGTCTTTGTTGATACTGGCCGTTATGACCGATATTCGGTCTAGAGTACATTCATATAGAAGAAACGTTAATTACTAATTAAGTATTTAATATTTATTATTCACATGCTGAAAGGTACGTGGTAGAGCCTCGCTGCAGCAATATTAATAGTATAGTTGTAACACGAGTGAGTCGGCTCGACCGGGGAAGGACCACGCTCTCACAGAATACCAGCGCAAAATAGCAGCTTAATGCTGCTGTGTTTAGTATGTATAAAATGACGGCTCCGTGGCGTAGTGGCTTAGCAATGGGTTGCTTGCGCTGGGGGGCGCGGGTTCGAATCCCGCACGGAACAAGTATTTGTATGGCCTACAAATAATTGTTCCGGGTCTGGATGTTTGTCCTTGTGCAATTTGTGTTTGTAAACTGCCTCCACGATACAGGAGAAAATCCTAGTGTGGGGGTAACGTTTTTTTTTTTTTTTAAATAAAAAAATTAAAAAAAAAACCGGAGACCCATTTTACTGGAAAAAAGGAATTCTATTTTAGTCCTCACGGCTGACAACGCATCTACATTTTAATTTGCAAAAGTAGATAGATGTAGATGTCTATGGGCCACAGCAACAACTTACCATCAGGTGGACTGTGTGATCGTTTGTCACCCTTATTCTATAAAAAAAAGTTGTTCCATCACGGGCTCTGAACGATGTTATCCGAAGAACTCATGTTTCTGTAAATATCACCTTGGTTTTAGAGCCTAGTGAAATATTTAGAGACGATTGGGTGCAAGCACTGCTCCTTGACCTTGCTATCCTACCCAGATGAACTCTTAGTCAGAAATGGATTCCTACCATCCAAATTTTTTATTAAGTGGCGAAGCTTGCGAAGTCACTTATTAAGTGGCGAAGCTTGCGAAGTCACTTATTGATTTCACGATGTCTGTCCGTCTGTCTATCTGATTATCTCGAGAACGGTTTCGAATTTTCAATTTCTGTTTTCAGCAATCGATTACTGATCACCCAGGCATCTGAACCTCCTATTTTGAAACTGATTGCTCAACGGCAACCGTTAGAAACTGCTACAAAGCTGATTGCTTCGCCACTTTGCTATGCTGTTAGCTTGCTAGGTTTATTATTAATTGTCGTTTAAAGCTCTTATGCACGACAAAATCTACACCAGTTTTATTACACCTTTTTAGATAACAGACAAGAAACTCTGTAGTCGTCTTCATTTAATTATAACTTATAATAAACCTAGCAAGCTAACAGCATAGCAAAGTGGCGAAGCAATCAGCTTTCTAACGGTTTCCGTTGAGTAATCAGTTTCAAAATAGGAGGTTCAGATGCCTAGGTGATCAGTAATCGATTGCTGAAAACAGAATTTGAAAATTCGAAACCGTTCTCGAGATAATCGTGGGACAGACGGACAGACGGACGGACGGACAGACGGACAGACATCGTGAAATCAATAAGTGACTTCGCAAGCTTCGCCACTTAATAAGTGATTTCGCAAGCTTCGCCACTTAATAAAATCACAATAATACATGCTAATACCTTCTGGCCGAAATTAATCATTAGGACTAACGCTTGGATATTACAGCTCTGGTTGCTAAGTAAAAACATACAAAAAAAAATGTTAATAACCAATGTTAATAAATAAAAACTATACAAATAAATACAATTGAAGTGTTTATTTGTAATGTCAAAATAACAGTAAATGCATTTGAAAGTATATACGGTACTTAGAACAAAAACACAATTTAAAAAATTTTGTCTGACTGTTAATTCTAGCTAATCTCCGAAATTACTGGACCGATATTGACGGGAATTTCACTAGCAGATAGCTAATGTTATAAGGAGTAACTTAGCTGCTTTTATTTTAGCAGATTTAGGGTTCCGAGCAAAAAAATTTAAACCCTAAATTACACGCGAGTGAAGTGGCGGGAAACACCTAGTATACAAATAAAAAACCGGCCAAGTGCGAGTCGGACTCGCGCACCGTGGGTTCGGAATAAATCAATAATTAAAATTATTAAAAATATTTTTATTATATGATGTAACTAAAAATTTATGCTTTTCACAATTTTTCCTTTATCTGTGCTATAATACGTTGCTTCGTACCAAATTTTAAGATTCTGAGTTCACGGGAAGTAACCTGTAGGTTTTGATTCCCTTGCGAATGTCGAAAATTTGCGACATAAACGTCTGTATCTTTTGACTGCGTTGACTTAGAAGTTTGATTTTTTCACAGCTCCAAGGAACAGTAGACTTGAGTATTTGATATGAATTTCAGCTTGATATCTCCACGCGTTCCTGAGAAAAAGGGTCTTGACAGACAGACAGACGGACAACAAAGTGATCCTATAAGGGTTCCGTTTTTTCCTTTTTACCCTAAAAATGCAGACATCTATATCTATCCTATAAAACAGCGCCATGCCCGCTGCAATTCAAAAAGCTTCTCTCATTAAGACAGGTGTGGTGAGCCTTGATATTAAAACGTTATAATATTAATGTTCTATTTTGGCAAGAGAAGACTCGCGCCGTGGTATGCGATACATATGGTCTAAATGACCCCGCACTGGCGTTTTTCACTAATTAACAAAAATTGATTTGATTCAACACTTTCTTCTCACAGTCAATATTGTGTAATAAAATAAAAAAAAGAAAGAAGAAAAAACACACTTATTCGCAATTACAAACACAAAATAAATTTAATAACAATGTGACAGTAATTATTCCTCTAAAAGAAGGAATGCAGTTACCACAGACTAACTAGTAGATGCAGTTACTCAGCATAATGCTACAGTAATACAATTATTCCAGCGATGACGTTCTGTCGGAGACACATAGCGACACGTCCAACTCGTTAATCAAAGTTAAATACCTATCGTGATCAAATTTGGCGACAATGAAACTTGCTACTTACTTACTACGTACTTTTTTATAAATTAATCTATATACGACACAATACCTCCTAAGCTTTAAAAATCGAATCAATAGTTTAACATACTAGAAAATATTATGTTTAACATTGGTTTTAAAATTCATTAAAGTTTTTTTTTTCCTTTTGGTATCGGTTTTTATTGATCAAAGTAATAGTCGACGAAAAGTATGTTACACAATTAATTATAATCATTTTCTACGTGATAGAGCCATGCTGCAGCTATAATATGGTTGTAGCACAAATGGGTCGGCTCGACCGGGGAAGGACCACGCTCTCACAGAAAACCAGCGTAAAATAGCAGCTTAACGTGCTGTGTTTCGTATGTTGAGTGTAGAGAACCGGTGACCCTTTTTACTGGCAAAGAGGCATTCCATCTTAGTCCTCACGGCTCACGGGACAACGCATCTGCATCTTGAGTCTTTATTGAGGATAGATGTAGATGTCTATGGGTCACAGTAATCACTTACCATCAGGTGGACTGTGTGCTAGTTTGTCACCCGATCCTATAAAAAAAATTACAACACACAACACCCAAACACTCACGCCTGTCACCCAGAGGGGTAGGCAGAGACTACGGACTTCCATTTGGCACTCTTGCCTCTTTTACATCCATATATCTACGCATACACGCTCGTCGGTTAAGGGTACTCCTAATCTGGCCCGTTTTCAACGTATCGCCGATTTGGGCGATAAATTTTTGTCTAGGGCGTCCCTTCCCGACTCTGCCGTTCACTTCTGAAACATAAATTTGCTTTGTCACTCTTTCCTCGTTCATTTTTTCTACATAACCAAACCACCTTTATTTAATTATTCTAAATTAATATAAAATCTGGCTTTTCGCCGGTGACTTACGCCGCAGTATAAGCGTGACCCTCTCTTACCGACGGGGGTCCAACAGACCCGCTCATCAATTACAGACAGCCGACTGTTGCTCTCTCTATGTGTCACAGGATCCGTCAACAGGTGCTCGATTATCTTGTAATTTAATTTTTTGAATTAGGTATATTGGAATTGAAAAACACACATTCGTAATAAAATACCAAATAAAATCGTTAGACACTATCTCTACCGTGTCAGAATTTAATGTAAATGTTTATTAAGGTGGTGTTTCGAATTTCGAATGAAATGCATATATGTTTCCACCGTTATATAACGATCCATCCGTCCATCGATTACAGCCTATAAAAGTCCACTTCTAAATATAGTTCTTATCAAGAAGATGCTGCCGCCCATCCTCTGTTTCAGTTTCCCTCTGCCGCCTCCTACGACACCCACGGGACGACATGGTAAAGAACTATAAGGCGATTTAACTAAGTACTTGTTTATTAAATAATAATAAAAAAACCTTTACTCAGAGTTTCTCTGGTGGATAAAACCTCAGTTAAGCCTTTCGTATTTGCATACTTAACTGGCAATTGGAGTAGATGGATTCTAAAGTGAAGACCAGGCTATATATAATGTAGATCGCTCTCTAGCTAGCTGGAGCGACGACCTACCGGCTGCAAGTAGATGCGACCGGGGTAGGACCACGCTCTCACAGAATACCAACGTTAAATAGCAACTAAATACTTCTGTGTTTCGTACGGTAAGTGTCGACATTCCATCTCAGTCCTCAGGGGTGACAACGCAACTGCATTTTGATTCTTCCATAATATTCATAACAGCTTATAAAAGTCTCTTACGACACCCACGGGCCTTAAACTGCCACTACACAGCATTTTAATTCTTAATTGGGGATATATGTAGATGTCTATGGGCTACAGCATCCACTTACCATCAGGTGGACTGAGTGGTCGTTTGTCACCCTTATTATATAAAATGTTAAAAAAATATCAATAAACAGAAACTATAAAAACATACAATCTCCAAAATTAATAATATACTTTTTTACGAACAAGGGGAAAAAGGTTTTCAATCGACTCAAAATAAAATTATTTGACTCCAGATTACATAACATTCGCGTTCCAATGTGATTTATGTTTTCATAAATACAAAATGGTGTCGGAACGAAACGCACACGCCGCTTCCCGCCCGCCATAGTTTTTCTTATTTTTATAGATCGTGATTAGACTCGCAGCGCGCTGCGCGGTCGCATTCCGAACAACAAATTGAGACGTCGGTAATTATTTACACCGACATCATTAGGCGGTTAAAACGGATAAAGTGTATTAAATTATGATATATAATGCTTTCGATACGGCACCAAACGATATATTACTTTAATACATTTTCAACAAATCTCCATATAATGTTGTGGTCGTGCATCTTACTGAATGAGAAACGTTAATCTGTTACATCATAATTGGATTAACAACTTGAAAATGTTTCCCGCCACTATAAAATTAACATATTTAATATTTTTTTTTAGTTTTAAATTATAAATTAGACGAAGGCAAAATAAAGAGTTTACTAACACTACTGTAAAATTTATGAAAGTGAGAGTGATAATATTATATTTAGGAATTCGGTCGGTTTTTTTTTACACATACAATACATCTCTCGGTTTCGGATTCACTTTTTATACACCATATTAATATCAGAAAAACAACAGGAGCAGCAGAATGCTTGCCAAATCATCGTTAGAACTACGAGCTATGCAAAAAAAAAGATAATAAGGTATTTAATGTACATATCATCATCATCATCATCATTACAGCCCTTCACAAGTCCACTGCTGAACATAGGCCTCCCCCAAAGAATGCGACAAAGCACGGTCCTGAGCCACCTGCATCCATCGACTTCCTGCATGTCTTACCAGGTCGTCACTCCATCTCGTGGGGGGACGCCCTACACTTCGCCTACCGGTACGAGGCTGCTACTCGAGAACCTTTCTTCCCCATCGGTTGTCGGTTCTTCGAGCTATATGGCCGGCCCATTGCCACTTCAGCTTACTAATGTACATATATTTATTATGTATTTTTTATTCAGTAACAAGGACGTTGTAAATTGGTGCAGAGTTACAGTCGAGACCTTTGAAGTACTTAATTAAAGGTCACACTTTTCCGTAGCCTTTATGTGTTATAAACTTATTACCAAATAATTACTACTTTCTTTTTTGTAGAATTTTAACAAAAATTCCTTTTTTTAATCAATATAAACATTAAATTTCCTTTGTCGTAATTAAATGAAAATCGACGATCTGAAATAAGTTTTTAGTGACCTGTTTTATTATTTTTGAAAAAATTCAATTATACTTTCTTTATCCTAACATACCATATAGAATACCAGCGTAAAATAGCGGCTTAATGCTGCTGTGTTTCGTATGGTGAGTGTAGAGAACCGGAGACCCTTTTTACTGGAAAAGTAGCATTCCATCTTAGTTCTCACGGGTGACAACGCATCTGCATCTTGAGTCTTTATTGAGGATAGATGTAGATGTCTATGGGTCACAGCAACCACTTACCATCAGGTGGACTGTGTGCTCGCTTGTCACCCTTTTCCTATAAAAAAAATATGTCAATATGTTGAAATTTCACGTAACGAACATTTATTTTAGTTTCATTTAATTTGAGTTCGATAGTTATATCGTATAAAACACAACTCGCAATATTTATTACCTTATGAACATGGTAGTGACGGTGTAAGAATATTCACCAGCCCATTATCATCCCGTGGGTGTCGTAAGAGGCGACAGAGGGAAACTGAAACAGGAGATTGGCAGCAGCGTCTTCCTGATAACGACTAAAGCAAAAAACTGTAGTTGCCAACCCGCTTGCGAAGCGTGACAAATATGGCGAATATCCCCCCTATGAGACAATATTAGAGGGACCTATGTTCAGCAGTGGACTTTAATAGGCTATAACGGAACGTGTGCATTTTAAATAAGACCATACGCATAATTTATTCAAAGATCATTTGAACACATTCTTACAGGCGTATCTACATATGTTTAGTAATATTAGTAAATCTATACATATAATAAAAATGTAAATAGCCGATGTCTGTACATTTTAGATTTATATAATAAAAGTGATTGAGTGGTACTAAAAATAAGTAATTAAATACATTTCTACCATTTTTAGAATTTTCTGTCTGTCTGTCTGTCTGTCTGTCTGTCTGTTTGTTTGTTAACGTATCACGTATAAAGTACCAATTTATATCAGAAGAATCGTTAAAGAATTTATAAAGTGTATCTTCAGGTTACATTTAGTCTTTATTTTATTAAAATTAGTTCATTCCATCAAAAGTTATGATAAATATTCTGAAGTATGGCTACAAAGTATAGGTACGAATTTGTTCAATGGTGGCGTTTGTTGAGTCATCAAGTACATTTTAAACTAATATCATATTATAAATCATAACATAATTAAATGATGTAAAATAATGTTCTATAATGATGTAATTATATCTAAAACGCAGTAAACAAAAGTATTGCATAAAGAACGTAATAAATATATTAAAAAATATATTAACCTTATTATCTAAATCGAAAGTACAATAGTTAACCCATTTCATCGATAGATGGTGGTGTTGCACAAATGTCATGCATGAAGGCAGGTTGTGGTTTTTTTCTGTAAATTACTTTTCATATTTGCTGTTAATCTTTAAATTACTCGCTGCCCTACTGTGTATTGACAATGTCATTTATCCTTTACCGCCGAGTACTCTACATGGTAAATCAAATTTTAAAAGAGCTATTAACAATTTCGTTGGTTTCGGCGAGGATCAAACTTTCTTTCTTGCTTACGATGTAGGCCTGATTTATAAGTTCTTTTAAGTTTTGTTATTGTATCAATCGCGTCAATTAATCTCTTTTATTTTTAGAATTGATTTTAACAGCGCCATCTATCCTTATATCTCTATACATGCGGTAATCACATGCTGTGTCTGATTCTGTACATTGTATAGTACCTATATTAATTTGTGACTAAAATCATTATGGAGACTGAAACTCATTAAATAAGTACATTTTTATAATTTTTAGAATTGTCTGTCTGTCTGTTTGTTTATGAACGCATCACGTCTTAAGTAAACATCTTTTTTTCAAAGAAATTGTTTAGAAAATCATAAAGCGTATCTTCCAGTTTATTTAATCTTTGTTTTATTAAAATTGGTTAATTCTATCGAAAGTTTTGATTATTATTTTGAAATGTAGGTTCAATTTGTTTAAAGGCTTTTTTAAATTATTAAAGGATGTCTTCCACGAGGAACGTAATAGATGGCGTTGTACGTTAACGAGTCCATTCAAGCTGAAAGAGCCGTGTAGGGTGTAAGCTAACAGCACAAACATCATGAAAAACAGATATCAGAAAAAAGATACGTACGCCCAAGCTAAATGTAGTAAAATTGCAACAATAACAAAATGTCATGATGTTGTTTTATACCAAGAATCCAACTTATATCAAATAACTTTCCTTTCAGTTCTAAGCGTGTTCTGTTCCCACTTTCCATTCCCAGTCAGCGTGTGTTATGCGATGACCGATGACCGTAAATAAAGCGCAAGGTCAAACTTTACGCGTTGCAGGAGTGGACCTCAGTACTGACTGTTTTGCACATAGCCAACTCTATGTTGCTTTTTCCCGCGTTAGTAGCTCCCGTAACATTTTTCTGTACGCCCCGGCTGTCTACTTCTAACGTCGTTTACACAGAAGTTCTATCACAAACGACTCAGAACTTTGAGCATAACGATTTATTTTGGTGCCACTTATTCATACAGTAATGATATAATTCTTTTAATATTCTCTTACCTAAACGTCAAATTCTTTAAGTAAAACCTATATACGCGAGCTACGCCGCGGGCACAGCTAGTATTCAATATAATTACAAATTATTATATGAGAATACTAGGTACCTATATAGGTACCTAGTATTCTCTAGTATTCTCTAGTGTTAATTTAAATTGTTGCCCAAACGACCTAATTATTTAGCTATAATTTCTTCTAACTATTTCTTCTTGTAATTTGTGGAAGTATCACATAACGCTAAAATATTATAATATACATTATTCATTCAACTCGTTAATTCAACCGAGAAGTCCATAAATACACTGTCGCAAACCGTAAATTATTTTACAATTGTTTACATTCGCCTTTTGTATAAACAAAGGCAGCACTATGATGCTATTTGAAGAATTTTTTCGAGTAATTATTGTTGCAGTATGTTCATAGTCCTATGGGTACGCCTAGGGCTGCCAGCTGCCGTTTCATGGTTTAGAGGATTTGATAAGATTAAATAAGCGATATATGATGAAAATAAATGATTTAGTACGCGGTAGAGCCATGCTGCAGCTATATATAGCAGTAGTATAGTAGTAACACGAATGGGTCGGCTCGACCGGAGAAGGACCACGCTCTTACAGAATACCAGCGTCAAATAGCAGCTTAACACTGTTGTGTTTCGTATGGTGAGTGTAGAGAACCGGAGACCTTTTTTACTGGAATAGAGGCATTCCATCTTAGTCCTCACGGGTGACAACGCATCTGCATTTTGATGCGCAAACGAGGATAAATGTAGATGTCTATGGGCTACAGCAACCACTTACCGTCAGGTGGACTATGTGCTCGTTTGTCACGCTAACTTATAAAAAAAAATATCATATTATTTTTAATACAATGCTGTTATAGTATCATTTATTTATAAAAAACGATGTTAATACGCAATGTAAGTTTATCTCTCCAACATCGCACGTTAACTCAACGTGATTTTTAAACTCTTTGACTTCAACTAACAGATGGAATGACGAATCCGCGTGATATTGCCTTGTCCTCTATTAAAGATTTCAAATTAGGGGACAAGATGAATTTTTGGGTGTGAAATAGAGGACGTCGTTTAAAATAAATGACGTGTGGCAACCCTAAGTATGCCAGACCCTAGGCAGCCTGCGTAAAGGTACAATAAATATTGTGCGCGTCGCGCCTGTTAGCGTCCACAGTTTACAACTGTCATATATTACTTGTTTGGCTTGCATTCTATAGTTTTATGGTGCCCCTGAATGGTCAGTGCTCTACAAAAGAAAGTCTTAGGACAATGTGCCGTTTAATTTGTTTTGGTTATACGGAATTGTTGTTTTGTTCCTTAGATTTATTGTTGTGATCTACGTTTGTTCGTATCGACGGGGGGTCGAATTAGAAATTCGTTGTTTGTGAACTGATGAGATTTCTCTGTCCTTATTTTTTCTATATATTTGTCACAGCCTTTTGACACATTCGCATCTGTAATTTTAAACATATATTATAGAATAAGGGTGACAAACGAGCACACAGTCCACCTGATCGTAAGTGTATACTGTGGCTCATAGACCCCCACATCTATCTTCAATTAAGAGTCAAAATGCAGATGCGTTGTCACCCCGGAGGACTAAGATAGAATACCTCATTTCCAGTAATGAGGGTAGCCAGTTTTCTACAATCACCATACGAAACACAGCAGCATTAAGCTGCTACTCGTATTTAACGCTGGTATTCTGTGAGAGCGTGGACCTATTCGTGGTACAACTATAATATACATTATTAGATGCGACGTGGCTCTACCAAGTCTATAGTCATATATACATATAGATATATATATATATATATATATATATATATATATATATATATCTGCCCTATCCGACGACCATGTGTCCTAAAAAAATCATTAATTCATTTCATTGAAATCATTTCAGTAGTTTAGGAGTTCATCGCGGACAAACAATGTGACACGTAATTTTTATATATAAAGATATACATATATATAAAATTGTAGAAAACTAAGTATAGTAGGGGCACAAGAAAATACATTGATATTTTATATTTATTAAGAGCTGATATTTCTATCATCATATAAAAGTTATTCACAGGTTAAAATTATAACACAAACAAATTTAAAATTACAGTTGAAGGATTGAAAGAACGTCTGAAGATTTAAAAGTCAGCCTTAAATGTAATGAAATTCTTTTTTTTTTTATAGAAGAGGGGCAAACGAGCATGTGAACTCACCTGATGGTAAGTGTCGACCGCCGCCCATGAACAACTGCAACACCAGGGGAATCGCAGGTGCGTTGCTGCATGCCTTTTAATTGTTAAGAGGGTTATTTTTAGGTCATTGATAATTTATTAATAATCATCATATGACATATACACATGTGCATGCTAGATTATATAGGTAATAATACTGGAAAGTTAGTCCTTATATGATCTAGGTAGTGATATATCAACAAATTTCTTTTATTTAGTTAGTTTGTGATCTATGTTATTTATCTTAATTGTTCACAACACTCTTTTCTCGGCTTTTTCTAAGCTGAATAGTTCACGGTCTTATAATTATATAAAGTCGAATTAACTACAAATGTAATCTCGTTAAAAGCAAAAAATTTTTAAATAAAACAATTCTTGGAGACAGCCACAGAGCATCACGTAACCTATAAAAGTTTTTTTTGTTATTATAACGGTTATATAACACTTGAGAATCCTCAAAATTGAAAAGCAAAATGAGCTGAGATCATAAAAGTTTTATTACGCGCTCCACAATGAAAAAAATTGGATAACTCCATCGCACGTCAAGATGTTGGTTTTGCATGAACAAAGTGCATCGTAAAAACCTCGAGACCACTCGTAAACCTTTAAGTTTTGACCGAATTTAATTTCTTTTGTACGTTTATGGGTTGATGAGATTATGGTGTATGATATGACACAATCAACACCAGATATATAGTTTTTCAATTCAACAAGCCTTTGTCACCCGTGTAACGGCGGTGTAATAATATCCTTTACCCCATATAATCTCATGGATGAGTGTCATAACAGGCGATAGAGGGAAACAATCCTATACTGTTTGTAAGGTTCAATAAAGTTTAAAACATCATCATCACAGCCATTCACAAGTCCCCTGCTGAACATAGAACATATGTCTTACCAGCTCGTCGCTCAATCTAATGGGAGGACGGCCTATACTTCGTCTGCCGGTACGAGGGTGCCACTCGAGACCCTTACTTCCCCTTCGGTTGTTGATTCTTCCAGCTATAATATGACCGGCCCTCAGTTGTTTCTATGATCTGAGGACCGGCCCATTGCCACTTCAGCCTACTTAACCATTGGATTACGTCGGTTACTCTGGTTCTTCTGAGGATATCCTCCTTTTAAGTCTATCACACAGAAAAACCCTAAGCATAGGCCTCTCCATAGCTCAGAGGAAGCTCAAGGTCACTCAGTGTACGACCACGTCTCACATTCATAGATCATCACAAGCAACAATAGTTGTACAACCTTGCCTTGAAGTTTTGAGGCATACCGGACTAGATGTGTCGTAAAATTAAAAAAAATTAAATGTACATTTCTTTACCAAACAAGCCTAAGGTATTATGAGGCAATCTTTTGTGAGGCATGTGTTCAAACAAATCAGGAGATGGGCAGCAGTATCTTTCTACTTACTACTTGTTTGCATAAATAGTTTTGCATACCATTTCTGCAAAACTTATAAACATGTCATAATATTTGTACAAAGTATATTTAACATAATATCTGGGCACACATGAAACTACTTTAACTTAACTGCGGGAGCAACTAGAAGATTATGCCGGATATCAACCAGTTACAACGCCACGGTGGTCACAAACAGCATATACGAAGGGTCCCTGCAAGTTTTCCTCTCCTAGTAAGTCTTGGGGCAGCACTATCTGTTATTACTATCCCTATCACCCTCTCTGTACTATCAATAACCCAAAATAACAAATTGCTCACACCCCTCTGTTACACAAACACATCTCAAATTTCTGAGAGAGTTTTAAAGTAGGAAAGAGTCCGTCAGTAGTCTCTTTGATCCTATACTTGTTATCGAACTTTACGTGCATCCTCAATTACTATGAGAATGTCAAGAATTTTAACGGTGAATAAAATGAAGAAACCGAGGTAATTCAGTGCGAAAACCATCTAAACCCCGTCAGTATCAATAAAATTGTTAATTACAATTGTCTTCTGTCTTAATCATCTGCATTTTGATTATTAATCGAAGATTGATCTAGATGTTTATCACCTTCACTTATATAATAATTTAAAAATAAAAATTTTGTACAACCGACTTCAATATAAATTATTAAGAATAACTGAAAAACTATTGGTCAGATCTTGATCAAATTTATATCGAAATCGATTCACCCAGTAAGAAGTTATGAGGTAACACACATAAAAAAAAACATACAGCCGAATTGCGTACCGGCTCCTTTTTGAAGTCGGTAGAGAAGCAGTTAATTCCAAAAATAATCATCATCATTATCATCATCATTACAGCCTTTCATAAGTCCATTGCAGAACATAGGCCTCCCCAAAGGAATGCCACAAAGCACGGTCCTGAGCCACCTGCATCGATTGACTTCCTGCATGTCTTACCAGGTCGTCACTCCATCTCGTAGAGGGTCGCCCTACACTTCGCCTACCGGTACGAGGCTGCCACTCAAGAACCTTTCTTCCCCCTCGGTTGTCGGTTCTTCGAGCTATATGGCCGGCCCACTGCCACTTCAGCTTACTAATACTCTGGTTCTACTGCGGATATATTACTAAGATTATCACGCAGAGAAACCCCGAGCATAGCCCTCTCCATAGCTCGCTGAGCGACCTTGAGCTTCCTCTTACGGCCAGCAATGAAAGACCACGTCTCAGATCCGTAAGTCATCACTGGCAACACGCACTGGTTGTACAATTTCGTTTTAAGGTTTTGAGGTATGTCTGACGAGAAGATGTGTCGTAGTTTCACGAACGCTGCCCAGCCGAGTTGAATCCGTCGATTGCCGTGTAGTGGCGGTTAAGAATATCCACTACCCCATATCTTCCCGTGGGTGTCGTAAAAGGCGACAAAGGGAAACAAGCAGGAGATGGGCAGCAGCATCTTCCTGATAACAGCAAAAATTATAATAAAAAAACTGCGGTTGCCAACCCGCTCGCCAAGCGTGGCAACTATGGCAATATACCCTCCAAAAATAACATTGTTCAAAAATTACCTAATGATGTCCTTACATATTACATAATAGCCTAAAATATATAATCGAAATGTTTTCTATGAAGTAATGACTTTTTTCCCCTGTTCAATCTGTACGCAATCAATCAAACGAAGTTGTACCCAAACAGCAAGCGTGCCCTTTTTCAACGGGAGAGCTTGCTCTATACTTGTTCACTCGCCAAACAATCGTAAACAAGCATTAGGACGGCCATTGACGGCCACTGTGCGGACAATGTGGCCGCAATCAGACAATGCTCCTCACATAAAGACTAACTTGGCAAAATTTTATACAGACTGCTCGTATATTACTAAAGATTTAAAAGTTTTTATTTAACGTAGTAGTTAACGTAGTACGATAACTAACGTTGATTATTAGGTGATAGAGCCATGTTGCAGCTGTATTATTGTTTTAGCATGAATCACGGCTCGACCGGGGAGCGATCACGCAATAGCAGCCCAATGTTGCTGTGTTTCGTATGGTGAGAGTAGAGAACCGGAGACCCTTTTTTTATAGGATAGGTTGACAAACAAGCACACAGTCCACCTGATGGTAAGTGGTTACTGTGACCCATAGACATCTACATCTATCCTCAATAAAGACTCAAGATGCAGATGCATTGTCACCCGTGAGGACTAAGATGGAATGCCTCTTTGCCAGTAAAAAGGGTCTCCGGTTCTTTACACTCACCATACGAAACACAGCAGCGTTAAGCTGCTATTTTGCGCTGGTTTTCTGTGAGAGCGTGGTCCTTCCCCGGTCGAGCCAACCCATTCGTGCTACAACTATACTACTAATATAGCTGCAGCATGGCTCTACCACGTAAAAAACTACTGGATAAGAGGCATTCTACCTTAGTCCTCGGAGGTGACAACGCATCTGCATTTTAATTCGCAAACGAAGATAGATCTAGATGTCTATGGGCCACAGCAACCACTTACCATCAGGTGGACTGTGTGCTCGTTTGTCACTCTTACTCTATAAAAAAATTATGCGTGTAATTGTGTACACACGTACGAAGTGAAACTTCTTTACGACTTATTATTCTTTTTTCATTTTATATTTTACGTAAGTTAAATAATAGTGTAGGTATTCATTACTCATGCAGCTCCAGCGGTGAATCGTTAGAAGGAAACGTGACTTTTTTTATACTGTACTAAATTTCTCTTTTTACTTAAAAAAAAAGCAGTTATAGGTAGAAGAAAATTATCTTTGTAACTGAAAACTTCATTCAGACGGAAATGTACACACAACGTCAGAATTAACTCCATGATCAGTCACTAGTTCATCCTTGCTTCGGCAACGGATATATGAAGAGGTTCTATTGAAAAAAAAAATTACATAAAACAATGTAATAATTTTAATATTCAAAATTATATCTATATTCTAAATTATAACATTACAAAAACTGCAAATATGTAGGTACCTCCATTTTCCCTATACACTGTTTAAAATAAAATATTCTTTAACGAATAACTTTTAACGAATACTTTATCAGTTAAAAATATTTATTGTTTTATTTCGACCATCTATAGGAATGAAGTAAAACATTTTAAAAAACAATCTATACTTAAAACCCAAAACTTCAGTTCTAACGCGAGCTTACAATTATTTTATAGAAAAACAACAACCTGGATATGACCATAAACAAAAGCATGTAACGGAGCACATTCCAAGGTCGCAACAGTCGTTCAGAAACCGCGCAGTAGCTCCCACCGCGCGTGATGGATCACAGTCCGGCCTGCTCGCCTTACTACAACTACTTAAACATTGGCCCTTTTCGGGAAATTACACAAAAAATGCCAGCAGGGCACTAAGACAAAGATCCAATGCTACTCACAACAAAACGCACGCAGCGCCGCGTCCAAAACACAAAACGTTTAGGATCCAATGATTCAAGGAACTCAGTGCGTTCGCAAACGGACTCGTAACTTGTTACATTTGCCATTATTGTTGAATATAATTTATGTCTTCCCTGCGCAACATTTAAATTATCCCTAAATTAAGTAAAAAGTCGTTTTGCTGTCGTTACGCCAAGTGTTTCACTGCATGAATAAAATTATATAAGTAGCTTGACTTGATAAGCTTTAGACCGTTTAACATCATTAAAATAATATGACACCAAAAACATTTTGCATTAATGGACTTTTTAATTCGATTATAATAAAACGGAACGCGTAATTAAAACTATATTATGGCCATGAAAACATTTAAATGTTACTTAAAATACTGAACATCGTCGCCAACCAACTTTCATCTTTCTGTTATTATATCCTTTCACTATTGCTATTATAACAACTCTGTCCCTTTATAAAATGTTAATACATTATGTATTATAGTCATATACTGTGAAGAAATATAGCTTAAAGAGTCACCGCGACACCAAACTTGTGACAGGAAGAAAGATTACGGCACTCTATCAACGGACCTGACAACAGGCTTGAATTTCTTCGATTTAACCCGTCATTGTGTGCTGTAAACTTCGAATACAAAGCAGGAGAACCGTGTAATGCCCCTCATAAAACAATAAACCACCCACCGGAGGCAGCAGTGCGCGCAGCACGAACGTCTATTGTCCATAATTCTAAACGCAACAAAAATACGCTGGACAAACATTACAAAAGTACCAATGCTAACATTTTTCTGCGATCAGTGAGCAGAAATTTTTTATTTTTTTGGTTTTAATTGAACCCGCGTTTACTCTACTCGTTTAGTATTCTTTGTCCTTCATTGTTTGTTATATTTATTGGACTTTGATCCGACGCATTGACGTTTTGATTTATTCCTCTGATGTAAATCCAAAGATCTCTTTCCTTACTCGTTACTCGGTATGACAATATTTTATTCCAATCAATAAATGAGTAAAAACTGATGACAACTGGGCAGAAATTAGCATGAATTATATCTTCATTTTGAGCACTTAATCCTTAAGCACTTTAAACCGAATCGATGAATTATATGATTGTTCTTGCGATTATTTAACTGTTTTACATTTTTTTTTCTCTATGAAGTTATTTTAGAATTAATGCATTCCGATCATATTCTAAACTTGAAATAGTATTTTTTTTAATTCCAGACATTTGAGGTTACGGATTCACGCCCTTATGCCACCGTGTTATCGCGAATGTTGTAAAATATGTTCAAAAGGTTCTTAATTATAAAAGTAATGCACTAAACTCGAATAAAGTTGCGAGTTGAAAAGAGTCATTGTTATAATAATCACAGATTAAAAAACCATCACCCGACCCGAACAATAAAGCTCGGAATAAATCAATGGAATAAAGCGGCATATCGATAGCCATCGCCGTGTCGAACGACTAATGAATCGATAATCATCGAAGTTCAGCCGGAGAGTTACACAACACTAACACATAATAATTTTGATGTATGAACGCTGATAAATCTATTAACAGATGACAACTCCATCGGTTGGCGGCGCATCAGAGGCGCATTATTATTATTTTAATGTTATTATTCAAATTATTATAATCTCGGCCGCCATATTTATAGCGCTCGAATAATCCTTTTCGATACGCCGCTTAAGGACCAATTAGGATATGCGTACACTTAGTAAAGAAAATAATATGAACCACATATACCAACTTGAACAGTTTTGAATTTGTTAAAGGGCAGCAAGGACTACTTTATAAAACTTTGTATAACAATAACCATGTATGCCGATAACAAATGTATTGTAAAGGTATAACAGAACATAATTATATAAAATGTTCTGACATAGAATCTCTTCCAAATTCGCCAATTTTTGTAAAGATCTTTCAACAATTTATTCCCTCTATAATTGGTAAAGAAATCGAAATAAACTAAACAAAATATAATACAGTTGAATTGTAAAACCTGCCCCTTTTTTAAATTCGACTAAAAAGGCCTTTAACGAAACACATTAAAAAATATTTTATTGAATTATTCTCATCGTGTAGAACGTTTCATTAGAGTTGATAAATTTGCTCTATGGTCCTAAGAACTAGGGATATCCATGTATCAGTACGTAAAACCCATACCATTACAGCCCGTAGTGGTAACTGGTTACAATTGCGATATGGTGAAAAATGCAAAAACACTTTACGTAAGTGGATACTGCGACCCATAGACATCTACATTTATCCACAATTAAGAATCAAAATGCGTGGCTCTACCACGTATAAAACATTGTAAAAAGATATTTTTTATTACTAGAATCTAAAATATATAATTCTTTGAAACCTTTATATTCAAGGTACAACAAATATAGTCAAAAACACAAAATATTCCCTGTGCATGCTGTTTTTAATTCAAAATAAACTCAGTGTACGTTGCGCCTATAAAGGTGTAAACGCCTTATAAAATACACTCGGGATATATCGGAGACAATTTATTTTAGGAAAGATACCTTCCCCTTCTTCATATTTTCAGTGCTGTTGTAATTTCAACTTTATCTTACATATTTAGGGTCGCATATCTCATGACATTGATACCGTGCTTATAAAAGCGCGCTTTGCAGTTTTAATACTTATTTACAGTGCACTACGCTTGTATTTATTCTAATGGTTGTTTGTTGAAGTTGAGTAGAGGCAGCAAGTCTCAGGTTCAGTGATTGCGAAGCAAATAAGTTATCTCAAGCGGAGGCGTCCGGCTAATTTAGATGTCACGGTTACCGCTTATTCTTAAACATACCTACGTACAGATCGTTATGTTTTTTTTTTTATTACATTCAAGCGAAATGCAAATCAGCATGCATCCATCCATATTTGCACCGGCTAATTTCCAAGGAGCGGATATGAATAAAAGATAAAGTTAAATCCAGTTGTTTTTAACAAATTAAGTCAACAGCTCCTTTGTTTAGTTTAAACCCATTAAGAATTTTTTGTTCAACATTATTAGGCAGAGGTTTTTATTATCTTAAACCTTAATACACTCACGCGCAAATTTAGAGGAACGCAAAAAAGAAGTTTAATTTCTCCTGTTGTAATTATCGTGCGTACCTACTGGCCACCAACATTAGTAAATGTTGTTAACAAATATAAAGTTTTGGAATGTTTTTATTTTCGAATTTCTTTTTTTTTTTAGTGATTATTAAATACTTCTGTAGATACGTGGGTACGTGTTTGCCCCTGAACTCCTAAACGGCTGGACTGAATTTGGTGAATTTTTTGTGTGTATTTGAATGGGTCCCTAGATGGTTTAGATTCACAATTGGACACTGTAGTTGGCGCTATTGTTGAGACCCAGAAGTTGAGATCCAGTTGTGCGAAGTTTAGGCGGATCGCTAATACAATATAATATATTTTCTTCAAAATTATTGGCAATATGATTCACCTTTAATCTGTTTTCCGGCCGTTTACCGGGCTGTTATTAGGCTGTTGTTCTGGTGATGATACAAATATAAAAGATATACAATTGATCTAAGGAGCCGTTTTTAAATAACGCTAATGTATTTCAAACGAATTTTTCTTTTTACGAAATAAAACAAGCTCATTCTAAATTTAAAATTTCAATGAGATTACTAGACTTACTGTGGCTTTTTAAACCTATCGAAATTGATTAAAACTAGAAATAGGTGCTTGCATACGAGTACGCCCCAACCGACCTCTCCTCATTTCTGAGAGGTTTTTATAGCAGTTAGCACGGAGATGGAATGATATTTGAACCTTGACAACAGCGCCGCTAACCGGATCCAGTTCTGGATCTAAACCACTCCCGAATCAATTAAACAAACAAAATTTTATCAAAATCAGTCCAGCCGTTTAGGAGGAGTTCAGTCATATAGACACACACTGACAAGAATTGTATATTATATAAATATAACGTAAGTATGTACCTATTCTATCAGATCTTATAAAATTCCCCTATATTCGACGCTTCGGCTTTGTCTGAATCACAAAGTGTGGTGTATCGTAAAACATTTCTGATGGAAGATTACCAACAATCCATTCAAGATGGCACAACAAATGGCGGACGAAGGAAACGCGGCAACCTGACCCGTTTCCGCTGCAGGGGTGGAGGGGAAGGGTTTGAGATCAAACGCGCCGCCGCGACACGCCCCCCACAACCTCAACCCCACCAGGTTACGTTCGCTAAGCCTGCGATACGTTGTGCAAATGATGCTTGCTTGCTTACTGGGTAATTTTGAAATATGCTTAAGTAAGTACCTGTTAGCTACTTGCATTTTATTTTTTTAAGTAACAAAGAAACAACAAAAGTTATATAATCAACATATTTGTATAACTTTTATAAGTACTGTATGACTGATAAAATTTGCATGCTAGGTAGGTATCTAATAGATAGGAAGCAAAACAGTAAAGATAAGTGTATACGTAGAAGGTAGTAGTATAGATTAGTATTTTAAGTTATAAAACTATTTCTAATAGTGTAACATTTAACATTTTAAGTTAAAGTTAATGATTTCGATTTTAAGTTTAAATTCAAGGTTATAACATTAATATTACAGTATTGAATGTAAGTTAGTGATGTAGTGTACTAAATGCCAACAAGCTGCGACGCAGTTAGGCGAAAGTATTTTAAGATACAACCGACATTATATTTTTAATGTAACAAATTAAAAAAAGAACTTTGAAGCGTGTCAGCAAATAAATATATTTGTTTTTATTCTTATTCTTCAGCAAAAGCTGCCGCGTGGCTCTACCACTGTTAAATTAAATACATACACACATATCTAGGTAATAATAAAAATTAGTATTTGTTTGTTCGTATTATATATGCGCTGCCATATCGTTCATTACATTGCGATAAACTAATTCCTTACACTTGCGCGAAGGTTATAGGCATAGTACAATTAACTTACACTAGGTGGCGCGCGTGTCATACCGAAAATTTATTTGAGAGTTATAGATCATTCAATTTCCATTATTGTACTATCATTCCTAATTTAAAAAAATATAACTCTTCCATTTTTAAAATGAAATTTCCACAATTATGTCTTCTGCGGCAGCAATGCGCCGGGTACCAGCTAGTTTTAAGTAAATTTTAGCTTTCTGCACTTCTTCTCCATATAAACTCTAACTATAGATACCGAATCTCACACTCCTCTGTTTTCCTTTCACGTTTTTCATTCATCATTCATTACAGCCCTTCACAAGTCCACTGCTGAACATAGGCCTCCCCCAAAGAATGCCACAAAGCACGGTCCTGAGCCACCTGCATCCATCGACTTCCTGCATGTCTTACCAGGTCGTCACTCCATCTCGTGGGGGGACGCCCTACACTTCGCCTACCGGTACGAGGCTACCACTCGAGAACCTTTCTTCCTTTCACGTAGTAATATATAAATTTGACAGGATTTGCTTTAACAGCGTGATGAAGAAGCGTGATTTCATTGACTCCAAAACTCCTTGAAGAGGTGGTAACCTGGGGATCTATTCGTTCTATTTCGTTTTTCGTTTCTCTCTCTGAGATCAAAACATGAATCTGGGGACACGGCAGTGCCCCCGCCAAGTCGAGCAAAAAAGCGGCGCGGCCGTACCATCCTTTTCTCGAAGCAGTTCAGGCCATTTTCGAAACCCTATAACTTCGTTGTGGATGAAACTAGAAGCCTGAATTTGCAGTAACCAAGTAGGCATTGTATAAACTCGGTATATTTCAAATTTCATTAAATTTGAACCATTAGTTTAAGAATTATAACTAGTCAAAGTTTCTTAATTTTGTCACTCACTGACTGACCGATCATCAAAACTCTAAGGCACTTCTAGCAGACATAGAAGCTTCAAATTTGAAATATAATTATGGTTTAGTATATAAATCAAGGAAAAGTTAAAATATTTTGCAATTTCGGTCCAGTTTTCGAGATACACTAACCGTATAAATAACTTTGTAATCCCATATAAATATATAGGATTACAAAGTTACATTTGCAGTGAATGAATCAGTGTGCCTATATATGTATAATATATTGGAATAATAGTTGTAGATAGGTACGTAGATATAACTATCTACAAAAAGAAATGAGATGCTATCAAAAACATAACTTGTAAAAAAAAAACCAAGTCTTGCAACTTAGTTCCTCTACCGTAAAAAGTTGTGAGATCCATGTAATACCAAGTCGGTTAATTTATTCAGTCCCTACTTAAGGGTCCTTCTGTCTTAAGTTATTACGTAATTAGCTAACTTAACAACATGTTATAGTGACCACATCAATACTAAATATCTTTTATATTTTAAAGGCAGGGACTACGGACTTCCATTTGGCGCGATCCTGACACACCTCTCTCGCCTCCTTTACATCCATATATCTACGCATACACGCTCGTCGGTTAAGGGTACTCCTAATCTGGCCCATTTGCAATATATCGCCAATTTGGTCGATAAACTTTCGTCTAGTCCGTCCCTTCCCGACTCTGGCGTTCACTTCTGCAACATAAATTTGCTCTGTCACTCTTTCCTCGTTCCTCCGTCCAGTATCTACTACAATAGCAAACAGTAAATTCTATTTATACATCAAAAAGCACACGTGTCAAACGGGCCAATATTAAGTGCTACGCAATACTAAGATTTTATCAAGGGAACTTTGTGCTCATTTGTCACTCTTACTAAGTACCTACATACTACGACTGCTGTTTTGGTCTAGTTTGTAAACGCGATGATCTTGAGGTCACGGGTTCGAACCCGGATTGGGTAAAAATCAGTTACTGGGTTTTTCTGACAAGAACTATTAATTTTTTTTTATAGGATAGGTTGACAAACGAGCACACAGTCCACCTGATGGTAAGTGGTTGCTGTGACCCATAGACATCTACATCTATCCTAAATAAAGAATCAAAATGCAGATGCGTTGTCACCCGTGAAGACAAAGATGAAATGCCTTTTTTCCAGTAAAAATGGTCGCCGGTTCTCTACACTCACCATACGAAACACAGCAGTGTTAAACTTCTATTTTACGCTGGTATTCTGTGAGAGCGTGGTCTTTCCCCGGTTGAGACGACCCGTTAGTGGTACAACTATACTAGGTACTAATAAAAACTCGAAGTCAAAAAGTTGGCGGTATTAAGACCTCGGAAAGACCCAGGCCTCGGAAAGCACGTAAAGCCGTTTGTCCTGCTTCTTATCTCTCCGCTCGTATGGTATTACCGTCCCATCGGAATATGAGAGTGAAGAAATAGAGAGTGCACCTGTGCTTGCACTTACACTGAGCCACTATAATCCTGTCCTGCGCAAATGGTTAGTATCCGTTAAGACAGGCCGCCGTGACCGAAATTCGGTCTGGAGGACATAATTACTACATTATTTTTTATTTAACCTGCCGTCGTCGTAATGCAATTTCGATTTTCAATAACTCCTTCCTTTGAGAAGACAATAGTGACTATTAGTTATATGATACCACCAACAAATATTTTAATACATAACGGTATTAATGTATCAAATTTTGAACCTTGATCTTTCAATTCAAAATTCTCCATACCCCACAATTACCCTGATCATAGATTTAACATTAAATTCGACACAGATAATTAAACCAGTTTAACCATCAATCACTCCCACCTTGCGATAGCTGTCATAATGTTTCTTCATCCGGGGGAATTTGATTAAGAAATTTAAGGAATAAGCCGCGGTGTTAGCCTTTTGAAAAAAAAAACGTACGCCATATCCCGGCGAGCGGTGTCGGGTTGCCACCTCCTCGCCTCCTTGCTGGGAGAGGGTTACCCGATATGCACTATTATGCCCATTATTTGGGAAATACTAATTGTAAAGACCTTCCGATGCTCTCTTTTTGTTCACCCCTCTTGCTCCGTCCAAATGTACCCGTGATTAATGATGTTATAATTAGATCTGAGACGGTGCACTTTGTACAAGAACTATGGAATTATATTCCTTATTAACAAACATTTTGTTGATGAGAAAGTTCCCTAACTTTAAATACCTATTTGCCTACTCCTTTTTTAAAAGACGGCAATGCACCTGCAATTCCTCTAGTGTTCCCGTTGTCCATGGACACTTGTCATCAGGTGAGCCGCAAGATTCAAAATAAAAATTTAAAAAAAAACCTTAAACGGACTCAAATCATTCTCTTTTTTTAATAAGGGTGACAAACGAGCACATATTCCACCTGATGGTAAATTATACAGAAGATCAGAAACATCCTACATCTATTCTCGATTAAGAATAACAATGCAAATGCGTTATCTCCGCTGAGGACTATAAATGAAATGCCTCGTTTTCAGTTAAATGGGTCTCCGGTTCTCTGCACTTACCATACAAACACAGCAGCATTAAGCTGCTATTTTACGCTGTTATTCTGTGAGAGCGTGGTTCTACTAAGGCCGAGCCGACTTTTTCGTGCTGCAACCATAATATAGCTGCAGGGTGGCTCTGCCACAGTTTTTATTTTTAAGACTCTGCTAACCTCTCCTGGTTTGTTTTCTCTGGCTTACGATTCCCACGGGATAATATGGGATAGTGGATATTCTTCCACCGCCCCTACATGGTAAGTTATTTAATTAAATATGTATTTTATTTAAAAAAAATTAAAAAAGTATAAAATTATTTCTGGTAAAAAATACAAGAAGTCGATTGATGCAGATTGCTCAGGACCGTGTTTTGTGGCACTCCTTGATGAAGACCCACGTCAGCAGTGTAGGTACTTGTGAATTTTTCGCATTTTTTATCGAAGCTAAGCTATAAATTATAAATTAAGGTGTAATTATACTTATTAATAAACTGGCGATGCGCCCCGGCTTCGCACGGGTGATTTCTGGGTCTCGACAAAAGCGCCACCTACCGGATTCGAATGGGAATCTCAACCATGTAGGGACCCATTTAAATACACACAAAAAAACTGTATATTGTTGTTGCTATTGTATTGTATTTTTTGTGCTAATACAACTATGGCAAATATCCCCCACGTGAGGCAGTATGTGGGGGAGGCCTGAGGATGTTCAGTAGTGAACTTTAATAGGCTCTAGCGCTAACGGTATATTAATGAAGGCTCTCAAAACTTACTCAATTGTATGATCTGCCAAAACCTCAAGAACTTCAAATGTAGCATTTTTGTAGACTTTACTTCTACTTTGGCAGATACCAATGGAGTTTATCGACAAATCTTCAACGCCATCGAAACAAATAATACTTTTGTATTGACATACACGATAAAATTGCCTTAGAAATTAAAACCGACTACCGCCATTTCTCCCCTGCTATAAATATTCCCGGCGGCCCACGCCCCGCGTCAACAAGTTGCAATGATACGGACGTGTCAATCCGTAACACGACGCTTCTGCTGACTTCTAAAAAGCTAATGAGGGTCACAGTTAAAACAGTTGTACAAGCAGATCGCATTACTATTCCACAATATTACCAGCCTGTGGTGGCGGTGTGAAAAATCACACGGTGCCAAAACAGGCCTGTAATAAGAGAGATCCAGACGCTTAACCGGTGTTCAGGAAGTGGCTCGTTTTGAGCGCTGAGGGTTCGGTTACTCACGCATTGAACACCTCTGATAAGCACTTGGTAGTTTAGCATTCGGCATTGATGCTACCTCGGTTTCCTAAATTGACATATTGACACCAGCTACCATTTTAAAGAGAAAAATATTAACTATCAAAATCCTTCCTGCTCTTCTCAATCGCTTTACTTTTGTAAGCGTAGGTTCATTTTTAAACAGCCTAATCGGGTAATTATCGTTAATGGGTCGGCACCATTCCATACGGACTTGCTTCTGAGCATCGGTGAGGTTGTGCGGCACCCAACGCAAACTATCTTCCTCCTACGATCCAATCTGCAAAATGTGCTGATTCTGTTCGTACTGAAAAAGAGATATTCCATCTTTGTCCTCAGGGGTGACAACGCATCTGCATTTTGATTCTTAAACAAGGATAGATATAGATGTCTATGGGCCACGGCATCCACTTACCATCAGGTGGGCTGTGTGCTCGTTTGTTACCTTACAATCGAGTAATTTTTTACTGCTAGCGCTTTTCCTTCCGTAACCGCCGTCAAAGAACAACTACTTCTTTCTTCGCCTTTTAAGGTCGACTCCGAGCGGAAATTTGTTAAACCAGCAACACACAGTTTGCCTTAGAAAGATCTTCATTAATGTCATATGAAATCTGTCAAACAATTCGTCGGGTTTTAGGCGACATTTAAAATTGTTTACATCCATTTTTTTTTATATTTCTATCTTTCAATTGTTTAACTCGTATAAAATGTGAAGGGAAATTTGAAATAAGAACATTTGTATCTTTACCTGTAAATAATCGAATTTCCATAATTAAATATCACTGGCCAGTGTCTGCAATTATTTGTCTAGCTCTTAAATCTAACTTACTTTATGCCAGTGGTGTAGCAATGTACAGGGGTAGCATTTTGAAATATAACATCATTGAAGTAATACGTAGTACTTCAATGTATAGAATAGCTCTCACTGAAGAGTATGAGAGAGAGTATCTACACATTTGCCAAAGTCAGCCAAAGGAACCACGCTGCAGCATGGCTCTACGACGCTCTAGTAATGGCTACAATACAAATAGTTCGGCTCGACCAGGAAAGGAGCACGCTCGCACAGAATACCAGCGTATAACAGCAGCAATGCTAGTATGTTTCGTATGGCAAGTAACATGAAGCAAAGACCTTTTTTACTGGTAACCAGGTCATCCATCTTAGCGGAGACAACACATTGCAATTTGATTTTTAAACAAGGATAGTTCCAGGTGTCATAGCATGCATCACAGCATTCACTTATCAGGTGGACTGTATGCTCGTTTGTCACACTTAATTCTATAATAAAACCTCCAGAAAATAACACGTTGGAAGATACGTAAACACGAACATAGCAGATACAGTGATATTAAACAAACATAGGCTCCTTTGAACCAAATCAAACTTGTTTCTAGCTGTCAAATGTAACCGATCCTATTTCAATATTTTCGGAGAGCGCTTTTTACGGACTCTGAGGAGAGAAACTTCGCTGTTTAGTAAACAGTAGCGATGCTTTCAAATGATATTAAATTACGCTTCCGAGATCGAAAACACATGGACGAGATGTGATCTCTTAAACTATCTATTTGATAGTGCTACAAACTGCACTTTCGTTACGTGTACGTTGTTATTCCCGCTGTTTACTCTGTTTATAAATATTTTGTGTGATTTATTAGTACAAATAAAAGTAAATTGTTATTATTTATTAATTATTTAAAATGTGATGTCTTTTGTTCTAGATTGTGAATCGTTTCGCTAAATCGAGAACTCAATATAATTAGGTATAATATAGGGTAGTCAATATACTTACACCGCCACTATACGGTGACTTGTTTTTATATTAATTTTTTTGTTAGAGAATCCAAGACGACTGTTTAAACCCATTTTCGGTAAAGCAAGCATTTCCGACTTGTCTCCTTTGCTATTAGTTCCCAGTTGTTATTTTCGACAAACATTAGTCCTACCTAGTACGTCAAAAATTCCAAAAACATCTTAATGCTCATACCTGTATAGCTGTTAAACTTTTATGTTTTTTGAATAGAAATCTAATTATTGTTATTGGAAATCTCGACACATTAAACTGCGAATAAGCGATAATATAATAACAAAGAAATACTTCAAATATTTTGCAAGTAACTTCGAAACATAAAAATAATATAATCAGTGAAGCGCGTCATTTCCACGTACCCAGTATGTCCGCCACTTGACAACTGCGTACCGTTTTATATTTTGTCCAAGGTTTTGGCGGGTTCCCACGTCATCACTTGGCGAAGTAAAAGGCAACAAGGTGCATTCTGCCATTTCACGTAGCCATCGGACTGAAATAATCTGATTGACTTGTTGACGCTTCTAGTGTCCCCATTGTGCTGATCTTTGATTTGTATAGTAGCGCTCCATTTGTGAATAATAACAATGATTTAGGTGGAATACAATACCCAGAGTGTGAAATTACTTTTTGAATTGATAATATTACGAGTATAATATGTAGATAACAATAATGTTACTCTTTCACTTATTGCTTACTCAGTCAGAGTCATTTCCATGTTCCAAGATTACAAATCATTATTGTATATAAATATGGTATAAACACAAATAGTTTAAAATGTAAGCATAATACTGAGATGTAAGTAGGTATTTACTCTTTATTCAATGTGTGTCCAAGTATATTGCACGCCTCACAACGCGCCAGCGTGTGGGAGTGCTCTACTCTAGATATACCACTATGTGGCGATTTCGCAATAACAAATTGTAAACAATATAATAAAATGTTGTGTAGTGTGTTACAATTCACACTAAATTGAAAACTAGACATATTAAATTATAAAATCAGCGTATTTTTTAATTCATTTCTTTAGTTATATTTACAAAAAATGTAGTTAAAAAATTATTAGTAGGAACGGCTATCAGTTATTCTATGCACTTGTTTGTCTTCACGTTTCAGAAAAATATATACGATACGAAATTAAATAAATCTTGCTGAATAAGTTTCCATTTATCAGCAAGATGCTCCCTATCAGACTCATAGAAGTTTAAAAGATTTTTTTCATCATAATTTAATTTAATTTGAAAAAAAAAACACTCACGAGGCGTGCACTTTGGGTTTCCCAAACTGTTTATTTAAATTATTTCCGGTTTATAGTTACGGTGTAAATCCACCCCACCACCCAATTCGTTCCGTGGGTGTAGTTAAAGGCGACAATGAATTTCCCATAGAAAAATCTTATAGTTTCCGAGAGGCGACGGTATAACTAGGTACACCATATGTCAGGGTTCGTCCTGACATGTCAGGACTTTTGAGCTCTTATGAATAAAATACAATAGGTGTTTGCGTGAGAGGGTGGAATCTGCGACGTTGACTGAGAGTGCACAAAACGAATAATTTAGTTTTTTTTTCACGCATGTTAATTACGTTTGCAACAAATTGTCAGGACTTTTCTATGGAAATCAGGTTATTTGTCAGGACTTTTCAATTTTCCATCATGTATGGACTAACAAGTCGATAAAGAAAAAATAATAAGATCAGAATCTAAAACTAATCAATAAACTGTATTACATACTTATTTGTAATTATATAATAATGTAATTACATAACATTTATATGTGGTGGAGCCACGCTGCAGCTATATTATTGTATACCACAAAAGTATTATATAAAAGTAGTATAAAGTATATTGTATACCGTAAGACCACGGTAAGACCACGCTCTGTGCCTGTCTGACCATGCAGCTGTGTTTTGTATGGTGAATATAGAGAATCGAAGAACTCTTCTTACTGAAAACGAGACACATTATTGACAATTACATTAATTTTACTAAAAATACAATGTTATAAAATATACAGGGTTATTTTTCAATTAGTAGCCAAATTTTAAACTTATGTTCAAAAATATAAATAATGATCTACCGTTTCCACTTTAGCTTTAGCTTCTACTTTTATTTAAAATTATTCCAAACTTGAATGCGATTTATGCGCAACAACGTTTTTGCCTACCGATCGATCCTTACGAATGTGTGCGTGCGAAATATAATCAATTATAATAATGCATTACCACGCATTTGAATTTAAAAGATAAAAAGGACAGAATGTTGAGATTTTTTTTTAATTAATTTTTCTTCAATATTTGCCTATATTACTTATTCTTAACATTCTCTGCAAATTTGGCCGGTTATTGCAAAATAACCCTATATATAGCGTGACTTAAACAATTAGCAATTAGTCTTAAAACAACTGTCTGTGACTCAATTGTAACTGAAAGCCCATTATCTACAACTTATCTGCCACAGCCTTTGCACATTACCCATACAGGGTCTGAGGCTCTAAGTTGACCTATAAAGTATATTCAATGGTCTGAGGCAAGTGATAAGACACAGATATTTACCTATTGAAATATATTCTTCGTAAGTGTAACTACTTTTTTTTAATTTTAAAAATTAGTTTAATTTAATGTGTAGTCTTCGCGTAAATATTAGAAATCATTATATTGAATATATATATATATATATATATATATATATATCTGCTATATTTTACAAAAGGTAACCAATTTCAAAATTAGGCAACCCTTATAACAAAATTGCAACACGTTTACGTATCAAGATCTCATTGAAAGATTACAAATCATTATTTGTCGTCTGGGTCTATTTCCCGCCTACTATAACTATTTGAAAATACTCTTAAAATCATGTCATGACATCTATTGTTGCATAGTAAACTAAATTTGAATATATAGTGCCATCTAGTGTTAAATAGCATAATATACGCAGCGTAATAATATATTGTATTAATTTAATTCACTAAGAGATCGCAGGCTTACAAAACCTATGTGTAATTACATCATTGACAAAACGGAGCCTTACCTTTCTCCCAATACAGACACATTTTTTTATAATAATTAAATTAAAACTTTTAAATAATTAAATTAAAACTTCTTTATATAAAACACGTCAAATTGTATTTTTGTGATATCTACATTCAACTCGTTAAGTAAGCTATTAAAATTGCTAACAGCGCCATCTATACAAAATTATTGGTAATAACTAATCGTACTTATTATTCTACTCGTATTTACGTAAGATGGCGTTACAGGCATAAAATTTAAAAATAAATATCTTCACTCACTAAGATTTTATTCACAGAGTACCTTTGTATAAAATTTTATTAACATCAATGGCGAGTACATCAATCACCTTCGATTTACCGACGATATAGTCCTTATGGCAGAATCGCTGGAGGACTTAAGCACTATGCTCAATGACCTCATTAGTGTCTCCGATGGATAATTCTTAAGATGAACATGAACAAAACAAAGATCATGTTTAATGTCCATGTCACACCTATGCCGGTATTTGTTAGGAGCACTAAGCTCGAAGATGTTGACGAGTATGTTTACCTGGGACAAATAGTCCGACTAGGTAAGTTCAACTTCGACCGAGAGGTCAATCGACGAATTCAACTCGGCTGGGCAGCGTTCGGTAAACTACATGAAGCAAATACAAAGTAATACAAATACTTTATATTTCCTTAACGGTAAACTACGACACATCATCTCGTCAAGTATACCTCAAAACCTGAAAACGAGATTGTACAACCAGTGCGTGTTGCCACTTGCCAGTGATGACATGGATCTGAGACGTGGTCCTTCACTGCTGGCCTACATAAGGACACTCAAGGTCGTTCAGCGAGCTATGGAAAGGGATAGCCCTAGCATAGGCTCGGGGTTTCTCAGCGTGATAAACTTGGAAATGAGGATATTCGCAGTACAACCAGAGTAACCGACATGGCCCAACGAATTAATAAGCTGAAGTGGCAATGTGCCGGCCATATAGCTCAAACAACCCACTACCGATTGGGAAAAAAGGTTCTCGAGTGGTAGCCATGTACCAGTACGCGAAAGGTAGGATAACCCCCCACTAAATGGAGTGACGACCTGGTAATACATGCAGCACTCAGGACCGTGCTTTGTGGCATTCCTTGGGGGAGGCCTATTTTCAGCAGTGGACTCGTGGAGGGCTGTAATGATGATGATGACTCACTAAGAACATGCATAGGACAGTTACTATACTCTTTGCTAAGAACACAAGGTCTAGTTTCTGTGTATATATATAATATTGTTTTGTGATCACATAGCATGACATGAAATATATCCCGTAGTTTTTCGGTGATGCGCACACAACTGCACACCTCTATCATTTTATTTATATAGAAGATATTAATTGTTATTCTCAAGCCTTTGAATATTAACTAGATGTTTGTACTTATTTTCTACCAACTTAAACATATCTCCTTTACAGGCTACTACTACCCTCTTTCCTATTTTTGTTCCTTTCTGAAAAGTACCTACCTATAAAGCCAGTTTAATTACAGGCCATAACAAATGATGCATTCCATCACTGTTGAATTTAGGGGTGGCAACTCATCAGTAACCTTCTGTTTCAAGCGGGTAATAGATGTCCATAGGCTATAGGATTAGGTTGACTGTAGTTCGTATGTCACTTTAATTTTATATAAAAACCGATTTTGACATCGGCAACAATTTTCAAATTACTATCTGAAACATGTGGATAAAATTGCTTCCTAAGTCATGTATAAACTTATTTTTTATAGGCCGCTTGGCTAACAGGCAGTTGGCTTTTTGTTTGTATTTTTGTTGTTGTTCTTTTTTAAACCTTGTAGAATATTCTAAATACAGGCTTACCTGTACCTGTGCTAGCAACTTACAAGGTACTTTTTACTTAATCAAAGACAATATTTAAGTCCCTTACTACATCTCTTGACACAGTCCAAGACTACTTGGTGGTATTTGCTCCAGCCCATAACTTAACTAACGCTGAATTTGAGATTCAAGAAAATTTATAATTTACTAATTAAAAGCACACAATAAAAAATACCATTAATTTTACTGTGTAATTTAAATACAATTAACATATTTCATACCAAAAAGAATCACTAGATCGTATTCACATTTTAAAACCAATATCTTAAACATTTAATACCTAATATGCTTTAATCATGATGAACAAGGATTAGCTACATACATTCTTACAATGGCACTTTATAATACAATTTTGAACACAAATTTCATTTGTGTTTTAAACAAGTTACAAGTCAATTATATCAGCATTTAGTCAATAAATAAATATATTTATTATGTTATGTATGTATTATATACTAGATTACGAACATCCAATAGGGTAATTGGGCACACATCAATGAGGGCTTTAACAACTTTTTTGAGGCAGCACTTGGAAATGAGGTGAAATATTTGACAGATTTCTTGGAGGGAAACTTAAATTGTTATGAGAAAATATAAAGGTTAATGTTTCATTCTGAAATATTAGTTATATTTTTTATTAATTTGATTGAAAATGGATAAACTAAAGAACGGACTTTCCTAACAGTATAAAAATAAGTGGTGTGTGAATAGTGTGCAAAAAATTAAAGAGCAAACCACTGAGAAAATGTTTCGTTTATAAAGGTACATACACTAAAAATAGAAAAACATTTATTTAAAAGGAAACTTTTTGCTTATGGTGACAATGTAACTAATAAATAACTTTACCTCAGACCCAACTAACGACATCTAATAAATGGATAATTATTTGCCCTCATGGAAATACTTAAAAAGATCTTTCAAAATTAAACCTTTCTATAAAAATTGTTTGGGAATATGAGTAAATGTAAATCATAGTTCCTAGTAGTCTAATAAACATCTCATTAGCATAATTTTGAATAGTTAAAATCTAACTTAAAATGGAAACCAAGTACATTGACACTACTTATAGTAGCAAAAATTTAATTAAAAGACGTACTAATTTATTAGTGATGGTATCAACTACCCAATTGTATGAGAAGTCTTATTCATTGTGTTATAAAACTCCAATATTGGAAAATTGTGATACTTTTAAAATTTTACTTTCAAATTTCATTTTTCATCATTTCAATTTCATCTAGAAATTAAAGACTGTTTAATTACACAAAACTAATAATAAAATATTTATGAGAAAAAGCAATTCTGTTTCCAGAACTTCCTTCACTTAACTTCATAATTATTTCTGGACATAAACTTCAGGACTGGACACAAACGTCTTGAAAAAAGGCCAGGTCAAGAGTACCCTAAACCGAAAAGCACGTATGAAGGGAATAATGAAAGTGGACGAAGCGAAACAAGTATGTAAGGATTGTAGCAAGTGGAAAGAAGTGGTCTCTGCCTACCCCTACGGGAAAGAGGCGTGATTATATGTACAAACTTCAGAATTCTCATGACTTCTGTCACTATTCACTAAGCCAAGTGGTCATTGCACTAAAACAAAAACTACATGTGCAATTTCACAACGGAGCTAGCTCACTTCTCTTTCTCTTTTCAGCAGTGCTCAAAATGCAAGTTAGAGCATGCAGGGGCCACCTGGCTTAATGAACTGGCGGAAAAGGATTTCAACATGGAAATTCTATTGTATGAGAATGGTTTTGTTTTTACAATAAATGTTGTGCTTTGGATTTGATACAACTAAACAGTCATTATTTTCTGGATGACCCTCTTATATTTATAATGTTTATTATGTTTATATTGTTATTTATAATCTGGCAAGCATATGATTCAAGTAGCATCTACATAAAGTTTGGACATGTTGTCTATAGATACTGACATTATAGGAATCTTTAAAACAAGTCTCTACACTGATCACTGATCATGTCTAACAAAAAAACTTTCTCTGTTTCAATAGTTCACTGTCATCATCACTCTCAGAAAAACATGCCGCAAAGCCACTTTTGTCTCTCAAAGAGTCTTTTTTAGACTGTCTACTTTTATCAGGATTCTTTTTTAACTGAGCACATCTCCCAGATTGACGTTTCTTCCTGTTCTCCTCTGTGGGACCTGCAACATTTACTGCAGCTTCTGAACTAACTTGTTCTGTAGAGTTGCTGAGAACGAGGACTGAATTTTTGGGTTGTCTCACTTTCAAGTCTATTTTTCGACCACTCCTTGTTCGTGAAATAAGGTTCTCTTCTGGGTTTTCTTTTCTTTCGGAATTATCATATTCTTTACTTATTTTCTTTCTTCTAACTGTGGTAAATTTTGCAGGATAATTTTTTACAGGACTTGCAATAGCACTACTTTCTGCAGTGTAGTTTCTATGCCTTTTAGGATACCTAGATGTGCTGATTGTTTGAATTGATATATTTAAGTTGTCGTCAGCTTGTTTTGTTTCATTATCACACATGCTCTCTTTACTGTTACTGTGTTTTGTTTCCAAAAACTTTAATAAGGAAGTAGCTCTACTCACCCGTGTAGATTTTTCATTGCTTTTCAATGTTACTAGGTTTATAACATTTTGTGATGAATCCGTGCTACAGTTTAAATTGGTAGGATCAGGAAGCCCAGTGTTCATAGACTTATTTACACACATTATTGTTTTTGTATCCATCTTTTGTGGGCTTTGTTGGGATTCCTGTATAAAAGTTTTATTATTTCTCATATTTCTTGAAGCTTTTGTTGCCTGTATTTTAGTAGATCGAATGTAATTGGCTGTTAAACCAGAAACATCACTCATATCTTCAAATTGCCTATTTAGTAGTGTTTCATTTTGAGGTTTGTTATTAGAGTTCATATTTGGTTTATTAGAACTTTGAGCTGGCACCTTATCATTCCTAGACTCGTGGTTTTTTTCATTATCCAAAGGTTTGTTAAGGTTCTTTTCTGTTGTAGCACTTGGGGAAAACATTCCATTTGTAATATTTTTATTCATCATTTCAAATGATATATCTAGCTGACTATTATTATTTAAATTCTGTTTAGATCTTCGGAGGCTCCTTCTAAGTGTTTTCACATTTGGTGTGGATGTAACCATCTTATTTTTTTTAACTAAGGACATATTATTATTTTGCTGTAATTTCATCTTTTTTGGCTTGACCTGCATTGAAGAATTTTTAATATTAAAGTCTATATCCGAACCTATTGAGCTATGCTTACCATTGCTCATGACAGTCCTCTGATTTTGACCCTTGGTGGTATTAAAGTAAATATTTTGCTGTCTTTCAGTTGAACCTGAATCATCATCAAGCAGCACCAGTTTCCTCTTCTTTATTTTCTTGGGTGAAGGCACTTTTACAGCATTATTTTTAGGTTTTAATTTTGAACAATGAGCTTGTTCATTAGGTTTATTGTTTGTTTTGTCATAATTGTAAAGGCATGGTGCCCGTTTAGTCTGCACCCAATAGGCAATCTCTTCCATGTTGCTCATAAAGGGATTGTCGGAGGGTTTGATATGTTGTTGGCCGTTGTTTTCAGGAGATGGGACCATGCTAGAGTGATTTTGTTTCCTATCAGATGAACAAGGCACTGCAGTGGAGACACCCAATTGCAAGTAGCTCTTACCAGCATATCGCCGCTTCCACTTGATTCTAAATATCGCACCCGCTGTTGCCGCTTTAGCTTTAATACGTTCAAATCCATTGTCTTCACATTCCATACACCTGTAACATTTTTTTTTTTTAATTTGTATGCAATCTGTTATATTTGCAATAAACATACTCTTTAAAATCTAATCATATAAAATTATATCGTTGCAGGGTTGCAGGTAATACATGTGCAAAAAAATTACAAATAAAATTGCACGTTTGACAGCTCAAACCGAAGTAAATATATTGACGCGAGTTTAGCTATAGGACAGGTATTTATAGTCTAAAAAGATTTATAGGCAAAGAAATTATATTAAATGCTGAATGATAACATTTCACATGTAAATTAAGGAAGGAATACCTACTGTAAAATTGCCGCTTACAGCTTACACGTTAAAAGTAATAAAGATCATAATATAATCATAGCAATTACCTTAGGAGAAAAATGTAAGCCCCGAATATGTCACTTACATTTCACTAATTTTAAGTCACTAAATTTGATGAATGCTATGTAATTTATCAAAAAAAGATTAGAAGTTTTTACAGCACTAAAATATTCTGTAAAATCAAAAATAAATTGAATATTGATAGGCCATAGACTAGAATGTTGTTGAATGTTGATTTTCGCTTATTAAGACTTTTGGCTTGGATTCTTGTACTTTAAGCCGTGTATTCATTTATCTCAAAATCAAGTAATAATAATTATACGATGCTTCGCAATATGTTGATGCGTCACATTGCATAGTTTTTGGGAGATTTTGACTGAACTTAAGCCAGCAGACAGTTGGCGATAGCATCTCAAGGCGCTTAAGTAGACAGACACCTTATCCTGACATTCACGTCACAATCAGACATCCGGGCCAAAGGGGAAGGGGGGGGGGGAGCAAACCGGAGCACCCATCCCGGGTGGCAGTTTCAGGAGGCGCCAAAATTATAATATAACATGGTTAAAAAAAAACTTGCATCACAAAGCGCCTAGCCAGCGCACGTTCTTTCAATTAATCACTTGATTTTATAACGCCCAGTTGATTATTGAGCACATCCTAAGGCTTCATTCAGCATTCATTCTGACAGCAGCTCCAGCGCAGTAGATTATTGGAAACCTCTAATGGCGGGAATTTTGATTTAAAAAACTTATTAATTCTATAAATAGTCTCTCCTGCAGCGCTTACGTACCAGCAACAACGGCATCCTAAGGGTAATTGCTGCCAGGCCCGACTGCCCCATACTGCACCACTGTATGACGGTAGCTATTGGGCGAAAAAAATAATTTGTACATAATTCACATTACTACTACACTAACAATACTAACTTACAAGTTAAGAAAAAATTGTTACTAACATACTAACAATCTATGGATGTTCCTTACGTCTGAAATAAATACTTATTATTATTATGGGGTATTTGTATAGTTTTCTCATCTGGTTGGGCTGTATAAATATATAATTGTAAATGAAAATGATAAACTTACATAAATATCAATAAAATAAAATAAATACATAAAAATTACATAAATATATAATAACCCAACCAGATGGAAGCCCTCGGCAGGGGAGACCAAACGGCCGAGGGTTAGGGAGAAAGGGAAAGAAACCGGCGGACGATGCGGGCGGTATCGAGGAGCACCGCCTTCTGCATTTGAGCTTGGAGCGATCCGTCACGGAGTCCCAGTCGCCTCAGATGACCCGAGAGGCTGACTGGGATTAACCCGTTCGCAGAGACGACCACAGGAATAATTTCGGCCGGCAGACCACCCCACATGTCGGTCACCTCGTGAGCCAGGTCCAGATATTTTGTCAACTTATCTGTTTCGGCTTTCACGAGGTTCTCGTCATAAGGAATGGTAATGTCGACCAAAAATATCCTTGACTGTGCCCGGTCCATCAGCACAATATCAGGCTTATTCGCAAGAATAGTCCTGTCCGTGATGATGGCCCGGTCCCAGTAGAGCCTGGCGCGGTCATTTTCGAGCACGGCTTCCGGCAAGTAATTATAATATGGCAGTTTCCGATCCACGAGACCGTATTTCAGAGCGAGCTCCTGGTGTAGAATCCTGGCTACTAGGTTGTGTCTGTGCAAATACTCAGAGTTAGAAAGCGCCGAACAACCGGAGATGACATGCCTAAGTGACTCACCGGGATGGCGACAAGCTCGACAGATGTCGACGGCGCCATCCTTTAGGATGTATCTCCGATAATTGTTGGTCTTAATAACCTGATCCTGTATCGCACAGACAAAACCCTCGGTTTCCCCAAAGAGGTCACCGAAACGTAGCCAATGGAGGGAGGCGACTGTGTCTACGCAAGGCTCATGTAGAGCCTTGTAGAACCTCCCGTGGAGCTCCTTCTCCTTCCATACGGTCTCCCGGTCGGAAATGCTCTGTACTGCCGGGTCTTGCCATTGCTCGTTGGCTAAGGATAGAGGGGTAAGTCCTTTATCACAAGAAATAACGTCCCTATAGAATGGATCATCCGCTCTCGTCAGAAAGTAGTTACGGAGGCTGCACACTTCGCGATTATGCATGGTAAGCGCGCTTAAAAAGCCGCGCCCACCATGCTTCCGCGGCAAGTACAGCCTCATTACTGACGATCTCGGATGATGCATCCTGTGGGACGTCATTATAGTGCGGACTTTTCTGTCCAGAGCGTTCAGTTCGGTCTGAGTCCACCTGAGCATGCCAAAGGTATACATGAGAACAGGCATGATCCAACCGTTATATGCATGTGTCTTATTAACGCCCGACAAAAGACTGTTGAGCACTTTTGTCAAGCGTGCATAAAACACACCGCAAACTGACCGTTTCATGTCCGCCTCATCGATACCTATGTTCTGTGACATACCCAGGTATCGGTATGTTTCAGCCTCGGATAGGGTCTTTATGTTGATGGGCATAGATAAGTCTATGCCCTCAGAGTTAGCAACCCTACCCCTTTCGACATGGAGGATCGCACACTTATCCGTCCCCAGCTCCATTCTAATAGAATTGCTAAAATCACAAGTGATGTTTAGCAATTCCATAAGATGAGAGCGACTGGAGGCGAATAACTTGAGATCATCCATATAGAAAAGGTGGGTCACTTTTGTACCTCCTCTCCGAAGCTGAAATCCCCTCCCGGAACCCTCCAGTAAGGTACTAAGAGGGTTCAGAGAGAGGCAGAACCAGATTGGACTCAGACAATCGCCCTGGAAGATACCCCTTCTTATCCTTATGTGGTTCTCCGCAGCCGTCATCCGCTCGCCTAGATGACAAAGGATCGTACTCCACTGCCCCATACACTGCCCGAGGAAGTCTCGAACTGTACAGTCAACCTTGTACAGCTCGAGGACCCTCTTCAGCCATGTATGAGGCACCGAGTCGAATGCCTTTTTGTAGTCTATCCAGGCGGCGGAGAGGTTCCGACGGTTGCGTTTAACCACCTTGCCAATGACCGCGTCAATGAGGAGTGGTTCCTTGGTTCCACGACCGCCGCCCCGACATCCATTTTGAGCGCGCGACATCACCTGATTTGAGTTCAGGTGACGAGTGATTCTCGCGCTCAAAATGGATGTCAGTGTCTTGTATATGGTAGGTAGACACGTTATGGGGCGGTATTTGCTCGGGTCTGTGGAATCTCGGTCTTTAGGAACCAGATGAGTGATCCCAGTAGTGAAGAGGCTCGGGAGCGACTTTTGGTCGAGAGCCGCTTGAAACTGTCGGGCGAGAACAGCGTGACACACCACGAACCCCTTCAGCCAGTAGTGATGCAGTCCGTCGAGTCCCGGACTTTTCCAGTTCGGGGCCCTACGGACCGCCTCAGCTACGTCATCCGGCGTAATGATGACGGGGTCCATGGGCGTAACATTCGCACACTGACTCGCCACAACTTCCGTCCAAGGGCCCTCACTGTGGTTTACGGGCTCTGACCACAGGCCGCGCCAGAATGCGATAGTGTCGGCCTGATTCGGTGCTGGGCCCGTTCCACGTACCATTGGTCGCTCCAATGATTCATAGAGCCTCTTCTGATCACTCTGGAAGAGACGATTCTGGTTGAACCGTGTTGACCTCTCGGTATATCGCCGAATCCGCTTCCCCCAAGCAGCGATTCTCTGCTTCAGGTCGTCTATGCGCTCCGTCAGTTTTTGCGTTATATCCGGCTGGGACAAACTGATGTTTGTCCCAGCCGGATATAACGCAAACTGATGTGTTATTATTATTATTATTATTATAAATAATTAATGTTAAAAAATATTTTTTTAAATAATTTGTTATCCTTAGTTCATCATAAAATTAATGAATTATTTAAGAATATACTGCACATTACCTACGACATTCTGCAAGCTGTGAGCGAAGCTTCAGCAAACTGAAAATAATTGAAAACATCTGCCTACAACCATGAGTCAGGAACGTCTATCTGTGTGATTCCAGCCATTGAAAATAAAACTGCCTTTGAGACAGACTTTGATGAGCAAATAGATTATTTCGCAGAAAAGAAAGCTGAGACCTAAAGGTCCTAAAGGTCTTGATTGTATGTTGTCTTTCCTGGCTATATGTTTTCTATATATAATTTTACGTCACACAAATAAAAAAGTTATTACCTAATACGTAATAAAGAGTGCAATTTTTTAACAAGTTATCTCAAATGATGGAGAGAGGAGACGCTACTTTCAAGTTTTTGCTGCGGTTCCAAAAATCGTAGATCCGGGGCTGCAATCAGCACACTTGTTACACCGTTTCCACTGGTTTCCACTAATAGTTTACATGCGCATTACATACACAAAATCGCACCACTTTTACCATATCAAAATCCACTTCAAACCTTAATTTAAACAATAATACAGGAGCAGCAATGCGCCGCCGCACCGACAGAGTTTCCACCAAAAACTCAATGTTGATTATTTGATACACGGAATATAAAAAACAAGAAGAAGCCCAAAGTGGGCGGAGCAGGCGAATCAGAATTAGTGACATCAGAGCGTAATTGACTGTCAGTTGCAGGCTCAAATTGTTGCAAGCTGACGGATCGCTGCTTAAGTGATACCTATATGCGAAAATATGCCGTTTTGGGCAAAATTAGAGTGTAAAAACGAAAGTAAAAAGAAAAACATTTTGAATGGAGGTGTTTCGTACCAAAGGCACGTGAAATTTTTTCTTTTTTTGCATAGAAACTTGACTAGACATGGACAAAATATCAAATTGCCTTTATTACAAGTAATATTCAACCTTACTTCGTTATACTAAGGTTTATCTGTAAATAAATTTTGAATAAAAATAGCTAGTGTGCGATTAGTGACTACGCTGATATTAAAGTTTTCGATAAAATTTTATCACAGTCCTGTTCATCCACTTACATATTTATGAAAATTTGCAAATACTGGATGTCTATGAAATTATAGAGTGAATGAACTTTTGTTAGGGTTGCTATAGAAGTAAGTAAGTAGTTTAGTTATACTCACGACTTTTGCAAAGAAGTTGAAATAAAAGTGATATTAATATCATAATCTACATTAGCATCTGAATTAATTATCGTCTAAACATTAATATTAAAGTGTGAAAACGATAATTTTTAACAAATATGTATTATTTCAATGACAATAACCAATTGCAAAATTATTGTTTCCATTTCATGAATGATAATTTAGCAAACAATACTAAATTTCCATTAAACCCAATTTAAACAACACAGAGAGTAACAGTACAGAGAGTAACCAACAAGTACAGAGAGTAACCCAATTTAAATATCTGGGTCATATTGTGACAGAATACTTAAAGGATGACCTAGATATCGAAAGGGAACTCAGGGCGCTAGCTGTGAGAGGTAACATGGTGGCTCGAAGGTTTGCTGCTTGCTCTGTACCAGTTAAAATTACACTGTTCAAGGCTTTCTGTCAATCATTTTACACCAGCAGCCTTTGGGCCAATCATACCCAAAGCGCAGGAAATACCCTGCGTATCCAATATAACAATGCCTTCAGGTTGCCGTTGGGGCTTCCACCTTATTGTAATGCATCAGGCATGTTCGCCGATGCGCATACTGGCGATTACTTTGCGATCATGCGTAAAAAAGTGGGATCAATGATGGACAGAGTGAGGAAAAGCTCGAATAGTGTTTTGAGGGTCTTTGCTGAACGGCTATATGGCCCGACATTGGGTAGGTTTGTTAAGCTACATTTATTAAATGGAACTTGATAAAACCCCTAAAATTTTTCATATATTTCTGTCTTGTTTTATTTACTAACATTAGTTCTTAAGTTTTATTTTCTTTTACTAACACGTTATGGGCCTACAATGCCTGAAAAATAAAACATTTTTATTTTTTTTTTGTATTTTATTTTTATTTTATTAAATATAATTAATTATATGCCGGCTATATTAATTACGGGGATATACGTAACACATCAAGACAATTCCCAATAAATTTTGCAATTTTCACTCATTTTATCGTATTTTTTTTTCAATTCTGTTTCTGAGAGTAACTACATCACTAACATCATTCACGTAGCAGTATAGGTTAGGTGGCCTAAAGGTCTAGATGCCAGGCCATAAACTCCAAAAAAAAAAGTATAGGTTAGGTAGGGCAATGTCAACGTTGTATCTATGTCATTATATCTATAATAGTGTGAATTTATTATTGCGACATCTAACGGTAAGAAGCTCATTAATTCTAGAAACTTCGCTGGTGAAAAGTAATATGATCTCTATTTTAAAAAAAAATGGTTCGTACTTAAGTGAAGGGTGAGTCACATAATGCATTTCTCTTTTATTTTTTAATAGCGAATCACGCAACAATTATTGAAATGGTACACAATTGTCGGTACACATTTATTTCTTGCGTATGTGTAAGTTTTGGCGACAGTGGTTCTGCTACAAATTATGCGTTTTGCTACTTCCTCTTGTTTTTAATATTCCGTGCATGGAGTATAGAGTTGAAGGAGAACCATCTCATATAGGGGGAAAGTTGAAAAAGTGTCCAACTGTTTACTGGAAATAGAGGTTCCAAAACCTACACACCCACAATAGCGCTGGCGTCTGAAAAAACTACGATATGAATATAGCTGTTGTAGACGGAGTGAAGGCAGCTGAATTCAAATATTGAAAAATTTTCATGACTCCTTCTTGAGTAGTTAGTAAAATGCCAGTATACAATAGCTCAACTATTTACGTAGTAGAAAACCAAGCAGCTTGGTCGGTCCTTGTTTATTTCTCCATTTTATTCTAGTTACTTTTGGCGCTTTTTTTAAATTTATCCTACGCTACCGCAGCGCCACCCTTATTGGAGGCGTTTTTACGAACACTTATTCTTAAGGTAGCAGTACACGTTGGTCGAACGCGCCCGCTGAGTGCGTTTAGCCATAGTGTACTGGGCCGTTTTGTGTGTATTTGGCGTTTGCGGCCAACACTCGCCGACAAGCCGTATAGTATCGGTTTTCCGTACACAAATCAAAGAAATTTAGCGCAAGCCGCAAACAGCGATTACACGTTGGCTGAGTGTTCAGTTCATAGTTACGCGTCGGAGTAGACTGTAGTGTCAGCATAGTAAAATTGTTTCACGAACATAGTGACATGGAGATGTTTAGTTGCGATTTCAGAGTACCAGTGCATATCTAAATAAAATTTGAAAGCGTTGTACAAGTATATTGCAGCGGCCGCGATCGCCCTAACGTCCATCATCATCTAGCTACCAACGCAGAATGAAACACGCTAACGTGTGAACGGTACCACGAAAATCTGCCGACCGCGCTCGCCAAGCCCGCTCCATAGATAAATAAATATATAGCAAGGCGCGCTCGATCAACGTGTACTAGAACTGACTGGAGCCTTCATACAGAGATGCTCCTCCTTGATTTGATATTTGTTGTCTTTGATTATAACTTTCTGACTTTCTGTCTGTCTATGAAATTCTAAGCTCGCCGCAAAAAAACCCCTCTCCAGCCTATGAATTTAGAGTATATATATAAATAAAAAATACTAGCAGACGTATTTTAAATAGCACATCTCAAAAATATTTATTATTTAAAATGCACCCATGTTGTTTAGAAATAAAAAATAGTTAAATTCTTTCACCTTATAACGTCGATATTACTGCAAATAATTAGAATTGGGTACTTTTTACAGCATAAAAAAACTTTTCCTTGCTTGAATATAATTGCACTATTGTTAAAAATACATTAAATGTGTAGCCTACTTATTGTATATTATACGTACATATACATATTATACACTTATAATTTATTTTATATATATTTACTAAATTATACTATACTGATATAAACTTACATCTTTACTTCTATCTAACTATTACAATCATAAAATAACATAAATAACATAGTCACAAAATGATCACAAGACAAAATAAATATTTAATAAAAGATAATATACATTCGCCTTGTTGTGCAATGGAAACGCGCTAAACAACGATACCGTTAGAACAAAGTTCCTTGCGCGGGCGCATTCAACGCCACGCACCGCGTTTGCCAGTCTGCACAGAGTACTTTTATATTGCCAGTCTGCTTATCGACCTCACACGCGAAGCCCATGTCGCCTGGCTATAACCGAGTGTCCCGTTATTTTCTCGCGAATACTAGCTTTTATAGTTTGTATAGTTTAATTGACTTTTGTAGCCTTTAGACCTTTGTCGCTGCTCCTCGTCTACGGTTTGGGTATTACATATGGCAAAAAAAAGATAAGCTGGCATATATCGGAGGTCTTTCTGGTTGTTATATTCGATGAAAGAGAAAATGAATTATCTTAAATTATCACCTCACTGCTAAATCGTGATCAAAATAGCGCAATCTGTCTGTAAAAAATGCAACTTTAGCCATACTAGACAAATTTAGCCATCTAATTGGTAGTTCACTATAAAATTTTTAGGCTCAGTGACGCAGTATCTTTAGCAAAGAGTTGCAGCGCTAAGGGCTTTGGGTTCGGATCGCGCACGGAACAAGTATTTGTATGGTCTCAGAATAATTATTGCTGGTCTACATATTTCTGCTATTCCTCCTGCATATTTATGAATGTAAACTGCCCCCACGATACAGGAAAAATCCTAGGGTGACGGTAACGTTTATAAATAAATAAAAATTATACTTGATATTTTAGCAGTAATATTACTGCGCACTTTATTCTATGATTAATAGATTCTGATACAAACTAATAAGATTTCTCATGATGACCAAGCCTAAAAGTGCATTTTTTTTTATAGAATAAGGGTGACAAGCGAGCACACAGTCCACCTGAGTAAGTAGTTTCTGTGGCCCTTAGAAATCTACATCTGTCCTGTTTGCGAATCAAAATTCAAATGAATTGTGAGCCGTGAGGACTAAGTTGGAATGTCTCTTTTTGTGGTAGTTGCAATTAAAGACTTTTCTTTGTTAATTACTTTAATCAATATAACCAAGACAACAAGTTAAAACAGTTATTAATTATAATATTTTTTCTTCATGTCCATTAAAACATCCTATCGTTACTTTTTCATTTTTTAAACATCATGGATCAAAGTCAGAATAAAAAGTAATATATATATATTGTATAACCATAGGCAATAGCTGCCAGTATTTTTCTCTGACTAATAACCTACTTGAATCTACAACATCCTCCCCACACAGAAAAAATATGATAGTAGAGTCGATATAATATAATTCAAAATACTTAAACATAACATGTAATCGAATTAAGTTAATTTCAAGTGTATTCACACATTCATTACAAATATAGATGAATTCAACCACTTCAATTTTTAATGTTAATTAGAGAGCATTATTTTAAATAAACATTCCTAACTAATTGACTAAATGCATTTCGTCAACTTAATCTAAGAATCTTCTTGGAACATTAATTACTCTACCATGTCTAGTACTAATAGAAGATGTTCTTTTTTTTTTTTTTTTTTTTATAGGAGAGGGGGCAAACGAGCATGCGGCTCACCTGATGGTAAGTGACTACCGCCGCCCATGAACAACCGCAACACCAGGGGAATTGCAGATGCGTTGCCGGCCTTTTAAAAAGGAGTAGGCTCTTTTCTTGAAGGTCCCTAAGTCGTATCGGTCCGGAAAAATCCCTGGTGGTAAACTATTCCACAAGGAAGTTGTGCGAGGAAGAAAACATCTTCTAAATCGCACAGTGGTGGACCGCCAATCATCCAGATGGTGTGGATGGTATCGGGAGTTCTGCCGCGATGTGCGTTCGTGAAATTTGGCGGCTGGGATTAATCCGAACAATTCCTCAGAGCACTCCCCATGGTAGATGCGAAAGAAAATGCAAAGAGATGCAACATCTCTTCGCAGTGCCAATGAATCGAGCCGATCGGAAAGGGCTCGGTCGTCGACGATTCGAGCCGCTCTGCGCTGGATGCGGTCAAATGGAAGGAGCTGGCACTGGGGAGCCCCTGCCCAGAGATGGGAACAGTATTCCATGTGAGGCCGAACCTGCGCCTTGTAAAGTTGCAGGCGGTGTGCCGGCATGAAATACTGTCCCGCTCTGCTGAGCACGCCAAGCTTTTTAGAGGCCAATTTGGCCTTCTCTTCCAAGTGACCACGAAACTGCACGTCACTCGATATGTCGACTCCGAGGATACCGATACTGGCTGAGGCAAGAAGGGGAGTGCCTTGAAACTGAGGAGATACGACAAAGGGGTTCTTTTTAGCGGTAAACGCGCAAACTTGTGTCTTCTGAGGATTAAACTGGACTAGATTTAGTCGCCCCCAATCCGAGACTTTGTCCAGCAAAGACTCGACTTCAGACACAAGTTTGTTCCGGTACTCGGCGACGTTTTCCCGAGAAATATTGGCCCGGCCGGTGTATAGAGCATCACCAGTGCTGTCATCCGCATAGCAATGAATGTTACCAGTTAGCAACATATCATTGATATGCAGAAGAAACAGCGTTGGTGATAGCACACAGCCTTGTGGAACACCAGCGTTAATAGGCTTGTAGTCAGAACATGCACCGTCTACAACGACCTTGATGCTCCGATCTGCAAGAAAGCTGGTGATCCAATTGCACAATTTCTCGGGAAGCCCATAGGAAGGCAGCTTCGAAAGAAGCGCTTTGTGCCAAACCCGATCAAAGGCCTTCGCAATGTCCAAACTAACGGCCAACGCCTCCCCCTTGGACTCTACTGCCTTCGCCCATCTATGGGTCAGGTAGACCAGAAGATCACCAGCTGATCGACCCCGACGAAAACCGTATTGGCGGTCACTAATCAGCTGGTGATCCTCAAGGTACCGGATGAGCTGGCAGTTAATAATGGATTCCATTATTTTGGAGAACAAGGAGGTGATCGCGATAGGCCTATAGTTGGACGGGTCTGAGCGGTCGCCTTTTTTAGGGATCGGGTGGACAAAAGCTGTCTTCCATGAATTCGGGACTACGCCTTGGGAGTAGGAGTACCGGAAAAGACGCGTTAGGACCGGTGCCAACTCCGGAGCACACGTCCTCAGCACAATTGGGGGGATTCCGTCAGGCCCACTCGACTTCTGGATGTCCAGGGAGAGAAGTGCTTTGCGAACTGAGCGCTGTGAGAATAGCACATCCGGCATGGAGCACTCACACCGCGGGATGGTCGGCGGTATTTTCCCCCCGTCATCAAGAGTCGAGTTGGACGCAAAAAGGGAGCCTAAAAGGTCGGCTTTGTCTTTTGCGTCTTGGGCCAGTGAGTCGTTCGAGGTAAATCAGATGATATTATGTCCGAATTCAAAGTCGCCTGGGAACTATAATCCTTAATGTTAGGGTTAGTCTCTGTCTTATTTCTATTAGTAGATGGACTGGCCCTGTGCCATTCGTTTGTAACTGTTGTTAATTCCAGTGGGTAAAGACTTTGTACAGCTCTAACCAATTCACCGGTAGCTGTTTGTACTTTTGCAACTCTACAATTACCATCAGCACCTATAATTAACTCCTTTATAATACCTAATGGCCAATATAGCCGACTAGTGTCAGTTTCAATAACAACAATATCGTTTAATTTCGGCAAATTTTGTTTACATCTATCTTTACTACAAATTAAAGCAATATATTCGTTTCTAAAACGTTGTCGAAAATCTGCACGTAATTTGTTTAGATATTGTAAACGAATATTTATGTTTTTTGCATCAATCAGATCTAAATCAGGCATCTCACTATTATCTAAGGGATGTAGAAACATCATTGGAGTAAGTGGTTTAAGAGAGTCATCAGCTGTTGCTACGTATGTCAATGGTCGGCTGTTAATGATTGCTTCGCAGTCACAAATTATTGTTGATAATTCAATAAAAGTTAAGGATTGTTTTCCCAAGATTCTTCTTAACATTTCCTTTACTACCTTTATAAGGCGCTCCCACCATCCTCCCCACCAGGGCGCACGTGGAGGTACAAAACGCCACTTGATAGCTGGTGGAACTACGCTAGTTGCTGCTTCGACTTTTGCCCAATCAACCTCTTTTAATAAATTGGCTGAACCTTGAAAATTCGTACCACTGTAGTGCCCTGTAGACTCCCCTTTACCTCCGACAATATACATTTATAAAATTAGTATTAAGTATAGAATAGAGGGACAGTATAATTAAAGTTCTTGTACAAGCAACACGTCTCCTTCATTCAGCACCTTCCGAGTTCCGACATTACATGGCGACCCTACCAGGCGGTGCACTGCGACAATGCACGCGCACCGCCGCGGCCTATTACTTACAAGAAAAAAAAAATATTATAAGAAATCTAATTTAAATTATGAAAAAAAAAATTAACGGCAATACCGGAAGTGACGAATAATAATAAGAATATAAGAAAAGGACTGATATTACTATTATTTTAAAGAAATTACAGAAAGTATTTAATAAACTAATGAAGATCAACTTAAAAAGATAAACTTTATGAAAATTTCAAAGGTAATATGAAGAATAAAATACTTAATATTGATAATTATGAGAAGTATAATGAAGAAAGGAACAGCAGTTGTACCCTAGCAAGCTTAACCCAGAAGAATGTGAAATTTGAGTCAGAAAGTACAAGAAGATATTAAGAGGTAACTTCGCACCTTTGTGATTTTATCTCCATCTAAAACTTTATTTATCATTTTGTGATTGTTTTTATGTTCTTTTTGCTATTATATTTTATGAATTTAAGTATTAAATATTCCATATTTAATACACCTATGTTTAAATTGAAAGTAATTATCAGATAATTTACGATTCAATAGATTTTTTAATATTTTATTACTGTATCTGAAAAAATAATCAAAAAGCAATAATTATAAATTAAGTTATGTATGCACTTCTGTGGAATGTTTTATTAAGGTACAAGACGATTTATATTCACTTTTTTTTCAGTTATTGCCATATATTATTTTATAACTGTGTCGTGCAAAAATTAATGAAATAATGTGATTTATTACATTTTTACGTCCTTACACTTACTATAGTTCATCATAAATTAATTTTTTTTCATACCTTTTATTCAGTAATTGATTTGCAAAAAAAAATTATGAAATAATACGAAAGATAAAAATTTTACGTACTTAATTTCACCAAATTTAGGGTTAAAATAACATTGTGATACATTTCGTTGTTTTTTCTGTAGTCTTTTAATATAAAATTATACAATTCATTCAACAAACAAATTCTACACATTCAACACCATATTTTTTATTATGTTTTAGTCTATATAAAATAAAATAAAAAACACATAATGCATTTAATATTAAATTTACGTTATTTACAAGTAACTTGAAAATATTTGTCACATTTTATAATATTTCTACTATATTCAAAAAACAACAATATATTAAGCTACATTTTAGGATGATCAGGTTCGGATTAAAAGCAAATATATTTTAAATCTAACCCAAATTTATTTCTGTAGTAATTTTTATTTAAATGTATATAATTTTGAAGGATTAAAAAAAAATCGCTATTAATAAAAGTCATAAGTATTTTTCTTCTTTTCTAAAGGTATGAAAACCTTGAAACGATTTTAAAGTTATAAATAAATAAATATATATTCTTTAATAAATAACCTGAAAGTTAATATAACCTACTTAAAAATGAAAATCATTCTTCTCTTTGTTTAAATAAATTAATGTTTTGTTTATATAAACTGGGTAGCCGTTATATTGACGACGACTTATGTTCCCATTATTATTTCTTTGTTCTTTTGGCTCATTTTATAGTTAAAATAACACTTTTTCTTTTAACGACCACAAACTAATCTAGATAAGTTAAATTCAATTTCAATTCAAAATTCAAATGTAACAATCTTTACACAGTGAATATAATAAGTATGCTAAACTTTTCTTATGAATGATATATCTATAAATATGACATGTTTGCAATGAGCTTATCTTAAAACAGTAGAGAGCAACATGCGATATATGAACAGGTGCATAAAAATAAATCATAACAACATTCTAATAAAGACGAAAATAATAATATCAAAAAATAAATAAGAAATGACCTGTAAACACGTGGATAATAATAAATATAAATAATAATAACGTGTAACATAAATATGAAAATAATGAAATACTGTAAAATAAAATAAAAATAATTAAGAGGTTTAATAATAATGTTCCCTAACAGTTAAAAACGGCAAAAAAAAAATAGACTGACAAAAATGTTATCCAGTTTGTACAAAATTAGAATGTATGTAATTAAAAGATATGAGGAATGGAAGAAAAGAATGTTCGAAAGTGTGAATACGAATGATCGAGTTGCTAAGTTTCCTCAATATTGGACTGATCACCCAAATATTGATGAATGCTTAAACTCTTGGTATGGAACTCATTATGAGCGAGAATAATGCAAATTAGTATATGGAAGTGGAGCATGCAAGTGAATAAAAATACCCGATACACCCAAACAGATATTAAGATGTAAAAAAAAAAAACACGGTCATGTATTAATAAAGAAGCAAAAGGGTTTATTAAGAGAATAGAAATAAAATATATTATAATGACCTTGATAAATAAATCATGGAGAGATACGGGAACGTCCATCACTGGTAAAGCATATAGTCCTCGAGCAGGGTATGTTTCCATGATTGGATGATAAAATCGGAAGTAACGGGTACTAGGGAACAATACCTTCAGTACAAATGAGATGTGAACGAGTTTACTCATATTAGTAATGTTGGGGACCAGAGAAGTCTTAAATTTGTTACCCTTAATAATGGTACATAGAGGTCACATCCTTCATTGGATCATAGTGTGAACTTAGTTTTCCTCCGTGACAATTGTTGGAGTCCTTTTAAAATGACTTAAAAGTTGACCTCAAGGTTGTGCGCACAACCCAAGGTACAGTTCTACCTTGAGATAGTATGATAAAAAAAAGTTTATGTACCAATAAAATGAAATGAATGTTATGAAAATGTAATATAATACCCAAGTAAATGGGGGGCCCATATTTATAAAGTACCCGCGTGATAAATATCACGAAATAAAATATAAATAAAGTGAATTAATACTCCGATTCCCGATATCTAATTAATAAATAAATATATAAGTGAATTGAATTACGAAAATAAATTAAGCTAGCTAAAAGGTCAAAAGAATAAATTATTATGAAAGGAAAGAAAGTATGTACATACAAGAATTATAAAAGAAAATATAAATACATATATGTATAACTTAAGGCCTAATAATTTAAACAAAGTAAATAGGAGTAGTCGTACTGGTATGAAATTAAGTACAATGAAATGAGAAAATTTTAAATCATAAAAGGACATGACAAAAAATAAAATGTGTTACATACAAGGTATTAAGGGGATCCCCGACCAAATCTATAAAGTGAGATAGGTAGTTATTTGCATTTCTTTACTAGGATGCAACCCAAAATGCTACCTACTAGTTGCACATGTAGTTGCATATAGGATCGATCCACATAACTGCATGTATAATTAAATAAATACCTAATATAATACACGTGTTATAATCATATAGCAAATAATATATTTTATCCATAATCGCAATAATTAAGAGTATAGGACTTAAAATAAAATAAAATCATAATATAAATTATTATTGCAATAGGTACATATTATACACGTAATAATAATAATTACGTTATAAAAATAATGAATAGTTATAAAAGATTGTTTCGTATTATATAAAATCAATTAATCAAAGTTCAAAATCCAACAAAAAAAAAAAATAGGGAAGGAGATGTTGAAATAAATTAGAGATACGAACGTAATCAGAGTAGAGTATAAATATTATATTTATACAATAAAGTACAGTGCATGGCGCACATTTCAGCCAACTAACAATTATATAACACTCACAAATTAAACATGTTGTAATTATAGACACACAACCACATGTACACAAAAACATCAATAATTAAATATGAAAAAAAAAAACATTTTCGCGCATATATTTCGCGTATATTTTATATGAATTCACAAGATTTTTTTCCTTAAAATAATAATTTAACCTTGAATTTTATATTTTATGTTATGTTTTTTTGTTTATGTAAAAGTTGAACAATTTTAAATTAAATTTGGTTAATATATTGTTTTAAAATCAAGTCGAAACAGTATCGATCCGCTATTACTTATATAAGTTTCATAATGTAATATTTTTTTTCTTTTATAGACAATAAAACCAAATATTATGTTATTATATACCAAAAATACTATACAAACATATATTTTGCTATACAAACTTATATTTGTGTAATAACCTATGTTTTCATAAATCTACATTTCAAATGAGATAAACACATTTCTTAGGAGTCATGTAATCTAAAAAAGGTATTAATGCGTTTACGACTTTTAATGATAAATAACATTTATAATAATAAATACTTGGTAATGTATGTAAATTTATTACGACACAATGCAATGTAAAATATTTAATACGTAAATTAAAAAGTGTTTAATACCAGAATTTTCAGATACATTTTAAGTGTATTCATAATAAAACATTTTGAAAGTTATGGTAAAATTTTGTAATAAAGAATATCTGATAAAGAAGTTAAATAAATACCTAATAGTTAACTAAATGTAAAAATAAAAAATAAATCAAGCTAAACTATTGAACCGAGTAAGCAAAACGTGTCCTTCTCATTGACACATTTCCTTATATCTCTATATCACATGTTTTTTTCCTATAGTAAATTTTATTTAAATTTAAGATTCAATTTGAAAAGAGTTAAAGCAATTAAGTATTAATTATAAGGGTTAGCTTTTCTTTTCTTTTATAAAAGCAAGGACCTTAAATTTATGTAATAACCTACTTAAAAACTAAAAGTGTTCTTTTGAATGTTTAAAATTTTAATGTTTTGTTGCGTAAAGTTGATATGTGTTACAGTGATTATTCAATTATTTTCTGTAAACGATATAGTAAATATCATACTCCCAGAAATTGTAATTAATAACGCATTTTTTTATCCATATATGTATGTAATAATAACATCATACGATGTAATCGCAAACTTTCCCATAAACGTACTTTGGAATTGAAAACAAAAGTGTCACAAATCGCTTACGCAGCTGGGATCGCAATTTGTATTTTGATCTGTCTTTTGTTATGTGATTATGTTATTGTTATTGAAAATGATTACGTTGCTTTGACTTCTTTGTTCTGTTCATCTTAATATGAAATGTAATAATTTGTTTTCGGTTTCGTGTTAAAACTTTTAAATCGTAAAATTTTAAACTATTATAATTTATTAAATTCTTGGAAAATAGTACGTATTTGTTTAGACCATGAAAATATTTACTTCGCTTAATACGATTTTGAAACTCATTTTGTTATGTAGATAATTAAGTAATTAATTTAAAATTTGTTGTACCCATATTGTGAGCCTCGATTCTTAAAAATATGTATATGTAAAGGAAATAATTCTTCTCTCAAATGACATATAATTTTTATGACAAAGTTAAGTTACTCGTACGTAACTAATTTTATTAACTGAAATAAGAATCATAAAAAGGACTATATACATTGGCCATGTTCTTAATGATGTATACGCGAGCTGTGTACGTGAAAGAAAAGACACAATTATTTGATGAATATTATTATTAATGATATTTAATGCCATGCAGTAAAATGAAAAATAAATAATAGTTACCGAAGAATAAAGTAAATATATAAAGTTAATAAAAAAGTGAATTAAATAAAAGTATCTTGAAATGTAAAACAAAATATAAGAAAATATTTTTTTAGAGTTTATAAAAAAAAAATGTAATCATTAATTTTTTTTTTATTTTTTGGTCGGTGGGAGGTGTAGTGCCCTGTAGACTCCCCTTTACCTCCGACAATATACATTTATAAAATTAGTATTAAGTATAGAATAGGGGGACAGTATAATTAAAGTTCTTGTACAAGCAACACGTCTCCTTCATTCAGCACCTTCCGAGTTCCGACATTACACCACAATCAGTATATATAATGTTTATGCGGCCCCTTCGAGCTATGAAACGACGTAAGGCCATCAAGAAACTATTTGTGGATAAAGATTCCACAAGCTCTAGGTGAACTGCTCTATATGTAGCACAAGTAAATAATACTATCCAACATTTGCTTTGGTCACGGAGATGTAGAGGTCCCGCTAAATCTATACCAGTTATCTGGAATGCTGCATTTGCCTCAACTCTGTTTGATGGCAATGGTGCTTCAGGAACCTCGTAATGTTTTGTCTTGTATCTCTTACATATAACACATTTAGAAACAACGCTTTTAACAAGACGTCTTAGGTTTAAAATCCATAAATTGTTTCTGAGGTTGGATAGTAAGAGCTGAGTTCCTCCATGATTTAACTTTTCATGTCTCTGTCGCACTAACCGCTGTACGATTTCGTTTTTTCCTGGTAGAAGTATTGGCCTTACAAAATTCTTGTCTTCTTTACTCAAATCTAAACGTGTTTTTACTCTTATCACCCCATCGGCATCTATTTCTGTATTTATATTATGTAACGAAAACCCTTCTGTAAAATTCTCTTTCTGTAATAATTTAATTAGTGTCTTTTCTGCATTGATATATTCATCATTTGTTATGTCTGACTCCTTTATGCCAAACTTTATTTTTATTTTACAATTCATACGTAATATCCATGCCACAAGTCTAACTATGCGGTTATATTTTGAAAAATATGTCAATTTTTGACTGAATGGTTCTATTGTGACATTTGTATTAATCTTGGCGTTTTTGGTTACTTCTGCTTCTACAATCTCTTCATTGACATTTATAATGTTTGATTTTGGCCAATCCTTCTCATTAAGCTTCAACCATGCTGGGCCTTCCCACCATCTACTTTCCATAAGCTTCTTTGCGTCACAACCTCGTGATGGAAGATCTGATGGATTGTACTCACCAGGTAGATGGTACCAATCGTCACGATTGGTTGTTGAGCATATTTCTTTCACTCTATTGGAAACAAATGGTTTCCAATGTGCTTGTCTTTTTAGCCATGATAGCACCACAGCAGAGTCAGTCCAAAAATAAACCTTGTATTCCTTACATTTTGTTAGCAATCTTGACTCTAAAACCTCTTTGTATAGTCGAGTTGCAATGAGCGCCCCCATAAGTTCTAGTCTTGGTAAAGACATTTTTCTTTTAGCTGGGGTTACCCGATTTTTTGCTAAAACTAATTGGACTTTTACCTGTTCGTTTAATTTTGTTCTTAAAAACAAACATGCAGCAAAAGATGTTAGGCTGGCATCACAAAATATATGAAGACTTGTCTGACATTTTTCTAAAGGTGCGATTGAGATATGTCTAGGGAACAGACATTGATTGATGAAATGTGCTTTACTTAACCAGATTTTGAACTCTTGGGCTAACTCTTCGGGTATTTCATGATCCCAATCTATGTTATGTTCCCAAATTTTCTGCATAATAAGTTTGGGTATTAAAGTTGCTGGGCAAACAAGTCCCAGTGGATCGAATATATGTTGTGCCACAGCAATCACATATCTTTTCGTTATTTTCTCCGATCTTGCTTCACTTATGTTGACATTACATCTTAAATTGTCTAGAATTGTATTCCATGTCATCCCAAGCACAGGAACTTCAACAATGCTATCTATTCTGTGAGGTGCTGTTACCCATCCACGCAGATCAAACATACCTTTTGCCATTATTTCCTTAGATTCCGATATAAATATATTCATTTCATCTACATTATCAAAACTTGCAACACAATTGTCTACATAAAAAGATTTTTTCAATTTGTTAACAGTTTTCCTGTACTTTTCTGAATACTTACTCAAATGATACATTATTGTGGCACTCAACAAAAATGGACTACACGTAATTCCAAAAACCACTCTTTTGTGTCGATATGCAACTAATTCATTACAAGTTTCTATATTTTCCCACCAGAGAAATTTCAAGTAATCTCGATCTTTTTCTGCAATAGATATCTGTAAAAATGCTTGTTTTATATCAGATATAACTCCATAAGCACCTTTTCTAAATTGTATTAATAATTTTGGTAACAATTCAATCATATTAATACCTTTATCTAAACAACCGTTAAGAGTCCATCCATTGTTGTCTTTTGTAGAAGCATCAAATACTGGACGTACACGTGTTGTCATACTAGATAATTTAATAACACTATGATGTGGCAAATAGTGGCCTATATTTGTATCATTTATAACCCTCTCAATGATATCATTTTTCTTCCAGTCTTGAAGAACTTGATCATACATTTTTAGGTTACCAGTTGATTTTAACTTTTTTGTGGTTGATTCCAATCGTTTAAATGCAACTTCATAATTTGTCTTGAGTCCTGCACACCCCTCTTTCCATAACAATGAGACTTCATAACGTCCTTGTGCATTTACTGAAATGTTATCATTGAAAGTTTTCAAAACCTCGACTTCAGTATCCTTTTTAGACTTATTTTCATAAAGGTCTTGAATTCCTAATAACTCAATACTCCACAAATCAGAAAGATTTGTTTTTGAAAAGCATGTGCTTGATGTATTGACTGTACTTTGAACTTTTATTGGTACCTGTAATGTCCATCCTAACTTGGTATTAACAGCCATCAGGTTGTTACCTAAACTAACCGTTTCATTATGTATGATGGATCCTAAGTAATCCGACCCAATCAAGAGACTTATCTCAGTATCTGTATAATCAAAATCACTGATCACAATATTCAAGTCCCGTAACTTCTCTAATATTTTTTCGTTATTAATTTTTGGCAGGTGCCCACATAAATCAGACTGCTGTAGTGCATTGATTCTAACAGAAAACCTATTGTCTAAGCTACTTACCAAAACATCAAAGCATTTATATACTTTGGCAGGCTGATCCACACCCCCAAATAATGTGTGACCTATTATTTCTATGCCAGTCTCATGCAATCCTAATTCTTCAACAACTTTGGCTTTTACATACGACCTTTGAGAACCACTGTCTAACAAAACTCTCTCCTTCTTGATTTTTCTTTGATAGGTGATATTGACAATGAGTGTTTGTAACAAAGTTGTCATATTAGTTCTGGCACATAACGAAACATTTTCCAATGTTCCACTCTTTTCTTTCTTATGAATTTCCGGACATAAAATCACATAGTGTCTTTTTTCACATGATAAACATCTAACAAAACTTTTACATTTATTAGCCATGTGACCTTTTTTAAGACATATGTAGCAGCAGCCTTTCTTTTTTATTGCCTCCTTTTTATCCTCTAGGGACATCTTATTAGCTCTACTACATTCAAAAGAACTATGATTGCTTTTGTCACAAAAACAGCAAATAACATTGACTACTTTACCTGACTCCTTTGGTTTTATATTTGATACTAACGATGCTGCTGTTGGTAAGCTGCTTATTTTTTCCCTGTGGAGAGTGTGATTAGTACCAATACAATTAAAATCTGACCTCGCTAAATTAATTCGCTCTTCTGTTTCTACTTCGTTTTTAAGAAAATTTAATAAACTTGTCAATTGGTTACCAAGAGATGGATCAGTGTTACATCTATTCCAAGCAATAAGAATTGTTTCGGGAATTGCTGATTCTACAAGGGGATACAAAATTATTTCATATTTCTGTTTAACAATACCTAACGTTTCTAAAGACATCAAATATGTTGAAATTTTGTCATATAATAGTCTAATAGATACTTGTTTTTTATTATTGTTTAAAACTAAACTTAATAATTCCCTAACATAAACCTGTATGAGAAGATCCTCCCGTCCAAATCTTGCCTTGAGTTGTTCAATAGCCTTTGTATAATTTTCAGCAGACGGAGGGAAACTTTCCACCAATACTCGAGCGTTACTATCTTCCTTCAATAATTGAAGGAGGTACTGATACTTATCCTCTCCAGACAATGAGTGATCTTCGTCAATTTTCTTAAATTGGCCCCAATAAGCTAACCAGTTCTTCAGGTTATCATCAAATTTCTTTAGCTCATACTTAGGTAAATTGTAATTCCTGGCTGGCTTTACATCTTCAATCTTATCAAGAGGAATTTTTGACGACATAACAGTCTTTATCTGATTGTTAATTGTGTGCCATCTGTATTTATACGTGTCCGCTGTATCAATTTCAATGCTGAAGGATACTTCATCATAACTGTCGCTTTCTAACATGAGGTCTTGTATCATTTTATCTAAAGCTTCTAATCGTTCAACCTTACTCTTAAGAAATTCAATGTCGATCAACACTTGCGAGAAATTTTCGACTTTGATATCAGCTTCTAGCTTCGTCGCTGTTCGGTTGAAAATTCTTCTTAGTTGCTCTCTCTCCCGGTTCTCTTTAATCGCCGCTGCAGTCTCCATTTTTATTTAATATATGTACTCAAATCTTCCAAACTACTTATTTTATTATAATCTTAATCAGACTTCCTTATTTGAGCACAAACTACAGCGGACATTCCGGACTTTTAATAAGTTAAATTCTTTGCCTCACGGTCGCCATATGTGGTAGTTGCAATTAAAGACTTTTCTTTGTTAATTACTTTAATCAATATAACCAAGACAACAAGTTAAAACAGTTATTAATTATAATATTTTTTCTTCATGTCCGTTAAAACATCTTATCGTTACTTTTTCATTTTTTAAACATCATGGATCAAAGTCAGAATAAAAAGTAATAAATATATATATATATATTGTATAACCATAGGCAATAGCTGCCAGTATTTTTCTCTGACTAATAACCTACTTGAATCTACAACACTTTTCGAATACGAAACACAGCAGCGTTAAGCTGCTATTTTACGCTGGTTTTCTGTGAGAGCGTGGTCCTTCCTCGGTCGAGCCGACTCATTCCTGCTATAACTATACTACTAATATAGCTGCAGCATGGCTCTACCACGTACAAAACTGTTATCGGTTTGCAACATGTCATTGATATGCAGAAAAAACAGCGTTGGCGATAGCACGCAGTCTTGTGGAACACCAACATTAATGGGCTTGTAATGGGAGCATGCACTGTCTACTACGACCTTGATGCTCCGGTCTGCAAGAAAATTGGTGATCCAATTGCACAATTTCGCGGGAAGGCCATAAGAAGGAAGCTTCGTAAGAAGCGCTTTGTGCCAAACCCGATCGAAGGCCTTCGCTATGTCCAAACGAACGGCCAACGCCTCCCCCTTGGTCCCTACTACCTCCACCTATTTATTAGTTAGGTAACGATGAAGATCACAAGCCGAGCGACCGTGACGCAAACCGTACTGACGGTCACTAAATAGCTGGTGATCTTCAAGGTACCGCATGAGCTGTGTTAATAATGGACTCCATTATTTTAGAGAACAAGGAGGTGATGGCGAAAGTCCTATAGTAGGATGGATCAGAGCGGTTACCTTTTTTAGGGATCGGGTGCACGAAATCTGTCTTCTATGATTTCGGGATTACGCCTAGGGAGTAGGAGTACCGGAAAAGACTCGTTAAAACCAGTGCCAACTCTGGAGCACACGTCTTCAGCACAATAGGAGGGATGCCATCAGGCCCACTCGATTAGATGACGTGCGGGATGTGCTGTTGGGTAAACAGCGCATCCTGCATGGATCACTTACACCGCGAGATGGTCGGCGATGTGTTACCCCCGTCATCAAGAGTCGAGTTGGCGCAAAGAGAGAGCCCAGCAGATCGGCTTTGTCCTTTGCGGCATGGGCAAGTGAGTCGTCCTCTCTGTGCAGAGATGGGAGAGATGGCTCACAGAAGTTCCCTTGGACAACCTTGGCGAGAGACCAGAATGCACGTGTTCCCGAAGGAACACGAACTAGTTTCTCGTCAATTCTACCGATGTGCTCTGACTTTGCCTTCACAATGACACTTTTGAAGGATCAGGAGGCGGAAAGTTTAGGACTGTCTGCAATATTTTCGGTTTTGAAAAAACCGTGATTTATTGTTTTAATAGTTAATTATGTACATTTCGTATAAATGTAGATACATATACCATTTTACTATAATACTGCAGGCGTATTTATCAGTCCATTGCATCTGTATATTTTACACTATGTACAAACGTTTTACAAAGTTAAGCAGTACAAAGTTAAAATAAGTTTTTTTGTTTTATTTTTTACTAACTACTAAATATTTACATTGTTTACCTATAAGAAGTTCGAGAGATTATTCAATTCTGTGTTTGTTAAGATTAAAATTTAAAAATGCGAGTTAAAGTTTAAATTTCACTAAATGAATACCTATACAGTAACTACAATTTTCAAACGTGGTAGAGCCATGCTGCAGCTATATTAGTATTATAGTTGTAGCACGAATGGGTCGACTCGGCCGGGGAGGGACCACGCTCTCACAGAATTCCAGCGTAAAATGGCAGCTTGGCACTGCTGTGGTATGGTGAGTGTAGAGAACCGGAGACCCATTTTACTGGAAAAGAGACATTCCATCTTAGGCCTCACGGGTGACGACTCATCTGCATTTTGATTCTTTATTGGGGTTAAATGTAGATGTCTATAGGTCACAGCAATCACTTACCATCAGGTGGTCTGTGTGCTCGTTTATCACCTTAACCTATAAAAAAAAACTATACACAAATTTACACTACACATTTATTAAATACTTACAAATATATTAATACATGGTTGCTGATAAATGAGCCACAAATTATTTTCTTAGTCACAAAATTATTATAAACGCTAAATTTTTTATTTTAAAATGTACTTGCGGCACTATATTACAAAATAGGTACTTATACACAAATATACCAAAATAACTTAAATAAACTCTAAAACAAAATCAAATTATTAATTTCAAGGCTTCCAAAACTAAGGAGGTACAATAAATAAATGAGCTCACTCGATTGTTTTACCTATGCGAAACTAAAAATAGAATACTTCAAAAATAACATTTTTCCTCCAAATTTCTTTGCTCTCTAGTTCAAGGCCAAATGTTAACAAGTGATACAATATGCAAGTGCATTGCGATCATTACTATCCTTAGATAAAGGTCAAAAGTTGAAATTTCATAAAACAATTGCGCCAAAATATCAAGAGAATCGAGTCTACTCGGTATTCATTCGTGATACGGTATCGGTTTGACTTCGGATTTCAATACTACTGCGATACAATATCGTCACAAATTGCGATCGGCTGTTGGGTGCAAGCCACTGACTAAGAAGTATATGGACTGGGCATACCTACAGAAATAGCGTGACTACCTAAAAACATCTGGCGCATAAAATGTCCACCTTTTATAGGGTTGTAACTCAGCAATATGGGCAGCTGATATCGACATTTTTACTAATATGAATTTTTTCTTATTTCTTATAATTGAATTTTTCGCTTAATTTATTTTATTTTGTAGGTTTATTTTTATAGGTTAAGGGCTGAATTTTCAATCATCAAATAATTTATCTGAGGAATAAGTAAAGTATCTGGCAGTTTTATGGCTTTTGTGTAAATAGAAATTTAATCCGTAGCCTAATTGCTTAACACACCTAAAATAGCAAACCATACCAATTTGACAGTTTAACAATATCCATTGCGTTGTTTTTGTTGCCGAGCAAACGAAGTTTTCAATCACATGAAGCAATGGATATTGTTGAGTTGTTAAATAAGTTTTGAATTGCTATCCCTTAAGTTTCTGAGCTGCTTCACCAGGCTTCACCGCATATGTACACTTACGCAGTGCATACTCTGCTACAGATTTTTTTGTGTTAGGTACACAGTCAAACAATGAGTTAAGTATACAGGCAGCTAACTTGCAACTTGTTTTAAACAATTTTCTGAGTGTGCTTACTCAAGTTTAAAAGTTATACTTCTTTTGGCGCGTTTGAGAAAATGATGAGAGTGAATTTTTTACAACTTCAGTTGGTAATAATCTGTCAATTGTTAAGTTTTCGTGAGAACTAATAACTATATTCGAGATAGTTATGCAAATAGATATGGATGTATAAAACGTGCTTTATTTTTGTTTTTTTACGCTAAAGAAGTATAACTTCTTACGTGCGTACATAAGTACACACACACGTTTTGTTTTATATCACTTATGAACAAAGTTCAAAAGTTACAACGCACACAATAAAAATGAATATTGACAGAGGAGTGGGAAGATGAATATTTTTTGCTTGCATACCAAATACCTTTGTTTACTGTATAATATTACTGGGATGGAGATCCCTGATCCCATATTATAATCCTATATTATAGTATTTTTAATATAAAATAATAATGATTAGTTGAGTAAAAATTAAATAAACTGTTTTAAAAATCAATACTTAATTATTTGTTGGTATATAGGAACGTTCTGCACATAATTGATCACAAATGGTAAGTTATACAAGAAGGTTCGGTCCTGCTGGATATCATATTTAATTTTTTTTCAGATTTTAAATGAAAGATGTTATTTGAATAAAAGTACTTTTTTACGGATTTTATCGCGTTTAATTAACTTATTTTATATTCCCGACGTTTCAGTTGCTTTCCAGCAACCATGGTCACGGGGGGTTCGTGTAAATATAAGAAATCATTATGAAAGATATTATTTTTCACATAAATTAATTTTGTTAATTTAAAATTCGAAAACCTGGCATGATCATGAAACAATGCATGAAATATGATATCCAGGATTTATAAACGATTATTATTATTCATTGAAATATATACATTTCTGAACAAAATTAATTTATTAAAATAATTTCTATACGACACCATAGATAAGAGTGTACGACACTATGTCACTGCTTTTTGACAGTTTGACAGCAGATACCACAAAACTTGGCGCTTAATATGACGACGCAGTCACGCATGGATGAGCTAATGACGTCACGCGAAAGTATTACCAAAATAAGCACTTTACAAATTGTTGTTGTCTCTCTTTTCTATTGCAGCTACAGCAAAACTGTTTTTGACAAGCGTGTGTGTAACTATATATGTTTTGTATCGTCCACTCCTGTAGTACAGTATAGGATCATACTTCAGGTGCACAACTTACTACGATAAATAGTATTTAAATTCTTCGTTTAAGCCCTGACTTTCCAGTGCAAGCGCATTACTGTGCCAAACACAATATATATATATACAAATTATTTCTTATATTTACGCGAACACTACACATTTAAATAAAACTAATTTTACGGATTTTATCGCGTATATTAACTTATTTTATATTTCCGACGTTGCAAGCACTGGACAGCACCCATGGTCACGGGGGAATATAAAATAAGTTAATATATGCGATAAAATCCGTAAAATTAGTTTTATTTAAATATAAACAAAAATAAGTATTTAAAAGTAAAGCTAATCACAGTATAATATTACGACACAGTTTGTTTATATAAGCAAATAAGTGGCAATCAACAAATACAAAAAGTCATAGACTAATAACCTAATTTTTATTTTATTAAATGGAGGCGAAGGAAACTAAGCATATGGCCATCTCGCGAGTTTTTGAGTAATTAACCCTTTAACCTGCAACACTGTAATATTACGGATACATTCAACTAATTGTAAATAATTTTATGGTTTTTACCAAAACAAAAAAAAATCGAATGGCAATTTACAAGGGACGAACGATTCACTGGATCGATTCAGTACTGCATTTCGATCGAAGATATCGATCTTTTGGGCTTGAAAAATCGATTATTCGTTTAATCGATCTCAGATCGGTCCCTAGAAGAATCTGGAAAATCTAGATAACACAAGAAATAGACACCGATTTTATAATCTGTATCTGTTGTCTGCGCTGCGTCAGTTGTCATTTGTCACATAATTTTTGCGGGTAAAGTTGTTTTCGATTCAGCTATAACTTATATTTGAATTATTTGTGATGAGTTTCTTATATAAAATAACATGAATGACGTGCAAAATATAATCGATCGCCAATTAGGCATTTGTAAGTAAATGTGTTTAGCCTTTACAACTTGTTTATATAGTATTATTGCTTATTATTAAATTTGTTCTAGTTTGCCGCTTCAACTACGACAATATTCTCAAACGTCTGGTTGTAAATAGTGAAGAGTCTTTCTATGGCCTACAGAGCACAGCCTTAGCTGCCAACTTTGAACAGGATCCGCCTATATTTGCGTGTCGGTTTTCGGAAGCCGCTGGTTATGAACACATTCTCGCTCTTGCTAATGAAGACGGGCGAGTTGCTATCCAGGTAATTTAAGATTTTATTGGTCTTGTAGCACGTTTCTCGGTGTCACTTGGGAGCGACAGTCGAAACAATATGTTAAACCCTTGAAAATATAAAGCCGCGTCTCCACCAAAGTTTTGTTGTCAACACAACAGTTGCCAACAAAACTTGTTTCCAGTTTCGGCGGCAACATCAAAGGAATACGCTTGTTGCCAGCATTTGTTCCCTCGGTGGAGACGCTTGTTGGAAATAGTTGTAAACAGTTGGAAACATAACTGTTGTCAACATTTTAGTGGATATGTTACTGTAAAAGCTAGAACTACGGTAAAACCTTAGATTTTCCAGTAATACCTAAGATTTACCAAGTCTTAATGGTAAGAGTCTAAACTGTTCTGTGGTAATCGTTAATTTCGGACTTTTATTAGCATTAACTTAGTAAATCTTAGGTTTTACCTCAAAGACACGTTAAATGTTGAAAAATAGTCATGTCTACAAGTGTTTGGCGCATTATCGTGCTCGCAGACCATGTGCAGTATCGCATCCCCCCTCACACATGTCACTTCACTCTGCTCGACACAGTCAGTGATAGACAAAGTGTAGCATGGCCTCCTATTAGATGGGGTGACGACCTGGTTAGATATGCAGAAAGTCAATGGATGCAGTTAACTCAGGACCGTGCCTTGTGGCATTCCTTGGGGGAGGCCTATGTAAAGCAGTGGACTTGTGAATGATGATGATGAAAAATTAATGAAATGTGGCTAACGAAGGTATGTTTCTGAGAAGAAAACAAATATTTGTTTATTTTACAGTATTCTACTTTGAAAACTCATCATAAAATAATTTAATATTTAGCAGATTAACATGATTCAATGTTTTATAAATACTTTCTAATTTTATTACATATTTTTATTTCAAAAATCAACATTTACTAATAGTCATTAGTAAAATTTAGCATGTAGAAAATGTAAAGGTAAAAGCCCGAAAAATTGTCTCATTTTATAGCAAACCTTACATTTACCAGCTCATGTTGGTAAATCCTGGGATTTAAAAGAAAAACCTAAGATTTACCCAAATATGGGCTTTTAGAGTAATAGATACACGGCTTAACCTTGACATCTGGAAGGAACATGTTTACATGTCAATGAAGTCCACAACCCTTTGAATTATAATAATATTTTCTGATGATTAATATTAAAAAAATTGCTTATAATAATAATAATAATAAAGCTTTATTTCTCTACACATTTACAGAGTTGACAAAAAAATTATAAATACATAGAGCTACATATTAGAAAGTATTTGTTGGTTTATATAGTCCCTCTTGGGTAAAAGTCTCATTCAACTTGGACCATTCTTCACGGTTTTTGGCAATTTACATCCATTCTTCTCTTGCTGTGTTAATAATGTTATCCACCCATCTTTTCCTTTGTCGACCTACATTCCTTTTGCCAAATAGGCCCTTCCATTTTGTTGTTTGGTAGGTCCATCTTTTGTCCTGATATCTAGCTATGTGTCCTGCTCATTTCCATTTTTGTATTTGGCTATGCTGAAATTATTCTCCTTAATTTAAGGATGCTTCTCTACATAGAATGTTGGCAAGACAAAATTTTATTTTTCACTCTTTCAGTATACATTCATGTTTGGCTTGCATATGTTAGACTTGGGAAGATACACAAGTCCATTATGACCTTTTTAATTTTTAGGCTGTAATTTCCTTTAAGAATTTCTTTTTGAGCCCAATATTTTTTCCACGCTATGTTTATTCTTCTGTCTATTTCTTTTTCATTGCTGTTTGATTCGAAAGATATCAGTTTGCCTAAATATACATAGTCATCAACATATTCAATGGACTTTCCTTCTATTTTGATTGGTTTTTTGGAGCTGCTTGTAATATATTTTTGTTATTGATGCATTCATTTCAAGTCCTACTTCTTGGCTTTGAGTGTTCAGGCTCTGAAGCATGATTTCTAATTCAGTTGCAGATTCACTGAAGAGAGCTATGTCATCAGCAAATTGTAGATGTGTTAATCTTTTATTTAGTATCCATATACCTTTGTTTTTCCATTCTAGGTTTTGAAATATGACTTCAAGGACGGCTATAAATAATTTGGGGGAAAGAGGGTCACCTTGCCTCACTCCTTTCCCAATTTCGATATCTTCTCCATGTCTTTCTAGTTTTATTTTGCTTGTTCTCTTAGCATATATGTTCTTTAGCACACTTATGTATTTTCCATTTTTTTTTTCTCAAAGCCTTCCATATAGATGAATGTGATATGTTGTCAAACGCCTTAGCATAATCTACAAATGCTATGTATAATGGCATGTTGTATTCTTTATATTTTTCTATTATTTGTTCCATAGTGTATAGTGTGGTCGGAAGTCTGCTTGCTCTATTGATTGGTTTCTGTCTATGCCTGGGGCTATTCTACTTAGGATTATGGAAGAGAACAGTTTATAGATTGAAAATAGTAGACTAATTGGTCTATAATTGTTGATGTCAAATGGATTTCCTTTTTTATAGAGCAGTATTATTTTTGAGCTGCACCATTGTTTTGGTATTTGTTCTTGTTGTATGATTAAGTTGCATAGTTTCGTCAGGTAGTTTACTATAATAGGTGACCCAAGTTTTAGAGTTTCATTTTTGATTATAGCTGGTCCTGGGCTTTTTTCAGACTTCAGTCTTTTTATATGTTTACCTATCTCCCCTTCAGTTATAGGTGTTAAAGTTAGTTCTTCTAGTTGGGATTCTCTTGTGTGTTTAATTTCCAATTGTTCATCCTTTTGGGTTCCATCTTGGGATGTCCTTCTATAATGCTCTGAGTAGAAAGCTGTTGGGCGCTATTCAATGTCTTCTCTATTTTTTGTTTCCTCTTTAAATATAACACAAATTATTTACCTATATATGTAAATCTATTGGTAGCCTTATTTTATAGTACACAATATGCAATCTCTTAATTCAAATTGTAATTCAAACTTAACGTAATTGATCTATAGAATCATAAAATATTTTTCGTCTATTTTTTTCAATGTGCAAGGCCAACAGCCATTTCGTTCATACCACGACTGAGTCAACGTAAACCAGTTTGTACTCAGACAGAGCATCATTGAACCTGTTAGTGATAGCTCACATCACTACGCTATGTATGGGTTTATCAGCAGCAAGCTGTTTGTATGTAGCTTCCCCTCTGGTCGGTGTGGCATGTGGCAGCGCTGTCTCATACATACAAGACCTAGTTTAGTTTACGATGGGCTGTTTTCCGCAACTCCACGTCTAAGCGCGTATTTTGCGTATGGGCAGGAATAATGTAATTATACGAGCCATGAGATCTCTCCGAAGAAGTACAACAGTCCTTTGATGTTGCATGCAACTTCGGGGAGTGATCCAGGCGTGCTGAGATGTTTAGCCCTGTACGTAGCGACCTCCGTACATTTCAGCAACACGTGGGCCGCCATTTCTTCCTCCCCCATACATGCCCTGTACAGGGGACTATCTGTAACACCTATGGTAAATAAATGTTTGTTAAAGGTGCTGTGTCCTGTGATAGCACTTGTTTGTCTACAGTCTACTAGATTTTTCCAAAGCATAGTAGCGTATCATGTTGATTAGTGAAGTGAAAGGTTACCAAAGGGGATTTTTATGATTGGTTCCGGCCCTATAGTGGCCAGAGCCGATCCTCTTCTGGCCAGTTTGTCTGCTGCATCTTTGCCTCTGGATCCACTGTGTCCCTTTATCCATTGCAGAGTCACATTGTTGTTTTTACATACCTCATTTAATTGTTGATGGCATTCATATATTAGTCCCAAGTTCACCATATTGCAAATCAGAGCTTGTAGTACCTTGTAGTACTTTCGGTCAGTATTTTGATGGAGAAGTCATTAACCTTCCTAGCATCTATTGCTATGGCCACGTGAATGATACCCTTACATTCCGCCAGAAAAACTGTGTTATATGTACCCAGCGGTGTGCATATGCGAATATTGAGGTCTTCAGAGAAAGTTCCAGATCGGTGAAAACTCTTGGGATTAAAACCTTCCGGCTGGCTGGTTTCATTTAATTGTATCTTGTACTTCTTATTAAATACAAATTGTTTAGGAATCTTATTGTACTTAGCTTGTAAGATAGGAATTTTTGAGTGAGTTCTATCAATTATGCCTGTATGAGGGACACTATTTTTACTCCAAAGATTTAAGGTTTTGAGTCTGATGGCAGCTAAAGTCGCTTCTTGTTGTATATGTAGATGAAGCGGGGTTAGCTCCAGCATCGCTTCTAAGGCTGCTGCTGGCGTTGTCCTTATGCAGCCTGTAGCAGCCGTACATGCCAGTCTCTGGTAGCGCTGAAGCTTCTTTATAGTAGTGGCTTCATTTGTCTTGGTCCACCATACCAAAGAGCCGTATGTGATCATGGGCCGAATTACAGTTTTGTACAGCCACAGTATGATTTTCGCGTCAGACCCCATCTTTTGCCAATCATGTTTCTGCATTGCCAGAAAGTTATACTAACTTTGTTGATTTTGTTTTCTATGTTTTTATTTCAGTTAACCTCTGAGGATAGCTAGAGTTTTCTGCTGAAAAGACTTGGTAAATGATAGTTTTTCAGCATTTGTTTCTATGTGAACATTACTAGAACCGTTTTATTTGAATTGACGTTTAAGTCATATTCCCTGCACCATCTCTCCACTATACGGAGAGCTGCTTGGGTCAGACCGCACACCATGCTTGTTGTCTTTCTAGAGACCAGTATTGTCAGCTCATCAGCATATCTACTGTGTAGAAGTGATTTGCATTTAAACCCTGCTGGCAGTCTTAATCTGGATTGTGTGAGATTCACCAGCAATCTTTATTTTCGTGTACTGAGCATGTTTACTGAGTGCACCTTTTATGCTGGAGAAGTTCGTTCTGTCAGTAGCACCTATATCTATGAAAGAACCTAGACATATTTCTTTGTTTTGGATGGCCTCTTCAATCTTTGTTATTACCTGGTGAAGTGCCGATTCTGTCGATTTCACATTACAGGCAATCTCCGAATGGGGCGATATCAATCTAGTGAGATTCAACACCTCCAAAACACAAGCGTGTGGTTTCACCGCTAAAAGGAACCCGCTCGCCCTGGCTCCTACTTTCCGGAATGTATCCTTGGAGTACACTGACCGCCTTCAGTTGTTAGGGGTTGAATTTTCTCCGAACCTCGACTATGGACGGTTCATTGAGTCCAGAGCCAAGGCAGTCGCAAGGAAATTTGGTGTCCTTGCAAGGGTGCGGCGATACTTCACGCCAGGGCAGCTTCTTACGTTATATAAAGTGCAAGTCTGGTTGTACATGGAGTACAGTCACATATGGGCTGGTACTGCAAAATGTCACCTGGCAGCGTTAGACTGAGTGGAGAGCCGTGCTAAGAGGCTCTTTGGTGACCTTGATTTGGTTAAAACCAACCTTGTCAGCCTCTAGCACTGGCGCATAGTAGTCAGCCTTGGTATTCTGTACGCAGGAATTACACGCTTTAATTCCTCCCTCTCCTTTCCACCATAGGACAACCATGCGGTCGGCGAAACCAAACGGTTTGCTTTGACTTTTGTAATGCGTACAGCAAAGGAGTGGAATAATTTATTTCGTCTATCTTTCCGTCCAAATACAATCTGAGCGTCTTTAAGGCAAGAGTGAATAGGCTTTTGTTACGCTAAAACATTGCGATTTAGCATCTACGGCTGCATCATCACTTACCACCAGGTGGGATTGTGGTCAAGCACAGGCTTATAATAAGTTAAAAAAAAATAGATTAAAAACGTTACAGTTGTGAAGTGAAATGCCTTTGATGTCAGGCGATGCCGCCGCCCGCGTAGGTATTTACACGGCCGTTATTTATGCTAGGGGTTGTCATGAAAATGGAAGTAAAATAATTTTGGATATGATAATACTCACTATCATTTATTAAAATTATGTACATACTTTAAAGTTAAAAACATTTATTGAACAAGATGGTTTTTATTACTACAAGAAAAAACATTTACAACTGTTGCACTGCCAAATATTTACTTTGTTGTATTTATTTTTGTTTGCAAAAAAGTTTGTGAAGCCGATTAATCGACTAATGCCACAACCTTCGGCTGAAGCCGAAGCCAAAGCTTAAAAACCCTAAAAATTCAGTTAAAGATTGGCTAAAATTAATAATATACTATACTATATTAGGCTTGGCCGGCCGGCGCAAGTCCAGGTACGACTTTCCATTGACGTCCGTCGAGTTTGGTGTTGGTACGTATTCTTACAGAAAGATTACATTTTTATAAGCACACACACAAAGTTTCAATATGCGGAAACATGTACTTTTTGAGAGAAAAATATTGAAAATCAAATATTTTTGCAATATTTATGTGAATTCCTACCTACTATGAAACTGACGCCATTTTTTATTATTATTGTCAGTAGGGATGTCGATTCTTTCCGAAAAAGATTGAGTTTTTAAATAGATTCGAATTGTAAGCTGATGTATCAATCCCAAAAAATCGATTTCTAAAATATCTATATTTTTTTCATGTTTGCATTTATAATGTAAATATAAATCCATTTTATGAGAAAAAAATTCCCTTCGTCATAAAAAATAAGGAGACTGATTCAGAAGGATTTCTGTATCTATTTTGAGACTGCTACGTCTCCGGCGCTGCGGGAAGAGCAGCCTCTACGCCTTAGCGTAACAAATCGTAGGCATCGGACGAGCCGGAGCGGCTGAGGCTGGTCGCCGAAGGCGACCAACAAGCCGAAGCTGCGGAGGCGAGGAGTTACAGCAGGCGGAGGCTGCTCCCCCTACGCGCCTCCGGCTTTATAAAACCACTCTAGGGGTAGGACAGACTCGTTCCAGGTGGAGTCGGGGTCAATCAATTCTGTTCTTTGACATAAGTTGAACCCAACCTATTTTATTTGTTATCTGCCCTAATAGGTACTGTTAAATAAAACAAATTTCAATAAGAGATCATTTATCATGGTATCTTTCTTGTTTTTCATAAAATGTGTTTATATTTACATTATAAATAGAAACATTAAAAAAATATAGATATTTTAGAAATCGATTTTTTGTGAACCGATACATCAGCTTACGATGTGAATCGATTTAAAAATCGACATTTTTCGGAAAGAATCGACATCCCTATTGACGTCGACCATGACATTACAAAATGGCGCCAGTTTTACGGTAGGATTAGACATAAACATTGCAAGAATAATTGATTTTCAATAATTCTTTTCTCAAAAATTACGCGTTTCCGCATGTTGAAACTTTGTGTGTGTGCTTATAATAGTGTAGCTTTTCTGTAAAAATGCGTATCAACACCCAACTCGACGGACGTCAATGGAAAGCTAAGCCCAAGTCCACAACACAGTGTGACATTCCGCGCGTCACCATGTCCATCGCGCTCTCGTTCATTCGTAACCGTTCTTTTAATTTCGATGCTTGCTAGAAAACTACAGCCCATTTTATCTGAAGCCGAAGGTGGTTTTATTGACCGAAGGTGAAGGCGAAGCTTCAGTCGGACCCTAGTCATAACTACAACATCCGCAAAAAATATTTCAGTAGATTTGTGTCTTATTGACAGGATACATCCAACATGAAAGCGGCAGGTGCACTGGAAGGGTTTCAGTGTCACAACAACGCAGTGTTTGATCTCGCCTGGATGCCCTCGCATATGAACTTCGTCACAGTGTCAGGTATGGAACGAACAGTAACTTTTATATGTGGACGGGGGTAAGACCACATTGTCACACAATACCAGCGTAATATAGCGGCTTAAGAGCACTACAAGAGCTAAGTGACCTCGATTGAGGCACGCACACATTTACATAATTTCTGTATGGCATCAGGCCTCAGCCGGCTTTGTCGGTACACTGGCTTACGCACTAATGCGTACGTATTATGTAAGAAATAAAAATACGCGATTCAAAGAAAAATCTATTGATTGGACTAAAAAAATTGAAACACACACACACACAAACACTCACGCCTGTCACCCAGAGGGGTAGGCAGAGACTACGGACTTCCATTTGGCGCGATCCTGACACACCTCGCTCGCCTCCTTTACATCCATATATCTACGCATACACGCTCGTCGGTTAATGGTACTCCTAATCTGGCCCATTTTTAATGTATCGCCGATTTGGTCGATAAACCTTCGTCTAGGGCGTCCCTTCCCGGCCCTGCCGTTCACTTCTGCAACATAAATTTGCTTTGTCACTCTTTCCTCGTTCGTTCTTTCTACATGACCAAACCACCGAAGCATTCCTGTTTTAATCCTTGTCACAACGTCATCTTGCACACCACACTTTTCTCTTATCACACTATTTCTCACCCTGTCATTCAGATTCAGCCCTAGCATACTCCTTAAGGACCGCATTTCTACAGCATTTATCTAGTCTCATGCTTCTTTTGCCAGACCCAACTTTCACTACCATACATTAAAGTAGGGACTAACACAGCATTATGAATTGACACATTCTGACTCCTCATAATATCGTGTAGTTTAGTTCATTCGTCGTTCTATATCCTTATCATATCTACCATCCCTGCTAAATAAACATCCCAAATATACAAACTCATCCACTTGCTCAATCAACTCCCCTTCTAATCTTATTTCACATAACGTTTTACTTTCTTCTCTTTCAAAAATCATCATTTTCGTCTTACTTGCGTTCACTTTCATACCCCTTTCTTTTAATGACCATTACATTAAAGTAACCATCATTTGCAACTCGGCCGCCGACGATGCAAATATGACTTGATTATCGGCGTACAAAAGGCATTTGACGGTTAACTCACCCATTCTCAACCCACATTCTCAACCCACATTCTTCAACTTTCAAAGTTTGTAAACAATTGTCTATAAATAGGTTAAACAGCCACGGGGAAGCCACACATCCCTGTCTGGTACTTTTATGAATGCCAAACCAGTCCGAGTATACCCCGTTGATCCTGACACAAGCACTAGAGTCCCTATAAAGAGACGTTAATGCCTGTATCAAGCCAGCGCTCAATCCAAATGAGTTCAGTGTTTGCCATAACACATTCCTGTCCACTCTGTCATAAGCCTTTTCCAAGTCCATGAACGCACAAAAACTCGTTTTTGGCCAAAAACTTCTCCGCAATCATGCGCATGGAAAAGACTTGATCCGTACACCCCATCCCCTTTCTAAATCCAGCTTGCACATCCAAAATTTTTCCATCAGTTTCTTCCATAACTCTTTCAATTAACACCTTAGCATACAGTTTACCCATAATGCTAAGCAAGCTGATACCACGGTAGTTTTTACAGTCCTTCTGTGAACCATTTTCCTTATATATTGGGACTATAACGGCTTTGCACCAGTCTTCCGGTACCTGCTTCAGTTCCCAACATAAATTAAACAAGGTGTACAGCAGGCCTGCAACCACACCCTCTCCAGCCCTTAGCATTTCGAGTGATATTCTATCATATCCGGCTGCCTTACCTGCTTTCATGCTTTTCATTGCTTTCATTATTTCATCTACACTTATTTCGCTACCTCTCCACTTTTCCCGGAATTTCTATTTCACTTACTTCAAACGACTCTTCACTCTTAAACACGCTTTCAAAGTATTCCTTCCATCTCTTTAAATTCGAAACTTCACGATTTAACATGCAGCCATTCTCGTCTCGTATAGCATTCATTCTAGGCTGTTTTGAATTTCCCCTGGCAGTTCTTACGAGCTTCCAGAACATTTTAATATTTTCCTGGAAGTTATCAGATATCCTTCTATCATTTTTATCTATCCTTTCTTGCTTTTTCCTTTCAACAACTTCTTTTACTCTCTTATTTATACGTCTAAAGTCTGCCTTTTTTCTTTCAATCTCATCATTCATACCGCCAGAATTACCAGCTTTGGTTGCTAGTAAATCTAGCCATGCTCTCTTCTTTGCTTCAACTTCCATCCGTACCTCATCATCCCACCACAACGTATTACTTTTCCTTTCATTCATTCTCTTACTTACACCACATACTTCGGTGGCTACATCCACCAAAACTTTCTTAATATTATTCCATACATTCTTCAAGTCTAAACCATTCATACATAATTCATTCAACCCACTTATATTTTCCCTCAATTTGCATTTATACCTCTCTTTCACGCCTTCATCTTGTAACCTCTGTATTCTTCTACGCTGTAAAATAAAAACACTATTATTTTAATATGTTGCTTGTACAATAATCTGATAAAATCAGGATGATTGCATGTATATTAGTATGGTATTTAATTATTGTTGTTGATTTTTTTGTGATTTTGTACTATCGTATCAAATTAGTAGTATCGTGTTTTCAACACACTATCTAACTAGCATATATGTCCTGAAAAACGTTATATATTTCTATTCTAATTTTGTTTACTGCAGTGGATCATACACTTTCAGGCATTATAAAAATTGTGTTTAGTCCTGTAGTACCCTTAATTCTGCTTTGTTTCGTATGGTTAGTGTAGAGAGCTGGAGCCCCTTTATACTGGAAACGAGACATTCCATCTTAGACCTCAGGGGTGACAATCTGCGTTATGATTTTTAATTGAGAATAAATGTAGATGTCTGTGGGCTACGGCATCTACTTACCACCAAGTGGATTGTGTGTTCGTTTGTTACCCTTATTCTATAAAAAATATAATTCTTTAAATAAAAAAAAATACTTTCAATGTTAAATTACTAGGATCAGGTGTAGGACTCTTTCTGTCTACAAGTCTGTCTAACCTATAATTGTTGCTAAATAGCAAAACCTGCATTGCTGTGTGCCTGCCTGAAGAGTACAGAGAGCCAGTATAAATACATCTGTGCAGCAATCCATAACAGTTTTCAGAGGTGACAACGCATCTGTAGCATTCTTTGTTTGAAGGTTTTTGTTTCTGTCCAGGGGTTGCTGTAGCCAATTACCATCAGATGGACTGTAACTTCGTGTGTCACTTAAGTTTTATAAAAAAAACTGCATTTTTGGTCAAGTAGTCGTAAACGATACTGATGACCTTGAGGTCCCGGGTCCAAATCCCTGGTCGGATCAAAAATCAGCTATTGGGTTTTCCTGTCGAGAAATTCGCAGTAGCGGCTGGAGTTATTAAATTGGCGCTGTTGAAATTTTTTCTAGATGACATTATTTTTGTTATTATTTATAAAAAACTATAATTGTTTATATGTTGTTAAAAGTTTAATTTTCAAGTATATACCTTATTCAAAATTATTTTTGTAGGAGATCACACTGCCTGCCTCTGGGACGTCGCGGAGGGGGCGCCAAAAAGGATATTAGTCTTTTCAAATCACACCAGATCAGTCAAAACTGCAGTGTTCCCGCCGACAAATCCTTCTGTTTTCGCGACTGGTGCTAGGGATGGTCACATTTTACTTTGGGACATTCGCGCTAGCAATCAACCTGCGGTCGTGTTGAAACCAGATAACTGTCTTATGAATTGTCACTCCAGTTTCACTCCCAAGACCCCGAGCTCCCATGGCAAAAGACCACGTTTAGATAACCATAGGGCAATAAGCATCACCGGTCTCGTCTTCCAGGACGACCTGACGCTCATATCCTGTGGGGAATGTGATGGTAACATCAAAGTTTGGGACCTGCGTAAGAACTACAACATCTACAAAAGAGAACCTCTACCGAAGCATTCCATTCCCTACTGTGGGAGCTCCGCTAAGAACGGTTATACGAACTTAATAATTGATGATGCAAAAGTCAGGCTTTATGCGAGCTGCATGGATAATGTGATCTACTGTTTCAATATATCCACGTACAGTGCAGTCCCGGAACAGAGGTATATCGGTCATGAGAATAGCACATTCTACATCAAAACCAGCCTCAGTCCCGACAGCATGTATCTAGTGAGCGGAAGTAGTGATAAGAACGCATATATCTGGAATGTCAAGTACTCTGAACCGATCGTGAAACTAGCAGGACACTGGGCAGAAGTAACTTGCGCTGCTTGGTGTCAGAAAGGGGACACGAAGATAGTCACATGCAGTGACGACGCAAGGCATAAGATATGGAGGATCGGCAGGGAGTTTGCGGAAAAGGATATGGAATTGAAAGGTCAAGCTGAGGTAGTTCCACGTACTGACATCACCAGTTTGCCCAAATGGGGTGCTTTGGATAAAACACCCAACTCACTCAAACGGAAATTGTTCACCACGCCAGGTTCTTACAGTGCAAAGAGGCTCAAACCGCAAGAAAATAGTTCTATAAGAAGGACAAAGAGATGTCTAACGGATTTGATGAACTCTTCAAAGCCAATAGAGGCTGATGAAGCAGAATTATTAGTTAAAAGACTGAAACTAGATGTTCCTTCAATTCCAGAAAATGAGGAGCCCAAATTGCTACCGGCTGGATTGAAACGCCACAGAGACAGTGCAGAGAAAACTCCTCCTAGCAAAAAGATGTGCCTATTCGAATCCGACCCATCCAGTTCTATAACAGCCGATTGGGGCTACATACCGCCCAAAGCGAGCACCTCCTTCATGACACCCACAAAGAATTATGAGAAGAAACACTGCAAACTGCTGTCCCCAAAAAGTCCTAAAACTATATCGCCTGCCTCATTGCCATTTCAGTCACCAATAAAAACTCCTCCGAGTAAAGTGAAAATAATTTCCTTCTCAACGCCGACGAAAAATTTGCCAAACTTTGTCCTTGATGGGGAAGCGCCTCACTTGAGACTGATGTCGCCCATGAAGAAGAAACAGGACACAACTAATTGGTTAACGCTCATAGTTAGAGAAAAGAAAGGGAAGGAAGTAAGTGACAAGGCGAGTCCAAACGTACCGCTCAGTCCCAAGGAAAATATACCCACGCGTAGAAATTCGAACGCCGAAAAAACACCTAAATCCAGCGGCAGAACGAAAACACTACTTAAATATTTCAATGTTGCCACTAAAGACAAGAAAGTGTAGGTTACCACAGTTTAAAGACAGTACTTTAAACTGTGGTAAAATTAATGTAACTACTAGGAGCGCAGGATAAGAATAGGACTTTGTTTACTGCCAACTTCATTGTCCAAACGTCAACTTTCATGACATCGGCATTTTAAAATTTTTTTAAAAGACAAGGGACAGCCATTTTAAAATTATACTTATTTATTTTTAGGACTTTAGGATAAATAACAATTTAAATGAAAATAAATATCTTTTAAATGTATCTTTAATTTATTTCTTACACATCCTACATTATTTTGAAATTCGAAGTGAAATGCCACTTAGAAAATCCTACCTTTATCGTGCGCGCATAGCAAATACGTACTGAGTTGATAAAGATCTAAAATTGATAAAAATCCTAGAATAAATTGTGATCATATTATAGCCAGAAATGCATTTTTTGGTACTATGTGTGTGTATAATATTTTTGTTTGTTTTTAAAATAATAATTATTGGTCTGATATTTTTACATTCATTTCATTGTAGTTTTTAAGATTTAACATTATGTGTTCGGTATGAATATCGAATTTCAAATATAGTGTTATGAAAATCACAACTTGGGATACTTTGGAAAATATTTCACAATCATGTAACTGCTGACGTCAGTGTCAAGAACATAGAAATGACTTCTGCCTTTTTTACCACTTTATTTATATTGCCAAATAATTAAGTAATTTTAATAGCTATTACTGTTTTACTCTGATGATGATCGACCAATTTTTTTTTGAAAAGTGTTCGAAATGTCGTGCAGAAAAGCATATTTATACCTACATCTAGGGTTACCATATCTCAGGATTTGGCCTGAGATTTCAGGATTTTAGACTTCTCAGGATTGCGGCTGGATTTTGCAAATCTCATGAATTCTCAGGATTTTTAGTACTTTCCATATAATACAGCTTACATTTTAAAGATCTCTTTAATAAAAAGTTAAACAAACTAAAAATAATTTTTCTTTGGTAATAATTCCTCAATTAAAATCAAAACTTATTTATCCAAGTAGGTACTTAAACAGTTTTATCATACTTAATATGTGAAGATACCTTTTTAAGTAAGGTTTTCTTCTCAAACTGTAAAAAAATCTCATGATTTTTAAGTGGAAACCAGGCCTCTTTTCCAGACTTTTAATTTTTTCATCTGGTAACCCTACCTACACCGTCAGTGTTCCTTGTTCGGAACATTTGTATTTACAAACACACCATTTTATACATCACAATTGCTCATAATATGTAATTTTCTTTAGTGTTCCAAGTATGAAGTTATTTGATAGTTATTGATAAGCTACTGCCATACTTTTAAGTGCTTAGTTTTAAGTATTTGAACAAATTATTTAATTATTGTAAGTATGATTTGATTATATTCAAGATTTGCAGCATTATTGATGATTATCCATATTTAGTATACTAAAAATAAAAAAAAGTTAATTTGTTTTTTGTAAAAGTATTTCAAATTTCATAAACATTGAGCAACGCAATAAATTATGAGCAAGTTCAAACTTGTTTCTTTTTATCTATTTTTTTTTGTATACCTACTTAAAATAAATCCATTTATTTTAGTGATTACCAAGTATTTCATTATTTATCGTGTAGTGGCGGTGTAAGAATATCCGCTACCCCATATCGTCCCGTGTGTGTCGTAAGAGGCGATAGAGGGAAACAAACTAGGATATGGGCAGCAGCGTCTTCTTAATATATAAAAAAACGGGTTACCAACTTGCCTGCCAAGCGAGGCAACTACAGCGAATATCCCCCCATTGAAGCAATATATGGGAGAGGCCTATGTTCAGCTGTGGTCTTTTGATGCGTTGTAACAGTGCTAATGTTTTACGTTGGATCATGAAAGACACACCTTGGGGGAAGGCGAATTAAATGTCGACAGAGCCTGACGCTAGCACCTCATAAGCGCCCCTATGGCGGATATATATTATTATAACTACATACTTATTTTGCAAATAAACTATTTTATAATATAGTTAAGTTTCGAAATAATACGGACACGTAACAGGTGGGCGTGTAGTAAAAACATGATATAAGAAAAAGTATTTTTTATTTTATGTAATTAGGTATGTACATATTATATTTTTTTCGTTTTAAAACTTCCGCCCGCGCCCTTTTGTAACATTGCGCTCCTAGGCAATTACCTAGTTTGCCTTAAGGATAATCCGCCACTGACTTTGGTGGAGGCCTATGTTCAGCAATGGACTCGTGAAGGGCTGTAATGATGATGATGATGGAACATATTATGCAGTCGGCTTATCTTTGACCTGTTTACAACTAATGTGTCATCGGCTGCTATGCCAACGTGATATGTGGTTTTAGGTCTAAAATTGCTGTTTTTACTGCGATAATAAGCTAGTGCTTCACTACTATCTTACTCGATTGTGGTGATGTAGCCGAAAATAGTGAAACGCACTGGTTAAGCTTACATTGCAATCGATTGAAAAGACAGATGCTGGCAAATTATGCCACACAATTGCTTTACGAAAAGTGGTATGAAATTGTCAGCATCACGAGATGGAGATATACCTTTACGCGGTAGAGCCATGTTGCAGCTATATTATGCCTGTAGGGCTGTAGCACAAATGAGTCAGCTCAACCAGGGAAGGATCACGCTCTCATAGAATGCCAGCTTAAAATAGCAGCTCAATGCTGCTGTTTCGTATGGTGAGCGTAGAGAACTGGAGACCCTTTTTACTGGAAACGAGAACGATGGAACGATCTCAGTACCTACTCAGTGGCGACAACACATCTGCATTTTGATTCTTAATTGAGGATAAATGTAGATGTGTAATGGCCACAGCATGATGTAGTGTGTTCGTTTGTTACTCTTATTCAATAAAAACTTAGTTTCGTCGTTTTTGTTTTTTCTCCAATTTAATAGAGTAAGTTTAATGTAAGACGTACGTCATCACAAGAAAACCTGACATTAAACATTAAAATAGGTAGATTTAAATGATAAGAAAATAAATATGAACTGATAAGGTATTTTTCGTATCGTATGTAGAAAAAATGCAAACTTCAATGCAAAACTAGGCACAAGAAAGAACGGTGAGCTGAAAGTGGGGAAATTTGGAATAGGGCAACGGAACCCAAGGGGCCAGCAGTTGGCCGACTTCATGGAGAAAGAGGGACTCTTTATGATGAACTCTTTCTTCCAGAAGCGGCCCCACAGGAAGTGGACCTGGTCGAGCCCCGACGGTTCGACAAAAAATGAGATTGACTTCATTATGACGACCAGACGACAACTGTTCAGTGATGTCTCAGTGATCGCGAGGGTGAAAACCGGCAGCGATCACCGAATGGTTAGAGGCACACTGAACCTAAACGTTAAGTTGGAGAGGTCTCGTCTAATGAAGTCAACGCTCCGTCCCCCTCGTGCTCTAATCCAAAGTCCCGAAACCTTTCAGCTCGAGTTGCAAAACCGTTTTCAGTGCCTAGAAGACTGCAATGAAGTGGACGATTTGAATGACAAGCTCGTGGAAACTGTCCATGCGGTCGGAGCTAAGTTCTGCAAGACCCGCCGCAGAAGAACACAAAAACTCTCCGATCACACTCTTAATCTCATGGCTGTTAGACGGGAGATGAAGCTACATTCTTCAACAGATTTGACAGCATACAGGCAACTGAACAGACAGATCTCCAAATGCATGCGGCGGGACTTACGCAACTTCAATACAGCTCGTATTGAAGAAGCGATCGAGCGGAACCAAGGCTCCAAAGTCTTTGCCAGAGATCTGTCTGCCAGAAAGAGCCAACTGTCAAAGCTGAAGACCGAATGTGGCAGCATCGTTTCCGGGGCACCTGAGATTTTGAGTGAGATTGAGAGGTTCTATGGGCAGCTGTACACGTCATCGTTGGAGCCACACGCAAGTGTGAGTAACGATCCAAGAGCGAGTCTTATCCGACATTATTCCGATGATATCCCGGACGTCAATCTGAGCGAGATTAGAATGGCTCTCCAGCACCTTAAAAACGGCAAGGCCCCAGGCCAGGATGGAATTACAGCGGAGCTTCTGAAAGCGGGTGGAAAACCGGTACTTGAAGTCCTTCAGAAGCTCTTTAATTCTGTCCTCCATGGTGGCATTACACCGGAGGCGTGGAGCAGAAGTGCGGTGGTCTTATTCTTCAAGAAAGGCGACAACGCTCTCTTGAAGAACTACAGACCGATTTCCCTTCTGAGCCGCGTCTACGTGCTGTTTTCGAGAGTCATTACGAATCGTCTCGCGCGCAGACTTGACGACTTCCAGCCTCCCGAACAAGCCGGTTTCCGAAAAGGCTTTAGCACCATAGACCACATACATACCCTTCGGCAAATTGTACAGAAGTCCGAGGAGTACAATTTGCCACTATGTCTGGCGTATGTGGACTATGAGAAAGCCTTTGATTCCGTCGAAATTTGGGCGGTGCTGCAGTCCCTTCAGCGATGCCAAGTTGACTGTCGGTATATCGAAGTGTTGAAGTGCTTGTACAGTAGGGCTACGATGGCTATCCGAGTACAGAACCAGAGTACGAAACCTATCCAATTGCAGAGAGGTGTAAGACAGGGTGACGTCATATCCCCGAAACTCTTCACCGCTGCATTGGAAGATGTTTTCAAGCTTCTGGACTGGAAAGGATACGGTATCAACATCAATGGCGAGTACATCACTCACCTTCGATTTGCCGACGATATAGTCCTTATGGCAGAATCGCTGGAGGACCTAAGCACTATGCTCAATGACCTCAATAGTGTTTCCCAACGGATAGGTCTTAAGATGAACATGGACAAAACAAAGATCATGTTTAATGTCCATGTCACACCTATGCCGGTAGTTGTTGGGAACACTAAGCTCGAAGTTGTTGACGAGTATGTTTACCTGGGACAAATAGTCCGACTAGGTAAGTCCAACTTCGACCGAGAGGTCAATCGACGGATTCAACTCGGTTGGGCAGCGTTCGGGAAATTACGGCACATCTTCTCGTCAGGTATACCTCAAAACTTGAAAACGAGACTGTACACCCAGTGCGTGTTGCCAGTGATGACATACGGAACTGAGACGTGGTCCTTCACTGCTGGCCGGATGAGGAAGCTCAAGGTCGCTCAGCGAGCTATGGAGAGGGCTATGCTCGGAGTTTCTCTGCGTGATAAACTCAGAAATGAGGATATCCGCAGTAGAACCAGAGTGACCGACATAGCCCAACGGATTAGTAAGCTGAAGTGGCAATGGGCCGGCCATATAGCTCGAAGAACCGACAACCGATGGGGAAGAAAGGTTCTCGAGTGGCAGCCTCGTACCGGCAGGCGAAGAGTAGGGCGTCCCCCCACTAGATGGAGTGACGACCTGGTAAGATTTGCAGGAAGTCGATGGATGCAGGTGGCTCGGGACCGTGCTTTGTGGCATTCTTTGGGGGAGGCCTATGTTCAGCAGTGGACTTGTGAAGGGCTGTAATGATGTAGAAAAAATGTACAGATGATTAGAATAAAAATAGAGTTGTTTGTAAAGAAACGAACTAAAAATCTTGATAACACACCTAATCTAAAAATAAACCGATAAAACCATTGAGTTATATGTACTACGTACTAAAGAAGACATTCCGAACATTGACTATGTTCAACTGAACTGTAGTGCAATCCGTACAAACTAAATATTGCGTAAATTGAAGATTTGTGAATTCCATAAAATTATTATTATTACATTTTATTTAGAAATATAACATTTTTGTTTAGATGAAATTAAGATATTTTATATTAAATTCTTATATTTATTTTATATTAATATCTTATTTTATATCAAATTAAAGTCTTCGCGCATGCGCGACTACTACTCCCGCGCATGCGCGAAAACATAGAGTAGGACACAGTTTTTGTTTGAAATGGTTTCTCTAGTACGTAGTATAACTCAATGGATAAAACACAACTATTTGATCGTTTGCGATGTGGGGAGCTTTGGGTAAATGAATGACTCGTGACAATGGCTCAAATAATAAATAAATAAAAATAATAACGTAACAACGGTTACCAGACACTATTAGCAATGAATTGAAAAAAAAATGGGTTTTATTGTTAAAAACCTTAGAAATTTAATTTTAAAAAAGGAGCAGACTTCATCTTAGACAAGTTTGGCTTAATATGTTCTAAATGGTTTAAGGTATCATCCCCTTCAAGCTTTGCACCCATCTTCCAAACACCCTGTAACAAAGGAAGGTTAACGTTCACGCTGGTATGTAGGTTGGTTCCTAGTGACGGTTTCCAATGAATTATTATTACCTTCAAGTTACATGGTATGATTTTATTACAATCCTTATATGGATAAAACATCGAGTTACATCGAATAAAGTCTCAAATATAGTTCTCAGTAGAAATGGTATTTAATTACAGTATTCTTAGAATTTATCAATTTGATTCTCTTACCTAGCTACCTACCTAAACTCCTTACACGTTTTGTTATTCGTATTGATTATTATTCTGATATTAGATAAAAATAATCATTGATATGTAGTATGTAAATATAAATTGAAGTTAGAACTGATATTAGACAATCATGAACGTTGAAGAACTAATCAGTGATAGGTTATCGAATAGCACATTCCACTGACGTAGATATACATAGATATAGGTATCTGGTAGATATCATATCGCCACACCTCACTTCATTGCGTGGCAGTTTAAAATTTGACTTCAGAGAAGGCACACGTGTTTATATAATACCTACACAACTCTGTCACATTATAAGTTTTCTTTCGTTGTTTTTCTTCAATAATCTCATTAAGATAATAGTCGTCGTTTCTGCGACAAATATTTACGAATATAACGAAACCTATATTAAATTTACGAGCGCTTGAAGAACGAGCGTAAAAGAACATCTGATCACTAAAATTTTCATTCAACAAAGCATCAATTGCATAAAAAAATTTAAAGCCTTGTGCTGAAATGGGAATATTCTGCGAAATAAACTTATTCAAACCATGTGATGGAGTATTTATTGCTGGGAGTACAGTTAGAGGAATGATAAGATATGCTGTAGACAAAGAAATGACTTGCACTCAAATTACTGTGTCTTTAAAAGGTAAAGGTGAATTGAGATTACGGAGAAAAGACAATGACAAGAGCGAGCAGCAAACCTACTGGAGTAGAGAAGAATACCTAGATATAAACAATGTAATTACAGAAACAGGTAAAAACACTGTAATTCCAATAGGGTCGTATGAGACGCCGTTTAATTTTCAATTGCCATACAACATTCCGCCGACGTTTCACTACTCGAATAGCACCTTTCCGTACGATATCTATTCTAATATTCGATATCATGTCTGCATCAAATTTGAGAGACCCGGCTTTTGGAAATTTAATAAAAATTTCAAAAAAGATATTATTGTGGAATCTGGAATATCTCCGAGGCTACCACTCGAACCTGTTATATACGGAGAGCAGAAAAAGTTAAGGCAGTTGTTTAGCCGTAAGAATAGTATTGTTACCATAAAAGCTAGTGTAGCTAAATCAGTAATTGCTCCTGGTGAGAAAGTAGAGTTGGAATATGAAGTAACAAATGATACGAACGTTACTGTGAAAGCGGTGGAAATAAAAATTGTGGAAGAGTTTAAATTCACAACTAAATCCCGAACAGCGACACAAAATTGTGACGTCCCGCAAACGGAATCCAAAACGGGGTCGATTAGACCCAACGAAAGTCTAGCAATGCGTGTTGACATTGTTGTACCTCCAAACAGGAAATCACTTGATTTCTCTAAAATTGTAGCGAGAGATTATTTTGTGCTTATAACTGTGGAGCTCCCTTTTCCACATTTTAATGCAAGGCTACAAATTCCTATTCAAATTGGCAACACTGAGGAGAGCAACTATCTCCAGCCGCCTCCGCCTCCGTCCTACTGGGAAGCGATGGGCGAAGATGAAAAAGATGACAAAGACTATGGAAAAGATGTCAAAGATTAATCTCTTATTAATTAGAAAACAGTAAAGGTAAATAGTATTTTATTTATTAATTAATAAGAAAATGTTATCATATAAGTAAATATTTTATTTTATATGCTAAATGATAAAATAAATTTTGGTGTTGATTGATGAAACATTTAATATAATCTATTTAAAAAAAATACGTAATTTGTTTTAATAAGGTTCATTTAAATATTAAAAAATACATTCAGTAGTCCTTTATTTCATATTCTTCTGTTTGATAGAAAGTTCTTTTTTGTCTTTCACTTCAAAAAGGAGACGGTACTCAATTCGACTGTATATTTTTTATCTTTTTTATGTTTTTTCTGGGTGAACCGATTCCGATGATTCTTTTTATTATTTGAAAGCTTTTAAGTGCTTTTCATGTGGTCCCATATACATTTGATCAAGGTCTGACCAATAGTTTTTGAGTTTTCCTTAATAATATTATTCATAAGTATATTATATATATTGAAATAATAATAATATTATATTATTCATATATTAAGAGTGAAGAATCGTCTGAACTTCTGAAGTAAGTGAAATAGAAGTTCCGAAAGAAGTGGAGAGAGGTAGGGAGATAAGTGTAGATGAAATAATGAAAGCAATGAAAAGCATGAAAGCAGGTAAGGCAGCCGGATATGATAGAGTATCACTCGAAATGCTAAGGGCTGGAGAGGGTGTGGTTGCAGGCCTGCTGTACACCTTGTTTAATTTATGTTGGGAACTGAAGCAGGTACCGGAAGACGGGTGCAAAGCCGTTATAGTCCCAATATATAAGGGAAAGGTAAAAACTACCGTGGTATCAGCTTGCTTATCATTGTGGGTAAACTGTATGCTAAGGTGTTAATTGAAAGAGTTATGGAAGAAACTGATGGAAAAATTTGGGATGTGCAAGCTGGATTTAGAAAGGTGATGGGGTGTAAGGATCAAGTCTTTTCCATGCGCATAATTGCGGAGAAATTTTTGGCCAAAAACCAGAAAGTTTTTTGTGCGTTCATGGACTTTGAAAAGGCTTATGACAGAGTGGACAGGAACGTGTTATGGCAAACACTGACCTCATTTGGGTTGAGCGCTGGTCTGATACAGGCATTAAAGTCTCTTTATAGGGACTCTAGTGCTTGTGTCAGGATCAACGGGGGTTTACTCGGACTGGTTTGGCATTCAAAAAGGTGTCAGACAGGGCTGTGTAGCTTCTCCATGGCTGTTTAACCTATTTATGGACAGTTGTTTGCAAACTTTGAAAGTTGAAGAATGTGGGTTGAGAATGGGTGCGTTAACCGTCAAATGCCTTTTGTACGCCGATGATGAAGTCATATTGGCATCGTCGGCGGCCGAGTTACAAATGATGGTTACTTTAATAAACTGGTCATTAAAAGAAAGGGGTATGAAAGTGAACGCAAGTATGACAAAAGTGATAGTTTTTGAAAGAGAAGAAAGTAAAACGTTATGTGAAATAAGAATAGAAGGGGAGTTGATTGAGCAAGTGGATGAGTTTGTTAGGTCTAGCAGAAGACGCATGAGAGTAGAATAAAGGCTGTAGAAATGCGGTCATTAAAGAGTATGCTAGGGCTGAATCTGAATGACAGGGTGAGAAATAGTGTGATAAGAGAAAAGTGTGGTGTGCAAGATGACGTTGTGACTAAGATTAAAAAAGGAATGCTCCGGTAGTTTGGTCACGTAGAAAGAATGAACGAGGAAAGAGTGACAAAGCAAATTTATGTTTCAGAAGTGAACGGCAAAGTCGTGAAGGGACGCCCTAGACGAAGATTTATCGACCAAATCGGCGATACATTGAAAATGGGCCAGATTAGGAGTACCCTTAACCGACGAGCGTGTATGCGTTAATATATGGATGTAAAGGAGGCGAGAGAGGTGTGTCAGGATTGCGCCAAATGGAAGTCGTTTTGTACTAGACTGCGTTTCTACTGGGTAATAATTCTATGGTCTGTCATTATACTGGTTTTCTTGCCCATCGATCGGATAAGAACAGCTTGCCACCTGATGGTAAGTGGATGCTGTGGACCATAGACATTTACATTTATCCCCAATAAAGTATCAAAATGCAGACGCGTTGTCACACCTGTGGATTAAAATGGAATGAGTCGTTTCGGTTCCTCTAAGTATTAAGTATTCTGTAAGATCGTAGTCCTTCCCCTTTCAAGCCGTTCGTGCTACAATTATAATATACCTGCAGCATGACTCTACCACGTATTAAGATAAGAGGCCGGTAACAATCAAGATGTACACAGTGTTAAAGCTAATCCATATCCTTACCCAATTTGTGAAGTTAGTTAAGCGTAGTTAGATGTATTTTTATCAGAAACCCGTCTCACAGTCAGTAGGGAAAGACGGTTCCGTGGCACAGTTGCTTACCAATGAATTGCAGCGCTGGCAGCTGCGGGATCGAATTCTGCACGGAATAAGTATTTGTACATTCTACAAATAATTGTTCCGGGTCTGGATTATTGTCCTTGCGTGATTTATTTTATTTTATTTTATTTTCATATTATGGAAAACCAACAGCTTCCAAAATTTAAGTAAATAAAGTGTTAAATTTACAAAAAAGCCAATAACAGGTTCTCACTAATAGAAATACACTAACATAATCGATTTCGTTGTTTAAAGGACATAGCATAAATATGAGCAACAAAAATGGAATCTAATTAAAATGAACAACATGCATAAATTTAATAAGTGAAACTAACAATAGTAGCCACAAAAGAAAAGAAAAAGCAGGACTAAACAAACAATATAATTTTTCTTAAAATAAATTAAATTATGACATAAAAAACTCCCGACTTAATGCCCGCCTTGCCGATATATAGCTAGTATTAAACAAATCAAAATCATGCTTTTTGCATAAATTATTAAAATTATTAATAGACCGATACATGAAAGTATTTCTTCCATAATTAGTTGATGAAGTTGGTAAGTAGAGTAATGCATTCGTTCTAAGGTTCACTATAGGCGTTCTCAGTGATATTTGTGATAGCAAATCAGAACAGTCAACATTGCCAGAACAGATTTTCAATAAAAATACAATGTCAGCAATCTCCCGACGCTTTATCAGAGGTAGCAGATGATGGTGTTTGCATAAGGATAAGTAGTCTTCTGATCGGTAGTTCCTATTGGTACGATAGCAAAGATATCGTATAAATTTACGTTGGATATTTTCAATCCGTGAAATGTATGTATGATACATCGGGTTCCAAATCTGTGAAGCATATTCAAGCGTACTGCGGACGTAAGTACAGTACAAGATTTTAATTGTTTTAATATTATTAAACTCCTTTGCAGTACGCATGACAAAACCTAACGCCTTAGATGCCCTAGTTATGATATTGTCAACATGGGTGTGGAATAATAACTTAGAGTCGTGGAAAATCCCTAGATCACGTACAACAGATTCTTTTTGTAACTTCTGGCCTTTAAGGTGATGGCCGAAATTAATTAAGTTTCGCTTGCGTGAATATGTAATAAGGGTACATTTTGATGGGTTTAGATCAAGCTTATTGATATTACATTATTCTTCCAATCTTAGTAGATCTCGCTGCAGTAATTCAGCATCATCCTGAGATGAGATTGTGGAAAATATTTTCATATCATCAGCAAAACACAGTAGGTGTGATGATTTAAAACAGGTTTCAATATCGTTTACAAATATAAGAAATAGCAACGGCCCCATCAAGGACCCCTGTGGCACACCACTCGGTATTGACACCCAACCTGATATGTAATTGTTAACAACTACAGCCTGCGAGCGATTGTCGATATAAGAGGAGAACCACCGCAGTAGGTCTCCACATATACCAACATACTGAAGCTTTTTTAAAAGCAAATTATGTTCAATCCGGTCGAAAGTCTTACTATAATCTGTATAAATAACGTGAACTTGATGACCATCATCCATGGCTTTAGTCAAGAAAGAATTGAGGAGCACCAAGTTGGAAACGGTAGATCTACCCTTGAAGAAACCATGTTGAGACTGGATTATGCTTTGTTTTAGTAACGGATATACCTGCTAATAAATCAACTTTTCAAAGACTTTGGAAATGATGCACAACTTAGAAATTGGCCTATAATTAGCGACATCGGTCCTAAGAACCTTCTTGTGCACAGGGGTGATATACTCGTATGCACGCTTCCAAATATCAGGAACTGAGCATTCATGCAACGATTTGCGAAATAGCAAACTTATTGGTAGTGTTAACGTCTCTGCACAATTAATAAGAAAAGTGGCTGGTAGGTTATCAGGTCCGGCGGATTTTGATGGATCAAGAGCTTTCAACAACCGATACACGTGCTCAACGTTAACTTCTATATTTCGAAATATTTGCAGTCGATTTTGATGTTACATTAGAAACATTTGGAGTTGATTGAGTGCCCGGGTATAAGAAATTTGACTTGAAATAAGTTGCAAACGCATCATTGATAGACTGTCCTGTGTTATAAATTACACTACCTAAATTGAGATTACTTGGAATAGAGTTAGTTTTTGATTTACGTTTAACATATGACCAGAAATATTTAGGATTTTTTTCTATTGACCTTTCAACGGTTGATATGTAGTTTTTATGACACATATCTTCCAAATATTTTACACGAGTGCGCAATATTTTATAAGATTCTTCATCGGATCTATTACCGTAGATCCTAAATTTACGAAGGTACTTATGTTTTTCTTTAATTGCTTTATTTAATGCTGGGGAATACCACGAATGGTAGGAGTCCGGTTTAATTATTTTTGATGGTATATGCTTATCTCTTAATTTCTCAAATACTTCATAAAAATATTTAATGGAATCATTAAGAGATTTCGAAGAAAATTCGGTTTGCCAATAGATTTCAGCATATTTTTCATTAATTGATTGATAATCACCTTTATTATAAAAAAAAAACTTAATAAACGGAGTTGTTTTAAGTGTGCTTAACTCATAAAAACGTACTTCAATTACTAACGCTCCGTGAAAGGGATCTACTGGTACCAAAGAGTCGTCACTACAATCAGATACGGCTACATCACAGTTAGATAACACAAGGTCGAGTGTTTTACCATATTTATTGCGTTTTTTTTTTTATAGGATAAAGGTGACAAACGAGCACACAGTCCACCTGATGGTAAGTGGTTGCTGTGGCCCATAGACATCTACATTTATCCTCGATTACGAATCAAAATGCAGATGCGTTGTCACCCGCGAGGATTAAGATGGAATGCCTCTTTTCCAGTAAAAAGGGTCTCCGGTTCTCTACACTCACCATACGAAACAGCAGTTAAGCTGCTATTTTACGCTGGTATCCTGTGAGAGCGTGGTCCTTCCCCGGTCGAGCCGACCCATTCGTGCTACAACTATACTACTAATATAGCTGCAGCATGGCTCTACCACGTAAAATACCATTATATTGGTAAAAGTTAATATTTCTCGGGAAAACGTCGCTGAGTACCAGGACAAACTTGTGTCTGAAGTCGAGTCTTTGCTTAACAAAGTCTCGGATTGGGGCCGACTAAATCTAGTCCAGTTCAATCCCCAGAAGACTCAAGTTTGCGCGTTTACCGCTAAAAAGAACCCCTTTGTCGTATCTCCTCAGTTTTAAGGCACTCCCCTTGCTGCCTCAGCTAATATCGGAATACTTGGCGTCGACATATCGAATAGTTTGCAGTTTCGTGGTCACTTGGAAGGGAAGGCCAAATTGACCTCTAAAAAGCTTGGCGTGCTCAGCAGAGCGAGACAGTATTTCATGGCGGCACATCACTTGCAACTTTACAAAGCGCAAGTTCGGCCCCACATGGAATACTGTTCTCATCTCTGGGCCGGGGCACCCCAGTGCCAGCTCCTTCCACTTAACCGCATCCAGCGCAGAGCGATTCGAATCGTCGACGACCGAGTTCTTTCTGATCGGCTCGATACACTGGCACTGCGTGGAGATGTTGCATCTCTTTGCGTATTTTATCGCAACTATCACGGGGAGTGCTCTGAGGAATTGTTTGGACTGATTCCAGCTGCTCAATTTCACCATCGCACATCGCGACAAAACTCGCATTACCATCCATACCATCTGGATGATTGTCGGTCCACCACTGTGCGATTTAGAAGAAGTTTTCTCCCTCGCACAACTTCCTTGTGGAATCAATTACCACCAGCGAATTTTCCGGACCGATACTACTTAGGAACCTTCAAGAAAAGAGCTTACACCTTTCTAAAAGGCCGGCAACGCATCTGCAATTCCCCTGGTGTTGCGGTTGTTCATGGGCGGCGGTAGTCACTTACCATCAGGTGAGCCGCATGCTCGTTTGCTCCCTCTTCTATAAAAATCGAATCGAAAGCGACCCCCTTCAGGGAAAAGGAGTGCAGTAAGAACAAGGAGGTTATAATATAATATAGGGAGTGAGCGCTTAGAACATTGTAACCGTTCCTCATTTTTCTTAGAAAGAGAGGCACCGAGTTTGGTATTTTATCCCCTTCTAACATTGATAAGTGTTTACACAAGATAAAAACATTACCAACGTTTAGACAGTTATTGACTTAAAGTAATATTTTAGACGTATGTTAGAACGATAATCTTACATTTTTTATCGCTGATCATAGTTGGTTTATTTCATATTATATTTTAATTAAGCTTATTATTAAGTAACACGAAGAAAACACTAAAACACTTTAATGTATGAAATTTATGACTGCAAATGTCAAAACAATTAAATTCTAATGTAATTTTAAATGGAGAGAAACTGACTTGTAAATACCACCATTTTTCTTGGAAGCCTCAATGGAGTCCCCATATATCAAAATTAGCAAGCCGACTTACCTCTACAGCATATGCTTTGAAAAAGTTTAGAAGTCTTACCAGTGCAATTGGGACACACAGCTGACACTGAAATTATATTTGTTTTACAGAAGAAAGCCATAAGAGCAATTTATGATTTAAAGCCTCAAGAGTCGCTACGACAAAAATTTAAGGAAATTAATATATTAACTTTGGCCTCTCAATACATTTATGAAAATGTAATGTGCGTACACAAAAATAAAAGTAGTTTTACAAAAATAAGTGATATTCATTCTGTAAATATTAGGAACAAACACAAGCAAGTAGTACCAGCTACTCGACTCCATCGAGTCAGTAATTCATTCTTGAGGCGATGTATACGCTTTTACAACAAAATTCCAGAAAATATACAAAGTTTGACCTGCTCAATGTTCAAAAACTTTATTAAACTAAGTTTGTATAAGAAGGGTTATTATAATATTGTTACGGGCTTGAAGTTCGAGACAATTAAAAACTGCCGATTGAATTACCAAAATTGACACTTTAATTACACAACACTAATTACAATCTAAAATCACACTAATAAAACACAGTTCGCCGTTATTTCGTTTCGAAGTATTCTCTTGTATCGCCAATTCAATACTGCCTCGGTCGTGGTCTATACCGGCCTTATATAGGGCCTCAGATAGTTTCCAGAATCTTCTAATGTAGCGACATCTAGAATGTTCGAGTACATATCGGTCCCGAAATGTCTGGAAGGATCTTGACTCTCCTAGTTCTGCTACTCGACACTAGAGGGCGCTAGTGTAACTAGTGTTGCCATGTACAAAACATTAATAGTGGCACGTAACACTATCAACCAATATCGTAACAACAAAGTACCTAAAATTAACATCAACCACTAATTAATTCAGTCAATAGCGTTACATCTATGTGTTAAAAATATCATTTCGTACGTTTTAATAAAAACAACACTTGAAAAGATTTAACCACAAACGATTTATTTGATAGGTTGTCCCCCCACCTGTTGTGTTTTTTTTTATAAAAAATAAAAAAGTAAATTAAGGTTTTTACTAGTACTGCAATATCGATATCTCCGTAAATAAAGTTTGCAGTTTCAAATAAAATTGCAGGGGCTGACTATAGATGGAGCTAGTGGGTGTGTATTACATTTATTTTATTTTGTATGAAGTTGGCGTTCCTCTCCGCTAGGAGTAATAGTGTTCTGTGGTCCATGGCATCTCCACCATAGAGAACCTGAACAATGTCTCTTGTAGAAGTTCTAACTGTCGAATCGTATTGCAAGCAAAGATCTTCCCAACTCTGCACCAACTTTCTCTGCATGTATCCAGTTTCAGCTGTTTTCACATCAGTATCCACAGAAATAACAAAAAATAATACATACTGCTTTTCATTTCCTTAAAATCAAATATTCTGAAATGGATTGAAACGTGTTGTGTTGTGGTTAAAAAGCAGAACGACTTATGGCCCGTTTTCATTGATGGTATGCACTATGCCCGTCGTCTGCTGCGTATAGCGCATATTGGCGGCGACCGTCAATTTTACTTAATTATTAATTTTTGTAACTAAATAAGTATGTGCAATAACAATACGTTATTGTGCAATTACAATCGAGATATGTGCAATTTATTGGCACTCTGTGCAATTAGAAAAAAACTTTATTTACGGAGATATCGATATTGCAGTACTAGTAAAAACCATAATTTACTTTTTTATTTTTTTATAAAAAATTGGAGTGTAATTACAAATACAAGTTTAATCGTAATGTGCTATTAAAAATACGTCGTCTAGTATTTTTTTATTACAAATATCATTATTTTGCAGGCTGGGGTGGGGGGGTGGGGGTCTATATAAGGCCGGTATAGACCACGACCGGGGCAGTATTGAATTGGCGATACAAGAGAATACTTGGAAGCGAAGTAACTGCTAACTAAAGTGATTGTGTTTTATTATTAGTGTGGTTTTAGATTGTAATTAGTGTTGTGTAATTAAAGTGTCAATTTTGGTAATTCAATCGGCAGTTTTTAATTGTCTCGAACCTCAAGCTCGTAACATTATTAACAATTACTCTCGACGTAATCAAATAAGATATTCTAATTTGAAAAAAAAAAAGAACTGATAGAAAATGAACTTAAGTAGAATTTGTTTGTAACTCCTGACGCTCAGAACTCGTTTTAATAACACCGACGCGTGCTATCTCTAAGTGTAAACAACTATAACTTATGTTTGTAAACTGCCTCCACAATACGAAGAAAGGTGGAGGCAGTTTAATACACGATGCTAGTAGGGAGGTAACTTAAACGTTGTTATAAAAATCCTTACTTTTAAATTTTATATTATAACTAGCTGGCCAGGCAGACGCTGTACTGCCCTTTCCGACGACCTCTCCTATGAAAAAATCCTTAAATTCGCAATAAAAAATATTGTAGGTCACTTATGGGGATAAAAAGTATCCTATCTCTCAAGTTGGACCAAACTGCACAGTGTGCAAATTTTCATTGAAATCAGTTCAATAGTTTAAGAGTTCATCGCGGACAAACAATGTGACACGTAATTTTTATATACAAAGATATGGTATAAATAAAACAACTGTGATAAGATGTGCCATTGCTCACTCTTTATTACGCTTGTTAATTCAATATATAAAACATAATATAAATTATCTTGTAAAATATCACCACTGAGTTGCAACGTGGCCACGAGCCTCCACCTTCGCGACTAGACGCCATCTTGACAGTATTTGCGAACGTACATTTAAGTGTCAAAATGGCGGGTAAAATCGCCGACTTTACAGACTAGCACGAAACGTGCGCGATAAAAGTAGTTGACGATTGTTGTTTGTTTTAAAAAAAATCGATAAATGTGAATCAATTTCAGAAATACCCTTACACTACGAACATCTTAATCGAAGTTAAATATTACGAAAACGATAATAATGTCGGCTCGCAACCACGGCCAATAGTCAAGAATCGACACATGTGAGTAACGAAACGTAGCGGAAATAAAAAAATAACACAAAGGTGAAAGAAAAGTTGTTAACAAGGGATCGGGACTTGCGCCGCCGTACAATTTGTTATACCTACTACATCTATCCTGCTTACACCTACCACTTACACTATGTACATACAATCTTTACCAAGCGAAGATTTTCCTCTTAAAAAAGTTCTCTTAATATTATCGTATTAATTTGAAAATTTGTTAAATGTCTTCAAAGTTCACTGAGTCCACTCGCACCACATTCTTTTAAGTTTTAATTTTTTTAGTTTTCGTTTTATAACACAACAAGAGTAACAGAAACGTTTAGCCCTCCTAAATCTACTAACATAAGTTACAGCTAGATACAACCGACACAACTGAGGACGGCGAGACCGCGCGCTCCAGCGCAGCATCCCGCTCCTCCCGACTGCGTTCATCTTTAGAAAAGTCTAATACACTTGAAGGAGTCGGAAAGGAGATAATGTACAGCTAACTAGTATACTTAAATGTGACGAGACTAAAAATCAAGATATTTACCGTGTATGATGATTTATATTACATACGCGAATAGTACATACCCTATTAAATGTAACTATTGCTACAATTTTTACCGCGTTCAATTAAAATTTATTACAATAAAAACATTAAGTCTTTTGTGACGATAGGTGATAATGCGGATGCCCACAGAGCGGCGCCATTTTGAAATGGAAGAAAAATATTTGACGGATTTCATGAAGGGGAAGTTAAATTGTAAGGAAATTATAAAGTTTATTGTTCTTACTGAAATAGTAGTTATATTTTATATTAATAAAGTTAACATGGATAAACTCAAACTACGGATATTCCTAAAAGAATTCGCTAAAAGGAGTTAAAACTGTGCAAAAAATTAAAGAACAAAACCACTGACATTATTTTGTATATATAGGGTTATTTTTCAAAGAGTATACAAATTATCAAATTTAACCTTTTTCTTTATTAATTTTTCTTCACCATTGCTTATTCGCCTAATTGCACGCCTTATGGCTTATTCTGAATCTTTGCTTATTTGCAATATAACCCTGTATAGGTATGGTTTTTAGTGTATATACTGTACTATAAACTTTAATTTGAAACACAACTTTTCACTTATGGTGACATTGTATAACAAATAACTACAACTCAGTTCCAACTAGCGACATCTGGTGAGCGGTGAATTAGTACCCCTAATAAACAGGATTGTTTAGTAAAATTATTTTTATAAATTTGAAAATTGAATTGAAATTTGAAAAAAATTGTAATTTGTTTTCCATTCAGTATTTATTTTAATAATTGATACAATCTTGTCGGCGACAAGATTGTATCAATTATTAACGAAAGAAAAGCGGTGTATATTTATACATTATAATAAATATACATTGTTTTTTAGTCTGGTCACATTGCTTTCATTTGTCAGCTTCTCTACTGCACACTGCGCCGTCTCGCATTCACACAAAATTGACATTAAACCGATAAAACATCTCGTTATTCTATAAAGGAATCGCGCGACGTTGAATGTTTGTGTTAAGGGGTCTTTACAAAACATCTAATTCTAAGCATTCGTATTAACACAAGCACCCAGCGATCGGCCGCGATTCGAGATCAAGAAGTCAAATCAAAATAACCATTTCGGGTAACGAGGATTTCTAGATCCGTCACTCCGCAGCTAAGTTTAGTAATTTAAAATATTTATAACGGTAAAATGTGATTTATGTTATATTTTTGACGTTGCGAAACACGTTTCTTTTAAATGAAAAGATTATATACAAAGATAATTTTTTATTACTTTAAGTCAAAGTTGTATGTGAACCTTATTTAACAATTTCAAAATCTATGTTTAATTGTTGTTCTATTTTATATTACGTTATTTGTGTTGTGCGTCTTAACAAGCTAGTGGCGAATTTCGAAAAATATCTGGCATTCACACACGTCACATCAATTAGAACTAAACAACTTTGTTACGCACATTTAATTTTATGCATACAAACATATCTCTTAAGTTAATATTATATAGGGTTACCAGATCCGAAAATGAGTTTTCCTGGCAAAATCCTTAACTTTTAAAAAAAATTCCAGACATTAAAGCAAAATGAGCAAAAATATCTATTTGTAAAACTTGCGCATGTGCTTAACACATGTGCAATATCCAGCAATAAAAAGTACGAGTCAGATCAGATGAATGATACAATTTAACTGTTGATATTTGATTCATTTATTATTTATTTTTTGTGATTAAACTGAATTCTAATTTGTATGTCTTATAGTTTTCTCTTTCTATTTAAAATTATTGACAATTTCAGTGTTAGGAAAATTCCTGTCATCTGACAACCCTAATCCTACAAGACAAGACGACAAAGACTACTTGCAATTTAGCCATATTTAAAAATGGAACAAATCGTCACGATTTCGTAGAAATACGACTTATTCTTGTATTAGCATAAACGAAATAGCTGCGATAGGAACACAAGAAATCCGCATTACTCGAAAACCGAGCACGTAACAAGCGCAGTCCAAAACGACTCGTGGTCTCATACAAAAACAGCAACTTTCCTTATAGTCCAAACGCGTTCAAACGCCATCGGCGTCTACAACGAGTAAATATATCAAAAAAACTACTTTCGGTCTGCGAATGTCTGGTCGGGAACCGATGAAGATGGCGCGGGACAAACGTCCCTGTATACACGGCGCGCGATATAAACTTTGTACTTTGATCATTTGAGTGCAAAGGAACTCGAACACTGGAGCGATCATACAGACAGACAGACAGCACTTGCACGGACACAGTTAAAACGAGAACCATTACAACATTATATTTTTTTCACCGTAGTTAATAGGTGAACAGAATTATTCTGTTCACCTATTAACTACGCCCATGACACTTATTAATATGTCAGTATAGTCATGGTGGTTTTATATGAAAACGTATTCATTGTACATCACACAAAGAAACACGAGTACGCCAATATTGTGAAAGGAGAGCGATTCGGGATATATGTATATCTGTGTTATTGCAGTAATGGGATGAGATGGTCGTGAGTCGGGTCGCGGGATCCAGCTTTCATAAAACGGGTTACACGATTGGTGACGTCATACGTGGCGACAGACTACGGCGACGTACTCGTATTGTATAGTGTAGCACTGACACTACACCTGCAGCCCTCGGGGCAACCAGGCCCCGGTGCAAGTGCAGCCGCGTGACGTCACACGCCACTGCAGGCGCGACCACATATCACAAATCAATCGAAGTCGCCAGGCGCGTTAAGTGGCGCCACGTAGCGCTACGCAGCGCCATATCGCGCCATGTTGCGCCACAGTACAGCGCAAACGTGGCCACAAGTGCACGGGCTGACAACGGCGCGATGCGCTCCTCACATTGGACGCTCTGGAAGTAGAAGTAATTCAACATTATTTACATATAGACTTATAACGAATATTATATTCGGCCACACGCCGAATACCGAATATTCTGCAGGCTTCTAGGCCGAATAGTCGAATATTAGGCAAACGTATTCGGCTGGGAAATAAGAAGTCTTTATAAATAGCTGGGATTATTTACGAGAAGAAAAGGAGTATTACTCTATAGCTATAAGCTACTGCCTGAAAATACTTAAGTATTTGGTAATTGGCCGAATAGTACCTAGATGTTCAGTTTGCAGCCGAATAATATAATTGTAGCCGAATAAGTCAAATACCAAACAATAGCCGAATATTCGTTGCAATTGCAAGTCTAGTTACATACACTTAGCCATAGGAAGATATTATAAAAAAATATATTGTATAAAAAATCATGTCGTAATTTTTTTGTAAGTCCTACTGAGTTTCTAGCTGGTTCTTCCCAGGACGGAGGGTTTTTTCCGAACCAAAGGTAAAGCTTAAATGACTTTCAAACTTTCAATAAGTATTCTTGTAATCTATATTGAATAAAATGATTCTATTCTGTCACCGTGAGGTGGCGGTATAAGAACATCCACTACCTGTATAATCCGGTAGGTGTCGTAAGGGTGGGTAGTGTAAGGGGTAATGGGTAGCAACGTCTTTCTTTTAACAATCAACGAGAACGGCGTGTGGAGGAACGGAGCATGTGCAATATATACAGAGTAGTTCGGAAACATCAATAGTGTGATTTAGGCTTTGGTTCGTTCAAGCTTGTTAGTGGAACGACAGCGTCACGACAACACGTAGATATCTATCTTACTTGTTCCTTTATATGATTAAATGCCCAAAGCTAGACATAAACCAATTCCGTGGTGTATCACGCCATCTATGCGAAGCCATAAAATATTTTTGGCATTTTCCGTAGTCACCTCTTACGATTACGACATCCACGGTATAAAATAAAAGGATGAATGCACCTTATATAAACTTAAGCGTTAAATTGGGATGCCAGTGTGCGTGTGTTAGCGTGTTTGAGCTTGTGTGCGAGTGTATGCACTGGCGGTGATGCATGTGTGTGCGTGCGTGTGTACGTACTGCGGCGAGCGCGCGGCGATCACCAGCAGAAGACGGACAGCTCGCGCGCGTGTGCGTGTGTGTGTGCATGTGTGTGCATGTGTGCGTGCGTGTGTACGTACTGCGGCGAGCGCGCGGCGATCACCAGCAGAAGACGGACAGCTCGCGCGCGTGTGCGTGTGTGCGTGTGTGTGTGTGTGTGCGTGTGTGTGCATGTGTGCGTGCGTGTGTACGTACTGCGGCGAGCGCGCGGCGATCACCAGCAGAAGACGAACAGCTCGCGCGCGTGTGCGTGTGTGTGTGCATGTGTGCGTGCGTGTGTACGTACTGCGGCGAGCGCGCGGCGATCACCAGCAGAAGACGGACAATCGCGCGCGTGTTAGTGTGTGTGTGCATGTGTGTGCATGTGTGCGTGCGTGTGTACGTACTGCGGCGAGCGCGCGGCGATCACCAGCAGAAGACGGACAGCTCGCGCGCGTGTGCGTGTGTGTGTGCATGTGTGCGTGCGTGTGTACGTACTGCGGCGAGCGTGCGGCGATCACCAGCAGAAGACGGACAGCTCGCGCGCGTGTGCGTGTGTGTGTGTGTGCGTGTGTGTGCATGTGTGCGTGCGTGTGTACGTACTGCGGCGAGCGCGCGGCGATCACCAGCAGAAGACGGACAGCTCGCGCGCGTGTGCGTGTGTGTGTGCATGTGTGCGTGCGTGTGTACGTACTGCGGCGAGCGCGCGGCGATCACCAGCAGAAGACGAACAGCTCGCGCGCGTGTGCGTGTGTGTGTGCATGTGTACGTGCGTGTGTACGTACTGCGGCGAGCGCGCGGCGATCACCAGCAGAAGACGGACAGCTCGCGCGCGTGTGCGTGTGTGTGTGCATGTGTGTGCATGTGTGCGTGCGTGTGTACGTACTGCGGCGAGCGCGCGGCGATCACCAGCAGAAGACGAACAGCTCGCGCGCGTGTGCGTGTGTGTGTGCATGTGTGCGTGCGTGTGTACGTACTGCGGCGAGCGCGCGGCGATCACCAGCAGAAGACGGACAGCTCGCGCGCGTGTGCGTGTGTGTGTGCATGTGTGTGCATGTGTGCGTGCGTGTGTACGTACTGCGGCGAGCGCGCGGCGATCACCAGCAGAAGACGGACAGCTCGCGCGCGTGTGCGTGTGTGTGTGCATGTGTGTGCATGTGTGCGTGCGTGTGTACGTACTGCGGCGAGCGCGCGGCGATCACCAGCAGAAGACGGACAATCGCGCGCGTGTGCGTGTGTGTGTGCATGTGTGTGCATGTGTGCGTGCGTGTGTACGTACTGCGGCGAGCGCGCGGCGATCACCAGCAGAAGACGGACAGCTCGCGCGCGTGTGCGTGTGTGTGTGCATGTGTGTGCATGTGTGCGTGCGTGTGTACGTACTGCGGCGAGCGTGCGGCGATCACCAGCAGAAGACGGACAGCTCGCGCGCGTGTGCGTGTGTGTGTGCATGTGTGTGCATGTGTGCGTGCGTGTGTACGTACTGCGGCGAGCGCGCGGCGATCACCAGCAGAAGACGGACAGCTCGCGCGCGTGTGCGTGTGTGTGTGCATGTGTGTGCATGTGTGCGTGCGTGTGTACGTACTGCGGCGAGCGCGCGGCGATCACCAGCAGAAGACGAACAGCTCGCGCTCGTGTGCGTGTGTGTGTGCATGTGTGCGTGCGTGTGTACGTACTGCGGCGAGCGCGCGGCGATCACCAGCAGAAGACGGACAGCTCGCGCGCGTGTGCGTGTGTGTGTGCATGTGTGTGCATGTGTGCGTGCGTGTGTACGTACTGCGGCGAGCGTGCGGCGATCACCAGCAGAAGACGGACAGCTCGCGCGCGTGTGCGTGTGTGTGTGTGTGCGTGTGTGTGCATGTGTGCGTGCGTGTGTACGTACTGCGGCGAGCGCGCGGCGATCACCAGCAGAAGACGGACAGCTCGCGCGCGTGTGCGTGTGTGTGTGCATGTGTGTGCATGTGTGCGTGCGTGTGTACGTACTGCGGCGAGCGCGCGGCGATCACCAGCAGAAGACGAACAGCTCGCGCGCGTGTGCGTGTGTGTGTGCATGTGTGCGTGCGTGTGTACGTACTGCGGCGAGCGCGCGGCGATCACCAGCAGAAGACGGACAGCTCGCGCGCGTGTGCGTGTGTGTGTGCATATGTGTGCATGTGTGCGTGCGTGTGTACGTACTGCGGCGAGCGCGCGGCGATCACCAGCAGAAGACGGACAGCTCGCGCGCGTGTGCGTGTGTGTGTGCATGTGTGCGTGCGTGTGTACGTACTGCGGCGAGCGCGCGGCGATCACCAGCAAAAGACGGACAGCTCGCGCGCGTGTGCGTGTGTGTGTGCATGTGTGTGCATGTGTGCGTGCGTGTGTACGTAGGGCGGCGAGCGCGCGGCGATCACCAGCAGAAGACGGAAAGCTCGCGCGCGTGTGCGTGTGTGTGTGCATGTGTGTGCATGTGTGCGTGCGTGTGTACGTAGGGCGGCGAGCGCGCGGCGATCACCAGCAGAAGACGGACAGCTCGCGCGCGTGTGCGTGTGTGTGTGCATGTGTGTGCATGTGTGCGTGCGTGTGTACGTACTGCGGCGAGCGCGCGGCGATCACCAACAGAAGACGGACAGCTCGCGCGCGTGTGCGTGTGTGTGTGCATGTGTGTGCATGTGTGCGTGCGTGTGTACGTACTGCGGCGAGCGCGCGGCGATCACCAGCAAAAGACGGACAGCTCGCGCGCGTGTGCGTGTGTGTGTGCATGTGTGTGCATGTGTGCGTGCGTGTGTACGTAGGGCGGCAAGCGCGCGGCGATCACCAGCAGAAGACGGACAGCTCGCGCGCGTGTGCGTGTGTGTGTGCATGTGTGTGCATGTGTGCGTGCGTGTGTACGTACTGCGGCGAGCGCGCGGCGATCACCAGCAGAAGACGGACAGCTCGCGCGCGTGTGCGTGTGTGTGTGCATGTGTGTGCATGTGTGCGTGCGTGTGTACGTACTGCGGCGAGCGCGCGGCGATCACCAGCAGAAGACGGACAGCTCGCGCGCGTGTGCGTGTGTGTGTGCATGTGTGCGTGCGTGTGTACGTACTGCGGCGAGCGCGCGGCGATCACCAGCAGAAGACGGACAGCTCGCGCGCGTGTGCGTGTGTGTGTGCATGTGTGTGCATGTGTGCGTGCGTGTGTACGTACTGCGGCGAGCGCGCGGCGATCACCAGCAGAAGACGGACAGCTCGCGCGCGTGTGCGTGTGTGTGTGCATGTGTGTGCATGTGTGCGTGCGTGTGTACGTACTGCGGCGAGCGCGCGGCGATCACCAGCAGAAGACGGACAGCTCGCGCGCGTGTGCGTGTGTGTGTGCATGTGTGTGCATGTGTGCGTGCGTGTGTACGTACTGCGGCGAGCGCGCGGCGATCACCAGCAGAAGACGGACAGCTCGCGCGCGTGTGCGTGTGTGTGTGCATATGTGTGCATGTGTGCGTGCGTGTGTACGTACTGCGGCGAGCGCGCGGCGATCACCAGCAGAAGACGGACAGCTCGCGCGCGTGTGCGTGTGTGTGTGCATGTGTGCGTGCGTGTGTACGTACTGCGGCGAGCGCGCGGCGATCACCAGCAAAAGACGGACAGCTCGCGCGCGTGTGCGTGTGTGTGTGCATGTGTGTGCATGTGTGCGTGCGTGTGTACGTACTGCGGCGAGCGCGCGGCGATCACCAGCAGAAGACGGACAGCTCGCGCGCGTGTGCGTGTGTGTGTGCATGTGTGTGCATGTGTGCGTGCGTGTGTACGTACTGCGGCGAGCGCGCGGCGATCACCAGCAGAAGACGGACAGCTCGCGCGCGTGTGCGTGTGTGTGTGCATGTGTGTGCATGTGTGCGTGCGTGTGTACGTACTGCGGCGAGCGCGCGGCGATCACCAGCAGAAGACGGACAGCTCGCGCGCGTGTGCGTGTGTGTGTGCATGTGTGTGCATGTGTGCGTGCGTGTGTACGTACTGCGGCGAGCGCGCGGCGATCACCAGCAGAAGACGGACAGCTCGCGCGCGTGTGCGTGTGTGTGTGCATGTGTGTGCATGTGTGCGTGCGTGTGTACGTACTGCGGCGAGCGCGCGGCGATCACCAGCAGAAGACGGACAGCTCGCGCGCGTGTGCGTGTGTGTGTGCATGTGTGTGCATGTGTGCGTGCGTGTGTACGTAGGGCGGCGAGCGCGCGGCGATCACCAGCAGAAGACGGAAAGCTCGCGCGCGTGTGCGTGTGTGTGTGCATGTGTGTGCATGTGTGCGTGCGTGTGTACGTAGGGCGGCGAGCGCGCGGCGATCACCAGCAGAAGACGGACAGCTCGCGCGCGTGTGCGTGTGTGTGTGCATGTGTGTGCATGTGTGCGTGCGTGTGTACGTACTGCGGCGAGCGCGCGGCGATCACCAACAGAAGACGGACAGCTCGCGCGCGTGTGCGTGTGTGTGTGCATGTGTGTGCATGTGTGCGTGCGTGTGTACGTACTGCGGCGAGCGCGCGGCGATCACCAGCAAAAGACGGACAGCTCGCGCGCGTGTGCGTGTGTGTGTGCATGTGTGTGCATGTGTGCGTGCGTGTGTACGTAGGGCGGCGAGCGCGCGGCGATCACCAGCAGAAGACGGACAGCTCGCGCGCGTGTGCGTGTGTGTGTGCATGTGTGTGCATGTGTGCGTGCGTGTGTACGTACTGCGGCGAGCGCGCGGCGATCACCAGCAGAAGACGGACAGCTCGCGCGCGTGTGCGTGTGTGTGTGCATGTGTGCGTGCGTGTGTACGTACTGCGGCGAGCGCGCGGCGATCACCAGCAGAAGACGGACAGCTCGCGCGCGTGTGCGTGTGTGTGTGCATGTGTGTGCATGTGTGCGTGCGTGTGTACGTATTGCGGCGAGCGCGCGGCGATCACCAGCAGAAGACGGACAGCTCGCGCGCGTGTGCGTGTGTGTGTGCATGTGTGTGCATGTGTGCGTGCGTGTGTACGTACTGCGGCGAGCGCGCGGCGATCACCAGCAGAAGACGGACAGCTCGCGCGCGTGTGCGTGTGTGTGTGCATGTGTGTGCATGTGTGCGTGCGTGTGTACGTACTGCGGCGAGCGCGCGGCGATCACCAGCAGAAGACGGACAGCTCGCGCGCGTGTGCGTGTGTGTGTGCATATGTGTGCATGTGTGCGTGCGTGTGTACGTACTGCGGCGAGCGCGCGGCGATCACCAGCAGAAGACGGACAGCTCGCGCGCGTGTGCGTGTGTGTGTGCATGTGTGCGTGCGTGTGTACGTACTGCGGCGAGCGCGCGGCGATCACCAGCAAAAGACGGACAGCTCGCGCGCGTGTGCGTGTGTGTGTGCATGTGTGTGCATGTGTGCGTGCGTGTGTACGTACTGCGGCGAGCGCGCGGCGATCACCAGCAGAAGACGGACAGCTCGCGCGCGTGTGCGTGTGTGTGTGCATGTGTGTGCATGTGTGCGTGCGTGTGTACGTACTGCGGCGAGCGCGCGGCGATCACCAGCAGAAGACGGACAGCTCGCGCGCGTGTGCGTGTGTGTGTGCATGTGTGTGCATGTGTGCGTGCGTGTGTACGTACTGCGGCGAGCGCGCGGCGATCACCAGCAGAAGACGGACAGCTCGCGCGCGTGTGCGTGTGTGTGTGCATGTGTGTGCATGTGTGCGTGCGTGTGTACGTACTGCGGCGAGCGCGCGGCGATCACCAGCAGAAGACGGACAGCTCGCGCGCGTGTGCGTGTGTGTGTGCATGTGTGCGTGCGTGTGTACGTACTGCGGCGAGCGCGCGGCGATCACCAGCAGAAGACGGACAGCTCGCGCGCGTGTGCGTGTGTGTGTGCATGTGTGTGCATGTGTGCGTGCGTGTGTACGTACTGCGGCGAGCGCGCGGCGATCACCAGCAGAAGACGGACAGCTCGCGCGCGTGTGCGTGTGTGTGTGCATGTGTGCGTGCGTGTGTACGTACTGCGGCGAGCGTGCGGCGATCACCAGCAGAAGACGGACAGCTCGCGCGCGTGTGCGTGTGTGTGTGCATGTGTGTGCATGTGTGCGTGCGTGTGTACGTACTGCGGCGAGCGCGCGGCGATCACCAGCAGAAGACGGACAGCTCGCGCGCGTGTGCGTGTGTGTGTGCATGTGTGTGCATGTGTGCGTGCGTGTGTACGTACTGCGGCGAGCGCGCGGCGATCACCAGCAGAAGACGGACATCTCGCGCGCGTGTGCGTGTGTGTGCATGTGTGTGCATGTGTGCGTGCGTGTGTACGTACTGCGGCGAGCGCGCGGCGATCACCAGCAGAAGACGGACAGCTCGCGCGCGTGTGCGTGTGTGTGTGCATGTGTGCGTGCGTGTGTACGTACTGCGGCGAGCGCGCGGCGATCACCAGCAGAAGACGGACAGCTCGCGCGCGTGTGCGTGTGTGTGTGCATGTGTGTGCATGTGTGCGTGCGTGTGTACGTACTGCGGCGAGCGCGCGGCGATCACCAGCAGAAGACGGACAGCTCGCGCGCGTGTGCGTGTGCGTGTGTGTGTGCATGTGTGCGTGCGTGTGTACGTACTGCGGCGAGCGCGCGGCGATCACCAGCAGAAGACGGACAGCTCGCGCGCGTGTGCGTGTGTGTGTGCATGTGTGCGTGCGTGTGTACGTACTGCGGCGAGCGCGCGGCGATCACCAGCAGAAGACGGACAGCTCGCGCGCGTGTGCGTGTGTGTGTGCATGTGTGCGTGCGTGTGTACGTACTGCGGCGAGCGTGCGGCGATCACCAGCAGAAGACGGACAGCTCGCGCGCGTGTGCGTGTGTGTGTGCATGTGTGTGCATGTGTGCGTGCGTGTGTACGTACTGCGGCGAGCGCGCGGCGATCACCAGCAGAAGACGGACAGCTCGCGCGCGTGTGCGTGTGTGTGTGCATGTGTGTGCATGTGTGCGTGCGTGTGTACGTACTGCGGCGAGCGCGCGGCGATCACCAGCAGAAGACGGACAGCTCGCGCGCGTGTGCGTGTGTGTGTGCATGTGTGTGCGTGTGTACGTACTGCGGCGAGCGCGCGGCGATCACCAGCAGAAGACGGACAGCTCGCGCGCGTGTGCGTGTGTGTGTGCATGTGTGCGTGCGTGTGTACGTACTGCGGCGAGCGCGCGGCGATCACCAGCAGAAGACGGACAGCTCGCGCGCGTGTGCGTGTGTGTGTGCATGTGTGTGCATGTGTGCGTGCGTGTGTACGTACTGCGGCGAGCGCGCGGCGATCACCAGCAGAAGACGGACAGCTCGCGCGCGTGTGCGTGTGTGTGTGCATGTGTGCGTGCGTGTGTACGTACTGCGGCGAGCGCGCGGCGATCACCAGCAGAAGACGGACAGCTCGCGCGCGTGTGCGTGTGTGTGTGCATGTGTGCGTGCGTGTGTACGTACTGCGGCGAGCGCGCGGCGATCACCAGCAGAAGACGGACAGCTCGCGCGCGTGTGCGTGTGTGTGTGCATGTGTGCGTGCGTGTGTACGTACTGCGGCGAGCGCGCGGCGATCACCAGCAGAAGACGGACAGCTCGCGCGCGTGTGCGTGTGTGTGTGCATGTGTGTGCATGTGTGCGTGCGTGTGTACGTACTGCGGCGAGCGCGCGGCGATCACCAGCAGAAGACGGACAGCTCGCGCGCGTGTGCGTGTGTGTGTGCATGTGTGTGCATGTGTGCGTGCGTGTGTACGTACTGCGGCGAGCGCGCGGCGATCACCAGCAGAAGACGGACAGCTCGCGCGCGTGTGCGTGTGTGTGTGCATGTGTGTGCGTGTGTACGTACTACGGCGAGCGCGCGGCGATCACCAGCAGAAGACGGACAGCTCGCGCGCGTGTGCGTGTGTGTGTGCATGTGTGTGCGTGTGTACGTACTGCGGCGAGCGCGCGGCGATCACCAGCAGAAGACGGACAGCTCGCGCGCGTGTGCGTGTGTGTGTGCATGTGTGTGCGTGTGTACGTACTGCGGCGAGCGCGCGGCGATCACCAGCAGAAGACGGACAGCTCGCGCGCGTGTGCGTGTGTGTGTGCATGTGTGTGCGTGTGTACGTACTGCGGCGAGCGCGCGGCGATCACCAGCAGAAGACGGACAGCTCGCCGCCGTGCGCCGCGCCCACCGCGCGCCACGACCGCACGCCGCCGCCCACCTTCAACTGCAACCACACATCACTTACTGAACTTACTGTCCTCACAGTTTTTTTCAAAATTTTGACATAATTTAGTATAAATTTTGTAATATTATGTTTCATTAAGAAAAAATGAAATCACATTTCACCTGCATATAATAGATGCGATTTATTAGTATATTTATAAGAAATAAAACTGGACCTGACAAGGAACCCTGCGGAAAACTGTCGTCAGAAAGAATCTAATAATGTTGTATCAATAAAATTAGTGGCGGGAACTTAAACCCGGCGCATTGCTTCACTTGTTTTATTGTATAAATAATGGTATGAAGTAGATTTTGATATGTAAATATGGTGCGATTGTTCGTATTAAATGTCTGCGCATGTGAACTATTAGTGGAAACGATGAAACAAGTGCTTCGATGGTGATTGGTGATGTGAAGCTCAAGATAATGTGTTTGCTTAGGTGCCTGCCTGGAGATACTGTTGTCATTGACTGCCTATTGGCGCAAGCTGCAGTGTTAAATCTTCCAAAAATTACGCAATATGACGCTAAAACATATTGTGAAGAAGTTTTTAAGCAAATTTTTATAAAGAATAATTTCTTATTACCATTAAAAAACTATTTAGAGGATATTCTAGTTGTTACCCTAAACTTATGAATTCCATTAGTCCCTTCAAAAGGATAAAGTAAATAAACTTTAACGAAGGGTAAATTTTTTTTTTACAACCAACTTAATATAAATAAAATGAGAAAATCGTCAAAGTCGTTGTGTGCTATGTGCACCGACTTTAGAAATTATTTTAAGGTTTGTTCTTGATGTGAGTTTTTTTTTAATTTTAATTATTAATCTCAATAAGACATTAAAGTTAAATTATACTCTACCCTCGTATGCGACTAATGTTAATTAATAAGCGGCACTGCATTTTTCGTTCGTCGTTAATTAAATTATACTATACATAATTTATTTAAATTATTATGTATAGTAAATTATTAAATTATTCGTTATCCTTTTCAGTCCTGCGCATAACGCACCGACCACGAGTTATATTATGGTATCGTTTAAATTTAAAGGAACGATGCAAAACATAATTTTAGTTCAAGTCTAGAGGTTCGAACGGGATACGGGGCGGCGGCGAAATGCGCGCGCATATAACGCGTTCCATTCAACCAGGCTCAATGGCCGTCATATTATCCGACGCCCATTCAAAGTCTGCGAACACAGTCTAACGCCTTTGTGAGGTGCTTTGATGTTCTGGTATTTTGTTAGCTTTGTGTGAGCTACTTAGTTTTACATATGTTTTTATTTATTTATTGTGGGCTTTTTTAAGGCATTCAGCCAAAAATAACATTTCCAAACACATGTAAAATTTTTGCAAAAATTTTAACGTCCGCAACGCAAGAGTCTACGTGTAACGATGGTAAATATCTAGAGGTTTTCATAATCATCAGAGCATTTGTTTCACCGTTTCAAATTGTTCACATATTATTTAGACATTATTATTTCAATCGCTCGACACATACATAAAACGTATCAAACTACTTACTATGCTATACTAATATTTCATTATTTCAACGATAATACAGATATAACAGTACACAAGCAGCGATCTGAATGCGGTTAAGTTCCCGCCAAAAAAGTAAAGTACGCAAACTTTGGGCACAGCGTTTATATGCGCAATAAAGTTTTTTTTTATTTAATGTAATTGATGGCTCCGTGGCGCAGTGGCTTAGCATTGAGTTGCGACGCTGAGGGTCGCGGGTTCTAATCCCGCACGGAATAAGTGTGGGAATTAATTTTTATAAAAAAAAAAACAATAAACTAATCCAGTTGTAATCATTCCCCATGAAAGTTCGGTAGCGCAAGCGTTTAGCTAGATAGTGGTAATAATATGTCCTCATATGGAAAGTATTGTTAATTTAAAACAGTGGTTGACATCTATTAAAAACTTCATAGTCATGATGTGTGAAGTTATCTATACATATTACATAATATAAATAAAATTGAAGTGTTTGTTTGTATTACTGTTATACCTGGCTTCTTTTAAGCTCAAGGGGTTATATTTATGATATAAATAACCATTTTTAAATTATTTGTCTGTCCATTTGCGCGGACTAATCCTCGGAACAGCTGAAGCTGATTGTGATGAAACTTTACCAAGAGATACATAGCAATGCCAGGAATGCCAGGAAATCTACGCTATATTTTATTCGAAAAACTTAGATTTTTTTTGAAAATATGAAAAATTCATAACTTAAATTGTCTTGGACTATTTCAAATCTTAATAACGCTACATTAGTGCAGTGGTGGTGTAAGTTTTCTTATATTCCATGGGTCTAAGAGCAACCAATACAACATACGCATCATCCCGTGGGTGTCGTAAGAGGCGACAGAGATAGGTAGCAGCGTCTTCCTAATAACAACTAAAAATAAAAAATTACTACGGCTGCTAAGCCGCTTGCCAAGCGTGGCAACTATGGCAAATATCCCCTCCATGAGGCAATATATGGGGGAGACCTATGTTCAGCAGTGGAGGGTAACGGGAATACATTCTATCCAGGCAAAGTCGGTGCGGATTGTTAATCACATCATAAAGTGCATACGCCGGGCGAGGGCCCGTATGAAGGTGCGATAAGCCGCTGATAATAGCGCGGGAGGCGACGCGACGCGACGCCACACACGAAGCGGAAGAGGCCATTCAACAACAATTCAATTTACAACATTACACTATAAGGTTTATGTTAAACACATCAAAGCGATCGCGGATGTCCATCGTTAATTCAATTAAGTAGTTTAGAATACATATGGGGAGAAAGTACTCGGCTCTAACATATTTTTTAGTGATTGTAACGCAATTTATTTTTCTTGAATATGGCTGACACAGTAGCACACAGTCCACCTGGTAAGTGGTACGCGCCTGGTAAGTGGATGCTGTGGCCCATAAACATCTACATCTATTCTCAATTAAAAATTAAAATGCAATAATTTCCAATAAAAAGGGTCTCCGGTTCTCTACATACACCATAAGAAACACAGCAGCATTAAGCTGCTATTTTATGCTGGTATTTTGTGAGAGCGTCATCTTTCCTCAGTCAAGCCGAGCTGCACGTAACATTTCTAGAGTATATGTATGTGTAATGGTTTAAATATGTGCGTGTATGTACCAAGACTATGCTGAGCTGGGTACAGTTGGGTATCTTTTTAGTAACCATTTACCAAATTAATATGTTATTATTGTTAGCAAATTGCCATAATGTGTTACTAAATAAACATATTTTTGTTTCTTTCTTTCTTCTGGAGGTTTTGCAAATTTTTAAAGGAATAGGTATACTATACTACTACGAGTACTTATAATATTCTGAGGTACCATTAAAAGTTAAAACCTCAACTAGATCCGATGACAAATTTGAAGTCAATTGACGGTTCCGTGGCACAGTAGTTTGGCAATGAGTTGCAGCGCCAAGGGCCGCGGGTTCGAATCTTGCACGGAACAAGTATTTGTATGGCCTGGATATTTGTCCTTAAAGTCCCCTGCCCCCGCGATGCAGGCATAAATCCTAACATAACTTTTTAAAGAGAAAAAACATTGTAAAATAAGTGCGTGTTGCGTAAGAAGTCAATAACATAGCTTTAATGTTGTGTTTTGCTATCTAGCTTATTATAATCGCAATGAAAATGTAACAAAAACTAAACTACCTAGTTAGAAAAATTATTGCAATCTCTATTGATGGTCCTTTAATAAATGAGCGTGTAACCAATATCTTCGCACTAATAACCCAATCATCAGTCAGACATTACATCTCTTCTCTTATGCATTCAAGCATAAATCTTTGAATAACATCTAGGCTTGTAATAAATAAAACTGGCTTGCTGAGCTGAATCTAGTACGTAAAGTACTTGTACATGCTTATTTGCGGTTAGCTCAATGAGCAATAGGCGGTTTGACTTTAATCACATTACAATTACTCACTTTAAACCAGAGCTAGTGAAAGGGAAAAATAATTATTTTCTTATAAAGTAACCACTAATCTAATCAGAACGCTTGGAACTAGTGAATATGTAAGACATTTTCCAGGTCAAAGAACTGTGAGAAGTGTATATGGACCAAAGTGATTAAGAGGGCATTATTCATAATGCCCAGACAGTTTCAAAAATGTCACTATGTGTAAGTAATATGTTAAAAAACCTATTGAAATAATTAACATAACCGGGCTTTATGAATAAAGTCCGTTACTTATTGGGCAGACTGATAAAAATATAGGTTACATTAGCTTTTATGAGCGGGCAATGTGTTAAATGAAGTTTAAATTAGTATTAATTACGTGGTCCGATTTGACTTATCATTATTCATAGTGCTCGGGCATTGTAAATAAAGAAGTATGCTATGGAACAAGTGACCAACCAGGACACTAGGTTCAGGAAACATAGATAAGATGGACATAGTACTTTGTGTCCGTATGTCGCTCTCACTAAGTTGAAAAGAGTAAAACAATTATAGGTGTTTAAATATGTGCATAAGTTTTCCGCGAATGAATCCATAAATATGCTTTTTTTAATGTGTGTAGGAGTGCATCGCGAGTTCTAGGCGTGGGAGCGGCGAGCCGCATGTGCACCGCTCATTATGCGCACACATGTACCATTAGGGAGGGGCACGACACTGCTATCATATATATCGATATCGATAAAGTTACTCAAAATGCAAATTGACACCCTGTGCTCTGCGAGTTAGTTTTAAAATATACATTTTTGTTGAAGAACAACAATGTGAAAAAATCATAAACATGAACGAAACAGTGGTTCAAAAAATCAGGGCTAGTATATATTTCTTTTCATAAGCTTAGGCATCATGTCGTATCTTAGTGAAGTGTATATTTAGTTATGTGAACAAAGAATCTGTAAAAGCTTTCTAGGTTCACAAGTTAAGTGGTTATCAGCAAGATGCTGCTGCCCATCTCATGTTTCGTTGTCCCTCTGTTGCCTCTTATAACACCCTCGGGACGATGTGGGGTAGTGGCTATTCTTACTCCGACACGAAACGGTGTAGCACGGCTCTACCATGTAAAAATGTATGCACAAGATAAATGTATAGCATGCACAAAAATGAATATATAAATTCGATAATTCCGTCCTAAATTATTTCCTGCTCTAAACAAAGTTTCACTTCATAACGACTGCTGCGTAACACGTGTACACCGAGAGGCCGGGATACGTTAAAGTTGCGACATGTCGCCTAATCTCTGCAAGTGATTAACCGATAGCGTCTAAAACGACGTACCTTGTCTTGTTTACCGAACAGCTTTGTTTCATGCTTCCCTAACGGTGAAAGTCGTAAATTATGTGGAACCTACTATCTGGATTAAGAATGTGTTGAGGTGTTTTATTTCAAAAGATAAGCAATGTTTAGGCACTTCTACCGCCGCCGACGAGTAAGCGATTATTTTCTAACGACTATTTTCTCGCTCAAGAGGCGGACAATAGATATAGATCCTGGGTCAATAAAAGAGATGCACATTATATATTAATAGTTGATCGCTAGCTGTTCACAGTTCACACTGCCGGCGTGAACTCTCTCCCTACTAGTTTGTCGCAGCGACAAGGTCTATCAAAGATAAAACTCGCTCAGCGATGTTCGTTTGGCGGTCAGAACTCACGGTAAGTTGCAACTGCGGTGTGCTGGGTAGACATCTACATTTATCCTCAATTAAGAATCAACACGTAAAATGCGTTATCATACCTGAGGACTAAGATAAAATGCCTTTTATTCAGTAAAATGGGTATCACGTTCTCTACACTCAACATACGACACACAGCGGCATTGAGCTGCTATTTTACACTGGTAATGTTGAAATAAATGCCATAAGTTGAACTAAGGTTATTTGCATGCCATACATAAAAAAACATTTTTAAATTTTTTGTCTGCCTGGCTAATCTTCGAAATAGCTGAACCCTTTCTACTGGACACGAAGCATGCCATCTTAGTCCTCATGTGTGATAATATAAAATTAAAAATTTTGTACAGCCGACTTCAATATAAGTTATTAAGAATAACTCAAAAACTATTGGTCTGACCTTGGTCAAATTCATATGGGACCACACGAGAAGTACCAGCTTTCAAATAAAAAAAGAAATCGGTTCACCCAGTAAAAAATTATGAGGTAACACACATTAAAAAAAACATACAGTCGAATTGAGTACCGTCTCCTTTTTGAAAGTGCAGAAAACGCATCTGCATTTCGATTTTTAATCGAGGATAATTGTAGATGTTTATGGGCCACAGCATCCACTTACCATCAAGTGGACTGTACGCTTGTTTGTCACCCTTATTCTATAACAAAATATGATAATACAATGCTATTTGTATGTGTATAGATTTCTAAACTAAAGATCTTATGACATTTATTTTTATTTCCTCTGATTCAAGGAAGATGATCCACTTTAAAACCTAGTAATGAAAGTTTTATCATATTTACAGAAATCTAATGTTCAATATTAATAAACTTCAAAATTGTTGGTTCATTAACCCCACGTGTTGTTAGTGAAGAAGGTAAAGCCAAGCGACGATAACATATTTGATATTTGATAAAATTTCTACATAAAAAAAGAAATTTGCGGCGGCCATCTTGTCCTGTAGATGTCGTTGAACTAGACAGTCGAGAGGTTAATTCATTAGATGAAAACTGTATCTATTGAAACTTAGATCACCCACGGCAAATTTTCTACATAGTAGTATCGCGTAAGTTATAATGTCCTCCAGACCGAATTTCAGTCACGCATCTGCGCAGGAAAGGATTATACTGCAACAGTACGTAGCGAGTGCACAAGTGCACTCTCTATTCTCTTACTCTCATAATCCAATGGGACGACTATTTGACACGACTAAACTCTGACTTCGGGCTGCTAAGAATTTCCTGTATAACACAATAACTATTTCCAATTTGTTTTGTGCAACATTATATAATATGATTGTAAGCTGTTCTTTTTTCAAAAAAAAAATTCGCTGCGTTTCTTGCTGGTTCTTCAAAGAAAGTTTTATATTTAAAGGTTTTAAAAAAAGAATAGAGGTATTTTCCGAATCAGTCGTAAATTAAACATACGACTCATAAGAATGACTTTCAATAAGTATTTTTTATATTCTATGTTGAATTAAATGTTTCTATTTTTAATGATCAGTGGTCGCCACGACCACTAGAACGACGATGCAGTCACGTAAGCATATGCAGGAAAGATCAGATCATTAATTGACAAATGATGGACAAAGTACAAACGTTAAAAATAGAAGTTACAATTTGTATTCACAGTACATACCTATTTGAGATAATAAATCCATCTATACATATAAATAAAATTGAAGTATCTGTCTGTTATATCGAAATAGCTGCATTATTGGGCTGAGGGGGTTATTTATATGCCATTTGTCTCTCTGTCGATACGGGCTAACCTTCGGAATGGCTGAAGCGAATGTAATAACACTCCAGGGACAGATAGTGCAATGTTAAGAATGATCAAGCCTAGATATATTTTATACGAAAAACTTAAAAATTATTGAAACAAATAGTGGACTAGCCTAAGTCTAAATAACGCCACATTAATAGATCCTAACCAGGGGAAGGTTAAGCGGGTCGCTAGTAGTAGGGACATATAGGTAAATAAAATTGCAGTGTCTGCTGTAATACTGAAGTAACTGGCTTCAATTAAGGTCAGGGGGTTATTTGCATGCTATTAAGACATAAATAACCATTTTTTAACAATGATTTGTTTCTATTTACACGAATAAGTACTTGACTACTTTTACAGATATATATCTATACAAATAAATAAAATTGAAGTGTCTGTTTGTAATATCAAAATAACAGCTTTTTACTAAATACATATGAAAGTGTATACGGTAGGTACTTAAAACAAAAACACAATTTTTAAAATTTTTGTCTGTCTGTCTGTCCGTCTGTCTGTCTGTTTGTTCCGGAAGTGTAAAGTCTAATCTCTGAAGGTACTGGACGAATTTCGACGGGACTTTCCCTAGCAGATCGCTGATGTTACGAGGCTACTTTTATTTTAGAAAAACAATTAGGGTTCTGCGCAAAGAAATTAAAACCATAAATTTTAATTTCTTTGAAATTTTTATTTTTATTGAACAGGTAGAGTGCAACGCCAAGGGTGATCTATGCTATATTTTATCCGAAAATCTTGGGGATTTAGATCAAACAAATAGTTTTTGGTTATCATAAATCTAAGTAACTCCACATTGGAAACCCAGGGAAGGCCGGGCAGGTTGCTAGTCTCACATAAAAAAGTATGCTATTAGTATAAACCAGTCAACGATGGGTCGCGGCGCAATAATCTAATTATATTATGGTATGTAAATCCAAGCCGGGTTGTTTCTTCGCGAGCACCAGCAAATGGCATTCCTTGGCATATTAATGGTCAAACTAGACCAGTCTTAGCACTCGCTAGACGTGTGCGGCATTGCAATACGGTTTTTCTCCTAGGCTAGGCGTGGTCAGTTTATTTGGTTTCGTTTTGCATTAGCAATTGATATTTATAATTTTATGTTATAACGCTAGTTATAACGTGACGGTTTCGCGTTTTTATAGAATAAGGATGACAAACGCCTGATTGTAAGTTGATGCTGTGACCCATAGATATCTACATCTATCCTCAATTAAGAATCAAAATGTATATGCATTGTCACCCTTGACAAAAAACCTCACAGAAACGATATTTTGCGTGTTACTTTTTTGATTCCTTGCCCTTAGATTTTAATTTAATTTATTGCGTGACCATGGATACAGAGTTATTCAGTCGAAATATTAAAAGTTCAGCTTAGTTTGATGTGTATTTTATACACAAAATTTTATAATTATTTACAATATGTTGATGCATTATATTGCATCAACATATTGTAATTGTAATTTTTGAAAAATTTTGGCGACAGCTTAACCCACCGGACAGTTGAAGACGATTGTATCTCAAGCTGCCCAAGCGGATAAAAAAAACTTGAGAGTTATTATACACTTGTTTTGAAACGTTTCCATTAATAGTTCACATGCGCAGACATTTAATACACAAAATCGCACCAATTTTACGTATCCAAAATCTACACATATATTTTATTATATTATATTATTATTATTATATTATAAAGCGGAAAGATTTGTTTGTTTGTTTGTTTGTTTGAATTGAATAGGCTCCGAAACTACTGGACCGATTTGAAAAATTCTTTCACCATTAGAATCCTACATTATCCTTGATGAATATAGGTGATATTTCAAAAAGTTACGAATCCGTATGAAAACTTCGTTAATGTAACCTAAAATGTAAAAAAAAAAATACAAAAACAAATCCTTATATCGCGTATGGTGCGGAAACAATTGCTACAGTTTTATAGAGGATATCAATATCTACAAAAAGACCGCGATATCGTATGTCTAACTATTACAGTTATGTCACAATAACTACTTTTTCATGTTAAAATATGCAATAGTAACGCCGGTACAAACTAGGCCACATTATTCGTAGGTACCTTGGTATTAATCCTTATCTATACAAATAAATAAAATTGAAGTATCTGTTTGTAATATTAAAATAAAAGCTTTTTACGCGTATATGAAAGTATATAGGGTACTAATAACAAAAAAACAATGTTTAAAATTCTTGTCTGTTTGTTTCGGCTAATCTCCGAAACGGCTGGACCGATTTTGACGGGACTGTCACTGGCAGATCGCTGATGTTATAAGGAGTAGGTAAGTTTTATTTGAGAAAATGAATTAGGGTTGCGCGCAAAAAACTTTAAACCTATGAAATCGTAGTAAATTCCACGACGGCAAAGTCTAGGGGACAGCTAGTCAACTTATAAACCATTATATTATTATAAATGATAGCGGTTATTTTCCCGCCAAAACTCTTTCAGATCGAGAGGTGTCGATGCACTTGTGACATCAACACGACAACTCGTGATAACACTGATTGTTGTTTTTAATACATAAAATCGCACCACTTTAATATATGTCGTATAAATGATGCGCAGAAGCAACATTGGGAACAACATCTGTCGGCGGTCAGGTTCCCGCCAATAGTTTGTAATACCCGATTCCTATATTAAAGAAACGTTTCGTTGTCCATAACGATCCGTTTGTTACATACCGAGAACTATTCATTCAGCAACTTAGGATGACTGAACTGAAAACACTTCAATAAAGAAAACAAAGCGTTTTAAAATATAGAAACCCGGCACATACGAGTAAGTAAGATCGAGGTGTTACCTGCTGCATTTTGTCGAAGTCGAGCGCGGGCCGATGGCGACGTGGCGGCGGCAGCGCCACGCGACGACGCCGAGGCGATGCGCTTCCCTCCCCGCTCCCCGCGCCGCTGCCCGCGCCGCAGCCCACTCCACTACCCGCCCCGCTGCCCGCCACTGCTATAGTACCCGCCCCGCCAGCACGCCGTGGCTTGAGCGCCTCGAGCGGGGGCGACGTGCGGAAACGAACTGGGGTTTCAACCTGGAAGGGACACGGATTTTTCTCTATATTGTGATAAAGACCAAATTTCGGTCAAGGTAGCCCGTCACAACGGAGAGTAGTCATCCCGGAATTTCCCGGAAGATGCGCGAATTATTTTTTGGCTCATATCTAGTTTGCACGTTACTCAACATAAAATTCATTTTACTATAATATGCAATTTCGTTACAAAAATTCGCTTCCATTCCGTACCGCGGCAATGTAAATTGAGCCTTACATAATATACAAATCCGTAAGTTTTGTAAATAACGTCTCAACGAAGACTAACCATCTGCATTCTGCAGAGAACAGTATTAGTTAGCGCATGAGTAATTACTCTGTGATTATAGTGCACGTTCTCACTCACTCACATTGTCCTATGGGACGGCAATTCTACACGACCAGAGTGAAATCGGGTTACTTGCTTTCCGAAGCACGGGTGTGAAACACCGCGAACTTCCTGACTGACTCCAGCTATTGCAAAATTTCTTTACAGAAAAATTCAGCTGATTTCTTTGACCCGACCCGGAGTCCCAACAGTCACGTCCCGGTGGCGTGGTGGCTAAACGTTTGTCTGCTGATTCCAGACAGCACAACTGATCCGTTATCCATTACAGCCTATAAAAGTCCACTGAACATAGGCTTCCCTCATAACAGTATGGTGCACAGACAACTTATATTTGCAAAACACTTCCACAATCAAGGAAGTAATTCCGATATTCGGACTTTCTCGAGCGCATGAAGAAGTAGAAAAAGAAGATGGGCTGCAGAAGCCACTTGTTATCAGGTGGACTGTTAAATCGTTTATCACACATTTAAAAAAGTTGCCATGAAAAACTGGATACGACAAAAAACTGGGAAGAGTTGCCTGCATCCAGAGAAGCCTTTGAAAAACAACAGGATAAAAATAGACTTTTTTATAGAATAAAAAAAACCGGCCAAGTGCGAGTCGAACTAGCGCACCGAGGGTTCCGAACAAATCCGGAGGTATATAAGTATAAAAATATTAAAAATATTTTTATTATATGATGTAACAAAAAATTTATGCTTTTCGCAATTTTTCCTTTATCTGTGCTGTAATACGTTGCTTCGTACCAAATTTTAAGATTCTGAGTTCACGGGAAGTACCCCGTAAGTTTTGATTCCCTTGCGAATGTCGAAAATTTGCGGCATAAATGGCTGTATCTTTTGATCGCGTTGGCTTAGAAGTTTGATTTTTTCACAGCTTCAAGGGACAGTAGATTTGAGTATTTGATATGAATTTCAGCTTGATACCTCCACACGTTCCTGAGAAAAATGGTCTTGACAGACAGACAGACAGACGGACAACAAAGTGATCCTATAAGGGTTCCGTTTTTTCCTTTTGAGGTACAGAACCCTAAAAAGACAAACGAGCACCCAGTTCACCTGATGGTAAGTGGATGCTGTGGCCCATAGACATCCCCAACCATCCTCGACCAAGAACCAAAATGCAGATGCGTTGTCACCCCTGAGCACTATGCTGCAATGCCTCATCTCCAGTAAAAATACGAAACACAACAGCGTTAAGCTGCTATTTTAAGCTGGTATTCTGCCACGTATACTTGAATATAATCATTGTATATCTTGAATATATCAGATAAACGAAAAAAAAAAACGAAACGAAAAATGTTTTTTTACTTATGTGCTTCCTGCAAAAGCTCAGTCAGCCATGACAATTATGGCAAATTCTCCCAACGACCGTGGGAAGGTCTCATATACGGTATGCGGATACCACAGGCCAGGCAGGGCACTTGCATCGAACGAGAGCAAACAGAGTTAAATTCCTGGTGCCGGCGTCTGTGGAGCAGCATCGTTAAACGATGTTCCCTTTTGTAAATGTTCTAAATACTGACGTGTTATTATTAGTTTTTAAAGAATTTTCCTTAGCCAAATAAAACGAGCTGTAAATACATTCTTTAAATTTTGAAACAAGGTACCTTGTAGACTCGTGTGAAATGTAGCTTGACGTTATCCATAGAATCGATAAAAGTGAACCTTGTATTAAACTTTCTTTAACCAACTTCGAAAAGAAAGGTTCTCTGTTTCTCTCGTATGTTTAGTGCACAGTTTAGTTATTATGTGCGTGACTTCAAAAACTACACAACCGATGTTTATGATAATTTCACTGTTCTTTTTAATCTAAGTTGGTTCACATCAAAAACTACTTCAAGAAAGTTATAAAAGATTTTACCACTTTTTTATTAATCGCTTTTGTGTATTCCGTCTGTTCGGGTCGATTTTGAACTATGAGTTAGTGATTTGAAATTTTGAACTTAGCTTAGAATTGGATGACAATGTAAGAAGATGAATTACAGTAGTCGAATGGCGAAATCGAACCCACGACTTTCTAAGTTTGCAATCCGTACCCTTAACCGTTAGGATATAGTCGCAATGTGCGAGTTTCGTTGAATGTGACACGACAGTTATATGACAAATAAAAACTGAATGTTTGAAGTTGGTAATATATGAAAAGTAATGACTAATGAAATAGAACTAATGAAGTTACATCTAATAAAGTGAGAACAATTTTTTATAGAATAAGGATAAAACGCGAGCACACAGTCTACTGATAGTAAGAGGATGTTGTGGCCTATACACATCTACATTTATCTGCCGACTTCCAAAAAGGAGCCGGTACTCAATTCGACTGTATGTTTTTTTTTTCTCGTTTTTTTTTTTTTTTTATGTGTGTTACCTCAGAACTTTTTTCTGGGTGAACCGATTTCGATGATTCTTTTTTTATTTGAAAGCTGGTACTTCTCGTGTGGTCCCATATGAATTTGATCAAGGTCAGACCAATAGTTTTTAAGTTATTCTTAAATAACTTATATTGAAGTCGGCTGTACAAAATTTTTAATTTTAAATTATCCTCGATAAAAATTAAATGCAGATGCGTTGTCACCCGTGAGAACTAAGATCGTTACCAGTAAAAAGGGTCTTCGGTTCTTTACACTTAACATACGAAACACAGTATCATTAAGCTGCTATTTCATGCTGTTATTCTATGAAAGCGAGGTCTTACCGCGGTTAAGCCGACCTCTTACAGCAATCAAAATAAAGTTGCAGTGGCTCTACGACGTATCCATTTGTCCACTTCAGCCTTCAAAAGTCCACTGCTGAACATAGGCCTCTCCCATAGATTGTCTCATAGAGGGGACTTTGCTATAGTTGCCACGCTTCGCTGGCGGGGCGGCAACCGCAGTTTTTTATTATTTTGAGTTGTTACTAGGAAGATGCTGCTACCCATCGCCTGTTCCACACCCACGGGACGATATTTTTATCCAGCCACTACACACGATCACTACAACGTTCTAGCTTAATGAAAAATGAAACAATAAGTGGAAGAAATGTGGTTGAGGGAAATGGGGTCAGGGCGAACGGAATGTTGGTACCTTGGTGTCATCGTCGTCGGAAGAAGGTGGGCGTGCAGCCAGTTCGTCTGCGTCGAGGTAGGGCTGCGCCGGCCAGCGCCGCTTCTCGGGCGCGGCGCGCGCGGGCGACGAGGCGCCGCGCCGCCGCCCCTCCGCACGCGCCGCTCCCGCCCCCGCGCCCGCCGCTGCTCCTGCGCCGCTCGGCCCGCCGTTGATCACCTGCACCACAACATTTTTTTATAGAATACAAGTGATAAACTAGAATTTTGGCGGAAACTCAACTGTCGACGTTTTACCTATCGTAGATGTTGATATATAAAAATGATGCGATTTAGTGTATTGTCTGCGCTTGTCAACTATTAGTGGAAACGACGAAACAATTAATTCGATGTCGATATACACCTACCTCAAGTTATTAAGTGGCGAAGCTTGCGAAGTCACTTATTGATTTCACGATGTCTGTCCGTCTGTCCGTCTGTCCCACGATTATCTCGAGAACGGTTTTGAATTTTCAAATTCTGTTTTCAGCAATCGATTACTGATCACCCAGGCATCTGAACCTCCTATTTTGAAACTGATTGATCAACGGCAACCGTTAGAAACCGCTACAAAGCTGATGGCTTCGCCACTTTGCTATGCTGTTAGCTTGCTAGGTTTATTTTGTTCGCTTAGGTGCTGTCAAAGAGACACGTCAACACGACGTTCTATGTTTTCTCTCTTCCTTTTTGTACTTCTACATAAAAGGACGTGCTATCTATTAAACGATACATTTATCAAGTTCGTATTATTTTGAATTTCTAAATAAAACGTAAAACATATATGAGTTCTTGATCAAAGAACAAAAAGGGTAACACACAAGCGCATAGTCCACTTGATGTTAAGTGGATGCTGTGGCCCATAAACATCTATACATTTTATCCACGATTAAGAATCAAAATGCAGTTGCGTTGTTACCCCTGAGGACTAAGTTGGAATGCCTCGTTTCCAGTAAAAAGGGTCTGCATTTCAGGCTAGCAATTGGACATACCCTACTGCAACCTGAGCCTTTAGCACTAGTTAATGACTAACGTCTTCGTATCTTTGTCCTCCAGACCGAATTTCGGTCATGGCGGCCAGTCTCAACAGAGAGTAGCCAACTGCACAGCACAGGATTATATTATCCAAGTGTGTGCACAAGCACAAATTCATTCTACACCCTAACTCTTATAGTCCAATTTGATGGTAATTACGAATGTTCGACATTTTTACAGAAGGTTGAAACACCGCCTTTCTGTTTCCGGACTGCTAATGAGAATCCCTTGAGAGAAAACCCAATAACTATTTACTACAGATATATGGAAATATGAATGGCGTCCCTAGCGGAAGGAAACGGAACTATGTTTTGTTATACAAAGGCAGCGATGGGGATACCATAGAAAACTCATACTCTCGTATCTGAGCTCGCGAGCGTTTATATACAGTTAGGGTTGTCAACTTGTTTATACCAAATAAAATATTTTCGAGACTGTTTACCCCTACACATATAAGTACACGAAGATAGCAAAAATTAAAAATAAATCTATAATATGTATGTTTCAAGTTGTTATTTAAATTTTTTAAAGGAATATATTTTGCTTATCTGATCCTTTTAAGCAGATTGAATCCTTTAAAGCAGCTGCACGTCTTAATCATCCTCTATTGAAATATATCTGGGGGTACGGTAGTGCCCCCGCAAAGTCGAGCGAAAAAGCGGCACGGTGGTACCATCCTTTTCTCGAAGCAGTTCAGGCAGTTCATTGAATACCAGCGTAAAATAGCAGCTTAATGCTGCTGTGTTTCGTATGGTGTGTGTAGAGAACCGGAGACCCTTTTACTGGAAATGAGGCATTCCATCTTAGTCCTCACGGGTGACAACGCATCTGCATTTTGTTTGATGTCGATGTCTATGGGCCACAGCAACCACTTACCATCAGGTGGACTGTGTGCTCGTTTGCCACCCTTATCTTATAAAAAAAGACCATTTTCGACCCCCTATAATTCAGTTCAAAAATTTATTCATGCCCTACTTAAGGGTCCTTCTGTCTAAAGTTATTACGTAATTAGTTAACCTAACAACATCTTATAGTGACCATATCCAATATTAGAAATCTTTTATGTTTTAAATACATAGATTGACTTGGCAATCACACTAAACAATCTAATTGTACTCGTATTACTTGTGAGATACATTGTGTTTTCATGCGATGGCCAAGTCAATCTATTTATTTAAAACATAAAAGATTTTTAATATTGATATATGATATAAGATGCTGTTAGGTTAGCTAATTACGTAATAACTTTAGACAGAAAGACCCTTAAATAGGGACTGAAATTAACCGACTTGGTATTACATGGATCTCACAACTTTTTACGGTAGAAGAACTGACTTGTGAGACTTGGTTTTTTTTTACAAGTTACGTTTTTGATGGCATTAGTTTTGCCTCATAAATTTTTTTAATTATAGTATTTGGGCCAATACCATAATGGGATACTGTAATAGTAGGGTTGGCAACCCTATATACAACACCTTTTTATTCTTATTAATAAAAAAATTGGGCTTCCAGCTCGTAGTAGAATGGCCATGAAAATGGAAAAACATATATAAATATAAAAATTATAAATAAATGTCCATGTAGTATAATAAAACGAATTTATTGATATGGCGTGTATAAGCAATTCTTCAAGTAACTGAGTTAATAAAAAATCAACTATGAAGTATTTTCCTTTATAAAATCGCAGTGAATTACGAACTTATAGTACCGACATCAGGTGGTAACTGCCTACTACAATAATTCATGGATACTCGCAGTCAATTTTAAACAAAGAAGTATACAAACAAACAAACAGTGTAACTAAGTACATATATAGGTACTCCATTAAGTAACTGTTGGTCAAGTAATTAAATCATAAAACATAGTTTTATATATGTATAAAATTACGTTTTTGTCGTGATATGTCGTGATAGCGTTAAAGAATTCATGAGCCCGGGTGTGGATTACGTAAGAGGCGACCATGGGACATGCCAGTACCTGCGATATAACCATCTCGTTTACGCTAGACGTAAAATATCCAGATCATTATCAGACAGCAGCTTTAAAGGTCGCGTCACCAAAGTGGTTGCGTTGACGGCTTCTGCAAAGCGTGACGTGACATGACGTAAATATTCTCATTTGTTTGATACTGGTGGTAAGATAAATAATAATTATTATAAATGGGTATTTAATGATAAATTCGAAAATGAAATAATATTACAATTATTTTTATCACTGCATAATATTATTTAAGTAATATAAATTCTGTTTTGCCGTGAGAATCCGGCGGTCTGCGGAAGTTTCTCGTAGCAACGGAGCTAAATGGACGTGATTTTCTATGGCTATAAAAAGTGTAAAGCCATAAAAGAGTTGTGTAGTTATACAATCAAAGAGATCAATAATTGCTTTGAGGGTTTCAACAGCAACGTTCTGTTGTAGTTTTGAATTTGGAAAGGTTACCTAACGTGAATTATTTTCCATACAACAGCAGAAGCCAGATGCGTTTTAGTGTCCCGTGCTATAAATTTGGTAAAATGGAACACTAACGGAATCATTTCGGTGTCTATCTGTCTGCCACAGCAGTTTTCCTCTAGGAGTGTTTCGCGTAGATAATTGAAATTTGGCACAGATAGGGTTGACCAGGGATGATTGACTATAGGTTCAGGGCAGACAAAATGTTATCTCATCCAACTAGGCGCGACAAACCGTTTTCTTCTTCCGCTCAGTACGATTGTTTATTCTAATTTATAGTTTACTAGCTGACCGGGCAGACGTTGTTCTGACCTTTCCGTCGACCATTTGCTTCCCTAAAAAAACTTCTGAAATTAGCAATAAAAAATTGAGGGTCACTTATCGGGATAAAAACTATCCTATCTCTCAAGTTGGACCAAACTGGACACAGTGTGCAAACTTTCATTGAAATCAGTTCAGTAGTTTAGGAGTTCATCGCGGACAAACAATGTGACACGTAATTTTTATATACAAAGATTATGTATATTTGAATTGTCAGGAATCAAAATGTTGTGTCAATATAAACAATTATAATAACAAATACTTTATATAATTGTGTTTTATCGTATATATTCCTATAATGCAAACTAATTAATTATTATAAGACGGCTCCGTGGCATAGTGGCTTAGCAATGACTTGCAGCGCCTGGGGGCCGCGGGTTCAAACCCTGCAAGGTACAAGTAGTAGGTACTTTGTATAGCCTACTAATAATAGTTGCGGGCCTGGATGTTTCCCTGCGCAATTTATGTCTGTAAACTGTCTCCACAATACAGGAGAAAACCTAAAAAAAAATAAAAAATGCATCCAGTAAGCCTGGCACTCAGGCTGTGTTAAAGACAGGAAGATAAGAATGATTATTGTAAACGGCTATTACGTCTTGCTGAGACATTTTTACGCAAGCTGAGTACTGATGCAGAGGCGCAAAAACGCGGTCGCCTGCGCTATGTCCGGCGGCGCGCAGGAAGGCGGTATAACGGCGCACGCGCAGAAAAACAAGCAGCCTGTGCAACAGGGTTGCAAGCTCGTCTGATCCCAGGTCTTGAGATTTTGTAAATGGGTTTTAAGCAAACTGAACATTCTTTCAAGTACCAACCTTACTTGCTCTATGATTTAGTTGTTGTGGTTGCGATCTGTTGATTCTGATGAGGCTTTCGTGGCCAACTGATTTTTTATAGACTTTTTTTATAGGATAGGGTGACAAACGAGCACACAGTCCACCTGATGGTAAGTGGTTGCTGTGACCCATAGACATCTACATTTATCCTCAATAAAGAATCAAAATGCAGATGCGTCGTCACCCGCGAGGACTAACATAGAATGCCTCTTTTACAGTAAAAAGGGTCTCCGGTTCTCTACGCTGATTATACGAAACACAGCAGCATTATGCAGCTATTTTACGCTGGTATTCTGTGAGAGCGTGGCCCTTCCTGGGGCGAGCCGACCCATTAGTGCTACAACTATACAACTAATATAGCTGCAGCATGGCTCTACCACGTAGATAAAAAAAAGGGAAAAGCAAGAAAATGAGGACAGGAAGAGCTAATCGACTAAAATTAGCACATGTCATAAATCATATAATATATGGGTGACATTAATTTTTTTAAAACATAGCATCTGCGGATGCTTTAAGTGAGAAATATTATTATGTGTTCTGTGTTTTATTTTTATTTTATAGAGCAAGGGTAAATAAGGAGCACACAGTCTACCGGATGGTTAGTGGATACTGTCGCCCATAAATAATACATTTATCCTCGATTAAGAATCAAAATGCAGATGCATTGTCACCCTGGAGGACTGAGATGGAATGCCTCGTTTCCAGTAAAAAGGGTCACCGGTTCCCTACACACACTAAACGAAACATATCAATTTTACGCTGGTATTCTGTGAGAGAGTAGTCCTTCCCCGGTCGTTCAAGAGGGCCCCCTTCGTGCTACAACCATAATATAGCTGCAGCGTGACTCTACCACGTATAAAATATATTAAATATATTATGTAAGTATACAAGATGTGGTCAGTGATATTTCTAAAACGTTGAACTTTCACGGATTATTAAGTTTGATAAAATCGCACTGGATGTACCTCATCGTGGTGATATCCAACTTAGAAAGGAACCGTGTCCAACAGTCTATAATAACTTTTCATTAATTTATTTATTAATTAAAGATTGTCAAAAGCCCACTTCTAAAAATAGGCCTGCCCTATAGATTGAACCATACGGCAATAAATCAAATGAGGGAGTTATACCATAGTTACTACGCTTTGTAGGTGGGTCGGAAACCGCAACTTATTATTATTTTGTGTTGTTATCAGGAAGATGCACCCCATATCATCCCGTGGGTGTTGTAAAAGGCGACAGAGGAGAACAAATCAGGAGATGGACAGCAGCGTCTTCCTAATAACGACTAAAAGTAAAAAAACTGCAGTTTCCAACTCGCTTGACAAACGTTGGCAATTATCCCCCTCATGAGGAAATCCATGGGAGAGGCCTATGTTCTGCAGTGGACTTTAATAGGCTGTAAGGGATATATGACATATATTTTATATACGACAGATTTTCATCCAGCACATCTGCAGTAACACATTAAAGTAATCAGCAAATTAGAAGAAAGAAATCTAAGAAATCTTTGAAACTTCTTTCCAGTCTGTAGATCCGTAATTTTTCATTTGCCGTAATTCTTTCACCTTGACTCTTAAATAAAAATCATTTTTTTTTTGACGTAATTTAATCTCTAGCTGCAGCGGTCTTTTAGTAAATTGGACGGCTGAATTATTTGAACTAAATGTTAATATACTTAGTAAGATAGCTGCAAGTTATTTTAAAAGAAGTTTTAGTTACTTATCAAGGATTAGCTTGAAAGTTTATCCGTTCCTCAATATTAAATTGTAATAAAAACACTGATATTTTTTTTTAAACCAGCATTATAGCATTATAGGTTGTTTTTTGGGTTGCTCTTTACATTACGGTAGAGTGACGTTGATTGTTTTGTTAGTACGAGTATAGAATCGATACTGAAGGGCATTAAATACTTTAAGAAATGTTGATATTGTGACGTAAGATAGATAGCGTGATAAGTGTCATGGCTCCGAGGCGCAGTGGCTTAGCAATGAGTAGCAGAGCTGAGTAGCGCTGGTTCGAATCCCACACGGAACAAGCATTCGTATGGCCTACACATAATTTTTCCGAATCTGTATGTATGTCCTTATGAACTTTATGTATGTAAACTACCCCCAAGATACAGGAGAAATTCTTAGTCTGGAGATAACGTCTTATCTATACAAATAAATAAAAATAAAGTGTCTATTTGTAATGTCAAAATAAATACATATGAAAGTATATATGGTACTTATAACTAAAACACAGTAGTGGAAAGGCCAAAAAGAAGAACAAGAAGCAGCGGGAAAAAGGCCGTAGAGAACGAGCCGCTTTGGCTGCTTCAGATACCAAAACCAAGGAGGCTGGGCAGGCTACTGCGACTGAGGTGCTTGGCGCTGGAACCAGTAGCCGCGCTGAAGCTGGGAAGGATAAAAATCCAGCCCAAGTGGAAGTCGCGGACGCGGGAACCAGCTCTAGGATATCCGCCAGGAAGCAGCGAGCGGCCAAGCGTCCTGGGAAGAAGGAAAGAGCAGCCAAAAGGATGCTGGAAGAGTCCACCTCGCCTAGAGGTGAACACAAAAAAGTGAGACTCGAACAGCAACCAAAGACTGCAAGAACGAGCTACGCTTCCGCTGCTAAAGCAGATTTGGGTGTGGCCTTAACGTGTGCGCGTTCAGGTCACATTACGAAGGAAGTAGCAGACGACATCCTCGTAGCAATACAGAGGAAGATGATCAGCGAGGCCTGGAGTAGCCAGGACCCTGATGCGTCGGGCCCAGTTTTTAGGGGCAAACCCGTTTATACGGAAGGTGTCCTGAAACTGTGGTGCGACGATCAGAAGGCTCTGGACTGGTTGAAGGGGAACATTGCTACCCTCGACCTTAAATCCAGCACCTTGCTGACAATAAAGAAACAGTCAGAGATACCACAAAGAGTCAAATGTGGTATCCTTATCCCTGATGCCCAGGGGGCCTGGAAAGACTCACGCGACATTGGTCGCGTGTTGGCGTACCAGAACCGCTGGGTTAACATCAGGGACTGGCTGTTACTCAAGGCAGATAAGCAGACGGACGGGTGGTTCCTCGTTGTTTCGGTGCCGGAGGATCATATCCCGACCCTGATGAAGGCCGGACGCCGTCTCGCATGTGTATGCGGGGCGGTATACGTAAAATTCCAGGGTCGTGGAGGCAAATTCTTTGATACTCCACCGAGCAAAGAGGTAGAAAACAACCCGGAAGTTATGGATACCGAAGCCATAGTTACCGGTACAGCGGAATCACTGGAGGCCAAGTCCAGTGAAGAAACGGCCTGCACAATTGAGCCGAAGCCCCCAGTGGAGATTGGGCTCAGCGGCAGCTCACTGAGTGACGAGGAGGACTGCATTTTGCCGACCACCTCCGACTCGGTGGCTGACGATGAGACCCGAGATCTGCTGGCAGGCCTATTTTTGGGCGGGGACGGGGAGGACGCGATCAATGATGGCGTGCCCTTCGTCCAAAACTAGCCTAGTGCAGGCCAACCTCCACCACAGCGAAACTGCGTCGGCTCAATTACGCAAGTGGTTGGAGGTTCAAAGGACTGCCATAGCCTTAATCCAGGAGCCATGGGTTGGGGCTGGTAAAATTAAAGGCCTAAACAACCTAAAAGGTAAGTTATTCTACAGCTCTGAACACGACAAGCCTAGAGCGTGTATTTACACTACTAAAGATATCTGTGCACAACCTTTAACAGATTTCTGTTCTAGAGACATGTATGCCGTAGCAATACAGTACACACAGGAGAGTAGATTAGTCGTCGCCTCGGTCTACATGCCGGAGGAAGACACTCCTCCACCTCATGACCTCAGCAGGCTGGTGAACTTCTGCGAGAGGACCGGACTAGAGGTTGTGATCGGGACGGACTCCAACGCACATCATCCCCTTTGGGGAATGGAAAAACCAAATGAACGAGGTAAAGTTTTAGTTGAATATTTATTTAGTACTAACCTAACCATTTTAAACATAGGTTCTGAACCTACTTTCATAAACAAACGCTGTCGCACTATAATCGACCTCACACTTGCAACAGAAGGAGCAGCCAAACTAATTACGGGATGGCATGTGTCGAGAGAGGCCTCATGCTCAGACCATAGATGGATCTGCTTCGCACTACAGGTCGATATCCCCTCTACACCACCATGGAGAAATCCCCGCAAGACAGATAAAACTAAATACCTAAATAGGCTGACGTCTTTGCTAGCGGATTTTGAGGGGATAAATACTATAGCAGATCAGTCGCTCCTAGAAGAACAGGTAGCAGCTGTTACTAAGGCCATGATAGACAGCTACCATGAATCATGTCCAGAAATCACTCCACCAAGACATGCCGAGGTAAAACAACCGTGGTGGGGTAAAGAACTCGATAGAAAACGTAAGAAGGTAAGAAAAGCTCTAAATAGGGCCATGAATACCTCAATGGATGAAGACTGGCTATTATATAAGAAAGCTAAGTCTGAATACAAAAAATGTATCAGGTATCGACGCTCGATTGGGTGGCGTAAATTCTGTGGCAACATAGAAACCTGCAAACAAGCAAATAGGATTAGGAATATTCTAGCTAAACAGAACACGTCGGGATCCATGTCTCTAAAGAAACCCGACGGTAGCTACTCAACATCGCCGGATGAAGCCCAACGCATCCTAATTGAAACGCACTTCCCAGGTTGCTGCGTAACCCAGGAGGCAAACCGGCATGACGACATACTGACATCAACAGCAGAAGACTGGAATTTAGCACAGAGAGTGGTAACGATGGACAAAATCCATTGGGCCATTCACAGTTTCCTCCCCTATAAGGCGGCAGGACCCGACGGCATATTCCCGGCACTCCTACAGTGGGGGGGTAAAGCCCTAATAGTCAGACTTGCTGCCATAATGCGAGCCTGTCTTGCTCTTAAATATGTTCCTAGGGGATGGAGGGAAGTGAAAGTTACATTCATACCCAAACCAGGTAAGAGCGACTACACTGACCCTAAATCCTACAGGCCCATTAGCCTCACATCCTTTCTCCTAAAGACGATGGAGAGGATGTGTGAAAGGGAATTAAGGGGGTCGGCGCTAATGAACTTACCACTACACGACAAGCAACACGCCTACAGTCTAGGCAAATCAACAGAATCGGCCCTTCATAAGGTAATTACAAAGATTGAAGAGGCCATCCAAAACAAAGAAATATGTCTAGGTTCCTTCATAGATATAGAAGGTGCTTTTGACCGAACGAACTTCTCCAGCATAAAAGGTGCACTCGGTAGACACAAAGTTGAACCGGCACTGATCGACTGGATAGTTTACATGCTCAGTACACGAATAATAAAGATTGCTGGTGAATCTCAACCAATCCAAATTAAGAAAGGCTGCCCGCAGGGTGGGGTTCTCTCACCTCTCCTGTGGAATATGGTCATTAATGAACTCATCAGCAAATTAAATGACAATCACTTCTATACAGTAGGTTATGCTGATGACCTGACAATACTGGTCTCTGGAAAGACAGCAAGCATAGTGTGCGACCTGACCCAAGCGGCTCTCCGTATAGTGGAGAGATGGTGCAGGGAACACGACTTAACTGTCAATCCAAATAAAACGGTTTTAGTTATGTTCACACAAAAACGAAAGCTGAATAACTATCATCCTCCAAGTCTTTTTAGCACAAAACTCCAGCTATCCTCTGAGGTAAAATATTTAGGTCTTACCTTGGACAGCAAACTTAACTGGAATAAACACATAGAAAACAAAATCAACAAAGCTAGTATAACTTTCTGGCAATGCAGAAACATGATTGGCAAAAGATGGGGATTGACGCCAAAAATCATACTGTGGCTTTACAAAACTGTAATTCGGCCCATGATCACATACGGCGCTCTGGTATGGTGGACCAAGACAAATGAAGCCACCATAATTAAAAAGCTTCAGCGCTACCAGAGACTGGCATGTATGGCTGCTACAGGCTGCATGAGAACTACGCCAACAGCAGCCTTAGAAGCGATGCTGGAGCTAACTCCGCTTCATCTACATATACAACAAGAAGCGACTTTAGCTGCCATCAGACTCAAGACCCTAAATCTTTGGAGTAAGAATAGTGTCCCTCATACAGGCATAATTGATAGAATTCACTCAAAAATTCCTATCCTACAAGCCAAATACGATAGGATTCCTAAACAATTTGTTTTCGATAAGAAATACAAGATACAGTTAAATGAAAACAGCCAGCCGGAAGGATTAAGCCCAAAAGAGCTTAGAATTTTCACCGATGGTTCTAAAACAAATGAAGGTGTAGGTTGTGGAGCTTTCTCTGAAGACCTCAATATTCACATATGCACACCGCTGGGTACCTATAACACGGTCTTTCAGGCGGAATGTATGGGTATCATTCAAGCGGCCATAGCAATAGATGCTAGGAAGGTTAATGACTTCCCCATCAGAATACTGACCGACAGTAGGGCGGTACTCCAAGCCCTGAGATGCAATGTGGTGAACTCGGGACTAATATATGAATGCCATCAACGATTAAATGAGGTATGTAAAAACAACAATGTGACCCTGCAATGGATAAAGGGACACAGTGGATCCAGAGGCAACGATGCAGCAGACGAACTTGCCAGAAGAGGATCGGCTTTGGCCACTATAGGGCCGGAACCGATCATACCAATCCCCTTTGGTAACGTTTGTTCACTGGTACGTAGACACTTTACTAATCAACACGCTCAGCTTTGGAAAAATCTAGTAGACTGTAGACAAGCTAGGGATGCCCTGCCTGAAATTAACAGTCGCTTAACAAAAGTTTTAATGAGACTGAACAAGCCGCAGATTAGGATAGTAACAAGTGCTATCACAGGACACGGCACCTTTAACAAACATTTATTTACTATAGGTGTTACAGATAGTCCCCTGTGCAGGGCATGTATGGGGGAGGAAGAAACGGCGGCCCACGTGCTACTGAAATGTCCGGAGGTCGCTACATACAGGGCTAAACATCTCGGCACGCCGGGATCACTCCCCGAAGTTGCATGCAACATCAAGGGCCTGTTGAGCTTCTTCGGAGAGATCTCATGGCTCGAATAATCACATTATTCCTGCCCACACGCAAAATACGCGCATAGACGTGGAGTTGCGGAAAACAGCCCGTCGTAAACTAAACTAAACTAAACTAAACTAACTAAAACACAATTTTTAAAAAAAATATCTGTCTGTTTGTACCGGCTATTCTTCGAAATGGCTGGACCGATATTGACGAGACTTTCACTGGCTGATGTCCAGATGCATAGCTGATGTTATAAGGAGTAACATAGGCTACTTTTATTTTAAAATAAAATTGAAAAATTATATGGGTTCTTCGCGCGGGCGAAGTCGCGGGGAACAACTAGTAAAAAATATAAAAAATTGCGCAACTAAAATGTGTCGTTATGACTGACAACCCTATTAATATACGTGAATGAATCAATGCGCCGCGCCGGGAGAAGGAAAGAAAAAGCCGATCGTCAGCCGCCGAGAGCGCCTCCGCTAAATATTTCACCATGTAATTGTACAACTCGCAATTCCCTGCCGTCAAAGCGTCGCATCATTACACGCTTGAATTAATGGAGCTCTCCCCTCACCCCGCTCATACCCTCGTGCATCTCGGCTCCACTGCGAGAGAAAAAAAAACACCGGCGAAAACGCCTAACTCTGCGGCCGTCCGCTCATTTATTATGGAAGCAAGACCGAACTAAAAAACCTGGAAGTCTTAGCTCGAGCGGCGACACTCAAGATAGGGCTGCCAAATAAAAGTATCAGATTTATCATTTATTTGGTGAGTAACTATGTTGAACAGGTAACCTGATGGTAAGTGAACTCTGTGTGGTAAGTGACATCTACATCTATCCTCGATTTAAAATCAAAATGCAGTTGCGTTGTCACCCCTGACTAAGATGGACTGCCACGTTTCCTGTAAAAAGAGTATTTGGTTCTCTACACTCACCATACGAAACACAGCAGCATTAAGCTGCTATTTTACGATGGTATACTGTGAGAGCGTGGTACTACCCCGGACGAGAACACACATTCATTCTACTACCATAATATAGCTGCAGCATAAATGGGTCGGCTCGACCGGGCAAGGACCACGCTCTCACAGAAACAGCAGTTTAAAGCTGCTGTGTTTTATATGATGAGTGGAGAGAACCGGAAACATTTTTTTACTGGTAACGTAGTATTCTATTTTAGTTTTTTAGTGCTCAGGGGTAACAATGCATTTGCATTTTGATTCTTAATCGAGGATAGATATAGCTTTGCTCGTTTGTCTCCCAACATACTATAAAATTAAAATAACACAGTCCACGTGATGGTATTTCTTACTAAAAGCATCCTTAGATTCATCTTATTTTCAACGACTGGATTGTTGCAAACGAGATTTATAGATGTTGACAAATTTTGTGAAAAAGAAAACATTCATTCAAAGTTTGTTTAAAAATCTTTATAAATACAATAGTTAATGAATGGTGCTGGGTTTAGACGTTTAGCTATTCCTTTTCTTACTAAACGTAATCGCAAAACTAGGAATCAATTATTTTCCTTCACATATATAATATTACACAATATTGAATTTAAAAAGTGAAAAACATTCAGGCTCGTATGTTGCACACCGAGTATGTTCATTGTGTTCACAAAGCAAAGGGAAGTAAGATAGGGTACGATAAGCGATGTAAACTATGCACCTATTAACATGCACTGTGGTGCCCTGTGTACTTGAGCACTACTTAACATTCTGTCTATAATGGTGCAAGCTATAGCCATGGTAATCCAGGGGTTAAGCACTCGTCGTAAAAAAAATCTACGTGGTAGAGTCACACTACAGCTATTTTATGGTTGTAGCACGAATGCGTCGGCTCGACGACCAAGCTCTCGCAGAATACCAGCGTAAAATAGCAGCTCAATGCTGCTGTTTCAAATGGTGAGCGTAGAGAACCAGAGACCCTTATTGCTGGAAATAAGGCATTCTATCTTAGTCATCAGGGCGATAACGCATCTGCATTTTGATTCTTAATTGAAGAATGATGTGGATGTCTATTGGCCACAGCATCCACATCCATGCTGTGGATAACTATCATTTGGACTGTGTTCTTTTGTCTTTTTTTTAAAGCGTCACCCCCACACTAGGATTTTCTCCTGTGTCGTGGAGGCAGCTTACAAACATAAATTGCACAAGGACAAACATCCACACCCGGAACAATTATTTGTAGGCCATACAAATACTTGTTCCGTGCGGGATTCGAACCCACGGCCCCCAGCGCAACAACTGATTGCTGAGCCACTGCGCCACGGTGCCGTCAGTCGTCTACCATATTCTGTAAAAAATATTACACAACGCGAGGAACTTCGGTTGGGTCTCCACCGGAACGAAAACAAATGCGAAACGTTACTGATATGGGTATTTAATATTTGTCACATACGAAATTTTATACCACTTTTTTTGGAGACCAAGAGGACTTCTGGCTTTACTCATAGTTGCCTCTTAAGACACCTACGGGATGAAATGGGATAAAAGAAAGAATCCACATTATAATGCATATCCAGCAGTAGCCTGTTCTTGTCTGGTAGAGAAGAGAAAGATATAGCAGATTATAAAAATTAACTTTTAATAGAAAAATATATAATTTTACATCCTGAAGTCGATGCTAAGAGAATCAAAGCCCGGACTACAGATTGTTAAATTATTTTATATTTTTAGTGGCAACGTGGCATTTTGAACGCAAAAGGCGACAGAGGGAAATAAACCAACAAAAGATTACGGGCAGCAGCGCCTTCCAAATGACAGCATCGTAGTCGTAACAATATATTATTATAGTAAAGATACATAATAATATGTATGTAGGAACGGAATACGAAACGTTGAAAAAAATGGAATTGATATAATAATATTGATGTAATATAATTATATCACATTGAAAATAACGTATAAATGGTAATAGACATAAAATGTAGTGATTTATTTAATTTTTGGGCTAACATAAGAGCTGTCCTATTTATTCCTGTTATATTACTATGCTCTAACTTACTGCAACCATAAGACAGAACAGAATACCTAACCACGTACGAGTGACACCAAGTGAGTTCTTTATTTTTTGTTAAAAACTCTTTAAAATGAAATATAAGTAAATTCACTTGCGCTTTACAACACACACACACACACACACACACACACACACACACACACACACACACACACACACACACACACACACACACACACAAATATATATATATATATATATATATATATATATATATATATATATATATGTTGTAAAGCGCAAGTGCAGAGGTGCGAGTGCATCACGCCACTTTATATTCTGTCTACGTCAATTGATCGGTTATCTTGTTTGTCGTGATTCTGTTTTATTGTATAAAATAAGGGTGACAAACGAGCACACAGTCCACCTAATGGTAAGTTAATACTGTGGCCCAAAGACATTTACATTCGTCTTCGATTAAGAATTAAAAAACAGATGCGTTAAGGGTAGCCCTTGAGGACCAAGATGGATTGCCTCATATAGTTTATTTTTATTTTTTATAGGATAAGGGTGACAAACGAGCACACAGTCCACCTGATGGTAAGTGGTTGCTGCGGCCCATAGACATCTACATCTATCCTCTGTTACAAATCAAAATGTAGATGCGTTGTCACCCGTGAGGACTAAGATGGAATGCCTCATTTCCAGTAAAAAGGGCCTCCGGCCACCTGCACTCACCAAGCGAAACGCAGAGGTAAACCTCTACTTCACGCTGGTTCTCTGTGAGGTCGTGGTACTGCCCCGGTTCGAGCCGGCCATACCACTGTTATGGGTATTAAAAAGGGTCTCTGCTTCTTTTCATTCACTATAAGAAACACTGCAGCATTAAGCTGCTATCTTATGAGAGAGCGTAGTCCTTCCCCAACCTAGCCGACCCATTCGTGCTACAACTATTTATAGAATAGAATAGAATAGAATGATTTTTATTCAATATGGATTATTACATAATACTTATTGAAAGTCATTATTTTATTTTTATTTACCACTGGTTCGGAAAATACCTCTGTCCTGGGAAGAACCAGCAAGAAACCCAGCGGGACTTTTTTTTTAAACATAATTTCACTTAACAATTATTTTGTTTATACAATTTTAAATGCATTTTCATAGAACCAGCATGGTGGCGATCACCTTATTCCCATAGGTTATTTTCATTCATGTATTCCTTAATATTATAATAACCCTTTTTGTACAGTTTTTCTTTAATAAAACTTTTAAACTTGTTTATTGACAAACTTTGAACATGTTCTGGGATTCTGTTGTAAAAGCGTATACATTGCCCCATAAATGAATTACTAATTCTGTGGAGTCTAGTAAGTGGTATTACAAGCTTATGTTTGTTCCTAGTGTTTAAGGTATGAACATCCTTATTCTTATTAAAGCTATTTATGTTTTTATGTACATACATTACATTTCATAAATATATTGCGATGCCAAAGTTAATATGTTTATTTCTTTAAATTTTTCTCTAAGGGACTCTTTACAATTTAGATTATAAATCGCCCGTACGGCTCTCTTTTGCAAAACAAATATAGCTTCAATATCAGTCGCATTACCCTATAGCAAAATTCCATAAGACATTACGCTATGAAAATAACTAAAATACACTAACTTAGCTGTCTCAATATCTGTGAGACTTCTAATCTTTCTTACAGCATATGCTGTAGAACTAAGTCTGCTTGCTAATTTAGATATATGGGGGCCCCATTGAAGTTTCGCGTCAATAGTAATACCGAGAAAAACAGTGGTATCCACAAGACTCAACTCCTCCCCATTTAAGGGCACATTGGTTTTCGAATGTTTTACATTAGGTATTGTAAATTTAATACATTTTGTCTTATTGCCGTTTAAGAGCAAATTGTTGGCGTTAAACCAATGTACTAGTTTCGATAGAGCATTATTTACATCATCATATTTAATTGACTGCCGTTTCAGTTTGAAAATTAAAGAGGTATCGTCAGCAAATAATACTATATCGTGATTGTCCCCTACAAGATAAGGTAAGTCATTAATATAGATTAAGAACAGGAATGGGCCAAGAATCGAGCCCTGAGGAACGCCCATTGATACTACCGATCCGGAGGAACATTTACCATTGATGACGACGTTTTGAGTTCTGTTACTTAAATATGAAGTAATAAGTTTAAGCGCCAAATTTTTTTAGCTGCTGCGTGGCTCTATCACGCATAAATATTGTTCTTTTTGCGACCATTCCCTTCGTAGACATACCCTCTGTGGTCAATTTCCTAAAGTCATTCAATTGTTGGAAGTAAATATTTTAGAAATGAGTTGAGGGGTAACTCGAACTTTAGGCCTAGTTAGTTTGAATAGCCTATCATGTATAGTAAGTAATGGGGGTCATGGTTGAATAGGGGCAAAAAGTTTTCATTACACTCCTAGGTGGTCAAAATGACTAAAAACCAAAAAATTGGGATGTGGCTCGAACTTTAGGCATAGTCAGTTTAAATAGCCTTTATACGTGGTAGAGCCATGCTGCAGCTATTAGTAGTATAGTTGTAGCACGAATGGGTCGGCTCGACCGGGGAAGGACCACGCTCTCACAGAATACCAGCGTAAAATAGCTTACGGCTGCTGTTTCGAATGGTGAGTGTGGAGAATCGGAGACCCTGAGACCCTTTTTACTGGAACAACTGGTGACAACCCATCGCATTTTGATTCGTAATAGAGGATAGATGTAGATGTCTATAGGCCACAGCAACCACTTACTATCAGGTGGACTGTGTGCTCGTTTGTTACCCTTATCCTATAAAAAATATTGTAGAGGATGTCATGGGGGTAATGGTTGAATAGGGGCAAAGAGTTCTCATTATACTCCTAGGGGATTAATAGAATCAGGCGTTACTTTGCGGAAATCCATTAGTTTTAAAAAATTTACTTCGCAAACATCCGCGCTATAAAATAAAAATGATGTGTCTTACCTAGTATGAAGACCACCTCCCGCCCTCCTTCAATTGCGTGCACTATCCCCGTCACCACTAATCCCAGCACCGCTACTCCCAACACCACTACACTAGGCAATACACACCACTGACGACAATACGACACGTGTTTCGCCTCTACACGAGGCATCCTCAGGTGATGTAGACTCTACCTGAGTCTGACCGTGGGAGTTTAATAGAGCCATTACTAAGTTCACCGGGTGGTGGTGGAATAAGAGAACCTACCACCCCATTATCCATTATACTATTTTTATGTGGTAGAGTCACGCTGCAGGCTATATTATGGTCGCGGGTTCGAATTCCGCACGGAATTAATATTTGTATGGCCTACAAAATAATCGTTCCGGGTCTGGATGTTTGTCCTCGTGCAATTTATGTTTGTCAACTGCCTCCACGATACAGGAGAAAATCCCAGTGTGGGAATAACGTTTTAAAAAAAATAAAAGAAAATATTATGGTTGTAGCACAAACAGGTTGGCTCGACCGGGGCGGGACCACGCTCTCACAGAATACCAGTGTAAAATAGCAGCTCAATGCTGTTAGATTTCGTTGGTGAGTGTAGAGAACCGGAGACCCTTTTTACTTGTCGAGGCACGGGGGTGAAACATCGCAAACTTCCTAACTCCGGGTTGATACTGAGAATTTCTTACAGAAAAACCCGATTTTGGCTCGATCCGGGAATCAAACCTGGGATCTCATGATCAGCAAACACGTTTACGACCACTAGACTAACGAGGTAGCAAAGTGATCAATGAAAAACAACTGAAGCAAAGCATCTTTAACCACAGGACAGAATAGATAACGATGTTTTAAAACCATAGAAAAAACTTCACAAGCCATTGAAGTAATATGTACTAAGTACTAGAAGAGCAATACGCATTAGAGCCTTTGGGCTCAAGTATACTTAGTGGCTCCGACTACGCGCACAAATCTTGTTCGCGGTGTCTGTTCTAGTATGAAAAGTACATACTAGTTCAATACCATAAACATAGAAAATTAAGACGTGTATAGGATACTGTACTTATCGACAGGATAAGATTGTAGGAAACTTTATTAATTTGCAACAAAGCCGGGACCTGAGGACGGGCCAGCGCGTCTTCGAATTTCACGCTCCAGCGACGTACAAAGAGCCGTGGCTGATTCCCGTCGAGGAATTACTTACGCCTTGCCACGCAACACGTTAGACGAAATTCAACGGACTCACCGACTGAAGAATGCGAGGCAGCCAAGTATGTAACGCAAGATTAGCTCTGATAGGGCAAGACGTCATCTATTTTAATCGTTGTTAGACTTGTTTGTCGTTGTCAGAGGTCGAAAACGACTAAAATACATTTTTAAAAGATAATTAACATAATATTTTGTCATTAGAAGGCGCAGTTAAAGACAAAAAAGGAACAAGAACAATTTTTTTAAAGAATAAGGTTGACAAACGAGCACACAGTCCACCTGTGACTTGGCCTGAAATTTGATACCTAAATCTATAGAACAATAATTAATCAAAAATATATAATTACGAATACTTAATTTGTTATCTATGCCATCTTGATACTCAAATATATAGAGCGAGGGTAGAATAAGTTGGGGAGTACCAGGTTGAGATACGTAATATCATAGAATTTAATAATTCCAAGCGTAATATATAATGCGGTGTAGCTGTAGCTTGGTGACAAATCTGTCACTACTCATATTACTACTACGATCTGAGAATTAATTAACACTGGCATGTTCTTCGTTAGTCAAAGTTTCAACGGTTTAATATAAAATAAAAGAATCATGTAAAATCTCGCTCTTAAAACATTAACGTAGACGCGCGAAGTGTATTGCAAGTTGGCGCTCAACCATCGAGCCATTGTCCGTTGCAATTAAAAAAAAATTACAAGGACAAAGGAATTTCTAATTTGCAGTCGGGCGCAAAATAAACAAATGTTACGTAAGGAGACTACGCTAAAAAGCATAAAACTCGAGACAGTTTTGTCTCGTTCAAGCAAAACGAAACGAGCAGTGAATGCCACAAAAAAATGCACCTATACGATAGTGAGTTGTGTTTAAGAATATACAAGGTTGGACGAAACACTTTTGTTTCTAGACTTTTTTACAAGTTTACTAACTAAGATTTTTAAACGATTTTGAATTTGAAAAACAAACTAGATTACCAGTAGCTTGTATTACTAAACGTAGTAAAGAATATGATTGTATTGATCAGTACGCGTTCAGCTGTTAGACTTAGATTTTTAACAGTGGTAGAGCCACGCGGCAGCTTTTCCTGTCGCACGGATGGGCCGGCTCGAACCGGGGTGGTACCACGACCTCACAGAAAACCAGCGTGAAGTAGAGGTTTACCTCTGCGTTTCGCTTGGTGAGTGCAGGTGGTCGGAGGCCCTTTTTACTGGAAATGAGGCATTCCATCTTAGTCCTCACGGGTGACAACGCATCTACATTTTGATTTGTAATAGAGGATAGATGTAGATGTCTATGGGCCGCAGCAACCACTTACCATCAGGTGGACTATGTGCTCGTTTGTCACCCTTATCCTATATAAAAAAAAAAGATTGTGCTACTAGAATAAAGGTGAATTCGATCTTTAAAAACAAAACATAAATAAGATTTAAGCATGTTAAATATAAATATATATATAACATCTAATATCAGCATGAATATGCTCGGTTTTAATAATGATCTCTTGATGTGTTATCAAGAGATTATTGTTAAAAACAAAGACATTTAAGTAGCCTATATATTTAAATCTCTTTGGTTAAAAAGAAGTGTGACAGCGGATAAAGTTTTGTCTTCACGTATTAATATAATTAATCATTATCTATGCATCTATACAAATAAATAAAACTGAAGTGTCTGTTTGTAATGATAAAATACCAGATTTTTACTAAACGCATATGAAAGTATATACGGTACTTATAATTAAAACACAATTTTTAAAATTTTTGTCTGTCTGTCGGTCTGTCTGTCTGTTTGTTCCGTCTAATCTCCGAAACAGCTGGACCGATTTTGACGGGATTTTCACTGGCAGATAGCTGATGTTATAAGGAGTAACTTAGGCTACTTATATTTTAGAAAAAGAATTAGGGTTCCGCGCAACATAATTAAAACCCTAAATTACACGCGGGCGAAGTCGCGGAGAACAGCTAGTCAGCAATAAGGCAGCTCAGCGTACCGCAATATACCTTCGTATAATATACTGTATATCACAGTCACAATTCGATCACATTGTAATACGTCTCAGTCATTTATTACACAGTAGTAGTGACGTGATGTGCTAATTACATAACGTCACAAAAATAGTTAAAAGTATAAAATCCCTGCTTACACTGCTATCTCGATGTAACACAGAGCAGCAAATAATTCATAGCTTTTTTTCCGTGCTAACACAAACATTGACAAGTGAAATTTTCAAAAATTACATAATAATATTTTTTTTAATATACCTCGTTTTTTCTTTTTCCTTTACGTTTTTTATTCCTACATTACATATTTTCAACTCTCTAGCTTATCGAGAAGTTAATATAGAAGCAATTACTAAATTCGATCCGAATAGACATAAGAGAAAGAAAGCGAATTAATAAAAACGTTGTAAAAAAATGGTTTCATCCAGAAATATATGTTCAAAGCACCGAGCATGTTCGTCATGTATGCAGAGTGGGAGAAATAAAATAAAAAGAATCATCGCAAGCCGGTCTTGAACGACTTACGAATCGCGCGAGCACGGCCACGTCACATTTCGCTCTATTTCTTATTTTCAGGTGTCAAAAACGAAATATTACAAAATTTAACGATTTCTTATGTTTACGCGAACACTACACATTTAAATAAAACTACTTTCTACGGATGTTATCGCGTATATTAACTTATTCTCGACGTTTCGAGCACCGTGGTTAACTATGACACTGGGACGTCAAACACCTGAGTCCAACAGTGACCATAGATGCTGTAAAGTACTCGACACATCGGGAATATAAAATAACTTAAATCCGTAAAAACTAATTTTTATTAAATAATAAAATATTGTCCTGTAGTGGTGGCATATGAGAATCCACAACAGTGGGTTTTGTAAAAGGCGTTAGAGGGAAACTGAAACAGCAGATGGCCTACAAAATCTTCCTGAAAACAAGTCAATAAAATTCAAAAAAAAAAACTGCGGGTGCCAACTCACAGCCAAGGATGACAACTGCGACAAATATCCTCCTATGAGGTCCGTGGAGAAGGTCTGTTTAGTAGTAGACTTGTGTTGGGCTGTACTGATGATGATGTCGATGGTATTCAATATAAATCCTCTTTTTAGTGAAATATATCATTACAAGTTTTATACGTCCCACAATATGGTATTAAACTTTTTTTTATAGAATAAGGGTGAACACACAGTCCACCTGACGGTGAGTGGATGCTATGTCTGATCGACATCGATATATCCTCGATTAAGAATCAATTATTTTGATTTCTTTCAAATATCAATTTATTTTGATTTCTTATTGAGGGTAAATATAGATGTCTATGGGTCACAGCAATCACTTACCATCAGGTGAAACTGTGTGCTCGTTTGTCACCCTATCCTATAAAAAAAGCTTTTTAATTGTCTCGAACCCCCAGCTAGTAACACTATAATTAAAAAAAAGATGACATATAGAAATATTCATCTACCGTTTTTGATAGAGTTACCGTGTTTCATTTACACAACAGCTCCAATGAGAGTATTTCGTTCTTGGTGCATTAATGCCGCAAGCCCGCAAGGAAAAAATACATGCATAAACTACAAGTACAAGCTTGTACTTGTGCAATTCATGTATGTAAACTAACTGTCTCCACGATACAGGTGAAAATTCTAGAGTGGGGGTAACGTTAATTAAAAAGAAATCCTGACGTGGAGATTGTTTTTATTTCACAAATTGCCATACGTGCAATTTATTATTTGCTGTTTAAAATAATTAATTTTCTAAATTTTTAAAGCCAGTACAGAAGATATGACTTAAGTAAGTAAACAATATCTTACGCCAAAGAATAATAATCAACAACCTTGTATTTTAATTCCAAATTTAGATTAATCAAGATAAGCAAGTCAGTCATTCATGGGGCAATGCACACAAATTTTCCGAATTAATATTAAAAACCGGCCAAGTGCGAGTCGGAATCACGCTCCGAGGGTTCCGCACAAATCCGTAGTTTAAAATTATTAAAAATATTTTATTATATGATGTAACTAAAAATTTATGCTTTTCGCAATTTTTCCTTTATCTGTGCTACAATACGTTGCTTCGTACCAAAATTTTAAAATTCTGAGTTCACGGGAAGTACCCTGTAGGTTTTGATTCTCTGATTCCCTTGCGAATATCGAAAATTTGCGGCATAAGCGGCTGTATCTTTTGATTGCGTTGGCTTAGAAGTTTGATTTTTTCACAGCTCCAAGGGACAGTAGACTTGAGTATTTCATATGAATTTCAGCTTGATACCTCCACGCGTTCCTGAGAAAAAGGGTCTTGACAGGCAGACATACATACAGACAGTCAGACAGACAGACGGACAACAAAGTGATCCTATAAGGATTCCGTTTTTTCCTATTGAGGTACGGAACCCTAAAAATTACATAAAAATTGTTTATGGTCCAAAGTTTACTAAACATAAATTGATATTTGGATGACAAAGGTACATGGAATGATGTCATTCCAGTTCAACACCAATCTATGTCAATTTGTGACTTATATATTGGTAATATGCTTATCATTACCAGATCAGACACATACAAATGTATATTTCATGCATAATATATGTAGCTGCTTTAAATTAAGGATTGATATTAACCTACATTACCTAAATTTTATAATTATTAAAATTAACACTGGAAACAAGTTATAATCTTTAGATAGGCTGTGGTTGAATTGTTGAGAACACGAGCCACTTGTACTGTTTTATTGCAAAAAGTGGGTGATTAGTTTCAGGTTTAAAGTATACTCTGTTTCAAAATAGAATTCCCGTGGAAAATGTGAGAACAAAAACCATAAAATATGGAATTTGACAGTAAATGTCAAATTTCGAAGACTGGCGCTGCGGCCAGTAGACGTTGAATAAGGGTGACAACGAGCACATAGATCACCTGATTGAGATTATTAAATTAAGAATCAAAATGCAGATGCGTTGTCACCCCTGAGGACTAAGATGTAATGTCTCGTTTCCAGTAAAAATGATCTTGTGTTCTCTACACTCATCACACGAAAACATAGCAGCGTTAAGCTGCTATTTTACGCTGGTATTCTGTGAGAGCGTGGTCCTTCCCCGGTCGAGCCGACCCATTCTTGCTACAACTATACCAGTAATATAGCTGCAGCATGGCTCTACCACGTTAGGTGTAACATGATGTCAATCCTTCTGACATTTTGGTGTACTGTGGTTTTTAAGTCCTCAATTATGATATTGAGGTCGAATTGTTCGAGTTTGTAGCATCGGTTAGCAAACTTTGACTGCCCAAAGGTCTGATGAATGGTGCCATTGGACATATTACAGAAATCATATGGCCCTGCTTCCGGAGAGCACAAATGTATGATACTGACATACCATCCGTCAGTATAGACTTCGGTTAAGACGGTGTTCATGCCATTCAACCCAAGACTGCAATTTCCAACAAAATATGGTCACGGCACTGCAGAACGAAGAATGCTGCCAGTTATATTATATTGGGCTTGCATAGTACTCAAAATGCAGGGTAGTACTGTCGACCATGCCGCATTTTCGCTGCTGGTCAAGCATACGTGGCCCTAAGTAGGTAAAAGTAAGGTAAAATCATTAGAAGGTCTCCTTATTCAAGAGCTAGACTGATCGAAATTAACTAACAAACGACCTTGCAACAATGATACGTTGAATGAGATGAACAGACTGAGAAACCACCAGTCCAGCGATAACTAAAAAGTAAAAAAAAACTTTTTTAAAACCAGCTTTTATTTAAATGGGCTGAAAAGACTAAAATAATCTTTTCCTTCAAACTTTTACTATCGACTTATAACGTCATTATACAATTTATATGATATAAAAGCATGTAACTAACGCTTTTAATAAAGATTTAAATTCATAAAAAACAATAAGTTTCTTTAATTCTTTTTCTCCATCTCCGTAATGTAATATAAATATTAAAAATTATTTTAGTGAAATTAAACACTTTTTATTCTGCATAAAAAATACATTCGCCATCAAGTCATAAAATTTAATTACTCGGATCAAATTTACTCGGGCTAATTACAGCTGGAAAAAATGTCGTTGTAAGCACGACTGCACTGAGGCTGGCGCGTTGCTGCCGCCCTTATCTCTAACAAATAGGGACGTTTATTCGGTGGCAACATCGAGCTCTCCAGCGAGTGCCTAGCGGCGTTGCATGCTATCGATCTACCTATCTACGTCGCGTGCCAGAGTCCCCTTGAGTAGGGTTGCCAGATGTAAACTTAAAAAGTCCTGACAGATAACCTGATTTCCATCGGAAAATCCTGATATTTTGTTGCAAACGTATTAAACAAGCGTGAAAAAAATATCAATTATTGGTTTTGTGTACCTACCCTCGCGAACAATCTACGGTGCAGATAATCGTAATCTGACGGAATTCCTGACAAGAGCTCAAAAGTCATTGTAAGGACAAATCCTGACATAGGTATGGTATTTCCACCTTTAAGTTACTCATGCCCATATACTCAAATGCTGCTGAATTTTAAGATGCCGTTAAGTCTCATGCTGTCTTTATAACTTTAAGACAAAGTGACTGTGACACCACGAGACGACATCTTAAAATTGAGTAGCGTTTGAGTATTTGGTCATTAGTCTATCATCGTTCATTCATTAAAGCCTATCAAAAATACACCGCTGAACATAGACAGACGAATATTACACAATGCATTTTAGGAGGGACATTTGCCATAGTTGCCGCGCGTGGCAGGCGGGTTGGGGGGTTTTACTCCATTTCTCACAATATTCAGGGAATGTTATGGTACTACACACCTCATATGCTACTTACACAAACACACACACACACACACACACACACACACACACACACACCACACGCACGCACGCACGCACACACGCACGCACGCACGCACGCACGCACGCACGCACGCACGCATGCACACACGCACGTATGTACGCACGCACGCACGCACGCACGCACGCACGCACGCACGCACGCACGCACGCACGCATGAACACACGCACGTATGTACGCACGCACGCACGCACGCACGCACGCACGCACGCACGCACGCACGCACGCACTAACCTTCAGAAGTCTACTGTTGAACATAGCACTCAACCAAGGAATCCACAAAGCACGTTCCTGAGCCACCTGCATCCATCGACTTCCTGCAAATTTTACCAGGTCATCACTCCATCTAGTAGGGGGCCGCCCTACACTTCGCTTACCGGTACAATATAGCCACTCGGGATCCTTTTTTCACTCTTTACAGCATTATAATAGTTCTCAAATCCGGAACACACCAATGGGAAGAAACAGAATTATGTAAGAGGGTGCGCTACCAACCCAGAAGAACTCCTAGCTAGAAAAACCTAATGAGCCCCTAAAGATTGTTATTTAGCACAAATATTAACTTCGAGAGTGTTCACGCCGTTCGCACATCAAATTTTTTATGTAATAATTATATTCTAAGTATTACGTTAAATTTGTGGAATAGTGCAACGGAACCCAAGCGGCCAGCAGCTTGACTTCCGTTCCGTTTCGTTCAGTTCACGGCCGACTTCGTGAAGAAAGAGGGACTCTTTATCATGAGCTCTTTCTTCCAGAAGCACTCCCACAGGAAGTGGACTTGGTCGAGCCCCCGACGGTTCGACGAAAAATGAGATTGACTTCATTATGACTAAACGTTAAGTTGGAGAGATGTCGTCTAATGAAGTCCCGCTCGTGCTCTGATCCAAAGTCCCGAAACCTTTTAGTTCGAGTTACAAAACCGTTTTCAGTGCCTAGCTGCTATGCAGTGGACACCGTATACTCAAACTAATATAATAACAAGGTTTGGCAATAATTAGGAATTAAGAACACTGAAAAATCTACTTAAAGAAAACAGGTAGTGACCATATTTACTGTCAACTGTCAAAACGACGTCGAAAAAGCAGCGCCCTTTTATTATTTTTGGTTAACCTATGAAGAAGCCATTCGTACGTATCACAAAGCCATCTATGCAAACAACACTGTAGTGTTTAAATTATATGAAAGTGACCATACTCGTATTTACTGGATGACCATATTACACTACACTCACTATAAATGATACAGTAATAAGTACAATTAAAAACCACAATTTAAAATACTTGATTAACGTCTAACGACATATTTTATTCACAATACTTCGGGCTATAATTCCCGCGCTACGCTGGGGGGCATTCACCCAGCCCGCTGTATTGTAATGTCTAATATAATTAGGCAAATATTTTTCTTTCAAAATACGCACTCATTATGCAACATGCTATACGCTAATTAAAATTTGAAATGTCTTTTTGTCACTTTCTTGAGAGCTTGTTCTGTACCAACCGGCTTTGTCCGGTATATACCTACGACGAAAGCTATTTTTCGTTTATGTTTTTTGGTTGTGTTGTGTCACCTTTAATGATGAAAAAACACAAAGATCTTTTTATCATTATGATGTTCGTTGAGTAGCTGCATAAAATTTCATAGAATGATAAAAACTGAGCTTATGGAACTTAATTTTAACTTTTTTAATTCCCAACGTTACTGGCACTTTGCAGCACCCATGGTCAGATTGTGAACAGAACTGTTCTACGTAGACCGTCAGTCGTCAGTCGGACCAAAAATTAATAATGAGAAGTTGAAGGTAGCCTCAGTTAACTACGACATCAGGACGTCAAACACCCTCCCCGTGACCATAAATGCTGGCTGGGTGCTTAAAAAACTTAAAATTAAACGGGATAAAATCCTTAAAATTAGTTTTATTTCATGTGTAGTATTCGCGTAAATATAAGAAATCATTAAGTAAGCCGAGCTTAACCGAAAGCCTTAGCCGAAATTGTTAATTGCAGGAATACTGATTCCGCTATGAGAGAAAATATTTTGAGAAAACTTGCATATCTCAGAAATCAAAGGTTTTGTAAAGTCGGCCAACATGCATTGGGAACAGCGCGATGGACAGCGGGACATAATATATAGGTTATGTTATGAACTAATCCGTTTTTAGTGAAACAAGTTTATCGGAAATAATATCTTCTATGACACAGTGACTATACATATATATATATAGCTTTACCTTTAGATTTTTGAACGGATAACCGTTATAACATAACCGAAATAAAGAAGAAATATTTATATTATTTAACAGCGTCTTCAATTTATTATTTCCAAAAAGAAAGATCTGGTCCTTCAAGCCGGATGAATTTTACTATTTTAAAAGCCAGTGCTTGACTACTATCCTACTTAAAAGTAAATAGTAAATGGCTGTTCGCATGACGAGTGATGAAGTAAGCCGTTTGGTTCGAATGCGTGGTAAGTCGACAGCGAAAGCGTGGAGTGGTCGAGCGTCTCGTTGACCGATGGTGGAAGAAAGAGGGTGGAATTAAGTGTGACAAACATCCTTCATTAAGAATGAAAACGCAGATATGTGACCACCGCTGAGAACTAGGATGAAATGCTTAAACTTACCATAGAAAACACATTAGCATTATTCATCTATTTCACACTGGTGTTCTGTGAGTATTCTGGTACGTTATCGTCCCTGAGGACTAAGGTGGAATGCATAGTTTTGTAAAGGAGGTTATTTCAAACAACACACCTCTTTCATCCCCTGCACTATAACAGCGTAGACAATAAAAGAAATAAACGTGCTGGAACCCTCAGAGTTGCGAAAGGCAGGTCGCTTCAAAGCCGTAGGGAAGCATTTTAATAAGGGTCTTTGAGAGCATAATTACGAGATCCTTCAGTCACGGTATAAAGGTCCGATGTCTATAGAACCTAGGAACTAAGAATCCCATCTTTTCGGTATATGGTGGCCGAATTATGTAAAAAGCTAACGGATATTTAAATGATTTTAATTATTGCGTCCAACTAAATTTTTAACAGAATAGAGTTTGTTTTGCGTCCAACTAAATTTTTAACAGTTTAGAGTGACTAACGAGCACACAGTCCACTTGATGGTAAGTGGATAATGTGGTCCATAAACATCTACATCTATTTTCGGTTCAGAATCAAAATGCAGATGCGTTTTCAACCCTGAGGACTAAGGTTTACGCTGATATTCTGTGAGAGCGTGATACTTCTCCGATCGAACCGACCCATTCGTGCTACAACCATAATATAGCTGCGGCGTGGCTCCACCACGTATAATTATAACGTATAAACTTACATATATATTATATTTATAATACTTGTAACGTAATATGTTTCAAAATAAACATATCCTAAGGAAGGACAGTAAATATTAGGTAAAACTTCTCTATATATCCTCAGAAGACACAAGTTTGCGCGTTTACCGCTAAAAAGAACCCCTTTGTCGTATCTCCTCAGTTTCAAGGCACTCCCCTTCTTGCCTCAGCCAGTATCGGTATCCTCGGAGTCGACATATCGAGTGACGTGCAGTTTCGTGGTCACTTGGAAGGGAAGGCCAAATTGGCCTCTAAAAAGCTTGGCGTGCTCAGCAGAGCGGGACAGTATTTCATGCTGGCACACCGCCTGCTACTTTACAAGGCGCAAGTTCGGCCTCACATGGAATACTGTTCCCATCTCTGGGCAGGGGCTCCCCAGTGCCAGCTCCTTCCACTTGACCGCATCCAACGCAGAGCGGCTCGAATTGTCGACGACCGAGCCCTTTCCGATCGGCTCGATTCATTGGCACTGCGAAGAGATGTTGCATCCCTTTGCATTTTCTTTCGCATCTACCATGGGGAGTGCTCTGAGGAATTGTTCGGATTAATCCCAGCCGCCAAATTTCACGAACGCACATCGCGGCAGAACTCCCGATACCATCCACACCATCTGGATGATTGGCGGTCCACCACTGTGCGATTTAGAAGATGTTTTCTTCCTCGCACGACCTCCTTGTGGAATCGATTACCATCAGCGATTTTTCCGGACCGATACGACTTAGGGACCTTCAAGAAAAGAGCGTACTCCTTTTTAAAAGGCCGGCAACGCATCTGCGATTCCCCTGGTGTTGCAGTTGTTCATGGGCGGCGGTAGTCACTTACCATCAGGTGAGCCGCATGCTCGTTTGCCCCCTCTCCTATAAAAAAAAATAAAAAAAAATATTCTTTTTATCATGTTAAAATGTCTTAAATATATTCTTTTTTATGATTTTTTTTAAAGAAGCCTTCAAGTTTTTGTATAAAATATAGCGATCCTGACATTGTTCTCTACCTCTTCGTAAAGTTTCATCACAATCCTATTAGCCTTTCCGAAGATTATCCCGGATAGACAGACAGACAGACAAAATTTTTAAAAGTGGTTATATATATCTTAATAGCAGGCACATAATCCCTTGAGCTCAATAGAAGCCAAATAATCCCTTGCGCTTAATAGAAGCCAGTTATTTCGATATTACAGACGGACAATTTAATTTAATTTTATATGTATAGACATAAAATTGTTTTTTAAAATTGTTTATATGTATAGACATAAAACTGAGCAAAACTACACAAGATCAAACAGAAAATGTACCTATTCAAAATGCACGCATTTGCATACAAATTGAGAAAATATTTGGTAATAAACAAGCTGACATAATAACCTCTACGGGACTTTCGATTGCCTTCAACGTCGTTAAATATATCTCGTTTTATAAAACTAAAGTGTTGCCACTATTTACACACACGATTACAATGGTAAGTGGCTACTGCAGTTCACGGAAAACTGGATGCAACTTTATACAAATAGGCTACAGATGCTTGTTGCCTCTGAGAAGCGAGATGGAATACCTGACAACCTGTAATTATACTGGATCCCTATACCCTACAGACCGGATAACAGCAGTACAAGCACTGTTACCGCAAGGACCTCGTTTGAGTTCCTTTATTTTAATAAATCATTAATCATTTCAATTCAAATTTAGTACTTGGAGTCTTGAAAAGCCAAATTTTATAAAGATGTATCAATATATTATATTAGTTTTTTTAGATTTATTAATATATTATAATTTTAGTATATTGAAGTTAAAATCTAAAGTGAATAAAGTTCGTTACTATTTGAATTTTTTTGACCAGACAATGTGATAAATACTTGACTTGTCATTATACATATTGCCCGGGCATTATAGTGTCCTGATTAATCACCATAACATATATATGTACTGAATAAAACATCGTCCTTGTGTATGTAGAGTGAGTCTCTACGTTCAAGTTCAAAACAAGCCGCACAGTTACATCATATACTAATTATTCAGATATTACTGGCCAAGTACATCGCAAATTCACACATTGTTAGAGTTCACGTGCTGTGTAACAATCGTAAAATGAATAAACATTAAGACTGTGAAGTACTTAGTGCAGGGGTTCCCAAAGTGTGCGCCGCGGCGACGTGGCGTGGTGCGCCGTAGAGTAAATAGCTAGTTAAGCCGATATTACACGGATCAATTGCGGTTCAATACTGATTTCAATTTCATTACTTCAATGAATGCCACGAGACATCTAAATACATTTCATTGCGATTGCGCAATCTCATTGAAAGCTTAAATTTACCGAACGCTTTCAATGGAATGGTAGCAATATTGGTCATTGATCAATACGGTTGAAACGTGTATACGTGAAGATTGAACGATGACACATTCCGCGCATCGCACGACACTTATTTCGCGTGCGCACAGGGATTTTCGAAAATTGTTTTCAAGTGGCGTGAAAATAGGTTTTAAGAAGTTCATTATACACTTTCTGTCATTCGCAAATGGTTCAAATAAGGATTTGGATATTCTTCTGCCAATTCTACTAATAAGGTGCTTGAGGCTCCTTTAGTTATCCTTCTCGAAATCTACGGGTGCAGTCACCAACGCCAAGATTTTTTTTTGTTAATTATGCAACTCATTTACTAAATAGTAGCAGTAAATCGAAATGAACATTGAACGTCATTTAAATGACTCACGTGTATATTGGTAAAGCCGTTCAATGTGCCATGTTCAATATTTTTCAATGGAATTCTTTCGATTTGGTTGATCCGTGTAATATCGGCTTTAGCTAGCTAGGGCAAGCACCGCGCTACGCCAAGACAAAATACTAAACCTGTAAGTGCGCCGCGAACACAAAAGTTTGGGAACCCCAGACTTGGTGCATTAAGCTGGCTGGTTTGAAAGGGTATGTTTTATGTATCATAAACGGGCAGTTCTGTTTAAGAACAAATGTGGTTGAAGTGTGAATAGACAACAGAGTACTGATCTTAAACATGTGAACTAACAAAGTACAGACTCCATAAAATTTGCGGCCCATGTTTGCGTCAATGTAATAACTGTTTATAACAAAATTCTCTGTGATATTACTGACTAACTGTTCCCCGCAGCTTTAATAAGATAAAGGAATTTATTAACATTGAATCTTAGTTTTTTTGCGCGGAACCCTAATTCATTTTCTAAAATAAATGTAGCCTAAGTTACTCTTTATAACATCAGCTATCTGCCAGTGAAAATCTCGTAACAATCGGTACAGCTTTTCGAAGATTAGCCGAAACAAATAGAAAGACAGACAGACAGACAAAGTCAGTCAGTTTTTGTTACAAGTACCGTATATACTTTCATATGCTATTAGGAAAAAGCTGTAATTTTGACATAACAAATAGACACTTCAATTGTATATATTTGTATAGATGTATAGATTCGCTTTTGCATTTAAAGCACATGTCAACAGCATTCTTATGATAAACGGATATTATAAATTAGATTTACTAACTATTTGTAGATATATGAATGTAAAGGAGACGAAAGAGGTACCTATATCAAGATAGATAATAATAGAGAAGACAAGAATTCGTGGACATAGTGAGCGTTTTTTAGATTTTGAAATATTTAAGTAATATAATTTTTATACAATTTTTTGTAATGAACTTCCTTCTTCAAAGTCACTCAGAGTGTGGTGGAAAGGGCTATGCTCGGAATTGATCTACGGGATGAAGTCTGTAACAAGGCTCTTCGCAATGGAACAAGAGTACCTGACATAGCTGACATAGCATCAGTAAGCTGAAGTGGGAACGGACCGGCCATATAGTTTAAGGAACCGACAACCGATGGGGAAGAATGGTTCTCGAGTGGCAGCCTCGTACTGGCATGCGCAGTGTCGAGCGACTACCACTAGATGGAGTGACGGCCTGATGGAACACGCAAGCAGTCGATGCAGGTGGCTTAGGACCGTACTTTGTGGCAATCTATGAATCTTTGGTTGTAGTAATAATGAGCTTCCTTAAGCTTTTCTTTACTCGTGTATATATTTTATTTAACGTTAAATTATAACCGTTGGGAGAAAAATACGTCTACTTTTGAGTTTCTTGTTGCTTCTTCTTACAAGTTCTCTCCGCAGTAGGAACTTGAGTGGCTTTTGAATTTCAAAAAAATATTTTTAAAAGTCAATTTTGAATAAAATTATTAGACTAAGATATATCCATAAAGCATTAAAATTTATCTGTTGAAGAAAGAATATAGCGCCACTGAATTAGCTGTGTGTGACGCCAAAGAGCAATGGCAGACTTTCATACATAAAATTAGTTGAGAAGAAATGGTAGCGTCTATATACCAAAAATATCTTAAAATGTTAAGCGTCAGTCCCTTAATAACTTTGTCAAAGAATTTTGTACTGAGAAGGCGTCAAAAAAAAGATATTTGCATTTGAACCTTTTTAGGTTATGTCCTATGTCGCTTGGAAAAAGTCATGCTTCCTGTGGTTGTTTGATGTTAGCTTAATACATAATACATAAATGAAAGTTTTTAGATTATTGTATCTCTATTATATATTTGCATACTATAAATGTATATTTCTGGCATGGCTCCAGGGCTTTTGTACCATAGTGACATTCTCAGAAGGGCTAGAACCCAGAGCCGTAAATCCAGTAAAAAAAACAGTGACATTTTATTTTAGCTAGTGTTGGCATAACATTAAATGGAATTGTTACATAGTACTATGATTGAGATAATGTATTACCGTAGGAAATTCTTTGTAAGAGACTTATTCTCAGCCATATTACTTTTATTTTTGTTATTACCGACAGTACAGTTATTACTAATAATAACTTAATATAAAAATATTTTGTGTGTTGTGTTGGTAGTGTTACAAAGTGTATACGAAAATAGTAGGAATATACTAAATGGCAACATTTGAATAGAGTAAAATGATTTCAGTCATTTGATATTCCCAAAAATGTTTGTTTTTTTCTGTGGCTTTGATTAAAATACATTTTTATTTGAAAAATCATAGAAAAATAATAAAACTCATTTTATATATAACTTATTTCTAGACGCTATAATTTTTGTCAACTATTTTTCTGCCATTGCTCTTTAGGTAGGTAAGTAGAGAATAGCGGGCTCACCTCGAGCTCTTCTTCGGAGGAGTGGTGGTCGTAAAGCTGGTCAGGTTCCGGTGCCCCGCGTGGCCTAGAGGCCGCCTCGCCGTGTACACCTGAAAACGTTGACTTATTTTACTGTGTTCTTTTACTGATGTGAACGTAACATAAATTATACTGTACTCTAATATTAAAAATAAAAAAAAAATACAAGAATCTTTACAATTTAAATTATAAATTGCCTATATAATTTTGCAAAATAAATATTGTTTCAAGCATTACCCATAGCAAAATTCCATAAGACTTGCCATGGAAAAAAACTAAAATACATCAATCATACAATATAATACGAGTACATCTAGCTGTTTTAACATGGGCGAATACTTGTAAGTTTTTTCTTTGTCAGTTATAAAAATTACATCATATTATGTTGCAGTTAGTTGTTCATGGGCGGCGGGCGGAGGCAGTCACTTAACATCAAGTGAGACGCATGCTCGTTTGTGTAAACTAAAAATATAAATATAAAATAAAACAACTGCATACATAAAAACATAAAAGATAATCTCCAAAGCGTATTCATTCGCATTTAAAGTAAGTCACGTAACAAATATTGCTGTATGTCGATGACGCGGGAAGCTGGCGACCTGAAAACGCATAGCGAGGTATGAAATTAGCGATGCAGCGCAGGCTATGCACCCCGGGGACGTCGCGGGGGGAGGGGACACAGGGAGGAGGGGAAACAAAGAGGGAGGGGAAGAGCAGGGGAGGAGATGGTCTTGAACTTGCGGTCCGCAGAGCTCAGCCCGCGCGGCGCCTACTGCGGCTTGTCTACGCTCCACAATCAAGTGTTATGTATACAAATGTGTTGATATGCTAATATATATATTTTCGTTTTATTTTTTATTAATAGAATAAGAGTGACAAACGTGCACACAGTGCAACTGATGGTAAGTGGATGCTGTGGCCCCCAGATATCTTCATTTATCGTCGATTAAGAATCAAAATGCAGACGCGTTGTCACCCCTGAGGACTAAGATGGAATGCCTCGTTTCCAGTAAAAAGGGGGTCCGGTTCTCTACACTCACCATACGAAACACAACAGAATTAAACTGCCATTTAAGGCTGGTATTCTGTGACAGTGTGATCCTTACCTGTCGAGCTGACCCATTCGTGCTGCAACCATAATATAGCTGCATAATGGTTCTACCGCATTAACTTTTACCTTACGATTAAAAAATCGGCCCTTATTGTCTTTCTGGATAATTTATTTCCAATTCTAAAATTCTCTCTTCTTTTACCTCTTTTCATAAAAAGCAGGAGGTTCGCACTGCAGTTGTATGTTTTTTTTATATGGATGTACATCTTTGTCAATTATGAATAGATTTTAATAATTCTTATTTTATTAAATAGGTCAATTATTTGGATAATAATTATATTTCCGAGAGTGGCAAAATAGGGGATGGAGTTTTTATTGGAACTATAGGTAGGTGTGATATTTCTTAATCAACTCAAAAAGGTAAAAGAAAGTAAAATAAAAGTAAAAGTCAACTTCAAACAACTAAAAAGTATAAAATTATATTACATTTTTTTATTGAATATGGGTACAAACGAGCACATAGACATATGGCCCATACACATCTAGATCTATCTTCGATTAAAAATCAAATAGCAAATGCGCTGTCTACCCTGAGGAGTGAGGACTAAGATGGAATGCCTCGTTTCCAGTAATGAGGGTTTTCGGTTCTCTACACTCACCAAACGAAACTCGGCAGCATTAAGCTGCTATTTTACGTTGGTATCCTGTGAGAGCGTGGTTCTTCTCCGGTCGAGCCGACCCATTCGTGCTGCAAGCAAATATAGCTCCAGCGTGGCTCTACCACGTACTTTCTGAAGACGGGCCTTTAATGCTTCTATACACCGACTTAAGAATGTGAAATTATTTTATTCATTATAGATGTTTAAAGTAAACTTTTACTTTAAATTTTAAGTAATTTTTTTAATAAAAAATAAGAGCACCTAAAGTTGACGAGATAAATTAATAACTCCTTACGAAAGTCAAAGTTGTTTATAATGATAAGTGGTGATTACAGTATTATGAAAAGAGCATCGACTGTCGAAGGTTAAACTAATAAAAAAAAACTTATACTTAAACATCGAAAGAAAAAATGTATATCTATCTATCATTCATGAGGTATAGATTCAAATATGACAACACTGCTTTATACTTTTAAATGAAAAAAGTAACGGATTAAAAAAAAGTTAAGAGGATGCGGTCGAGCTACGTCAGCGCTATATTACAGTTGTACCATGAATGGGTCGTAATCGAGCAGCCAAGAACCACGCTCCCACAGAATACCGGCGCAAAACAGAACCTTAATGCTGCTGTGTTTCATATGGTGCGTGTAGAGAACCGGAGACCCTTTTTACTGGAAACGACCCCGTATTTCGATTGTTTATCGAAGAAAAATGCAGATGTATATGGACCACAGCCCACAGCATCCACTTACCATCAGGTGGAATCTTGCCCAAATACTCAAACGCTACTTAATTTTAAGACGTCGTTAACTCTCGTGCTGTCTCTATCGCTTTAAGTCGAAAAGTGACTGTGACACCACAAGACCTGGATTTCCCAGCGCATTAGGTATTTACAAGCCGGCGTCGTAAAGATCGAGTCGGGCCGCGCATATAATCGCGATTTTTACAAAATAATCACAAAAATATTGTTTTAAAGTTATTAACAAATATTTACACAATGAGAAATAAACACACAAACAAAAGCTTAACTATACTCTATACGAGTTCCATAAAACTATAACTATTTACAATTTATTTTATTTCCTAAATATTATTTTACATAGTAGAAGAGTATTGCGCGCGCAAAAAATTGGCGCAAGTCTTCCCTGCTTCCCTTAGCAACGTCCCGCGGGACACTGGCTGGCAACAAGCGGCGTGCGAATCGAAAATCACTTAAATAATCTATAATTTATTTAATAAATATAATGAAAAAAAAAAAACGATCGGGTAGAATTTATTCCAAAATGAATTACCTAGAAATTGATATATTTTTTTTTTATAGAAAAAAAGGAGTATTAGTACTTGTTTAAAATGAAATTTGGTTTGTAAAAAAAATTGCAAATCGAACGTAGTTTGGTAATTTTTGCTATCAAGAAAATTGTATCGTATCGTGTATTGACCGGGTACATCGTAAGGAGAAAGAATGTATCTAAACTACATATTTTTTTTTTATATTCTAAATGTAATAATTTGGCTACCAAAAAACAATTTTAAAATGGACAAAAACGGGAACACCCAGCCTTAACGGCGTCTTGAAATTGAGTAGCACTTGATTATTTGGGCATCATTGGCGTTAACATTGCACTCCATAACAATTTAATGGTGGTTTGACTTCCTTTCTGCCTAGTAGTCCGCCTGGATAGGTACAATCTTTTTTCTGCTGCCATATAGCAGTGCCTGCACTATGCTCCGGTCTAAAGGATATAGAGCCAGCATAATTACAGGCTTCCACTTCCATCTTAGTCTTCAGACGTCACAACGCAACTGTAGCCTTCCTTGTTTGAAATTAGTCACACGTATTCATGTAGTGAAGCAGATAGCCAGCCCGTTACCATCAGGTCGACTGTATGTTCGTTTGTAACTTCATTTCAATAAAAAAAAAACACACACACACACAGGGCGGTAGACTTACTGCTTCATAACGATCTAAGAAATGAGAAAAGCCAAAATGCCTAGCAGTAAGGACATATATACAATGTATCTTTACTTAGGTTTACTATAGAAAACACTATTACGATCTCCGGCAAGATCATTGATTTAGTTTTTACGTTAAAAACATTTAAATCGTTCGAGGGCTTCAATAGGAAAACTTATGGATGTATCGCCCGCTCTCCACCTCCTATGTGTACACATTTTTTTGTTAAATTTTGATTTTTGAAAGAAGAATTTTCACGGAGAAAGAAATTTCACACAAACTACCTAAGCAGCATATATATCATATTACTTCATCTATAAATATTGTGTAGTATAATTCTCGAAATATTTTCTTTTATTTTTGATTACTCGACAAAAATGGAAGTTAAAATATTTTCCCTTCGGTCTTCAATTCAAACGTAATCATTTTTTTCCGGCTATATTAAATGAAATACAAACGAATAACGTGATCCTTTTACTTCTAAAAAGTCAACATAGATTAAAGACAAAATAACAAAGATAGAGATAAAGAATTATACAGGAAAATTCTTTTATTTTAATTCCCCAGTCGTATCGTACCGTCAAATTAAATTATTCCAAGTGTCCATTTGCTTTTTGTTTATAGTGTGGTGGTGTAAGAGAATGAATTACCTCATAACTTCCCGTGGGTTTTATGAGAGGCGACTGTGGGGAATACCAGAAAAATCTTATGACGGTATCTCCATCATATTTACGCCAGATTTAAATTATCCATACAGACAATTACCGTGTAGTGTCGGTGTAAGAATATCCACTACCCCATATCTTCCCGTGGGTTTCGTGAGAGGCGACTGTGGGGAATGCCAGAAAAATCTTATGAAGGTATCACCATCACGTTTACCACTAAACTACTCCATATCATCCCGTGGCTGTCGTAAACAAATCAAGATTTGGGCAGGAGCGTCTTCCTAACAACAACTAAAAATGAAAAACTGAGGTTGCCAACTCGCTTGCCAAGCTTGGCAAATATGGCAAATATCCCCCTATGAGATAATCTATAGGAGAGGCCTATGTTCAGCAGTAGACTTTAATAGGCTGTGACGGTAACGATAGACAGGCAATGCAGCACCGTCAGACGGGCGATTTATCTGGTACTGCGGAGGTCGATCAGCCTGCCAAGTGTGACGCAACTCCTTGCAAAGAGAATAGCCATTGAACAACTTTATACGTGGTAGAGCCACGCTGCAGCTATATAAGTAGTATAGTTGCAGCACGAGTGTCGACTCGACCGGAGAAGGACCATGCTATCGCAGAATACCAGCGTAAAATAGCAGGTTGACGCTGCTGAATTTAGTATGGTGAGTGTAGAGAACCGGAGGCCCTTTTTACTGAAAACGACGCATTCCGTGATAGTCCTCACTGGTGGCAGCGCATCTGCGTTTTGATTCGTTATCGAGGATAGATGCAGATGTCGTTGGGCCGCAGCAACCACTTACCATCAGGTGGACTGTGTGCTCGTTTGTCACCCTTATTCTATATGCTTATACAAAGAAGAAGGAGCCTTTTTACTAAGTTTAAGAAAAGCTAAAATTACAAGTAAAGTTCAGATCGAAAATAAGATTGTTTTAAAGAAATATATTTTAAAGTAGTCACGTGTCTTTTAACAACGAAAAGGCTTTTAATTATCGCCATGTTTGGCAGACGGCTTGGCAGCTTTATACGCTGGTTTACTTAACATTCAAGATTTAAAAGGTTTAGTGTAATTTGTTTTTAATAGATTAAGGATAACAAGCGAGCGCACAATCCATCTGATGGAAAGTGGATACTGCCGCCGAAAACTTATCCTCGATTAAAAATCAAAATACAGTAGCCTCTTAAGAGACCCACGGTATGATATGGTGGAATAGTGTAGTGGAATCTCACGCGGACACTATACCTCCAATAATCTTTAGCAAAAGATACAACTAAGGTGCAGTTGATATATTCGGAACGTTGCCTGTGTCATTTGCTACAAAACTCGGTGAAATTTTTATGACGCGGATCGATATTCTCCGTCCCTTCAAGCACCTTATGCATAAATGCAGTCGAGCCGAAGTTGCCCGAAGTGTTCAAAGTAAAGTTACGTCACATAATATTAAAAAAAAGAATCGGGTTACTAAAAAAAAGTTTCGCAAATCTTTTCTTATTATCGATTTCCTATTTATTTTACGTTTTCCATATGTGGTCGGTTCAACCGGGGAAGGACCACGCTCGCACAAAATACTAGCGTTAAATAGCCGCTTAATGTTCGTTTAGTGAGTGTAGAGAACCGGACACCCCTTTTACTGGAATTGAGGCATTCCATCTTTGCCCTCAGGGCTGACAACATTTGCAATCCATCCCCAATCTGTGGGATTGCTTTCGTGAAAAGGGACGGAAGTGTGTAACAGGAAGTCAGGGAAACGCGCGCTATTTGATTTGACCAATGAGCGCGCGCGGTGGTAGTAAAGTGTGATGTTATATGAACTTATTTATATGTGTAAACTATATTAATAAATGTATTTACTGTTGATAGGAAGTGTTTGAAAAAAGTGCAGATCATTGATTAAAATGCAAGTGAGTAATTATAAAAAGTATTCGTTAAATATATAGAGATTAATGTCCGTCGCTGTTCAATTGATATTATTAATTTTGATATAAAAAAAACAAAAAACTTTTCAGGATATAATGTTAATGTTGCTTATAATCAAGGTGAGATGTCAGATGTTACAAATAATATGCGACTACTGTAAGGCTCGCTCGTTTTCCTGCCGACATCCAAAAAGTAGACGGTACACAATTCGACTGTATGTTTTTTATGTGTGTTACCTCATAACTTTTTACTGGGTGAACCGATTTCGATGATTGAAATTTTTTTATTTGAAAGCTGATACTCCTCGTGTGGTCCCATGTGAATTTGATCAAGGTCAGACCAATAGTTTTTGAGTTATTCTTAATAACTTATATTGAAGTCGGCTGTACAAAATTTTAAATTATGTTTTTAAATTTCAGTAGCCTCACAAATCCGTCTTGTTAGAAATCGGTGTTTTTCGCAAGTATTTGTGGTCTATCAAATCTGATGTAATGGCGGGGCTATCTAGGGTATGATTATATACTGCAGACTTCCTTGAGTGTTGGTGAAAGGTTAGAAACTATTATTCTATGTGATAAATATTGGATAAGATTTGAATAGTACACTTCAACTTATCTGTATCTATACTCATATTAAGGTTGTGTCTGCGCGGCACAGTTATAAACTTATTAATACGAATATGTATATTTATACTGTCTCCATTATAAATAATATATTATATAATTGTAAAATGCATAGATACCTTTTGGTTTATAATAATTGTATAGTCTGTACTTCCAGTGCAGTTCAAATATTAGTACTGTACATTCGTTACGAACAAGTTCGAATATTTAAATATCTTAACGGGCCCGCCACCTACATAATTGTACTTCAACCGTAATTATTGTAACAAGAAATATACTCGTCTACATTTCGAAGGAGCTTTATTTAATCTCCCTTGTTCTATTCTTAACAGGTTGCAACGCGAATGGATCGGCTTGAACGGGGAAGGACCACACGCTCACAGAATACCAGAGCAAAATAACAACTTGATGCTGCTGTGTTTCGAACAGCGAATGTAGAGAACTGGAAATTTTTACTGGTAACATGATGAGCAACCTATCTACATTTTGATTCTCAATCGAAGATAGATATAGATGTATATGGGCCACAGCATCCACTAACCTTCAGTTGGACTATGTAATCATTTGTCACCCTTATTCTATAAAAATAACCTCAACTTAGCAGTTAGGAATTCAGACTCTCTGATGCATATCAGTTGGAATCAATGGAGTCATTTGCTCACGCAACTGCGCTCTGCTGTTGTCTATTTAAGGATAATTTCCATTAAATTGTTTGATTGCATGCGTTCATTGTTGCATGCAGATTACTGTTTGCTAATTAACACACTGGCGTGATAACGCAAAGCCATGTTATTCTTTTTTTTATAGAAGAGGGGGCATGCGGCTCACCTGATGGCATGTGCCGACCGCCGTCCATTAACAACTACCACACCAGGGAATTGCAGTTGAATTATTCTGATGGCTTACTTAGTGATGGTAAATTCATTGAATTGTAGAAAAATTGTTAACGCGCTAGAGCTGCCATGTAGCAGCTAAACTTTACGTGGTAGAGCCATGCTGCAGCTAAATTATGGTTGTACTACGAATGGATCGCTTTGACCGGGGAGAATGTTGCTCTCACAGAATACCAGCGTAAAATAGCAGCCCAATGCTTCTGTGTTTTGTAAGGTGAGTATAAAGAACCGGAGACCCTTTTTACTGGAAACGAGGCATTCCATCTTATTCCTCAGGGGTGACAACGCATCTGCATTTTGATTCTTAATCGAGAATAGTTGTAAATGTCTACGGGCCACAGAATCCACTTAATATTAGGTGAACTGGCCACCACCACCATACGAAACACAATAGCATTAAGCTGCTATTTTAAGGTGGTATTCCGTAAGAGCGTGGTCCTTTTCCGGTCGACCATTCATGCTACAACCATAATATGACTGCCGCGTGGCTCTGCCACTAATCCACATAATATTGTTTAATAATTCGGTAATTTATCAATGTTGTAACAACGGCCGTAAATCTAAAGTTCTGCACAGTATGCACCGGCGCTGTGAAGTCGCAGCTTGTGTTTCAACTAGGTCGCTGTCGGTCGTTGCCTTCTCGAAGGTTCAACAGATATTTTTTTACCGCGCTACCTCGAGCTCGCATCTTACATCGCCTCTATGAACTCTCACTAGCTTAGCATATTCACGTATACTGAAGTGTGTTTCACTTGGAAAGTTTAGGAAAAGGACACAAGGGTTCGACATATATATTATATATATCCCTTACAGATATAATTCACTATTCATTTGATTGTTTCTTGGCAATAATCTTAATATATAAAAATCCCGTGTCACGATGTTCGTCCACGCTAATCTCCGAAACCGTTTAACCGATTTTAATGAAATTTTGTAAATGTATATTGCTTGCTTCAACTTAAAAGATAGGATAGTTTTTACGCCGACAAGTGATCCAAAATTTTTTTTTATTGCGATTTAAGGATGTTTTATGTGACAAAGGGTTGTCGGAAGTGGCAGCACAACGCCTGCCTGACTAGCTAATCTTATTTTGTATTAAAAACTTGCGATTGTTGTGTCATGGTAATACTTAGTCTAAATTTGTAATTTGTATTGACACATCTACTTCTTACTTTTCTATGTTAATGTATTAACTATAAGACAAATACTTCCGAATTTCAAAGATCATAATATATTTCATAAATTTATTGATTTTTCAAAACAAAAATATATAAGTTTTTCGGATAAAATACAGCCTAGCCTAGATCTCTCTTGGCGTTGCTCTCTATCTGTTCGTAAAGTTTCATCACAATAGGTTCAGCCATTCCGAAGATTAGCCTGGACAGGCAGACAAACATGTTAAAAATGTTAGGTTACGAGTTTGTCTTAATAGCATGCAAATAATAGAAGACAAGAAGACAGTTATTTCAATATTACAGACAGAAACTTTAATTTTATTTATGTATATATATATGTATATATTAAATAAGTTAATAAATCCTATTACCTATGTGAATTGAGTCAGACTACGAATTCTAACATTTATTTTCAACATTGTTCATGTTGTACAAAGTTTATTGAACTCGGTAGATTTTAATTAAGAACTAAATAATTTATCTTTTTCATGAACCTTTTTGAACCATGAAAATTTACAGATTTATCAAACAATTATCGAGCTTAAACAATCAACAGTTAAAAATATTTTTTTATATACTGACCTGCACATTTTTTTTTTACTTATATAGAATAGTTTTTATCAATCTAGACTATAATAAGACTTATTGAAAGTCCATTATTCTTTTACACGGGTTCGGAAAAAAACTGTCCTGAAAAGAACCAGCAAAATCCCAGGGGGACTTTTTTAACAATAATAATATGTTGTACAATTTATATGGAAACATTTAAAAAGAATATGGTATCGACCACCTCATTCCAGGGGTTATTATGAGTCATGTACTCTTTAGTAGCATAACAACGCTTATTAAACAATTTTTACTTAATAAAAATTCTAAACTTTAGATACCTAGATAAGACAGGGCCTGCGTATTTTCTGGGAACTTGTTGTAAGAGCCATGAAGGAATTACTGACTATTTGAAGTCGAGTAACTGGTATTTTAAGCCAGTTCTTCTTGAGCAAATTCCACCAGGTGGTAAATGGCGATGAAACCATAGATGGAGATTTGCACTATCTTTACACAACAATGCATATTCGCTCTTGCCTTCACGTTTAATATCTGAGGCGGAAAACATGTAGCAAAGAGATTATATTCTACCTATGTATTCTACTAGAGTTTTCGCCCTAAAGTTAAAAAAAAACCAAATCCCTAACAGCTCGCCCGGGATCCAGGCTTTGAATTTTTTTGTCTATTGTGCCCGTGTTGTGCAGTTGGCTTTTAAAAGATAAAAAAGAAAATTTTACACGAAATTAAATTTAAGATATTTATAACTTATAATTTCTTTAAAATTACGTTTTAAAACTTTATTACTTATATTTTTATATAAGTTATAATCATTTATTTACAAAATATTGAAATATCTACAACATCAAAAAAAAAAAAAAACTAAAATGAATAACTTAATTATCATACAGTTCTACTCTCCGTGGTATCGTGCCAATCACGCCTGCTGCGTTTCCTCGCTGAATGGCTATACTTAGCCGTTGAGCGAGAAAAGAACCAGCTCTCTTATCACCAGCAGCGACGACCAGTCACGGATACAGTTCCTTTAGAAACTTCACCGCACGTATATCACACAGACCGATAGTCTCTACAGCAAATGGGACAAATATTTAATCATCCCTTAGGGACTCATATTTGCGCCACTTACGCAGTTCGGCTGCCGCTCGTACCACACCGGCTCTAAACGAAGTAACCCTGAAATAAAAGGCTGCCAAAGATTTAAATATGTTAAAAAATGACTAGCTAAGATTCACGTAATAAAATAAAATAATGTGTTTTACCTAGTTTGAGTTGTTGCACTTAGCGACCAGCCACCGTAGAGTCTACTTCACCAGAGGACGCCTCGTGTAGACGTGAAACACGTGGCATATTATTGATGGTGGTGTCTTTCCTAGTGTAGCGGTTTTGGGAGTAGTAGTGCTGGGATTTGTGGAGACTGGAATAGAGCGCGCTACTTTAGGACGAAAGGTACTTTTCAAACCAGGTAAACATATTTTATTTTATTTCGCGGATCTTGGCTAATTGGTTGCTAACATCTTTAATATAACGTATTTCTGCAAAGTAATCCCTGATTCTATTAATTAGCTGCCAATGTACTTAAGTTACTTATATAAAAAAGATCACCTATCACTCTTGTTTATTTTGTTTAATCGATTTAGAAAGTATTCAAACAACGGTCGGGGAAGTGTCGCCGGTGGCTGCGGGCGAAGCAAAAATAACACAGAAAATCGTTAGAAGATTATTTCCAGCGAGGGTGATGTTCACTCTGCTGTGGCCGAAATTTAAAGTAAGCGTTGCTAAGTGGACTAATTATTTAGTTGATAAAACAGGTTGCGAAAATTTATATTTAGCGCCAAAAATTTGTACACAATATGAAATATTTGGTAACTAGAGATTGGGCATCTTTTGAGTGCATAAGTAAGTATTGCAATTTGTGCAGATAATTTTGGCGCGATGTTATTTATTATTTGTATTTTCCCATTTATTTTTAACCAACTTCAGAAAAAATGGATTCTCTGTTTTTCCCTGTATGTTTGTATGTGCGTGAATATTTCAGAAAGTTTATAACCGAATTTTATGATTCTTTCAGTAAATTAAATTTTTACACTTATGGAAAGGTTCTAGTATATAAAATATAAAAAATTCTACTTTTTCCCGACTGGCCGAGAAGGAGGATATAATTTTAAAATTTTGCTCTAAATTCTAACACAGAAAGTAGACTGCGCTAAAAATACTGGAAAAAGACTTTACTCCCTATTTGTATTAAAAATGCAATATATAAATATTATATACTCTATGTCAATTCCACAATTAAAACGAATCCGACGAGACCTCATATGTTAAAAATTAAACTCCATCAAGCCGTTCAGGCTACAGAGCGTGCCAAAAAAATAGACATACATACATAGTACATACACACATAGTCTCGAAAAACATTAGCCCCCTTCCGAGTCAGTCGGTATAAAAGGTGATGGTATCCCGGATTTACTGTCATCAGGACGTAGAACTCTTCAACCCCTCCGTGGCTATGGGTTAAAAGCATCATAAGTTAAAAATAAATTAAAATAAAACATGATAAAAAACGTTAAATTAATTTGGTTCAAGGTGTGGTATTCGGTAACAAAAAAAATTATAAGAAATCATTACGGAAAGTTATTTAACGTGGAACGATCGTCATTAGTTCGCGAACTGGTTTAAATTGAACCATAAAAGGTCCAAATCAAACCGGTTTCGCGAGCTGTATACTGTTTTGCAAATAAACAGCAACCGTGAACTTGGTTCATACATCACGTCTGGCGGCAGTTGGACCGTTTCATACCTGACGTGGATCGATTGTCGAGAGCTGGACGGCAGGCCGACATGTTGAGCTGACAGAAGACATACGAGCTTATGTAAGTTGCATGACGCGATTCTCCGCCGTGAACGAACTGTATTTCAGACATGTGACATGACATACACAAGATATATTGAAAAATCGATAAGTTACGCGTTGCGCCCCAAGTTCACATATTTAGAGTTGGACTGTGCGAATATTTTAAACACTAGAATTCTGCTCCGGCTTCGCACTCTTGATTTCTGGATCTTAACAACATCGCCTTTATACGTGGTAGAAGAGGCACACTGTAGCTATATTACTGCTACAGTTTTAGCACGAATGGGTCCGGAGTAGGATCGGGGTAGGACCACGCTCTCACAGAATGCCAGTGTGAAATAGCAGCTCAGTACTGTTGTGTTTGGTATGGTGAGTGTAGAGATCCAACCAGAGACGCTTTTTACTGGAAAAGAGGCATTCCATCTTAGTCCTCACGGGTGACGACGCATCTGCATTTTGATTCTTTTTTGAGAATAAATGTAGATGTCTATGGGTCACAGCAACCACTTACTATCATGTGGGCTGTGTGCTCGTTTGTCACCCTATCCTATAAAAAAATGCAGATGCGTTGTCACCCTTGAGGATTAATCCTCAATGCTCGTATCCAGTAAAAAGGGTCTAAGGTTCTCTACACTCACCATATGTGACATAGCAGCATTGAACTTCTATTTTACGCTGGTGTCCTGTGAGAACGTGGTCCTTTGAGCCGACCCAGTCGTGCTGCAAGCATAATATAGCTATTTTCGATAGATTCGGTATAACCATCTCCTTCACTCCAGGTCAGTGATGGGCGGCAGCATCAAAGGTGTTTCAGTAAACCAAGTACCAGTGTACTGCGATCGTTTAACCGCCTGCTAAGCATAACGATTACGGCAAATCTCCATAACGCGGGAAACCTATGTAAAGTGTTGTGTTTGGTATGGTGAGTGTTGAGATCCAACCAGAGACGCTTTTTACTAGAAACGAGGTATTCAATCTTAGCCGTCAGGGGTGGACAACGCATCTGCATTTTGATTCTTAATCGAGAATAAATGTAGATGTCTATGGGCCGCAGCAACTACTTACCATCAGGTGGACTGTGTGCTCGTTTGTCACCCTTATTCTATAAAGAAGCGCCACCTAACAGGTCCAAACTATATCTTAGAACCATCCGAGTGACCCTATAAGTACTCCAGAAATAATCCATCACAATGAAGCCGTTTTAGGAGGAGAAGTACTACGAGCACACGCACACCGGAATTTTATATAAAAAGAATTAGTTTTTTTATAACATTAAAGTAGGTTCCACAAACGAGCTAACATCGCCGTGAGGTGTCGGTGTAAAAAAATTAACTAGCCCATATCATCCCGTCGATGTAAGAGGCGACGCAGCAAAACTGAAACATAGGCAGCAGCATGTCCTTGATAACAACTTTAACACTATAGATTGTCTCACAAATATGGCAAATATCGCTCCTTATGGAAAGGTAGGGAGCAGGCCTATGTTTAGCAATGGGCTTTGATTGGCTTGGTGATAATGATGATGTACTAACAGTATATCTCCAAGTATAGGGATATTGCAGCCTATGGAAACCTGCAAACAACTCCAAATTAGCTACGGATGCCCAATCACGTCTATGGTTTAAACTAGTATGCCTACAGCCTGTTATTACAATTACTCCCGTAACCTTCAGACCACACATAGCAGTGGATATATTTCTGCTTGGCTTCATAAATGTTACATTCCTTCCTAGATTCTTAGACAAAAACAGATAGACCGAAAGAAACCATGTAATGTCGAATAAGTGTCTGTTCAATCATCACCTTTTTTCATGGTGTGTGTTCTTAAAGGTTAAGATTTGTAAAGAGAAATTACTAGACCAAAGACATACGGACTATATAAACCCAGACTAGTTAAAATATTTATTTCATAAAAAGTGGCAAACAAGCACTCTCCGCCTTATGGTAAGTGGATACTGTAACCCATTGACTCAAGAATCAAAATGCGATGCGTTGTCAACCCTGAGGACTAAGATGAAATGCCTCATTACCAGTAAAATACTCTCAGATTCTTATCAGTTACTACACGAAACACAAAAATTACGCTGATATTTTACTATAGTCGGTATGGTATCCCAGGTCGAGGCTACCATTTCGTGGTGCAGTCATAATGCGGCTCTACCATGTAACATTTTCTAATGTTTCCATGTAATTGACTTTTTCTTTAAATTTGAGTTGACAAAGAAACTTACATGGAATTAAACTAATTTAACGGATTTCGTCGCGTTTAATTTTAACTGTTTTAATTCCCGACGTTACAAAGTGGAATGTAGCCTTTGTTGATTATGACATCAGGACATCAAACACGTCAGTCCATGACCATAGGCGCTGTAGAGTGCCCGAAACGTCAGGAATAAATTTTTTGTTAATAGAATAAGGATTACAAACGAGCACACAGTCCACTTGATGGTAAGTGGATGCTTTGGTCTGTAGACATTTACATTTTCTTCAATTAAGAATCAAAATGCAGATGCGTTGTCAACCCTAAGGACTGAGATGGAATGCTTCGATTCCAGTAAAAAGGGTCTCCGGTACTCTACACTCACCATACGAAACATAGCAGCATTAAGCTGCTATTTTAAGTTGGTATTCTGTGAGAATACCAACGTAACCAACCCCGGTCGAGCTGACCCATTCATACCACAAACATAATAAGTAATTTTTTCATTTTTCATTTTCATTAAAGCTGCAGCCTAGCTCTACCAAGTTGGACTAAAAGTTAAAATTAAACGCGATAAAATCCGTACAATGAGTTTTCTTCCATGTGTAGTATTCGCGTCAATATTAGAAATCACAAAGGAGCTTACGGTCCTACTGATCGCAAGTGAAAAGAAGCCCTATCACCTTGTATTTTAAACCGACTGTAAAAAAAAGGAGGAGGTTCTAAATTCGTCATAATATTTTTTCTAATTATTCTGATTTTTTTTGTTATAAAGGCTGACCTCAGGGTCGAAGTTTAGTCAAGATCTGATGATGAAATCCATGAGAAAATCATCGAATTCGAAAATAGCATACACATCACATAAGGGTGAAAAATTCTTTAGCACATTAACTAACTAAAGTCGCATTGCTTGACTACTATCCTACCTGTTAGACACAGATTTCGATGGTTATATTTTATATTGTTTTTAGTTCTTTATACTTTCAGTTTTTATGTTTTTAAAGTTAAATCTTGTATCCAACAAATGCCAGCCATATCTTTGCCAGCTCTTTATATACTCGTAAAATCTATATCTATACCCTATATAGACTACACGTTCTCTTTGTATATACCCTACATAAAGAGGTCGCTTAATTATTTACCAACAAATTCAAGAGTCGCATAACATTGAACATAATAATTATATAACATGTACAATATACATATCGACACTTTAAAGTCACCGAAACGTCTCTAATAACAGTATTTTGTTGAATAATTGAAAGGCCTCGACTCCAGTCCGACCGACGCACCGCGCCGTTCTCACTGCGATCTTATCTCGAGTACATTCAACACAGTGCATACTATTTAAGAGCTTACACCCGTATCACGTACACATAAAGCTCGAATTTCAGAAAATTTATGTTTCAAAATTGCAAATAATAAAGTTGTGAAGCTGTAGATCAAGATTCAATGCGCTGTTGACGCGAGCAAGTCACGAATTGTGCGGTGACTATAAATTTAGTGACCAGTGGATAGTCCGGTTTCCTAAGCAGACTTTTGTATTTTTCTAATATAGATTAAGGTTGATAAACGAGCACACATTCCACCAGATGGAAAGTGGATACTGAGGCCTATAGATATCTACATTTATTCTCGATTAACAATTAAGATGCACATGCGTTTTTCCCCTGAGGACTCTAAGATGAAATGCGTCGTTTCCAGTAAAATGGTAAAATCTGCAGTTGTCTACATTCACCATTCTCTGTTCTCTACCTTGAAGGGGGGCGGGAGGTGCTTTTCAAACTAGGTAAGACATATAATTTTATTTTAATACGGGGATCTTAGCTAATTGATTTTTTACGTCGTTAATATAATGGATTTCCGCAAAGTAACACCTGATTCTGTTAATTAATAAAAAAACTAAATCAAAACAATTATTTGTAGGCCATACAAATAGTTGTTCGAACCCGCAGTCTACAACGTCGCATTCATAAGCTCACTCACAGTATAACCTAGCAGTCGATCGTTGGAAGCAAATCCCGAACAACTGATAAAATGTGGACGCAGTAGCGCCAATCTGCCGCTCCTCTTCGACGTGACCGGGCAGGCTGCGCGTGGGCAGACAGCGGTACTCCACTCCCCTCCGCACGGTCGCAACACAAACATTTAAATAACAGTTTTGTTATTACGTTAAAGTTCACGTCCACCATTTATACACCAATAAGAAGAAGCAAAGCGGTTATTACATATTGAAGGTAGTGTAAAAATAGATAATGATTTTGGATCAAATGATTGCAAAGTATACTAAGAAATAAAACCAGATAAAAAGAATAGAGCCACGGATGCCAGACCTAATAAAAGTAAATATATTTAAAAAATATAAAGTAAAATAATTGCTAGGCACGTAATACATTGTATGAATTTTGATAACAAAGGTTATCAAAGTAGCTTGTAAAAGTTTGAAGATTAATTCCGTCAATATTTACATGTTTAAAACACTTATTAGTAACCATGGTTTAAGTATTATTAAAACTACAAGATTTCAGATGCGATTGTGTAAGACGTAAGTGGCAATTCAGTTGACCCTATCACGGGCATCTGATTCTTATATTATATTCTTATATAATGAATTGACATTGTTTACAAAAACAATGTGATATAACAAATTTCAATTTATTATTTTTCTCTTTCAAAAATTCCTAACAGAAACAAATTTTATCCGATTTCCTGACGGAGGGACTACACTCCCGACATGTTTAGGAAAACTCCTGTCATCTGTTAACACTGGACATAGGTTTAGTAAACTATTAACTAATCTGTGACATAGGTTTCCCGCGTTATGGAGATTTGCCGTAATCGTTATGCTTAGCACCTTTGATGCTGCCGCCCATCACTGACTTGGAGTGAAGGAGATGGTTATACCGCATCTATCGAAAATAGCTATATTACGCTTGTAGCACGAATGGGTCGGCTCAAAGGACCACGTTCTCACAGGATACCAGCGTAAAATAGCAGTTCAATGCTGCTACGTTACGTATGGTGAGTGTAGAGAGAACCTTAGACCCTTTTCACTGGATACGAGCATTGAGGATTAATCCTCAACAACGCATCTGATTTTTTTATAGGATAGGGTGACAAACGAGCACACAGCCCACCTGATGGTAAGTGGTTGCTGTGACCCATAGACATCTACATTTTTCCTCAAAAAAGAATCAAAATGCAGATGCGTTGTCACCCGTGAGGACTAAGATGGAATGCCTCTTTTCCAGTAAAATGGGTCGCCGGTTCTCTACACTCACCATACGAAACACAGCAGTGTTAAGCTGCTTTTTCACGCTGGTATTCTGTGAGAGCGTGGTCCTTCCCCGGTCGAGCCGACCCATTCGTGCTACAACTATACTACTAATATAGCTGCAGCATGGCTCTACCACGTAAAAAAAAAGTCATCAAAAAACCGTTCGATCTTCCCCCCACTCACCCTATTCTATTTACAACTAACGAGCACACAGTCCACCTGATGGAAAGAGGATGAAGAGGAGCTGTGACTCATAAACATCTACATTTATTCTCGACTAGCTGTTCCCCGCGACTTCGCCCGAGTGTTATTTGGGGTTTTAATTTTTTTTTGCACGGATCCCTAATTATTTTGCTAAAATAAAAGTAGCCTAAGTTACTCCTTGTGAAAATCCCGTCAAAATCGGTCCAGCCGTTTCGGAGATTAGCGGGAACAAACAGACAGACAAAACTTTAAAAATTGTATTTTTGTTATTAGTACCGTATATACTTTCATATGCGTTTAGTAAAAAGCTGTAATGTTTAACATTACAAACAGATACTTCAATTTTATTTATTTGTATAGATGTATAGATTAAGTAACTATGTAACCTGAGGCTTACTACTAAGCCGCAACAAAAACTATTCCATATATATTGGCCAAATGCTTTGGTTCTGCTCGACATTTCATGTTATATCTAATCAAATACTAACACTTTGTACTGTATTGCTTGAAAGGCTCTCAAACAAAAGAACAGACATCAAAATAAATTCACTTTTTCCAAAGACATTCAATTATTAACCTTCAAATCTCTTTGAATTATTCAGAGTTTGATGAGGAGCACGACAAAGGTCGTGAGTCAGGCTAAGCACGCCATTGCCTTTATGTAAAGTGCTTATGCACGTATGTTAAAGCAAAGTAATAAATACTTAACTAATTACTATATAGATGCCCGCTCCACACTTAGTCCGCGAATCGCGCGCAAAGGCGCAGAGGCGCGTATAATCAGAATCTGACTGCCTCATTGGGTAAGAAGCAGTTCGAAATTCAATTCGGCGTTGTTTTAGCCCAGTGCCTCTGAAAGTACGTAAAGCCGTATGTCCTGCACCTGATCTCTCTCTCTCTCTCTCTCTCTCTGGTCGTGTCGGATTGCCGTCCCATAAAACTATGTATACCGTACTATTATAATGAATCATAGTGAATATAATATAAAAAGTGAAAAAGAGATTAAAAAGCTTAACTCAACAATCAAAAGTAGAAGTCGTAGCGGTTGTTACTTCAACGTTTGTCTGTTTCAAACGTGCGAATCAATGTGGGAACTTTACGCGAAACCTTTGCGAGTGCAGAATCATTGCTTTTTTTGCGGTGATTTTCGCCACGACCACTGAATAAATAAGAGTATTATAGCGCGACGTAGCGCACGATACGCGGATGTGTAGAGCAGGCATTACGTATGATGAACATGCACCGACTTGTTCCAGACTGTTAGTCAGCTCGTACTGATTCATGCGTATACACGGAGTGGTGCGTAGATTTCAAACGCCAAACCATGCTCTTCTTGACCACTCACGCACACATATTTCTTTTTAATAGCCCGTAAGTCTACTGCTGTGCACCTAAAACCATGTTGTGGGTTACAAATGATTTTAGATGAATATGTGTGCGTGCTTATTCTTGCAATCGTCCATCTTTGTTTGTTGGCCTGAGATTTAAATACGCATAGATATACATAATATACCATATGGCGGGATTTGTCCTGACATGTCGAGATAATTTTGAAGTATTTGTCAGAATTGCAATCAGATTTTGGAAATTACAGGTTTTTTTCGATAAAGTACAGAAGGTTTTCACGTGAGAGGGATAGAATCTGCGACGTGCATTGATCGCGTCGTGAGAGTGCTAAACAACCAACAATTTTTTTTTCACGCTAGTCCATTACGTTTGCAACAAAATGTCAGGATTTTTCTATAGAGATTAGGTTATTTGTTAGGACTTTTCAATTTTCTATCTGGTAACCCTAACTACACATAACACGATGTGTCGAATTATGATTTCTGTAACTTGGTCTTTGCACTCATCGACTAGAGTCCAGCAGCAAAATGATGACATACGAGTAGTCACTAATTCCTTTTTGTTTCCTCGATTTATGTAATTTCGTTTAATAAATTATAAATGAACTTAAGTAGCATGCAAGCTGTATATGAGCTGTATTGAGACTTACTTAGATCCCATAATACAGACTTTATTGATTTAGCTTGAGCTATATAATAAGTAATAATTCATAAACCATTCATATAAGGATACATCCTCTTTTCAACATTTTAATACGCTTCTAAAAGAACTCTAAGTACTATATGGGCTGGTATATTGATGTGCATAACGTTTGTGTGCTGCTTGGATGACCCCTGAAATATAGATATAAACCTAATTAATCAACGGAGTTCAAAAATCTCCTTGTATAAAAGTAGCCGTTGGCTGCGAGTGGACTGCTGGGCTTGCTGGCCTGACAAAATATTGGGCTAATGATTTCTTATATTTACGCGATTACTACATTTAATTGATACTAAAGTTTGATTGCGTTAAATTAAGAATTTTAAGTTTATTTTGTAATGTTTACACTAAAATAGTGATATTCGATTCGTTTTTTAAACTAACGTTAATCACTCTAAGTAAGCTTAGAAATAATTGTGTTAGAGTGGTCCACCGTCACAGTCGAATGCCGGAATCGAACCCACGACTCTGAGTTTACAGTCCGAACAATATAGGCTACTGTCGCTCAAAATCATCGTCAGTCGTCACGAATCAAAATAATTTCCACGTAGGTAATATAATTTACTTTACTTTAAATTAGATAATGTTTTAATAATATTTCATTTTCCATTATTGTATACTATTTGTAATATTTTCATTGATTTATACATTTGTACGCCACAAAGGCCAAACATGACTGAACCTTTTAATATATCTGAACAACCTGCATGCTTTATATGTATACTCGTTTCTACAAATAAATATCTTATCTTATCTTATCTTATCTAGCGACCCACCCCGGCTTTACCTATTAATGCGGCATTATAAAATTTTTTGATTTCTCAAAAAAAATGTGTCAATATTTCAAATAAAATATGGCCTTGATCTCTCTAGGCATTAATCCTCTATCGTTTCGTGAAGTTTCATCACAAGCGGTTCAGATTAGACATGGGACAAGTACTCGGTTTGGATTCGGTACTCGGCGGATTCGGCCTGTTTTTTTTAGGGTTCGGCCGAGCACCGAGTATTAACGGCCGAGTACCGAGTACTCGGCCTTAATTATATTCCGGAGAAAAATAAAGACAAAAAGCCAGTTTTTATCGTTATTATTATTAAAACACATTAAAACATCAGGAACATGGGAAGCAGCAGAAATATTTAGAACGTACATAAGAATCTATAAAAGAAATTATTATTACTAATATTTAAAATTTAAGAGAGGAAGATTGTGATGCGAAAACACTCGTTTTTCGGCCCTATTTGGTCTAGTTTGTAAGGGAAATAACCGCACGCCGCCCGCTACCGCGTTTTTTTTAAAACTAGTATTCGGCAGAGTAGTCGGTCCAATCTAGGCCGAGTACCCGGTGGCCGAGTACTCGGCGAATCACTAGTTGTTCCATGTCTAGTTCAGATATTCTATATTAGCCCGGACAGATAGTCTTAAGGGCATGCAAAAATAAATAACAAATAACCACATCAACTCAATAAAAGGCCGTTATTTAGATATTAGAAACAAAAACATTATTTATATGTATAGATGTATAGGTATACCTAGGTCGGAATTTTGATGTGGGTACAGGAAATCAGACGGTGGGGATGACAGCAATTACACGAAAAGTTTATTAATCGCCTGACTGTACGTGTACAGTTATTCTCTTTCACGATGAAGTTTTGACTTTGGTTGTTGTTAGCCGTGCACATACACATTGTGTCAGTGTGCGTAGGCTGCGGGCGCTCGGGAGAAGCGCTCCCGATACCTACGCACACTAACACAATGTGTATGTGCACGGCTAGCAACAACCAAAATCAAAACTTCATCGTGAAATATAATAACTATATCCTCTTAGAGCTCCCTGCGTGTGCATTGTACGAGTAGGTGTAATGTACATAGGGGCGATATGCTTCCGTATCTCCACAGACAAACTACGTGCTAGAGCCATGCTGCAGCTACATTATTGCAGTATGAATGGGTCGACTCGAAGGACCACGCTCTCGCAGCATACCAACGTAAAATAGCAGCTTAGTTCTGCTGTGTTGCGTATAGTCAGTATAGAGAACCAGAGACCCTTTTTACTGGAAAGAAGGCATTCTACTCGTATCTTAGTCCTTAGGGGTGTCAATGCATCTGCATTTCGGTTTTTAATTGAGGATAGCTGTAGATGACTATAGGCCACAGCATCCACTTACCATCAGTTGGACTGTGCGCTCGTTTGTAACCCTGTTTCTTCACAACCCAGGTGACGTTACGCCACCCATGTGACCAAATGAGCTGATGGATTCTCCTACGTAGCCACCACATGGTAGAAAGTTTGAAAGTGTGTGCATTAGCGCAAATTTAAATTGTGTTCTCGCCTTACTGTAGAGATATTTAACGCGTAGTTAAATGTCCATCACCGCGGACAAGACAATGCAACCACCCGCAAATTAAGGCGCGTAATTCGACATGACTTAACGGTTTCTATATTTAAAAACACTTCGTTTTTTTCTAGACCCATTTTGTATTCATTGAAGTGAGTAGAGCCATGCTGCAGCTATATTAGTAGTATAGTTGTAACACTAGGTTCTTTCTCTACACTCACCATATGAAACATAGCAGCTTGACACTGTTGTGTTTCATATGGTGAGTGTAGAGAACCGAAGACCCATTTTAATGGAAAAGAGGCATTCCATCTTAGTCCTCACGGGTGACAACGCATCAGCATTTTGATTCGCAAACGAGGATAAATGTAGATGTTTATGGGCCTTAGCAACCACTTAGCATCAGGTGGACTGTGTGCTCGTTTGTCACCCTATCCTATAAAAAAAGTTCCGATTATTTATGAACTGTTTAAAGTTTGTTCATTGTTAGTCATCCTAGGCTGCTGAATGAATGAAGTTTGTAATTGTAATTACTGTTTTTACATGCAATTCGTATGTAACAAAACTGATCGTTACGGAGAACTGAACGTTTTTGATTATAGGAATCGGGCATTAAACTTTAATGTTACTTTCTTAAGTATGGTCTATGAAAAAAAAAAGCAATTAAAACTTGTAATTTCTCATGTTTAGCCGTAGTGGCGGTGTAAGAATATCCACTACCCCATATCATCCCGTGGGTGTCGTAAGAGGCGATAAAGGCGTAAAAATCAGGCGATGGGCAGCAGCGTCTTCCTAATAACGATTAAAAATAAAAAACTGCGGTTGCCAAGCGTGACAACCATGGCAAATATCACCAATATGAGGCAATATATGGGGCAGGTGGACTTTAATAGACAAGAAAGCGATAGGAGTGTTGTCAGTTGTCACTCAGACTAATATGGAATACCTTACAGCCTGCAATTATACTGGATCTTTGTATCCACTTGCCGTCAGGTAAAAAAAATCTATTGTGTGAATCCTGCACAAAACCGTTTGCATGGCTTACAAATAATTATTTTCGGTCTGGATGTTTGTCTATGTACGATTTATGTAAGTTTACTTTTTAGTTACAAAAAATTAAAAGAAAACAAATTTCGTCACTTTGAACACAAAAAGAGTAAATTGTGAAAGGCAGATTTTATAATGAATAATATAAAACATTGTAGGAAGCAAAGAAACACCGACGTTCTGGCCAAATAAAACTAGTTTGAAATTAATCCTTTTTTTCGTTTACAACATTTAATTTCAAGTTTATTTTAATTTCAAACAAGTAACTTTTATCCATTCTCATTCTGTGAGTATTGATATCTTCATGATTTATATTATGTTTATACGTGTAAATCAGTGTAAATATATTTTTAGAGGTTTCTACTTACATACATTATTACTAACAACATTTGCTCAAGTAAATATAATCTGCACATAAACGTAACCTTGACACGTACATAAGTGATCGGTTTTTGTTTGGTTCATTATCGAAGCCGTCAAACAAGTAACGATACGAGTAAATCAAACATCCGAGTAGGACTAGGACTGGGAGAGCGAACAGTCGTATTAAGCCATGTCGGATGTCGGTTGCGGCACCCTAAGCGAGTATCAGACCCCGTCTTCCGTTTCCAACTTACTAAATCAAGTAAAAAAAAAATATATAAGACCACGGGGCACTTAAAGGCCCATAGGTATAGATTGCTTTTCTTTTTTAGAACAAGGAAAATAAACGAACACATCCATCCTCAATTAAGAATCAAGATCACACTACAGTATAAAGGGTCCAGTTCTCAACATTCACCATAACACACTTTAACAGCAGCAATAAGCTGCTATTACGCAGGTATTCTGTGAGAGCGTGTTCCTTACCCGGTCTAGCCGACCCATTCGTGTTGCAACCAGAATAGAGCTGCAACATGGCTATATCACGTATAAATAAAAATAAAATTTAATCCGGCTGTAAGATTGAGACGCGTTGCCTCACGTCTGGCAAGCGGCAAGCACCAAACTATCGTAAAAATAATAGGAAACTAAACCATACATTCCAAACATACATGGTTCATCCGGTGTCCCACGAAACGCAATTTTAAGGTAGAATTTATCTTATGAAGTTATAACTTGATTATTAACAACCAGTTTTTGAGTTACACCATATACGGTGTTAGAAAGGTGTTAAAAATAGTTGTTTGCGTTGGCTCTTCACATGTTCATGCCAACGCCGTGGTCGTCATTAGTATCTATAAATTACACAAACTTCATTTGGTATCAAGATGTCTCAAGTTATGCATTTACCTATTGAATACAAAAAAAAAATATATTGTACAATCACGCATGAAACTGTTAAAGAAACATTTCCAATTTACGTACTACGTAGGTAGTACGTAAACTGGAAATGTTGTAGTACATAAAACATGATTTTATCTTTGTTATGTAATCATCATCGTACAAAATAAAAGCCTCAGCTCAGCAGCCTTTAGCTTGACAAATCTTTCTTATAACAGAAACTGGCGCGGCATGTCCAACAGAGCCGATGAAGCTGAAAAAGAAGCCTTTAACATATAACTGTTGGTGTTCTAACTATATAATATTAATTCCTAACACAAATCATACAAACGTTACAAGTAAGTAAAGATGTATATTGGATATATATCGGATTAGTAAGCTGAAGTAGCAATGGGCCTAGAAAATATAGCTCAAAGAACCGATAACCGATAGAGAAGAAGAAAGGTTCTCGAGTGGCATGGCAGCCCCGTATAGGGTAGGCGGTAGGCGAAATGTAGGGCTGTCCCCAACTAGATGGAGGAAGTCGATGGATACAGGTGGCTCAGGACCGTGCTTTGTATTTCCTTAGGGGAGGCTTATGTTCAGCAGTGGACTTGTGACGGGTTGTAATGATGATGATAAACTTTAGATGGGGTTTACTGGTTCATTTTCTAAACTTCTAAACGGCAGTTTTCAAAAAGTCATAATACAATGAGAGCTAATAATTTTCTGCTCACCAGATGTCGCTAGTGCACTGAGGTAAAGTTTTTTGTTACACAATGTCATTTAATTGAGAATTTGAAAAGTTAGTTTTAAATAAAAACTTATCTGTTTCTAGAGTATTATATTAATACACAAAACAACGCCTCATGCCTCCTTTGCTCTATAATTTTTTGCACATTTTAAGCTTTTTTTTTATTTTACTTTTATGAATATTTGTGGTTTGGTTTATTTAGTTTTAATGTTATTAATATAAAATATAGTTAATAGTACAGAAAGAAACATTAACCTTTACATTTTCCGAACAAATTAACTTCCCCGCTATGAAATCTGTCAAATTATACCTCACTTTTAAGTGGCGCCGCCCAGGTGGCAGGATAAGTCGTGGATGCCCTCATTTGTGGCAACGCTGTCGTATCGCGCCGCAAGCGAAACGCACCGAATCCTAAATCACGCTATCATAGTTCTGAAGTTAACGCGCTATATATATAACAAATCCGAAATAACACATGGAGCTTTGGCCGCTCCCCGGACTAATCACCTTGCCACCCGGCGGGAGATCTTCCCTTTTCCTTCCACGGCGAAAGATTAATATATTAATTTTCCTGATTCAATTTCCTAATTCCTAACACAAAATATTTATGAAAAATCGTTTTATAATTAATTTGCTTTTTGCAAGTCCTAACTATGTATGTTATTACTCTATGATCCTAATTTCTAGCCTACACGACACACTACGTCTTATGTAATAAGATGTGATGCGAAACACATTGTGCAATGTCAGTAAGAATGTACCTACTTTAATTCATTCATTAAGCCGCGTATCCACCAAAAATGTTGACAACAGTTATGTTTCCAATTGTTTACAACTATTTCCAAAAGCATCTCCACCGGGGGAACAAATATTTGCAACAGCGTATTCCTTTGATGTTGCCGCCGAAAATGGAAACCCGGTTCCCGACATTGTTTCAAGGAGTGTTTTTCCAACTGTTGCGTTGGCAATAAAAGTTTGGTGGAGAAGCGGCTTAACACTGCTGAACATGAGCCTCCTCCATAGATTGCCTCATATTTTCCGTAGCTGCCACGTTTGGCAGGCGGGTTGACAACTATAATTTTGAGTTGTTATCAAGAAGATGCTGTTGCCAATCTTCTATTTCATTTCCCTTTGTCATCTCTTAAGACACGCACGGGATGATAGGGGGTCGTGAATTCTGTTACGCTGCCACTATAGGCTAGCTAATGTAATTGTACTGTGTATTGACACTTGTAGTGATAATGTACTTTAATTTAAATAAGTTAGCTCGTAGTCGAATGAATGACATAGGTTTAACTTTGATAATATTGAACAGTAATGAGCTGGCTGGTATATAGCTAGATAGCGGTGAGTAGTACCTAGTAGGATTGCGCAATACAAATCGTACCTATATAGATACAAATCTATATATCGATACAATATGCAATATCTATGTAACAGTATCAGATACCGCTGCAGTACACATGAACAGTGTGATTTCACAGAATCTCTAACAAAAAATAACCAAGAAATAATTATTATCGTAAAAAATGTATGATATAACACACTGATTCAAAATTCGAACGAACCGTAATCGCGCGAAAGAATAATATGAGATGTTGACTGACTTCCTTGCAAATTTACAAAATAACGTAGTACTAGATTATCAACCGATTACATCACAGATATTGAATTAAATACGAATACCTATATAGTTTCAATATCCGATATTTAAATCCAATACACCAATACGATTTCATCTCCTCAAAGCTCAAAAACTTTATTAAACAAAGTTTGTATAAAATGGTTATTACAATATTAAGGGATTTACCAAGCTATTTCTAATTTGTTTTGTTGTTAATAATTGTGTAACATATTTATATGATTGTAAATAGTTTTCAAAAAAAAATAAAGACGCTGTGTTTTTGCAGGTTCTTCCCAGGACAGAGGTTTTTTCCGAACCAGTGGTAAATTAAACATAAGAGTGATTTTCAATGAGTATTATTTATTATTGAATAAAACCTGTTTCTGTTTCTAATATAGGGTAAGAGTGGTATTACCCATGACTATCGGTGAACCGGCAAAGGCAGACCGACGGGCGCATGTGTAATTACGGCATAACGTTCACCTTGGCCGCTCGCAAGGCCAAGGTCGCACTCCGCAGCGCGCCCCACCTCCCCACCTCTCAATGCACGCGCGCACGCTTTTTTGCGCCATGATGTAATCCGAAATTAGGCGCGCGCGCGGCGGCAACATGGCCGCCAAGCGTCACGCTTTATAAACAATTATTCTTTCTTTTATTTAGTTTTGTTTGTCAACATTGCCAAATGTATGTTTTTTTAATAGGATAGGGTGACAAACGAGCACACAGTCCACCTGATGGTAAGTGGTTGCTGTGGCCCATAGACATTTTACATCTATCCTCGTTTGCGAATCGAAATGCAGATGCGTAGTCACCTGTGAGGACTAAGATGGAATGCCTTGTTTCCAGTAAAAAGGGTCGCCGGTTCTCTACAGTCACCACACGAAACACAGCAGTATTAAACTGCTATTTTACGCTGGTATGAGAGCGTGGTCCTTCCCCGGTCGAGCCGACCCATTCGTGCTACAACTATACTACTAATATAGCTGCAGCCTGGCTCTACCACGTTTATGTTTACTTACTTAATTCATTTTCGCCGTGTAGTGGCGGTGTAAGAATATCTACTACTCCATATCATAACCTAAGTGTCGTATGAGGCGACACGACATTAGAACAAACCAGAAGAGGGGCAGCCCATTGAGATATTATGTACTAACGTACTTTAGTACATAATAATTCAATGTGGCAGCCGCGTCTTTAGTATATTTCAAATATAGCAACTAAAAATAAACTAAAAGTATACAAACTGCGGTTTTCTACCCACCTGCCAAGAGTGGCACCTATGACAAATACCCAAAGGCAATCTATATTTATTTTAAAAAAAGAACCTTGTAATGTATTTAAGACAATATAGTATTACGAGATTATGAGTTTCAACATACTTGAAAGTTATCGAAAATCAACACGTATCTAAGGTTTCATGAATTATCGTTTTTGTGATAATAATGACAACCAACATGTGGAATGGATACCCTCGCGTGGATCTCATCTCACATCTGAATTTTCTCAGAGTTTCCCTGACTCTGTGTTTTACTCATGTCTTCACAAAGGTTAGGAAGTAGTTCGCTTCTATCATTCTATCTTCTATATTTTCATAACAAATGCCTAAACTTCAACATTGGACCAATATTTAAGTTTTTGTGACCCCCGCCTGAGATGAGAACTTTTGGAACCGAATGATGATTCGATGTGAGGTCCAATTTTCGCCTTGTAAAGTTTCAAACGCTGGACCAGCCAGAAACAATGTCCTAACTAAGAACGCTAAGCTTTTAAATGCCAATTAGCCGTAACCTTTCAGATGATCGCGGACGTAAAGTCACATTATATTCAGTCAGATGGACGCCACGAATTATTACGCCATGTTGCAGCTATATCATGGTTGTAGCACCAATGGTTCGACTCGAATGAGATAGGACCACGCTGCTGCGTTTCATATGGTGAGCGTAGAGAACCGGATCCCCTTTTTACTGCATTTTGATTCTTAATCGAAGATAAATGTAGATGTTTATAGGGCACAGCATCCACTTACCATCAGGTGGAGTGTGTGCTCGTTTGTCACCCTTATTACATAAACAATATTTCTTTTCAAGACTCATTAAAATTTAGTCGGAGCAAATTGCTCAAATTGACCAAACTAGTCGAACGAGACTATAGTGACGTATTGTTTTATCTGGTGTATGTATTTTTTCTTTTAATAAAAATACTTAGTTGTTTGTGTGATACATTGAATGTTCATTAAAATATTGAGAGACTCATTACTCTGGTTTTGTGTGTAAGAGACAAGAATGCATTAGATTGCTCATATCAACATGATACGATGTTGTATACAGCATTTGAGGATCCTACGTGGAATCTTTCGAGAGTTCTGACGCACCAAGTAAAGCGAGCCGCTTTTTGCTCTTCACAGAGCGAATGCGGTATCCATCGGGAAAACAACTTTTTTACACCTAATTGTTCATGCAAGATTATTTGTATTTGACGCATGCCAATGTCTAAATTTCCTGCCTGAATTTCGCGGTATGTCACATGTCGATCTTCCTCAATCAGCTTACGCACAGCATCAACGTTTTCTTGGGTGACTGCAGTTTTCGGACGACCTTGATCACTGAGCTTGACACGTCCACGTTGAAATTCAGCAAACCAGCGATAAATTGTGGTTTTGGATGGGGCTTCATCACTAAATGCAGAAATCATCCGGTCAACACACTGTTTTTGTGTTAAACCACTTCGAAAGTCATAATAAATCATCGCTCTTGAATTTTCTCGAGTCAATTCCATTTTCTCAACGACTAAACAAGTTTGACAAAACCTTGTGACAAGACCGAGAATCTTTTTTTAGATAAATAAATGGTATACAATTTAAAGAAACCAAGGACTTTTCAATTACAAAGCTTTTAATATGATAGGAACAGTGGAAATATTCCGTTCCCGGTACTTTTAGTGCAGCCTGTGTATACAATACGAAAACAGTTTCAGTGTTAGTCGCGTTTCCAAATCGTAAATTTCGTATGATATTATTATCATGATATTATTATCATGCTATTAAAACAAAATAATCTAGCTGATTCAACACCAGTGAGACATCTAACCTTTTTATAGAGTACGCTACAAAGTTAAATCCGCTTGCTAGTTCAGATATTATGTATGTATAGGTCCCTCAGAAGCTTCGCGTCAAAAGTAATTCCAAGAATAACAGTAGAATCAACACAACAAGACTCAACCCCTTCACTCACTTAAGCTTCTAGTGTTGTATGTTTTATATTTTTTTAGTTTAAATTCAATATAAATGTTAAATTAATGTACTGATTATGATATAGCATTATTTCCTGTGTCATATTTTAACACAAAATTTTAAAATCATCGCCAAAAATACTCTACTATATTTATTTGATTATTTCTTATATTTACGCAAATACGAGGGTGGATTGAAAAGTACTCGGCCTAACCAAGAAAATAAACAAATACTAAATCAGTTATATTTTTATTTTTCTACATAATCACCATCAAGTTCAATACACTTTTGCCACCTCCCCTTCCAAGCATTTAGACCGTTGAAAAAAAATGATTCTTCCTTAGAGTCAAAATATGCGTCTACAGCTGCTTTGACCTCGTCGTTTGTCGAAAATCTTTGACCTCCCAAGTGATTTTTTAGGTTAGGGAACAGAAAGAAGTCTGATGGTGCCAGATCAGGTGAATACGGCGGATGCGGTAATAGTTCAAAGCCACAGTTGTGAATTTCAGCCATTGACTGTACTGACGTGTGAACACGGGCGTTATCTTGATGAAACAGAACTTTTCTTCTGAGCATTCCTCTACGTTTTTCTTTTATTTCCTCTCGTAAACGACGTAGTAAGGTGCAGTAGTAATCAGAGTTTATATTCTGACCCCTTTCAAGATAATCAATCATAATCACACCTTTCGAGTCCCAGAATACTGAAGCCATCACCTTATTTGCCGACAAAATCGACTTAGCCTTTTTAGGGGGTGGTGAACCAGGTCTTCTCCACTGTTTTGATTGTTGTTTTGTTTCCGGTGTACAGTAATGAACCCATGTTTCGTCCATAGTAACAAAACGATTCAAAAAATCATCTGCATCGGCTTCAAATAACTCCAAACAGTCGCGTGAAATAGCGTCCTTTTTTGTTCAACTGAAAGCAGTCGCGGAACCCACCTCGCAGACACCTTGTGGAAACCCAACTCGTTGACAATGATGTTTTGAGTTCGTTCATAAGAGATGCCTATAATCTCGGCTCTCTCTAATTTTTAATCTGCGGTCTCCCATTATTAAATCAAGTACTTTTTTAATATTTTCGTCAGTCGTTGACGTCGAAGGCTTTCCAGAGCGGGGTTCATCTTTCACACTCTCTCTACCACGCTTAAATTCTGCTACCCATTTTTTGACGGATGAATATGACAGAGCACAATCGCCTAATGTACTGACCATGTCATCATGGATGGCTTTTGATGATAGCCCCTTCTTATGGAGGTACTTAATGACGGCACGCTGCTCGATTTGCTCCATTCGCGGAAATTATGTCCGATTACTTTGTTAATAAATTTATAAAATCACAACTAATTATCGCACACGTTTCGAACTTCACACAATGAACTAGACTGAACTGAACTAAATAATGTGGCTAGATTTGATTTTTAGAATTGAATGGATCTGTGTTAGGCCGAGTACTTTTCAATCCACCCTCGTACAACGCATTCAATTAAACGGATTTTACAGATTTTGTCGCGTTTAATTTTAACTTTTTTTAACTCTTAACATTCATGGGTCGGAAGACGTTTCAGCAGCCCTGACCCTACCCTGGACAGTGGGAACAGCCCGTAAAATTAGTTTCATTCTATGTTTTTTAGCTTTCCAGCTACTGGGTAGGGTAAGTTATTAACGTAGATAAGAAACAGGAAGGGACCGAGAATGAAACCCTGAGAAACGTCTATTGACACTAACGACCCGGAAGAACTCTTACCATTGTTTAACAACTTTTTGTATTCTGTTAATCTAATATGAAATAATAAGTTTAACCACATTTTTTACATCATAATGCTATAAGCGGTTTTATGATTAAACCATCCTCTGAATTGTCCTATGTATTGAAAACTTGTCTGTCCAAAACCACAACCAAAAACAAAAACGTAAAACGCTGATAAGAGCAGTGACATAACATAACGTACAGTACATAATAGTTCAATGGATAAGAGTTGAGATCTGAACGGATGCCAAGCTCAGTACTAGGTAGGTAGGTAGTTCCATTGAAGTAATATGTTTATACGTACTAGAACAGACACCGCTAATAAAATCAGAGCGGCAGTGCGGGGCGCGTGCTCGGAGCCACAGAGTACATTTTTATGTCACAGAATATAAGTTTGAGCCCGTGGGCTCTCTAACGCGTGTTGCAAACGACCCAGTCACGGCGTCTCTTCTATTAAGTACTATAATATTACTTCAATGAACAGTTCCATAAATTATAGTTGTATGAATGTAGAACGTTCTTCAATCGATTTAAAAGATATTTATTTATTTCTTTGATATGGAATTCATAATTTGTAGAGTTTTTAAGTCAATAAAATACGTTTGACGTGATTATATTTAATGCAAGCTTGAAATTAAACTTCTTACTGTTCTTTTTTATACTACATAAATGGATATGCACCAATAACTTTTTGCAAAATCGTTCTAGCAAAACCAAATGACTTGTTTAAAATTATAAGTCAAATATTTTTCTTACTCAGAACAAAGATATATCAGCATAGGTATTACTATATTTGAGATATTTCACCGTTAAAGGCTATCAAAAGTATATAACTGCTGAACTATAGGCCTCCCCTATAGATTTTTCCATAGGGGGGGATATTTGCAATAGTTGCCACGCTCAGCAGGCCGGTCGGCAACCGTAGTTTTGGATCGAAGTTCCTTATCGCACGGTACGAATTTGACGGAGGGAGACTAGGCTAGAAAGAGTGTAAAACTTTTCCGTCACGACCCCCTTTTTACAGTGCGAGCGAAATGGAATAATATCCATCTCCCTCGCACTTTTTCTTATCTTGCCATGAAATAAATATTATTTTAAATGACGCTTCATTTTAATAGATGCTAGTAATTCATTTATTTGTATTTTCTGCCGACTTCCAAAAAGGAGACGGTACTCAATTCGACTGTATGTTTTTTTATGTGGTTTACCGCATAACTTTTTACTGGGTGAACCGATTTCGATGGTTCTTTTATTTGAAAGTTGGTACTTCTCGTGAGGTCCTACATGAATTTGATCAAGGTCTCAGACCAATAGGTTTTGAGTTATTCTTAATAACTTATATTGAAGTCGTCTGTACAACATTTTTAATTTTAAATTATTTAATCAATAATATAATACGTTTATCAATAATAATATACCACGAAAGGAACTTCGTTCCAACCGAGTGTTCCACAACACTGGCGTATGTTTTTTTTTAAATTTTTTGATCGTTATTAAATTACACAGCTAATAAATTTTAAAGCTAATTAAATAAATTAATTATTTGAAACTTTTAGTGGAATATTTTGTTTCCAATCAAGTCCGCGTAATAAAAGTGAGGTGTTGTTTTAAATAGACGCTGATGTTGTAAATATTTTGACAGTTGTCGATAACATGCAGTTAACTTTATGAAACAAAGTAGGTAAACATGATAGATTTGTGATCAGAATTTTATACGGTGAAATTAATTAACTAAATCGACAATTTTGAAGAACATTATAATATGTCTCTGTACTAACGTGTATTACCGTGTAGTGGCGGTGTAAGAATATCCACTAAAGCACGGTCGCGGAGCAGGAATTTTTTTATTGTTTTGCATTTTTGAACTTAATTCCCATAATGAAAAGTTTTATTTCTATTGGAACTAAAATAGTTTTAGGACTTTTTGAACAGTATTAGTGGCTTTTTTCTTCCTGCTCCGCGATCATGCCATACCTCATATCATCCAGTGGGTGTCGTAAGAGGCGATAGAGGGAAACAAATCAGGAGATGTGTAGCAGCGTCTTCCTAATAACGACTTAAAAAACTGCAGTTGCCAACTCCCTTTTGAAGCGTGGCAACTATGGCAAATATCCCCCATGAGGCAATCTATGGGGGATTGGGGGAGCTCTATGTTCAGCATCAGCAGTGAACTTTAATAGGTTGTAACGGTAACGGTACTACCCTATTAACTATTACTATTCTGCTCCAGATGAATCCAGATCAATGGAGAGCGAAGACTAGCCGCCCAAAAACTCTATACAGAAGTACAGGATCAATATTCTGCACGAGTGTGTGCGTAAGCTCAGTTTCACTTTCTATTTCTTCGCCCTCATAGTCCGATGAGACGGTAATTACACTGACTCCGGGCTGCTACTGAGAATTATTGCCAAAAAACCCAGTAACTGATTTCTGGCACGACCCGGAATTCGAACCGGGGACCTCATGAACAGCAATCGCGTTTGCGACCACTACACCAACGGGGCAGTCAGTTTGGATAGGCTGTAATGGTAAAGGACAATGTTCACTCTAAATAAAAATTCATTTAACATATTATAGATAAACAAATCAAGCGACCATCGAAACAGCGCGTCTCGGCACGTTTGGATGCAATCTATCAGAGGAGCATCCGAGCGACGCGGCGCTTCGCCCCCGCCGGCATTATTTCCGTTTGAATGGCACCGAGTTGGGTGCCGCGTAAAAATACACGTACTCTTCCTGAGAGCTGAGCCAAATAATCTCGTCTCATCCATGCCAAAGGGCAATTTAATCCGAGCACAATCCAACGCGATGGCCTCTCCCAGATCATTTCTAAATTAATTAACAGAATCAGACGCTACTTTGCGGAAATGAATTAAATTAAAGATGTTAAAAAATTATTAGCTAAGATCCGAGTAATACATATAATTAAATGCTGTGCCCTATCTAGTTTGAAAAGCATCTCCCGCCCTCCTTCAATTGCGAGCACTATCCCCGTCACCACTAATCCCAGCACCACTACGCTACGAAACTGTCTTTGCAGTCAGCCACCGCAGTCTACTACACCTGAAGATGCCTCGTTTAGAGGCGAATCACGTGTCATATTATAGTGTAACGGTGTTGAGATTAGTGGTGACGGGGATAGTGCACGCAAATGAATAAGAGTGGAAGGTGTTCTTCAAACTAGGTGAGACACATCATTTTATCTTACTACGCAGATCTTGGCTAATTAATTTTTAACAACTATAACATTTTATTAGTGTTTGCTAAAACAAATATTTACAACAGAACTTAATGAATAGCCGTGTGGATGGTGTGGAGACACCCACCCGCGTCCCACGCTCGTATCCAGCGGAGTGCGTACGTGACATGCCTTACAACGCAGCTATACGCTAAACCGACGTACTCATACTACTCGCATTATAGTAAACTGAGGCCGGCCGGCCGGCTCCCTGCCAAAATTTGCCTCCACTAACTCTACATCGTCTCAAATATCGCGTATGACGCTCTTCTATCCAATTTGAATTGAACACACACTGCAATAATAACGTAACTTGTTTGTAACAATGTTTTGACGGTAAGTGGATACTGCGGTCCATAGACATCCCACATCTATACTTGATTAAGAATCATAATGCAGATGCGTTGTCACCCCTGAGGAATAAGATGGAATGCTTCATATCCAGTACAAAGGGTCTCCAGTTCTTTACACTCAGCATACAAAACTAAGCAGCATTAAGCTGCTATTTTACGCTGGTATTTTGTGAGAGTGCGGTACTTCCTCGGTCGAGCCGACCTATTCGTGTTATAACGTATAACGTATAACATGCTATGTTGTTTATAAAAATGTAGTGTAGCCCACACCACGTAATATATTAAATGGATGTTATTTGTAGAGTAAAAGATTAGCCTAATTAAAGTTTAGTAATAGCAAACACGGCTTCACATTTAACACCTACATTACATGGCGACCCCGCCAGGATTTAAAGTAGAGAAAGAAGAATCCAAAGGGCACATATGCGACAATAGCTTCTCAATTTCTAATTCTCTATCTCTTTTATATTCTCAATTTCACACACTATAATACTATGCAAATGAAGTCGACTCCAGGAACCGTGCGGTCGTCAAAACCGAGACGTATAATATGTACTCGTAGTTAAATGCGAATACTTTGAAAGCTACAGGGCGCAGTGGCGATGCAAATAGTTGCAGCGCCGAGAACGCGGGTTCCAATCACGCATGGAACAAGTATTTGTATGGTCTTCAAATAATTGTTCCGGGTCTGGATGTTTGCCTTGTGAAATGTATGTATGTAAACAGCCCCAACGATACAGAAGAAAATCCTAGTGTGCAGGTAGCGTATTAGAAGGAAATAAGGAAAAAAGAACTCACTGATATCGGTGACATCGTTCCACTTCATAATGACGTCAGCGCAGAAGTCACCTGGAAACAAGAACAGCACTCATTAATTTCATATTAAAACAAAATGCACTGGACACATAAGCCTCCTCTCATAAAAAACCGGAGTCCATTGGCCGCAGTAACCACTTACCATCAGGTAGACTGCGCTCGTTTGTCATCTTATCCTATAAAAAAAACCGCTGGAGCAGGGAAAAGTCCGCTACCCCAATGGGAGTTGGCGGATTTCACATTTCATCAAAATATTTTTTTATTTCTCAGAGATGCTTTTACGTATTGGTGTCCCTAAGATCTTTTTTTCATGGTCGAACGGAAATAGTGCCACAAGACGAGTGGTAAATAACACTTAATTTGGCACTTAACAATTAGCCAAGTGCCAGCGAAGATCGAACTGGGTTCCTAAATAGCGTACCCATAATCGACAATATGTAGACTGGTGTTGGGGGTCAGCATTACTAGTGCAATATAGCTCGAAGAACCGACAACCAATGGAGAAAAGAGGTTCTCGAGTAACAGCCTCGTGCCGGTAAGCGAAGTGTAGGCGGTCCCTAATGATTAGAGGGACGACCTGGTAAGAGATACAGGAAACCGATGGATGCAGGTGGCTCGGGACCGCGATTTGTGGCATTCCGTGGGGCAGACCCATGTTTAGCAGTGGACTTATGATGGACTGTAATGATGATGATATGGTGTTGTTATTAGATTAAGCAGAATTTACAACAAATCCTTAAAGTAATCTGATTACACTATTTCCTATACGTGGAGGAACTCAGCTGTAGTCATATTATAGTTGTAGCACTAATGGGTCGGTTAGACCAGAGTGAACCACGCTTTCACCGAATACTAGCATGACATAGCAGCTAAACGCTGCTGTGTTTCATATGGCGAGTGTAGGGAGAGTCTTTTTATTGGAAACGAGGCATTCCATCTAAGTCCTCAGGGGTAACAACGAATTCGATATTTTGATTTCAGATGCAGATGTCTAAAGCATCCATCAGGTGGACTGTGTGCTCGTTTGTCACTCTCACTATATAATTAAAAAAAAACATTAGACATTAACTTTAGCCTCAGTTTAATGCAAAGTGCAATCAAGTACGGCATTATCTTGGAAATTGCAACGTTCTGTTTTTAGAGGGCTATAAAAAGCGCATTGAGACGGCTCTAAATCGAAACCGTTAATCCCGGTTAATTATTTTCTTTCTCGCAATTGAAACTTGCAGAAATTAACACATAATGTTTTCTTTACATTCACTGGATGAGTGGGAATTTTCGCAATGGTTGTTCTTTTATTAACATTCAAATGTCATACACACACACCTACATACATAGATTATAGATGCAATATCGTGCTAACAGTGAATCGCTCTCTAATAATTATAATTATCATAATCTAATTATAACAATGTCCTTTAGATCGGATTTCGGTCACGGTGGCCAGTCTCTACACTAGTCATCTGCGCAAGACATGGTATGAGCAAGCATGGTAGTTAGTGAAAGTGAGTGAATAGAGAGTGCTTAGTCCGATGGGATGGTTTATGTGGTAGGCCCAAACTGCAGCTACGTTATGGTTGTAGCACGAATGGGTCGGCTCAACCGGGGTAGGACCAAGCTTTCGTACGGTGAGTGTCCTCCGGTCCTCCGGTTCTCTAACCGGAGACCCTTTTTACTGTAACCGGGGTATTCCTTCTAAGTCCTCAGGGGTGACAACGCATCTGCATTTTGATACTTATCGAGGATGAATGTAGATGTCTATGCGCCACAGCATTCACTTACCATTAGGTGAAATTTATACTCGTTTGCAACCTTATACCTACAAAAAAAACAAACAGTAATCCGACACGATCGAAGAGATATCGGGCGCAGGAACAACAGCTTTACATACTTTCCGAGGCATGGGGGTGAAACACTGCCTACTTTCTGAATCCGGGTTGCTAATGAGAATTTAGTGATAGAAACCCCCAATAACTGAGCTTTGAGCCTGACCCGGGCTCGGCATGATCAGCAACTGCGGTTACGACCACTAGACCAAGTGGGGAATCATTATTACAGCCCAAAACTAGTTATAGGCAAAGTAATGTCGCTAAACCAAATTCTCACCAGGTCGTCACTACATCTAGTAGGGGGAGGGACAGTCCTAAACTGTAAACGGAACGATACGAACGAAGTATGAAGTTGCCGCTATAGAACCTGGCCCCATCGGTAGTCGTTTCGTTGAGGTAAGTGACCAGCCCATGACGCTCTTACTGATCAGTTGGGCTGTGCCGATTACTCTGGTTATGATGCTGATATCATCGTTAAGAAATCTATCACACAGAGAAACTCGAAGAAAAGCTCTCTCCATAACTCGCTATGTGAATTATAGTAATGGCATATTAGAATACAATTGTGAAAATAATTATAACAGAGAAATTACAGAATTAATAATTGGCTAACAGTTTTCCTTATAGCATAAAAGTGAAACAAAAAATGATTTGTTAAAATCTGCCAAGTACCCTTAGGCCTTAATATTTTAGACCGCACACGTTACGCACATCATGTTTAAGATATTAAATTACACAAGTTTTTTTTTTCAAAAGGATATCATATACCTAGAGATTTTCTCAACTCTATCAGAGATGTTTCATAATGTACTGAGGTATTCCTGTCGAAAACATCAATAATCATACTTGGTAGAGCCACGCTGCATCTTTATACGATTGTAGTACGAATGGGTCGGCTCGAACGGAGTAGGAACACGCTTTCACAGAATACCAAAGTAAAATATCAGCTTACAACGCATCCGCATTTTGATTCATAATCGAGGATAGCTGTGGGCCGCAGTATCCAGTTACAGGACCTGTCTATCAAAAAGATTAAAATTTTTATGAAGCAAAAATTGTTTAATAAGACTTTTTTTCTATAGGATAGGGTGACAAACGAGCACACAGTCCACCTGATGGTAAGTAGTTGCTGTGGCCCATAGACATCTAATAAAGAATCAAAATGCAAATGAGTTGTCACCCGCGAGGTTTAAGATGGAATGCCTCTTTTCCAGTAAAAAGGGTCTCCGGTTATCTACACTCACCATACGAAACACAGCACCGTTAAGCTGCTGTTTTACGCTGATACGCTGTGAGAGTGTGATCTTTCCCCGGTCGAGCCGACCCATTCGTGCTACAACTATACTAATAATATAGCTGCAGCATGGCTCTGCCACGTAATAAAGCTTAGGTTATTATAGTGCTAAGGAGTACATGATTGATAATAGCCCCTGGGAATGAGGTGATCGCTACCATGCTGTTTCTAAATGCGTTCATATTAAATTGTATAAAATATTATAATATAAATTAATATTTAAAAAAAGTTCCACTGAGTTTCTTGCTGGTTCTTCCCAGGACAGGTATTTTTCCGAACCAGTGGTGAAACTTAAATTATTTTCTATAAGTATTTTTATAATCTATATTAAATAAAAATGATTATATTCTATTCTATTACTGTCAGATGGACTGTTGTGCTCGTTTATCACTCTTATTCTATAAAAAAAAATATAAAGAAATGTAATTTTCAAGTGATTTTTCAGTAAGCAACAGTAAAAGTGCAAGTTAGTGAGCGAGTGTTGGAAATGAGAAGCGAGCGAGGCCGTGACCGGGCCGGCTGCCCGACCCGCTCCCCGGGTCAACGACCTGCACATACGCGCTTTTGCAATGCTCTCCCAACGTCTTACCGCGCCAACTATTTTTCTATGATCTTTGATCTTTGACACGCTTTTTTTTAATTCTTATTTACGTGCAAGCGTGCAAGTAGCATCGCGGGACTACAAGTTCATCGCCATAAGATTTCTAAATATCTCATTTTTATAAACTTCTACTCGACTAAAGTCAGTAATTCATTCTTGAGGCGGGCGATATGTACGCTTTAAAAAAAATCCCAGAAAATTTGAGATAAGCACTTAAAGATTAAGTAGCAGCTTAATGCAGCTGTGATTCGTATGGTGAGTGTAGAGGACCTTTACTGAAAAAGATGCATTCCAACTTAGTCCTCAGGAGTGACAACGTATCTGCATTTTGATTCTTAACGAGGATAAACGTAGATGCCTATGGAACACAGCATCCACTTACTATCAGGTAGACTGTGTTGCCGTTTGTCACCCATATTCTATAAAAATAAAATAATGAGTTGTTGTTCTCAAGAATTAAACAGCGGTAAGCGATATTTTCCTGTCTATTTTTTTCATGAACAGAAAATTCTAGACAAGTGGCGTGTACTCACATAGCAACAGTTAGTTATAAATATGCTGATGTAGTTAGATGTAGGTGCGATTTAAATTGCTGAGTTATCTATGTTACCGCCGCTTTGCTTATCAGCGAGAAGCAAAAGTATATTTTTTGTTGAGATATTTATTCGGTAGGTAACGTAAATAATTTAGTGATAATAATAACAACAAATATTTTCATATTTACCACATTTTCTGCCGACTTCTAAAAGGAGACTGTACTCAATTCGACTGTATGTTTTTTAATGTGTATTACCTTATAACTTTTTACTGGGTGAACCCATTTCGATTATTATTTTTTATTTGAAAGCTGGTACTTCAAATGTGGTCCCATATGAATTTGATCAAGGTCAGACTAATAGTTTTTGAGTTATTCTTAATAATTTATATTGAAGTCGGCTGTACAAAATTTTTTTAATTTTATACTTATTACTATTGATTCCCTTGCGTCTCTTGCGATTGCTTGCGCTTGCGTCTGCTCAGGTCGAATTTAGTAATTGACTTCAAACTAACTTTCCGCTGAGCTAGTGACTTGAAATTTTAAACATAACTCAGAATCGGATGACTACTGACTGACATGTTAGTAGTGAAAATTCGATGTCTGATCACAGACACATTGAGTTTGTGATTAGAGCTTCAGCAACTTATGAAATTGTTACTTTTAGGGATCCAAAAGCGACCTCCTGAGATGTTTATAGAGATAGCCTAAGGAGGAATTTGGAAACGTTTCCTAAAAGCATAAAAACGATTGAAGGTCTGGAGTTGGGGGTGGAGACGGTAAACGTAGGTATCCGTGAAGCCCTCGCAGAAGTTGTCCCGTCAAAACCAAGACCTCAACACGAAAAGTTCCTTGGTGGAATACTAAGCTAAAGCAGCTTAGGAAAAGGACCAGGAAACTACTCAATAGGCTAAAAAACCAAAGAATGGGATTTTTATAGTTCAGCCCTAACCGATTGTAATAAATAAATTGGGAAAGCTAAGAGAGCACCGTGGAGGAAGCTGTGCGAAGAAGTTGAGTCTTTGCCTTGCAGTGCAAGACTACACAAAACGCTATCGAAAGGTAAACATAATCAGATCGGAGTTCTTAAAAATTCTAATGGTAACTTCACTAATAGTGAAACGGAAACACTGCAGCTATTAGCGTCAACCCATTTCCCAGGGTCACATATGACTCTGGCCTCGAACTCTTTCAGAGCCCAACGAAGACCTTGTAATGAGGACTGGTGTAGGGCTACAAAGATAATAAGGCCAAACCTGGTGCAGTGGCCGATTCTTACCTACGCCTCCACTGTCTGGTGTAATAAGGCCAACCAAAAGACGACTGCAGACAGACTAAATAGTCTACAAAGCCTGCTTAATGGCAACTGGAGCGATGCGAGCATGGCCTGGAGCAGCTCTTAATGCACTTCTAAGCTAACGCCCCTTGGTATTTACTTCGACAAGAAGGCGAAGGCTCGTTTGTATAGGATCAACGCTCAGGGCAGTTTGAGCTTGTTTTGCTATAGATTGAGATCCATGCTCGACTCACTCAACAAAACACCAGTCTTATGCATGATCTCAGATATCATGCGTCCACTATATACTTTTAACAAAAAGTATGCAGTGGAACTACCCTCCAGAGAAGACTGGCTGAATGGACAGGTCATCTGTGAGGTCGGTAGCTTTATATGGTATATCGATGGGTCCAAAATGGGCATCAACGTAGGCTTTGGAATTTATGGGGAACGCCCCAAATTCAAACTTAGTATGAATTTGGGTAGATTCACCTCTATCTTCCAGGCAGAAATTTTCGCCATACTTCATTGTGCGGAAATCAATCTGCAAAAACACTACGTTAACCATATAATCTATATTAACTCTGATAGTCAAGCAGCACTGCTAGCGCTGAGATCAAACTTGGTGAACTCGAAGTTAGTTGCGAGACTGCGTGAACCGTAACGCCCTGGGAGGTAACAACAAGGTAGTTTTAAGATGGGTTCCGCGCGGGTATTGTAGGCAATGAAACTGCCGACAAGCATGCACGAGAGGGCTCAAAAAGTAAACAATTTGGACCCGAGCAATTTTGTGGAATCTCAAAAAGCCTCACCCGTTTAACCCTGGAAACTCTTTACCACAATAAATCACATAAGATCTGGTCTGATACACTAGGCTTAAAACATTTAAAACCTTAATCCGGGCTTTCGATCGTAAATTCGCTTCGGAAGCCCTGGGATTAGGTAAAAATTAATTGCGCATTCTGGTAAGTGCCCTGACTGGACATTGTTGTCTTACCGTTTTGTGAGCGCAGACCTGATACCCTCAAACTGTTTGTGAAATTTATGTTGGGCATTTTTGTGGATTGCCCCAATAGATTGCCAGAGCTTCGTCCATCAGTAAAAATCTGCATCACATGCAAATGAAGTTGCCTCTTGGAGAAAATCGAGTATGGACTTGAAGAGTTAGAGAGGTCGGTCTCTTACTATTCTTCTTCTTCAGCTCGTAAAAAACCACTGCTGAAAATGGATCTCTCCCGTTGTATAGAGGGATGTGCATCAATCGTCACACTTGGCAGCTGGATCGACGATCACAATAACAGATGTCTCGCATCTCTGACACTGCTGCCCGTCGGCTCGATCGGAGAAGGACCACGCTCTCACGGAATACTAGCGTAAAATATCAGCTTAAAGCTGCTGTGTTTCGTATGGTGAGTGTAGAGACCCGGAGACCTTTTTACTGAAAACGGGCCATTTCATCTTAGTGGCAACGCATCTGAGTTTTGATTCGTAATCGAGGATAGATGTAGATGTTTATGGGCCATAGCAACCACTTACCATCAGATGGGCAAACTGTAGGCTTTTGTTACGTTAAGGCAGTGCGATGTACCATCCAGGGTTTCATCACACTGACCTCCTGGTGGGATTGTAAAGTAAAAGAAGACTGATTTAAAATATATATGTAAATCTTATCAGCAACATAAGAATATCAAAATATCGCGATAACTGTCAAGTAAACAGCTATGTAGGTCAAATTACAAAATAAAAACAAACGTTTCTGTGTGCTCAGAATTAGTTAAGAGGTTCCGTACCTTAAATACGTACATTTAAGGCTAATAATACTTTTGTGGTATACATATTACACGAGCATTACGAATGGGTTGGATCGATCGGGGAAAGACTGCGCACTCAAAGAATACCAGCGGAAAATAGCTGCTATACTTTCGTATGGTTCGACATGCATTATGATTTTTAATCGATCAACGTTGGGCCGCAGCATCATAAATTGCCCCATAATCCATAACCCAATCAGAAATGAAATGAACCTAGTGCCCACCACCGGAACCTATACATATAGGTTGGTAACTTTTTATCTCGCGGTCGTGTATGTCTGTTCGGATCGCATTTAATATTTGATTTTAAACTAAACTTCCGCTGAGTTAGAGACTTAAAATTTTTAACATAGCTCAGAATCGGATGACATTATAAGAATATGAAAAAACGTGCTATATTAAAAAAATGTAATACATAATTTTTAAATTTCACTGGTAAAATTTTGTAATCAAAGTTACAGCATATACACATTCCACTGCTGAGCACAGGCCTCCTCTCATTTTTAAAAGAGCTTTAGGGCAAGGAAATGTCCGCCGCGCTGCCCCAATGTGCGTTGACGAACTTCATGTCTTCGAAATATTTTTTTTCTTATTTCTCAGATATGCAGGTTTCGTCACGATATTTTCTTTCACCGCTGAGCTCCTGGTAAATCAGCACTAAAAATTGCAATTAACAATTTCGTTGGTGCCAGCGGGGATCGTACCCGGGTTGCTTGCGTACTGTAAAATTTACACCCAGCGCTTAACCCCTGAGTTACTACGGCTCTTAAATACTCAAAAATATTTTTTCAATCTAGTTCTGCGGAACTCTAAAAAACCTGATCGTAACTGAGAGGAGAGAGAGAAGGCGGCGCAACCTAAGCATATTCGTTATCAGGACGTTGTTATTGAAAACGTGTAATCTCTGCGGCACAATTTCGGCGCACATAGTTGAGCAAGCCGCGATAACGTGCCGGTTATCTGGCCTCGACCCGGACCCCAGGATCTGAGGAGAAGAGCGTGAGCTCGATACTATTTTGAGAGGAGAGCGATTTAAAGGCCGCTTCAATTATTGATACGAGCCGTACGCAAAGTTTTTACAATAAATATACCAAATTTTTAAGCTATCGTTGTCAACTAGGTTGTCGAGTGGTAACCTCGTACCGGTAAGAGAAGTGTAAGTCCCCCCACTAGATGGAGTGACGAACTGGTAAGATATGCAGGGAGTAGATGGATGTAGGTGACTCAGGACTGTGCTTTGATGCGTTTTGTGTGAGATGCCTATGTTCAGCAGTGGACTTGTGAAAGGCTGTAATGATGATGATGATGATGAACGCATTAACCTATAATTAAGAAAATTCTTGACCATGTAGTGGCGGTGTACAAACATCCACTATCCCATATCGTCCCGCGGGAGTCGTAAATGGTAGGAGAAGAGATACAGCGTCTTTCTAGTAACAACTAAAAAATAAACTGAGGTTATTAATCCGCCTGCCAAGCAAGATAACTGTGACAAATATTCCTCCTGTGAGGCAATGGGGAGGCCTATGTACAGTGGACTTTTGGTATGTCCTACCGGTAACGGTAAGCGTATGTACGTGGTAGAGCCATGCTGCATAGCTGTATATTATGGTAGTAGCACGAATGGGTCGGCTCGACCGGGGCAGGACCACGCTCTCACAGAATACCAGCGTGAAATAGCAACTTAATGCTGCTGTGTTTCGTATGGTGATTGTAGAGAACCGGAGACCCTTTTTATTGGAACCGAGGCATTCCATCGTAGTCCTCGCGGGTGACAACGCATCTGTGATCTGCATCTTGATTAGTAATCGAGGATAGATGTAGATATCTATAAGCCACAGCAACCACTTACCATCAGGTGGACTGTGTGCTCGTTTGTCACCTTTATTCTATAAAAACAATGTCTGGTTTTTAATGATAGAAGTTTTCTCACATATTGTGTAAAAATAAAACAAATTAGAGACCGTTGCTTAAGATTGGTGATAACTTGTGGCGTATGGTTGCGGCGTATGAGAATCCACTACCTCATATCACCCGATGAGTGTCGTGAGAGGGAAATGAAGCCCGATAACAACTAAAATTAACAAAAGGCTTCGGTTGCCAACCCGCCCGCCAAGCGAGGCAACTATAACAAATATTCCTTCTATGATGCTATCTATGGGAGAGGCCTATGTTCAACAAAGGACTTTTGAGAGGAGGTAATGAATGATTAAATGATGACAACTGTGCACGACGCAACAATATTAAACAAACGAAAGAAAATGCTTATTGTAACCGGCGCTAGTTGAACAACCTAGGAGCGGTGGGCGGAGCCATGACGACGGTGTAATTATCAGGCCACGCCTCTGGTTCGACAACTAGCAAGGGTTATACGGCGGAACTAGCGCAACCTTATGTTGAATTTAAATTATAATTTGTGTAAATAATTGTATTACTTGTATCGAACGATAAAAAATAATGATTGTATTATAACTAAGTTTAAGGTTGAGTTGTAACTGTGCAATAACTCTCCCAAATAAAGGCACCGTAGGAACAGGGAGAGTTAGCATAGTCTTCTAATGAAAACTATAATTGTTAAATATAATAAATGTTTACTTTATTATATAATAAATATATTAGGCCGTTAGGCACATAAAAAAAATAGTAGTAGTGTAACCAAAGAGCATGTTATCGTGACGCGGCCGCGGAGCAAATGAAGCCACGCGCACCGCGCCACGACGTTTTATATTTATAGTGCTGAGGCGGGGGGAAGGATTCTCCGCCTAAAGCAGCTGAAAATTATAATGTAAACCTGTAAATAAGTAAAAATATTGATATGTACACCCTAGTCTAACAAGTAGTTATAAGAATATTATATAGTGAATTATGTTTATTAGTTTGTAAGGTTATTAAATAAATAAAGATAGGCGCGGGGGTGAGGCAAGGGTCCGCTGGCCAGCAGCGGCCAAATCATATAAAAGACGGGCCGGCCGCTAGGGTCAGCAGTCGCTCTCCAGCCACCGAAAAGGCACCAGCAAGAAAATAAAAAGTACAAGTTCCTCCTCACCGCCGCTTGCCTCCAGTTAAAAGCAAGACCAGCGCGTTTTATTCCATTTTTCGCACGGCATTACGGCGATCCGTAATATTAATGGTCCTTCGAGAAGCCGGATTACTAGAAGAAAAAGACAATATCGGTCTTGGTATTGCCGGAAGAAAGAAGCAAACCGCAAGAACGAAAAAATATTATTGTGAAGAAGAATGGTGATTACGCGTAGTAACAACGGAGAATCATCGAAGCGTCGCAAGGATGAACAAACAACCCAGGGGGCCACAGAAGAGGCCTCCGGGGGCGACTCAGCCGCTAGTGGTTCAACAAACACCACTAGCGAAACCACAACGGTCAGCGATACGACCGCTACCTCGGCAACCGATAGAACAACCGCAACGGAAGAAACCCAGCAAGAGGGTGATCAAAGATCGCAGTGCACATTGAAGCCCGGCGAGACTAGGTCACGCCGCTCCGTAGCCTCACGCAAGAGACTCCTCGCGGAGTTAGAGGCGAAAGAGCGGTTAGCCGAACTCAAGCTCGAGCAGGCTCAGTTGCAAGCAAGAACAGAATTGCAAGAAATACACGTGCAGCGACTACAAGCAGAAGCCGGATCAACCGATGAAGATGAAGAAATAGAAGACGATTTGGCATCAGTGCGCATTAATACATGGTTGCAAGAAAAACCTACGCCTCAGCCCGCGCCACAACCCGCGCCACAACCCGCGCCACAACCCGCGCCGCAGCCCGCGCCGCAACCCACGTCGTACTTCGCGCCGCTTCACCAGCACTGCAGATCGCACCACCCGTACTTCAACAGTGTGCGCCGCAATACGCTCCGCAACATACCGCGCCGCAGAAAGAAGACTATGGACAGGCGCAGCAGCAAATCGACGTCGCTACCTTAGCCGCTGCTCTATCACAAGCAGTACGAAGCACAAGGGAGCCGCCGAAATATATACAAGAGCTGCCCTCATTCAATGGTAGCAGCAAGGAGTGGCTCAGCTTCAAGACAATGTACGAAGAATCTTCAAAGTACTTCACGGCGAACGAAAACATAGCGAGAATACGCCGAAGCTTAAAAGGGACAGCAAAAGAAGCCGCAGGTTGCCTACTTATAAGCCAACCAGATCCCAGAATTATAATAGAAGCTTTGGAAAGGAGATTCGGACGACCAGAAGCGTTAATTCACTTGGAAATAGAGAAGCTGAAGCTGCTGAACAAAGTTACGGACAATCCCAGGGAGCTATGCATATTCGCAAATCGCATAGCGAACGTAGTGGGCACCGTGGAAGCACTCAAGAAAGCACACTATCTGCATAGTCCAGAAATGACGCGAGTTATCACAGACAAACTCACGCCCATATTGAAAAGCAAATGGTACGACTATGCAGCCAGAAAGAAAGAAGATATCCCAGAGCTTAAGAAGATATCAATGTTCTTAAACGAAGAAGCGGATAAATGCAGCGCGTATGCCTTGCCGGAGTTCATCGCAGAGGACAGCGAAACGAGAGAGCGAAGACCGAGAAAAATAGAACGTGCCTTCGCCACGAGCAAGAAACCATATGAAGAACGCTGCCCTCAATGCAAACAAGAACACAAACTGCCCGATTGCAAGTCATACGCCGCTCTGTCCACAAATGACAGATGGGAAGTAGCAAAGAAGTACAATATCTGCTACCGCTGTCTGCGAGGCAAACATCGTCGATTACTGTGCAAAGCTCCACCGTGCGGAAAAGGCGGATGCATGATGAAACACCATAAATTGTTGCATCACGACAGAACAGCAGTAATGGAAAAAGAACCCGCTATGGAAACCGCAACATCGGCAAAGGAGGTCAACACAGCGACTCGACCGTACAAGCACCGCCGCGCTTACCTAAAGATTGCGCCCGTAACAATAAGGGGGCCGCTAAGCTGCGTCGAAACATACGCATTATTGGATGAAGGGAGCACGGTCACCTTAGTCGATGCCTCAATCGCCGACGTCATCGGCGCCGACGGCCCAGCCCACACAATGTGGATACAAGGGGTCGGCTCGGAGGTGAAACACGAGAGAGCAAGATCGTCAGCTTTAAAATAAGAGGAACGTACGCGCAAGAAGAACACAACATAGAAGCAGCGCGTACTGTAGAGCGGTTGGACTTCGCGCCAGAATCCGTGAATGAAGATCACTTGGGGAATTGCCCACATCTGTTGGATATCAAAGAGGATATCACCTACGAACGCGCCTCACCGAAAGTACTAATCGGGCAAGATAACTGGCACCTCATAGTGTCTAGAAAACTGCGCGTCGGCCGTCGAGACCAACCAGTCGCCTCATACACCAACCTGGGCTGGGTTCTGCATGGCTGTCATAGCTCATTGACGTCGACGGTCACCTTCTGCGGCAGACTACATCAGAGGGAAGATGCACCACCGATAGAAGAAGAAATAAAAAATTATTTCAAATTGGAGTCGCTGTGCATCGAGCCGAGAAGACCGAAAGAAGATCCCGAGCAGCGAGCCATGCAAATATTGGACGAAACCAGCCAGAGGTCAGCGGACGGCAGATTCGAGACAGGGTTGTTGTGGAAACAAAAGGACTTCCAAATACCAAATAATTATAAAGAAGCGGAAAGGCGCCTGCACACCTTAGAGAAGAGGCTCGACCGAGACAGCAATCTCAAGCTACAGTACGAAGAACGCATCGAGAACCTCTTCAACTCGGGTTACGCAGAGCGCGCGCCAATGCCACCGCCGCAAGGAAGGACATGGTATCTGCCACACTTCCCAGTCATCAACCCTGCGAAACCGAACAAACCGCCGAGATTGGTACACGACGCCGCAGCGAAGACAGCCGGAATATGTCTCAACGATATGCTTCACTCGGGGCCCGACTTATTACAATCACTGCCCGGAGTGATCATGAGGTTCCGACAGTATCCGTATGCAGTGAGCGCCGATATAAAAGAAATGTTCATGCAGATTAAAGTGCGCAAAGAAGATAGAGACGTTTTACGTTTCCTGTGGGTGCAAGCCAGTCAGCGGGAAAGCTTCACGAAGGAGCTCAAGAGAATCACCAGCGGAAGTGTTCCGGGAGGCGACGACAAACTAGGCCACCTGAGCACATACATTGATGAAGAGGGGACCCTACGCCTCAGAGGTCGAATAAAAGCGGCATCAGACGTGGCAGACGACGTAGCCCTCGAGCACGAAACCACGTGTCAACAGATTGTGTGGAAGTACATACCGCCATCAGCACCGTTCATGGGCGGCGTATGGGAGCGAATGGTTCGCTCCGTAAAAGAAGCCCTACGCGTCACCCTCAACGAGCGCTATCCCAGCGACGAAACATTGGGGACCCTGCTCGCCGAGGTCGAAAATACTGTAAACTCCAGACCTCTCACACACGTCTCAGTCGACCCAGGAGACCCTGAAGCCATCACGCCGAATCACATCCTCATCGGTCCCAACTCGCACGTACCTGCGCCGGGACACTTCAGCAAGAATGACGTGACGGCCCGCCAGCAATGGAAACGAGCTCAAGCCCTAGCCGACGTGTTTTGGAGAAGATGGGTTAAAGAATACCTGCCCCTACTCCAACACCGGCGGGAGCCCAGCAGCATAGGAGTATCGCCGAAGATTGGAGACCTAGTCATCATTTGTGACTCCAATCTACCACGCAACACCTGGCCCAGAGGGAAAATAAGTAAGGTATATCCTGGCGTCGACGGAGAGGTACGAGTAGTGGACGTAACCACCGGCAGTGGGCACATACTAAGAAGACCAACGAAGAAGATCGTCGTGCTACCAGAGGGATCGCAGCGTGGCGACGGCGGGAGAATGTGCACGACGCAACAATATTAAACAAACGAAAGAAAATGCTTATTGTAACCGGCGCTAGTTGAACAACCTAGGAGCGGTGGGCGGAGCCATGACGACGGTGTAATTATCAGGCCACGCCTCTGGTTCGACAACTAGCAAGGGTTATACGGCGGAACTAGCGCAACCTTATGTTGAATTTAAATTATAATTTGTGTAAATAATTGTATTACTTGTATCGAACGATAAAAAATAATGATTGTATTATAACTAAGTTTAAGGTTGAGTTGTAACTGTGCAATAACTCTCCCAAATAAAGGCACCGTAGGAACAGGGAGAGTTAGCATAGTCTTCTAATGAAAACTATAATTGTTAAATATAATAAATGTTTACTTTATTATATAATAAATATATTAGGCCGTTAGGCACATAAAAAAAATAGTAGTAGTGTAACCAAAGAGCATGTTATCGTGACGCGGCCGCGGAGCAAATGAAGCCACGCGCACCGCGCCACGACGTTTTATATTTATAGTGCTGAGGCGGGGGGAAGGATTCTCCGCCTAAAGCAGCTGAAAATTATAATGTAAACCTGTAAATAAGTAAAAATATTGATATGTACACCCTAGTCTAACAAGTAGTTATAAGAATATTATATAGTGAATTATGTTTATTAGTTTGTAAGGTTATTAAATAAATAAAGATAGGCGCGGGGGTGAGGCAAGGGTCCGCTGGCCAGCAGCGGCCAAATCATATAAAAGACGGGCCGGCCGCTAGGGTCAGCAGTCGCTCTCCAGCCACCGAAAAGGCACCAGCAAGAAAAGAAAAAGTACAAGTTCCTCCTCACCGCCGCTTGCCTCCAGTTAAAAGCAAGACCAGCGCGTTTTATTCCATTTTTCGCACGGCATTACGGCGATCCGTAATAACAACTTTTGAAGAACTTTATACCTACAAGGATTTGTTTCGTTTCATAAGTTTATTATCAATTTATTATAAATAATTAAAAATAAAAAGCTCAAATATGCAACACTAATAAATAGACTTCAATAAAAAAGAAAACAAAATCATAAAAAAAAAACATGTTTTAGTTTAGTAACTCCAACTCGCACCCGCTGCGCTGTGACATAGGTGCTGTAAAGAATCCGAAACGTCGGAATTTAAAAAAGTCAAAATTAAACACGAAAAAATCCGTAAAACTAGTGTTATTCCATGTTGATATACGCGCAAATATAAGAAATCATTGTGAAAATAATTAAAAATTAAAAATTTTGTACAACCGACTTCAATATAAGTTATTAAGATTAACTCAAAAACTAATTGGTTTGACCTTGATGAAATTGGGGACCAAACGAGAAGTACCAGCTTTCAAATAAAAAAGAATCATCGAAATCGGTTCGCCCAGTAAAAAGTTATGAGGTAACAAACATAAAAAAAGCATACAGTCGAATTGAGTACTGTCTCCTTTTCGGAAGTCGGTAGACAAAACTAGAAACAACAATTGCCGCCAACAAGAGTGACATTCACAAAGAAACATTTGAAGAGACATTTCTCAGCCCGAATGTCATGGTAGATGAGAGTAGTGAACTCTTTCATGTTTGAGTAACAGATGCTGTGAATTAACTACCGTCTCGCAAAAACCTGTGGTCGCGACCGAAAGGGCCGATCTTACGAGCGCCGGAAGTCACGTCGCAACTGTTAGCGACTTTACGAGCCACATCAAGATGGCTCCGCAACCGCAAAAACGCGCAGATAACGTGTGGGAAGATTTTGCGAGCGTAATTGTTTGTGTGTATAGTGGAAATTACAATGTTTGTAACTACGCACATGTTAACCAGAAAACTATGATAGAAAATTTCGTAATCTTACCATTATGCTGTAGCCACTGTCTCGTTTATCAAGTGGTGGTACACGCGGTTGCGGATCATGAGGTCCTAGGTTCGAATCCTGGTCGGACCGAAATCACAAGTTCATTCTGTCAAGAAATTGGCGGTGTTTCACCACGGTGCCTCGTAAAGCCGTTGGACCTGAGTCTAATCTCTCTCCAGACGTGTCGGATAACCGTCCCATCGGACTATGAGAGCGAGGGAATAGAGAGTGCACTTGTGCTTGCACACTTGGGCACTATAATCTTGTACTGCGCAGATGGCTAGTCTCCGTTAAAACTAGCTGCCGTGATCGAAATTCGGTCTGGAGGACATACTGTTATTGGTACACAATACTAACAATAATTAGCAGTTTCAAAGAAAACATGGCGGCGGTAATAGATACCATCGATAAGTAGGAGGAAAGTATTTTATGTGCGCACATTAACACAGATATTACTGGAATTGCCAAGTCTAATGCAATAAAGCGAACAGAAGAAACTTTTTTAATTAATGTATCTAATTCTGGCAATAAGAAGTCTTCAAAATTGTTAACATGTTTTTTATTCACTTATAGGCCAACTTTGACCAGTTATTAACGTGGTAGAGCCATGCTGCATCTACATCTACTCGTATATTATAGTTGTAGGAAGAATGGCTCAACTCGAAGGGCCACGCTCTCACAGAATACCCGCGTAAAATAACAGCTCAATGCTGCTGTGTTTTGTATGGTGAGCGTAGAGAACCGGAGACCCATTTTACTGGAAACGAGGCATTCCATCTTAGTATTCAGGGGTGACAACGCATCTTTTTGTTTTTTATTCAAGGATAAATGAAAGTGTCTATGGACTACAACATCCACTTATCATTAGCTGGACTTTGTGACAAACGATTACCCTTATTCTATACAAAAAATTTAGCTCTTTTAATATTTTGTTCTTCAAAGAAGATGGTTATCTATATCTATACATATAATAAAACTGTAAATAGCAGATGTCTGTACATTTTATATTTTTGTAATAAAAGTGATTGAAGGGTACTAAAAATAAGTAATTAAATACATTTCTACCATTTTTAGAATTTTCTGTCTGTCTGTCTGTCTGTCTGTCTGTCTGTTTGTTTGTTAACGTATCACGTATAAAGTACTAATTTATATCATAAGAATTGTTAAGGAAATTATAAAGTGTATCTTCGGGTTACATTTAGTCTTTATTTCATTAAAATCAGTTCATTCCATCAAAAGTTATGATAAATATTCTGAAGTATGGGTAGGGAAGTATGGGTACGAATTTGCTCAACGGTGGCGTGAGTCATCAAGTGCATTTTAAACTAATATCATATCATAAATCATAGTTAAATAATGTAATATAATGATATAATTATGTATGTCTAAAACGCAGTAAACAAAAGTATTAAAGAACGTATTAAATATATTATACAAAAATATAAATCTGAAGCACAATAGTTAACCCATTTCTTCGATAGATGGTGGTTTTGTGAAAATGTAATGCAATTGCAATGTGGTTTTTTTTCCTGTTGATGATGAGTTTTCATATTTACTACTAATCTTTATTATATTACTCGCTGCCCTACTGCGTGTTGACAAACTCAATTTATTCTTTACCGCCGAGTACTCTATGTGGTAAATCAAATTTTAAAAGAGCTATTAACAATTGCGTTGGTTTTGGCGAGAGTCAAACTTTATTTTTTGCTTACTGTGTAGGCACTGATTTATAAGTCCTCTTGCGTTTTATATAATGTATCAATCGCGTCAATTAGTCTCTTTTATTTTTAGAATTGATGTTAGCAGCGCCATCTCTCTTTAAATATATACATATAATAAAAATGATTGTAACATGTGTCTCTTTCTGTACATTGTATATATATTTTGGTGGCTAAAATCATTATGGGGAACTGAAAAGAATTAAATAAGAACATTTTATAATTTTTAGAATTGTCTGTATGTCTATTTGTCTGTTATTATATGAACACATCACGTCTAAAGTAAACATCTTTTATTTTCAAAGAAATCGTTAAGAAAATCATAAAGCGTATCTTCGAGTTACATTTAACCTTTGCTTTATTAAAATTGGTTAATTCTATCGAAAGTAATGATTATTATTTTGAAATGTAGGTTCGAATTTGTTCAATGGCGGCATAAAATCTCAGAAATAGTAATAAAAAGATTTGTGTGTAAAAAAAAACGTTCCATAATATTTAATATATTTATACTTAAAACACAAAAAGAGATTTAAAAAGGATGTTTTCTCACACAAAGGACGTAATAGATGGAGTTGTACAAATTACAAACTTTTCTGAATTGCTGTGTTGAGATTTTTCGCCGATGAATCGTATTGAGACTTACTGAAGAAATTTGTATCCATCGAAGCCATACAACGGAACCCGACCAAAAATAAAAATTTTGCAACGAAATGTCGTGATATTGTATCTATACATATAATAAAACTGTAAATAGCAGATGTCTGTACATTTTATATTTTTGTAATAAAAGTGATTGAGGGGTACTAAAAATATGTAATTAAATACATTTTTACCATTTTTAGAATTTTCTGTCTGTCTGTCTGTCTGTCTGTCTGTTTGTTTGTTAACGTATCACGTATAAAGTACTAATTTATATCATAAGAATTGTTAAGGAAATTATAAAGTGTATCGTCGGGTTACATTTAGTCTTTATTTCATTAAAATCAGTTCATTCCATCAAAAGTTATGATAAATATTCTGAAGTATGGGTAGGGAAGTATGGGTACGAATTTGTTCAACGGTGGCTTTGTTTGAGTCATCAAGTGCATTTTAAACTAATATCATATCATAAATCATAGTTAAATTATGTAAAATAATGATATAATTATGTATATCTAAAACGCAGTAAACAAAAGTAATAAAGAACGTATTAAATATATTATACAAAAATATATTAACCTTATTAACTAAATCTGAAGCACAATAGTTAACCCATTTCTTCGATAGATGGTGGTGTTGTGAAAATGTAATGCAATTGCAAATGTGGTTTTTTTCCTGTAGATGAGTTTTCATATTTACTGCTAATCTTTATTATTTTACTCGCTGCCCTACTGCGTGTTGACAAACTCAATTTATTCTTTACCGCCGAGTACTCTATGTGGTAAATCAAATTTTAAAAGAGCTATTAACAATTGCATTGGTTATGGCGAGAGTCAAACTTTATTTTTTGCTTACTGTGCAGGCACTGATTTATAAGTTCTCTTACGTTTTATATAATGTATCAATCGCGTCAATTAATCTCTTTTATTTTTAGAATTGATGATGTTAGCAGCGCCATCTCTCTTTAAATATATACATATAATAAAAATGATGATAACATGTGTCATTATGGGGAACTGAAAATAATTAAATAAGAACATTTAACAAAAATTATATTTTTAGAATTGTCTGTCTGTCTATTTGTCTGTTATTATATGAACGCATCACGTCTATCGTAAACATCTTTTATTTTCAAAGAAATCGTTAAGAATATCATAAAGCGTATCTTCGAGTTACATTTAATCTTTGTTTTATTAAAATTGGTTCATTCTATCGAAAGTAATGATTATTATTTTGAAATGTAGGTTCGAATTTGTTCAATGGTGCCATAAAATCGCAGAAATAGTAATAAAAAGATTTCTGTGTAAAAAAAACGTTCCATAATAATTAATATATTTATACTTAAAACACAAAAAGAGATAGGATGTTTTCTCACACAAAGGACGTAATAGATGGAGTTGTACAAATTACAAACTTTTCTGAATTGCTGTGTTGAGATTTTTCGCCGATGAATCGTATTGAGACTTACTGAAGAAATTTGTATCCATCGAAGCAATACAACGGAACCCGACCAAAAATAAAAATTTTGCAACGAAATGTCGTGATATTGTATTTATAATATACGCTAAATCAGAACTGCCATTTTAGCGCTTTGGGAACTAGATTTAGCACTTTTTTGGAATGTATAGCGCGCATTTCGAAATTTTAGCACCTAGCGCTTAATCCAGCGCTTTTTGGTGTATTTAGCACACATTTCAATATCTTAGCGACTAGCGGGTTATTAACTCTTTTATAGCAGCACTGTTAGTCCACATTACCGATAATAATAATAATGACCTTTATTATTTTTTCCCACAAATAGTACATTGCAGTTTATCTTTTTCAAACATATTTTTTCCACAAAACAAAGAGCATGGGAGACGAGTCCAAACTAGGATACCCTGTGCTATGGATCTCCTGGCTTCCCCTTTAGGATGATCAACTTGATTTTTTTACCGACGACTATAAGCGGGGAAATCCCTTTATTAAAGTTTTCGTTCATGGTTTTGGCAACGCATTTATTTTGCTTTATTCAGTTTTAGTCAGTTGCTTAGAGCACAGCTAAGTTAAAAGTTACTTAGAAGTTATAACACAAAGAAACTGTGTAGCAACCGCAATCAGATGCTGACATCTGAAACTAAGTTGCGAAATACATTCCACTTTAAAACAATTAATGACATTTTTATTGTTCGTACAGTACTAACTACTGTTGACAGCAATTGCTATAATTATAAGTCGATGTCCTGCGAAGTATTGATACATCAAAAAAATATTGCCAAAAAAAAACTTAATGTTGTTTTCTTTATTATGATTATATAAAAAAACACAAACTTTGTTTGTAGTTAATTTAGCGCGAAATCTAGGGCTTTTTTAAAGCGCTGTTTTCATGAAATCTAGCGCTTTTTGTGTTGTCCTAGATCTGAATGAGTTTTTTTTATCTGGCAGCACTGCCCAAAAACCCTCTATTAAGAAGTAACTTTCCTTTCAGTTTTAAGCGCGTTCAGTTCCCAGTTACAGTGAGTGTGTGTTATGCGATGACCGTAAATAAAGCGCAAGGTCAAACTTTACGCGTTGTAGGAGTGTACCTCAGTACTGACTGTTTTGCACATGGCCAACTCTATGTTGCTTTTTCCCGTGTTAGTAGCTCCCGTAACCTTTTTGTGTATACCCCGGCTAAGCCTACTTCTCACGTCGTTTACACAGAAGCTCTATCATAAACGACTTAGAACTTTGATGATAATGATTTATTTTGTTACCACTTATTGATACATTAATGAAATAAATCGTTTAATATTCTCTTACCTAAACGACAAATTCTTTATGTAAAACCTGTATACGCGAGCTACGCCGCGGGCACAGCTAGTTTATAATATACGCAAAATCAATACTGCCATTTTAGCGCTTTGGGAACTAGATTTAGCGCTTTTTTGGAATATATAGCGCGCATTTCGAAATTTTAGCACCTAGCTTAATCCAGCGCTTTTTAGTGTATTTAGCACACATTTCAATATTTTAGCGACTAGCGGGTTATTAACTCTTTTATACCAGCACTGTTAGTCCACATTAACGATAATAATAATAATGACCTTTATTATTTTTTCCCACAAATAGTACATTGCAGTTTATCTTTTTCAAACATATTTTTCCACAAAACAAAGAGCATGGGAGACAAGTCCAAACTAGGATACCCTGTGCTATGGATCTCCTGGCTTCCCCTTTAGGATGCTCAACTTGATTTTTTTACCGACGACTATAAGCGGGGAAATCCCCTTTATTAAGTTTTCGTTCATGGTTTTGGCAACGCATTTATTTTGCTTTATTCAGTTTCAGTCAGTTGCTTAGAGCACAGCTAAGTTAAAAGTTACTTAGAAGTTATAACACAAAGAAACTGTGTAGCAACCGCAATCAGATGCTGACATCTGAAACTAAGTTGCGAAATACATTGCACTTTAAAACAATTAATGACATTTTTATTGTTCGTACAGTACTAACTACTGTTGACAGCAATTGCCATAATTAGAAGTCGATGTCCTGCGAAGTATTGATACATCAAAAAAATATTGCCAGAAAAAAAACTTAATGTTGTTTTCTTTATTATGATTATATAAAAAAACACAAACTTTGTTTGTAGTTAATTTAGCGCGAAATCTAGGGCTTTTTTAAAGCGCTGTTTTCATGAATTCTAGCGCTTTTTGTGTTGTCCTAGAGCTGAATGAGTTTTTTTTATCTGGCAGCACTGCCCAAAAACCCTCTATTAAGAAGTAACTTTCCTTTCAGTTTTAAGCGCGTTCAGTTCCCAGTTACAGTGAGCGTGTGTTATGCTATGACCGTAAATAAAGCGCAAGGTCAAACTTTACGCGTTGTAGGAGTGTACCTCAGTACTGACTGTTTTGCATATGGCCAACTTTATGTTACTTTTTCCCGCGTTAGTAGCCCCCGTAACCTTTTTGTGTACACCCCGGCTAAGCCTACTTCTAACGTCGTTTACACAGAAGCTCTATCATAAACGACTTAGAACTTTGATGATAATGATTTATTTTGTTACCACTTATTGATACAGTAATGAAATAAATCGTTTAATATTCTCTTACCTAAACGACAAATTCTTTATGTAAAACCTGTATACGCGAGCTACGCCGCGGGCACAGCTAGTTTCAAATAAAAGTAGAAGCTAAAGCTAAAGTAGAAACGGTATATCATTATTTATATTTTTGAACATAAGTTTAAAATTTGGCTACTAATTGAAAAATAAACCTGTATATTTTATAACATTGTATTTTTAGTAAAATTAATGTAATTGTCAATAATAAGTCTCGTTTTCAGTAAGAAGAGTTCTTCGGTTCTCTATATTCACCATACAAAACACAGCTGCATGGTATTCTATGAGAGCGTGGTCTTACCGTGGTCTTACGGTCGAGCTGAACCATTTGTGGTATACAATAATATAGCTGCAGCGTGGATCTACCACATATAAATGTTATGTAATTACATTATTATATAATTACAAATATGTAATACAGTTTATTGATTAGTTTTAGATTCTGATCTTATTATTCTTTCTTTATCGACTTGTTAGTCCATACATGATGGAAAATTGAAAAGTCCTGACAAATAACCTGATTTCCATAGAAAAGTCCTGACAATTTGTTGCAAACGTAATTAACATGCGTGAAAAAAAAACTAATTATATAATTATTTGTTTTGTGCACTCTCAGTCAACGTCGCAGATTCCACCCTCTCACGCAAACACCTATTGTATTTTATTCATAAGAGCTCAAAAGTCCTGACATGTCAGGACGAACCCTGACATATGGTGTCCCTAGTTATACCGTCGCCTCTCGGAAACTATAAGATTTTTCTATGGGAAATTCATTGTCGCCTTTAACTACACCCACGGAACGAATTGGGTGGTGGGGTGGATTTACACCGTAACTATAAACCGGAAATAATTTAAATAAACAGTTTGGGAAACCCATAGTGCATACAGTAATTAAATAAATCGTTTAATATTCTCTTACCTAAACGACAAATTCTTTATGTAAAACCTGCATACGCGAGCTACGCCGCGGGCACAGCTAGTTGTTAATATAATCTCATGCATAAGATTTTATTTTCATATTTTTTCAGATCAGTTGTGCTAACTGCTATTAAAAACTCGGCCATCAAAGTAGAGTTAAGTTTTTTTTTTAACACTAAACTTATTTAAAACTAGGTTATGTTAGAAATAAATTACCATTTCAGCAACAAAACTGAAAATATAAAGTGACGTGAATACAGAGTGCAGGAAATTAATTTGTACAATAGTTTCAACAAACGGCTGCAATCGACCGCAAATAGTAACATATTACGTTATAATTAAACAAACTCCTTAAGAATTAGCACGGAGTTATAAACATGTTGCAATGTCAGCGGTTACAATAGTGAAAAATATCAACAAGGCGGGTCAGAGCATTGTTTGTTGCGGACGGTCGCTGAAGTCATCACTGTCTGTACACAGCCCCTATTAATATACAAAGCAAGGAACTGAAAGTAGCCTGTTTAAAGATACGGAATGAGATTTTTTTTATAGAAGTGGGGGCAAACGAAAGTGTTGACTACCACCCATGAACAACTGCAGCACCAGGGCAATTGCAGGTGCGTTGCCAGCCTTTTAAAAAGGAGTAAGCTCGTTTCTTGAAGGTTCTTAAGTCGTATCGGTTCGAAAAAATCGCCGGAGGTAAACAATTGCGTAAAGAAGTCGTGCGATGAAGAAAACTCTTAGTAAATCGCACAGTAGTGGACTGCAAGCATCCAGATGATGAGGATGGTAACGAACGTTAAAATGAAACTGAAAAGGACATAACTCGAATCCACCATTCGACTATACTTATCTAGGAATAACTTGAAACACCACTATTACACAATCTGCCGCGGGACAATTCGATCTGCCTGATTAATACAATATGTCACCGGTACATGTTAAGACACGATAGGCCAGCTCAATACTCACCAGATAAAAGTAAGGTAGGTATCAGTGATAAAAGGATTTATACACCACTTAATTTGTGAATAATTTTTTATATTTGATAACACTCTTAATACTGGCCTTAAGGCAATCCATTCTATATATTATGATTTTTAATTGAAGATAGATGTAGTTGTCGGTGGACCGAAGCATCCGCTTACCGTCATTTCACTGTGTGCCCGCTTGTAACACAAATTCTATAAAAAAAAATACCAAATATTTTCGTCGTAGAGCTCCAGGAGGAAAGAAGGAATCATATTTCTCATTCCCAACACGTAGCATAAATAATAACCAATCGCTCACTAACAACAGTAGCGAGTGCCGAGGCGAGTTTAAACTATACAAACTTGCAAAGTCAATGACCGACTCTACGGCCCGCAGCATGCGTGTCACTACATGTATTAAAGGAGATTATTTCGTCAGCGAACAGCGATCCCAGTCTTAGGTAAAGGTAATACCACTCTTACCCTATAATCGAACCGATCTATGTATTGGATTTGAATATCTTATATTGAATTTATATAATTCAATATCTATGTATCGGTTGATATATACATGATTCTGAAACTCTGGGAAGTCAGTACTCAAGTGATACGAGATTTTTGATGGATTTGGTTTGCTTAGATTTATAGATATTATGTTATATCAAGTATTGGTTAAGATAATGTGAAACGAGTGTATCTTACAACGAAGAGTAAAAGTAAATATTTCATATATTTTATATATTATTATTTATATACATCATCATCATCATCACAGACTATAAGTTCACTGCTGAACATAGGCCCATATTGCCCAATTTTGCCATAGTGCCACGCTTGGTAGGCAGGTTGAGCAAGCGCAGTTTTTCATTTATTTTGAGTTGTTTTTAGGAAGATACTGCTGCCCATGACGTGTTTCTGTTTCCGTCTGTCGCCTCATAGGACACCCACGGGACGACATGAAGTAGCTGATATTTTTCCACCGCCACTACACGGTGCTAGTTCATTTAAGAACTGGTATCTTACTATAGTCTGCTCTACCTTGAAACTTCTATAATAACAAGATGAAGCTGTAAAAGCCAAAAGGCTAAAAGCACTAACATAAACAAAATGGAAACTAGCTAAAGGGTTATGACAGTAATTTAAAAGAAACCCGACTACGTTAAAGTTGTAAGTAAACTGAAAAGAAACCTTCCCGTCCCTCTTTTTGTATTTGCAGGTGCAATATAATATCAATATTACATAGCCTATGTCACTCTCACAATTAAGACAAACTAAATAACACATCATATGTTAAAATCCATCACGCCGTTTAGACTACAGAGCGTGCCAAAGAAAAAGACATACATACACAAGTACTCTCGAAAAAGCATTACGCTCCTTCTGGGGCAGTCGGGTAAATAGAAAAACTAACGTGTGAAATTCGCTCGCAAGTTGAAGCTCCAGTGGAAACGGCGTGCCTAATTCAAAGATTAAAAGCGAACCTTGCGAAACCGATACCGGGCCGCGCCGCTCGTAAAACTGGTAATCCGACGGAATGCGTGGCCAATTTCTAACTAAACACCACGCACTGTCGTTTTAATGCACTCGCGGCTGCCAATTGCAAGTTGCGGCTGACACCTCAACACCTCCACGCACATATTTTCCCAGTAATAAGTATAGAAAGAAAGAAAAAAAAACATTTACTTGACCAAAGCACAACAGTAAGAAAGAAATATGTAATACATATTATTACAAATTGGTAATTATGGCAGTTGTTTTGTCAAAAAGGATCCCGTCTCAGTGATAATCTGTGGGATACCACAACACTGGTTTTCAGTAGCGACCTTAATTGATTCACGAACAACTGGATATAAACGTAAAAAAGCACTTAAGCTAATAAAAAATAATAAAAATAAAAATAATTATAATAGACCGAGAAACTATATCGTTCGTTATACGTCCGGAATGTACGATCTTGCAACAATTTATGGTTTTTAACGTTGTATTAGTTGGCGAGTTGCAATATCAAAGTACGAGTACACAACACAGTATCGTATTTTTTTTAAATTTGCTTTGTGTTGTAAATTATTATGTAACATATTAAATGATTGTAGACTGTTCTTTTTTCAAAAAATGTTCCGCTCGTTTCTTGCTAGTTCTTCCTAAAACAGAGATATTTTCCGAACCAGTGGTAAATCACACGTAAGTGATTTTTAATAATTATTGATAATATATAGCGCAAAAAAAAAGTTTCTATTTCTATTTCTAAGATGCCTACAATCTGAAATAATTTTTTCAACTTGCTCGTTTCCTTCACAGATGTTTTTTAAACCATTATAAAACAGTGCTTGATTAGTATCTCACCTTATGGTAGGTAGAGATGCAGCCAAGACGATAAACTTAGCTGGTGGACTTAGTTTAACAAAAGCCTGTACATTCACCATTGTAATCGAATGGAAAGACAGATGCAGAATTGTTCCACTCGTTCGCTGTATGCATTGTGAGCGACGAAGCAAACCGTTTGTCTCAAATGCGTGATAGTGGAGAACAGTGGTAAAGTAATAGACGCCCATTTGTATTTCAAACAGAAAGAAACAAATTACGCACCCGTGTAGTGGCGGTGTAGGAATAGGTTATGGCAAACACTGACCTCATTTGGGTTGAGCGCTGGTCTGATACAGGCATTAAAGTCTCTTTATAGAGACTCTAGTGCTTGTGTCAGGATCAACGGGGCCTACTCGGACTGGTTTGGCATTCAAAAAGGTATCAGACAGGGCTGTGTAGATTCTCCATGGCTGTTTAACCTATTTATGGACAATTGTTTGCAAACTTTGAAAGTTGAAGAATGTGGGTTGAGAATGGGTGAGTTAACCGTCAAATGCCTTTTGTACGCCGATAATCAAATTATATTTGCCTCGTCGGCGGCAGAGTTGCAAATGATGGTTACTTTAATGAACTGGTCATTAAAAGAAAGGGGTATGAAAGTGAACGCAAGTAAGACGAAAGTGATGGTTTTTGAAAGAGAAGAAAGTAAAACGTTATGTGAAAAAAAATAGAAGGGGAGTTGATTGAGCAAGTGGATAAGTTTGTATATTTGGGATGTTTATTTAGCAGGGATGGTAGATATGATAAGGTTATAGAACGACGAGTGAACGCAGGAAATAGAGTTAATGGGGCTCTACACGCTATTATGAAGAGTCAGAATGTGTCAAAGAAGGCACGTATGGCAATTCATAATGCTGTGAGTATGGCAGAAGAAGCATGAGAGTAGAATAAATGCTGTAGAAATACGATCATTAAGGAGTATGCTAGGGCTGAATCTGAATGACAGGGTGAGAAATAGTGTGATAAGAGAAAAGTGTGGTTTGCAAGATGACGTTGTGACTAGGATTAAAAAAGGAATGCTTCGGTGGCTTGGTCACGTAGAAAGAATGAACGAGGAAAGAGTGACAAAGCAAATTTATGTTTCAGAAGTGAACAGTAAAGTCGGGAAGGGACGCGCTAGACGAAGATTTATCGACCAAATCGGAGATACTTTGAAAATGGGCCAGATTAGGAGTACCCTTAACCGACGAGCGTGTATGCGTTAATATATGGATGTAAAGGACGCGAGAGAGGTGTGTCAGGATCGCGCCAAATGGAAGTCCGTCGTCTCTGCCTACTTCTCTGGGTGACAGGCGTGAGTGTTTTGTATTTTTTTGTAAATTAGGAACAACTGGTATCATAAGCAGTCAAGCAGAGTAAAAATCTGTCAAAAACAATCTGATGCAGAAATTATTGTAGAGAGGAAGGGAAAAATTTATTGGCTCACAAGAATAAAGCCCACCGAACAAAAAGTTGAAGGAGCTACACAGAAATGCGGCTTTGACAGCTCCGTGGCGCAGTGGCTTAGCAATGAGTTGCTGCGCTGGGGGCCGCGGGTTCGAATCCCGCACGGAACAAGTATTTGTATGGCATACAAATAATGTTCCGAGTCTAGATGTTTGTCCTTGTGCAATTTGTGTTTGTAAACTGCCTCCACGATACAGGAGAAAATCCTAGTATGGGGGTAACGTTTTTTTAACAAAGAAAAAAAATTAGGCTTAAAAACTGTGAACGAGTGAGATGGGGCCACGCTAAAATTACATCACAGTGTCACGTTCTAAAGTAAAAATAGCCGTTCCTGGAATCCACGGGTTCACTTCATCGCACTTACTACAGAATGGTACGAACGGATGCTTTTTATGTGAAGAAAGAGAGGTAATTACTGCCGCATAGCGACGTCTCGCTTCTGCAGCATAGTGAGTGCAGAGGGCCGGCAGGAGTACTTTTTACGAACACCGGCGTCGTTCCATTTAAGGAGACGGAAGAAGACAGGGGCTTCATTCACAGAGAGCTCCACTGAGGAGCAAAAAATGTGATTCACAAGCTTTAGAGCTGACAATATTTAACGAACGTATTCTGGGTTTTTTCCCAAAAATATTACGCAATAACTTTTTGATAATAAGCCAACGGGTTGTATAAATCAAGAGTCGCATGACAGCCCTGACGAATGTGCATCCGTTGCTCGATCTCGTGAGGCAGGGCTTAACAGAAAATGCCACCAATTAATTTGTCCAGTTTTGGTGCGATGTTTAATTCATGCGTTCTCCGCAGGCCGGCACGTCGCTCTCTTCTAACGAACGACGGCGACGGCAATTCGAATTGAACCAGCTATTCATACTTCGAGTAAATAAAACCGGCAAAGTGCGAGTCGGACTCGCGCACCGAGGGTTCCGAACAAATCTGTAGGTATATAAGTTTCAAATTATTAAAAATATTTTTATTATATATAATAACCAAGAACTAGACCAAGTGGTCTGCCACTGCAGAGTCTACTTCACAGAGGATGCCTCGTGTGGAGGCGAAGCACGTGTCGTATTATCGACGATGATGTGTCTTACCTAGTGTAGTGGTGTTGGGAGTAGTGGTGATGGGGTTAGTGGTGACGGGGTTAGAGCACGCAATTGACGAAGAGCCGCAGGTGCTCTTCAAACTAGGTAAGACACATCAATTACGCGGATTTTAGCAAGTTAATTTTTAACATCTTTAGTACCGTGGTTTTTCGTAAAGTAACGCCTGATTCTGTTGAATGTCTACCATCTATATATGAAAAAATAAATAACTCAAATTTATTTATATTAATAATTATTACATTATATAATATACAATAATTATAGTATGAAAAAAATAGTGCACTATCATTAAAAGATTTCAATAATACGTTATATAACAGCGAAAATGATAACAGAATTTAATAAGATAACATTATGTTATTGTTATAATATCATGAAAATCTATCGTAAATATTGATAAAACAAAACCTATTACAATTCACATACAAAAGTATTATTATTACATAAGAAATATTAAATTTATTTTCTTTTAACGGCTTTCTCAGTTTTTCTTTATTTGTATTATGTTATATGTATGTGTTATATTTTTATATATCTATGTACGTGGTAAAGCCACGCTGCAGCTATAGTAGCATGAATTTGTCGGCTCGACCGGGGAAAGACCACGCTCTCACAGAATACCAGCGCAAAATAGCAGCTTCATGCTGCTGTGTTTCGTATGATAGAACCGGAGACCCTTTTTACTGGAAACGAGGCTTTCCATCTTAGTCCTCACAGGTGACGACGCATCTGCATTTTGATTCTTAATCGAGAATAGATGTATATGACTATGCGCCACAGCTTCCACTTAACATCAGGTGGACTGGACTGTGTGCTCGTTTGTCACCCTTTTTCTATAAAGAAATTTAATATCATCAGTCATCATCTTTTTTTTATATATTTACCACTTTTTATTTAAATTTATTTTAAACACCGGTTTAAAATTAATGTCATAAAAGCGTAGATATTTAGTTTCTTCTGTGATTTCCCATAGAGGCCTTTTATTTATCTACGAACGAAATGGGGCGACGGGTTATCTTACGGAACCATAGCTCACCGATTATTAAAAATGTGTACAAGTAACCAAACATAATAATTCGGTAGGTTTTATCAGACCAGAAGCAAACGTATCGGAGAGGTCACCTGAGCAAACACACCGTATGTGCACAGCTGGAACCGACGTGAAGTTAAACATTCCACGTGACCAAGAGTCACATTATATACAGTACATGAAAGTTTGTGTTTTATGTTTTTTATTATTTTAAAACAAGGTGAAATATTAAAGCAGTAATGAAAAAAAAGCCAAATGTATAAAGAAGTAATACTGAAAAGAGAAAAATTTAAACCCCCTCAACTTAGACGAATATAACGACATCCTATATCATAAAATCCATTAAGGCGTTTAGGCTACAGATCGTGCCAAAGAAATGGACATACTCCTACATACACAGATACTCTCGAAAAACGTTAACCACCTCCGCACCTGGGGCAGACGGGTAAAAAGCAGGGATGTTACGGAGATGACTTTTCGGATCTGGATACGGATACGAATTTGGATATGGAAATAATATTATACCGGTTTCGGTTTCGGTTACGGATATAAAATTATTTCGGATTATCAGTTAGGTTTCGGATCGGATTACATTTATGAGGAAAAGTAAAATATAAATGAGTATGTAATCATTTGACTTTATTTCTAGGTTATCATTTGGTATTACAATCAGTTGTTTACTTATGTAGTTATTATAGCTATCTATATATTTTTTAAATTATCTACTTAAAAATGCTATAACAAAATTATTATAATCAAAAACAATGCTATTAGTTTTTTCCTACTATAGTCTTCAATATATTTGTAGGAACTATTACAACACATGTTGTAATAAACACATCAATCAGTCTTCTCAAGTCTTTGCATATTGAAGAATAAAACTAAAATCTGACCATAACATAAAATCTCATTTAGACTCCGTCCCTATCTGAAATTATCCGAAACTTTTATATCGGATTCGGTTACGATTACGATTAATTTTTTTACTTCGGATATCCGATAGTTTCGGTTAAGGTTACCGAGCTCTATAACATCCCTGGTAAAAAGCTACTTACAACGATTTTCTATAGTATCGTGAAGGCGCCTTACATACATCAAGGATTTTCTCCTATATTGTGGAGGCAGTTTATATAGATAAATTCCATGGACAAACGCACATCAGCACAATTACTTATTTACAGGGAATACAAGCACTTGTTCCGTGTAGGATTTCAATGTGCGGACCCACAGCGCCGCAAGCAATAAGCCACTGCGTTTACCGAACCGAGTGTTTTATATTACAGCTTTATTTTTAATGCACTGACGAAAGTGTCAATGCGATTTTAAGTGCTGATTTACCACGTGCAGCCATCATACATGCATTATCGTTACACGTCCGTGCATTCAGGAAATCAAACTGAGGAGACGAGTATGTCTAAAGCTGTAACTTTACTTGCTTGTATTTGACAATGTTGCAATGTGAATTTTGAAAATATGAACACACAGACAGGATAAGAGCTTGCGAAACAGCTTTATTATGCTTGTAACAGAAATGGGTCTGCTCGACTGGGGAAGCACCACACTCTCACAGAATACCAGCGTAAAATAGCAACTTAATGCTGCTTTATTTCTATGGAGAATGTAGAGAACCGCAGACTGTTTTCACTGGAAACGAGGCATTCCATCTTAGTCCTCAGGGGTGACAATGCATCCGTATTTTGATGCATAATGGAGGATTGATGTAGATGTCTAAGGGCCACAGCATCCACTTAACATCACATAATACATAACAACAGTCTGTATGCTCGTTTGTCACCCTTATTCTATAAAAACAAAAACCTACAACTCTCAAGACTTATCACTAAAAAGGAAATATATTAATTTTTTCGACGTAAATAAATAAAATTTGTTTGTCAAATATATTTTTTTAAATCTTTTACCATTTTGAAAGCTATCATGTTTTGAAGATCTCTATATAGAATAAAACAAGGTCGTTTCCCGCCGTCTGTACGCTTAGATCTTTTAAACTAAAATTATATATTATATAATTCTTCTGTCCGTGTGTACGTGAGTGAACTCCTCCTAAACGGCTGGACCGATATTGATGAAATTTTGTGTGTGATTAAGTTGATTAAAGAATGGTTTAGATTCACAATTGGACTCGATAGGTGGTGTTGTTGCCGAGATCAAGAATCAACCATGCAAAGCCGGTGCAGATCGCTAGTTATATATATTTTTATCGAGTATTCCTGATTATTTGAAACTTTACCAAGCCGACGAGGACCAGGCCAGTATTTCAACAACTGTAGAGATCTAGCCGGTCTTAGACTATACATAACTTGTTTATTTATGCTCTAAGTAGCCGGTTAGCTAATTTAACCGAGTGTAAGAAAAGATAACCGGTAAGTTTACACATATTAATACCGTTTACTTTAAATCCTGTTTTATAATGAATCGTCTTAAGCGATATACAAAGTAGGGGTAATTGATTTAGGAATAAATATTGTACCTTATTAAACCTTAACAAGGTGTTTTTTTAAGTTACTTTCAATTAAGGAATATTTCAAATAAGCTTGCATAGCGTGTACACAATAACAATAAGTAACACTATAAATAATTTAGTCTGACGGCTCCGTGGCAATGAGTCGCAGCGCTAAGGGCCGCGGGTTTGAATCCCGAACAGGACAAGTATTTGTAACGCCTACTAATAATTGTTCTGTGTCTGGATTGTTGTCCTCGTTAAATTTATGTATGTAAACTGTCCCCACGATACAGGAGTAAATCCTAGTGTGGAAGTGTTTTTTTATAATGAAAGAGAAAGAGTATTTCTTCTCTCGTTATAGTAATAGTATTTTAAATATGATGTCCTCCAGACCTAATTCCAGTCACGGCGGCCAGCCTCAACGGAGACTAGCCATCTGCGCAGGACAGGATAATAGTGCCCGAGTGTATGCACAAGCACAGGTGCACCCTCTATTCCCTTACTCTCATAGTCCAATGAGACGATCTGATACGACCAGAGAGAGATCAGGTGCAGGACCAACGGCTTTACGTGCTTTCTGAATTCGTGTCGGTAGGTCTTCATCGTTTTGTTGTCGATATTCCAACCAAACGGTTTGCTTCGTGTTTCGTAATGCGTACAGCAAAGGAGTAAGGAATAATTTGCTGGCGTCTATCTTTCCGTCCGAATACAATCTGGGCGTCTTCAAGGCAAAAGTGAATAGGCTTTTGTTACGATAAGACCTTTTGAAGTTAGCGATTTACCATCTAAGGCTGCATCACCAATTACCGCTAGATGGGATTGTGGTCAAGCACTAACTTATAATAAGTAAAAAATAAAACACCGCCAACTTTGACTTCGCGCTGCTACTGAGAATTTCTTGACAACAGGTATTGGGTAACCGACGTTTTTGGTCCAACCAGGGATTCAAACATTGATCCTTCAATATGATTAGCAGTCGCTCTTATAGCTACCAAACCAACGAGCCGGCCAAGTGTGGCTTTCTAACCAAAATAATGTAACGTTACTTTATAAAGTCTATTATACGTCTTCATTAACTCTTGGATTTTAAATAAAACTGCACGAGATTCACAAAGATCGAAGATAGAAAGTTTTATAATAGGTATTAAATAATGTCCAGCGATCGCTCGCGACAGAATATGAGCGGTGACTGTTGCTGTACCATTATCCTGAGTCGCTGGTATTTTTGCTGCTATATATTTTTTCGTATTTTTTGTTGTTTGTAAAGTTGATATTCTGCAAGTTATATAAATAAATAATAATAATAATGTTTATTGATAAAACAAAATATGGTACACACTTATTATCTTATCCTTAAGATTAAAGTTTCGGGTAGTACAAATTTTTTTTATCAATAGATACTTGGATGCATAAGATGTTGTTTCATTCGAACAAAAATCAAGTTTCACCACTAAGACTGTGAACATTTCTTAGAATGTAATTTATGTTGTGTCTTTAATTATACAGTTAATTGTAATTTTATTTAATTAAATTTTAATATTTGGTAAATTGGAATGAAAAGTGTACACTAAAAGATAAGAATTGCTAGCATTTAAACTAGGCCAAGCCTGTGTCTTAAATGTTAGTTTTTTCCTTAAAGTAAATTAACATAGGATATGCACTTAAATGCTTTACAAGTTACTACTTTTTGATATCGTGCTAATAAAGTGCTTATAATTATTTAAAAGTGTTTTATTTTTATTTAAGTTTAAATTTTAGAACTCAGCTCATTTTATTATTGTAAACAGATCTTCAATGTCATCATAGGTTTGTGATTTAAGCCAAACTGTCAACTTTTTTTTGCAATTGTAGTTATTAAGAGGATGTATATTAATCATTCGGTTCATTTTATTATATAGAAATGGACCAATAAAACATTGAAACTTTTTAATAAAGTAAGTCCTAAAGAGAATATTAGGACACACTCTGTCCTTTCTTCGCGTTAGGGGTTGCTTTAGGTCATAAGAGACTTTCTTATGTTGGGATAAGATCGTATCAACTACGTACAGTTGTCTTACCGTCAGCACATCACACATAGCATACAATTCAACAGTAGGCAATCGGTAGTGTTTAAAAATAAACATCTTCTTTTTTCTTTCAAAACTAAGCAACGTTAAATCGTAGTGAATACAATTCAGCGGAAGAGGCTGGTTGAAACAACTAGCCCCGTCGCAACGCAGCTGCGCGAGAATTTCCCAAACAAGGCAATAAAGGGTATATTGTACGAGGCAAGGTATCGATGATAGAGGTTGAGGGTTCCCAGCGAGCGGCCGAGCGGGCCTCCGGTACTGACATAGATTATCCCCTAACTGATAACGATAACAATGTAACACCGTCTCAAGCCCGGGCTACTCGAGGTTAGTATTTTTTTTTAATAGTACAATGTTCTCCAGACCGAATTTCAGTAAGTTCGTGAAAAGAGACTAGTCATCTGTGCAGGTCAGGATTATAGTGTCCAAGTGTATGCACAAGCACAGGTGCACTCTATATTCCCTCACTCTCATAGGCCGGTGGGACGGTAATTCGACACGACCGGCGAGAGATTAGACGCGGAACTAACGGCTTTACATGCTCTCCGAGGCACGGTGTGAAACACCACCAATTTCCAGACTCCGGACTGCAACTGAGAATTTCATGTCAGAAAAACGCAATTACTAGCTTGAACCCAACACGGGATTCGAACTTGGAACCTCATGATCAGCAATCGCGTCTACCGCTAGACCAACGAGGCAGTCAAGAGTTTTTATACTCGTAGTATGCAAGTGACAAACGAGTCACAAACGCAGTCCACCTGATGGTAAGTAGATGCTGTGGCCTATACACATCTACATCTTTCGAAGATATCCCACTAATACAGTAGAGGAAATCGATCTACATACACAAAATGCACATGGAACCAACCTCCAGGGTTTCGAACCTGCGTCCCCGCAGTCTGCTGCGATGCCGAGCCATCAAATAACGTATATGTATTTCGCCACCAGTCATTAATAAACCTAGTCATAACATCGTTTTGCCGCGATTGTAACATGCTGCTGCAACTTAGGTCAAGCCCGAGCTCAAAAACACTTCAATTTTATTTATTTGTACTCGTATAGATGTTACCGTTACAGTGTATTAAGGTCCACTGCTGAACATAGACTTCTCCCATAGATTCTCTCATATTTGCCATAGTTGCCACGCTGGGCAAGCGGGTTGGCAACCGCATTTTTTTTAATTTTAAGTCGTTTTTAGGAACACGCTGCTGAGCTCCTCTTGATTTGTTTCCCTCTGTCGCCTCTTACGACACCCACGGGATGATATGGGCTAGTGGATATTCTTACACCGCCACTACACGGTTTACGTGTATAGATGTTTTACTTTTAATTATCCCGCGAGCGTGGGCGTTGATTTGCAGTCGATACAACATAAATCGCATGTTAATTTCCTGTCGTTTGTGCCGACATCCGCCGCGCCCGGCCGCCTCACGCGTGTCTATTAACTTTCTAAATAATTTGTATCCTCCCTAATCACCGCACGGGCACAACGACGACTTCCTAATATCATTTCCTCGGTAGTGGGATTATTTTTCCACATAGGAGTTCGTCCACGCTGGTATAGTGATGATCGATATTAGAAAAACGTCGATATTGACATTGATTTAAAAATATCGATGTACCTACTATAAACATCGATATCCGTAAACATCGATGTTGTAGGTGGCAAAATATACAATCTAGGATTATATTATTTATTAAATGTATTTATTAGGCAAATAAGACAAAAAATTACATTCTCATCGTTTTTCGGTATTCTCTGCATAAATCAATTTGTCAGCAGATATTAAAACGCTTGTTTGACCAAATATTAAAACGCTGCTAATTTTAAGATGTTAAGTATTATGCTGTCACAGTTACTTTGAATTAGAGTGATAGAGACAGCACGAGACTTAACAGCATCTTAAATTTGAGCAACGTTTGAGCATTTCAGCTTTTACAGCTAATGTTTAAAAGCTACTTTCTTCAACTTTGGATCCTTATGGCCTTTAGTATATCGGTGTTTCGATATTATTGTCGTAACATCTGTGTCGATATTTCCAAGGATTAACATCGATGTCTTCCCGTTAGATATCGATGTTTATCTACTCGTACCATCGATGAATATCAATAATCCTTAGCTAGTACCACTCTGTCCCGGTGTAGAAACCCAGTATAATAACAGACTGTAAGGCATTCGACCTTAGTCCTCAGGGTGACAACAACTGTTGCTTTCTTTCTTTGAAGTTGGCTGCAGGTGTCCATGGCCTGCAGCAGCCATTTACCGTCAGGTGGAATTTACTTTCGCTTGTTATTTCGGTTTAAAATAAATCAATTGTAACAGGTTACAATGCGCTAGGGCTGCTTTTTAACACGGTTTTATTAGCTTCGCTTATCCTCTATGTATCTATCTATGTAACGGAATCTTTTGATATAATTTTCACCAACTTATCAAAGACCGATGACAATACGAATAATTTAACAACTTTATCCTAGTATTCTGATCAGGATCACCAGGATAAAATGAAGCAATTATCAGGATCATCGCAGCTCATGAGCAATGCGTGTTAAGTTTTTTTAAACTTATATTATTTACTCAAAACCCCGTCTGGGTACCACTCGTTTACCGATTTATTTCCCCAAAAAGCAAAACACTGCTGCGTATCAGTTTAAATAATGCCGGATTTCTATATTTAATAACAATTAGTTTTCTTTTACGAGCCATTTTACAGTACATGAAACGCATGAAAACCATTTTTTTTTAACAAAATATCAGTTCAACTATTTATTTTTTAAATTTAACGTTAATTATTTTTCATTCAAGTCATCCTAAGTGGCTGAATATAGCTGTAGAAGCTCAGGGGCTGAGCGCTCGCTGTAAATTTCACAGTAAACGAGCAATTCGGGTTCGATCCCCGCCGGCACCAATGAAATTGTTAATTGCAAATTTACGTGCTGATTTACCACGAGCTCGGCTGTGCAGGAAATCATCGTAAGGGAACCTACGTCTGAGAAATAAGAAAAAAAATATTTCGACGATATGTGTAGTTCATCAACACGCATTGGGGTAACGCGGTGGACAATTCCTTTCCCTAAAACCCTCTCAGAAGTGTGAGGAGGCCTGTGCCTAGCATTGGAATGTATATAAGCTGTAACTAGGTTCACTGTACTTAATGATCATGTGATTCAGTTGTTAGCATATCAACTTGCTCATCTGTATAAATAAAATGATAGAGGTTTGCAGTCGTGCGCGCATCGCGGAATAACTACTGGAGAGATTTCAATTAGGTATTTTAAGTTTTATTTCATAGACACTTGGCCCTTATCAAAAAAAAAATATAGCGATATCCTCATTTAATATAAAGTTATTAAAGTTTTAAGAAACAACGATTTTTATAAGCACTACGTGTTCAGTGATGTGTGTAAGCAACGCGGACGGAGTATGCTAGTTGACAAATAAATTCGACTGCGTGCACAAATCTAGTTTATATCGTTTATTCCCTTTTTTCTTAATTACTTCCCACAACTGAGAAAAGGTCCCCGCTCATTTCAGAGTTTGTATTTTTTATTTTTGACGTGTCGGTTTCCACCGACGCCATGATATATCAATCACCGTCCAGAGCGTAGTAAATCGGCACCTCAATAATATCAGTGTTCCCGTCAAGGATTGAACTTTGTTCACGTCCTGTGAAATTTATAGCGCGGTGGCTCTAAGCTATTAACAGCTCACGGTTACTAATGCAATTGAAAAACTGTATTTGCTATGACGTCGTTCAAGTCCACACCGGTTAGACCAATTGTACGTGGTTTTTTTTTTATAGAATAAGGGAGACAAACGAGCACACAGTCCACCTGGTGGTAAGTGGATGCTGCCGCCTATAGACATCTACATCTGTCCCCGATTAAGAAAAAATACAGATAAGTTGTTACCCCTGACACTAAGATGGAATGCCTAGTGAAAAAGATTTCCGGCTCCAAACTCACCATGCGATATGACAGCATTAATCTACTATTTTATACCGTTACAGCCCATTCAAGTCAAAGCAAAAAGTCATTGCTGAACATAGGCCTCTCCCATAGATAGCCTCGTAAGGAGGATATTTGCCATAGTTGCCACGCTTTGCAAGCGGGTTGGCAACCTCAATATTTTTATTTTTAGTCTTTATTAGGAAGACACTGCTGCTCATCTCCTGATGTGTTTCCCTCTGTCGCCTTTTAAGACTCCTACGGGATAATATGGAGTAGTGAGTATTCTTACGCCATCACTACACGGTACACGGTTGCTTATTGTAAGTTAAAAAAAAATCCGCATTAATACGTTTCATGCTCTGTTATCCGTGTACTCTCTAAACTGTTCTATCTTAAATATTATTGTTGTTATCGCACAGAATAACATTTGCCACTTGTTTTTGTGAAATAATTGCCGTTATCGGTACGACAGTGGAAAAGTTGGACGACCAGCCCGATAAGCGAAGTGCAGGCACGAGGCCGCGAGTTGCGGCAGACAGCGCGACGACTCCGCTCGATAACTATGCTTCACCTTACGTTTTATATTGTAACTAACGATCTGCCCCGGCTTTGCACGGCTGATATCAGTATCTCGACAACGGTATTTCTTAACCATCTTCGAATAAACTTAATCACACACAAAATTTCATCAAAATCGGTCCAGCCGTTTAGGAGTTCAGTCACATACAAACGTACAGAAGAATTATACACATAAATACAAGCTGTAACACCCTATTTCACCCTCTCAGGGGTTGAATTTTCTAAAATCCTTTCGTGGTGGGTGTCTACGTTGAGAAAGGTGTATACATGCCAAATTTCAAGTCAATCGGGCGTATACTTTTGGAAATCTCGTGATGAGTGAGGCAATGGTATTTCAGGTATATTTATATATTATAACTTCACGCTTCACGCGCCAATGATCTTTAGGGTGAACAAACAGTGTTATTACCACACGTATTTGTAACTTTGTTTTTTAGAATAAGAGTGACAAACGAGCACACAGTCCACCTGATGGTAAGTGGATGTTATGGCTCATAGGCATCTACATCTATTTTCGACGAAGAATCAATTAATCAAAAATTGTCACCCTTGAGGATTAAGATGGAATTCCCAGTTTCCAGTAAAAGTTTCCTGTTCTCTACACTCATCATACGAAACACAGCAGCATTTACTATTTGACACTTGTATTCTGTGAGAGCGTGGGATCTTATCCCGATTGCATATAGCTGCAGCGTGGCTCCATGTATTAATTGTACACAAGGTCCAAAAATCTAGATGTACGCTTAACGCAAATGTAACTACACAGTGTAGTATAGAGTAGTGTCCTACACAGGCATATCTCGAGGGAACGCTTCTATGTTATAGCTTATAATTTTTTTTTCCATAGAAGTACCATAGTGGTATAACTTTCATAGAAGTATAACGCATAGAAAAGACATCACTAGGTGGTACAGCTCCTTAATGACCTAAGAGTTCGCCTGGGTAGGTACCTATTTCTGCGGCAAACTATCTGTACGTACACCCCAGTGTTCCGGTCTGTCCTACCCTACGAAGATAGATGTACAGAAATCTCCCACGCGTAGCGCAAATAAATTGATGAGGAAGTTATGACGTCATATATTATGGATAACAAAAAAATTAGGTTATAATAAAAACTACGTTTGCCTATACGCCTGCCAAGAGTGGCAACTGTGTCAAATATCGCGCATTCTGTGGAAGCCTATCTTCACAAGTGGACTTTGAGAGGCTGTGATGATGATTTGAACGTGGTAGAACCACACTGCAGATATATTATGGTTGTAGCACGAATGGGTCAGCTTGACCGTGGAAGGACCACGCTCTCACTAAATTAGCGGCTTAATGCTGCTGTTTCGTGAGGTGAGTGTAGATAACTAGATAAACTTTCTACTGGAAACGAGACATTCCATCTTGTTCCCCAGGGGTGACAACGCATCTGCATTTTGATTCTTAATTGAGAATAAACGGAGACACCATGAGCCACACCGCCCCCTAACCATTAAGTGGACTGTGTGCTCGTTTGTCACCCTTATCCTATACTAAAAAAAAAAACTCTTCACTGCATCGAAATCGCAGGAAAATCAAATGTTTAATGAAAGTTTCTTATGTACAAAGTAAAATAACATTAAAGAGAAGATATAAAGAGACATAATACATTAACGCAAGATTAATGTTTTGTTTACTGCTTACCCAAACGCAATTAATGTTTGTAAGAACGTAAATCTATGTCTGCGCAAGAACGCTTCCACGACGCTGGAGGAATACTTAGCGGATGAACTAAGCTAAAGATACAATGAATAAAAAACATGTTGAAAGTTGCAAAGACACATTGACTGGGTTAAATTAATTATTATTTAATTACGAGCAGATCAGTCCCCAAACCATCGATATATACTACGCACTAGATTTCGTATCCCGACAATTGACTATGTTCAACTAAACTGTACTGCAATCCGTACACTAAACTAAATATTGCGTAAATCGAAGATTTGTGAAATCCATAAAATGATTATTATTACATTTTATTTAGAAATATGTTCCCGCGCATGCGCGAAGACGCTTCTCTAGTACCTACCTACGTAGTACATATAACTCGATGCCCCAAACAGTATCTACCTGTTCACGAGCATGAAGCATGTGGCAGCCGTCACCCATCTCGTACATTTGCTTTTTTCCGGTCCGAAGGGTATGTAATAATTACAGGCATTCCATCTTAATCTTCAGAGGTGTCAACACACCTGTAGTCTTTTTTTTTTTTGATATTGGTTGAAGGTGTCCTTTGCCTGCTGTAGCCACTAGGTCATTAGTCATTTATTCCAAAAATAATATAGGTACATTGTGTGGAAATTTAATTGTAACATAAAGTATTAATTAAATAAATTAACATTATTCGTGTTTACTTAAAAATGTCTAGGTGGAGAGTAAGTTCTTTTTTAACCGACTTCATAAAGGAGAAGGAACTCAATTCGACTGTAATATTTTTTTTATGTGAACTCGAACTTTTTTCTACGTGAACCGATTTTGACGATTCTTTTTTTATATGAAAGCTGGTGCTTCTCATGTGGTCCCATATAAAGGTCTGACCAGTAGTAGTTTTTGAATTATTCTTAATTTTATACGTGGTAGAGCCAAGCTGCAGCTATATTTATAGTACAGTTGTAGCACGAATGGGCCGGCTCGATCGGGGAAGGACCACGCTCTCACAGGATACCAGCGTAAAATAGCAGCTGAATGCTGCTGTGTTTCGTATGGTGAGTGTAGAGAATCGGAGACCTTTTTTACTGGAAAAGAAGCATTCCATCTTAGTCCTTAAGGCTGACGACGCATCTGCATTTTGATTCGCAAACGAGGATAGACGTAAATGTCTATGGGTCACAGCAACCACTTACCATCAGGTGGACTGTGTGCTCGTTTGTCAACCTATTTCTATTAAAAAAAATATATATATATTGAAGTCGGATGCACAAAATGTTTAATTTTACCACTTGTTAAACTTCAGTTTTATAAAAAAAACGTACAACGTTACTACAACTGAATGAACAAAACAATTTGGCATCAATGAACTTCATAGAAATCGTACGCACGCACCACAGCGCTGGGACGGGTGCACGCGCCTAAATCTTGTTAACTGTTTGATGTACCATTTATGACCGAATAAGTTAAAAACTGGTTAACTTTCAAACAGTGGAGGTACGAATTCGTTAATAGGATATTTTAATAATGATTTCTTAAATTTACACGATTACTCGACATTAAATAAAACTAATTTTATGAATTTTATCGCATTTAATTAAATTTAATTTTAATTCTCGACGTTTTGGGTGCTTTACAGCAATCATGCTCACGCAGGGACTGAGGTTTTTGACGTCTCGATCTCATAGCCCGGCTACCTTCAGCTTTTGAATATAAATTTTTGGTCCGAGGAGTTTTGATCTCACTAGCACAAATTGCCAAGTTTAAGATAAGATAAATTACACACAGACAAACCTCTAGACACGGCAAAAATATTTATTAAAGATAAAGTTAAACTTACAGCTTATATACATCCCACGTCTGTGCACATGCCTCTTCTCATTTCTGAGAGGGTTTAGGGCAAGGAAATGTCCGCCGCGCTGCCCCAATGTGTGTTGGCGAACTTCGCATGTTTTCAAAACATTTTTTTTATTTATTCAGATATGCGGAATTCCTCACCGTCGAGCACGTGGTAAATCAGCGCCAAAAATTACTATTAACGAGATTGAACCAGAGTTGCTCGTGTACTGTGAAATGTACAGCGAGCGTTTAGCCCCTGAGCTACCACGGCTCTTCCATCTCAAATTCATATCAGTTGTGAAACATGCAGGCAGGAAATGAGCAGGACTGCAATCACCAATCTACATGTCAAGTGTGATGATTAAGGCAAATACTCCAAATCATGGCAGAGGTCCAGAGCCTGCATTTGACTTTTCACAGACCGATGAGAACGAAGTAAAAGGATGTTTAAAAATGCCTTGGCCTAGAATAGCTTTAGTTACGAAAGTAAGAATACACAAAAAATCGTCGTTGAAGCCGCAAAGGGGCAAACCTCAATTTTTCAAAAAATTACAGGAGAGCAAGAAAACATTTATTAATCCCGATTACTAGCTTTTTTTTTATCAGAAAATTAAATGTATTAGACTTAATGAAAACCTACTAATAAGATTAATAACTAATAATAACGACAAATTATAAAAAAACGCAAATTTTCTATACAAATTGAGCTGGATGCCTTGATTTATACATTGTCAGGATCACAAAACGTCCCAAGAATATCGATAATGTTTCCACCAATCATCCACACTTTATGTCGGCCATAAAATAAGATTTGTAGATATGTTACCGAGATTTGTTGGAATCGCGGAAATCGTTGGACGCGGCAGCGCAAATTTATTGCGGTCAAAATAATGGCACGTTATAAAACACGGGACATCTCATGTTACCATCGACTTTGATAGTCGATCTTTTCAAGTTAGAGCTACATCATCATTACCTATCATCGGGTAGCATTGCAGTCAAGCACTGATTTATAGTAAGTAGAAATAAATTCACCCAGGTGCACCTTATACTTTCATAACTACGGCTTTACTCATAAATAATTAACAATTGTTTTTAATACACCAGGTTCTTTTTCATATTCTAACATTGTCATTTGATTTTTTTATAGGATAGGGTGACAAACGAGCACACAGTCCACCTGATGGTAAGTAGTTACTGTGGTCCATAGACATCTACATCCATCTTCGTTTGCGAATCAAAATGCAGATGCACTGTCACCCGTGAGGACCAAGATGGAATGCCTCGTTTCCAGTAAAAAGGGTCTCCGGTTCTCTACACTCACCATACGAAACATAGCAGTGTTAGGCTGCTATTTTACGCTGGTATTCTGTGAGAGCGTGGTCCTTCGCCGGTCGAGCCGACCCATTCGTGCTACAACTATACTTCTAATATAGCTGCAGCATGGCTCTACCACTTTGAAGATTCTGAGTTATGTTCAAAATAATATCAAGTCTCGCGCATCGGGAAGGAAGGAGAAAAAACGAATTACTACACTCAACCCGAACGGACGGACGTACACGAAATCACGAGAGTTAATGACAAAGTAGCAAAAGACGTTAATTTATGAAATCCAATTGTTAAAACAGTAATCCCAAATAAACCCGACTGCGTAAAAGAGGTTACTGAAAAGTGAAAATTTATATGTCACTTCCACAACTAAAACCAACTTAACGAACATTCTGAGGCGGTCGGGTATAAAAACAGAAAGAATACTTAAGATAATTAATACGATTAACGATTAAGATATTAAGATTGTTCCCTACACTCGCCATTCGGAACACGACAGCATTAAGTTGCTATTTTACGCTGGGATTCTGTGAGAGCGTGGTCGTTCCTCGGTCAAGCCGACCCAAAGTGCTACAACCATAAAATAGCTGTTGAACCAATTAATTTGGGCACGACCTTATTTCATGTATCTAAAAATTTAAATGTGAAAACTATCGCTGGACATAGGCAAAGGCACGTCAACCAAATATTCCGTTATTTCATTACGTAAATTTTCCCAAATCTAGATCTAGAAATCTAGAAATCCCTTAAACAAGGTTTACCACGCGAGCTGCCGTTGCAAGGGGACACTTAACCAATGACCTTTACTAATCCTATATTACGTTTAAAAATAAATTACATTTTAGTGCGTATAATTTAGGTTTTTAAGGACATAACTTAGCATTTATTTGTAACTCAAGCGGCGGTTGTATCGCCGCTAGGAACATTAGTATAATTAATTAAAACAATTTTAATAATGTAGTTGTTTAGGTTTATAGCATGAAATTGTGGCGATCCAGACCGAATGACGTATTCATTAATTTTTGAAAATATATTTCCTTAAGGCCAGGCTGGACTTAATATCATATTTTAGACACGAAAATGACGCGCGGGAATTGATACTTCTTGAAATAGTATATGCTCGGAAAAAATATGCGCATACATGAAATACTCTATTAAAATCATAATTAAGTAGATTTTAAAAATACTTTATATTAAAAGAGATTTAAAAAAAAACGTGTGTATACTTATGTACGCACGTAGGAGGAAGTTATACTTTTTTAGCGTAACAAAACAAAAATGACTAAAACTAACTACGGCGTGTAAGAATTGTCTTTTTGTATTCAGTCCGGCTTATCCTCAGAATGGACATCACACACTAAACAACGGAATCATAAATCCTATATCTAATAAATTATCTCAAGACATGGTCGATGCTCTCTTTGTGATTAGTTTTAAAACAGACTGGACAAAGGTTGCAAAGACAATCCAATTTAGTGCATTGGTGTGGGCTTGGACTATTGTAAAACACCAACACAGAGACAGAGAGGCATATCAGCTATAAGCTGCTCGCCTAATTATAATAAGAAACTTGACGACAACACAGAGAGCAATGCCAGGAGTGATAGGCTATATTTTACTCGTAAAACTTGATGTATGTTTTGTGTGAAATATTGGAATCGAATCGATGTAGTGATAAAACAAATAGTCATTGATAATTTAAAAAAAATATCTAAATAACGCCACATTGATATATTTGATTTGATTGACCATATCCAGGCGAAACCACAGCGGATTACTAGTATAAAAATAAATGTATCAACATCCTAAGTCTCTATTCAAGGTCAGTTGTCAGAGTGCCGGCAATTTGTACACGAAATCAACGACGTAGTTTTCTTTGAAATAATCATTATATTAAATGAATCGAAATAAATTATATATAATAATACATAAGAAACACATTCACAAAATACGCAGTAACGATTTCACTGTTGGCTACTGAAGGTAGAGAGCAGCCTCCAGTAGAAGTTCCCGTACCTACTATTATATATTCTGTGGTAGAAGGTAGAGTTCAGAGTACAGGGTGGAAAAATCAAATGGGACAAGAGGGAAAAATACATTATCAATATATTAAAAGATATCAAGTTTCACTCAAACGTAATATTCCCTTGATTTTAAAAATAAAAATAACAGATTAAATTTTTTTAAAAGCTCGATGATGAAAAGCGCGATACTGGAGTAAGAATCGGTTCCCAGCTCGGGTGTCCAACTGGGAATCAATCCAACTAAAAATGCAAAAGAAATAGTCACTACTTTGTTAAAACAATTGATAGGTCTATGGTTAAAGACAAAATCTCTCGACAAAAAGTAATTTAGAAATTACGAGTAAGAAGACCGTGAAATCTAACGATTCATTAATATCGACTTGTAAATAACATACTGTTATTATGATACTCACTTACTGATTATTTTTTGAAAGTAAAAGAACCTCTATCATTTTCTTAGAACTTCACGATAAGAGTACCTAAATAAGATAAAAAATAATGTTTTAAAATATAATATCAGTTGTAAATAATCAGCTTAAAAATAAGTCGAGGTTCAAGGTTTGTCTCACGAATAATCATCACAATTGATGCTAACGTCGAAAGCTGCTGCTAATTTAGGCGTTGATTTAATATCGCCGGCTTCCAATATCGCCTTTAATTGTCAACAGTCATTGTCGAAAAAGGGTTAATTTTACAGGTCGAAATCACCAGAACGGAATTTGGCAAACCAATAACAGGTGATGCGCTCTTTTGTAGTATTCACTCCGTAAACGTCGTTGATGTTGCGTGCCGCTTGTGCCGCATTGCTGCCACGTCGGTACTCATCATATTCCACAATTATTTGAATTTTTAACGTATCCATGATAACGAAAAAAATTCAAAATTTTGAAAAAGAATTCCACGTTTTTAAAATATAAAAAACGAGCACGTAGTCCACTTGATAAGTAAGTGGATACTGTGGCCCATAGACATCTACATCCATCCTCGATTAAGAATAAAAATGCAGATGCGTTGCCACTGTTATAAGACGAAGTTGCAATGCCTCGTTTTCAGTAGCAAGGGTCTCCGGTTCTCTACACTCTCCATACGAAATATGTACAGCGGCAATAAGCTGCTATTTTACGCTGTTATTCCGCGAGAGCGTGCTCCTCCCCCGGTCGAGCGGACTCATTCGTGCTGCAGCACGTATAACTGCAGCATTACCCTACCCCGTATAATGTATCTTTTGAATTCTTCAGTATCAAAACGGTTGGTTGTCTGGAATAGATCACTACTCCGAGTGTACCTGTCAAGTTTTAATACTGTTTGTCAGCATTTGTTTCAATTATGCCAAATAAAAAGTTATATAAGCATACCTAGACAGATTTCAAGGTCTTCGTTCTTTGTAAGATAGAATGTTTATCCGCGAGATATTATCCTTATCATAGACCAAAACGTTTGTGTCGATAAAAAAATTAGTGTCTGCTTTTTGCATTTTAATTGGTTCCATTCCCGCTTTTAAAAAAATATTTCAATAAAGTTATTTTATTTTAAAAAAACAAAAGAATGTTTCTTTTGAATGAAATGTGATGCCTATCTTTAATATTAAATTAATATACCTACTTTTCCTCCATCTCCCCTTTGTTTTGTTCCACTTTGTATCTGTGTCTTTTGGTGTAGAGTGTAACGTACACGTACTTACCCATCTACATAATATTATGTAAAGGGTTCAAGTTGTATACCACTACCTACAGATAAAAAATCCGACAAGTGCGTGTAGGACTTGCGCATTAGGCGTTCCGTATAAACTTAGTTACATACTTACTTTCATCAACATCATAGTTTAATCACTGAAATTCATAGTTTATGGGCAAGGTACGGTAGAGCTATGTTCGATACATAGCTCTTATTTCTTTTTATAGTAAAATGTAAAAGAAAAGGTAAGTCAGATTGAAGAACAAACTTAACTTTTCAATGGAAAGAAAAATCCTATACACCGGTCTACAGTACGGTCGATGGCCCAACTGTAAGTTTGCAATAGCAAAAAATGTTTTCTTTTTAATGTGATATTTATATTAAATAAAAATAATAAATTTCGGATTTTTCCTTCACTCGTGCTGTGTGACATTGCGTCTTACCAAATTTCATGATTGTAGGTCAACGAGAAGTACCATATAGGTTTTAATGAGTCAGTTTATTGCAAGTATCTAAATATGATGTAATAAAAATGGCCGTATCCGTTTTCCGGACCGCTACGACTTAGGGATCTTCAAGAAAAGAGCCTACTCTTTTATACTAGGCCGGCAACGCACCTGCAATTGCCCTGGTGTTGCAAATACTCATGCTTTTGACATTGATCACTTACCATCAGGTGAGTCGTATGCTCGTCTGCCTCCTCTTCCATAAAAAAATATTTTGGTTGCGTTGTCTAAGAAATTCAAATTTTTTCAAACTCCAAGGGATTGTACCTAGTTACTATGAAATATAATCTACATACATAACACTTTAAGTTGAGATTTCTAACTATAGTTCCGTAAAATACTGAGGACAATAAAGTGATCCTATAGGGTTCCGTTTTACTTTTTGAGTTACGGAACACTAAAAGTATTTAAGCCTCAATACAGACGACGCGGCGTACTATTTCGTATTAGTTTGTAAACGATAACGTTACTTCACGTAGTCGCCGGTAGCTATTATAAGGCCGTTTCCCGAAACTTCTGCGGGAAGTTGAAGCACGATTTTTATCTAACGACATCTGTAAACATAATTTAGGCACACCTACTATGCATAACATCAGCTGTGTATGTTCAAGGTCGCGCGCCAAGGTCACCGAAGATGAACAAAGAAGTAGTACCATAAAACCGCCGCCCTAATGCATAACCGAAGCACAGGCGTAACATCGGATAAAGACCGGTTCCAATGAAAATAAACAATTATAATAGGTAACCCGAAGAGACGGGTATGCTAATAAGATTCTAATAGGTCCCGCGATTACCGACAGAATACCTGTGCTCTTACATTGTGTATTGTTTGAGTTTAGTATTTGCATATACAAAATAACCCTGTATTTATTGACCTGCACGCCTAACCGTCACCGGCGTATTGAGCAACTGATCTATTTGGGTAGATGCAACGTATCGGATCGTATCGTAGTGAAGTGTAGGAATCAAGGCGGCACTCACCGGTGTCGGTGCGCTCAGCCTCGTCGTCCGACTCGGTGCCGGAGTCTCGCCCCTCCACCTGCAACAACAAGAACACCACCTGAAGCGACCGATCAATCGCCCATCACCACCGCCGCCGAAAACGCCGCTTTTACGACAATCTCGCTTCTAATTTGAATTCGCTGACCACACCGGGTCATTCCTTAATAATTTGGAAATCTAACGAAACAGATTTCTTTCGTATTGAGATCGAATATCGCGGCGAGAGAGCCGGTAAACGTTCCGCTCCTTTGTTCTTGCGTAGCGGGCGGCCATTTTCTGGTGGCGGTGTGACCTTCGCGGCGCAAAGCCGGCTGGGCCGCGTTCACACCCACCTTCTCGGAAACGTTCTCCTCATTCAAAGAATGCGTTCGCAGTTTGTGAGTCAAGAATTTGAGCATTATTGAGCCTCGGCTCGCCACAATCGTCCGCCGTTGCACTTACACCGCCGCGTTTCGCGGCACGCACTACTCTCTCGATACTGGCACGAATACTACGCGATCTAGACGCTTTCACGCCTATGGCGAACGTTCTAAAAACATTTTAAGTCTAAATAACATAACCGCATATCACTTGCGCGAACCAACACCCGACCGCCTCCCTCGAACGCCGGACTACTACTAGTCTTGTTGGAGTAGCCTTGCGTACGACGCAGTCAGCTGAAGTGGGCACGGCTCATTAATGCCGAAAGGGCTTAAATGCGTTCGCGTTAAATACCACTCGTTCAGGCGAAATAAGTCGAAATACACCAGGACAATATCCTCGGATATATATTTAAGTTACTTCTACGACATAATATAGCCCAAATATAGCGTAAAAGCTTTTCAAGTGGCACTCGAAATGGACTCGCCCGGCAATCCATTGATGACAAAGAACCGGAACACGCAATGATCGGACGCGATTGGACAAAACATTACAGAATAGGATCGAAATTTAATGCAACATCGTGCGTCCCTCTCTGGCAACGCTCGGTAGTTTGCATCCGCCGAGCCGCCTGCATGTGCGACAAGGATAGCGATAGCGCACGTTTCAGTTATGTAACAGCGAGCTGATAATGTATCGCTGATAAAAAAGTTGCGCGTGTATTATAATATTGTGGACATGTATTCATCCATAAATATACCGAATGTAGTACTACTTTCATACGTATTTATTAATCATTAAAATTGTGTTCGACGGTGTAAGAAATTCATTATCTTATCATTTCATTAAGCTTTCTTTAAACCGACATAACGTAGCAGTTTTTTTTTATTTTATCTTTTAAATTTGCTAATGCTGAAAAACCCAGTAATGACAAAATGCAACATCCAATTGTGGTGTGAAAGAAGTTTGTTACAGAAATCACCTGCTACGTTCGTAGAATATGATATATATCTATTCACTATTTATGGGATATCCGACTAGAGTTTAGAGGTAAACTTCTCACATGATGGTATTTTTTATTAACTCAACGCATTTCATAAAGTGAATAGTATTTTGTAACAAGACTGTATGACCGTTTTTCAATTAATTATATTAAATTACATTTGCTCCACATTGTCACTAAAATTCAAAGTTAAAAGTGAATAAGAAATCTTGACTATTATGGAAATATATAAACTCTTTAAGTGTAGTAATTTGTAATAAAAACATTTGCATTTACGTGTCACATCCATAATATTCTTTGGCCATACGCTCGACCGGCTGACATAATGAATAGGCGGAGGCGGCCATATTACCTGCGCGATGTGCACAGATTTGTGCGGCAAATTCGAAAATATAAATTTAGCACTGGAATTTTGTTTTTATTACAATATAATATCTACAGATTAAAATTTTCCATCTTGTAACTAATTTTTTTTGCTTTTCCAATCATTTAACTTTAACTTTATTTCACCAGATTAAGAAACAATTTGTTATCTCCGCTTTTAGAAGAGTTTTAGGAGTAGGAGTAGGAGTATGGAGGTTTATATTTAGCCAGTATGCAATATATTCAATGCTTGATAACAGGAGCAGAGCGTAAGTAGGATATCATTCGTATCTCTTATAATTATTTTAAGTACTACTTTTTTTTCTGACACTTTTGCACAGAGAATGAATAAGGAATGGATAGGGTTTAAGTTAAGATACGACAAGAACAGTAAACAAAATAACATTTATTAAAAAATGCAACGAGCGATCACACAAAACCTTGACATTTGCGCGGGATGTAACAGACAGCGCAAACTTACAACAAACTTACGTGTACATCAACTGTTACAGAAACATATACTTAATTATTACAATTACAAGAATATGTACACATTTCTACTAGGTACTCATTTAAAACCAAATATTATAACAAATATTATTTTATTGTAACATTTTAGTATTACAGATAACAAATAATTCCATTGAATTATTGGATAGATAACATTAAAATTTGAAATTAGAACAATAGTCACAAATTAATCAGTTTTAAATTTGCATGATTACCAATATCTATTCTTATACCTATTGTTTATATATTTTTATACGATATTTTTTAATTTGATGTTTATAAGGGATCTCTAATGAAAATTCACTTTCACTAAAACACATCTCGCAGGACAGTGATCGGCTGTACTTTCCTTTATATCAAAATTCTTCAATTCCACCTTTTTTTAAACTTATTATAAGCCATTGTTTGACCACAATCCCACCTGGTGGTAAATATTGGTGAAGCCCTAAATCACTGTCTATTCACTATTGACTTCGAAGTCGCCCAGATTGTGGGAGGAGTTAAAGCATTACATTACCACTGTACACAAATGCTAAAATGGTTTTCTATTAGTGTTGGATATATGTATTTACATTAAAGATATAGAAAAAATATGGCCTATATTCAGCAGTGTACTTTAATAGGCTGTGATGGTTTATTTCATATGCCTACGTTTTAGTTAGCACTTATATTCATTGGATCATGATGTAGAGATTATCTAACCTACCAAAATAGTGACCCAAAAGGCTCTTTTTCAATACATTTCGTAGTATGAAAGACTTCTGAAAAAATAACAAGTTACGCAAAAATCAATCAATTTTCTTTAAAATGATATACATAACATAATATAGGCCTGACACAAGAAAAAAGCATTTATTTATCTTTCAAATCTAAATAACTTTATGGATTGGATAATTTCTGCACAACACGGACCAATAAGGACTAGGTCGGACTAAGGTCGCTAGTTGGAACTGAGGTAAACTTATTTGTTAATGTTTCAATGATAATGACACTGTGTGACCATCATCACACAGTGTCATTATAATTGAAAAATTGTGAATTTTATTAAGTTTTTTGGTTTCTAGTGTATATATAATTGTATATACACAAAACAATGCCTCAGTGGTGTATTATTTTTTTATTAATTCTTAACTGTTTTTAAATTCTTCAGTACCGTAAAACCTTACAACTTAAGCCTTGGCTTACAACTTTAGACAAATGCAAAATATAACTAAAACTGCATCTGGTTGCTATTTTAAACAAACTAGCAACATTTTGTGATTTTAAAGGTAAACTAGAGAATATATGTGGCAACACTGACTACTAGGTTTATTGCTATATCATTCAGTCGGCTGGCAACAGTGCTCGAAGTTACTCCTGTCGCAGGCGGTTAAAATAGTTAGTGAGTTAAGTGAGTTTCTCGTTAGTAGTTGGCGCTAAACACCTCCCAGGTAAGATTTTTTAGTATTTACTTGTTGGCAACTATACGGAGAAGCATTATGGTTTGAGTTTAAATCTCTTTATAATTCTTGAGAAATTCGAGGTGGGGAATGTTATGAGAACTTTTTCAGAGTCAGGTCTACAACATTGACCAGTGCGAATTGTGTGTCAGGGTTGTGACTTAACATAACTATGTAAATACTCACTTATGTACTTAAGTACGTAGGTAACTTTTGCGACTTGTTTCATTGGCGTTTGCGATGTTACTACTTTGTGCATAAGTATGTACGGTGGTAGTCGTAGGTAGGGATTATTTAGTCACAAACTAATTTCATAATAAAAGACTGTTAGAAATTAATATTCGTCTGTCTTTTTGGGCATTCTCTAAGTAATTAGGTACGTTTACTTTTCTACCTACCTAAAAATTAACATTAGAAAGGCTCTTTTTCTACTAAGGGTGGGTAAATTGCATATTTATGAAAAAAAAAAGGCTGCTCTATGCACTAAGACTTACCTACTTGCTTACTTTATTTATAAAATTGAATATAAACACTAAATGTAGACCATTAAAAAGTGTAGTGAACAATGTTTTTATTTTTCTATTATATTACAATTGTATCGAGAATTTTATTTAACGAGTTACATTACAAGCATCAATTGTCTACATTTTTTTTCAGGATGGTTAGATCAATAAAAAAAAGCCGGAGACGTCTCGGCAGTCGATCATATCAAAATTACACTCAAGATATGTTAAACCTTGCCAAACAATATGTATAAAATAAAACAATGTCTTCAAGGGAAGCCGCACGCCATTTCGGAATTCCAAGAGATACTATTCTATACAAATTAAAGGGAAAGCACCAAAAAAGTGTGGGATGTCCCACGCGCCTTAGTGACGAAGAGGAGCAAAAGATTGTTAAAGTAATAATTGCAGCTAGTGGTTTCGGATGCCCTTTGACAAAGCTGGATTTAAGGCTGATAGTATATGATTGTTTACAAAAAAATGGCAGAGAAAATGTCTTTGATGCTAAACTCCCAGGAAAATAATGGGTTTCAAGTTTCCTCCAGCGGCACGCTGAAAAACTGAGTGAGAAGCATTGCCAAAATATAAAAAATGCAAGAGCTGAAAAAACTGTAACGAAATTTTTAGAATACTTTCAAAATTTAGAAGAACACCTGAAAGACTCCTCCTTCGCACATCTTAAATCTTGACGAAACAAATTTAAGCGATGACCCAGGCTCGTCGAAGTGCTTGTTTCGCAGAGGGGTAAAGTACGCAGAACGGGTTACGAATTCTACAAAGGGAGCAATTTCTTTAATGTTTTTCGGCACAGCAGACGGAGTAAGTCTGCCTATATACGTAGTTTATAAATCGGAAAACCTTTATTCGGAATGGATTACAGGTGGCCCTAGAGGCACCAGATATAATCGAACAAAGTCTGGGTGGTTCGACTCGGCAACCTTCGAAGTATATTTTAAAACGGTAGTCCTAAAATGGGCAGATAGTTTAACCGGAAAAAAATTGTTATATGTGACAACTTATCAAGTCACCTGAATGTTGACGTCATCGAATTGTGTGAACAACACAATATAACATTTATTTTTATACCCGCCAACTCTACACACCTAACGCAGCCCTTTGACGTGGCGTCCTTTGGTCCCCTTAAAAAGGCGTGGCGTAAAATACTTTTACAATATAAAATGGAAAACCCAAACCAGATTTCATTAAATAAAAATCACTTCCCTAAGTTCCTTATCTTTGATGGAAGCAATAGAGCTGACAGAATCCACTAACATTAGGAGTGGATTCAAAGCTACCGGAATTTATCCTCTCTGTCCGCGTGACGTACTAAAACGGCTTCTGGAATATGGCGAAGATATAGGAAACCAAGAAAATGAAAACCATACAATCGATATAGTTTTACTAGAGTATTTACAAAAATTGAGACAACCCAAACCACTGTCTATAAAACGCAACAAGAAAGTTATGATTCAACCTGGAAAATCTGTGTCTGTTCAAGACTTCTTAAGCGGGGCTAATAAAACAACAAACCAACAAAACGTCTCAAGAATGTCGAAAAAACAAAGGAATAGGAGCAAAAAAATCTAAAACTTTAAAAACTTTCACTAAAGACCAAAATATTGATGACCTTAATCTGAATCCTGGTGTAAATGATATAAAACGAATCTGCCATTACATGTACCCTAGTTACTGATAATACTGACCTACATGCTGAAGAATTAAATTTTATAGATAATGAGTTTTCAGATGAAGAACATGTTCTAGTATGGGACAAACAAGGGCATAAGACTTTTGACTGTATTGAAATGACGAGAATTGATATTGAGTCAGAGAATGCATTTGACAGCCAACAAGAAAGCATTTTAGACGAAAACACTGGAATTTTTCGGACATATATAGATATTTATCCAAATGAACATGTGGCTGAAAATAATACAAATCAGATATTGCAGAAAGCAATTACACTTGAAACCTGTGAAAACATAACTTCAGCTCAAGCTTTGACAAATGAAACACTAAAAGGAACCCAAAAAAATAAACCAAAGATTTTATCTGACATTGTGATTCGTCCTGCCGATGAAACCAATACACTTCTCCAGACAACACTGTATAATAAATGTGAATCTAGTATGAGCAAATAAAACATAAAATTAAAGATATATGAACAAATAAACAGGAAAAAATCAAGGAATAAAAAAAATTTAAAAAAGACATGTAAATATTACAAAAGAAACCAACCATAAAACAGGCACATAAATTAAAACAAAATATTTTATCGCGGAATGTGATACACTGTGTTGATGAAAAGCAAGAACATTTCAAGATAGCACACGAAAAATCTAGGACGGGCAAAGAAAATATTGTATCGAATATAAGTAAACAGATCAACAAGAGAACACACAATCAACCAATGAAAAATAGAATTACAAAGAAGCGACCAGTTCAGCGTTCATCCAAAAGAAGATATAGTGAGACAAGTAACAGTGACGTGAATATGAGTTCACATAGCGATTCCGATATTTGTGATATATACTCTGATAGGGAATCGAACCCATCTGATTACGACACGAAAATTTCAAATTCATTAAGGAGTAAAACCGCTCAAGATAAGTACAAATTATTGTCGTCGTTCAACCAAAATTCAAAAGCAGAAGCCTTTACAAGTTATGATAACAATATCAGTGAACATCTACTGATTAATTATAGTGTGGGCGATTACATAGTACAAAGATACTTTTTCAAAAAACGAGTAGACCTTTTTGTTGGAACTGTTAGAGAAAAGGTAGAAAACGAGAAAGTAAAAGTTTCATTCTTTAAAAAATTTGGAAAGAATGATAATATTAAGTTTGTTAAGCCTAAAATAGAAGAAATAGAAATAATTGATTGTAAGAATGTTGTCAAGACAGTTAACCTACTTGCAATTAATACACAAGAAACTGAATTTATTTTTATAGACGACGATGACTGTATTTACTTTTATTAATAGAAAACATTCGTAAGTTAAATAGTCTAACTGAACTTTTTTCAATTTATTACAATATACATAAAGGAAAAAAAAAACAGAATCTTTGTAATACACAGCTAAGGACGATGATAAGGATGATTTTGATTTTTTTTTATATTGTGGTAGGTTACGTTACTTACGTTAACAAATACGACAATGTTAAAAAAATTCCCACATACATTGTATAATATTTCTTTATTGATTGTAATACCTACATGGATAAATAATACCTACTGTTGTTAACAAAATAATCCACGTTAGTAATTTTGAAAGTTTTTATTTATTTTACCCTTTCCTGAATTTGTTCAAACCTAGCCCCAAAAATCTTAAGATTTTTGTAGGACAACATTAGCCACCCTTGTTTTTTTTTTAAAACTAACGGTTTTATCAGATTGGTGTCTTGATATTTGTTAACTTTGCATCATTTTCCATAGCATATCTTATTACCATAGCTGTAGGACCTAAAGTTTCGAAGAAATCAGCAATGGCTTAAGTTGTAAGAAACGTCGGATAACATAAGCCACGTCTTTAACTGTCATTTTACACTTTCTGCTACAGATTTTTAGACCTGTGTTTGACAGTTAATATTCTTTCCATTATGCCGTAAATTAAAGTTTAATTAGATTTGAAATCCAGTGCATAGTTTTTGAAAAATCAAAAAAAGAATGAAAAATATTGCTTAAGTTGTAAGGTTTTACGGTAGTTTGGTTTCATATAAAATATACCTTATATTTCAGAAATAAACATTAATCTCAACATTTTTCTAACAAATTTACTTCTTCTGCTATGAAATTTGTCAACTATTTCACCTCATTCCAAGTGGCGCCGCCCTGGTGTCAGAAAAAACTATTTACCCTATCTTGTTGAATTAATTGAACTATGTACATAAACACCGTGATGTGTTGTGTACAGATTAAAAATAAATTATTATAAAAATAGTAATTTCCAAAAATTTCTTCTTAGACACTAAATTCGTTATTTTAAATTCGTTTTTTCATTTACAAATAAATAGTTAACAAATTTGTTCGACTTTCCGTTTATATTTTTATTTATTTGTGCTTTATTGTATTCCATGTTACGAAAGAATACAAAGGGCGGACTTATTGCCGCATGCAGTCAAGGTTTATTTGTCAATACAATTAAATATATTTTTAAAGAATATAAAGACACTTATCGACTAAACTATATATTTGATTGCTTATGCATTACTCACAACACAATTTAAAGGCCACCGAGGCTCGGTGAATTGACCAATATATATATATATATATATATAGCTTTTTCCCTGCTGGGTTTCATGCTGGTTCGTTCCCAGGACAGAGGTATTTTCCAAACCAGTGGTAAATTAAACATAAAAGTAACATTAAGTATTATACATAATCTATATTGAATAAAAAAGTTTCATAAATTCTATTTCTATTATAATATGGGCTCATGAATGACAAGCTCGTGGAAACTGTCCATGCGGTCGGAGCTAAGTTCTGCAAGACCCGCCGCAGAAGAACACAAAAACTCTCCGATCACACTCTTAATCTCATGGCTGTTAGACGGGAGATGAAGCTACATTCTTCAACAGACTTGACAGCATACAGGCATCTGAACAGACAGATCTCCAAATGCATGCGGCGGGACTTACGCAACTTCAATACAGCTCGTATTGAAGAAGCGATCGAGCGGAACCAAGGCTCCAAAGTCTTTGCCAGAGATCTGTCTGCCAGAAAGAGCCAACTGTCAAAGCTGAAGACAGAATGTGGCAGCATCGTTTCCGGGACACCTGAGATTTTGAGTGAGATTGAGAGGTTCTATGGGCAGTTGTACACGTCATCGTTGGAGCCACACGCAAGTGTGAGTAACGATCCAAGAGCGAGTCTCATCCGACACTATTCCGAAGATATCCCGGACGTCAGTCTGAGCGAGATTAGAATGGCTCTCCAGCACCTTAAAAACGGTGTGGCCCCAGGCGAGGATGGAATTACAGCGGAGCTTCTGAAAGCGGGTGGAAAACCGTTACTTGAAGTCCTTCAGAGGCTCTTTAATTCCGTCCTCCATGGTAGCATTACACCGGAGGCGTGGAGCAGAAGTGCGGTGGTCTTGTTCTTCAAGAAAGGTGACAACGCTCTCATGAAGAACTACAGACCGATTTCCCTTCTGAGCCGCGTCTACGTGCTGTTTTCGAGAGTCATTACGAATCGTCTTGCGCGCAGACTTGACGACTTCCAGCCTCCCGAACAAGCCGGTTTCCGAAAGGGCTTTAGCACCATAGACCACATACATACCCTTCGGCAAATTGTACAAAAGTCCGAAGAGTACAATTTGCCACTATGTCTGGCGTATGTGGACTATGAGAAAGCCTTTGATTCCGTCGAAATTTGGGCGGTGCTGCAGTCCCTTCAGCGGTGCCAAGTTGACTATCGGTATATCGAAGTGTTGAAGTGCTTGTACAGTAGGGCTACGATGACTATGGGGGCGTTCAAGTATTACGTAACGCAATTTGGGGGGAGGGGGGGTCTTGTAAAACGTTACGATGCGTTACAGGGGCGGGAGGGGGTAGTTCGACCAACGCGTTACGTAGCATTTATTCATTTTAAATAAAAAAAACAAGGGAATTAAAACCTCCCAAGTTAGCAACCCTTTTCGTTTAGGTTGACGCCGAGGATTCCGATGCTAGCTGAGGTAGCAAGGGTAGTACCTTGAAACTGAGGAGATACGACAAAGGGGTTCTTTTTAGCGGTAAACGCGCAAACTTGTGTCTTCTGGGGAATGAACTTGACTAGATTTAGTCGCCCCCAATCCGAGACTTTGTTCAGCAAAGACTCGACTTCATACACAAGTTTTTGTTTGTTTTTTACATTGCATTGCCAAAGGTAAAAATAAATATGTTATTTTATTTTAAGAGTTTATTTAATAAAATGTATGTAAGGAAAAGGCCAAGTTAAAAAAAAACGGCGTAATTAAATGTAAGGTTAGTAGTAAAAGTTTATTAGGACTGATTTGAGCCCATTTTAACATATTTTAAACTTAAGCAAATGTTTATTACATTGTGTGATTGTTTATTAAATAACAATATGAATAAATAAAATAAACAATCAACAATGTATTGCGAGGAAGAAATCTCGTTTTATTTATTACTAGCTGACCCGTCGAACTTCGTACCGCAATGTTACCATCGTAGAAATATTGACAAATATTTATACGATACCATACGATATTATATTTATACGATAATAACGTCACTCAATGTTTTTGCCTTCCCGGAACCCCTCCACTAACACTTAAACTTTATTGGTATGGTATTAAAGTTCAAATTGCCTTTTAAGTATTGTTACGAATCTTTTGTTTGGGAATATAGAAAAGTGTTGTTTTTATACTTTTTCAGGCAAACATTTTTTTTAAACTTTTCTCTCCGTAAGAACCATATTAGTACTTCAGTGAATATTATAAAAAAAGAATTAGCGAAATCGGTCAAGCTGCTCTCGAGATTTGCGCTCAGCAACACATTCAGCGATTCATTTTATATTACAGATTACCGCAAACGCGATTAAAACAATAACAAAGTTATTTTAGCGATTTTCCGGTAATTTGCGCAAAGTAATTGTGACTTTTAGGTGAAAATGGTCACTTGGGTGTTACGTAACGTTTAGAGGGGGAGGGGGGGGTCTAGATAAACGTTACGGCGCGTTACATAGGGGGGTGGGAGGGTTAAAAATCTTCAAAAATTGCGTTACGTAATACTTGAACGGTCCCTATCCGAGTACAGAACCAGAGTACGAAACCTATCCAATTGCAGAGAGGTGTAAGACAGGGTGACGTCATATCCCCGAAACTCTTCACCGCTGCATTGGAAGACGTTTTCAAGCTTCTGGACTGGAAAGGATACGGTATCAACATCAATGGCGAGTACATCACTCACCTTCGATTTGCCGACGATATAGTCCTTATGGCAGAATCGCTGGAGGACCTAAGCACTATGCTCAATGACCTCAATAGTGTTTCCCAACGGATAGGTCTTAAGATGAACATGGACAAAACTAAGATCATGTTTAATGTCCATGTCACACCTATGCCGGTAGTTGTTGGGAACACTAAGCTCGAAGTTGTTGACGAGTATGTTTACCTGGGACAAATAGTCCGACTAGGTAAGTCCAACTTCGACCGAGAGGTCAATCGACGGATTCAACTCGGTTGGGCAGCGTTCGGGAAATTACGGCACATCTTCTCGTCAGGTATACCTCAAACCTTGAAAACGAGACTGTACACCCAGTGCGTGTTGCCAGTGATGACATACGGAACTGAGACGTGGTCCTTCACTGCTGGCCGGATGAGGAAGCTCAAGGTCGCTCGGCGAGCTATGGAGAGGGCTATGCTCGGAGTTTCTCTGCGTGATAAACTTAGGAATGAGGATATCCGCAGTAGAACCAGAGTAACCGACATAGCCCAACGGATTAGTAAGCTGAAGTGGCAATGGGCCGGCCATATAGCTCGAAGAACCGACAACCGATGGGGAAGAAAGGTTCTCGAGTGGCAGCCTCGTACCGGTAGGCGAAGTGTAGGGCGTCCCCCCACGAGATGGAGTGACGACCTGGTAAGACATGCAGGAAGTCGATGGATGCAGGTGGCTCAGGACCGTGCTTTGTGGCATTCTTTGGGGGAGGCCTATGTTCAGCAGTGGACTTGTGAAGGGCTGTAATGATGATGATGATGATGGGCTCATTGTTGTTATCTTTCAGTAAAAGCGCACAGCGGGGTAAGTGCCTCTCCAATTGCAGTTTCCATTGTCCTAACCATCACGCTTGGCAGGTGTCGTGGCAGAGACATGTTGCAGCTACGGTTGTAGGACGAATGGGTCGGCTCGACTGGAGAAGGACCACGCTTTCACAGAATACCAGCTTAACGCTGCTGTGTTTCGTATGGTGAGTGTAGAGAACCGGAGACCCTTTTTACTGGAAACCAGGCATTACATCTTAGTCCTCACGAGTGACAACGCATTTGTATTTTGATTCTTAATCGACAATAGATGTAGAGATGTAGACCACATGTGATGTGTATGGGCCACAGTATCCACTTACCACCAAGTTGGACTGTGTAATCGTATGTCACCCTTATTTTATAAAGGCAGATTGACGACATACATATGGTCGCTGTTGCTGGTCTGTGATGGTTATGTCATCAAATAGCGGAAGCTATAAGATCTATTTGGGATATGCCAAATCCAGTTCTTCACGCTTACCATACGAAACACAGCAGCATTAACCTGTTATTTCACGCTGGTATTCTGTGAGATGGTGGCCTTACCGCGATGGAGCCCACCCATTCGTGCTACAAATATAATATTGCAGCAGCATGGCTCTACTACGTATAAATAATTAAATAATTGTTTATGGTGATTCCTGTGCTGATGTTCCCGGGACAATTTTTTTCCGAACCAGCAGTAAAACTATAATTAATGACTTTCAAAGGTATTAACTATATTGAATAATAACTACTCTATTCTATTTTATTCTAACATATAAAAACTGACCAGTTGGTAAATCTAAGGAGGTAAATTCAATTAATTGCAGAAAATTTTTGTTTATTCATGATCTTCTGATCTTGCTATATTTCTAATTATATTTACAGTTACTATTATTATTGTATTGATAAATATCTATGGATGCGATAATTATACAGAAATATAGTTTCGGAGCAATAAATTACCATAAGCTGCAGAAATTAAAGTCTAATATTGTACTTATTTAGACATTATTTGTGATGATCAAAAATATTATTTAAAATCATAAATCTATTGCGATTTACAATTAGCTTATAGTAAAAAAACATTATATGTAACAAAATATTATGCTGTTGATACCATAAACAAGTGATATTTTTTTTAATATGCCACGTTTTTTCATATATTAAATTATTTTTTTCATATATCATCCGATACTGACCTATGCTCAATATTTCGGGAAGTTGGTTTAGAATTAATTACTAAATTCTTCCCGAACAGACATACAAGAAAGCGAGTTAATAAAAATGTGGTTAAATGAGATAGATTGTTTTTGTTTAATAAATAACGTCGTTGAAGATTACTAAAAAATCGTCTATGATAGCGAACAGTGTGTCTATGATAGTGAAACTGTGCCCATTAAATAAAGAAAGCGAGGTTGCCGCTCTTAAAGGTATAGGTGGGTAATTTAAGTTATACATGGTGTTGGGATCCGGTCAAAATAATATTTATTTTGTTTCAAAATTACCTATTTAGGGTTCCATACCCAATGGGTAAGACGCCCTATTAATGTGTAACTCTATTGTTTGTCTGTCAGTCTATCTGTGCGTCTGTAGACAGAATAAGTTACAGACCTGAAATTTGCATATTTGGTGTAGAATGTTGATTGAAAACGGAATGTTGAATAAGTCCAATTAAATAATTTTTGATTCTCATTCATGCAAAAGGAGCCGAAATAATTTTTTTCTTACTTTTAGGGGTGTCATTGTCAAGAGCTCATTGATTAGTCAAAAATAAAGAAATAGAGGTCGGGCGAAAGGCATTAAAGTTGTTACTTAAAAGTTATTTGTTCATAATATGTACGAAACCCTAACAGGGCAAGGTTCGACTTGGACTTGACTAGTTTTTTATATTGACATAAGAACAAAAATAAACTATTTTGAAGTATTTAATCAAAATAGTAATGATTGCACTTACATTTTATTGTATCCTAAGCCATAACCATAGTATATGGCGGAAATTGACTATCAAAAACGTGTGCCTTAAAGGATTAAATAAGTAAATTATCGCGTATTACATCAAAGGTGTTCGAGTACCTTTCAAATATATATAGATTATATTAAAGGATGTATGTTATAAATATTTATAATTGAATTTGAAACTTACGTATTCAGTAGTGCATAATTATTAGACACACCATGCCCTCGGATTCATTATGCCTTAATAAAGTAGTTTATAATTAGTCTTAAGTTTAAACAAGAGTTAATTTTAATAAGAAAAGCGTCAGTTGCCTAATGGCAGGGCGTGCACCGCGAACTCGAAAGGTCATGAGTTCAAATCCGCCATTCGACTACTGTCGTGAACCACTTCTAACACAAGTATTTTAAGCTTACTAGATGTGGTTTAAGGGAATATTAGTAATGTTTAGTAGCATTACTAGTTTTTTTTTTTTTTAAATAAGAAAGCCCAATGGAAAATATGCAATGACTAAAATTTTGATAGCATATGTGAAATTTCGCAAAGAATGTCGTGGCTAAAGGACTACTTTAGTGAAAAAAGATTCAAAGAAGTTGAAGTTTATCAATAAACCAATTCATAGAATCAGGCGTTACTTTGCGAAAATACATTATATTAAAAATGTTAAACATAAGTACCAGTAATGATACTCGTAGTGACGGGGATAGTGCACGCAATTGAGGGGAGATGTTATTTTGTTACGCGGGTTTTAGCTAATTAATTTTTAACATCTTTAACATTAATAAATCACCTTTTGTGAATAAGATCTTTTAAAAATTATTTGTTAAAACTACGTCGAATATCCTTGTATTCATTTTAGACCCTATACTGGAAATGCGGCATTCCATCTTAATTCAGGGGTGGCAATGTACCTGCATTTTTTTCTTCATATTCCAGTATAAATATATATATCTATGGGCCACAGTATCCAGTTAATATCAAGTGGACTGTTGTCGTTTATGACCCTTATTCTTTGTCCTTCAAAGGGAATACCATAGGTATGGTTATTTCGCAGGGAGAACGGACAACTTGACATATTTACAGGACTGCCCTATTTGGTTTAATGGTCATAAACGCTAAATGCGCTTGCTGATCTTGAGGTTTCGGATTAGGATCCCGGGTCGGGCCAAAATCAGTTATTGAGTTTTTCTGTCAAGAAATTCTCAATAGGAGCCCGGAGTCAGGAAGTAGGCGGTGTTTCACCCCGTGCCTCTGAAAGTACGTAAAGCCGTAGGTCCTGCACCTGTCCTCTCTTCGTTCGTGTCAGATTACTGTCCCATCGGACTATGAGCACACGAACGAAGACATTATTATTATATTCACAGGAAGAGCAGCTCGTCGTTAAGATAGTCCGGGTGTGCAGCCACGTAGGAGAGAAACTCTCGCAGATCATGGTCCAGTTGTTGCAGGTCTTGCTCCAGCTGCTGATCCAGGTGCTGGTGCTGGTAGCCCAGGTCCCGCAGCAACGTCATGGCGGCCTCGGGCAGCAGGTACCGGCGCTGTGGAGTCACCAGTGGTACCACTTCTGCCTCCAGACCAGATATCCTGGAATCATAACATTCTATATTACACCTCTCCTAAAAGGTGCAAATGTATTTTTAATTAAGCCCTACCTCTGTGAAAAGCGGTTTTGTCAAAAATCGCTCGACATTAACTATGTAGGTTCCGTAAAAGAAAGAGTCTACGTTTAACTCCAAGTAGATGCTATATTCACAGATTTTTCTGAAACATTCTACAGAGTCCGCCATCGAACTCTATTGCATAAATTACAGAAAAACATTTACAGGTTATATATAATGTAAGAAACTATTCCACTTCTGATGTTAAAAATTATTCTCAAAATTATTTAAATAAAAGTACACTACTCGGTAACAAATCCTGCTTACTATCAGGACCCAAATACATGATAACGCCAAAGAATGCAAACCAACAGCATCACTACCCATGTAACACAGAACAGCCTCTCAGCAACACAATCTTCCTAGTCTACACTAGTAGAATACCCCAACGGGCATAGTAAAGACAATCAGGCTCGTAGAATTACAGGCTGATGCCTCTTATACGCCTGTGCGATACTTTATACTGCTAAAACAAGTGAGAGATTGCCATTCTACATTCATTTGTTCATATTTCCTTTTATTTATTTACCCTACCCCCATTTCCAACAATAACAATATATCTAGTTCTGGCGTTCCACTAGGTTCTCAATTGGGGCCGTGGCTCTCTAACGTTTTCATTAATGTTTTAATTAATAACAAGACAAAAACAAGACAAGATAAGAACAAGACTATGAAATTTATTTGGATCAACAAATAAGGAATAGTAAGGTCCTCTTGTTGAGTTGACTTAGTCTTGTTGTTGTCTTGTCTTTTTAAATTAATTGTTCCAACGATTTACAACTTTTACATGATGATACAAACAATCAACAGCATAAATTTCACCGAAATCGGCCCACTAGCAACTTTCTCATGTATTCACATATGACATGTGATCTTTAAGGACAGTCAGCATTGTAAAAAAAGAATAACGCCCGCCAACAGAAGCCTTTGGCATAGATAATTTTTAAATTTATATTTTTAAAAGTAAAATTTTTAATTTGAAAAATAAACAGTGATGGAAAAATAACAAAATTCAAATCATATGCACCTCATCCTACTTTACACATGGTAAGTATTAACGAGTCTGTAACGCCCTTGACTTAGACAAAAGGTTTCGTTCAAAATTAGTAGTATTTATTGATAGATCGGTACCAACTTTCTGTGACAGCAGTCACAATTCTGTGTTTCGTTTTACTTTGATACGCGACACTGTTTATGTTTTGTTTTGGCTTATATTGTGTAGAAATTATTCAACCCAGATAGTGGTCACAATAAATATTCAGAGAGGCACTTTTTTCAGTTTCAAGTATGAAAAACTTCTGAAAAATAACAAGTAATTTCGAAATTTATATCCAATTTTCTTTAAAATCATATACGAGGGTTGATCCAAAAGTATGATGAATATTAAACACGGTGATTATAGTTAAAAAAAAAAATATTTTTCTATATAGTCTCCTAACAAGTCAATGCTTTTAGTCCATCTTTTTCCTTAACCCAGAATTTCCTTAGAAAAAATTATTTATCTTGATTCTCCAAAAATCTTTAACAGCGTCCATCACTTCGCTAACTTCTACAAATTTCTTGTCTCCAAGGTGTTCCTTGAGTCTAGGAAGCACAAGTCAATGGGAGCTAGATCTGGCGAATAGGGCGTGTGCGTGTGTGTAAAAGATCTAAAAAGTTATAAATAAAAATATCCTAAATTTTTACCTTTTTTGGGCATATTGACTACTTGAATTACCTATACGTAGTATACGAAATGAATTACACAACGGGAAATAACCTTTTCTTAAATTATTAATCTTAATCTAATTAATTATGATGTTTACAAATCTTTTAAAAAATAAAAATTATTCAAGCTAATTTCGGCTCTTACGTTGTGCAACGACCGATTGTTCTATTGTAAGTATACTGCACTCTGATTGGTCGGTTTTGTGTTGCACAACTAAGGTTTTTCTAAAGACGTTCTATTATATTTGTTTTTTTGACAAACGGGCACACAGTCCACCTGATGGTAAGTGGTTGCTGCGGCCCATAGACATCTACATTTATCCTCAATAAAGAATCAAAATTCAGATGCGTCGTCACCCGTGAGGACTAAGATGGAATGCCTCTTTTCCAGTAAATCTCTACACTCACCATACGAAACACAGCAGTGTATTCTGTGAGAGCGTGGTCCTTCCCCGGTCGAGCCGACCCATTCGTGCTACAACTATACTATTAATATATAATGCATTAAAGTATATGATCCACTGCAGTAAACAGAATCAGGATATAATATGCTAGTTAGATAGTGTGTTGAAAACATGATATTACTCATTTGATGATAGAAAAATGTCACAAAATATCTCTAAAAATTTCTTTTAACGATTAAAAACCATACTAATATTACATGCAATCATTTTGATTTTTTTGTCAAATTATTCTACAAGCACCATATTAACGTAATGGTGTTTTAATTTTTCAGTCCAATCAATAGATTTTTTAAAATCATCATGTGTGCGTATTTCGCCTGTGTACCGACAATGCCGGTCTAGGCTTGATCCTATACAGAAATTGTGTATATGGCTGCTTGCGTCATTCGAGATCACTTAGCTCTCTTAATCACAATGTCGTTTTAATCATTATATGTCATCGCGAATAGGGCGGTTGTTCGAGCAGTTCAAATCCCGTTTCTTGAATGGCAGCCATCGCAACTGCGGATTTATGAACAGGAGCATTGTCTTAGTGAAACAGCATTCCAGCTCGTTTGCCGCGTCTTTTTTCCTTAATAGCCTCCCGCAATTTTCTTATTTGGCCTGCGTAGTAAGTGCCCGAAATAGTGACTCCCTTTTTCAAATATTCCGCCATAATTATTCCTTCAGCGTTCCAAAAATCGGACGTCATAACCTTTCCCGCCAACCTTTTTTTTATATGAGAGGGGGCTAACGAGCATCCAGCTCACCTGATGGTAAGTGACTACCACCGCCCATGAACAACTGCGACACCCGGATAATTGCAGATGCTTTGCCGGCCTTTTAAAGAACAGTAGGCTTGTGGCGGGTGAAAGGATAAGGGGAGATCTCCCGCCGGGCAAGGTGTTCTGCCCGGGAAGCGGCCAATGCTCCGACCGACTCCACCCGCCACAGTGGTGACCAACCGACGTGATATGAACACGCAACCAACAACCTTCGGAAACTACAACTTCAAACCTTCGTCATCATCCTCAAGTACCCCATTCATTCGCTCCCGAGCTGATATTGTCTGCAGTCTTCCCATTCTGCAAGCCATCTAGCTTTACAAAGGTTCATCGCAGCACTGGAATAATAATGCTTCCTGTTCCTTCAAGATACTCTCTGCGCTACAGTGTTCGGCACGGCTCTGAGCCTTACTGCTCGCCTCTGCTCCACGGCACTCTCGCAGATTACTTGCCTTCTTCTCGACTCACCGCAGACTATAAGGCAATCCCTGGCACTTGCTCCGGCTCATCGTTCTCACTGGCATCACTTGCAAGTGCGTAGTACGGCATGCATTACACACCGGCATATCATTCGCACCGGCGTCACTTGCCCTTACGCACACAGCACGCATTTCCCACCTGCATTAAGGACGCACCGGCAATCGGACTGCACTATCGACCTCCGGTCTGAGCAGGCGGGTGATGTGGCGGCGCTGTCGTCGCGCCACAAGCGAAACACATCGAAGCCTAAATCGCACGAACAAAGTTCCGAAGTTAAAGCAGCATATATAGAATAGCTCCGAACTACCAGTCGGAACGTTGGCCGCTCCCCGGGCAGAACACCTTGCCCGGCGGGGGATCTTCTCTTTTCCTTCCACAGGCTCTTTTTTTGAAGTTCCCTAAGTCGTATCGGTCCGGAAAAATTAATGGTGGTATTCGATTCCACAAGGAAATTGTGTAAGGAAGGAAACCTCTAGTAAATCGCATAATAGTGCACCGCCAATCATCCAGATGATATAGATGGTATCTCGAGTTCTATCGCGATGTGCAATGGTGAAATTAAGCGCCTGGAATTAGTCCGAACAATTCCTCTGAGCATTCCCCGTCGTAGATACGATAGAATACGCAAACAGATGCAACATCTCTTCGCAGCGCCAGTGAGTCAAGCCGATCAAAAGGAAGGAGTTGGCCTGGGGAGCCTCGGCCCAGAGATGGGAACAGTATTCCATGTGCGGTTGAACCTGCGTCTTATAAAGTTGGTTGACACTGAATTTCTTCGTGATGAGGCTCGTTCATTGTTGTTTGATTTCGGGATTAAAATGGTGGATCTCGATCTCGTTCACTGTCACTAAACGTCACAAATAATTCCTGATCTGCTAGGTACCTTTCGAGATTCACCCTCGAAACGTCAACTCGTTTGTTTTTCTCGTCGTTTAACAATCTCGGTACCCAACGCACGGTGACCTTTTCTTTCTTTTCATTCTTTGAACACCGCCAAATGACATCCCTGGGACCTCAGCTACATGCCTGATAGTCACTCTTCAATCTACCAAGTACGACATCTTCGACTTTTTGGGACTTTAATCTTCAGTGAGGGATATGGATGGGCTTCCTTCGCGATGTTCATCTTCCGTGTTTGTTCTGCCCAGCTTAAACTCCTTGGCCCAACGTACAACTGTGGAATATGGAGGAGCAGAGTCCACCAATTTTCACCAAGTAGCTGTGTATGTCTTTGCTAGATATTTTTTTTTAAATGGAGGTACTTGATGACAGCTCTAATTTAGTTTTCCCCATTTTGATATTATCTCTTCGATGATTCGTATTCAAATGAATGTACTTATATATTTTTTATGCTCATCTAGTATGTACACAAGCAAGCAAAAATGTTTTTCTTTAGATTTATATGCACTAGTAATAACCGTTTATCATTACTTTTGGATCACCCCTCGTATATAACACGATAAAATAGAGCTTATGTCAAATGAAAAAGTATTTTTAATTTATTATTCAAATCTGATTAACTTTGTTTTTGTGGGTTGAAACATTTCTGCGCAACACGGTCCAAATAAAGTACACTGATAATGAGTAAAAAAAAAAGCGTGTACTCACGAGGCGATGTAGTACTTGCGGTAGGGGTGCACGGCGGTGGCAGTGGCAGCGGTTGCAGTGGCAGCGGTGTCAGTGTCAGCGGCAGTGGTGGCAGTGGGAGGCGTGGCAGCGGTCTCGCTGAGCAGACGCAGTGCTAGCCTCAGTAGCGCATCCCCACTATGTGGCTCGCGGGCAACTACGCGCCCTAGAAGTGGCTGCTCCACTGCACACAACACATACATCATTCAACTCTCACTGAATTTGTACACTTGCAAACACCGTTTTTAAGGGATAAAGCCGTCGCAGCAGCTATATTATGGTTGTAGCACGAATGGGTCAGCTCGACCGGGGAAGGACCACGCTCTCATACAAAAGAGAGCCATAAGAGCATTTATAACGTAGGTCCGAAGGAATCCCGTAGAGAAAAATTTTATGAAATAAATATATTTCTTTAAATAAACTTTAGCCTCCTAGTATATTTACGAGAATTGAATGTATGCACACAAAACAAAAATAGTTTTATTAAAAATAGCGATATACTTTCTGTAAATATTAATAACAAGAACATGTTAGTTATTCATTACATCAGCTATTCCCTATATAGTAGTAATCTCTTCATGTATTTACAACACTCCCAGAAAATATGCGGGCCTTATCTGTCAAAAGGTTTAAAAATTTTACTAAGCAAAAATTGTCTAGTACGGGTTATTATACTACTAAAGAGTACATGACTGATAATAACCTCTGGGAATGAGGTGTTTTCTACCATGCGGTTTCTAAATGTTTTTGGTCTCATATATTACATGGTCACCATCTCCCATGTGATCAATATAAATTTGTAGAAAATATTCTATCCCTAAGGAAGGTTATAAGTATAAATAAAGAATAAATTGCGTGGACAGAGATTTTCATCACCTGAAGAAGCTGTGGACGCCTACAAAACGGCCATTTTGGAGACCCCAACTTCCGAATAGAATGGTTGCTTCAGTGATTGGTTCCATCGTATGGAAAAATGTGTCAAATTTCGCGGAGAATACTTCGAAAAGCAATAAATACATTTTTAAATAGTAATGTTGTGTCACTTCCTTGATTTCCGAAATTTTCAGTGCCGCCCTCGTATATTATACAAAGATAATAAAAAATTAAATTTAAATTTAGACATTAAGATTTGTGTATTTCTTAGTCCGCTTAAAAGAGTAAAAACTAATTATACATATATAAGATATGCTGAAAAATTGAGCATTCACGATTCACGCAAATACTACCGATCCTGTATAACACGATATAGGAAACTTTTTATCTGCTTACGGAAGAGTAAAAAAAAGTGTTATGATTTTCCTTTTATTGTTTATTGTTATAAGTTTATTGCCATTATGGCTGCTGATGGTTCTATTAGTCCTAAAGTGGATTTAGCTACACGTATATATGCTTTTTTATATAATCTATAAAAAAGCGTGTGTGACAAAGAAACTCATAGCGCCACCGACCAGTAAAGGCAGAATAAGGTCTGCCGGGCCAGGCTAGTGTATAATAATTTTTTATACAGAATTCTTAGCATCAATTTTAGCAAATTATGAGATTTTTTTTATTTGCTTTTAGTTTTTGTTAAAAATATTTACTTTTTAATCTAGCCGCTACAATAGGATTCCCTTCTCTCTATTACGGAGTTGTTTTGTATTCTAAATGGAAAGTTTTTTTTGTACCGCTTTAAACTTTTTTTTACCATTTTGAGTGAACTAAGGAATATGAAAAATTCAAGGTACGAACTAGAATGCGACTGTTATATTAAAATTCCATATCCCATGTTTTACTAATCACTGCAGTATAACTAATTTATCATTTATATTACTAACAATAGCAATACCACATAATATACAATATTATTGACCTACTACTAAATGGACCTCGGATCCGAAAAGTGTCAGAGTTAAGAGTTCTAAATAGCGTTGTCAACTCTACGGATTTTTCCGTAGATCTATGGAATTTTTAAAAACTTAACAAGAAAATCATTTTTATCATGAGTGCGAACTTAGCCGACAATGTTATTCTCGCTATCTTCTTCTATCATCATCATCATCATTACAGCCTTTCACAAGTCCACTGCTGAACATAGGCCTCCCCCAAGGAATGTTACAAAGCACGGTCCCGAGCCACCTGCATCCATCGACTTCCTGCATGTCTTACCAGGTCGTCACTCCATCTCGTGGGGGGTCGCCCTACACTTCGCCTACCGGTACGAGGCTGCCACTCAAGAACCTTTCTTCCCCAACGGTTGTCGGTTCTTCGAACTACATGGCCGGCCCACTGCCACTTCAGCTTACTAATCCGTTGGGCTATGTCAGTTACTCTGGTTCTACTGCGGATATACTCATTTCTAAGTTTATCACGCAGAGAAACCCCGAGCATAGCCCTCTACGTAGCTCGTTGAGCGACCTTGAGCTTCCTCATACGGCCAGCAGTGAAGGACCACGTCTCAGTTCCGTAAGTCATCACTGGCAACACGCACTGGTTGTACAATTTCGTTTTAAGGTTTTGAGGTATGTCTGACGAGAAGATGTGTCGTAGTTTCCCGAACGCTGCCCAGCCGAGTTGAATCCGTCGATTGAACTCTCGGTCGAAGTTGGACATACCTAGTCGGACTATTTGTCCCAGGTAAACATAACTCGTCATACTCGTCAACAACTTCGAGCTTAGTGCTCCAAACAACTACCGGCAAAGGTGTGACATGGACATTAAACATGATCTTTGTTTTGTCCATGTTCATCTTAAGACCTATCCGTTGGGAAACACTATAGAGGTCATTGAGCATAGTGCTTAGGTCCTCCAGCGATTCTGCCATAAGGACTATATCGTCGGCAAATCAAAGGTGAGTGATGTACTCGCCATTGATGTTAATACCGTATCCTTTCCAGTCCAGAAGCTTGAAAACGTCTTCCAATGCAGCGATGAAGAGTTTCGGGGATATAACATCACCCTGTCTTACACCTCTCTGCAATTGGATAGGTTTCGTACTCTGGTTCTGTACTCGGATAGTCATCGTAGCTCTACTGTACAAACACTTCAGCACTTCGATATACAGACAGTCAAATTGGCACCGCTGAAGAGATTGCAGCACCGCCCAAATTTCGACGGAATCAAAGGCTTTCTCATAGTCCACATACGCCAGACATAGTAGCAAATTGGACTCTTCGGACTTCGTACAATTTGCCGAAGAGTATGTATGTGGTCTCCTTTCGGAAACCGGCTTGATCGGGAGGCTGGAAGTCGTCAAGTCTGCGCGGGAGACGATTTGTAATGACTCTCGAAAACAGCACGTAGACGCGGCTCAGAAGGGAAATCGGTCTGTAGTTTTCCAAGAGAGCGTTGTTACCTTTCTTGAAGAACAAGACCACCGCACTTCTGGTCCACGCCTCCGGTGTAATGCCTCCATGGAGGACGGATTTAAAGAGCTTGAAGGACTTCAAGTACCGGTCTTCCACCCACTTTCAGAAGCTCCGCTGTAATTCCATCCTCGCCTGGGGCCTTGCCGTTTTTAAGGTGCTGGAGAGACATTCTAATCTCGCTCAGACTGACGTCCAGGATATCTATATAGCCGAGGAATAGTGTCGGATAGGACTCGCTCTTGGATCGTTACTCGCACTTGTGTGTGGCTCCAACGATGACGTGTAAAGCTGCCCATAGAACTTCTCAATCTCACTCAAAATTTCAGGTGCCCCGGAAACGATGCTGCCACACTCGGTCTTGAGCTTTGACAGTTGGCTCTTTCTGGCAGACAGATCTCTGGCAAAGACTTTGGAGCCTTGGTTCCGCTCGATCGCTTCTTCAATACAAGCCGTATTGAAGTTGCGTAAGTCCCGCCGCATGTATTTGGAGATCTGTCTGTTCAGTTGCCTGTATGCTGTCAATGAAGTCGGCCATCTGCTGGCCCCTTGGGTTCCGTTGCCCTATTCCGAATTTCCCTATTTTCAGCTCACCGTTTTCTCTTGTGCCTAGTTTTGCATTGAAGTATTAACACCGTATATTGGGTTTTGGAGGAATGCATGGCTCTAGAGATATCCTCATACATTTCCTCCACCTCCTCATCGGGGTGTGCCAAGGTTGGTGCGTGAACCTGTATGACCTTCAGCGAGTACCATTTGGTGATAAGGTACGCAACCCTCGTCGACATACTCTCAATCTTTACAACGTTGTTAACGAAAGACTTGTGGACGATAAATCCGACACCTCCTTGTGACAGATGGTCGCCCTCCCGGTGATAGAGCAAGTTGCCGGATTCGAGGATTACCGTGTCCTCCCCCTCTCTTCGGACTTCGGATAATCCTATAATATGCCAGCGTAACTTGTCTATCTCTTCTTCCAGCTCCACGATCTTCTCGTCAGTCCTTAGGGTGCGTGCGTTGTATGTTGCCAGGTCGAGTCGTCTTAGGTGGCAACCGAACCTCCACCGGATATTCTTAGCACCCCTGCCCCGCCGTTACCAGGTCGCCATCGTAGCCAGGAATAGCGGGGCCTCCGGGGACTGGGGACCGTTTCTTTGTTACTCTCAACATAGGGGGGTATTTGCCATAGTTGTCACGCTTGGCAAGCGGGTTGACAACCGCAGTTTTTTTATTGTAAGTATGTTGTTATCAGGAAGATGCTGCTGCCCATCTTCTGCCTGTTTCCCTTTGTCGCCTTTTACGACACCCACGGGAAGATATGGGATAGTGGATATTCTTAACAGCCACTACACGGCAATCTTCTTCTATGCTTTCTATTAAAAAATTTTTTTTTTGCTTATACATATCTAATTTTTGGGGAGATTAATCGACTTCAAATTTTAATAGCGTAGATATTTTGCATTAAATTACGTTTATTTCGAAATTCGAACACTTCTTCATCACTGATGTCTCAAATTCTTCTAATCTGGGCTGTCCCAATTGTTTTTACAATTATTAAAAAAATTCTGCCGAATAAAGCGTCTCCCACACAGAAGCGGTTTGCGGTGGCGGCCAGTTGTATTCGGTTGCAGTGTAAGTGAGTCAGCAAACCTGTGCGGCCAGGGCGCGGACGCATGCCTCAAAGTCAGCCTCGTTGACACGTAAAACTGACGAAAATAGTCAACACACAAAGGCACTTAACGCGACGTTACAATTCAACATTAACTTCCAAAACCAATTAACCGGGCTACGCCCTCGAAATGGAATGCGAGCATCAAATTCCAGGCCGTCTCCAGGCCACTCGGCGTGCGCGCACGGTTCCGCTTCACACAAGCAAACTAAATATTACAAAATGCACTTCAACATGCAATCACTATACAAATTGACGTAAACTATTTGCAAACGAAGTTACTTTAATCACTCAATTTCAAGAACAAACGCCTCGTCGTTACGTGAACGTACTAACAAAAAACGACACGAATTAGAGGCTTCTTTTTGCACGCGACCTCAAAGTTCAACGGAGCAAAACGACAGTCCATTCGAGGCGGTCTTAACGAGAACCAAATATTCAATAGTAAATTCAAAACTACACGCACAATTAACTCAAATTTTCAAATCAAACACCGGTCGCGCGCCACCTACTAACGGTCGCAAACAATACTCTAGTCGACAATGCCGCGGCGTTCACTACATTGTCAGCCCACCGGCCGGAATAACGGGAAGCCGGCAGACGCCTCCCCCGGCGGCGTTTATCTCACCTCGATACCATCGGGTGAGGCACCGGGCGCGCGTTATTGGATGTATTCATTCAAATTTAAATTAATTGTAAAAACAAATAACCATACAGATAATAATTTTCGTTATGGTGAAAATAGTGCGGCCTCTATTCAAAGTTTAGGCTGATAAATTTTCGTAAGAAAAATCGAGGAGTTTCTTACTGACAATAGGGTTTGAATTAGGATGTTATCGTTTGTTTTTTAATATTCTATACATGTACCTACGCTTAAATAGGTTGACTCGGGACACATTTTTCGTAAATTTTGTCCTAAACTTGTCGTCCATTTAATAGTAGTGTTTGATTACGATTAACGGGGATTTAGTTTAGCTTGAAGTTAATTATATGTACAATAAAGTTGATAGACTGAAATAGTGAAATGAAGAAAGAAGTTGTCAATTCACGGTGGTAGAGCCACGCAGCAGTTTTTGCTGTTGCACGTATGGACCGGCTCGAGTCGTATTGGTACCACGACCTCACAGAATACCGGCGTGAAGTAGAAAGCTCTGCTTCTGCGTTTCGTCTGGTGAGTGCAGGTGGCTGGAGGCCCAATTCTCCCCCCCCCCCCATCAACATGGTAGCGGAATTACACGTTAGACTACCCCAGGAGGGTAACAGCACCCCTGGAGAATCCCTCGCTGAGCATCCACGACCATGTTATTCCACTCCTGAGCGTGGGTGCTCAGGCTGCCCCGCGTATTCTGGGGGGGACAAAATTCCGCTCAAAAACATAACTGTTCGGGGCAAACTGAGCAACAAGACCAAGGCGACTTCACTCGAACCTAAACGCCGTCCACTACCATCTCGAGATGGCGAAGCCGGCTTTGCTCTTACTGACCGAGACGCAGGTTTCCTCTCCGGCTGATATTTCGTATCTCTCCTACCCGGGGTACAAATTGGAGCACTCCTTTGTGCCTCGGGCTGGAGTTTGCGTGTATGTCAGAGAGGACATCTGTTCTCGACGCCTCGGCAGTCTTGAAGGTTCGGACCTGTCCATCCTATGGCTACGCGTAGACAGCGACGACAATCCGCGCGTTTACGGGTGCCTCTATAGGTTCCATAGCGGTAATGCCGAAACAAACCGCGTCCAAATGGCTACAGATTCTTTGCTACAACAGGTCCCATCCGCAGAGATCGTGATCCTTGGCGATTTTAACGTCCACAACGCCGAATGGCTCGGTTCACGTTTAACCGATCATGCGGGGAGATCTGTTTATGACTTTGCTTTGGCATGTGGTCTGACACAACTGGTTACTTCGCCTACGCGGATTCCAGATGTGGAGGATCATACACCTTCCCTGTTGGACCTTCTGCTGACCTCTCATCCGGACGGATATCAGGTTTTCGTCGATGGCTCTTCGGACCATTGTCTGATCCGGAGTGTGGTGCCACTCACGCTCCCCTCGCGGTTGCGTTCTGCAGGTTGCCGCCGTGTTTGGCATTACAGGTCGGCGGATTGGGACGGAATGCGGTCTTTCTTTGCATCCTACCCATGGGGGCGGGTTTGCTTCTCGCCAGATGATCTCAGCGCTGTTGCTGACTCTGTCACTGATGTGGTGCTACAGGGAATGGAACTATTTATTCCATCATCTGTGGTACCCATCGGAGGCAGATCACAGCCTTGGTTTGGTCGCTCCTGTAAGACTGCATTTCGCAGTAAGCAGGAGTGTTATCAAGCCTGGCCTGCGGCTTCGGCGACTCGGGATGTAAACACCAGCACACTTAAAAAGAAGTATAACTTCGCCTCCAGGTCCTTCAAAAGAGTTATTGCCAAGGCAAAGTCAGAGCACATAGGCAGAATTGGCGAGAAACTAGTTCGCCATCCTTCGGGAACCCGTGCATTCTGGTCTCTCGCCAAGGCTGTCCAAGGGAATTTCTGTAAGCCATCACTACCATCTCTGCACAGGGAGGACGACTCACTGGCCCATGACGCAAAAGACAAAGCCGACCTTTTAGGTTCCCTTTTTGCGTCCAACTCGACTCTTGATGACGGGGGGAAAACACCGCCGACCATCCAGCGGTGTGAGTGCTCCATGCCGGATGTGCGGTTCTCACAGCACTCGGTTCGCAAAGCACTTCTCTCCCTGGACATCCAGAAGTCGAGTGGGCCTGACGGAATCCCCCCAATTGTGCTGTGGACGTGTGCTCCGGAGTTGGCACCGGTTCTAACGCGTCTTTTCCGGTACTCATACTGCCAAGGCGTAGTCCCGAATTCATGGAAGACAGCTTTTGTCCACCCGATCCCTAAAAAAGGCGACCGCTCAGACCCGTCCAACTATAAGCCTATCGCGATCACCTCCTTGTTCTCCTAAATAACGGAATCAATTATTAACTGCCAGCTCATGCGGTACCTTGAGGATCACCAGCTGATTAGTGACCGCCGATACGCTTTTCGTCGGGGTCGATCAGCTGGTGATCTTCTGGTCTACTTGACCCATAGATTGGCAGAGGCAGTAGAGTCCAAGGGAGAGGCGTTGGCCGTTAGTTTGGACATTGTCAAGGCCTTCGATCGGGTTTGGCACAAAGCGCTTCTTTGGAAGCTCCCTTCCTATGGGCTTCCCGAGAAATTGTGCGATTGGATCACAAGCTCTCTTGCAGATCGGAGCATCAAGATCGCTGTAGACGGTGCATGCTCCGACTACAAGCCTATTAACGCTGCTGTTCCACAAGGCTGTGTGCTATCACCAACGCTGCTTCTTCTGCATATCAATGATATGTTAGTAACTGGTAACATTGCTATATGGATGACAGTACTGGTGATGCTCTATACACCGGCTGTGCCAATATTTCTCGGGAAAACGTCGCCGAGTACCGGAACAAACTTGTGTCTGAAGTCGAGTTTTTGCTGAACAAAATCTCGGATTGGGGGCGACTAAATCTAGTCCAGTTTAATCCTCAGAAGACACAAGTTTGCGCGTTTACCGCTAAAAGGAACCCCTTTGTCGTATCTCCCCAGTTTCTTGTTGCCTTAGCCAGTATTGGAATCCTCGGAGTTGACATATCGAATGACGTGCAGTTTCGTGGTGGCACTTGGAAAAGAAGGCCAAATTGGCCCCTAAAAAGCAAGGCGTGCTCAGCAGAGCGGGACAGTATTTCATGCCAGCACACCGCCTGCAACTTTACAAGGCGCAGGTTCGGCCTCACATGGAATACTGTTCCCATCTCTGGGCAAGGGCTCCCCAGTGCCAGCTCCTTCCACTTGACCGCATCCAGCGCAGAGCGGCTCGAATCGTCGACGACCATGTCCTTTCCGATCGGCTCGATTCATTGGCACTGCGAAGAGATGTTGCATCCCTTTGCATTTTCTTTCGCATGTACCACGGGGAGTGCTCTGAGGAATTGTTCGGATTAATCCCAGCCGCCAAATTTCACGGACGCACATCGCGGCAGAACTCCCGATACCATCCACACCATCTGGATGATTGGCGGTCCACCACTGTGCGATTTAGATGTTTTCTTCTTCGCACGACTTCCTTGTGGAATCGATTACCATTAGCGATTTTTCCGGACTGATACGACTTAAGGACCTTCAAAAAAAGAGCGTACTCCTTTTTAAAAGGCCGGCAACGGATCTGCGATTCCCTCCCTGGTGTTGCAGCTGTACATGGGCGGCGGTAGTCACTTACTATCAGGTGAGCCGCATGCTCGTTTGGCCCCTCTCCTATAAACAATAATTGTTGACGTCCGCTGGAGTGATACAACATTGTGGGGCAGCATCGGACTAGGCCGCTGCCCGATCACCTCAGTTGGGTCAGCTCACATATATAAACACTACTACACACCACTTACATTCACCTACAACTATCTACCGCCTGACCGAGCCTTGGGGCAGTCTTAGCTTCGGAACCAGGTACGTACTATTCATTTACCTAGCACTATATCTATTGTGTCGAATAAGTCTCCATAGGCCGTTGGGCCCCGTCCTTTGTTACCCGTCGATGGGATTACTCATGGGCCCTAGTTCCATCAAGCTTTGTTGGGGCAGCTAGGGGAGTGTACAAGTAGGTCAATGTACAATATATTAACCTTTAGTTAAAAGTAAAAGTATACTTCAAACAAAATAATTTGACATTGTAAAGTCGGTTCTACGAAAACAGAACAAAATGGACGACTTCATAGTGATATAATTGAAATTTGTAGTTGTGTGAAGTGGGTTGGCCAAAAGCCAAGTGTCCAAAGCGGGTGCAGTGTAAAAAGAAACATGTATGTGAGAAACGACGTACGAGTGAGCGCGCGTCCGCGCTGCGTGAGGTGCGCGGCGTGCAGGCAGGCGGCGGCCGGCGTCTGCAGCAGCACCACGCGCGCGTCCGGCCGCGCCAGCAGCGCGCGCAGCCACTCGCCCGGCGCGCCGCCCGACATCGCGCACACCTCGCCCGAGTACAGCGAGTACACCTGCACGTGCTACTCAACTCAATAATCCATTACGGTTTCAATCTTCCGCTCACTAGATATCGTTAAATGCAACTCACAAATGTTATCACTAAAAAGTGTAACAGTAAAGATTAATTCCTTTGTTCATTTTATTCTAGAATGTATACACATTATAACACAATATTTGAATTTTTGAAAAAGTAAGGAGATAGGGTCAATTTAAAAAAAAATTAGAACCTTCAGTATAAAACAAACTTACATGGCGCATATATCAAGAACGATGTAATACATTGTTCATGATAAGCCATTACGACTAAAAAATACCAGAATAATAAATAGTAATAACAACAGTTAAATTTGTCTCGTCTACAAACTTGACATACTTAGATACGAGTAATAATATTTATAATTGCCTGTATTTTATAAAAATATTTTTAGTTCATCATTAATTTTATAAATGTTGTAAAAACATAATGTTGTTTAAGATTTTAATAACAAATGATTTAAACTAATTGTGCGTGTGCGTGCGTGCGTGTGAGTGTATGTGTGTGTGTGTGTGTGTGTGTGTGTGTGTGTGTGTGTGTGTGTGTGTGTGTGTGTGTGTGTGGGGTGACCGACCCGCTGCGGTGCGACGTGGTGCAGCAGGCGCGCCAGGCTGCGCGCCGCCGCCACGGCCAGCGCGCAGTCGCGCGCGTACAGCAGCAGTATGCGGCACCCCTCCCCGCCGTCACCGGCCACCGCACCACCACCGCCATTCACGCATGCCTTCCCGTTCGACTCGCTTCTGCAAATTGAAAACAACTAAAGTTGTTAATAGTTATTTACAGTGATATTTTAGCATTCTTCAACGCAGATAAATAAAAAACGAGATCTCATGCAAACATTTTTGCCACCATCATTGTATTCTTTATAGAGTAGTACTTTCTGCTTTTACGGATCCGTCTTCCACAATGAAATTTCACAATTAAATACGGAATAAAAGTCAACAATCATGATGATAACACAGTAACGCACAGCGAGTGTTTGTGTTTGTGTTTGTGGTGAGTGGGTACGTACTCGTGCAGCCAGGCGGCGCGCACAGAGCTGCGCAGCTTGGCCCGCACGCGCGCGCGGCTCGCCAGCAGCGCGCACAGCGAGTGTTTGTGTTTGTGTTTGTGTTTGTGGTGAGTGGGTACGTACTCGTGCAGCCAGGCGGCGCGCACAGAGCTGCGCAGCTTGGCCCGCACGCGCGCGCGGCTCGCCAGCAGCGCGCACAGCGAGTGTTTGTGTTTGTGTTTGTGGTGAGTGGGTACGTACTCGTGCAGCCAGGCGGCGCGCACAGAGCTGCGCAGCTTGGCCCGCACGCGCGCGCGGCTCGCCAGCAGCGCGCACAGCGAGTGTTTGTGTTTGTGTTTGTGTTTGTGGTGAGTGGGTACGTACTCGTGCAGCCAGGCGGCGCGCACAGAGCTGCGCAGCTTGGCCCGCACGCGCGCGCGGCTCGCCAGCAGCGCGCACAGCGAGTGTTTGTGTTTGTGTTTGTGGTGAGTGGGTACGTACTCGTGCAGCCAGGCGGCGCGCACAGAGCTGCGCAGCTTGGCCCGCACGCGCGCGCGGCTCGCCAGCAGCGCGCACAGCGAGTGTTTGTGTTTGTGTTTGTGGTGAGTGGGTACGTACTCGTGCAGCCAGGCGGCGCGCACAGAGCTGCGCAGCTTGGCCCGCACGCGCGCGCGGCTCGCCAGCAGCGCGCACAGCGAGTGTTTGTGTTTGTGTTTGTGGTGAGTGGGTACGTACTCGTGCAGCCAGGCGGCGCGCACAGAGCTGCGCAGCTTGGCCCGCACGCGCGCGCGGCTCGCCAGCAGCGCGCACAGCGAGTGTTTGTGTTTGTGTTTGTGGTGAGTGGGTACGTACTCGTGCAGCCAGGCGGCGCGCACAGAGCTGCGCAGCTTGGCCCGCACGCGCGCGCGGCTCGCCAGCAGCGCGCACAGCGAGTGTTTGTGTTTGTGTTTGTGGTGAGTGGGTACGTACTCGTGCAGCCAGGCGGCGCGCACAGAGCTGCGCAGCTTGGCCCGCACGCGCGCGCGGCTCGCCAGCAGCGCGCACAGCGAGTGTTTGTGTTTGTGTTTGTGGTGAGTGGGTACGTACTCGTGCAGCCAGGCGGCGCGCACAGAGCTGCGCAGCTTGGCCCGCACGCGCGCGCGGCTCGCCAGCAGCGCGCACAGCGAGTGTTTGTGTTTGTGTTTGTGGTGAGTGGGTACGTACTCGTGCAGCCAGGCGGCGCGCACAGAGCTGCGCAGCTTGGCCCGCACGCGCGCGCGGCTCGCCAGCAGCGCGCACAGCGCGGCGACCGCGACGAACGCACTCAGCGCCAGCACGCCCCACGCCCACGCCCACGCTCCGCCGCCCAGCTCCGGCACCGCCTCCGGCACTCCGAAGTGCTCTGCGCACATACCACTACACGTTCAAACGTACAGCAAACCATTATTTTTGTACAACGAATAGCTCAGCTCGAAGGACCCTCTCACTGAATATCAGAATAAAACAATACCTCCACGCTGCTGTGTTTTGTATGATGACCGTAAAGAACTGGAGACCCATGTTACTGGAAACGAGGTACTCTATCTTAGTCCTCAGGGATAACAACACATCTGCTTTTTCATTATTAACCGATGATAGAAATGGATGTTTATAGGCAAAGGCGTATCCAGGATTAATTTTTGGGAGAGACTTATGAGCCATGGGTCAAGTGTACCCCATTATGTTGTACTATGCCGTTTTTTTGGATCAGTTCTTTGTCAATGAAGTACAAGAATAACTATAAAAAATACTTGTAATAAAAATAATGAGAAACTACATGTATATTAGACATAGCTTTATTTTATATTTCTGCTGAAGATATCATGAACATGAGCCGCCCTATCTCCCCGACCTTGCACCTTGCGATTTTATTTATTTCCGAAAATAAAAGAAAAACTTCGAAGAAAACGTTTTATGGACGCCGAGGAAGCAGTGACTGCGTTTTAAAATGCCGTCTAAGAGATCCCTAAGGACGAGTGGACAAAGTGCTTTTCTCAGTGGTTCCATCGGATGCAGCGATGTATTGATGTAAATGGACACTATTTTGAAAAGATATAATAAAACTAATAACTTGCTAGTTTGTTTGGTTTTTGATTTTCTAAGAACTCTCAGTGTCACCCTCGTATCACCTACTTTCCTCAAAAAATGTGCTACTGAACTATGTCTACCTTTGTGAATTCTCTTTAACAAGTCTTTAAGCGCAGGGTGGTTTACAACACCGTGGAAACTTGCGCGCGTTGTTCCAATACACAAATCAGGAGATTATTCGTTATGTGAAAACTATAGACCTATCAGTGTTCTTTCTTCTATCGCGAAAGTGTTTGAATCTCTAATTTATGATCGAATTTATTATCATGTACAATCAGCACTTTTCGAGCAACAGCATGGCTTGGTCAAGGGAAAGTCGACAATATCAAATCTGTTGGAATATAAGGCATATCTTTGTTCCGCCTTCACAGTAAGTAGTCAAGTTGACACAATATATACAGAATTCCGCAAGGCATTTGACAAAGTGAACTATACATGGCTTTTTTAGAAACTCAAGTAGTACGGCATCCATGGTAATTTATTCCGATGGATACAGCCTTACTTAGAAAACGTAGCCAATCAGCTACTGTAAAGGGGTATAAATCGACTTCCGTCACCATTAAATCAGGTGTCCCTCAAGAATCCCATCTGGGCCCTCTATTGTTTCTTATTTTTATAAACGACCTAACGAAACGAAACTAACTTGTCTTTAAGTTATAATGTGAAATTTTATACCTTTGTGAAGAGGAAATAAAAATGATTTATTATTATTATTATTATCATTTGTCTATTATACGCAGATGACCTTAAAGTGTTCAAGGAAATTAATGACCTTAATGATTGTTTAGCTTTGCAAAATGATGCTAACACAATTGCTGACTGGTGCAAACAAAACTATATTTTTTTTAATGGGCAAACGAGCATGTGGCACACCTGATGGTAATAACTACCGCCGCCCATGAACAACTCCAACACCAGAGGAACCAGGGGAATTACAGATGCGTTGCCGGCCTTTTAAAAAGGAGTAGGCTGTTTTCTTGAAGGTCCCTAAGTCATATCGGTCCGGAAAAATCGCTGGTGGTAATCGATTCCACAAGGAAGTTGTGCGAGAAAGAAAACATCTTCTAAATCGCACAGTGGTGGACCGCCAATCACTCAGATGGTGTGGATGGTATCGGGAATTCTGCTGCGATGTGCGTTCGTGAAATTTGACGGCTAGGATTAATCCAAACAATTCCTCAGAGCACTTACAGTGGTAAGTGCGAAAGAAAATGCAAAGAGATGCAACATCTCTTCGCAGCGCCAATGAATCGAGCCGATCGGAAAGGACTCGGTCGTCGATGATTCAAGCCGTTCTGCGCTGGATGCAGTCAAGTGGAAGGAATTGGCACTGGGGAGCCCCAGCCCAGAGATAGGAACAGTATTCCATGTGAGGCCGAACCTGCGTCTTGTAAAGTTGTAGGCGTTGTGCCGACATGAAATACTGTCCCGCTCTACTAAGTACACCAAGCTTTTTAGAGACCAATTTGGCCTTCTCTTCCAAGTGACCACGAAACTGCACTTCACTCGATATGTTGTCGCCGAGGATTCCGATACTGGCTGAGGCAACAAGGAGAGTGCCTTGAAACTGAGGAGATACGACAAAGGGGTTCTTTTTAGCAGTAAACGCGCAAAATTGTGTCTTCTGAGGATTAAGTTGGCCTAGATTTAGTCTCCCCCAATCCGAGACTTTATTCAGCAAAGACTCGACTTCAGACACAAGTTTGTTCCGGTACTCGGCAAAGTTTTCCCGAGAAATATTGCCATGGCCGGTGTATAGACCATCACCAATGCTGTCATCCGCATGGTATTGCATGTTATCGGTATGCAACATATCATCGATATGCAGAAGAAACAGAGTTGATGATAGCACGTAGCCTTGTGGAACACCAGCGTTAATATGCTTGTAGTCGGAGCATGCACCGTCTATAACGACCTTGATGCTCCGATCTGCAAGGAAGCTGGTGATCCAATTGCACAATTTCTCGGGAAGCCAATAAGAAGGGAGCTTCGAAGGAAGATCTTTGTGCCAAACCCGATCGAAGGCCTTCGCAATGTCCAAACTAACGGCCAATGCCTCCCCCTTCGACTCTACTGTACTTTGTATGTACTTAAATATAAATAAATTCTTCGTTATTTCTTTTACCAACAAACGTAATAAAATAAAGCACGATTATATACTTGAAGGTCAAATTCTTAAGCGAAATTCAGTGGCAAAAGACTTAGGTGTTTACTTTGATGAAAAACTTACTTTCAGAAATCATTATGATCACATTGTTTCTCAGTCATACAAAACATTAGGTTTTATTACCAGAACAACGAAACATTTCAAAAAACCATTCACATTTATAATACATCTCTTCTACGCTTTGACTTTGACCATATAACAGAACTGTACTCTTGAGTATAGTTCTGTTGTATGGTCTCCATTTTACGAAGTGTACTCCAAGCGTCTAGAACAGATTCAAACCAAAGCTCTTAAGATAGTTATAGGCTGGAAATAGGTCGCTAACTACCGTCTTACCAGGAGAGACTTCTTAGATTTGGAGTTTCATCACTCCGCAATAGACGTGCGATACAAGATACTCTTTGCTTACATAAATTAATACTCTGCAAAATTGTTTCCCCAAATCTTTTATCCCAAATAAATGTTAATATCAAGTTGAATCCCAGGCGTCGTCTTAATACGTTTATATTAAACGTTTATACGAGGGCTGCACTAAAAGTATCGGGAATAGAATATTTCCACTGTTCCTGTCATATTAAAATCTTTTTAATTGAAAAGTCCTTGGTTTTAAAAATCGAATACCATTTATTTATTTAAAAAAAGATTCTCGGTCTTGCCACAAGGTTTTATCAAACTTGTTTAGTCGTTGAGAAAATGGAATTGACTCGAGAAAATTCAAGAGCGATGATTTATTATGACTTTCGAAGTGGTTTAACACAAAAACAGTGTGTTGACCGGATGATTTCTGTATTTGGTAATGAACCCCCACCCAAAACCACAATTTATCGCTGGTTTGCTGAATTTCAACGTGGACGTGTCAAGCTCAGTGATGATCCCCGTCAAGGTCGTCCAAAAACTGCAGTCACCCAAGAAAACGTTGATACAGCATCAACGCGTAAGCTGATTGAGGAAGATCGACATGTGACATACCGCGAAATTCAGGCAACTTTAGACATTGGCAACAATTGTTTTTTTGGTCGTTTCTGAACTCCGTAAAGAGAACTGCAACCGCCGCATCATCCTCCATCACGACAATGCGAGTTCTCACACCGCACACAGAACAAAAGAGTTTTTAGAGCAAGAAAACATAGAATTATTAGACCATCCGCCGTACAGCCCCGACCTAAGCCCTAATGATTTTTATACTTTCCCTAAAATAAAGAATAAATTGCGTGGACAGAGATTTTCATCACATGAAAAAGCTGTGGACGCCTACAAGACGGCCATTTTGGAGACCCCAACTTCCGAATGGAATGGTTGCTTCAATGATTGGTTCCATCGTATGGAAAAATGTGTCAAATTTCGCGGAGAATACTTCCAAAAGCAATAAATACATTTTTAAATAGTAATGTTGTGTCACTTCCTTGATTCCCGAAATTTTCAGTGCCGCCCTCGTAAGAACAATATTTCATTTTACAATCCTTTAACACGAATGTGTCGCTCTTATAATGATATGGTTTTGACAGAGTCGGGTAGGGACATTGACGTCTTTGACAATAATATAAATAGGCTTCGCACTCAACTGTTCCACTACTTCAAGTCAACTTCACATTAATTTCTTATCGTCTTTAATTATATCTAAAAAAAAACTTTCACTAAATTGTCACAAAATTGATTAACAAATTTTTTTTTCATAGATATTTTACGTATAATGCATGTTGCAACTGTATGTACGCGTTTTTGGTTTGTATTCTAGGTCAAAACCTTGTATATATTAGGTACCTAATTATATTAAAAGTGAATATAAACTGTTGGGTACATCCAATAAATAAATAAACCAGCGTAAGTAGTGTAGTGGTTTTAAAAATTGCTCGGTAGTGCTGGTTGTCACATGAAACGTGCACAATAATCGGTACAAAGTTTTTATATTTGGCAGAGCTGTTACTCTTTTATAGGCGTCTGCTGTTGGTTTTAAGGATATTTTCACTCATCTGTTACCAAGTTTGTAACACGCCCTTCAAAGATAAAAAAACAAAGTAGAACCTCTTTATATACTTCAGCACCCTGCAAAACATTATCTATATCTTCCTTGATTAAGTTATGGGACATCAACTTTTGCAGTTTTACTAATATTTGCAACTTGAGCTCTGGGAAACCTAAAGGACATTTCATTTAATAAATAATTAAAAAAAAGGAATATACGCTGAGTCGGTAATATTCAGCAACAGACTGAGTCTGAAGTTCGATATATTTGTTTGACGACACGTTATTCTACGTACCGTTCAAATTTCATTAACCGAGGATCTCAGCTTCATTAAAAAGCTTCACGTGCATTGCTTGTGGTCATATTGACAAATTGAGTTGCAGAAAGTACATTAACTTCAGTGACATGTAAGGATCGTGATAAAGTGAGTGTGATTCCCAAAATATCACCGAGGATTACCGAGCTCAGACGACATTATAGCGTTGAGCAGCGAAACCACAGATGTAGAACGCCTGTCATCTTGATCAGCCATTGTTTGCAAATTTTTTGCTTGAAATTCCTTTGGGCAGCCTTGGCAAGAGAACAGAATGCACGAGTTTCCGAAGGAAGGCGACCTAGTGTCTCGTCATTTCTCTCAATGTGCTCTGACTTTGCCCTAGCAATAACTCTTTAGAAGGATCAGAAGGCAGAGTTGTACTTCTTTTTGAGTGCGCTAGTGTTTGCATTCCAGGAAGCCGATGCATCAACCCAGACTTTGTAACACTCCTCCTTTTGCCCAAATGCAATTTTGTAGGAAGCGACTAAACCAAGTCTGAAATCTACCACCGATAGTCAGTACAGATAACAGGATGAAAATTTCCATGTACTGAAGCACATCGGCGATAGACTCGGCAACGGCTCCGTGGCGCAGTGGCTTAGCAATCAGTTGTTGCGCTGGGGGCTGCGGGTTCGAATCCCGCACGGAACAAGTATTTGTATGGCCTACAAATAATTGTTCCGGGTCTGGATGTTTGTCCTTGTGCAATTTATGTTTGTAAACTGCCTCCACGACACAGGAGAAAATCCTAGTGTGGGGGTAACGTTTTTTTTTTAAAACAAAAACGATGGTCAGATCATCCGTTAAGAAGCAAATACGCCGCCATGGATAGGATGCATAAAAAGCCCGCATCCTATCCCAATCCGCTGACCTATAGTGCTACACACGGTGACAGTCTACAGATCAGGCAGTGATCCGAAGAGCCAAGAGGGGCATAGACGGACACCTGATATCTGTCCGGCTGCGAGGTCAGCAGAAGGTCCAACAGGGAAGGTTCATGATCCTCCACATCTTGAATCCGGGTGGGTGAAGTGAACAGTTTTGTCAAACCATATGCCAAGGCAAAGTCGTAAACAGATCTCCCCGCACGATCGGTAGTACTAGAAACGAGCCATTCGGCGTGGTGGGCGTTAAAATCGTCAAGGAGTACGATCTCTGCGGATGGGATCAGTTGTAGCACTGAATTAGTAGACATTTGGACGTGGTCGATGAGTTGGTCTGTGTCAGCATTACTGCAGTGGGACCTATAAAAGCACCCACACACGCGGGGGTGGTCGTTGCCGTCTATGCATAGAGCTATTGGACGGACAGGTCCCTGCCTTCAAAACTACCGATGCGTCGAGAACAGATATCCTCTCTGACGTACACACATACTCCGACTCGAGGCAGAAAGAAATGTTCCAGTTTGTAATCATATCAACCAGAGAGAGCTGCGTTTCTATGAGAAATAGCAAGGCCGTCGTAGCCAGAGATGGCGGAGGACAGCGTTAAGGTTTGTATAGGTATAAATTTCACATATTTCATATTTTAAAATCTATAGGTAAATAACTAAGGAATTTATAGTCAGTATATTGTAAAATATTTATATACTAGCTGCTCCCCGCGACTTCGCCCGCGTGTTATTTGAGGTTTTTATTTTTTTGCGCGGAACCCTAATTCCTTTTCTAAAATAAAAGTAGCCTAAATTAACTTATGACATCACCTATCTGCCAGTCAAAGTCCCGTCAAAATCGTTCCAGCCGTTTCGGAGCTTAGCCGGAACAAACAGACAGACAGACACACAGACAAAAATTTAAAAAATTGTATTTTAGTTATAAGTATCGTATTTACTTTCATATGCATTTAGTAAAAAGCTGTAATTTTGACTTTACAAACAGACGCTTCAATTTTATTTAATTGTATAGATTTATTATTTATTGCATTCCTTAAAACAAAAGAATACAAAAAGCGGACTTGATGCCTTGAGGCATTCTCTAAGTTGTGTATCGCCAGCAACGCAAAATCAGAAATTCGCATTTAGAGAAACCCAAAATTAGGGGCTTTTTAGGTGCTAATTAGGTGCCAAGTTTAAAAATTAGGTGCTCTAAAATTTTCACCGCAAGGAACTGTTGAAATTTGCGTTGCTAGCAAAACGTCTCGCTAGCAACGCAATGAAGTTATTAGATATACCATAAATATTAATAGCAAGGAATTAAGTGCTAATTAGGTGCTGTAAGTATAAACAATAACAAGGCACCCCTAATAAAAATAAAGTCGTTATTCAGAACATAGCAGATGCAAAATTCAGATTTCCTGAAAATCAAAATAGAATCAAAATTGCTTTCAGAAAAAGTCCAAATTAGGGGCTTTTTAGGTGCTAATTAAGTATCAAGTTTAAAAAATAGGTGCTCTAAAATTTTCACCGCAACGATCAATTGAAATTTGCGTTGCTGGCAAAACGTATCGCTAGCAACGCAATTACGTTATTAGATATACGATAAATATTAATAGCTAGGAATTAAGTGCTAATTAAGTGCTGAGCGATTATCGAAACCCGATACAGATTCAAACAGTATTATGGCAATTATAGGGTCCATGACCACCATTACTTACCATAAGGTATGAACGGCAATTTATGTTCTGTATCAGTACCTAAAAATTAAGTGCTAATTAGGTGCTAATTAGGTGTCAAGTTTAAAAATTAAGTGCTCTAAAATTTTCACCGCAAGGAACGATTGAAATTTGCGTTGCCAGCAAAACGTCTCGCTAGCAATGCAATAAAGTTATTAGATATACGATAAATATTAATAGCCAGGAATTAAGTGCTAATTAGGTGCTGTAAGTATGCGCAATGATAAGGCGCCCTTAATAGAAATAAAGTAGTTATTCAGAACAAAGCAGATGCAAAATTCAGGTTTTCTGAAAATCAGAAAAGAATCAAAAATGCTTTTAGATAAAGTCCAAATTAGGGGCTTTTTAGGTGCTAATTAAGTACCAAGTTTAAAAGTTAGTTGCTCCAAAATTTTCACCGCAACGAACCATTGAAATTTGCGTTGCTAGCAAAACGTCTCGCTAGCAACGCAATGACGTTACGACGTACGACGTACCCGATACAAATTAAGATATTATTCTGGGAATTATGGGATCCACGACCACCATTACCTTACCATAATGTTTGAACGATATTTTTTGTTCTTTATTAGTACCAAAAGTTCTTTAGTAGTAACCAAATAAATGTTACAATTCTTACTTTTAGACATGTGAAGCCTAAACTTTAGTGTACTTAATCAAAATAATATTTTCTTTCCAGTAAAATTGCTTCATAATAAATATCGCCATCTACAGCTTTCTATAGTTTTAATCATTTTATCGAACCAAAACCGATGGACTCTCAAGGTGGTAGGTATAAATGACGCTAGATGGCGTAAACAGAAAAATGGATTTATTTTATTTTTTATTTATTTAAAAAATAAACAAATTTATTGAATAAATAAAATAAATAATGATATTGAATAAAGTTATCATGTTTGTTCAATCCATTCATAACAATTCACGATTTCATAGCTTACCGACCAGTTTATATTAAAGTTTTTGTTCAAACAAACAAATACGACAAATACGTTATTTTACCGTTCATAAATTGATTACATAGTGGTCTGAACTTCACCGTAAACTGTGTGTTAGGGTTTATATTTGAAATCTTGATATATTATTAAGTAAATAATTCATTGACAGTTTTCGTATCTCATAAACATGTGCCACGAAAGACAAAATAGTTTAGTAAAGTTGTAATTTGTTAGTAACTTTCATGATTATCTCAGTCACATACAAATTACTAACTTGTCTACAGATGAATCATTAATACCTTTAAAGTTTCCCAGTTCAAACAAACGAATCATTCATGATTGATACATGTCTATTACCTATGTCTATTTCATTCTCCATTTGTTGTTTCACACGCAGGGTGTGCAAAATTTTTTACGATATTTTATCTTTTTATCTTAATATATAAAACGGTTTTATCTCGATTATTCCATTGTTTTATTGCAAAATTATGGATTTTCATATGAAGAGCGTGAGCATTAAAGGAATGAGGGCATCCATGACTTTTTCTGCCACCAGGGCAGCGCCACTAGAAAGTGAGGTATATTATTTGACAGGCTTCATAGCGGGGAAGTTAATATGTTCGGAAAATATAAAAGTTATTGTTTCTTTCTGTACTATTAGCAATATTTTATATTAATAATTTCAAAAATAAATAAACTAAACCACAGATATGCATAAAAGTAGAAAAATTAAAAAAAGGTTAAAAATGTACAAAACATTAAAGAGCAAACCACTGACACATTGTTTTGTTTATTAAATATAATACTCTAGAAACTGATAAACCTTTATTTAAAAACAACCTCTCAATTAACTTACATTGTGTAACAAAAAACTTTACCTCAGTTAATTATGTATAAACTGGTTTCTGATGAATTATGTATATGCTGGAAAATTCTCAAGATTAGAGAATTAGAAAAAAAAAGAAAGAATTAGAGAAAAATTACGGGAAACTTTTTAGATTAGAGTATTATATAATTGTTAATGAGAATAAAAAATACAAAAAACGTTTAAAATTAAAGATCATACAGATAATGATATATAACATATAAAGAAAAAAATAAAGAGTAAATCAATTTGTTATTAAATGCTGGATGAATATTCGTCAATTAAATTTAAGGAATTATAATTGTATTTCGGACTTTTATTTGTACTTCTTGATTTAATTTTATTCTTCAGTATCTTAACATTAGGAAGAAAAAGAAAAAGTTCGTTAATATCGATATGCAGCTTGAAGTCACTCGAAAACGTCTTAAGTCCACTTCCTTAAAAATTTCAAAAATCTTGAGTGACCTTTGAGAATCAATCGATAAACTTGAAATTTTCAGAATGTACATTAAATAAATTTCAATCTATAAAATAATACAATGACGAGACAATTAAAAAAAAAATTCAGCTGATTTTTGGACAGGGCTCTTCAAGCGGAATAAAGTAATCTATTTTCATAAGAGACTCGGAATATAAAAGTAGTACAGTACAGCGCTTTCTGTCTACGAAATAACCAGTGGACTGAATTTAATTACTGTGCAAAAATTCGTCCTAGCAGTCATCAAGTAGTTCCGCATTTAGTAGTATATTCCAAATAAACTCACGGATAGATAATTTCAGTATCTATCATAAAGATTTTAGAAGTAGATTTTAGAAGTCTTTGTGAAAAAAATAGAAAACTTAGTTTAAGATTCATAATTGACAATAATTTGTCAAAAAGTTATACGTTTTTATTTTATAACAAGGAAAAAAAAATAAAAATAAAATATTACTTCTAACACTATTAATATTTATACACGGTGTGATGTTCTTACACTCAATAAATAGAGTTAACTTAGATTTATCCACTATAAATATGATCCACGATATCATAGATTAAATTTTGATATTGTACTTACTACACTGTAAACAATTTTGCGTCATTTTGTACACATATTTGCGTACAAAATTTTGTGTATTAGTTGTGTATTGTTTAATGCAGGCGTTAACGTAAGAACTACACATAAGAATGTAGTCGTCATTCTTTTTACACTTTATTTGTTTACACAATGATGCGAATTTTTTTACTGTGTGTATATTGCTCAGATTTGTGTAAAACTTGTGAATTCAGGAATTCTGTGTCAAAAAATTAAATATTTGGAGTTTCAAAATGATGTCTTTTTACTTACATAAAACTTTTTTTAATAGGAACTTCCGGCTATTTTTAACTTCGAATCGTTCTAAATCATATACTCGTAAATAATAGAGTTTTGCAATTTGCAAGATTAAAACAATTAAATAATAGATTTTTGAGCTACTTGAAGTAAAAATTCAGATTAATGTCAGAGAAACTTGAAGGTTTCATATAGAAACGCGTTTTTTGATATTTTTTTAATAGATTTGCTGATTTCTATGTGACTTATCGCATTTGATGTAGTTATTTAATATTAAGTTTTCGACAACAACATGTCGAACAAATCAATTGATCACAATCAATTTGCAGCAATATACGTTGTTTTTTATGGTTGAGAGCTTATTAGATTTTGAAAGTAGTCAGTACGATAGTTCAAAAGAGATCAGAAAAAAAAATTAAAACAATTGTTCTACAGGCTACCCCTGGGACTTTCAACTATTTTCAAGCTGAAAACTCTAGGAAAACTCCGACCGAACAATTTGAATAGTTTGTAGTGTTTTAGTTTTGACTGAGGCAAATGCAGAGTATCAGGAGTACTTAAGAGCGCGTACCACCAGAAATTGCTAATCGTACATCAGATTTTTACATAGCTACATCAAGTACAAAATAACAAAAAAAATTAATATTGATATTACATCGTAATTGCGAGGGACGTCATTGGTTAAAAAAATAAAAGAATAAAATTTTCTCGATTAAAAAAATCACAAAAATACCTCTTACTTTTATCGTGAATCGATTTGTTCTGGTCATGGTGCATATTATGAAGCAACAAATGTAATAAATGACGTCACTTATATTATATCTAGTGCTGTAAATAGGGATTTTTAAACATTTATTACATTTTTCGAGTTATTAAATAAAATGCATTTGGCGCTTATAACGCGACGCGTAACAATAAACTAAAACAGTTCATAGTTACGCGTCGGAGTAGATTGTAGTGTCGGCTTAATAAAATTGTTTCAACATGGCGACATGGACTAATGAGGAAATATTTATTTATTTATTTAACAGTTTATGTACACACATAATTCGATAGGAAAATGGTAAAAACATAATTATGTACAAAGGCACTGCCTATTCCATGATGAAATTTCTTCCAGCAGACCTATTGAAGGATAGTTGAAGGAAGTAGAGGTAGTCAAAGTGTGCACTTACATAAATATATTATGAAAAAATATTTAATTCAATATAATATATTTTTAATGTTACATATATGCATACCAACACATTACAATTTAATAATTATGGAGTGAAATATTGATTCATTGTTCATTCATTGATTCTCACAATGAATCAGTTATATGGAACCCCAAACATGAGCAACATAAAAATTAAACCAGAGTAAGTAACTTGCTTAACTGCGTTAAATAATACATGTTTAGTTGCGATTTCAGAGTACCTACCTAATGATAAATATTATTATAAATTATCCCTGCGTTTATGTTGCTCAGGGATAATGTAGCTTAGGGGCTTCTTTTGGGCTATCATTTATTTTGAAAAAACCCCCAGCGAAGCGGGCACGTGTCAGCTAGTAGATCCTATAAAGGTTTCTTTTTTCCTTTTGAGGTCGGAACCCTAAAAAGGAGAAACTGGGATTATTGTTTATGTGTAGTTTTTTTTTCGTTCACTCTGAGAAGAGTGAAGCGCTGTATAAGTATATGACAGCGGCCGCGATTGCCCTAACGTCCATCATCATCTAGCTACCAACGCAGAATGAAACACGCCAACGTGTGAACGGCACCACGAAAATCTGCCGAGTGCGCTTGTCAAGCGCGCTCGGCCAACGTGTACTGGAGGCACAGGTCGAGGTCTTGTGCAATAGTTTAATGGCCCCTCTTCACGTTGGCCAACACAGTGGCGAATGTGTTGGCAGAGTTATTGGCCAAGAAATTGTGATCGCGTCCACACGTTGGAAGGTCGTTCAGTTTGCTTTGGTTCAGGCCAATGTGCGGACGAATTTATTAAAATGATGCGCTAACGGCTGCTGCGGTTTATTTATTCACAGCATACCACTATTTTTTTATTTAATTTTCACTATTTTTAATACTTAATATTTTTAATATACATTTTTAATATTTCTTTATTATACACTAACGTTATACAGATAAGTAAACTATATAAACATTAACACACCTAGGCATAGGTATAATTAACTAAGGCCTGGAAAATATTCGAAGCCTGTCTATGAAACTGTTGTAAAATTTTTATTAAACAAAACCTTTTTGAAAAGGGTTATTATATAATTATAGAATATATATTGATTTATTTACACTTTCATGCACTAAGTAGTACATATGGCGAACTTAATAATAATAATAAATAATTTATTTCGTCAAACATTAAAGTTACATTATACGATCAGTGATCGAGGTCACCTAGTAAGCAAAATAATGCCTGTAACGGCGGCTCTTCACGTTGGCCAACACACTGGCCAATGTGTTGGCCAACAACGATGGCCATCGTGTAGAGCGGGTGTTTAAGCTACGTTGGTACGTATTGGAACGATGGCCCACAAGTTGGCGCGCGATCCGTCTGGTGTCGGTTTTTTACAAAAGATCAAAGGGTTGTGGCAGAGTATTGGCCGCCGCATCCACACGTTGGCCGCACGTTCAGTTTGCTACGAGCTCCCAGAGTGAATGCACGCACCTGTTTTAAATTTTATATGCACGCAAGTGTCTACATAACGGCAGTAACAATGACCAATGAAAAAACTTTTCGCTTTATAGAGCCCTACCAAGCCGAAAATTGTTTGTATAACACAAGTATTTTAAAAAAAATGTTATTATACACTAGGATTTTCTCCTGTATCGTGGAGGCAGTTTAGAAACATAAATTGCATAAGGACAAACATCCAGACCCGGAGAAATTATGTGCAGGCTATACAAATACTTGTTCCGTGCGGGATTCGAACCCGCGGCCCCCAGGGCAGCAACCAATGACAATATATATTCCTCTATGGCAGCAACTCATTGCTAAGCCACTACGCCACGGAGCCGTCAAGAAATAAAATTTATTTTTTCCATTTCTTTTTGATCACCCTTATCTTATACACATTCACGTTGTAGTGATTGATGTATTAAGTTATTTATTGATGTATTAATTGATTTATTAAATATCTTAAAGTGTATAATATATAATATATATTAAATTCAATTTAAAAAGTAGGATACTAAAATCATGTTTTTACTGTCTTTATTATTCCCTATTAATTACTTCATTTCGTTAATAATACTGTAATTTTTAGCTATGGAAGAGCGAAGTCACCTGTTACAGGCATTATTTTGCTTACTAGGTGACCTCGATCACTGATCGTATAATGTAACTTTAATGTTTGACGAAACAAATTATTTATTATTATTATTAAGTTCGCCATATGTACTACTTAGTGCATGAAAGTGTAAATAAATAAATATATTCTATAATTATATAATAACCCTTTTTAAAAAGGTTTTGTTTAATAAAAATTTTACAACAGTTTCATAGACAGGCTTCGAATATTTTCCAGGCCTTAGTTAATTATATCTATGCCTAGGTGTGTTAATATTTATATAGTTTACTTATCTGTATAACGTTAGTGTATAATAAAGAAATATTAAAAATTTATATTAAAAATATTAAATATTAAAAATAGTGAAAATTAAATAAAGAAATAGTGGTATGCTGCGAATAAATAAACCGCAGCAGCCGTTAGCGCATCAATAATCATTTTAATAAATTCGTCCGCACATTGGCCTGAACCGAAGCAAACTGAACGACCTTCCAATGTGTGGACGCGATCACAAATTCTTGGCCAATAACTCTGCCAACACATTCGCCACTGTGATGGCCAACGTGAAGAGGGGCCATAACGGCGACTCTTCACGTTGGCCAACACACTGGCCAATGTGTTGGCCAACAACGATGGCCATCGTGTAGAGCGGGTGTTACGTAAGCTACGTTGGTACGTATTGGAACGATGGCCCACAAGTTGGCGCGAGATCCGTCAGGTGTCGGTTTTTTACAAAAGATCAAAGGGTTGTGGCAGAGTATTGGCCGCCGCGTCCACACGTTGGCCGCACGTTCAGTTTGCTACGAGCTCCCAGAGTGAATGCACGCACCTGATTTAAATTTTATATGCACGCAATAGTGTCTACATAACGGCAGTAACAATGACCAATGAAAAAACTTTTCGCTTTATAGAGCTCTACCAAGCCGAAAATAGTTTGTAAAACACGTCTTTTTAAAAATAATTTAAAATTAAAAAATTTGTACAGCCGACTTCAATATAAGTTATTTAAGAATAACTTAAAAACTATTGGTCTGACCTTGATCAAATTCATATGGGACCACACGAGAAGTACCAGCTTTCAAATAAAAAAAGAATCATCGAAATCGGTTCACCCAGAAAAAAGTTCTGAGGTAACACACATAAAAAAAAACGAAAAAAAAAAAACATACAGTCGAATTGAGTACCGGCTCCTTTTTGGAAGTCGGCAGAAAAATATTATTATACACTAGGATTTTCTCCTGTATCGTGGAGGCAGTTTAGAAATATAAATTGCATAAGGACAAACATCCAGACCCAGAGAAATTATGTGCAGGCTATACAAATACTTGTTCCGTGCGGGATCCGAACCCGCGGCACCCAGGGCAGCAACTCATTGCTAAGCTACTACGCCACGGAGCCGTCAAGAAATAAAATTTCTTTTTTCCATTTCTTTTTGATCACCCTTATCTTATACACATTCACGTTGTAGTGATTGATGTATTAATTTATTTATTGATGTATTAATTGATTTATTAAATATCTTAAAATCTATAATATATAATATATATTAAAATCAAATTAAAAAGTAGGATACTAAAATCATGTTTTTACTGTCTTTATTATTCCCTATTAATTACTTCATTTCGTTAATAATACTGTAATTTTTAGCTATGGAAGAGCGAAGTCACCTGTTACAGGCATTATTTTGCTTACTAGGTGACCTCGATCACTGATCATATAATGTAACTTTAATGTTTGACGAAATAAATTATTTATTATTATTATTAAGTTCGCCATATGTACTACTTTATGCATGAAAGTGTAAATAAATAAATCTATTCTATAATTATATAATAACCCTTTTTAAAAAGGTTTTGTTTAATAAAAATTTTACAACAGTTTCATAGACAGGCTTCGAATATTTTCCAGGCCTTAGTTAATTATACCTATGCCTAGGTGTGTTAATGTTTATATAGTTTACTTATCTGTATAACGTTAGTGTATAATAAAGAAATATTAAAAATGTATATTAAAAATATTAAGTATTAAAAATAGTGAAAATTAAATAAAAAAATAGTGGTATGCTGTGAATAAATAAACCGCAGCAGCCGTTAGCGCATCAATAATCATTTTAATAAATTCGTCCGCACATTGGCCTGAATCGAAGCAAACTGAACGACCTTCCAACGTGTGGACGCGATCACAATTTCTTGGCCAATAACTCTGCCAACACATTCGCCACTGTGTTGACCAACGTGAAGAGGCGCCATTAAACCGTTGGTTCAGCGCCTGATCTCTGTCCAGTCGTGACGTCCCATGGGACTATGAGAGTGAGGGAATAGAGAGCGCACCTGGGCTTGCATATACACTCGGGCATCATAACCCTGGCAGATGGCTAGTCTCCTTTGAGACTGGCCACCGCGACTAAAATTTGGGGAACATTTATTATCCAAAGAGAGATAGTATGTGTTATTAAAACATTGTGTTTACGGCTATACGGCTATAGTATGTTATTAAAATGTTTTATTGTTTATTTTAATGTTTTATTCTTCTAATAAATAATGATCTTTGCAAGCTGTATACAGGGTAATTTTTAATTTACTGAAGACCTTTTGAGAATATGCTATTTACATCATAACAACAACATCTGTAAGAAAATAAATATATTTCTAAAATTTTTATTTTCATACAAAAATAAAAATATTGGACCTTCTAAACGGTAATAGTCCTGGTATTAGCAAAAGAAAGCGCGTGGCGGGGTGAGGGTGGAACGGTGTAAGAGGCGGCGCTTACTCATTTGAACTTGACCTAATTACTATATACGATAGAAGTTTAATTTTATAGCAAATAAATATTACAATTCTTATTTTTAGTGTACGAAATCGAAAGGATATTATATTCTTTCCAGTAAATTGCTTTGTAATAAATAGCGCCATCTACAACGTTCTATAATTCTAGTCATTTTATCGAATCAAAATCGATGGACTCTCAAGGTGGTCAGTGCGATAGACGCTAGATGGCACAAACACAAAGACCTGATTTTTGCATTTGCTTTACTGAATAATTTTCTGAATAACGATTTTATTTTTTATCTGGGGCGCCTTGTCATTGCCTATATTTGCAGCATTTAATTAGCACTTAATTTCTTGCTATTATTATTTATCGTATATCTAATAACTTCATTGCGTTGCTAGCGATACGTTTTGCCAGCAACGCAAATTTCAATGGTTCGTTGCGGCGAAAATTTTGGAGCAACTAATTTTTAAACTTAGTACTTAATTAGCACCTAAAAAGCCCCTAATTTGGGCTTTTTCTAAAAGCAATTTTGATTCTATTCTGATTTTCAGAAAACCATAATCTTGCATCTGTTTTGTTTCTGAATAACGACTTTATTTTTATTAGGGGTGCCTTGTTATTGTTTATACTTGCAGCACCTAATTAGCACTTAATTCCTGGCTATTAATATTTATGGTATATCTAATAACTTTATTGCATTGCTAGCGAGACGTTTTGCTGGCAACGCAAATTTCAATCGTTCCTTGCGGTGAAAATTTTAGAGCACCTAATTTTTAAACTTGGCACCTAATTAGCACTTAAAAAGCCCCTAATTTTGGATTTTTCCAAATGCAAATTTCGGATTTTGCGTTGCTAGCGATACACAGCTCATTCTCTACCAGTCAACCCATAGAGTGGTGAGAATTAGACGTAGGTGGTAGCAATATAAAACAAAAAAACAAAATAAAAATGATAATTAGATACGTAATATATAGATGATACATTTTTATAATGCAGGGAACGAACCAAACTCTGATTGTGCGCTTTCGACTGCGATGCGGCCGTACACCCATGGGGCAAAGTGCACCAGCCGGATGCTGTAGTAACCGTGTGGCGGACTGAGATGGCACGAGATGTCGTACAATGCGCTCGTACAGTTGTCGGTCACGTCTAAACATCCCTGCAAATAACATGCACGCTTATAATTTTTGTGGATAATTTGATCAATTTGCTAGTAACAGCAGAATTTTTTCGTATTAGTGCCCAGCGGCAGCTATATTATGGTTCTGCTCGACTTATGAATGTGTCTGCTCGACCGGGGTAGGACCATGCTGTCACAGAATACCAGCGTTTAATAGCCGATCAAAGCTGCAGTATTTCGTATGGTAGAAACGGGGCATTCAATCTTAGACCTCAGGGGTGACAAACGCATCTGCATTTTGATTCTTAAGCGAGAATAGATGCAGATATTTATGAGCCACAGCATCCACTTATCAACATACCAGTTAAAGCGATTTAGTTCGCGTATTTACCGATAGACTTCTTTATTGCAACATACTTCAGTTTAAGACAGACAATAATTATAAATTACTTTTTGTAATAAGACAGTTTATATTTGTTTAAACTCTTATAAATACCCATTAAACTTATGTATGTTTTAGTATATCACTTTACACTAAAAATATTTAGTCATGGCTGGTTATACAACAGAGTAGTAATACATATTAATATTATTTAGAAGTTCTTCGTGATTCATCATTCATCATTACAGCCCTTCACAAGTTCACTGCTGAACATAGGCCTCCCCAAAGGAATGCCACAAAGCACAGTCCTGAGCCACCTCCATCCATCGACTTCCTGCATATCTTACCAGGTCGTCACTCCATCTAGTGGGGGGACGCCCTACACTTCGTCCGCCGGTACGAGGGCGCCACTCGAGAACCTTTTTTCCCCATCGGTTGTCGGTTCTCCGAGCTATATTGCCGGCTCATTGTCACTTCAGCTAACTAATCCGTTGAGCTATGTCGGTCACTCTGGTTCTACTGCGGATATCCTCATTTCTAAGTTCAGAGAACGCAGAGAAACTCCGAGCATAACCCTCTCCATAGCTCGCTGAGCAATCTTGAGCTTCCTCATCCGGTCAGCAGTGAGGGACCACGTCTCATTTCCATAGGTCATCACTGGCAACACGCACTGGTTGTTCAGTCTCGTTTTCAAGTTTTGAGGTATACCTGACGAGATGTGCCGTAATTTCCCGAACGCTGCCCAGCCGAGTTGAATCCGTCGATTGACCTCTCGGTCGAAGTTGGACTTACCTAGTCGAACTATTTGTCCAAGGTAAACATACTAGTCAACAAGTTCGAGCGTAGTGCTACCAACAACTAGGTACTGGCATGTTCATCTTAAGACCTATCCGTTGGGAGGCACTATTGAGGTCACTGAGCTCAGATCCTTAAGTGATTTTGCCATAAAGACTATATCGTCGGCAAATCGAAGGTGTAAGCATACGCTAGACATAGTGGCAAATTATACTCCTCGGACTTCTGTACAATTTGCCGAAGGGTATGTATGTGGTCTATGGTGCTAAAGCCTTTTCGAAAACCGGCTTGTTCGGGAGGCTGTAAGTCGTCGAGTCTGCATGCGAGACGATCCGTAATGACTCTCGAAAACAGCACGTAGACGCGGCTCTGAAGGGAAATCGGTCTATAGTTCTTAAAGAAAGCGTTGTCGTAATTCTTGAAGAACAAGACCACCGCACTTCTGCTTCACGCCTCTGGTGTAGTGTCACCGTGGAGGACGGAATTAAAGACCTTCTAAAGGACTTCAATTACCCGCTTTTAGAAACTCCGCTGTAATTCTATCCTCGCCTAGGGCCTTACCGTTTTTAAGATGCTGGACAGCCATACTAATCTCGCTCAGACTGACGTCCGGAATATTATCGGAATAGTGTCGGATAAGACTTGCTCTTGGATCGTTACTCACCCTTGCGTGTTGCTTCAACGATTATGTGTACAGCTGCCCATAGAACTTCTCAATCTTACTCAAAATCTCAGGTGTCCCGGAAATGACGCTGCCACGCTCGGTCTTCAGCTTCGACAGTTGACTCTTTCTGGCAGACAGATCTCTAGCAAAGACTTTGGAGCCCTGGTTCCGCTCGATCGCTTCTTCCATACGAACAGTATTAAAGTTGCGTAAGTCCCGCCGCATGCATTTGGAGATCTGTCTATTCAGTTGCCTGTATGCTGTCAAATCTACTGAAGACTGCAGCCTGATTTCCCGTTTAACAGCTATTAGATTAAGAGTGTGATCGGAGAGTTTTTGGGTTTATTCTGCGGCGGGTCTTGCAAAACTTAGCTCCGACCGCATGGACAGTTTCCTCGAGTTTGTCATTCATATCGTCCACTGCATTGCAATCTTCTAGGCACTGAAAACGGTTTTGTAGCACGAGTTGAAAGGTTTCAGGACTTTGGATTAGAGCACGAGTGGGACGGAGCGTTGACTACATTAGACGTGACCTCTCCAATGTAACATTTAGGTTCAGTGTACCTCTCACCATTCGGTAATCGCTGCCAGCTTTCACATGAGACATCACTGAACAGTTGTCATCTGGTCGTCATAATGAAGTCAATCTCATTCTTTATCGAACCGTCGGGGCTCGACCAGATACACTTCCGGTGGTGCCGCTTCTGGAAGAAAGAGTTCATCATAAAGAGTCCCTCTTTCTCCATGAAGTCGGCCAGCTGCTGGCCCCTTGGATTCCGTTGCCCTATACCAAATTTCCCTACCTTCAGCTCACCGTTCTCTCTTGTGCCTAGCTTTGCGTAGAAGTTTCCCATTAACACCGTATAGTGGGTTTTTGAGGAATGTATGGCTCTATATGTATCTTCATACATTTCCTCCACCTCCTCATCGGAATGTGCCGAGGTTGGTGCGTAAACCTGTACGACCTTCAGAGAATACCGATTGATGTTTCTGAGTATATGGTACGCAGCCCGCGTCGATAAGCTTTCAATCTTTACAACGTTGTTAACGAGAAACTTGTGAACGATAAATCCAACAAATCCTTGAGACAACGGTCGCCCTCCCGGTGATAGAACAAGTTGCCGGATTCGAGGATTACCGTGTCCTGTCCTTCTCTTCGGACCTCAGATAATTACATAATATTCCAGCGCAACTTGTCTATCTATTTTCCAGCTCCAGGATTTTCTTGTCAGTCCTCAGGGTGTGTGCGTTATATGTCGCCAGGTCGAGTCGTCTTAGGTGGCAACCAACCCTCCACCGGAGATTCTGGGGCCGTCTCTTCGTAAATTTAATCATGGGGGGTATATTGCCGTAGTTACCACGCTTGGCGAGCGGGTTGGCAATCGCAGTTTTTTATTGTTGTTTTGCTGTTATCAGAAAGATGCTGCTGCCCACCTTGTGCCTCAGTTTCCCTCTTTTCCCTCTGTCACCTCTTACGACACCCACGGGAAGATATGGGGTAGTGGGTATTCTTACCGTAACGTTAAGTAACGTTACGTAAGAATACACCCCGTGTACGGGCTGATTAGATTTTTTTAATTATTCATGTGAAAAATGAAATTGATATAGATGTAATATAGCTATTTTGCACGTGGTAGAGCCAAGCTGCAGCTATATTTATATAGTTATATTTATATATATAGTTGTAGCACGAATGGGTCGGCTCGACCGGGAAGGACCACGCTCTCACAGAATACCAGCGTAAAATAGCAGCTGCTGCTGTTTCGTTTGGTGAGTATAGTGAACCGGAGACCCTTTTGCTGGAAAAGAGGCAATCCATCTTATTCCTCAAGGCTGACAACGCAACTGCATTTTTATTCGCAAATGAGGATAGATATAGAAATCTATGGGTTACAGCAACCACTTACCATCAGGTGGACTGTGTGCTCGTTTGTAACCCTATTTCTATAAAAAAATTGCATATGCAAACAAAAATAAGTTATGAACCTTAACCAGTGTTGACTCTAAATTATCAAATTTACATCTAATTCCGTGTCAATAAGCAATTAACATGGGTAAATATTTCATAAGTACCATTTAAATATAAGCATAGTTTTATCTTTTGAACAAAGGTCCAATTATCATGTAAAGAAAGATCTTTCTTTCATTCTTTTTCTTTAAGTCAAGTCGATTTATCAATAAAGTATGTAACACACGACTAATCTCAACGGTGAATAGCCATCTGTGCAAGACGGGATTATAGTGCCCGAATGTATACGCAAGCACAGGTGCACTCTCTATCAAATCTCAAGTACACGATCGAACCGTTTCAGTGTATTATATTTTCGGAATGAATATGTTGGCTAAACTGGGTAAGTGCCAAGTCCAAGCTCTCACGGAATACCAACACATAATAGCAAAATAATGCTGCTTTGTTTAAAATGGTGTGTGCAGATTTAGAGACATTTTTTATTTTTTTGGTGAATCAATATCCAAAAGCAAATTTTACAATACAAATTTTTGGCATTTATTAATAACTTGCTGTTCCCCGCGACTTCGCACGCGTGTAATTTAGGGTTTTAATTATATTGCTCAGAACTCTAATTATTTTTCTCAATTATAAGTAGCCTAAGTTACTCCTTAGAACGTCAGCTATCTGCCAGTGAAAAACCCGTCGAAAGCGGTTTAGCCGTTTTGGAGATTAGCCGGAACAAACAGACAGACAGACAGACAAAAATTTTTAAAATTGTGTTTTTGTTATAAGTACCGTACATATATTCATATGCATTTAGTAAAAATCTGTTATTTTAATATTACAAACAGACACTTCAATTTTATTTATTTGTATAGATAGGTTATTACACCCATCTTTAAATAGTGTTTTAAATTAACCCTAGAGTGATCAGTATAATTTCTATATATTATTTTTGAATCGAATAGTGCCATAAAAATTACTTTTAAACAATTGAGTTATTATGTACTACGTACTAGAGGCGACACTGCACTAAGTTACGCTGTTCCATTCAACTGCGGCAATGTCACCGCACTTTAATCAGTCGGTCGCTAGGCGCTTGTAGAGTTGTCACGTGTTGTGTTGATTTAAAAAAAAATCTCTTGATAAAATATGCCGTGGTGTGTTCTTAGATATTGCACAAAAAATTCACGAAATGTTAGTAAAAACCAAGGAATTTTTTTTCATTGGTAAGTAAGATACTTAAATAATAAAAAACATTATAGATTAATAATTAAAAAGTTATTTGTTTGGCGCCAACTTGTGTCATGAAATATAGATTATGAAATTAATTTGTTCAGATACGACATTTCTGTGAGCTATGTGTAGCAAAGTGTAGGACGAATATATTATGCACAATTTTTTGTTGTAGAAGTAAATAGAAGTATTTATAACTAGGCTAAATTTCTTACGTTTATATTTGCTGATTATTCTTTTATTTTATTTTTAGGTTTCCACGTCCAAACCACGAAAACCGAGAAAAGTGGATTAAATTCGTCCAAAATAATCGTAGAGAAGAGATGTGGTTACCAACAAATCATACATACATTTGTCTTTAAATTAATTAACAATATATGTACTCTAAATAAACAATAATTAAATACCTACTGATCATTCTACCTACGCATAATCTATTATGATAAAGAAAACGCGCATTTACGGCGCATACGCAACGACATAGAGTAGCGCACAGTTTTCGTTTGAAATAGCTATAATAGCTATAAAATTGAATAGAATACGTAAGTACATTATACTTCAATGTTTTAAACAATGGATTTAAATTTTCGCGCGAAAAATTTCTACTCTAGTAAATAACACGATTTTGCAAAGGAATAAAATATTTTTTGGATGTTTAATAATGAGTTATAGATAATATATATTAGGTCTTTACCTATGATTTTACCGTTTTTTATGAAATAACTTAATATAATTTTTTTCAATATTTTTTTTTCATTTCTATCAATGAAAATAATTACCCATGCAATCGATGCATCTTTACCCAAGGTAGTGGCAATTTACTGATGGTTTTCTTGAAGACGGAAGGCAACAAATTCTGGTAACAGTAGAAGACTGTAGGCGCAAGGTTTGGTGACGGAGAGCTTCCAACCCAGCTCTTGCAACTTGGAGACCGTCTGTTGTGCAGTATGAGGTCACACGTTGTTGTGCAGGAGCAGCGGGCACGAGCGATTGACAAGACGTGCGAGCTTCTCCATCAAAGCAGTTCTTTTCACACACAATTTCAATTCTGCACAGTACACATCTGCAGTAATGCTCATCCCGTTTGTTAAGGAGCTGTGATAAATCACACCGGCGCTAGACCACTAAACAGTGACCATCACTTTTCTAGGAGGTAAGTTTCGTTTAGGGCATTGTTTAGGTGCTGAACCAGGATCCAACAAACTTGCAGAGCGCTTGCGATTGTTAAACAGAGTCGATTTTTCGTCGCAGGTAACAATCCGGTTTGAAATTCCTTTGTATGTGTGCCTGTTGAGCAGTGCAAGGCACGTCTCGACGCGTACTTTGCGCTGGCGATCATTGAGTTCGTAGAGCACCCATTTGTCAAGCTTTTTTACCTTTCCAATTTGACGTAAACGGACCAATACTGTTTTGATGCTAACGTCGAAAGCTGCTGCTAATTCAGCCGTAGACGTAGACTGAGTATCATCAGTTTCCAGAATCGTCTTTAATTCGTCATTGTCGACCAAAGTTTTTTGACGACCACGAGGTTCAGTTTTCAGGTCGAAATTTCCAGAACGGAAGCGCGCAAGCCATTAACAGGTGGTGCGTTCGTTTGTACTTTGTAGTATCTATTCGCTCCGTAAACGTCCTTGATGTTACGTGCCGCTTGTACCGCGTTGCTGCTTCGACGGTACTCATATTCCATAATTACTCGAATTTTAATGTATCCATGATGACGCAAGTTTCAAATGCGATGCAACCATAAAGCTAATCAATAAACATGTGACTAATTTTGAAAAATTAATTTAAAATTAGAATTCTCAGCCAAACAAAAATAATTTTGATTGAAAAGTACTGCAGTACGGCAATTTCGTAGGTAATGACTTATTATATATCTGTATCGTTGGTGTGTTGTGCCTGAATGCAAAAATACGAGCATAAGAACGCCGGGGAAGTTATGGATTCAAGTGCCAACTGATTTAAGTATGAGAAATATTTGGTTAAAACTTAAAACTGGCAAGAAGAGACCTGAAGACATTCTCTACAAAAACTAGACTATACTCCTGTGAAGATCACTTTGACGTAAGTATGACTTATATTTATCTATCGTTTATAAAAAAAAAAATTATGAGGTGATAGGTATTGTAAGTCAAATTTTGTAATAGATTAGGTTATCTTATATATAATTAATGATTGTAATCAAAAATAAAATAGTCCGACTAGGTAAGTCCAATTTCGACCGAGAGGTCAATCGACGGATTCAACTCGGTTGGGCAGCAATCGGGAAATTACGGCACTTCTCTCGTCAGGTTTACTTCAAACCTTGAAAACGAGACTGTACAACCAGTACGTGTTGCCAGTGATGGCCTATGGAACTGAGACGTGGTGCTTCACTGCTGGCCGTATGAAGAAGCTCAAGATCGCTCAGCGAGCTGTGGAGAGGGCTATGCTCGGAGTTTCTCTGCGTGATAAACTTAGAAATGTGGATATCCGCAGTAGAACCAGAGTGACCGACATAGCCCAACGGATTAGTAAGCTGAAGTGACAATGGGCCGGCCATATAGCTCGAAGAACCGACAACCGATGGAGAAGAAAGGTTCTCGAGTGGCAGCCTCGTACCGGCAGGCGAAGTGTAGGGCGTCCCCCCCACTAGATGGAGTGACGACCTGGTAAGATATGCATGAAGTCGATGAATGCAGGTGGCTCAGGACCGTGCTTTGTGGCATTGCTTGGGGGAGGACTATGTTCAGTAGTGGACTTGTACAGGGCTGTAATGATGATGATGATGATGATGATGATAAATCAAAAATAAACATAGCTATGTATATTCAAAAGACACTGACCTGCTAATGTGTTATTGCATAAACAAAAGTTGGTAATAAGTACTTAGTTATGCAATCTGGAAATAGCCTTAATACCTGTTGATCCCAAATTGTCCTGACTAAGCTTTTGATATTAGATTACACGTAATCTACTCGTAAAGTGTAACAACATTTTTATGATTAGAAACATTTCTCGTTTACTTTTTACATAATCTATCATAAATGCGAATTTGTTATTTCTTTTTTACATGGTGCAAAATACCCTATTGTAACTAATTGTATTTAATTGTCAATACAAATGAATAAAATTTAAGTGTCTGTCTGTCAAATCAAAATAACTTCTTGGCCATTTTTGAAATTTTATCAGTCTGTCTGTCTATTTGTTCAGGCTAATCTTCAGAATGGCTGAACCGAATGTGATAAAGCTACAAAAACAGATAAAGAGCAATGCCAGGAGTAATTTGGAGGCTATATTTTATCAGAAAATCGAAAAATTGATAAAATAAATAACTGTTGATGTTTATCGAGTGGCAACCGTTAAGCGAAGTACAGGGCGGCCCCTCACTAGATGGAGTGAAGACCTAGTAAGAAATGCAGGAAGTTGATGAATGCAAGGTGGTTCAGGACCGTGTTTTGTGGCATTCTTTGGCGAAGGCCTATGTTGGTTGTAGTTGGCAGTAGACTTGTAAAGAACTGCAATGGTATGTTTATCTTAAATCTAAATGGTGACATAAATGACATTAACAGACACTACCCAGGCGAATCCGGAACGGATCTCTAGATTCTTCTTCTTTTTTTTTTTTAAATCCCTAGGTAGTAAACAATAACTAGTATTCCTAGAACGTATTACTAGTTACTGTTATGGGGCTGAAGAAGAAGAATGTTATTTTTTTTTGTAAAAATATTATTTGAATTACCTCAGAAGGCAATGTGACATTAATACGGCAGATATCCATTGTGAACTTGGCAGCAGGGACAGAGCCAAGGAACCAAATGGCTGACACATGATCACTGAAACATATTAAAATATTTTAAGCAAACAAGATTTAAAGACACAAACAAGACCTGGGTCTAACAATTATCTACCTTAAATATTACGTAAGTATTATTAGTTTCAAAACTTCATGGTGTACCTCAATTTTTGATTATTTTTTCTGAGATTTTAAAATAAATTAATTCTCTGCATTGCATGACCTAGAGACAAACGTGTCACCACCGCGCCGTCAGCCACCATAGTTATATTGTTTACACAAAATTCGCACTCTCTCGTTATAATATTAGTATAGATATATTATTACAAAATTCTTACTGAAAGTCATTTTTTATTTACTATTTAACATATTCTAGAAAATACTTCTATCCTGGGAAAAATCAGGAAGATCCCCAGTGGGGTTTTTCAACACAAAATTTTACAATACTCTGCAATTACTTATATTGAATTATAGTTGAACCAGCATGGTAGTGAATAGTGATCACCTTCCAGGATGTTTAGACAATTAAATTTAGTTTCTATGGCGAACAGTTGGCGCCACAAGTGGAAAGAGTTTTGATTTAGAATTCTTTTGACAAATATGGTGAAAAAACTGTGACGTTTAACAAATAAAATATGACGAAAAATTTAATAACTAATTCTGTTAAGTCTTGTAGCTGGCATTATAAGTTTGTGTTTGTTCTTAGTAACTAAGTATGAGTATCTTTGTTGTTTATCAAAACTATATATGTTTTTATGTTCATCAATATATTGCGAAGCTAAGTAAATCTATTTATTTCTTTAAACTTTTCTCTACGAGACTCGTCACAATTTAAGTTATAAATTGCCCTTATGAAAAATACTATAGTTTCAATGTCAGTCACATTTTCCCATAGCAAAATTCCATAAGACAATAAAGACTATGAAAATAACTAAATTTGAGGTAATTAAATAATATATATTAAGAACAGGAAAGAATCAATAATTGAACCTTAAGGAACACCCATGTGATTCTACCAACCTGGAGGTACTCTTACCATTGATAAACTTTTGGAGTTCTATTCTTTTAATTCAAAGTAATTAGTCTAAGTACAGTATTTTGAACTAGTGTATATAAAATAAGTTAAAATACACAATAAAATCTGTAAAAACAAGTATAATTTAAACTTTTATTGACTCCCAGGGTTACAATCCAACAACAAATTCAATATCAATGGCTATAGTAAAATCTAAACAGTTACAAATTATAAAAGTCACCAATATCTAAAACAAAACTAAAACTTTGTCAACTTATTGCTTGCACTAGCGCAAAGGTTATAGACATAATACAATTAACTTACAGTAGGTGGTGAGCATTATTGTACCAACAAATTTACTTGAAAGTCACATATCATTCAATTTCAATAAATGTATTCTTTCTTAATAAAAACATTTAACCCTTCCAAATTTAAAACAATACTAATCCACAATCATTTGTTCTGCGGCAGCAATGCGCCAGGTACCACCTAGTAATATTATAATAATGTTTGAAGAGGTCTAGAAGTTATTATATAAAAATATGATAAGTTATAATTAATATAACAAAAATAACATGGGAGTTAGGTGATGATTTGTTTAACTTGATATTTTTTAATCTATAGATACTTGACCTCTACAAGATAGATAGCATAAGTTATTTTTTTTATAATCAGATCACATTTCCATCATATCTATTTTAATGTCAAAACTGTTAGTGTAACAAGAAGAGGAATACAAATTATGATTAACAATATGATTAATACATATATTATTAAGTTAATAAAATAAATGACAATAATGAATAACTCTTTTTGTTTCTTTATATATGTATATATACGGAATATATAATCATCATCATTCATCATTACAGCCCTTCACAAGTCCACTGCTGAACATAGGCCTCCCCCAAAGAATGCCACAAAACACGGTCCTGAGCCACCTGCATCCATCGACTTCCTGCATGTCTTACCAGGTCGTCACTCCATCTCGTGGGGGGACGCCCTACACTTCGCCTACCGGTACGAGGCTGCCACTCGAGAACCTTTCTTCCCCATCGGTTGTCGGTTCTTCGAGCTATATGGCCGGCCCACTGCCACTTCAGCTTACTAATCCGTTGGGCTATGTCGGTCACTCTGGTTCTACTGCGGATATCCTCATTCCTAAGTTTATCACGCAGAGAAACTCCGAGCATAGCCCTCTCCATAGCTCGCTGAGCGACCTTGAGCTTCCTCATACGGCCAGCAGTGAAGGACCACGTCTCAGTTCCGTAAGTCATCACTGGCAACACGCACTGGTTGTACAATTTCGTTTTAAGGTTTTGAGGTATGTCTGACGAGAAGATGTGTCGTAGCTTCCCGAACGCTGCCCAGCCGAGTTGAATCCGTCGATTGACCTCTCGGTCGAAGTTGGACTTACCCAGTCGGACTATTTGTCCCAGGTAAACATACTCGTCAACAACTTCGAGCTTAGTGTTCCCAACAACTATCGGCATAGGTGTGACATGGACATTAAACATGATCTTAGTTTTGTCCATGTTCATCTTAAGACCTATCCGTTGGGAAACACTATTGAGGTCATAGAGCATAGTGCTTAGGTCCTCCAGCGATTCTGCCATAAGGACTATATCGTCGGCAAATCGAAGGTGAGTGATGTACTCGCCATTGATGTTGATACCGTATCCTTTCCAGTCCAGAAGCTTGAAAACGTCTTCCAATGCAGCGGTGAAGAGTTTCGGGGATATGACGTCACCCTGTCTTACACCTCTCTGCAATTGGATAGGTTTCGTACTCTGGTTCTGTACTCGGATAGCCATCGTAGCCCTACTGTACAAGCACTTCAACACTTCGATATACCGACAGTCAACTTGGCACCGCTGAAGGGACTGCAGCACCGCCCAAATTTCGACGGAATCAAAGGCTTTCTCATAGTCCACATACGCCAGACATAGTGGCAAATTGTACTCTTCGGACTTCTGTACAACTTGCCGAAGGGTATGTATGTGGTCTATGGTGCTAAAGCCCTTTCGGAAACCGGCTTGTTCGGGAGGCTGGAAGTCGTCAAGTCTGCGCGCGAGACGATTCGTAATGACTCTCGAAAACAGCACGTAGACGCGGCTCAGAAGGGAAATCGGTCTGTAGTTCTTCAAGAGAGCGTTGTCACCTTTCTTGAAGAACAAGACCACCGCACTTCTGCTCCACGCCTCCGGTGTAATGCCACCATGGAGGACGGAATTAAAGAGCTTCTGAAGGACTTCAAGTACCGGTCTTCCACCCGCTTTCAGAAGCTCCGCTGTAATTCCATCCTCGCCTGGGGCCTTACCGTTTTTAAGGTGCTGGAGAGCCATCCTAATCTCGCTCAGACTGACATCCGGGATATCTTCGGAATAGTGTCGGATGAGACTCGCTCTTGGATCGTTACTCACACTTGCGTGTGGCTCGAACGATGATGTGTACAGCTGCCCATAGAACCTCTCAATCTCACTCAAAATCTCAGGTGTCCCGGAAACGATGCTGCCACATTCTGTCTTCAGCTTTGACAGTTGGCTCTTTCTGGCAGACTGATCTCTGGCAAAGACTTTGGAGCCTTGGTTCCGCTCGATCGCTTCTTCAATACGAGCTGTATTGAAGTTGCGTAAGTCCCGCCGCATGCATTTGGAGATCTGTCTGTTCAGATGCCTGTATGCTGTCAAGTCTGTTGAAGAATGTAGCTTCATCTCCCGTCTAACATCCATGAGATTAAGAGTGTGATCGGAGAGTTTTTGTGTTCTTCTGCGGCGGGTCTTGCAGAACTTAGCTCCAACCGCATGGACAGTTTCCACGAGCTTGTCATTCATATCGTCCACTTCATTGCAGTCTTCTAGGCACTGAAAACGGTTTTGTAACTCGAGCTGAAAGGTTTCGGGACTTTGAAACAGAGCACGAGGGGGACGGAGCGTTGACTTCATTAGACGAGACCTCTCCAACTTAACGTTTAGGTTCAGTGTGCCTCTAACCATTCGGTGATCGCTACCAGTTTTCACCCTCGCGATCACGGAGACATCACTGAACAGTTGTCGTCTGGTCGTCATAATGAAGTCAATCTCATTTTTTGTGGAACCGTCGGGGCTCGACCAGGTCCACTTCCTGTGGGGCCGCTTCTGGAAGAAAGAGTTCATCATAAAGAGTCCCTCTTTCTCCATGAAGTCGGCCAGCTGCTGGCCCCTTGGGTTCCGTTGCCCTATTCCAAATTTCCCTACTTTCAGCTCACCGTTCTCTCTTGTGCCTAGTTTTGCATTGAAGTCTCCCATTAACACCGTATATTGGGTTTTGGAGGAATGCATGGCTCTAGAGATATCCTCATACATTTCCTCCACCTCCTCATCGGGGTGTGCCGAGGTTGGTGCGTAAACCTGTATGACCTTCAGCGAATACCGTTTGGTGATTCTGAGTATAAGGTACGCAACCCTCGTCGACACACTCCCGATTTTTACAACGTTGTTAACGAGAGACTTGTGGACGATAAATCCGACACCTCCTTGGGACAGATGGTCGCCCTCCCGGTGATAGAGCAAGTTGCCGGATTCGAGGATTACCGTGTCCTCCCCCTCTCTTCGGACTTCAGATAATCCTATAATATGCCAGCGCAACTTGTCTATCTCTTCTTCCAGCTCCACGATCTTCTCGTCAGTCCTCAGGGTGCGTGCGTTGTACGTTGCCAGGTCGAGTCGTCTAAGGTGGCAACCGAACCTCCACCGGAGATTCTTAGCACCCCCTGCCCCGCCGTTACCATGGTCGCCACCGTAGCCAGGAATAGCGGGGCCGCCGGGGACTGGGGTCCGTTTTTTTGTTGCTCTCATCATTGGGGGGTATTTGCCATAGTTGCCACGCTTGGCGAGCGGGTTGGCAACCGCAGTTTTTTTATTGTCATTTGGCTATTATCAGGAAGATGCTGCTGCCCATCTCCTGGCTGTTTCCCTTTGTCGCCTTTTACGACACCCACGGGAGGATATGGGGTAGTGGATATTCTTGACCGCCACTACACGGCAACGGAATATATAATATTACGGACAAATTCTTAATGCAATGTCTCATGGTTTCACAGTTACTTTGACTTCAGCAGGAGATTAAGATAAAACTAATTTTACGGATTTTATCACGTATATTAACTTATTTTATATTCCCGACGTTTCAAGCACTTTACATCACCCATGGTCACGAGGGGCACTGAGGTGTATGACGTCCCAATGTCATAGTTAACCACGGCTACCTCCAGATTAAAAAATTATTAATTTTTGTTCTGATCTACGTAGTATGAACTTACAGTATCATGAAGTCTTGCAATTGTATGCTTGGGTTGGGATTTAATTTTATTAATTATGGGATCCCAAGCATGCAAGATGGTAGCACCCAGCCATCTTTTCTATTGAAATGAGGATGTTTTTTGATTTCAATAGCCTCACAAATCATCCTTGGAAGGAATCGGTATTCTTTAGCGAGGATTTGTGGTCTATCAAATCTAATGTAGTGACGGGGGCGATCCTGTACGTGTTCACAGACTGCAGACTTCCCGGAGCGTCGATTCTTCACATCAGCTATATGTTTGTTATATGTTATATATTAATATACATGATAAAATCCATAAAATTAGTTTTATTTAAATGTGTAGTGTTCACGTAAATACAAGAAATCATTCAGCATGAGATTTAATATCATCTTAAAATAGAACAGTATTTGACTATTTGGGCAAATTACATTTATACAAATCTATACTTAAATACTTTACTAAATATTTAGTGCACAACTTTAGTGACCATGAAACAGCTATATTAATTTTTATAGGAGATTAATACAGTCTAATCAAGATGTATGTAATGGCAATGTAAGAGTATCCATATCATCCTCTGTCATAAGAGGTGATAAGGAAAACTGAAACAGCATGTTATCAATAGTAATGTGTTATCAATAGTAATTAAAAATACAATTATTGTTAATCCTCCTTCCAATTGTGGCAACTATGGCAAATATCCCACTTATTAGGCAATCTATGGTGGCGGGGGGGGGGGGGGGGATATGTTCAGCAGTGGACTTTTAATGGGCTGTAATGAATGAATGAAAGCATTTGTAAGAGCAAAGGGAAAATAAATGTGAAAAAATATATAGTAAAAATGTTTTCCTCCACACAATTTTATTACTTTATTAGGACAAAAGATATTCTTCACACTATCAAATGATAATACAAGAATGAATGATAAAACATAATGCAAAATGTTAATTATTTTGCTTTTGACATTTATCAAAATCTTTACTATTCACCTCTATAAGATAGTATTATAATTTATTAATATATTTACTTACTTGTAATTGACAAATTTAACAGCAGGAGTGTTAGCTCTTAGTGACCCAACTTTAGTGAAATTGTTCCTTACATAATGGAAGGAATCATGCCCTTCAGAACTGTGGGTGCCACGCAGTAACATGCTCTTAATAGCATAGCATGCTTGGAATATCAGATCAACTGATGTTGAAAAGCATGCCTGTAAAAATATTTGCTTGTTCATTTAAATATGACTAAGAATTTATATTTGATTATTAACACATATAAAATTAATGGTGAAATAAAAAGGTATTATTATTTATAATTTTTCTAAATATCTTCTCTCTCTTTCATTAATAATATTTTTAACCAAACTATTTACTGTACAATTAGATTTTGCCCTAATCTACACACACATACACTACACAACAGTATAAATAAATACATATTAAGTACGGCTGGACTTACTACTATAACACTTCATTGAACATATCACATCAATAACCTTTTCAAGTTTACTGTTACACTTTACTGTTTTCCCATCCTCATCATGCTTGGCCAGCAAGTTGGCAAAAGTAGAGCCTTTGTTTTTTTTTACAACTTATGGCTTATGTTCAGCAGTGGACTTGTGAAGGGCTGTAATGATGACGATGACTAATCGTCATCTGTGAAATTAGATTAAAAAAAACAGAGCAAATCAATACTGCAATAATGGTATGAAGTATACTTTGAAAACTCTCGATACTTACATTTGTGCAATCAGGGCTTATATTTACATCTTGCCTTATGCGAGAGTGTGCTAGACCCAATGGAGGTGGGTGCTTCAAATCGTAATGCTTACACTTTTCAGGTTTGCGTGTCTCGTAATATCGTATAATAAGATCCCATTCAGTTACATTTTCATCCGCCTCCGTACACCACACAACTGTGTAACGACCTTTTACGCCATCAGTAGATGGTTCAAATGACATACCACTTTCAGATTGGTTGTTGCATTTTATGCTATATTCTGCATTCGCACAAGTAATCAACATGCAAGCCGAAATCGCTAAGAATAACATAGCGCCCATCTACTCTATCACGAGTATATCAGTATCAGTCACCGACACGACATGACTAAAACTACGATTATGCGAACGTTCTCACATAAACAACTTGGGGTTATCAAGACAGGAAAATGCGCGACTGGAAATAACATCTAAAGCATTTGCTTTGCACATGTAAACTCTTCTACTAGACTAGCTAGTAGTCTCCTGCACGCATTTAAACTCAATATTATAAATGAAAAAGCAATAAAGCACTGACATCATTACCACTTCACAATTTATGTACTTTTTGGTTTGTACTTTCACAAATGTAAATATTATATAGTTTCAAATTCAATAGTAATTGTATTAATAGGTAAAGACAATCAAGTGAATTACTTCGTGGTCAAACGATAACAGTGTTTAATTAAGTCGTAGAGAATTAAGTAAATAATAAACAAAAATATCCACGAACGGAAACGAAATAAATAATAGTATAAAAAAAAAACGAATACGTAAAGTTGTAGTATTTTTCTTGTGGAGTTTATGGCCTGGTATCTAGACCTTTAGGCCAATTAGTAGTATTTATTTTCAGGCAGTGTTGCCACCTTGCAGAAAAATTTATCACTAGTTATGGTCTGAAATTTCACCAGATTTGGGGATATATTTACTTAAAAAAATCCCTAGAATTCACCAAATTATTTAAAATCAAATCACATGGTATGTAATAAATATACTATTTTACTTGTGGAAATAATTACAATAAACACAACATACAAAATCGAGACGGCCTCCTGATCACAGTTTCTTTAACGGACAGCCAACGAATATCACAAGAGCGCAATATTTTTAAAGTATTCTCGCCAAAATTTACTGTCTCATGTATATCTTTGTACTCATCACAGCGTTTGGGTGAATGTGAGAACTAATTATAAGTTTCTCTAATGAGAAACTCTACATTTTGCGGTAACGTTTGTTCTGACACATGTGAAACAGTGTAAATGAGTGGCAAACACATCTGACTAGAATTTAATTAGGTACGCGTACGCCATTACTGATTCCAGTCATGACAGAGGCATCTACCCCGATTCGAATTAAGTTTTTTATTAGGAGACCTTCTTTAATTTCAATATTCATATATCAACCTTTCAGTATTCAGCACTCACTGAAACCAACTTTACATACGTATTAGTTCCTCATTATTAGTCGGGAAAAGTCCAAGGTAGGCTTAGGATAACCAAACACAAATGTCTAATTACGTTTTAGTAATGTGAGAAAATAATAGTGCAATTTTGACATAACTGGGAAATTTACCGACAGGTAAAGAGGGTTGCTAATACGTATTTTCAAAATTCTTCAAGATTTGAAATATATCACTAAAAGTCATAAAATATTTAGTGATTTTCTTTTTCAGAATATTACTCTCCAAAAATTTACTAAATATAAATTTTTATAAATTTATTAAACGATCGATCGAAATACTAACTTTACGATCTTGTAACTGTACCAAAAATACCTTATGCTTACGCTTTGCGTTTAATCACTATAAACGAACCACCATAAGGAGGTTTCGGGGGTCGTTTAACAGTGTCATCCCTAACGAAAACAGTGAGTACAGGACTTTAAATCAGGATGGACAAAAATGATCGTGAATTACTATGAGATTTCAAAATACGCTTCAATTTCGATATTGAATGACGTCTTTTGTCTTCTAAAAAGTTATTATCACTTACCTCTGAATCTGTGACATCATAAAAATCACCTGGTAACTGTAATGTACGTCCAAGTCATTTCGGCTGCGCTGACGCTACTATCGCTTCTCAGTACTGTACGAATCATTTAACCTGGCTGTAAGTGAAGCTTTCAAAGAACGATGCCAGTGCTCTACCATACCATTACTTTGCAGTAGTTCTTTGTCTCTTTACATCAATACGTCGTAACTGGGCATCCATAACGGGTTACCATCCTTCGAATATTACTTTGGCAACGCTTTCTGCTGTGATATTTTGTACAGGGAAAGCTTCTGGCCGTCGTGTTTTCCTATTACTGTCACGCAATATCTATGGCCTTGTACAGTAGTTGGTAAGGGTCCGACGATATCTACATAAATGTGCTCCAAACGGTTGCCTACGGGAAATTCACTAAATTCTGAAAATGTATGCCTATTAACTTTAGATTTTTGACATTGAATACAACATTTTTGCCCATAAATTAATCTTTGTTCATCCCTGGCCAAAATAATTTTTGACAAACTAACTTTCTTGTAGTGCGTACACTCATTATTTCATTTCATTACAGCTTTTCATAAGTCCACTGCTGAACATAGGTCTCCTCCAATGAATGCTACAAACCACGGTCCTGAGCCACCTGCATCCATCGACTTCGTGGATGTCTTACCAGGTCGTCACTCCATCTCGTGGGGGGTCGCCCTACACTTCGCCTACCGGTACGAGGCTGCCACTCAAGAACCTTTCTTCCCCAACGGTTGTCGGTTCTTCGAGCTATATGGCCGGCCCACTGCCACTTCAGCTTACTAATCCGTTGGGCTATGTCGGTTACTCTGGTTCTACTGCGGATATACTCATTTCTAAGTTTATCACGCAGAGAAACCCCGAGCATAGCCCTCTCCATAGCTCGCTGAGCGACCTTGAGCTTCTTCATACGGCCAGCAGTAAAGAACCACGTCTCAGATCCGTAAGTCATCACTGGCAACACGCACTAGTTGTACAATTTAGTTTTAAGGTTTTGAGGTATGTCTGACGAGTAGATGTGTCTTAGTTTCCCGAACGCTGCCCAGCCGAGTTGAAACCGTCGATTCACCTCCCGGTCTGAAGTTGGACTTACCTAGTTGGACTATTTGTCCCAGGTAAACATACTCGTCAACAACTTCGAGCTTAGTGCTCCCAACGACTATCGGCATAGGTGTGACATGGACATTAAACATGATCTTTGTTTTGTCCATGTTCATCCTAAGACCTATTCGTTGGGAGATACTATTGAGGTCATTGAGCATGGTGCTTAGGTCCTCCAGCGATTCTGCCATAAGGACTATATCGTCGGCAAATCGAAGGTGAGTGATGTACTCGCCATTGATGTTAATACCTTATCCTTTCCAGCCCAGAAGCTTGAAAACGTCTTCCAATGCAGCGGTGAAGAGTTTCGGGGATATAACATCACCCTGTCTTACACCTCTCTGCAATTGGATAGGTTTCGTACTCTGGTTCTGTACTCGGATAGCCATCGTAGCTCTACTGTACAAACACTTCAACACTTCGATATACCGACAGTCAACTTGGCACCGCTGAAGGGATTACAGCACCGCCCAAATTTTGACGGAATCAAAGGCTTTCTCATACTCCACATACGCCAGACATAGTGGCAAATTATACTCTTCGGACTTCTGTACAATTTGTCGAAGGGTATGTATGTGGTCTATGGTGCTAAAGCCCTTTCGGAAACCGGCTTATTTGGGAGGCTGGAAGTCGTCAAGTCTGCGCGCGAGACGATTCGTAATGACTCTCGAAAACAGCACGTAGACGCGGCTCAGAAGGGAAATCGGTCTGTAGTTCTTCAAGAGAGCGTTGTCACCTTTCTTGAAGAACAAGACCACCGCACTTCTGCTCCACGCCTGCGGTGTAATGCCACCATGGAGGACGGAATTAAAGAGCTTCTGAAGGACATCAAGTAGCGGTCTTCCACCCGCTTTCAGAAGCTCCGCTGTAATTCCATCCTCGCCTGGGGCCTTGCCTTTTTTAAGGTGCTGGAGAGCCATTCTAATCTTGCTCAAACTGACGTCCGGGATATCTTCGTAATAGTGTCGGATAAGACTCGCTCTTGGATCGTTACTCACACTTGCGTGTGGCTCCAACGATGACGAGTACAGCTGCCCATAGAACCTCTCAATCTCACTCAAAATCTCAGGTGTCCCGGAAACGATGCTGCCACATTCGGTCTTCAGCTTTAACAGTTGGCTCTTTCTGGCAGACAGATCTCGAGCAAACACTTTGGAGCCTTGGTTCCGCTCGATCGCTTCTTCAATACAAGCTTATTGAAGTTGCGTAAGTCCCGCCGCATGCATTTGTAGATCAGTCTGTTCAGTTGCCTGTATGTTGTCAAGTCTGTTGAAGAATGTAGCTTCATCTCCCGTCTAACAGCCATGAGATTGAGAGTGTGATCGGAGAGTTTTTGTGTTATTCTGCGGTGGGTCTTGCAGAACTTAGCTCCGACCGCATGGACAGTTTCCACGAGCTTATCATTCATATCGTCCACTTCATTGCAGTCTTCTAGGCACTGAAAACGGTTTTGTAACTCGAGCTGAAAGGTTTCGGGACTTTGGACCAGAGCACGAGGGGGACGGAGCGTTGACTTCATTAGACGAGACCTCTCCAACTTAATGTTTAGGTTCAGTGTGCCTCTGACCATTCGGTGATCGCTACCAGTTTTCATCCTCGCGATCACGAATACATCACTGAACAGTTGTGGTCTGGTCGTCATAATGAAGTCAATCTCATTTTTTGTCGAACCGTCGGGGCTCGTCCAGGTCCACTTCCTGTGGGGCCGCTTCTGGAAGAAAGAGTTCATCATAAAGAGTCCGTTTTTCTCCATGAAGTCGGCCAGCTGCTGGCCCCTTGGGTTCCGTTGCCCTATTCCAAATTTCCCTACTTTCAGCTCACCGTTCTCTCTTGTGCCTAGTTTTGCATTGAAGTTTCCCATTAACACCGTATATTGGGTTTTGGAGGAATGCATGGCTCTAGAGATATCCTCATACATTTCCTCCACCTCATCGGGGTGTGCCGAGGTTGGTGCGTAAACCTGTATGACCTTCAGCGAATACCGTTTGGTGATTCTGAGTAAAAGGTACGCAATCCTCGTCGACACACTCTCAATCTTTACAACGTTGTTAACGAGAGACTTGTGGAGGATAAATCCGACACCTCTTTGGGACAGATGGTCGCCCTCCCGGTGATAGAGCAAGTTGCCGGATTCGAGGATTATCGTGTCCTCCCCCTCTCTTCGGACTTCGGATAATCCTATAATATGCCAGCGTAACTTGTCTATCTCTTCTTCCAGCTCCACGATCTTTTCGTCAGTCCTCAGGGTGCGTGCGTTGTATGTAGCCAGGTCGAGTCGTCTTAGGTGGCAACCAAACCTCCACCGGAGATTCTTAGCACCCCCTGCCCCGCCGTTACCATGGTCGCCACCGTAGCCAAGAATAGCGGGGCCGCCGGGGACTGGGGTTTTTTTTGTTACTCTCGTCATAGGGGGGTATTTTCCATAGTTGCCACGCTTGGCGAGCGGGTTGGCAACCGCAGTTTTTTATTGTATGTTTGTTGTTATCAGGAAGATGCTGCTGTCCATCTCCTGCCTGTTTCCCTTTGTCGCCTTTTACGACACCCACGGGAAGATATAGTGTCGCTTAACTTCAAACAAAGGTAAATACATTGAAAGTGATTCTGAGTTATTTCAGAAAAATAGATTCTGTCCAAAATACATAGTTTCATAATGAAAGTAATGTTCTATCATAGATGATGGTCAGTAAATAGTCAAATTAAATATTAAATATAATAATAATACGTCGTATAAAATATTAAAATGCGTTTTTAGTTTGGATTTATCTACGTTTGATGTAACATGACTGGATTTACCAGTTATTGAACTAAAATGGTACGGATTTACTTATATATGATAAAATTTAACTGGACTTACCAAGATTTGATAAAAACTATTCCTCAGTACTTACATACAAGGGTTGTCACCAAAGCAATTAATGATTTTATAAATACTGGTCTGCTGAAATAAATTAAACAAACAATACAAATCAAACAGTTTATTTAACCTTCTCTAACAAATGTAATTAATAAAATTTAATTTTTCTAGTTCCTGTAATAGCGGCCATTTTTCCCCAAAATGTGTTTCCAGTAATTTACAGACATCAACCAACTTGACCTCTTGAACTGAAACACCCTTCACTCCCTTATCACAGTAATAAGAGATTTCACCCCTGATTTTTACTTGGTTTCTTTCAGTAGTGATAATAAACCTTTTGCATTTGGCAATCTGAAAATGCAAACTTTGAGCCGACTTCAATATATTTCTACACGAGTTTTATAAACGAGAATGGGTACTTCTGTCCCTAGACGATAGACAGTTGCATGTTCCTCTACGATATCAATGTACTCTTGAGGCTTAAGAATTGTTTTTTGTTATAAACTTAAAAAGCAATGTAAATATTAAAAAAAATAAAGTTATTATGTATTGTGATGACATAGGCAAAAATTTGGGCATGATGTTAAATAACTGTTTAAAAGGACATATGATCACTAATTATTGCATGCCAGGAGCAACCCTTAGTCATATAATGAATAAAGTTTTAGCTAGTAAATTTTGCCCTAATAGCACATTAATAATTCTTGTTGGGAGAAGAGGCAATGTAAACAAAAATCAATTATTAAAATATATTGATAATCTAAATACTTTAAATGTACATAAAATTATCTTGTTTACATTGCCTTACATAGAGGGTTGGCCGCAGGAAAATAAAATAAGATATGATTTAAATTTATTAATGAATAACTTTTCATGTAATAATAATTTAAACTTGACATTTAATTGTTATAATTATAATAATAAATTTAATTTAATAGACATAAATAATTTAATTAAGAAATTTTTGACTAGAGATAGGTATGTGCAAATGTGCTATCTTATTGTTTATATATTAACTCAGCCAAGGACTTGGCTACACAGACATCTGCTCCTTTTGAGCAGACTTTTAGACTTTGACTTAATATTTAATTTGGAATCAGTTCCAAGTAATTTAAATTAGAAAATGAGACAATAGAGGTAATCTCTAGCAGTTGTAATAATTTAAATAATTTAGAATGTAGCTTACAAATCTTTAATTGTATGACTCCACAGAGTAATAATGAAAACTGTTTACACCTGGTGCATCAAAATATACAAGGCATGATAGGCAAAGAGTTAGAAATTGAGTTGTTCTTAAATAGCAACAATATTCATATTTTATGTATTACTGAACATTGGTTAAAAGCTTATAACTTACATTAACTTCAGTAATCACCAGGTGGTCAGTTCTTTCAATAGAGAAACGGTTTTAAGAGGTGGCTCCTTAATATTAGCTAATAAATTATTGTCATGTAAAGAACGTAAAGATATTGTGAGCCTCTCTGTTGAGCGAACTGTAGAAATGGCATGTGTTGAGTTTGAGCACCTCATTGTTGTGAGCGTCTACAGACCCCCGTGTTCTATATACGATACTTTTGAAAAAATTATGGAGGAAGTTTTTGCTAAGCTTAATAAACAGAATAAATCTGTTGTAATATGTGGAGACTTTAATATCAATCTCCTAGAAGCTTCCTCAATCAATATTAAATTTAGATCATTGTTTAAATCATATGGTCTTTTTAATTTATTTTTAGAGCCAACGCGTATTGATCAATCTAGTGCAACATGTATAGATAACATTTTTACAAATGTGAAGCCGTTGCATAAATTTATAATTCAAAAATTAAGTTCTGATCACTGTGGACAGGTAGTTTCGTTACCTTATGTTCACAAAAAGCAAGTAGATGAGAAAGTTGTGTTTGTTCCAGTAAATGCACGTCGCTTGGAGAAATTTAGAAGTAACAGTGAAAAAACTTCCATCACTTTCATACCAAAATGATCCTAATTTTTTGTATGGAACATTATTTAAGCTTATTTGCAATGAATTTAATAATACTTTTACTTCTAAAACATTCTCCTTGAACAGTCGAAAGTCATTTAATGAATGGGCGACAGTAGGAGTTCATAAGAGCAGACATAGGTTATATGATCTTTACCATGAAAGGTCATATAATCATAGCGTCGAATTTAGGGAATATGTAAAAAAATATTCAAAAATATTTAAAAGAGTGTGCTCCACAGCCAAGTCTTTGCATTTGAGCAACAAAATTAAGACGGCTTCTAATAAAATTAAAATGACATGGAGTATAATTAATAGCGAAACTGGTAAGATCAACTCTCACAATTCAAACTACCAGTTAAGTGTTAGTAACAAATTAACCGAATCAGATCAAGACGTTGCAATGGTTTTTGAGAAATATTTTACTGATATTCCGATATTAACCACTAAGTCACTGAATTCTTCTCCTGCGGTCGCCGAATCATTACTTAAACAAAATGTAAATGCGTGTACAAAGAATTTTGCATTTCATAAAGTATCATCAAAAGATATTGTAAAATAATTTAAAACTATAGATGTTAAGAAAACTGCGGATCTGTGGGGGATTTCCGTTAAAGTTATTGCGTCTATAATAGATACAATCGCGCCTCATTTAGCTATTATTTTTAATACTAGTATCGAATCTGGTGTGTTTCCTGATTTAATGAAGTATAGTAAAGTAATACCTTTATTTAAATCTGGTAGTACATTAGACCCCGCCAATTTTAGACCTATTTCTGTACTACCAACACTTAGTAAGATTTTTGAAAAAATTATTCTTGATCAAATGTTAAATTTCTTTAATATAAATAATTTACTTCATAAAAATCAATTTGGTTTCACAAGGGGTCGCTCGACAACTGATGCCGGTGTTGAGCTGATTAAATATATATTTAATGCATGGGAGAATTCACAGGATGCTTTGGGTATATTTTGTGACCTATCCAAAGCCTTCGATTGTGTTCACCATGAAACATTAATCAGGAAACTTCAACACTACGGTGTAAGAAGTGATGCTCTTAAATTAATTATTTCATGTTTAAGTAAGAGAACGCAAAAAGTTGTCATTAACGGTATGAGTTCTTCCGGGTCGATGGTACAAATGGGCGTGCCTCAAGGCTCAATTCTCGGCCCCTTTCTGTTTCTTGTATACATGAATGACTTACCTTACATAGTAGGAGATAACCATGATATAGTATTATTTGCAGATGACACTTCTTTAATTTTCAAATTAAGTCGACAATTGCTAAAATATGACGAAGTAAATAATGCTATATCTAAATTAGTAAATTGGTTCAATGTTAATAATTTGCATTTAAATGGCACTAAAACGAAATGTATGAAATTTATGACTCCAAATGTCAAACAATTAAATGCTAATGTAATTTTAAATGGGGAGAAACTGAGTCTTGTAGATACCACCATTTTTCTTGGAATCACACTAGACGCGAAGCTTCAATGGAGACCCCATATATCAAAACTAGCAAGCAGACTTAGTTCTGCAGCATATGCCGTAAAAAAGATTAGAAGTCTAACTAGTGTTGAAACAGCTAGACTAGTTTACTTTAGCTATTTCCATAGCATAATGTCGTATGGTATTTTGCTATGGGGACACGCAGCTGACACTGAAATTATATTTGTTTTACAGAAGAGGGCCATAAGAGCAATTTATGATTTAAAGCCTAAAGAGTCGCTGCGACAAAAATTTAAGGAAATTAATATATTAACTTTGGCCTCTCAATACATTTATGAAAATGTAATGTACGTACACAAAAATAAAAGTAGCTTCACAAAAATAAGTGATATCCATTCTGTAAATACTAGGAACAGACACAAGCTAGTAGTACCAGTTACTCGACTCCATCGAGTCAGTAATTCATTCTTGGGGCGATGTATACGCTTTTACAACAAAATTCCAGAAAATATACAAAATTTGACCTGCTCAAAGTTCAAAAACTTTATTAAACTAAGTTTGTATAAAAAGGGTTATTATAATATTAATGAATTTATAGATGATAATAACCCCTGGAAATGAGGTGATCGCTTCCAAGCTATTTCTAATTTATTGTGTTGTTAATTTGTGTAACATACATGATTGTAAGCTGTTATTTAAAAAAAAAAGTCCCGATGGGTTTCTTGCTGGTTCTTCCCAGGACAGAGGTTTTTTTTTTCGAACCAGTGGTAATCATACAAAAGAGTGACTTTCAATAAGTATTATTTATAATCTATATTGAATAAAAAAGTTTCTGTTTCTGTTTCTGTTTCTGTTTCTGTTTTCTTCTCCCTTATTTGCATTTCTGTTAGGCCAAATGCCCTGTCTGATGGAAGAAATGTTATAAAGTAGAAAGATATTTCATCCACATCTCTGTAACAATTTTCATATAAATATTAATAATCACAGTGAATTTTACGTACAACCCCAGGGTCGTAGCAGTCTTGTCATAACCTGTGAAAAAAATTAAATTACTTATAGTTTTTTTAATTTGTCCTGTTGCTTTTGTTTGATTTTTATTTTTAATCGTTTTCGGGCTTTACTTGGGGATACAATTTTCACCGAATTATCCATTGTTATTAACTTTTACCCAGTTAAATGAATAAAATATCGGAGAACCGACGACCAACTTTTGATGATGTAGCGACTACTTTCAGCCATATTGAATGAATGCACTGCGCTGATTGGTTAAGAAGGATTTGCCTTCACTAGATAAAAATGGCTAGTCGGATTTGTCTTTGTTTGTTAAAAATGCATGATTTGTTTATCATTTCTTTTCAAATATGATTGGATTTGTCATTTCTTGTTAAAATGAATGTAAAGTATTTTATTTGAGCTTTCATTTCATACCAAAATGTCAAATATTGCACATGATGGAGTTACCTTCATTTGAAGTTAAGCGACTGATATGTAGTAGTGGATATTCTTAACCGCCACTACACGGTATAGTGCGTACACTCGGATGGCTCAAATTGTGTACCACGTCAAATGCTATTTTTCTAAAACTTTGTGGTAAATAGGGTCTGGCATATTTCGTCGAAGTTTCACAATATATCGAATTATTAATGATAGGCAAAAACATACTTTTAATACTTACCTACATTTCTGACAGTGTCAGAATATGTTGTTTGTGCAATGAAATCGTCGTATTTCTGCGCCTCAGCAAGTTCGTAGTAATCGAGTACTGTGGAACAGGAAATCGTCTCGACGCGTGACAGCAAGTCAGCTACGATGTTATTCTTACCTTGTACATACCGGATGTCTATTGAGAACTCGCTGATGAATAATAGCTGCCTTGTTCGCCGAGGTGTTTCTATGCTTGCGGTCTGTAAAAATAACTAACTATTGTCCCTTAAATAACTTATGGAAATGTCTAATAGCTAAAAATATTTCCAACAATTCCCTATCATTGGCATTATACTTTTACTCTGCAGTACTCAATTTTTAGAAAAATACCCTAAAGGCTTCCATTCATCACTTACCTTTTGCTGTAGTACGGCCTCTATTCATGTATTCGAAACATCTGTCATCCGAGCTATAGGCAAATCTACACTAGGATGAGATAGTGTGGCAGCATTTTGTAAGCTCAGCTTACACTTCTCTAATGCAGCGAAAGACTGCACTGTCAAAACTCTTCAACTTGGCCTGGTACTCTACTGCGTTTGGTATGTGAACACGATAAAAATTCACCATACCCAGAAAACGACGGAGTTACTGCATTGTCTCTGGTTTGGGGTGATCTGTGATTGCTGCAACATTGTCTAACAGGGGTGTGATTCCCTCTGGTGTTACTTCGTAACCTAAAATTTTGATATTTGACTTACCGAAACTTCACTTGGCGATGTTGATCGTGATGCCATATCGGATTAGCCGTTTAAATATCTGATCCAGGTGTTCCAGGTGCTATCTTTCATTATCACTTATAAGTATGAGTTCGCTTCGCTGTGAACGCGGCGGTGTCATTTTGCTCCGCGAATTAATTTTTTTTTCTGTATGTAATACTGAAACAAGTGAGAATTAAGTGAACTTTAAATTTAACGTTGTGTAGAGTATTGTGTTTTAATGTTAAAATACCTATAAACTTTAAAATTGCAAGTAACTGTTAACGAATAATTAACCTACTGCCGCGCCATTATAAACTGTGACTTATAATTTTATTAATGTACCCGACGCGACTGTAGAGTATCTTTCCCGTGTCTATTGGAAAAAAAAACTGTTGTAGTTACAGCGACTTTGTTGCTATGCGTTTTTGCTTCGGGCATTTATTGCTGTGCCAAGATATAATTTATTTAACTAAAATTATATTAAAAAATGGATCAAGATTTAATTGGATGGGGTTGTTGTTCTTTAGGGTTTGAAGATAATAGCTTTGCAACACATGTAACAAGGCATATCATCTTAAATGTCTAACCAATGATGACGATAATTTGAAAGCGATAAAACATGCTATTGACTGGATCGGTCCATGTTGCATTAGACCTCTCCACGCGACTGGCAATAAGGATAACACACCAGTAAAATGTGACCCTAATATTGCAGTACGAGCCCATAAAAGACAGGCGTTGTCACCCCCCCCCCCCCCCCCCCCCGGAAATCGAAGGCCTTGTAACACGTACAGAGGTGCGTAACATTATGAAGGAAATTATTCAAAAGCATATATCAGACCTTATGGTTCAGATGACCAAAAGCGTGCGTTCCATTCTAGATACTGAACTTAAAACATTTCGGCAAGAAATTTGTAACATGAAGCAGAAAGTGCATGATATGAATAGAAAATGTGAAGATGTTCAAAATAAAATTACTAAGTCTCTGGAAGATACTAAGAGTCTGAGTGAAACAAATGCCAAATTGCAGAGTACTATAAAATATCTTGAGACACGCATAAACAAACTAGAGCAGAACGCTCGCAGCAACAACGTCGTAATTCAATGCTTGCCAGAGAAGAAGTCAGAAAATCTTTTCACGGTGTTCAACAACATTTGCAGTATAGTAAAGTGTGACATCAAATCTGAACAGATAAATCTAATAACAAGAATTGCCAAACTTAATTCGAATAATGATCGTCCTCGTTCAGTGATAGTGGAATTTAATAACAATAGAGTACAAGATAGCTTCTTAGCAGCCACAATCAAATTTAATAAAGTCAACCCGGATAACAAGTTGAACTCTAGTCACCTTGGCTTTAATGGTCTTAGACTCCGGTATACGTAACAGAGCACTTGTCAGCTGCAAATAAAGAATTGCATTAGGCGGCGAGGAAAACTGCAAAAGAAAAAGGGTTTAAATTTGTTTGGGTGAGAGGTGGACGTATCTTTCTAAAAAAAGTGAAAATTCAGGCTTTATTCTCATTAAAAATTTTGATTCATTGTCAAAACTAGAGTAATTCGCTACTTATTTCTCTTAGTTAATCATAAGTTAAAATATAATGTCATCTACTAATATTAATTCGTTTGTAATTTATTAACAGAATATCTGAGGTCTTAGGACCAAAACACAAACATTTTATCGTAAGTTAGCAACTAGTGACTATGATATAATAGTCTTAACAGAGACGTGGTTAAATAGCAGTGTATTGAGCTCCGAACTATTTGATAACCGTTACACAGTATTCAGAAGGGATAGAGAAACGTCAGGGTTTCACGGTGGCAAAGATGGTGGTGGGGTTCTGGTTGCGGTCAAAAAAAGCTTATCTTCTGACCGTATAAATGAATGAAATAGTGCATGTGAAGATCTTTGAATTGTGATAAATCTGCCTTTTTAAGTAGTTAAAAAGATCGCACTCTGCGCCGTTTACCTCCCGCCACCAATTCCACGTAGCATGTTAGAACATTTTGTTAATAACTGTAATGCGATTCTTGAGAATTTTTACGGACATCTGTTTATTATTGGCGACTTTAATATGAGTAATATAGATTTGACGCAAGTTAATCACAATTCAAGCTACTGCACCACCAGTCTTTGTCAAACATTAATAGATTTTACTTTTGTTAATAATCTAAAACAAATTAACTGTATAATTAACTCTAGATATAAAATATTGGATCTAGTTTGTACAGGTATTGATAACTGTACTGTATCTCCTGCTTATGATGTTTTATGCAACATCGATCCACAACATCCACCTATATGCACTTATATCGCATCTGATGAAACTGAAAAACTTACGCCTAATATGAGTTTCGTAAGTATAATTTTTATAAGGTTGATTACGAGTCAATAAATAAGTATCTTTTTAGTTTGGATTGGAGCTCATTCTTCTCCCTATGCACTGGCGTGAATAGGATGTTAGAAATATTTTATGATACTATAAATGAAGTCATTAAAAATTTGTTCCAATTAAAAATATTAATAGCCCTAAATGTCATCCCCCATGATTTAATAAAGTGTTGATTGCAAGACTAAAGGAAAAAAATAAAATTCGGCTTAAGTATAAAAAATACAGTAACCCTTTAGACAAAATTGAGCTACAAATTTTAAGTCATAGATGCGATAAGTTAGCTAAAGAGTGTTATAATAATTATATTGTTACCATAGAGAAAACGATTAGGCAAAATTCAAAATACTTTTGGTCACTTATCAAAAACAAACGTGGAGGGTCTAGTGCCTATCCCAGGTCTGTCACAGATGGTATTACTATAGCAAGCAATAGCCACAACATTTGTAAATTGTTTGCTGCAACTTATTCAAGGGTCTATGGTGATAATCCAAAAGTAGGACCCCATTCTGAATTTGAAAGTCTTAGAATCATTGATAATGGGAGTTCATGTTTTTTCAGTCTTACTGTTGATCTCAATGTTATTGTTAAGAAACTCAAAACTTTAGATATTACCAAAGGTACTGGTGCCGATGGATAAGTGCCAATATTTCTTAAAAATGGTGCTGATAGTTTAGCTTTTCCTTTGTGTAAAATTATAAATAAGTCATTTATTACTGGAGTGTTTCCAGATCTGTGGAAGCTTGCAAAGGTAGTACCAGTCTTTAAATCAGGTGATTAATTGATTTAATGGTTAATTAAAATGGTGAATTCGAATTATCGGCCAATCTCGATACTTTCTACATTAGCCAAGCTTCTTGAATCAATCGTTTGTCCTTATATTCAAACCTATTTCCGACAATTAATGACTGACTCTCAGCACGGTTTCGTGAAAAATAGATCAACTTGAACCATTGATATAAGAAAAATAGGGGATATGCATGAAGTTATAGTAACTTCATGGGGATATGGCATGTGGTCACGTGATCTGAAGTCAAGTGTTACCCACAAGAAATAGCGTTGTTTTTGTCGATATTTTCAGTATCGATGCTATATAAATTATGACGTATTGTCCATCTCATAGGTATATATTATATAAACAAATATTAGATCACTACACTATTGCATTGGGTTAATCTTGTAATAATAGTTGTATTGAGATGATAAATAAATAAATCTTACGTTCAACTCAGAATAGGAAAGTTTTGAAACTGTAATTGCTTTAAGATATGGTGAAGCAACAGTCAAAAGTTACCGAAGAGACCAAGGAAAGAGCAATTGATTGGAGCTTTAACTCCTTTCTTTTCAGAACACGTATACGACGTGCACCAGAATATTATACTGAGTTCGTGCAACGAGCTAACGTTTTTTCGTAACGGCGGCAATCTGCACATAAGCACTCCATCCGTGCGTCCCTGGGTCGACGCATGCATTTTTTTTCTCCTCTGCAGAGATTAATGAAACCACCACTATAGGCAATGTATTAGGCTTCGTATGATTTTTTTGTCCAGCCCATGCTGTCTCATTACTAGGCAGAAGTCTCCCCTAAGTTTTTCCCAGTGGTTTTGTCCTGCACCACATCGAACCAGTCCCAACGGTATGCGTCCAGGTTGCGTGAATTATATCATAAGTATATATAGACTTTATAGCGGCTGGGAAGTTAGTTGCGAGCACAAGTCCTGTACCTTCACGCTTCGCTTTACGTACTGTGATCTGAGACACCAAGTTTTCTTTCAACTATATCTGCACGGATTAGCGCTCGCTCTTAACTTCGAAGCCGCCATAAAGATTCGACAACACCTTTTTTTCGTCGTAATGGTCGGTAACCAGTTCAAGTCACCATGAACGTGCAGTAGACTGACCTTTATCTTGATTTATTTAAAATTTGTGGAGCATGTGTTCTTTCATACATAGTTACTAGCCGTCATCTCTCTTTTTTTGATAATAAAGATTATTTATTTATTTATCTCAGTAATCTAATCGAGTTGAGCAGCCCCTTTCTAACCATACCACTGTTCACATAATCCATTAGTCATTTAACTATCCTAACCTATTCCTCAATCTTGAGCATCCCATGTTCATACCATATGGCAACCAATTTTCATGCAACATTTCGATCAATAGGGGTGGCTGCGCCAATTCAGACTTCCACTTCCATACTCATTTCTCATTATATCCCATTTGTGTAACAACACAAAATATCAATTTTATAGTGTTTACAACCTGCAAGTTGTAATGACTTTCACCAGTAGCGTAATTAGTGGTGGATACTGAAGGTAAACGAGAGAGTAAGGATTAAAAAAATAACAATAATGTATACTGATTAAAATCATTTATTCGTCACGAAATAATATTATTTAGTCAGAAAATTTATTTTAGACACATGAACCAAATCACCCTTAAGCTGAACTACATCTAGCGTTCTATTTATACATTCTTTTTCAAAATGCAAGGAGCATATTCTTCTTACTACTGCAGGTTTTATGTTTTCCTGGCCTGTATTATCAATCCACAATTTTTGAAGGCCTTCATTTTTTGGCAACCTAAAATAAATATTATGCATCTTTAAGTACCAATCAAAAATATTACTGTTGTCTCCACTGTTTTTCTTGGCATCACTCTCGACGCAAAGCTTCAGTGTGGCCCCCATATATCCAAACTAGCAAGCAGACTAAGTTCTGCAGCCTATGCTGTAAAAAAGATTAGAGGTCTCACTAGTGTCGAGACAGCTAGATTAGTTTATTTCAGTTATTTCCATAGCATAATGTGTTATGGGATTTTGCTATGGGGAAATGCGGCTGATTCAGAAACTATTTTTGTTCTACAGAAGAGTGCCATTAGAGCTATTTACAACCTATAACCGAGAGAGTCTCTTAGAGGTAAATTTAAAGAAATAAATATATTAACTTTGGCCTCTTAGTATATTTACGAAAATTTAATGTATGTTCACAAAAACAAAGGTAGTTTTAGTAAAAAAAGTGATGTGCATTCTGTAAACACTAGGAACAAACACAAGCTAGCGATACCAGTTTCTCGACTCCACAGATTCAGTAATTCATTCTTGGGGCAATGTATACGCTATTAAAACAAGGTCCCGGAAAGTGTACAGGCTCTCTTTATTAGCAAGTTTAAATGTTTTGTTAAGTTGAAACTGTATAAAAAGGGTTATTATAGCATAAATGAATACATGGTTGATAATAACCCCTGGGAATGAGGTGATCGCTTCCAAGTTGTTTCTAAAATAAATTTTGTACTTATATAGTTTGTACAACCATTATTGTGAAATTTTCTTTAAAAAAAAGTCCCGCTGGGTTTCTTGCTGGTTCTTCCCAGGACAGAGGTTTGTTTCGAAACAGTGGTAAAGTAAAAAATGACTTTCAATAAGAATTACACATGTAATCTATATTGAATAAAAAATTATTCTATTCTATTCTATTCTAATCTTAACATCATCAAATCTTTTGATGAAAAAAACCATTATAGAAAATTTACGATTTACACTATTTTCAAGTTCTTTTCTTAAATGAAAGGCTCTCAATCGATCGTTTGATTAAATATACAGTTTACGTATCTAAAACGTTATTTGATCATAGGACTACATTAATATTATTGTTAAATTTTTTATCGATAATTTCAAAACATGACAGCACCTAAGGGCAACACTATGTAAAAATGTAAACAATCAAAATGTTTACTTGTTTAAATTTACATGATAATAGTCATTGGAAGTTCTAGATAATAGCGGGAAAGACGATTTAGAACCCATAACATGAACATGAAACGCAATTCACACGAAAAAATATACAATTATGGAAAAAAATTACAACTAACCTGAAAAATGACAATCCTTCTTCATTTTTACGAGAATTTGAATTACATCCATTGATGCAACACTTTGTCATGTTGTTTTTGCTCAATTACCCTTTACTAATGAACAAAAAAGCTCCAAAATAGTCAAAATTGCAATTAATTGCAATTGCTGTAAAACTGCAAAATAACTCCGAACAAGGCTTAGATGACAGACGAACTACCACAAATGAACGTCATCCTAAAATAGCGTCATGCTTCAAGGTGGAGCTTAGTGAAATTATGAAAACTGTCAACAGAAAATTGAAGTCTAATCTTGTGTCGTATTATCGTCAGTGGTGTGTCTTGCCTAGTGTAGTGGTGAAGGGAGTAGCGGTGCTGGGATTAGTGGTGACGGGGATAGTGCACGCAATTGAGGGAGGGCGGGAGATGCTCTTCATACTAAGTAAGACACATCATTTTATTTTATGACGCGGATATTTGCGAAGTTAATTTTTCTGAAAGCTTTTATATAATGGATTTCCGCAAAGTAACGCCTGATTCTATTAATTATGTAAGTAATTGTGCAATTAGTATAAGACTTTATTATACATTTAGATTTAGTATGTTAAATTGTAACAATTGTAAGTAGACATTTTTAAATAAATAAATATAAATAAATCACTGCTGTCACAGACGTCTACGTATAAACAAAATCCAGATAATCGCGATTTTCTCAATATCCTGCTCCGCTACAGTAATAAAATGGTAGGCTCTATTTATGTTCACGCACCTAGTTGCCCAGACTAAGTTCTACCAGACAGGGGCCCATACAGCTGTTAGGTTCGACGAACAACTAGGACGGAGCCCAAGTGGCCTTATGGAAAATGTTCTATCCTACTACACTTTAATGGGGAGGCTAGTCAAATAAAGAGTACTTACCTGTATCTGAGGCGACGACTGTCTCAAGGTTCGGTCAGGACGGAGGTGTGTATGTGCATGTGTAGTGGTGTTTTTAGTGGTATGGATTGTGGTAGACCTGACTGGACCGTTGAAGTCGGCAGCTACCAGGACTCCGGCACCGCTCCAAATTATGGTAATCTCCAGCGGCGTCACCCACGGTCAATTTCTTTCTTCTTCACTATCTCAGTCTATTAACTTTATTGTACATTTAACTAACTTCAAAACGCAACTAAATCCCGTTACTTATAATCAAAAACGTAACACACAGCACGAATACCGAATGTTCGGATCAAAGGTCACTTCCGTTTCGCGTGGCAACAAATTATTTCTAGAACCTAACACGACCTTCTCTAGTGTCACAAAGTTCAGCGTTCAACCGACAACGAAAAATGTCTCCGAACTATATCAAATGCCGCACGAGCAAATTAATATTGTCAAATGCACTTATATACGCTATCAAATTAGAATAACCAAATTCGCGGTGAATTAGGCGCGCACAACCCACAAATTCAGACGTTGATCGCAATCAATGTTAACTTCCTAACAATTTGTCAACCCTAATTAATAACCTCTAATTCTAGACTACAATTCCTCGTTGTTGCACAATTTGCTAACAAAACCGACTCTAAAAAATGGAGGTTATCCCGAGCGGCTTCACGACGTGCTATCGATAGCACTTCATTCAAGCAACTCCCATTGTACTCACGTTCTGTGCTCGCGCTCTCTGCCAAACCCACTCCACTCGCCCGAACGTCAAAACCGGTATGGCACTGAGTCGAGCGCCCTCCGGCGTCAAATCTTGAAACTACAGTTTGGGCGTGAACAATTTATGTCTATTTTAGAAAATATTTTTTTAAAAACTTTACCTCTACACTAGGATTTTCTCCTGTATCGTGGAGGCAGTTTACAAATACAAATTGCCCAAGGACAAACAGCCAGAGCCGGAACAATAATTTGTAGGCCATACAAATACTTGTTCCGTGCGGGATTCGAACCCGCGGCGCCAGCGCAACAACTCACTGCTAAGCCACTGCACCACGGAGCCGTTAGTCCTGCAATCTAGGAACAGGTATCTGTAACGTTTCGTAACTGCATTTAGCCGTCTATAGTACCCACATGGACGTATTTCCCCATTTTTCTTGGGTACAATATTTTTTTTTTGATTGATAAATTTTGGCCATTGTGATTGGCCCAAGGACTCTTTGAAGTCCGACAGATCCTTAATTCCTGCATTAACTTAAACTCTTCTTTAGCTTTCTTATAACGGTCGGGAGTTAAAGGTCTAGCTCTGACGAAAAATCTTAGCTTGAAGAAAGCCACGTACCAATGTATTGGCAGCGGTATTTTGTTTATTTAAGTAATTTTTTTATCAATAAACATGCATGCCATTTTTTATTGAAGTTTAAAATAATGTTTACAGAGAATGTACAAATAGGCATGCAAAAAAAACATGGAAATGTTCCTTATTTTTATTTTCGTTTTGCACAAGTTTTTTATGTCAGGCTTGTGTAATATGCATGCCATTTTTTTATCAACTTAAAATAATGTTTTTTGTCACCATCTCCCAGTCTATCTCGTTCACTGTCTTCACTGCGGAAAATCAGCTCCTAATATTGGTTGTCGAATATCTGCTATTACAAAAGTCCATTTAAAAGCTCGCCGCGAACCTAAATTTAATACATGGGTTCTTATTCCATAGGTTTTAATCTCGGTACCATTTGCGGCGTACAACTTGTAATCAGATCACTTTTTATAACTATATTTATTTTTACACGGAATAATTGAAATGTTAGCACCTGTATTATTCATCAACGAGGAAACGCAGCCCGGTGTTGGGAGTCGATGACACATAGGCGATGTGATTGCTGCACCACGCAAGCTCCCGCCATAGCCTGCACGTCTGCTAGTTTTCCGGTTGCTTCTTCCATGTGCATGGCTGTTCACAATGGCGTGCTCTCTCTCGGTAACGGAAGTGGAACGAACAGAGCCAATCGGGACTCTCAGGTGTTCGTCGGTTGGAACTTGAACGAGGTCTTCTAAAGTTTCGATAACGAGATGTACTCCTTCCTCTTTGCCGATTTTTTTTATAGGAGAGGGGGCAAACGAGCATGCGGCTCACCTGATGGTAAGTGGCTACCGCCGCCCATGAACAACTGCAACACTAGGGGAATCGCAGATGCGTTGCCGGCCTTTTAAAAAGGAGTAGGCTCTTTCTTGAAGGTCCCTAAGTCGTATCGGTTCGGAAAAATCGTTGGTGGTAATCGATTCCACAAGGAAGTTGTGCAAGGGAGAATACTTCTTCTAAATCGCACAGTGGTGGACCGCCAATCATCCAGATGATATGGATGGTATCGCGAGTTTTGTCGCGATGTGCGATGGTGAAATTGAGCGGCTGGAATTAGTCCGAACAATTCCTCAGAGCACTCCCCGTTGTAGATGCGATAAAATACGCAAAGAGATGCAACATCTCTACGCAGTGCTAGTGAGTCAAGCCGATCGGAAAGAACTCGGTCGTTGACGATTCGAACCGCTCTGCGCTGGATGCGGTCAAGTGGAAGGAGCTGGCACTGGGAGATGGGAACAGTATTCTATGTGAGGCCGAACCTGCTCTTTGTAAAGTTGCAGGCGGGGTGCCCGCATGAAATACTGTCCCGCTCTGCTGAGCACGCCAAGCTTTTTAGAAGCCAATTTGGCCTTCTCTTCCAAGTGACCACGAAACTGCACGTCACTCGATATGTCGACACCGAGGATACCTTTGTTCAACAAAGTGTCGACTTTAGACACAAGTTTGTTCCGGTACTCGGTGATGTTTGACGCCGATGATCACGACTGACCTGCCTCCCTTGTCAGACTTCCATAGTGTTTAATCTCGAAGTTAATTTTGCTTTTTTATATAGGATAGAGTGACAAACGAGCACACAGTCCACCTGAACCACCACGTCCACGGTAAGTGGTTACTGTGACCCATAGACATCTACATCTATCCTCAATAAAGACTCAAGATGCAAATGCGTTGTCACCCGTGAGGACTAAGATGGAATGCCTCTTTTCCAGTAAAAAGGGTCTCCAGTTCTGTACACTCACCATACGAAACACAGCAGCGTTGAGCTGCTATTTTACGCTGGTTTTCTGTGAGAAACTAACTCCGCTAAAATTAATTCTGACGTACTCTGGTCACTCGTGGCTGGTGATGTTACCTCTGCTACCTGCATGGGTAGTGTGGCATCCATGACCTTATCTGCTGTTGCGGCAAACTATCCAAACTTTTGCTATCCACGACTGCTAATACTGCTCTTATCGTCGGTGGTAAACGGTTTTGCCACAGGAGACGAAGTGTGAGGTCTGGTATCTTACCACGTCCTAGTTCTTTCATACGACGTAAAAGTTGTGATGGCCTTTGTCCCCCAGCTCCATCTCACTCAGAAGTTTCTGTAGTTGTCTCGAGGCAGATTCTTCGTAAATTGACAGTAAACGCTCCTTTAGTGCTTCGTATTTCCCTGATGTTGGTGGCTGAATCACTAAATCCGTTATCTGTGCGATAGCATCTTTGTTTAGCTTCACAATCACGATGTCGTACTTTGTCTGATCACTCAACTTTTGTGGGTTCAATATAGCTTCAATTTGTATAAACCATAACCTTGGCTGTTCCGTCCAAAATTCCGGTAATCGTGTGGCAAGAGATACTGCTCCTAAATCCATGCGTTGCTCAGGTATTGACGTGCCAGTATTCGGTATCATGAGCACGGGTACCGCGGCGTAATCAATTTTCTGGCTCGATCTCGACATTTCACTTTCTGTTGGCAGCGACATTTTATAAAAACATTAAAGCCCACAATTCACTCACTTTACTAGGTGAAAACCGATCGCGAAATTTACACCCACACACTAGCCTTTACCGCCGTGGCGTGAGCTGTTCCCTATTGCACAGTAATCATGTCCGACGCGTTGCACCGAATCTCTATGTTCGGAGTTCGGGGTCGCCAATGTACGTGATATGTGTGGGAATGTGCGATGTTGTTGGCTAATACTGTACTAGTTACTATTGCCTGATAACCTCGCAGTATGACTCACTGAAGGTATCTAACGTGTTCAGTAATAAAAATCTCAAGTCACTGATGTCATATTCAGAAATTACAATTTACAGATTAAGCTATATGTTACGGACGCTACAATATATTTCCTGCTTGGTAGCGGCCTAGCGTGGGCTGTGACGGGGAACGACTGGCGTTCGCTGTCGAGCGCACTCCGGACACAAGTGTAAAACACAATCAGTAAAATGTATGTAACTACTGTGTCCCTACGTAACTGTTTTCACTTTTTCATGAGTTCATTACAGCCCTTCAGAAGTCCACTGCTGAACATTGGCCTCCCCATGGAATGCCATAAAGCACGGTCTTGAGCCACCAGCATGTCTCACATTAGTTGTCACCCCATCTATTAGTAGAGAACTAGTCTACAATTCGTCTACCGGTAATAAGCTGCCATTCGAGAATCTTTTTTCCTCATTGGTTCTCGGTTCGTCGAGCTATATGACTGGCCCACAGCCACTTCACCTTACTAATACATTGCGCTATAACGGTTAATTAACCATTTCTAAGTTTATTACGCAGAGAAACTCCGAGCATAGTCCTCTCCATAGCTCACTGACAACGCGCACTGGTTGTACAATCTGACCTGATTTTATTTTAACAAAAAACGATTACATTTTTAAAAGGATTAAAAAATGTGCTGATTGCATAGAAAAATATTTTTTTGTGATTTGATAAGACTCGTCTGACCGAAGGTCGATTTCTGGTCCAAGCCCAAGTCGAAGCCTATTAATCGGCTATCTTCACAACATTTGGCCGAAGCCGAAGGCTTATAAACCCTAAGAAATTCAAGATTAGTTAAAATTAATAATATAAATGATTTTAAAACTTTTAAATTAAAGGTTTTTTGACTTTTTTGACACTAGGTAGGACATAACACAAATAATAATATATAATTAATAGAATCAGGCGTTACTTTGCGGAAATCCATTATATAAAAGCTTTTACAAAAATTTACTTCGCAAATATCCGAATATGCGATATTTGCGAAGTAAATTTTTGTAAAGTAAAGTAAAGTAAAGTTACAGCCTATATACGTCCCACTGCTGGGCACAGGCCTCCTCTCATTACTGAGAAGGTTTTAGGACAAGGAAATGTCCGCCGCGCTGCCCCAATGCGTGTTGGCGAACTTCACATGTCTATGAAATATTTTTTTCTTATTTCTTAGACATGCAGGTTTCCTCACGATGTTTTCATTCACCGCCGAGCACGTGGTAAATCAGCACTTAAAATTGCAATTAACAATTTCATTGGTGCCGGCGGGGATTGAACCCGGGTTGCTCGCGTACTGTGAAACTTACAGCGAGCGCTAACCATCTGAGCTACCACGGCAAATTTTTGTAAAAGCTTTTAAATAATAATATACTCAATATTTCAGGGCATTTACGGATTTTTCTGCAAATTAAACCGTCTTATTTTATAAACTAGCTTTTTACCCGCGGATTCGCTCACGTGGTCTTCTTTTTTAAAAACATCATTAAATGTATTCCACGCCAAATTTAGTAAAGTTCGATCACTTTTAGAGTCAAGTCGGTGTCTGTGTATCTATGTCAGTTTTTCAAAGAATTTTTTGAATTCCCAAAGACTATTGGACCTAGATGATTGAGTGACAGCTGCAGAAATAAGTTTTTCAGAATTGCATTAATATCGAATGTCTAGAAATATCTACAATTTTTTTTTATATTGGAAAGATAAATAGTCAAAATTCATAATTTTTTTTATCAAAATAATGATGAATTCATGGTCTTTTATGCGATATTTGATTCATATCATTGTTTCCATTTAATATTGATTGGCACCATAAAATAAATTCTATAATTAATAGAATCAGGCGTTACTTTGCGGAAATCCATTATATAAAAGCTTTTAGAAAAATTTACTTCGCAAATTTTTTTAATTTAGTTTGCAAAGTAAATTTTTCTAAAAGCTTTTATAAAATAGATTCTGATTATGTTCGAGTAAACATATATAATAAAACAAATTGTAATAAATCACGTTACATTTTAACTTCTATTTAAGCGGGTTGTACAAAACACATCATTGGAAGAAAGTTCCATAAAAATTTGCGTAAAATAACGTATTGCTGATGTGAAGCACCGACGCTCCGAGAAGTCTGAAAGTATGTCAACATGTTGAGTATCGTCCCAACCATTATAATATCAGATCTGATAGACAACAAATAAACCCCCGCCCCCCTCTCCATGGGTTCTGTATAGTGCCCGAAACGTCATTAATTATAAAAGTTAAAATTAAACACGATAAAATGCTTATGATTACTTTCATTGCAAATGAAGTTCTATTCGCAGTGAACGTAGGTACATAGAACTACACTCATGATCGAAAGCAGAAAAATATTCGCCTTGTGGTGGCGGCGAAAGAGAATCCGGCACCTCAAATCGCTCCGTGTGTGTCCTAAGAGGCAATAGAGGAAAACAAACAGGAGATGGGCAACATCATGTTCCTGACAACAGTTCAAAATAATAAATGCTGCGGATGTCAACCTGCCTGCCAAGCGTGGCCTATTTGACAAGTTATGTGGGAGACCTATGTTCAGTTCAGTGGACTTTTGATAGGTTGTAATGATAACGGTGATGAGTTCTATTCTTTCGAATCTTTGCTACCGTTAATATTTACGGTAGTGTGAAAACAAAAACGTAACATCTCCGAAAATATGAATGATATAAAAACAGCATAATTGCCCCACTAAAACTAAAAAAAGTAACGACCTACATTACATGTCACTACTGGGCACAGGCCACAGAGCATTTGGCCAAAAAAGGTGCCAACGCTGGATTACCTCAGCTGGGGAAATTCTCGGATATTCAGGTTTTCTTTCACCGCCGAGAACGTGGTAAATCAACACTTCAAATTTCATTTAACATATATGTAAAAAGATATAATAATGCTTATGTACTATGAAATTTACCTTTGCTTTGACAAGTAAAATAAAATAAATCTTTGTTTAAGTAAAATCTGCTATCTTCCATATTTAAAGTAGTTTTTCGCAACATTTTCATTTCATAATCTAATGTGAGCTATGAAACCATTACTATCACAAAAATCTTGATTTGTCTGATAATATGAAAACTCAAAAATACAAAAATCCAACAAACTGATAGCAGCTTACATACGTCTCACTACTGTGCACACGGATCCCCTTTACCTATAGTGTTTGTGAGCAGAAAAGAGTATGCCGCAATCCTTCAACTACTACTCCGACATTTAGGTTTGCCCACGAAGTTATTCTTCATCACTTCAATGGGCATGTAAGTCAGCGCGTAAGTAAAATTTCCCATAACAGATTTATTTGTCCTCAAAGGACTCGTACACGTTTTGCTCCCTAGCCGTGATGAAATCTCACGGCGAGCTACGCGGCTCGTATTTGTTTAATAAAAACTGAAACAAAGCATTTGTACCATTGTTGACCATATCTACCTAGTAATTAGATACCTAACGATGCCACGAACTATTCCATCGAATAGAGATAAAATCACACAGTGCACTTAATTTCCAATTATTTACATCAGATAACGTGATAACATATGAAGTAGGTAAAATGAAACCTATGCCGACAGACAAGCAATATATTGAACTAAAGAGCTTCTCTCCTAATCTCAGTTTTGTGTACAACAGTGTTGTTAGCCATTTTGCCAAACGTGGTTATTGTGATAAATAATATCGATAATGACCACCGGTCTAGATATTTTTAAGTGTGACAATTTTTGATGCTGCACGACAAAGTATTCAGTAGCATTCTAAAATTTAATTGTATCAGTTACTTATCATTAGTTTATTTAGAGAAAGTAGAGGGCGCTATATTACATTAATACTATGAAAATCAAAACTATACTATCTAGTAATATCGGCTATAAGAAGGCTCAAAAGCCAACCACAAAGCCGGAAACATTTATTTATTATATAAAAAAGGCATGATGTTGATCCTTTTAAATAAATCTGTTTCCGTTAAAAACACACGCTATCAGCGCCGCTAGCGGTGAAAAACTATTTGACGATATGAAGATATTATCATGAAATAGCAATATTGTGTTTAGTTACTGATATTGTTAAACGATCTCTATTCTTTGTTTGGCTAAGCTATATTATAAGACATGGTCAACAAAGAGTGATAAATATCATGAAATGACACCATTTCACGAAATAATGATTTCATGAGAATATTGCAATAATTGCAGGCAGACCAGTTTTAATCAGTTTACATACAGATATAGAATTAAACGTATGAAAATTGATATGTTTTTTTAGTTCAAAAAAATATAAATGTTCATACGTTTGATAGGTGATGTCATGATGTTTTTAGATAATTGATGTCACTTTTATCTATTATTTTTTAAATTTTAATTATTGCACTTTTAAAATGAAATAACGATTAAATTAAGTCTTAGGATTTTAAAATAATTTTATTAATGTAATTATTTAAACATATAAATGTAAGTTATTTATATAATTTATTAGTTACTAAAGGCAAAATGTAGGCTTTTTTTACTTGATGATAGATGGCGCTGTATTGATAATTAAAACGTATATCGTCAGCGGGTTTTTTTTTTGAAGTTTATGGCCTGGTATCTAGACCTTTAGGCCAAGTCTTAAGTATTTTTATTCGGTTTATTGTAATTTCCCCACTCCTTCATAGTATACTGCTTCACAATATGTTGATGCGTCACATTGTGCAGTTCTTGGGAGATTTTGGCGGCAACTTGATCCAGCAGACAGCTGATAGTTGGCGATGGTATCTAAAGGTGCCTATGCAAACAAACAGCTTATCTTGAGAATCCATCACCATCAGAGCACTTGTTTCACTGTTTCCACTAATAGTTCACATGCGTAGACACTTAATACACAAAATCGCAACACTTTTACATATCAAAGTCCACTTCAAACCATTATTTAAACAATAATACAGGAGCAGCAAACCGCCGCCGGTCAATTTCCCGCCAAAACTCCGTCAGCGGAGTTTCAAATTGTTATGCACAGGTTAAAACTAATTTTAAACTTAATTTACAGATATAATATTTCTTTTAAAAAACACCCGTCATCCCGCCTATTAACTAAAATAATCATATATAATAGAAAATTAACATCTAAAGGAAGAAAAATACTTAACCTTCTTTTTAAGTTTCGTAATCGGATAAAAAGTAGCCTATAAGTTGCCCCGGGGTACTAAATACCTACATATAAAATTTTTATGGAAATTGTTCTAGTAGTTTTCGCGTTAATCGGTAATACACAGACAGACAGACAAAAATTCTAAAAACCACTAATTTAGCTTCAGCACACTTTATTAAGTACTCTGGACTTGTTTTTTCAAAAATATGTTACAATTACAGACACGGCTTTTCTACAGATTTATTATATGTATAGATAACTAGATGTTCCCCGCAGCTTCGCCCACGTGGAATTATTTTGCGCGGAACCCTAAAATAAAAGTAGCCCAAGTTACTTCTTATAAAATTAACTATCTGTCAGTGAAAGTCCCATTCAAATCAGTTCACAGGTTTTTGCGTGATGCGTGTTCAGACAGACGTCGTGTTTTTTTTTCAACTTACTTAACATTTTTTATCGTTATATTTTGGCCAATTTACACAATATCTTTATTCGTTATAGCCTTATGTGTTATTCTGATGCATGAGCTGTATAATTCTTTAAAATCTATTTAGTAGTTTTTGCGTGAAAGAGTAATAAACATCCATACATTCTCACAAACTATCACGTTTATAATATTTTAGAAGCTTTGCGTCGAGAGTGATGCCAAGAAAAACAGAGGATTCGACAGAGCTCAGTTTTCCGATTTTTGACATTCGTTGTTGTAAATTTAATACATTTAGTTTTATTATCGTTAAACCAATGCACTAATTTTGATATAGCATTATTCACTTCGTCACATTTAAATGATAGACGTTTAAGTTTAAAAATCAAGGAAATACCATCAGTAAATAATACTATATCATGATTATCTCGTACAAGGGAAGGTAAGTCATTAATATACACTAAAAATAGGAATGGGCCAAGAATCGAGTCCTGAGGCAACCCATCTTTCCAGACAACCTGGAAGAACTTTTACCGTTGATAATAACTTTCTGCATTCTATTACTTAAATACGAAACGATAAGTTTAAGCGCTGTGTTCTTGACACCATAGTACTGTAGCTTCCTGATTAATGTCTCATGGTAAACACAGTCGAAGGCCTTGGAAAGGTCACAAAACACACTTAAAGCATCCTCTGAATTTCCCCATGCACAAAAAAATATGTTTTATAAGTTCGACTCCGGCGTCGGTAGTCAAGCGACCCCTTGTAAAACCAAATTGATTTCTATGAAGCAATTTGTTTGTATTAAATAAAACTTAAGATATGATTTAAAATATATTTTTTCAAAAATTTTACTTCATCTTGGTAGTACAGGAATTGGTCTAAAATTGGCGAGGTCTAATGTACTATACCATACCAAATTTAAATAAAGGTATGACTTCACTGTTTCATTAGATCAGGAAACACACCAGATTCGACGCGTGTATTAAAAATTGTAGCTAGATAAGCTTCTATAGTATCTATTACTGATGCAATAACTTTGATGGAAATCCCCCATAAGTCTGCCGTTTTCTTAATATCAATAGTTTTAAAATAATAAACGATATCTTTAGGCAATACTCTATGGAATTTACAAGTATTTGAACAAGGCTTTACGTTTTGTTTAAGCAATGATTCGGCGATAGTAGGAGAATTTAAATATTTTGTTGTCTAGAAAGTAGTGTTCATTAAACATCGATTGTTGAAGTATTCGATAGTTTCTTATAAGACAATCGATATATCGATAGACTATCGATTGCTTTTGATAAGGTATCACAAATAATAATAACAATAAGTAATGATTGCAATTTTTGTTTGGTCGTCTTTGAGAAATACGCAATTTGTCACTGGCTAGTGTAGAACTGTGAAGGAAAGTCACAATAGGCTTTGTCTTTACCAACTGATTTCTATTAAAATATTTTTTAAAAGAACTAGATTTTTTTGGTTGCACTTCATTTTGACTTTGATGCAGCGTTGTTCTTGATACGGCAATTGCCGTAATATACGGCATTCAGGTATCTTAGGCAACAAAAATACGGTATACGGCAGCTATTTAATTACCGTATTAAAATATACGGTATTTGACTGAGAATTTAATTTTTAAAATCTTTAGTTCCTCATTCTAGTAAGTTCTTCACCTTTACTCGTGTAGGTTCTAGAATGTGTGGGGAATCCCCAGAATAATTTTTACTGTGCTGTACCTATTTTGGATCTGTCATTTAATGCTTTGTTATGCTTTATGTACGATCTATTAGTTAAAGCTAACAAAATGATATCCGCTCAAGCGTCCCAGAAGATACGCGATATTTCCTCCCAGAAATGTATTTGGGGGTAAAAATTATGATAGAAAGCAAAAAAAAAGAAGAATTAAAAGAGTTTTACTCTCGCTGCAGAGATTTCCTCATCACAGGCTGCAAAGAAATTAAAAAAAAATACGACTTCTCTGTCAACTTTAAAAATATTTATCACCTGAAGAAGCAGCTAGTAATGAAACAAGAAATGTTTGTCCATCCATTTTACCGCTTATGCAAAAGTTGCCACGAAACGTCAATAATGCCGACGATTTCCAAAAAAATGATGATGAATGGAGAATACTACCAGTGGTAAACAAATTACCATTATATGAAATTAGCTCACAGAAAACCGATGAGTATTGGATTAAAATCCGTGATGGAACAGAACTAAAAACCTTAGCATATTTTGCTTTAAATGTTTTATGTCTGCCATACTCAAACGGAGATTGCGAGCATATCTTCAGTGAAGTAAATAATATAAAAACGAGACTTCGAAATAAATTAATAACTTCAACTATTAATGGAACTCTTCTAGCCAGACAAGCAATCCGTAATCACGGTAATTGTACAAATTTTCAAGTGCCAAATGAAATTATTCGTAAAATAAAAGATAAAAAAAAGGACGACTTAAATGCGACAGAATCAGAAGTACTGGAAACTATTCAAAACCTATATGGTGAAGAATAAAATTAGTCCAACTATAGTACACATTTATTATGTAAACGTTTCATCTTTTTTTTTAATTTTAACCTAAAGTTATAAACATTTTGTACAATACGGCATTTTTCTTAGTTTTCCCTAAAAATCCGGCAATTTTAGGATTAGGATACGGCAACTCTAAATTTGTCAGGAACAACGCTGCTTTGATGTTCAGACGATGATCCCTCTTCCGATTCTAACCTATCTATTTTATCGGCATGTTTTCTTTTCAAGTGATCTCTTAGATTGGTCGTATTTCCTAAACGCTTATATTCTTGATTATAAAAGTTACACTTTACCAACGGACAATTATTGTCCACTATCTAGAAATAACTCCACATTAATGATTGATTTTTAGGATAAATTTTCGATTCATTATGAAGTCAAATACAAAACAAATGAGTAAACTATAAAACGCAAGATCAACCGCCCGTTCTAGGACTCGCAAAAATAGTGACTTACGTCAGCGTTACACATATTAATTAGCTATTCACACACAGTTTATTTATAGGGATTTCACTGGCCTTAGACTAAAGGGAGACATCTACTATAGACAAAAATTACGATAAGGATGACAATCGATAGTTTAACCAGACTATCGATAGAATCGATAGTGCAAACACTATCGATTAATCGATAGTCTATCGATGTTTAAGGAACACTACTAGAAAGGAACATCAGTAAAATGTTTCTCAAAAGTCATAGCACCTTCTTGATCAGATTGAGTTAATATTCAGTTGAAAATCTGAATTCCGTGGTTTGACCTTGCCCGTTTCACTATTATACTCCATGTCATTTTAATTTTATCAAATGCAGTTTTAATTTTGTTACTTAAATGTAAAGCCTGTGGGGCATGCTTTTAAAAAATTTGAATATGTTTATACATACTCTCTAAATATAACACTATGATTGTATGATATAGCATATAGCACTCCAAACAATGTTCATTTATTGGAACAAACACAACTTTTTCATTTTTGTTTTTGTGTATGTAAGACAATGAGACCAACTGTCCACAGTGATCTGAACGTAAATTTTGAATGATTGATTTATGCAAGGGCTGAACATCTGTAAAAATGTTATCAATACAGGTCGCAATAGGCCCCGCAACACGTGCCCGTTCTAAGAATAAATTAACAAAATTACACGATTTAAATAACGAGCTAAACTTAATACTAATGGAAGAAGTTTCAAGGAGATTGATGTTAAAGTCTCCACATATTACAAAAGACTTGTTCTGTTTACTAAGTTTGAGCAAAACTTCTTACAAAATAAGAAAGAATGCCTCGTTTCCAGTGAAAAGGGTCTCTGGTACCCTACCTTCACCATTCGAAAAAGCTGTGTTGAGCTGGTATTCTGTGAGAGTGCAGTCCTTCCCCGGTCAAGCCGACCCATTCATGCCACAACTATACCACTAATATAGATGCAGCATGGCTCTACCATGTTAAAAAGGGTTGCTTTATTGCAAACGGTGGCCTTAAAGTAGTCTGACAGGTGTGTGTATCTTCCACGTGGCTGTTTAAAACGTTTAAGAACAATTGTTTGGAAATCAAATGAAACTAATTTATCGTATTTTGAAGTGAAACTTTTTACGGGAGGGTTTTGAAATTCTAATCTGCAACCTATTTGTGTGACCAAAAGTGGTGGGGGTAAATACTACGTACACTACGCGGGCCCTTATATAAGTACCATAAAGTATATAGTAATTTAGTTACAAAATATTAATTATACTTAAAAGAGTCACCAAGTTACACCTATTTATTTTAGAAAGAAAGATCGCATTTGAGTAATAGCGCCATCTACTACATTCCATAGGTAAAGTCATTTTATCGAAGAAAAATTGATTGACGTAATGATTTCTTATATTTACGCGAAGACTACACATTAAATTAAATTAGTTTTTATCGCGTTTAATTTAACTTTTCAATTCCCGACGTAAAGCACCCGAAACGTTTCCAATCGTTTTAATTGAAATGTTTCCCTGTAATACAAAAGTTTCACTTTTATCGCGTGTCTTCACGATGTTTTTTTAAATTATTTTAACTTTTTAATTCGTGCCGTTGCGTAGATAATACTAAAGATTAATATTTATAAGATGAAGGTAGCCTTCGTTAAAATCACACGACGACAAACCCCTCAGTGTTTTTTCTGTGACCATTGGTGCTGTAAAGCGCTCGAAACATAGGGAATTGGAAAATTAAAATTAAACACAATAAAATCTGTAATCCATGTGAAATAACAGTAGTGGGTAGAGCAAGTGGATGAGTTTATGTATTTAGGATGTGTGTTTAGCAGAAATAGTAGACATGACAAGGATATAAAACGAAGAGTAAATGGGGTTCTTTACATGAACTTGGAGTGTGTGTCACCTCCTCGTAAGACATACGGACTATGGGAAAATAAAGAAATAAAAATCCTTTGGAACATTTCTCAAAGCATTCATTTGTTGCCATTATATTAATATTTATTTACCACACAACCAAAGACAACATTTCATACATCTATCACTTAGTAATAAATATGAAGGCTTAAAAAACTAAAATATCTCTAGTCTTCTATAAACAATGCATCCACATTATTTGTAAAACAAATTTCCTGAGAAGGTATTTGTGATCATATACCAAGTTGCTGCGCCAGAATTGCATACATTGCTAATGCAGTGAGACCGATCGCCGATGCGTGTAACGCACGCAAGGCCAACAAAGACCAAGCGCTCAAAGAAAGTATACTGGCTACAGCGTCCTCTAAGAGCATTCTGTAGGGAGACAACGCAAGTAGTGTAATGACTACAGGTGTGTGTTTTCGGGGCAGGTCACTTCTCGTCCACAGCCAGACAAGAGCAGCAGTGGCCGCGTGTTGAAGTAAAGCGACATTGGACTCTGCACAGGAGCGAACGTAGCGCCAATCGAATTCCGAACCACGTGCACCAACCCACAGCAATACGCTACGGGTGACGACAACCTGCCAAAAATAAATTATCTTCTTAGTGATATCAACAATAATAGACAAAATAGAATATCCACCATTACCGTTACATCCTATTAAAGTCCACTGCAGAACATAGGCCCCTCCCATAGATTGCCTCATAGGGTGATATTTGCCATAGTTGCCACGCATGGCAAGTGGATCAGCAACCAGTTTTTTATTTTTAGTTGTTATTAGGAAGCCACTGCTGCTCCTGATTAGCTTTCCTCGGTCGCCTCTTACGACACCCACGGGATGTGATAGGGTAGAGAATATTCCTACACCGCCACTAGACAGTAGAATCGGCCAGAATACCCACAGTAATAGAATAATTACGTAATTTGCATAATATTTCTAAGTATATATTCTAAATGACATATTCTATAACATTTATAATTACATTATTTTATATAAAGTTTTAAAATTGAAGTTTTTACTATCTATAATACTAATAAATAAATGAAAACTTTATTGAACACCATAAACAAAATATACAAATTACAGAAAATGTATCTTAAATTAATTGTACAATGGGCCTATTCAACTCGGCTGGGCAGCGTTCGGGAAGCTACGACACATCTTCTCGTCAGACATACCTCAAAACCTTAAAACGAAATTGTACAACCAGTGCGTGTTGCCAGTGATGACTTACGGAACTGAGACGTGGTCCTTCACTGCTGGCCGTATGAGGAAGCTCAAGGTCGCTCAGCGAGCTATGGAGAGGGCTATGCTCGGAGTTTCTCTGCGTGATAAACTTAGGAATGAGGATATCCGCAGTAGAACCAGAGTGACCGACATAGCCCAACGGATTAGTAAGCTGAAGTGGCAGTGGGCCGGCCATATAGCTCGAAGAACCGACAACCGATGGGGAAGAAAGGTTCTCGAGTGGCAGCCTCGTACCGGTAGGCGAAGTGTAGGGCGTCCCCCCACGAGATGGAGTGACGACCTGGTAAGACATGCAGGAAGTCGATGGATGCAGGTGGCTCAGGACCGTGCTTTGTGGCATTCTTTGGGGGAGGCCTATGTTCAGCAGTGGACTTGTGAAGGGCTGTAATGATGATGATAATAATGATGATGGGCCTATTCACTAAAAGCAATCTCTTTCAGGCAACCTTTGACGGTTCTATGGTGTGCAGTGGTTTAGGAATGAGTTGTGGCTCTGAGGGCAGTGGGTTCAAGTCCCACACTCAACAAGTATTTGTATTGCCTACAAATAATTGTTCTGGGTCTGGATTTTTGTACTTGTGAAATTTATGTGTGTAAACTGTGTCCACGATACAGGAGCATATGCTAGTGTAACAAAAAAAGATATTAGGGTGGACATAAACTTAAATTACGTATGAAATGGTGGTATACTTTCAAAGTAAATAAAACAAGCACAATAAACTACACTAATGTAAGTGTATATGTATTTAGTATTATGTAGTTTTAGATTTTCTTAAAGAAACTCACCTCGGCACTTGCCCATCCAATAGCAGATGTAAGGATCTTTGCATGTCCTTTTCCAGGCACCGAATTCAGAGCAAAGTACAATCCTAAAAGATCTGCAAAATCTACTGTAGCTTTGAGGATTTCCTGAAAAAATAATTTAATTACTTTTAAATTTTTGTCATAATTAGGAAGTCACAGTTCATTGCGGGATATGGCCTGTCTTAGCACAGATGCAGTAATCTCCACACTATGCAGATTGGTGTGTTAGACTTAGTCTTACATGCTGTTAATCAGGTATGATTTTTTTTTATATAGCTCTTAATTAAGGCATACAATTATTTGCTCCATTTTACTATATGGTTATTAGAAGAATAATCTATAATGTAATAAAAAGCAAATTAAAGTCTCTAATCAACATTTTTATTACAAAACTCTTCAACAATTTGGTATACAATAAGGTTAAATTTTAACTATTCTTGTTTTATATGGAGTAGTAAATTTTAATTAATTCGTAAACTTTTATTAATGATGCCATCATAGATTGAAAAGTTTTCTTCTTTGGCGAGCATAAAAAATTAAAAATAAACTAATGAATTGACATTTGACATTTTACTTAAATGGCATGAATATTGTTTATGTAAACCTTAGAGAGACAGCTCAGAGTAATAGTGTTCTGCAAACAGCTCTATTTATGAATGAGGACTTGATGAGGGAACACCTGACCATTTATTTGATTCCTTATATTATTTGCTCCAAACTTTTTCTCATCCTATTACAATACAATAACTTTATTTCATGCATCAAGGACTTAAAAATGAAGAACATAGGCCCATAGCAATATTATACCTTAACCTAAAAATATATAGAAAATATAAATGTAACACTATTTAGGGAACTTTTTTCTTTGGCTTGTCCCTGTATTGGCGAAACACTAAGGACCAGAAATCGGGAGCGAGGAATGTCTCTTTGTGTTTCGCAGGAACTTGGAGTACGTAGGATTTGAAGGTCAAAGACCTATTAGACCTATTATTTAATATTTCTTTTAATCTTTTTTTTAATACCATTAGTATTTTACACCTTTTACAAAATGTTATGTGTAATTTTTCCATAATATTAATATAAATATTGATTTTATGTCTCACACGGTGGATTTTACATTACGGTTGTTGCAGTTTGTTTTAGATTCGGGATTCTCAATCAAAAAGTGATATACACTAGACATAAAAAAATCAGCCCACCTGCGTTCTTTACTGCAAATCACGTTTATCACTTAGAAAACCTAATTGAAATCTATCCAGTAGTTTTTCCGTGATGCGGGCACAACTGCAAACCTCTATCATTTTATTTATATAGATTACATTTTTAAGTGTATATACTTAATTTTGTATTCATTTGTATGGCAAACTTGTTGCAACAAGTTTATTAAAAGCAAAGTGAAATGTAAAGAGAATTACTTACCATAAAAACATCGTACTCCCCTGTGATTTGACCACTATCGGAGTCTGGGAAGAATGTGGCAAGTAATAACATTTTACATAGCTGAGTGAAGATATACAAACCCCCCGCATACAAGCATTTTGAAAATGTTGCGTATTCTGATCTAAAAACAAATAATGTAATTATCGTCAATGTGCACAACGATTTTATTTTAAATACGTTTAAGACTTACATTCCAGAAAACTTATAGGCCATGTGATAAGGTGCATAAATTAGAGCAAGGCAATTTCCAAAATGGTAAAGTGTCATTTTAAATAATAATAATTTATTTACTAAATAATAAACAGTAAAAGTAATATATATATATATATAATTTATAACATTCTAAGTAATGTCTTTATAAAAATTAATATATTTATATATTATATATTACGAATTTTAACCATAGATAAATAAAATTTTAACTGTCAAATGTCAATCAGTTCATTTTTTTATAACTGGCTTTATCGCTCTGGGCTCTAGCCCTTCTGAGCCTGATGTTACAATGCATAATTATCCTTCATAGTACACTGCTTCACAATATTATGTTTATGTGTCACATTGTGCAGCCCTTGGGTGATTTTGACGGTAACTTGAGCCAGCAGACAGCTGACAGTTGGCGATGTTATCTCAAGACGCCTAAGCAGATAGACACCTTATCTTGAGAATCACATCACCATCAGAGCACTTGTTTCATCATTTCCACTAAGAGTTAACATGCGCAGACACTTAATACACAAAATTGCACCACTTTTACACATCAAATTCCTCTTCAAACCATTATTTAAACAATAATACAGGAGTAGCAATCCGCCGCCGGTCAACTTCCCGCCAAAACCATAGATAAATAAATATGCAGCAAGCTAGCCAATACTCCTCAATCAGTTTAGTGCTTTGAGCATAGAAAATAGGTTTAGTGAAGCAAATTTGTCAAGATGACAAGAGCCAAGAGTGGAGAACAATGTCAAACTTATACATATAGTATAATGGTCAAACTAACACTTTACAGGCAAAGGGAGCTGCGCCTATACAGCTTAATCTAACGTGTACTTTGACAATACTTTACGTCACATACGAAGCTTCAAGATTTGAATGACAGTTAGTGGTGGAACCTGTATATATCCCGTTAATATATTAGCACTTTCCGGTGTACTCATGTATGAGTAATCCAAACTGTTCTAATATGCTAATATCTTTATATCCACTTTATTCATACTGGTTGTTTAAAATCGGTCGAAAAATATTGCCTTATTAGCTGAGCTGGTAATATTCATGGGGATTAATTAGCGGTGAATATGTGTTTCATTTGTAACAATACTATATGAGAGAAAAGTAAAAAAAAATACATTTGAGTAATTTGACTTTTTTGTACTACGATATAAATATCGCATAGACAACATACGTATATGTATTTTCTAGCTTAGCACTGCCTTGTTTGTCTAGTGGTGTAAACGCGGCTGCTGATCATGAGATCCAATGTTCGGATCCCGAGGAGGGCCAAAAAACAGTTTCTGTTAAGAAATTGTCAACAGTTAATATCGGCCTGGAATCATTGCTTCATCGTTTTGTCTATTATTTCACATGTGCATTGTGCAGCCATAATATATCACACAAAACAGTACAACTTAAAACTTTCTAAACCTTAAATAAATGTCAATAAAATAGTAATAATCCACTGATAGTTCTTCCTCTTCTTTAAATTATGACTCTCTTGATAGAATTCTGCCAGTGTCAAGTCAGTCATGGGAGTGACAAGTTACCACCAAATCTCTTATTAATCTTTTATGTGGACTGCACTCTATAAATCTATGACTTGACGTTATGTTAATATTTAACACACATAGAAAACTTAGTTATTGCTACAAAGCAAGTGCCACTTGAAGTTTTTCGTCAAGATTTTTAGAGTTCAATTAATTTATTAATATTAGTTCAAACATCTTAAACAAAATAAAAGTCTTTACAAAGAATAATTACAAGTTTGTTTTCACTATGTTTATAATATTAATTTAATTTATAAGAGATGTTATAACTTTTGAGTTATTAGAAGACGTTAAACGGAACGTTCGTTCCGATTCACAGTTCATCACAAGATTAATAACCTTTTTCTTAATAAATTATTGATGATCAATTTTTTCCATATATATATATTATGTCATTTAAGGTATAGAACTTGATTTAGTAGTGTATATCAATATTTTTAAAGTTATACTTTAGGAAAATATTTCCAATTAGCTATTATTCCGAACAAACTTCATTCAAGGAACAAGGATGCGTTTAACGAATCTTATATTAATGTATGCAGCGGGAGAATTTCGTTTAAAATCTTTAAGGTTAAAATGTAATTATCAATTTTAAAATCCTTAAACAGTAAGTTGTCTATCATAATTTTGTCTGCCTATAATTAAATAGTTACTATTGTAATTGATTTAAATAATTTTTAGGTAACAAATTAAAAATTTGATAGTATCTTTTGAAAATCCATTAAAATTTTTACAAATATTATTTTTATTTTAGTTATTGCTGTATAAATATGTATACAAATAACATAACATAATATTTATTTTGTGTTCATGGTTTGAAAAAATATTACACTTTTGTAGGGTTCATAAATCATAGAAAGAGATGCAAAGCAATGGGGTGCTTAAAAAAGGGGTGACTATTTTAACCCTTTTCGTTTTTTAGCACAGGCGCAAAGGGGTATAGACTTTATTATCCAATGGCAAGGTAGAGTTTGTGAATTTTTGATTTTATTCGTCCAAAGAAATGGTTGTTCACCGCTCGGTGGGTGCTGAAAGTGACAACTCTCCGCAGTACCCTTTTGAATTTGGTAGTAGCAACCTGTTTCCATATTCAATTCACTGTTATGTATTCATAAAAGGTATCTTTAGAATTAGAAATCTAATCTGTTTCAATTCATATGTTTTGCATATTTTTATCCGGAATGTGTGTATGTTTATACATAGGTTTATTTAAGTTAGTAGTGGATTGGATTGCTTTTTCTTGGATTTCATATAAATGGTAAGTTCAAATATTTTCAGATACTCATAAAATAATATTTTTTATGTTTTAAAATATAATACAATGGTTTCAATATAAATGAGTGAAATCCTAAGAAATTTAAATATGTAAAATAATCCTTTGATAGATTTAATGACATATATTTTAAGTGCTAGTAACTTTATGCTACATAAAAGAAATAACTTTCATAAGAATTGTAAATAAGACATTTTTTTAAATGATAATTTATTGTTGCACCATATAAATTTTATAGAATTCTATGAAGGTATTTATTTAGAAAAACTTTAATTTTTCTAATAATTGATAGGGGTTAAAAAAAACTTTCAACTAATACATATTTATTATTAATTTAATTAAATTTGGTATTTCATATCTACTGTATTATGTTAATCTAAATTAATATGCCAATATTATGCGTTATGCAATATCGGCATAAAATATTAGCTTAATGCTGCTGTGTATCATTTAGTGATTGTAGAGGACCGGAGAACCTTTTTACTGGAAACGAGGCATTCCATCTTAATCCTCACGGGTGACAATGCATCTGCATTTTGATTCGCAAACGAGGATAGATGTAGATGTCTATGGGCCGCAGCTACCACCTACCATCAGGTGGACTGTGTGCTCGTTTGTCACCCTTAAACATAAATCAGATCCTAGTGATGTGTTCAAAGAGAAATATAGATTGATACGGAATCGTTGCAACAACTTGTGCACAACGACGCCATATTCATGAATCGGTGCGTCACCCCAACCCTGCCAGGGTCTGGAAATTCCTTAAGTCGTTAGAAGTTGGGAAGAAAAGTGAAATCTTATCACATCATAATATTGACCACAATCAGCACTACTTTACGTCTTGCATTGATTACCAAGCAAAGCAAAATATTTTCGAAATTCCTCTCTCTAATTTTCCCACGCAATTCTCTTCTGCTTTTTATTTTAGACAATTTAATATTTGTGACGTTGAGAGAGCCATTTAATCCATCCATTCGAATTCAGTAGGTGGTGGCGTTATTAGTCGTAAAATGATCATTCACATCCTGGATCTTTTTACCCCTGTAATTACTTCCATCTTCAATAATTGAAAACTGCTTCTTTTTCATCTGCTTGGAAAGATGCTAATGGGATTGCCCTTCCTAAGAAAAAAAAACAATCGTAAATGTTTTTCTAATTACCGGCCAATTTCTCTACTCCCTTTCCTATGTTAAGTGTTCTACGTTCTACATCTGGTGTCTAAGCAACTAAGCTCTTATCTACGAGAATATAACCTCTTCAATCCCTTGCAATCCGATTTCAATTCTGGTCATAGTACGACTACAGCACTTTTACAAAAGTACTGATGACATTCGACATGATGGAAATTCAAAAATTCATATTTCACAATTTCGTAAACGTCTCAAGTGGCTGCCGATTCGCCTTCGCAGGAATACTCATATCCTTTCTGCTTTATACTGCACACTGTTCAATCTCTCCGCTCCACGTTTCCTGAAAGACCGCTTTGAATTCATCTTTTCCTCTCACGATCGTCATCTACGTTCCACTAACAATAATATTTCGCTTCGTATTCCAGCACATTCATCCTTCTTCTTCAATAAATTCTCGGTTATAGTTGAACGCTTGTGCTTGCTTGTCTTTATATATTCGACGTGCTCAGTCTTTTTTCCTTCAAAAATCTATTCAAAGCTCTAATATTTCCCATCATAACTCCCGTCCTTAATTGTATCTCTTCTTCCTATCCACCATTGTTTTCATCGTGTTTATATATCTATAAATCTCGACAACAGCTCTACCCACCGGTTCCAATTGTGAATCTAAATTCTAAACCATCCAGGGACCCACACAAATACACACACAAAAAATCAGAATTGGTCGAGCCAGTTTCGAGTTTTAGCGAGACTAACGGACAGCAATTGATTTTATATATAAGATATATAAGAAAAAGATGTAGAAAGACATACTCGTATATAAGCAAAACATATAGGTTAAAAAGAAGAGAAATCATTATATTTTGAAGATTAATTTGTTTATTTTTTTTTATTAATAACTAATACTAACAATGAATGCTATTACATTACTATTACACTCAAAGTTAACTTAAAATGCTTGTGTTAGGAGCGTGGTTCACGGATTTGAACTCGCGGCCTTTGGGTTCATAGTCCGCACCTTACCATAATGCTACTGTCTTTTAAAACTAAATATTTTCCAGCCGCAATTTTCCAAGAGGCTTCTATATTTTAAGGACTAGCCTACCCCGATTACATCAACTGTCTAATGGTGGCGTCAGAATATACAATACCGCATATCTTTCCATGGGTGTCGTAAGAGGCGGCAGAGGGAAATTGGAATAGGCGATGGGCAGCAGCATCTTCCTGATAACAACTCTAAATAATAAGAAGCTGCAGTTTCAACCCGCTTGCCAAACGTGGCGACCATGGTAAAATCCTAGTGTAGTGGCGGTGTAAGAATATCCACTATTCCATATCGTCCCGTGGGCGTCGTAACAGGTGACAGCGGGAAACTGGAACGATGAGCAGCAGCATCTTCCTAATAGCAATTTAAAAAAAAACTGCGGTTGCCAACCCGCCTATCGAGTGTGGCAACTATAGCAAATATCCCCCCTATGAGGCAATCTATGGGGGAGGTCTATGTTCAGCAGTGGACTTTTATAGACTGTATTGGATTACATTAAATTATGTAGTACTGATTAAATCTATACGATTATTCTCCGCACGAATGCAACCCGTATTTTAACGTAGCATATAATTTCTGACAAAAACACGTAACAAAATAAGTAACTCGCTGGTGTAGCGCAGTCCTCTCACGTCATCCCTCCATTTCAGTATTGTCCTCTGACAATGGAGACAGAGTATAAAGAATCGCGGCCATTAGGTAAATTTCCTTATTCATTTTTTTGCGTGACACCCTCGACGTGTAAAAAGCGGGGAGCCATTATTTATCATGTGGAGATGTGGAGACGCGCTCGCAGAGATCTCAATCTTACGACGGCGTGAGGGCTTTTTACGCGCCCTAATCGATTGAGGGCGGTGCAGGTGCTTGTTTTTTTCGAAAACTTCCGCCTCTCGGATAAAATTAAATTAAAAATTAGAAACGATTAAACTACTAATAACACTGTGTTTAACACGTTATAAAAACTAAAACATTTTAGATAAATGAGAATAAAAATTACTTATTTTTTTATTTATTTGTTATATTTTAAAGAATAAGGGTTACAAGCGAGCACACACACAGTCCACCTGATGGTAAGTGAATGCTGTGACTCGATTCAGAGTTAAAATGTAGACGCGTTGTCACCCCTGAGGACTAAGATGGAATGCCTCATTACCAGTAAAAAGAATCTCCGGTACCCTACAGTCTATATTCACTAAACGAAACACAGCAGCACCCGAGTTGACCATAGTGCCGCGTGTGTACATATCTACCGCGAAAATAAGATAAAGTTGTAAGCGTATGTAAGAAAAAGCCACGCTGTAGTTAAATATGGCTGCAGCCCGAATGTGGCAGCTCAACCGTAGTAGGACTACGCTCTAACAGAATACCAGCGATAAACAGCAGAATAATGCTGCTGTGTTTTGTATGGTGAATGTAGACTGTAGGGAACCGGAGATTCTTTTTACAAACCTTTAAAGTTTAGAGTTACTAAGGTTTGAAATAAGCTATTTTTATCCCTCACTGTTTGATTCACTGACTCACTCACACGAATCTAGGTCACTTTAGGCTTATTTATAAACTTGAAATGTGGTATCAAGGTAGATTATTGAGCGTATTCTTTCTCCAAATTTGGGAATGGGACTACCCTTGAAATATAACCTATTTCATAAAAAAAAAGAATCATCATAATTGGTTCAAAACCTGCTAAGTAATCGCGTAACATACGAGTACATACAAAAAAAAAACAAACACACTCGCATTGAGAACCTGCTCCTTTTTGAAAGCTTGAAGTCATTTGTTGTAAATATTTTTGTGGATATTTGTAAAAAAATTAGCGTCAACATAAAAATATCAGAAATAGCACCCCACGCTTTCTTACCATAAAATGTTTTTTTTTTTATGTTAATTACTATTTGCTCATTATAAACTTATTGAAAATTATTTTCTACTTTTTAGTTCGGTTATCTATAAAAGCTTGTTTTTTTTACGTTTTATTTTATTTATTATTTATTTTATTTTATGTTTTACGCAAAGTAATATTTACCAAAATTAATTTAGTTAAATAAAGATAAAATTACCTTATTGTAATCTGGCGACCCTGATCATGATACTGGGCTAAAGTTTTTAAATTATTGTATTGTCATCGGTCCCTGATACGAGTGCAAATTTTCAAATCAACTGGCCGTCTACAATGTTGAAAATTACATTAAAAGATCCCGTTACATAGATGGATAGATATAGAGGACACGCGAAGCTAATAAAAAGCGTGTTAAAAATAGAAAAAAAGTAGAGTGTAAGTAATTATAAGGAAGTGTCAAAAATGAAAAGTTTGCCAAGCTCGGTGCAAACGACGTTCGTGTTTGTCGGCTTCGTCAATAAAAAAGTTGTGATCTGAACGGAACCCAAGCTCCATAGCAGTTGCTTAAATCATGGGTAACGTTCTTAAAATTTCTTAAAGATGATAAATTAGGATAAATATCAAACGGTTTCAAGTGCGCAACTGTAACCTGTGTGGTGGCGGTGTAAGAATATCCACTACCCCATATCGTCCCGTGGGTGTCGTAAGAGGCGACAGAGGGGAAACAAATTAGGAGATGGGAAGCAGTGCTGCTAATAACGACTAAATAAAAAACTGCAGTTTCCAACCCGCTTGCCAAGCGTGGCAACTATGGGGCAATCTATGGTGGAGGCCTATGTTTAGCAGTGAACTTTAATAAGCTGCGACGGTAACGGTAACGGTTTCAAGGGCATAGTTTAAAATTGAAACTTTAAACAGTGTCGTAAAGTATATCTGGCGCTCAAATAGGATACGATGATCACAATGGATTTTAAAATTTAAGTTTTATTCATGTGCAAAATAGTCATCCATTCCATCCATCCATTACAGTCTACTGTTGAACATAGGCTTCCTCCATATTGCCTCATAGGGAGGATTTTGACATATTATGGCAAAATAGCCACAATGTAGAAAATTAGCAATTTATTTTCTAATGATGACTTAAACCAACAGATATTATCAATGTTTGTTTAAACGATCACCTGGCCTATGGCTAACATGGTCCGAGTAGCTGGCGATAACCTTTGTAACTTTTTAAGTGCTCCTTTATTTGCTTACGGGTTCATCTGAGTAGGCACCTATTTTTGACGCCAAACAGCAGCACTTGCATTGCTGTTTTTAAGGGTAAGTAAGTCAGTATGATTGATGATGTAAGACATTCCATCCGAATCCTTACGAATAAAAATGTATCTGTAGCCTTCTTTGATTGAAGTTGGTTGCAGATGTTCATCATGGGCGGCAGGAACCAATAAAAAAACTTAAAAAATATCAAAATAATTGCATCGTGAGATTGTAATCTTAGTCGGAACCAACATGGGACAACAACAACACAAATTGTTAGTTTTGAGGACTAATTGTCTTGGGAGAAATGCTTTCGACACTGCATCTGAGTCCAACTTAAATTTATCACATAAATGTAGAGTGATTGCACTAGATTTAGGACGGACGGAAAAATATTATCTGTGTTGCCGCGTACACTTGAAACGCAACATGTGCAGTATTTAGCTTCTAATATTACTTAGATGATCATTAATTTTTGATTGGATGCTTGACAGTCAGATTTACAAAATTATATTGATTCATATTAAGAAAGTAATGACATAGGTTTCTTGACTACCTTGCACACACATTCGCTTTTGAAACAAAGACAGTCTCCAACCCCCTTGGGATCTCATAATTAATAAAATTGAACCTAGCATACTACTGCAAAACTTCAAGATACTGTAAGCTCATTCTGTGTAGATCGGACCAAAAATTAATAATAAGAAGTTGAAGGTAGCCTTCGTTAAAAAAATCATGACGTCAAACACCTCAGTCGCCTGTGGTGCTGTAAAGTGCCCGAAACGAAAAGTTAAAACTAAACGTGATATAATTCGTAGAATTAATTTTATTCCATGCGTAGTATTCGCGTAAATATAAGAAATCATAACGTAGACAGTCATTAGGGAGTTATAGAGAAATAATTTCAATTTGGGGAGCGAGCGCTGGACGATGCATTATTCAGTCCACGTGCAAGGCCGGCGAGCGTGGAGTGCGCCACGCAGATAAGCGGAGCTCAATATGTGAGCAGAAATACCGAGAGTCCGAGTCGCCGGGGGCCTTATCGGAAACGGCTTACGGTGACCCCATGCAAACTCCCTAATGTGACATTCCTCACCGGCCTCCCTCGCGGTTCCCTCCGGCGATCGATCTCGATGCAAAATTGCCGCTCCCGATGGGGGTCGCTAGTTTTGTTTCTCGCTCGTAATATTTTTATTGCTGTATCTTTTCTCCAACTTATATCTGCATTGCGTTGCTGTTTCAAATTACGATGCATTTTATGAATGAAATAATATATTTTGATTTCTCATATTTACGCGAACACTACACATCGAATAAAACTAGGTATTTTCACGGATTTTATCTCGTTTAACTTTACTTATTTTAATTCCCGATGTTGCGGCTACTTTGCATTATAAAGTTTATCAAATATTTTTTCCACACCATTCGTAATTTTGCATAAGATGTTATTTAGTAACCGTATAGTGGCGGTGTAAGAATATCCACTACCCCTATATATATCATCGCGTCGTAAGAGGTGACAAAGGGAAACTGAAACAAGACACGGGCAGCAGCATGCTCCTGATAACAATTCAAAAAAATTAACAACTGCGGTTGCCAGCCCGCCCGCCAAGTGTACGCCAACTATGGCGAAATCCGCCCTATGAGGCAATCTATTAGGAAGGCCTATGTTCAGCAGTGGACTTTTATCGAATGGATTTTTTCTAATGTTAAACATTCAAATACCAATGTGCTCTTAAATGGGGAAGAGTTGAGTCTTGTGGATACCACTGTTTTTCTTGTTATTATTATTGACGCGAAACTTCAATTGGGGCCCCCATATATCTAAATACGAGGTTGACTTAATTCTGCATTATATGCTGTAAGAAAGATTAGAAGTCTCACCAATGTTGAGATAGCAAGAATATTTTATTTTAGTTACTTTCATAGATGTCTTATGGAATTTTGCTATGGGGTAATGCGACGGACATCGACTTATTTTGCAAAAGAGAGCCGTACGGGCGATTTGTAACTTAAATTGTAATAAGTCCTTTAGAGAAATATTTAAAGAAATAAACATATTAACTTTGGAATCGTAATATATTTATGAAAATGTAATGCATGTACATAAAAACATAAATAGCTTTGATAAGAATAAAGATTTTCATACTTTAAACACTAGGAACGAAGACAAGCTTGAATTCCAGTTACTACTTACTAGACTCCACAGAATTAGTAATTTATTTATGGGGCAATGTATACGCTTTTACAACAAAATCCCAGAAAATGTACAACATTTGTCAATAAACAAGTTTAAATGTTTTATCAAAGAAAAATTGTACAAAAGGGTTATTATAATATCAAAGAAAACATAAATGAAAAAAAACCCCTGGGAATGAGGTGGTCGACACCATGCTGGTTATACTAAAATTCATTTAAAATTTGTGTAAAAAGTGAAATATGTACAAGTCCCGCTGGGTTTCTTGCTGGTTCTTCCCAGGACAGAGGTATTTTCGGAACCAGTAGTAAACCAAAAAATGATCTCTAATTCAAAAAAAATTGAATTAGAAATCAGAAAATAATTATTATTAAACACATCGGATTCGGCATAGTAAAAACGAGTGTTTGTGTGTACTTGTACAATAGTTTGACGTTCAATAATGGTTGTAAGATTCGACATTAATATATATATATATATATATATATATTAAATTAAGATAATTTTAGATTTTAAATAATTATAGAAATTTTAGATAATTATAGAAAATTTTAAATTGATGAATTTCACTGTTTGTAAGTGACTACTACAGCCCATAGACACCTGCAAACAACTTCCGACAAAGAACGCTAGAGATGCGTTGTTACCTCTGTCGACTAAAGTAGTTAGAATTATTCACAGGCTGTTATTATATTAGCTGTTATCCTTCAGACTTATTAAAGATCTAGAAAAGGAGTCCCATCATCTAAAAACATACTAGGAAAATTACTTATTATTTACTTTACTGTGATGAATTCTGATGTGTTTTGCAAGGAATAACGGTCAATCCAAGAATATATTATAATAAAGCAACCCATGCACACGCGCGCGAACCAAACGTGTCGGTGTCCATCACTCACAATCGTATTTGACTTGTCCGATATCATCATATCCCGAGGTCGGAATTCATTATTTATTTATAGGTAACATGGCTGGCTCACTGAATATTCGGTGGCTGATCAAAAAGTCCAATTCGGTTTTATATGCCACTGAATATTGAGCGGCGGTCGGCCTTATAATACATATTTTGCAAAGATACTTGCGATCGTCTCGGGGTGTAGGGGGCGCGGGCGAACACCCCCCGGGGGGTTGACACGCACAACTCAGACTTGTAGTATTGTTCTCAACATAACTCAAATAAATCATCTAAACTTTATCAAAGTATCGTTAAGTATGCACATTAAACAGTTAGGTACTATTAAATAAAACTAATTTTACGGGTTTTATCGCGTTTAATTTAACTCTTTAATTTGCGACGTTTGAGGTGCTTTTCAGCATCCACATCCTTGATCACGGGGGCGACTGAGGTGTTTGATGTCCTGATGTAATTAATAGTTAGCCCGGCTACCTTCAGCTTTTGAATATTAATTTTTGGTCCGATCTACGCAGAACGAGCTTACTGGGTTTAGATTTAATTTCATTAATTATAGGATCCCAAGCAGATGGTAGCACCCGTCCATCTTCTCTGTTGAAATACGTGGAGGACATTTTTTTTCTTTCAATAGCCCCGCGAATCATTCTCGGTACTCGTTCTTTTGCGAGGATTTGTGGTCTATCGAAATTTGATCTAATTTAATGTGTAGTTTCGCGTAAATATTGTTTGCCGTTGACAAATTCTCGGTGTAGTAGGTTTTCTTATGAATCGCTTTTTGGTAACTTTTTCTAGCTACCTTATCTTTGCTCTAAGAAATTATGATATTTCGTACAATAAATTAAGTTATTTTACTTGCTCTCCTCGTACATACAAGTGCTACGGCTAGTAGTTACCTAGCCGGGACCAGAGCGCTCTGTATTTATTCATAGGCTCGCGTGTAGTTTCATTCAGTCATAAATATTAAAGGCGGCTCGTGCCACTAGGATTTTCAATTCGACAGCGCCGCCGGATCCCCTTAGATTTTAGGCTTTCTCTCTCTTCACGGATTAGAGTGGTTTGATGTATGGCCGCGGGTGGCGGTAAATCAAATTTTGATTGCTATTTTCTTTGTGGAAATTCGCAATCGTCCGCTGGGAGTGGCGCGGTAACGTGGGCTAACCGATCCCCAGGCGCGGCGGCGACTTACGAGGATTGTGCTATTTTTTATCTCTTATTCCGCGATTGAGATGTGTCTGAGGAATTTCCTGAAATCTTGTGTAGGCACACAGAAATATTGGATTGGAATGACGTCACTAAAATATTGATAAAATATACATAATACACTATTCTGGACATCTCTACGATCTTTGTATTGTATTTGTTCATTTAAGTAAAGTTCCATGAAAAATACTTGTAGATATTCAAAAAACAGCTGCTCTATATATAATAAATAGGCGTATATTCAACATCAACTCAAATCAAAATAAGACAATAAAATGTGGGCATTATAATATCTTGTTAAATATAGATCATTTCCTAATTTTCTCTTTCATTAGAATATGAAATTAATTACTTGCTAAGCATAAAATTTACTCCAACTCACATATAAAGGAACTAGCGGAGTATTCTATATTTGTCATTCGCTCTAAGCTATATATAATATTCATTGAAGTAATCGGCCGACGCAATTGATACCGATTGAAGTTTACTTAGGGCTATTGAAATTGAATTTGTTTGGATAAGTTGATTTCAGTGAAATAACTTGAGTGCAGGGAGGTCACAACCGCTCGTGTGATCCAATTGTGCACCGCTCCGGTACCTACGATCAAATGCCGCCCTTGCGATATTGAAATTAATCTTGCGGATGCAATATTAGAATTTAAATTTAAAATTGTAATCATTTCTAATGTATGTGAAAATAAGTCATTTTAAGGAAATTAGAGTATAAGGCATTTATACAACCTCAGAAAGAGAGTTATGCGAAGCGGGTGTAGATGTATGCTTTGTTATTTTTTATAGGATAAGGGTAACAAACGAGCACACAATTTACCTGATGGTAAGATGGATACTGTGGTCCATAGACACCTATAATTATCCTCAATTAAGTACCGAAATGCAGATGTGCTGTCACTCTTGAGGACTGGTTCTCTACAGTCACCATACGTAACACAGAAACATTAAGCTGCTATTTTACGCGTGTATTCTGTGAGAGCGTACATTCATAAGCAGGCCGAGCCGATCCATTTGTGCTACAACCATAATTTAGTTGCATTTGTGGCTGTACCACATAAGTTGTTTATGTTGTTATGTATGTTTATATGTCTATGTACATCTGTTAATTCCTTTGTGACGTCTCGTAGCTTGAATGACTTAGTGGATTTTGAAATGTGAGGTTTATCTCTGGAGTGACAAGGGAATCATTGTATAATAAGAATACCAATACGACTCACCCAAAACGTAATGGGCTTAGTTGATGCGCTTTTTGATGAACATGTAATATTATTAGTAATAATAGATCACTGCACTCGAATGTAAAAGACATTTAATAAAGACAATATTTGTTTTTAAGTGACCAGCTCCTGAAAATTATTTCAATTATAACAAAACTTTTATGTGGTACAGTCTGGCTGCATAGCGAATGAGTCGGTCCGACCGAGGAAGGACCACGCTCGTACAAGAATACTAGCATAAAAAATGGACAGCTGTAGGCTCTACTTTAAATTACTGCTGATTTAGGTTACTGACATAGCCTTCACTTTATATTTTTAAAAGTGCATTTTTCGTCAAACGGTAAGGTTACAGGTTTCAAAGTGTCAAGCGAGCCTGCCGATATTACGGGCTAGTTACAAAAGGAAATACGACAGTTCCTTGCAAAAACAGTATTGATGGAATGCTGGGCAGTTCCATCAATCTACTTATAATAAAATTCCTGCTGATATGCGATAACACTTTGGTGTTCAAAAAGAAATTATCTTATAGAAAAGACTTATTACATTTGAATAAAATTAGCTAAAACTATTAACTTTCCCAATAATTAATAATTCTAGGAGAGGTAGCCGTGGTTAACTATGACATTGGGATGTCCCCCCGTGGCCATAGGTGCAGTAAAGTGATTGAAACGTCGGGAATATAAAACAAGTTAATATACGCGATAAAATTCGTAAAAAACTAGTTTTATTGAAATGTGTAGTGTTCGCGTAAACATAAGAAATCATTAAGACTTATGACAAATATAGATGAGCTTTTTGACAACAACTAAGTTAGATGCAATTATTTAATTATACTTACATACCTTTGTTACATAAAAGACTTAATAAATTCAATACCTTTGGACTTTTCCAATTCTTTCCTTTCTAACTTTTTCTCTAATTATTTTAATTTATATTTTAATATTAATGTGTATGTATGTTTAAATGTTAATGTTAATGTGAAATGAATTTAATTTTTTATTTTTAATTTATATTTAATTTTATTGAGTATTTAAGAATATATGTATGCTCTAACGGGCAGATCACAAAAAACTTGCTTTTTCTGCCGACTTTCAAAAAGGCGACGGTACTCAATTCGACTGTATGTTTTTTTAATGTGTGTTACCTCATAACTTTTTACTGGTTGAACCGATTTGGATGATTCTTTCTTTTTATTTGAAAGCTGGTACTTCTCGTGTGTCCCATATGAATTTGATCAAGGTCAGACCAATAGTTTTTGAGTTATTTCTAATAACTCATAATGAAGTCGGCTGTACAAAATTTTAAATTTTAAATTATATTATCTTTTTTTATAACGACATACCTAATGCTATTGTTGTATATATAACCTTACGTTCACAATGAAATTATTTGGTTTGATTTTCATTTCATATGAAGCATTACCAATTTTCTGACGGAAATAGGTAAGAGGTTGGTTTCTAATCAGGCACACTTCTGGACAGAAAAAGTCCTACCTCAAATTCTTGTAGCCAAATTTTTTTTATAGATTAAGGGTGACAAGCGACAATACAGTCAACCTGATGATAATTGGATATTGGGACCCCTAGACGTCTACATCCATCCTCGATTAAGAGTCAAAATGCAGATGCGTTGTTATCCCTGAGCACTAAGATGGAATTCCTCGTTTCCAGTAAAAACGGTTTCCCGTTCTCTACACACATTATACAAGTATGAAACAGTAGCATTGAGCTGCTATTTTACGCTGGTATTTTGAGAGAGCGTGGTCCTAACCCGTTCAAGCCGACCCATTCATGCTGCAATCTTAATAAAGCTGCAGCGTGGCTCTTCCACGTATCTATATACGTACAATAAAAGCATAATATTATAAAACAATGTTTAGATAACAATTTAATGTAGCGGAAATAATACATTCGATTCATAAATTCATATCAGATTTTTCATTAAATTCGTATAAATTTTTACACAAGTTTACATAAGCTTCGGTACGTTTAATTAGTCATAATGATTATACTGAGCATGTCAGTTTTCACTGCTGTTTGTCGGATGAGGAATAGTATCATCAATCTATTTTCGAATAATTGTTTTAATGAAAAGTGGGCCTTCGATTATAATTGTGTATTTAAGTTAATTTTATATGATCATTGTCGGAGCAAATTTTTGAGTAGTATCTGAAAGGAAACAGGACTGTAATCTACAACAGACAGTAAAATATAAATATTATAATAGAAAAAAGTAAATAATCGTTATTGATTTTATTAACTAGTGACTCGTCCCGAATTTGCCTGGGATATATCTATTTACGTGGCGTTATTAACATTTAAGGTAATTATCAAAGACCATTTATGTTATCAACTTCTTGATTTTTAAAAAAAATCTCTAAGTTTACGGATAAAATACAGCCTAGATCACTGGCTGTGATCTGTATCTGTTCTTGGAGGTTCATTACAATCGGTTCAACCATTCCGAAAATTCGCCCGGCTAGACAGACAGAAAAAAAATTAAAAAATCATGTCGTAATGACATGAAAATAAACCCCTCAGTTTAAAATAAGGCAATTGTTTCGATATTACACACATACACTTCAATTTCACTTACATGTATAGATGATACTATTCGTAATAACAAAGTTTTTAAACTGACTAATAGTGACGACAAATATATTACGATACGAGTAGATATAGGTATAGAGGTCGTGTTTTACTTTTATCAATTTGTTTGCGGTGTGAATGAGAAATTGGGTGCCGTGGTATGTCAATAGTAAGTTTTATTAGGTACGGCATAAGACGGGTCGGTGGGGGAGGGTGCGATGTCCACCTCCGGATAAAAAAGGATCTTAAGAAATTCTCGACCCTTTTTATACTAAATAGATAGCTAACACGGCCTGAGTGGAGTTTCAATGGATGCTTTCTCGGCGGAGGAGGCGACCTGTAAGGAATCGAAGGGGCCCAGTGAAACACCAACTTTTATACGCGCATAGTTCGTATATTCGCGTGTCACAGAGTTTTTCCTTTTATTTTTTACGCATGCCCTCCTCGGAGGGATAAAAGGCGGAATTCTTTTTAAATTGGAAATGTTTTCTAAGAGGATTACGATTTGCGGAGGTGTGCGCCGATTTGGGCTCTGGAAAGGGACAGCTTTGGAGTGGGTGCTTGTTGTTTGCGTTTATCATGCCTTAATACGATCAGACGTTATTTGTTATTGCTCAATACACGAACAAAGACTTTGTTTAAAACATATGTGACAAATATCTACTTCCGCTTGGTGATACAGAGTTGTTAAGAAACTAAGTTCCTACAAATAAACTAATTACATCCATCATTGAAATAATTATATTTTCCCAATTATATTCTGAACTAGCTGTGCCCCGCTGTTCCACCCACGTCATCACGTGTCAGAGGTGCGCGACATGATCTAGTTCAAGCATTTTATTAGCGCGCCCAGCCAAGTATTGAATTATTGTAATTTTACATTATCTCTTAAACTATGCGTCCAAATAACATGGTATAAAGAACAAAGTTTGTCTTCATAAAATTATCTTGATGATGAAGTAACTTTCGTTCGTAAGGATAAATAGGATATGGCCTAGATATTGGCATGCCTAATAATAACGCTCATAAATCACTTTTAAATTTTCAATATTTTTTTGTCACAAAATACCAAATTATGGCTTATGTATAAGAAATAGACATACGGTATCGCGTACTTTTTTTAGACGCAGTAAAGGTCTATATTTTTCTAGAACATTGTATTTACGTATCCCTAACGATAACACCAGCGTACGCGGATAAATCATTTCGGGAGTGCTTTTTCTTCTGACTTGCTTAACAAATATCCATATTTAAGGCTAGCTAAATAATATAGCTTAATGCTAGATAGCCTATACTTTTGAATGAATTTGGCTATAATATACAAAAAGAATTTTTCAAATCGGACTGATAGTTCCAGAGATTAGCGCGTTTAAATAAACAAAAAAACAAAAATACTATTCCGCTTTATTATATTAGTATAGATATAAATCCTTTTAAGAATTGAATTACTTAGACGAAATAATATTAGTTCGACACCACAAACAATATTGAGGCCCATAGACATCTACATGTTATCCTCGATTAATAATCGTTGTCACTCCTAAGTACTAAGCCTAAGATGGAATGCCTCATTTCCAGTAAAAAGGGTCTCTGGTTCCCTACACTCACCATAAGAAACACAGCGAATTAAGCTGCCATTTTATGTTGGTATTCAGTGAGAGCGTGGTCCTTTTCCGGTCGAGCCGACCCATTCGTGCTATAACCATAATAGAGCTGCAGCGTGGCGGCGTTAGTATCTCCAAAATGAATATATAAATTATGTAATACTTATTTGTTTCTGTTTTCAACTGTAACTATGTTTTTTTTAAATATTTTAGACATGCAGGTTCCCTCACGATGTTTTCCTTCATCGCCGATTATTCAGGGCTGACAACGCATTTGCATTTTGACTCTTAATCGAGGATAAATGCAGATCTATGGGCCACAGCATCCACTTACTATCAGGTGGACTGTGTGCTCATTTGTCACTCTTATTCTATAAAAAATTGCTAAAATTCCCCAAACAAGAACAATAACAGTTATTGCTTTTCAATAACACTTCATAAAACGATTACTAAGTACCCTACAATTTTGCTCCCACGGCACTAAAATGCGTTCGCGGCAAAAACACGAAAATTCTTTATTGAGAGCTAACAATCACTAATACTGTGACCATTACGCGCGAACGTCAGCCGACGTAGGCATAATGCTGTAGAGCCCAAAAAATATAATTGTCAACTACCTTCGCAAACTTACTTCTGCTGTTGACGACGCGTTTATTTCGACAGCGTACAGACTATATTTCTGTAGTGAAATGTTTGCAATAAAATAAAGTGCATACACGCGGTAATCCAGAGGCAGTGGCCGGTCGCAGGGGATTTAGTTTAAATTTTCGCATCGCCCCCGCCCCTTGGCCTTGTAGATGTAGTCGCAATTTGACCGGCTTTGTTCGTTTAGGCTAGCAGCCAGTAAATTAAACGAGAGACGTTCGACCCGATTTCTGTATTTATTATTTTCAATATTTTATTATAAACAATGAAGAGATAGAACTGTGAGCAAATATAATACGTAGAAATGCCACAAAAATAGATGACATTATAACCACCCCGTATTACATTCATAATTTATCCATATAATATGTACAGGTTTATTTTGCGATAACCGGTCAAATTGGCAGAGAAGGTTCAAAATAAGTAATATAGGCCTTTTTATCTTTAAATTCTAAATGCGTGGTAATGCATTATTTCAACTGATTATACTGCGCACGCACACATTCGTAAGGTTTCATCGGTAGGCAAAAACGAAATAACTCTAAATCACTCATAAATCACATTGAATTTGGAATAATTTCAAATAAAAGTGGAAACCTTATTTACTCGTATTTTTAAAAATTGCAGTAACTGTATAACATAATTTATATATTTAAACTCAAGTTTAAAATTTGGCTACTCTTTGAAAAATTATCCTGTATATCCATAAAATTCCGCTGCTGAACAAAAAATTCCCCCTTAGGCCTGCCGCCTAGTGTCTACTCGGATTTGCCACAGCTGCCATACTTGGAAAGCGGATTGGTAATCTTAGTTTGTTATTATTTGGAGTTGTTATCGGGAAGATGCTGTTGCTACTGTTTGAACGTAAAATAGCTGTATAATGCTAATGCTTTGAATGGGTAGTCACAATAACGGAAAGGTATTTTAATAGTATTTGTTCTTTTCATCTTAGATCTCGAGTCGACGCATCTGCAGTTTGTATTTTAATCGAGAGAGATGAAGGTTTCTATGAGCTATGCAACGTCGTCATGCACTCGAAACTATTTAAAGATTTTTTTTACTTATAAAAGCTTTTAGAAAAATTTACTTCGCAAATATCCGCGTTATAAAATAAAATGATGTGTCTTATCTAGTATGAAGAGCACCTCCCGCCCTCCCTCAATTGCGTGCACTATCCGCGTCACCACTAATCCCAGCACCACTACTCCAACTGATTCTATTAATTATATTTTTTTCACTTTACAACAAAAAGGTGAAAAAAAGTCTTTAAAATTTTAAATAAATTATACTCGTAGCATCCGTCCTGGTATTACTCCCTATCTGTTCGTAAAGTTTCATTACCAATTGTAATGAAACTTCGGAATGGCTGAACCATTCCGGAGATTAGTCCGGACAGACAGACAAACAAAAATTTCCAAAATGGTTTTTTATGTCTTAATATCATGAAAATAATCTTAAAAGCTTAATCGAAGCTATATATTTCAATATTACAGACAGACACTTTAATTTTATTTATAGGTATAGATTATTACAAATTAAATTGCCTTGAAAAATCTTTAAAAATTACAAAGAAAAAATTACTAGCTCCTACTCTAAAATTAAACCAGTGTAAACGCAGACAAGGGTGCTAGGGAGAAAAAAATATTTTTATTGTAACAACAGGGGTTCGGACGGCGATTTAAACTGAAACCACCCACAATAATTGAGTTTTACACTCGTGCATGTGTCGCGTACGAACAAGACGACTGGAAGTGTAAGTATACAATATCAGACAGGCGGTCACTTTATATTCAATTGGCCAATATATTATTGTATTTAAAATGCGAATATGAGCTTTTTATTTCAAGGATCAGTAGCACCATTGTCGAATTAACGGCTATCGACACGTGAGAGAGCTCCACGTCTATTCCAACTTGTAAAGGTATTAAAGCAATAATGTCGCACTGTGGCTTATTGTCACATATTGTGTTACCTGTAAGTAAAAGTTTTATGCGATATTAAGATCATTTTACTATTACTGCTACATCCGGAGGCTTTAAGTGACCGTAACAGGATCCCGGTCATTCCACCGAATGTTGAGTAAATGCGTCGCAAAAACACGTCAAATTTTTTATTGGCCGTTTTGGAACTATATGCTCACTAACAAGCGAGTAATGATGAAATGACTTACGACTTATTACCAAAATATAATCACAGCATGTTGGAGTGTCAGCGCAATTTCGTTCTGTTTACTTTTGAGTAAATATACTACATTATATTCATAAATTTTTCTTTAGTAAATGTTCTATACAATTATATTTGTGGTGATTTTGGATATTCGTAGTTAAATGCAATTATCTTTACGTGAGGTTTGAGAATGTCTTCAATAAAGTATTTTTTAATAAATTAATATTGTTGAAAATGGGACAGCGCAAACTGTATATGGCCTATAAAACATTTATTATATTTTCTGCCCAGGAGTCCGTTTGGGTAGGAACCACCTTTTTACCTATTTATGCCACCAAATATCATGCGTGCACTGTTGTGTACTGCTCTGAAGGGTATAGATCATCAACAAGCCTATGAGGCATTCCAATTTAGTCCACAGAAGTGACAACGTACATATCTGTAGCTTTCTTTATTTGTAAATTGGTTACAGATGTCCTTGCAGCAGCCACTGACCATCAGTTGGACTGTGAGTTCGTTCGTTACTTAGATTTTATAATCCAATATATAAAAATAAATGTTTGTTTGTTCGTATTTTATGCGCTGCCATACCGTTCACCAGATTACGGTAAAACTTTATCAATATTGCTTGCGCTTGTGCAAAGGCTATAAGCATAGTGCAGTTAACTTACAGTAGATGGCACGCGTATCGTACCGACTCATCTCTCGAATTCATCTGGAAGTAATATCTCAATTAATCTATTATCATTTCTAACTAAACAATACAACTTTTCCAAAATTAAACGATATTTTAACAATGATTTCTTTTGCGGCAGCAATGCGCCGGGTATCAGCTAGATAATATAAAACAGTTACTGCTACTACTGCTGCTTAAAACTCCTTGCTGCTACAAAACTGCTTTAAAGGTTCCGCTTGGTTTCTTGCTGGTTCATCCCACGACAGAGGTGTTTTCCGACCCAGTGGTACATTGAACATACGAGAAATTTTCAATAAGTATTACTTATAATCTGTATAGAATAAAAAAAGTTCTGCTTGCGTCTGTTTATGTTCCTGCTAGACTTAGATTTTTGATATCGTCACGGCTTTCTGGTAGATTAACAATCACACTGACAGAGGTATTGCACTTTTGACATTGCTTGCCGGTGCTTGTTTGAGTATTATACAAATACGTGGTAGAGACACGCTGCAGCTGCATTCTAGCTGCAGCACAAACGGAGCAGGTCCTCCGGGTAAAGTCTTGTTCGTACGGAATACCATTAGGAATATAGCAAAAGTTGAAATAGCAGCATCAGCTGTTTCGTATTGTGAGCGCCGAAAATAGGAAACCGGTTTAACTGGTGACGAATGATTCCCATTTAGTCCTTAGGGGCGACAATGCATCTGAATGTTGCCTTTAATTGAGAATAAATGCAGGTGTCTATAGACCACAGCACCCATCAATCAAGTGAACTGTGTACTCGTTTGTCATACTTACCTAATTCTATAAATAAATAAATATATATATATATATATATATATGGTATTAATACGAGATGGTTATATTATTGCCATCTCAACGAGGCAGTCAACTGTAGACAGCCTTGTTGGTTTAGTGGTTATAAACGCGATTGACGACCATGTGGTCCCGGGTTCGAATCCCATATTGGGCCAATATCAGTTATTGGGTTTCTAGTTGTCGAGAAATTGTCGGGTGTTTCACCCCCGTGCCTCGGAAAGCACGTAAAGCCGTTGCGTTGGTACTGCGCTTGATCTCTCTCCGTTCGTGTCGGATTACAGAACCATTGGTCTATTATAGTGAGGGAATAGAGAGTGCACCTGTGCTTGCGCATGCACCCGGACACTATGACCTTGTCCAGGGCCGATGACTTGTCACCGTTGAGACTGGCCGCCGTGACCGGAATTCGGTCTGGAGGACGTTATCAGAAGCCATAAGATCTTCCAGGTATTTCTCTACCTGGCGTGTATCACACGTGGGACGGGATGGTGCAGTGGGTTCTCGTACGGCGTCACTACACGACATTTAGTGTTGTTTTATCACTTATGATTTGTATGATTGTACTATTGCATTGGCAATAAACTGATAAGCATTTCTTTTTATATTTTGCTTTTATTTCCAATAAAAAGCATGCTAATAACGATTGGATGTTGGCGTAAAATTATAAAAAATGAAATGGCAGTAATAAAGATCCTGCATGCTTTCTTCCACGGACTGTAAAGAGCACGTCGCCCGCCGCCCTATCGTAATAAAACAGATACATTATAAATCGTAAGGGAGATATTGTCCACGGTTATTATTGCCGGAATGTTCGCGAGGCGTGACGTACTCAAATGTTTTATTGTCTTTTCACGGCGGCATCTACATCGTCATGTAATAATTCTGCCCGGTACGTACTAAGGAGGGAGATCGTAATGTAGCGCACGACTTGAAGTTCGGAGGTGGGTATCGGGAATACAATTGCCGTCATTTTGTTACTGGGTGATACGTTTACATTACTAAATGCTCTAACTTTCTACGTTATGCTTTAATCTGAGTTATTATTGTATTTTTACGTGGTAGAGCCATGCTGCAGCTATATTATGATTGTTTCACTAATTCGTCGGCTCGACTAGCGAAGGTACACGACCTTACAGAATATCAACGTGAAATAGCAGCCTAATGCTGCTGTATTTTGTATGGTGATTGTCGATAACCGATCTCAATTTTTTATCGGACACGAGGTAAGCCATCCAAATAATCAGGGGTGACAAAGCAACTGTATTTTGATTCTTAATTGAGGATAGATGTAGATGTCTACTAGTCACAGCAACCACTTACCATCAGATGGACTGTGTGCTCGTTTGTAAACCATATTCTATAAAAAAATCAAAGCAATAGCCGTGTTAACGTGTGGTGGTGCCGTAAGAACAATATCTCCATATCGTTCCGTAGATGTCGCACAAGGAGATTAGAAGAAATGGCAGAAAGATTTCATAGTTTCTTATAGATAGCGAAACCAGTAACAGGGCATTCCATCTTAGTCCTCAAGGGTGACATCGTATCACGGTGGAATGTCGTTTTAAGAGGTTTTTTGTGACCTCACGCTGGTCAAAGCCAATCAAGCAAGTCTCGAGCACAGGCACATGATAGCCAGCCTCTGTCTCCTTTAGGATACATTTCGAAAAGTAATAAATTTGAAATAAATAGAAATTGTATGACTTGATTCCTTCCTATCCCTTCTACCATCGGACCAAACACTCGGCAAGTCTCCACCCTTTTGGTCGACAAACCACGCATTTGAACCAAACGGTTGGTATGTAACGCATAGAACAATGAATTGAATTAATTTGCCAATATTTGTTTTGTCATCTGATTATAATGTAAGTTTTTTCAAGGCAAGAGTGAATAGGATTTTACTCGGCTAAGTCAGTTTGCTTTACCATCTTTGACTACTTGAGCACATATCATTAGGTTAGGACAGTAGTCAAGCACTGGCTTATAATAGTTGAAAAAATCAGACCGGTGACGGGAGTCCAAGACTCAAGACATTTGGTTCGGTAGTTGTCGATCGGCCTGATAAGTGACATAATTATTTTAACTCCTTGATTTGGTTGAAACCAATTTTGTCGGCCTCTAGCACAGGCGCAGAATAACCAGCGTCTCGGTACTTTAGGGGATGCATTCCGGTGAGTGTGCACAGGAATTACATGCTTTAATTCCTCCCTCTCCTTTCCATCATCAGACAACCAGGCTGTAGGCGAGTCTTAACCCCTTTGTTCTCGATATTCAACGCATTAGAATCGAACGGTTTGCTTCGTCTTTTGTAATGCGTGCAGTAAAGGAGTGGAATTATATACCGTCGTCCGTCTTTCCGTCCGTATACAATACGGGTGCCTTCAAGACCAGAGTGAATTGGCGTTTGTTACGCTATGACAGTGTGATAATAATAATATGTGAGTGTTATTTACCATCTAGTGCTTCATCACCATTTACCACCAGGTGGGATTGCAGTCAAGCACTGGCTTATAGTGCTACTATAAGCCAGTGCTTGACCGCAATTTTCTTTCTGATAACTTATTGCCAACTCACCAAATATGGGGGAAATTACATTACACAGAACATATTACGAATTACTATTTACTACAGTTCAATAACTTAAGACCGTTCTATATAGTTTCATTTTAAGTCGATGTTTGTCATAAAAACTCCATCGAGAACAAAATGTTTCCTGAATATAAAAGAATCGGGCGTAAATCTGCTCTATACTAAATATAACCTAAAAATTGTTTCTATTTTCATTTTATTATAACGATTATATTTTTAAAGTTATTTTATTTTATATATTTGCTTATTCTTTATTGCATTCCCTATTTCGAAAGAATGCAATGGGCGGACATAATGCCTCAAGGCATTCTCAACCAGTCAACCTCTCGTATCTCGGTTTGACAAAGCTAAGTAAATATATGAAATATATGTTAAAATAGAAATATATAAAAAGCAAAATAAGTCTCCTCTTATATCGGAGAGGGTTTTTGGAGCATGGTAGAGTACATCGCTCTACCCCAATGTGTGCTACTTAACATTACTTTCCTTATGAATATTATCTTCCTTTACCACTAACTACTTATTGAGTCGGTTTTTAAACTTACCTTGGTGCCGGTGGGGATCGAACCTGTGTTATTCGCGTTATCTGCCATGCATGTAAAGATAATCTACTGTTAAAGATTAGTAAGTGTAAAATTATTAAGCTAAGATCAAATAAAAAGTAAAATTATACTTATACGTGGTAGAGCCATGCCGCAGCTATATTAGTAGTATAGTTGTAGCACTAATGGGTCGGCTCGACCGGGGAAGGACCACGCTCTCACAGAATACCAGCGTAAAGTAGCAGCCTAACACTGCTGTGTTTCGTATGGTGAGTGAAGGGAACCGGAGACCCTTTTTACTGGAAACGCGGCATTCTATCTTAGTCCTCACGGGTGACAACGCATCTGCATTTTGTTTCTTTCTTGAGGATAGATGTAGATCTATCTAGATGTAGGTCTATGGGTCACAGCAACCACTTACCATCAGGTGGACTGTGCGCTCGTTGGTCACCCTATCCTATAAAAAAAAAATTAAAAATGTACAACCGACTTTAATATAAATTATTAAAGATAACTTAAAAAACTACTGGTCAGACCTTAATTAAATTTATATGTGACCACATGAGAAGCAACACTTTTCAAAAATCAAAAAGAATCATCGAAATCGGTTCACCGAGAAAAAAGTTATGAGGTAACACACATAAAAAACATACATTTGAATTGAGTACCTCCTCCTTTTTGAAGTCGGTTGGTAATGAAGTGAGTCACGTGTCGTATCGTCGATGGTGGTGTGTCTTTCCAAGTATAGTGGTGTTGGGAGTAAAGATAGCGAGGAATTAAGGGAGGGTGGGAGGTGCTCCTCAAAGTAGGTAAGACATATATAATAATTTTATTTTTTTGTAAATGTTTTACGCATTTTTTTTATATAAAAAGGCTGGGAAACGAGCCCAGAGTTCACCTGATGGTAAGTGGATGCTGTGGCCCATACACATGTATATCTTTTCTCCACTAAAAATCAACATGCAGATGCGTTGTCACCCGTGAGGACTAAAATGGAATGCCTCTTTTCCAGTAAAAAGGCTATTTTACGCTGGTATTCTGTGAGAGCGTGGCCCTATCCCGGTCGAGTCGATCCATTCGTGCTACAACTATAATATAGCTTCAGCATGGCTCTACCACGTGTACCAAACACATATTTTACGCATTTTTATGCCAAATGTTATCGACACAAATAAATGCATTTACTATGGCCTAATTTCTAATTAACTTAAGTTAGAGTAACGTATCACTCTGTCTAATGGCAGTAGCGATATGTGATATAATGGCAAGTAGTTTGTTTGCGATGAAGTTGCGGTGTTAATATAACAATGGATGAGAGGGGTGTGGCGGGGGGTGGCGCGGGTAAACGAAAGGGTTGTCGCGTGTCGCGAACGCATTATCAGTAAGTGATGGATGAAGACATTGTCGACGAAAGCTTTATATTGCTATTGATGAATTACGCTAACATTACTCAAAGTCTATTATCTCTATATTATGAAGGATATTTTTCTTTTTTGCTTGTAAGTTTTTTTTTTTCAGAAATATAAATTATAGAAACAAACAAAAATTACATGTATAAAATACATAAGGATTATAGAAAAAGCTACCATTTATTGTAATATATTTTATTTTTAAAATGCAATTCCAATAAATTAATAAATATCAACGCTAAAACCAATGGTTTGCATATTTATTTGTGTTTGTATAATACTTGCTTGACTTTGTGCGACACTTTACGCACTGGCTATGATGTAGGTATAATGTTTTTATCCTAAACATATTATCTCTATGTAAAAAAATCAAATGCTAGTCTGGCTATAACTCGAAAATGCAGCGACTGATTTCGATAAAAAAAATTTAAGTGTGTTTTGAGTGGGTCCCTAGATGGTTTATATGCGCAATTGGACCCGGTAGGTAGCGCTGTTGTTGACATCCAGAAATCACCCGTGCGAAGCCAGGGCGGATAGCTAGTGTCAAATAAATTAAAGTGACAACCGAATTAACGGTCTCACTTCAAGATGGCTACAGATGCGTTGTCACTTCAGATGATTAAGAAGGCAGCCCTCACAAACTGCAATTATACCGGATCTATACCCTTAAGGCTAGGAAATAGTAGTGCACTGGTGCTTTGCGGCAGATATAGGTTAATTCTGCTGTGTTTCGTATGGTGAGTGTAGAGAAACAGAAACCCTTTTTACTGAAAATGAGACATTTCATCTTAGTGCTCAGATGTGACAACACATCTGCATTTTGATTCTTAATCGAATAGACGTAGATGTCTATGAGCCACAGCATTTACTTAGCAAGTGTGTGCTCGTTTCTATTAATTTTTTATTTTATATTCTATAAAAAAAAAGCGGCGACCACAAGTAAGAAGTCAATTCACATTTTGGCAACTACAATGGGCGTGAATTATCTATTCAAAATCAATAAACAACCCTTATTTCATGTATTTGTTAGAAAAGCGGCGGCTGTTTGGTCAATTGCGCGGCGAGTCATTGCTGAAATATTAATCATGGCGGCGCTCGGAAGCGGGAAATTTCATAAAGCAACTTTAGGTTAATGGAACTGATTGATTGTGCGCCTGTCGACTCATCTCTTGCCAGTCGCTGACTTGTTGACATCTACTCTTTTCCGTTTTATATTTAAAAACATTTATAGTTTAAAAACATCAATTGAACAAGGGCAAATATCCAGACCCAGAACAACTATTTGTAGACCATACAAATACTTGTTTCGTGTAGGATTCGAACCCGCGGCCCTAAGCGCCGCAACTCAATGCTAAGCCACTGCGCCATGGAGCCGGCATGACTATATTATTTACGCCAGACATGAAATATCCAAACCGGTGACGGGGAGCAGCATCAAAGGCTCAATGGTGCAAGACGATCTGGTTCGAAGATCGCTTCTCTGAATGACGTTCAAAGAAAATCTTCCCTACTATGGAACACACACAACAAACACAACACCATCTACTGATGAACTGGTGTGCTCTTTTAACTGAGATTGTATTATTAATTTTATTAAGATATTACTCTTTGTGACGAAACACATTTATTTATTACTGTGTTTGTGGTATAAGAATACGATTATAGAATGTTATTATTGGACATCATTTATTTACGATTTTTGACTTTCATTTTTCATTGCATAAAATACATTAATGAAAACGTCATAACATTTGATAGAATGAACCGAATTTAATAAAACAAAGACTAAATGCTACACGGAAATACGCTTTATGATTTTCTTAGCGAATCTTTTCAATAAAAAAGTACTTTAGACGTATTATGCTCATAAACAAACACACATAGACAATTCTAAAAATGTTAGTAACGTATTAGTTAGCGTAAGACTGGTGAATAGAAATCGCGGGGTGAATAGAAACAAGTCTGGTTATTTGATAAAGTTGTCTCTAGGTTTGTCTACAGCTCGGAACGTCTGTTTATTACTACTATTTATTATTTGCCAATAGTTTTCCTTTATTTCATTAAACTTCAAATTAATGTCAATTTTGATGACAGTAAAGAAAAAGGCGGTTATTGTAAACGTGTGAGTACAATTCGTTTTATGCTGTGTAAAACTTTTAGTTTACATCAAGTTCTTTAGTGTTTCCTTGTTGAAAATTTTTTTTTAGAGAGTTGTGTTTCTCATCTATTATTAATACAAAGATGAATATCGATATTCAACGATTTTATTCTTTTAAAAAGTAAAATCATTATACTGGTATTTTTTCTCGAATTCGAGGTGAATAGATACGACTGAGGCGTGACTAAAAACGCCGAATACATACGAATGAGAGGTTAATAGAAATGAAGAAGATTTTTAGGGTTGTCAAAAACTATTTGCCATTTACTTAAAAAAAAGTTAAAGTTACAGTCTATATATGTCTCACTGTTGGACACAGGCCTCATCTCATTTCTGAGAGGTTTTTAGGGCAAGGAAGTGACCGGCGCGCTGCTCCAATGCGTGTTGGCGAACTTCGCATGTCTTCGAAATACTTTTTTTCTTATTTCTCAGACATACAGGTTTTCTCACGACGATTTCCTTCACCGCCGAGCACGTGGTAAATCAGCACTTAAAATTGCAATTAACAATTTCATTGGTGTCGGTGGGGATCGAACCCGGGTTGCTCGCGTACTGTGAAACTTACCGCGAGCGCCAACCATCTGAGCTACCATTTACTTACTAGTAGCTAATTGAAACTAAAATAAAATAATTTAAAATTAAAAATTTTGTACAACCGACTTCAATATAAATTATTAAGAATAACTCAAAAACTACTGGTCAGACCTTGATCAAATTTTTATGAGAATATTTATGAGGTAACACTCATAAAAAAAACATACATTCGAATTGAGTACCGGCTCCTTTTTGAAGTCGGTAGAAAAAAAAACCGTATTAAGGATATTTAAAAGTCCATTTCTATTATATAAATGTTAAATTTTGATATTTGTTATACATTAAAACTACAAATACTTGAGGTTTTACCATTACACCAGAAAGAAGTTCCTGCAGTAAATATACTTAGTGTGCTCATACTCATTACATTAGTTCTATCTAGTAGGTAAATATATCATTCATTATATTTGTATTTTATTGTTTACCAGAGTCGCTCGGTATACGAGTTAAAAAGTATCTAAGCGGTGCGGAATAGGTGTGACGCGAGTCACCAGCCTCAAGTCCTGCAGTTGTGTCAATTGACTTTTATGTTGTGCTTATATAATTTTATAAATAAGTCATAGTCGCCTTGTTACCTACTACTTAAAATAACCAAAAATCAAAACACGTAGTATTATTGTAGTGTTATATAGTTTAACAAACCTTCAAACATGTTTTCATTTTTTTTGTAAGCAGTGGTTTATATATTTAATGGCTGTATGTCCGAAATGATTTCGCTGCAAAGCAGTTAAATTACATTACTCTGACATTTCTAAGTTATATAATATGTAATTGTATAAATATCAGATTTATTAACTAACTATTTTTATAATGACAATTTTGATGTAGTTATGTTTTCTTTTTTTTGACTCACAACCTACATACTACAACAAAAGCCGAGCATTTTGCCTCTATTCACCCCTACAATGTATCTATTAACCCCGGATTCCTGGTATATAGAACCAGACTACTTTATAAAACACTATGAATTTGCATGTTTTTACTTGTTTGAAGCAGTAGTATTCGATAAACTACAACAAGGCTCACAACATTAAAGTGTTTTATTGTCAGCTTCTATACAATATATGTAAGAGAAACAGTGTAGAAGTTGAAAGTTGTGTCTATTCACCCCATTTTACGATACTTATTTTTAGCTACAAAAATATACAATGTACAGACACATGATATAAAATAAGCGCATTGGTAAAAGAAATGTCGACAACAGTTTTTCCTTTTTTCAAATCATGTAAACCGAAGAACCTCAATAAAGTACATTTGATATTTTTATTTTAACAGGCCCGTATCCCACAGTGAACGAATTTCTTCAACCCACTGTTGGACACAGAGTAGAAGATGTTTATTCCTACTGTGTGAAAATATTAGGAAACCGCATAAAAGCTGACTATTTTTCGTGTATTCAACACTAACAAAAAGGTATTTAGGTATATAGAGATAATCTTGTTTTGTGATAATATTTTATCTCGCCCAGGGTCGTGGGAGGACGGCGGATGTGGCACAATCCATTAAAGCTGAAAAAAAAACACTTGAAATTCAGCGACTCATACAATATACATTTTGTTTGTTTGGTCCGCCATAGTAAGGAACAACTTGAGTACGGTTTTTGCTCTAAATTTATGTTTTTTCTGCGAAAAATGGTCACAAAACATATTTTAATCTTGATGATCTCGGTTCTTTGGTTTATTATCCATTGCTTAAAGTATTATCATAATTATTTGTAAAAATGAAAGTGTGGTCACTTGAAAATTGTCGCTTCGGTAGCATTTGTGTGATTAAGGTTGGACTGCGGGTTCGAGTTCCGTGCGGAAAAAGTGTTTCTATATGTTTCTATGGCCTATTACAAATACTTGTTCCAGATCTGGATGTTTGTCTATGTGCAATTTATCTACATATGTAACGTCTTCAAGACGTAGAAGAAAATCCTACTGTTGTCAGTACTATTATTTATTCTGTGCTGTTGTCGCTCACGGAAAAAGATGGAAAGAATATCCTTTTACACGTAAATAACTTAAATAATAATCTTGTTTTTAGTAGTTCATTATAATCACCATCATCATTACAGTCCATCAAAACTCCACTGCTGTACATAGGCTTCTCCTATAGGTTGCCTCATACAGGGGATATTTACCATAGTTGCTACGTCTGGCACGTGCGTTGGCAACCGCAGTTTTTTATTTTCTAGGTGTTATCAGGAAGAGGCTGCTGCCCATCTCCTAGTTTATTTCTTCTCTTTGTACGACAAACGCAACGATGTGGGGTAGAGGATATCCTTACAATTACACGTTTAGTTCCTGAAAGCAAAGTATATTAATGACTTACCTTACCTTATAGGGGATAGTCATGATATAGTATTATTTGTTAATGATACTTCCATGATTTTTAAACTTAAACGTCAATCATTTAAATGTGACGAAGGGAATAATGCTATATCAAAATTAGTGCATGGGTTTAACGTTAATAATCTGCATTTGAATGGAAATAATTGTGTTAAATTTACAACAACGAATGTGAAAAATCTGAATACCAATGTGTTTTTAAATGGGGAGGAATTGAGCCCTGTTGTATCCACTGTTTTTCTTGGCATCACTCTCGACGCAAAGCTTCAGTGGGGCCCCTATATATCCAAATTAGCAAGCAGACTAAGTTCTGCAGCCTATGCTGTAAAAAAGATTAGAGGTCTCTCCAGTGTCGAGACAGCTAGATTAGTTTATTTCAGTTATTTCCATAGCATAATGTCTTGTGGGATTTTGCTATGGGGAAATGCGGCTGATTCAGAAACTATTTTTGTTTTACAGAAGAGGGCCATTATAGCTATTTACAATCTAAAACCAAAAGAGTCTCTTAGAGATAAATTTAAAGAAATAAATATATTAACTTTGGCCTTTCAGTATATTTACGAAAATTTAATGTATGTTCACAAAAACAAAGATAATTTTAGTAAAAAAAGTGATATAAATTCTGTAAACACTAGGAACAAACACAAGCTAGTGATGCCAGTTTCTCGACTCCACAGAGTCAGTAATTCATTCTTGGGGCAATGTATACGCTATTACAACAAGGTCCCGGAAAGTGTACAGGTTCTCTCTATTACCAAGTTTAAATGTTTTATTAAGCTGAAACTGTATAAAAAGGGTTATTATAGTATAAATGAATACATGGTTGATAATAACCCCTGGGAATGAGGTGGTCGCTTCCAAGCAGTTTCTAAAATAAATTTTGTAAATAGTTCGTAATCATTTCATCATCATTACAGCCCTTAACAAGTCCACTGCTGAACATAGGCCTCCCCCAAAGAATGCCACAAAGCACGGTCCTGAGCCACCTGCATCCATCGACTTCCTGCATGTCTTACCAGGTCGTCACTCCATCTCGTGGGGGGACGCCCTACACTTCGCCTACCGGTACGAGGCTGCCACTCGAGAACCTTTCTTCCCCATCGGTTGTCGGTTCTTCGAGCTATATGGCCGGCCCACTGCCACTTCAGCTTACTAATTCGTTGGGCTATGTCGGTTATTCTGGTTCTACTGCGGATATCCTCATTCCTAAGTTTATCACGCAGAGAAACTCCGAGCATAGCCCTCTCCATAGCTCGCTGAGCGACCTTGAGCTTCCTCATACGGCCAGCAGTGAAGGACCACGTCTCAGTTCCGTAAGTCATCACTGGCAACACGCACTGGTTGTACAATTTCGTTTTAAGGTTTTGAGGTATGTCTGACGAGAAGATGTGTCGTAACTTCCCGAACGCTGCCCAGCCGAGTTGAATCCGTCGATTGACCTCTCGGTCGAAGTTGGACTTACCTAGTCGGACTATTTGTCCCAGGTAAACATACTCGTCAACAACTTCGAGCTTAGTGCTCCCAACAACTACCGGCATAGGTGTGACATGGACATTAAACATAATCTTTGTTTTGTCCATGTTCATCTTAAGACCTATCCGTTGGGAAACACTATTGAGGTCATTGAGCATAGTACTTAGGCCCTCCAGCGATTCTGCCATAAAGACTATATCGTCGGCAAATCGAAGGTGAGTGATGTACTCGCCATTGATGTTTATACCGTACCCTTTCCAGTCCAGAAGCTTGAAAACGTCTTCCAATGCAGCGGTGAAGAGTTTCGGGGATATGACGTCACCCTGTCTTACACCTCTCTGCAATTGGATAGGTTTCGTACTCTGGTTCTGTACTCGGATAGCCATCGTAGCCCTACTGTACAAGCACTTCAACACTTCGATATACCGACAGTCAACTTGGCACCGCTGAAGGGACTGCAGCACCGCCCAAATTTCGACGGAATCAAAGGCTTTCTCATAGTCCACATACGCCAGACATAGTGGCAAATTGTACTCTTCGGACTTCTGTACAACTTGCCGAAGGGTATGTATGTGGTCTATGGTGCTAAAGCCCTTTCGGAAACCGGCTTGTTCGGGAGGCTGGAAGTCGTCAAGTCTGCGCGCGAGACGATTCGTAATGACTCTCGAAAACAGCACGTAGACGCGGCTCAGAAGGGAAATCGGTCTGTAGTTCTTCAAGAGAGCGTTGTCACCTTTCTTGAAGAACAAGACCACCGCACTTCTGCTCCACGCCTCCGGTGTAATGCCACCATGGAGGACGGAATTAAAGAGCTTCTGAAGGACTTCAAGTATCGGTCTTCCACCCGCTTTCAGAAGCTCCGCTGTAATTCCATCCTCGCCTGGGGCCTTACCATTTTTAAGGTGCTGGAGAGCCATTCTAATCTCGCTCAGACTGACGTCCGGGATATCTTCGGAATAGTGTCGGATGAGACTCGCTCTTGGATCGTTACTCACACTTGCGTGTGGCTCCAACGATGACGTGTACAGCTGCCCATAGAACCTCTCAATCTCACTCAAAATCTCAGGTGTCCCGGAAACGATGCTGCCACATTCTGTCTTCAGCTTTGACAGTTGGCTCTTTCTGGCAGACAGATCTCTGGCAAGGACTTTGGAGCCTTGGTTCCGCTCGATCGCTTCTTCAATACGAGCTGTATTGAAGTTGCGTAAGTCCCGCCGCATGCATTTGGAGATCTGTCTGTTCAGATGCCTGTATGCTGTCAAGTCTGTTGAAGAATGTAGCTTCATCTCCCGTCTAACAGCCATGAGATTAAGAGTGTGATCGGAGAGTTTTTGTGTTCTTCTGCGGCGGGTCTTGCAGAACTTAGCTCCGACCGCATGGACAGTTTCCACGAGCTTGTCATTCATATCGTCCACTTCTTTGCAGTCTTCTAGGCACTGAAAACGGTTTTGTAACTCGAGCTGAAAGGTTTCGGGACTTTGGATTAGAGCACGAGGGGGACGGAGCGTTGACTTCATTAGACGAGACCTCTCCAACTTAACGTTTAGGTTCAGTGTGCCTCTAACCATTCGGTGATCGCTACCAGTTTTCACCCTTGCGATCACGGAGACATCACTGAACAGTTGTCGTCTGGTCGTCATAATGAAGTCAATCTCATTTTTTGTCGAACCGTCGGGGCTCGACCAGGTCCACTTCCTGTGGGGCCGCTTCTGGAAGAAAGAGTTCATCATAAAGAGTCCCTCTTTCTCCATGAAGTCGGCCAGCTGCTGGCCCCTTGGGTTCCGTTGCCCTATTCCAAATTTCCCTACTTTCAGCTCACCGTTCTCTCTTGTGCCTAGTTTTGCATTGAAGTCTCCCATTAACAACGTATATTGGGTTTTGGAGGAATGCATGGCTCTAGAGATATCCTCATACATTTCCTCCACCTCCTGATCGGGGTGTGCCGAGGTTGGTGCGTAAACCTGTATGACCTTCAGCGAATACCGTTTGGTGATTCTGAGTATAAGGTACGCAACCCTCGTCGACACACTCCCGATCTTTACAACGTTGTTAACGAGAGACTTGTGGACGATAAATCCGACACCTCCTTGGGACAGATGGTCGCCCTCCCGGTGATAGAGCAAGTTGCCGGATTCGAGGATTACCGTGTCCTCCCCCTCTCTTCGGACTTCGGATAATCCTATAATATGCCAGCGCAACTTGTCTATCTCTTCTTCCAGCTCCACGATCTTCTCGTCAGTCCTCAGGGTGCGTGCGTTGTACGTTGCCAGGTCGAGTCGTCTAAGGTGGCAACCGAACCTCCACCGGAGATTCTTAGCACCCCCTGCCCCGCCGTTACCATGGTCGCCACCGTAGCCAGGAATAGCGGGGCCGCCGGGGACTGGGGGCCGTCTGTTTGTTGCTTTAGTCATTGGGGGGTATTTGCCATAGTTGCCACGCTTGGCGAGCGGGTTGGCAATCGCAGTTTTTTTATTATAATTTTGGCTATTATCAGGAAGATGCTGCTGCCCATCTTCTGCCTGTTTCCCTTTGTCGCCTTTTACGACACCCACGGGAGGATATGGGGTAGTGGATATTCTTGACCGCCACTACACGGCAATCATTTATATTTTAAAATTTATTTAAAAAAAAAAGTCTCGCTGGGTTTCTTGCTGGTTTTTCCCAGGACAGACGGTTTTTTTTTCGAACCAGTGGTAAAGTAAAAAATGACCTTCAATAAGAATAACACATGTAATGTATATTGAATAAAAATTATTCTATTCTAAAAAAAACTCCGTAAGTATCTTCTATTTTGTCATTTTTAAGCTTTTTTAATATTACAACATATCATTATTATACAGAATGACATCTTATCATTTGTTTTTAAACTATGAACAATAATAGAATAAAGGACCTACATTTTTATTATAAACTGCAACCGAAGCAACTGTATTCCACAAATGATTCAGAAAGATTATGAACGATTTATTTTATCGAACGGCTCGCAGTCTAAAGCGTATTATTCGTCACATAAATTGGGGAATATTTTAGCTTCAAGTCGCCCGTCGTCCGGGGATTTTGAGCGGCGGCGGAAAAAATTGATGCGACTTATCTCGCTCCCGCTTGTTCACAACTCGCGCTAAGCGGAGATGTTTTATGGATGCTGCTGGATGGATCCGCCGACACGCCTTTTATATGTGAGGAGGAAACACTAGCACATACTAATGGAGTTTAAAAATCGTTAAGTGACGATTTTTGCATTTAAAAAAATTTCTTGGTTGGTTGTTACATTGGTTGTTTCGTGGAATTATAATCATACTATTTAAATTTATGTCATAGGTCTATATCTCACGACCGCTTAATCTGTGAATAAACACGGTAACATTTTAAACATTATAGAGACAATGTCTTTTCGTGTGGTGGATAAGAAAAACCGGAAACCCATTTTACTGATAACATCTGTATTTAAGTTCTTACCGGGGAAATATTTTACTGAGCGGATGTAGGATGTAGCGCAGTAATTTTTTTACCAACTTTAATATAATGGACTTCCGCAAAGTAACGCCTGATTCTACTAATAATATTTAATCTGTTTTTGGACCTATGCATGCATTTCACCATCAGGTGGACAGTTTGATCGTTTGTCACCTTTAGTTGAATTAAAATGAGTGTATTGTAAAGATTTACCAAACAAACAAGTATGATTCTTTTAAATTAAATTAATATATATATATATATATATATATATATTAAAAATATTTTGAGATAATTCTACAGATTCTAAGAACATGTAACTAACTTTTCAAATAAAATGCAGCTATGGACCTACACAATCAGAGGGATAGGTTTATAATTATCAGTTTATATTGTATATGTTTATAGTTCATTTAATTTTTTTGTAATGTTTTGGTATTTTGATTTCTTTTGTTTGATTTTACTCTCTTAGCTTAAGATATTAATTATTAGAATTATATAGAACGATGTATGTACTTTTAACTGTCGTCTATAATGTATGCTGTTGGTATGTCTTACAAATAAATAAATAAATAATAGTATTTAAAGATTAATTAAGTTTATAAAATACGTACCGCTAATATTAAGGATGCATGGATTGAAATCAACCTATAGCGCCCTCTGGTTGTGACCCGTCCATCTGTCCACAAGTCCACCCTCGCATCTCCAAACATACAATTGCCCGTGCGGGGTAAATTTAACATTCAGTGCATAGCTCGCTTATTACGCATTCAATAAGAAATTCCCCGCGTTAGCAGGGGAAACTTGGGCGATTGTGCCGGTTACAATCATTGTACTGGGCTTAGTCATTTTTACTCGTGCCTAAACGTAAATTGCAAGACCCGTAGCTCAAGGGTTAAGCGTTCGCCGTAAATTTCACGCCATGCGAGCAACTCAGGTTCGATTACCAGCGGGACCAATGAATCGTAATTTTTTTAAAGATTTTTTTTATAGAATAAGTGTGACGAACGGGCACAGTCCACCTGTAGGTAAGTGGATGCTGTGGCCCATCGACATCTACATTTATCTTCGATTAAGAATCAAAATGCAGATGCATTGTCACCAAGGAATAATATGAAATACCTCGTTTTCAATAAAAAGGGTCTCCGGTTCTTTACAGTCATCATACGAAACACAGCAGCATTGAGCTGCTATTTTACGCTGGTATTCTGTGAGAGCGTAGTCCTCATGTCGACTTATTCATACAACAATAATATAGTTGCAGCATGGCTGTACGATGTTCAGGGTACATATATCTCGTGCTTGGCAGTAAAGAAAAACTTAGTGAAGAAAGACGTACACGTCAGAGAAATAAAAAAAAAAACCAAGACACGTAAAGTCCATCTACTTGCATTGGGGCAGCGCAGCGGACATTTGTTTGCTCGTGGTAGGTTCCTGATCTCCTTAAGAGTCCGAGTGAGAGTGGTCCGAAGAGGGTGGTTCCTACCCAAACCACTCTCTTACATATTTCAGCCGACAAATAGCAGTACTTGCACTGCTGGTTTCAGGTCTGATGGGTAGCCTGTTTATAATTATAGACTGAAGCATTCCATCTTAGCCTTAAGAGGGGAAAACGTATCTTTAGTCTTCTTTGTTTGATGTTAGTGTAGTACCATACAGGTAGACTGTAGGTTTAAAGTTAGTAAAAATTACCTCGCGTAAATCCGCTCGATAAAATAAAATATTGTAGTCAGTGGTGTGTCTTTCCTAGCGTGGTGGTGTTGGGAGTAGTGGTACTGGGATTAGTGGTGACGGGGATAGTGCACGCAATTGAGGGAGGGCGGGAGGTGCTCTTCAAACTAGGTAAGGCACATCATTTTATTTTATCGAGCGGATGCACGTGAGGTAATTGTTACTAACTTTAATATAATGGATTTCAGCAAAATAACGCCTGATTCTATTAATTAGAATGAAGGTTTATTTCTCACTTCGGTTTTATAAAAAAAAAAACTGACGTTACCGTTCCGTGACAGCCTATTAAAATCCACTGCTGAACATAGGCCTCCCCCATGGATTGCCTCATAGGAGATATATTTGCCATAGTGTTCGCTTGGCAAGTGGGTTCGTAACCGCAGTTTGTTATTATTAGCGGTTATAAGGAAGCAGCTGTTGCCCATCTCCTGAGTTGTTTCCCGCTATCATCTTTTACGACACCCGTGGTATAGGGTGGTGGATATTCTTACACCACTAGCCGGTAAAAAAAACTAACTTGTTGAAAAACACTTTATAAATTAGATGAGACCTGTGCCAACAGACGTAAATAGGCTGTAACTTTTTTTTTATAGGAGCGGGGGCAAACAGGCATACGGCTCACCTGATGGTAAGTGACCATCGCCACCCATTGTTAACTGCAACACCAGGGGAATTGCAGGTGCGTTGTCGGCCTTTTAAAAATTAGTAAGCTTTTTTCTTGAAGGTCCCTAAGTGGTATCGGTCTGGGAAAATCGCCTGTGGTAAACCATTCCAAAAAGAAGTTGTGCAAAGAAGAGAACTTTTAGTAAAATGCATAGTGGTGGACCACCAAGCATTCAGATGGTGTGCATGGTATCGTGAGTTTTGTCGCAATGCGTTCGTGAAATTTGGCGGCTGGAACTAATCCGAACAATTCCTCTGAGCACTCCCCGTGGTAGATGCAATAAAAAGTACAAACGGATGTAACATCCCTTACAGCGCCAGTGAATTAAGCCGAAAAAGAACTCAATCGTCGACGATTCGAGCTGCTCTGCGCTGGATGCGGTCAATTAGAAGGAGCTGGCACTGGGGTGCCTCAGCCCAAAGATGAGAACAGTATTCCATGTGAGGCCGATCTTACGCCTTCTAAAGTTGCAAGCAGTGTGCCGGCATGAAATACTGGGCCGCTCTCTTGAGCACGCCAAGCTTTTTAGAGGCCAATTCAGTCTTCTGAAAATGGTGATCCAATTGCTCAATTTCTCGGGAAGGCCTTAGGAAGCAAGCTTTGAAAGAAGCGCTTTGTGCCATAACCGATCGAAGGCCTTTGCTATGTTCAAACCAACGGCCAATGCCTCCCACATGGACTCTACTGCCTCCACCCATCTGTGAGTCAGGTAGACCAGAAGATCACCAGCTGACCGATGAGGACCGTATTAGCAGTCACTAATGAGCTGGTGATCCTCAAGGTACTTCATGAGTTATAAATCGATTTGTAATGGATTCCATTATAAACTGATATATAACCTTATAATTTAAAACATTAGTAACTTTGCTATCTACATTGATATGCGTTTTTTCTTAAGTTAATATTTTTAGTTAGATTTAGATCCTTATTTAGAATCAGCTAATAGCATCGAATGTAGGACGAATGTGATACAGGCACACGACATACTATTAAGATATTTATTCGTTAAAGGATTAATAATGTGCAAATTACTAACAGCATGGTCGTGTGTGAACCTGAGTTTCCTTGTACTTGTTACTGCGGACCGTGCGAACATGAGGTATCCATTTCAAGTTGAATACAACATGCATATTAATTTATACTTAGTACCTTTATAATTTGATATTATTCTCATCTTCACTAGAGCTGATAGCTATAGATAAGTATACGTGGTAGAGCCACACTCTAGCTATTTTATGGTTGCGACACGAATTGGTCGGTTCGACCGGGTGAGGACCACGCTCTCACAGAATACCAGCGTAAAATAGCAGCCTAATGCTTGTGTGTTTCGTATGGTGGGCGAGTGAGGAGAGAGGAGAATCAGCGAACCTTTTCCCTGGAAACAAGGCATTTCTTATTAGTCCTCAGGGGTTATAACGCATCTGCATTTTGAATCTTAGTTGAGGATAAATGTAGATGTCTACGGGCATTCACTTACAATCAGGTGGAATCTATGCTTGTTTGTCACCATTATTAAACAACATGCGTTAGTGTCGTGGAACACTCGCTTGGAACGAAGTTCCTTATTATTGATAATCGTATTATATTATTGATTAACAAATACAAATAAATGTATTACTAGCGTCTATTAAAATGAAGCGTCATTTAAAATAAAATACACTATGACATAAGGGGTAGTGACGAGAAAATCTTACACTTTTTGTCGCCTAGCTCCCATCCGCCAAACCCGTACCGTCCGATAAGGAACTTCATTCCAAAAATATGACATCATAGGGCTTTTGCTATAGCTGCTACACTTGGCAGGCGGGTTGGCAATCGCAATTTTTTATTATTTTGAGTTGTAATTAGGAAGATGTTGCTGCCCATCACCTGTTTCAATATCCCTCTGTCACCTCTCACGACACCCACGGGATGATATTCTTACACGGTAGTACATATATTTAATATCTATCACGCATGGTTGATATAAAATGGTTGAATAAAATGATATCATAGCTTAAATTGTCGCGCTGATAAAGTTGCGCTGGAAACGGGCAAGAGTTATAATATTGCACCGGAGAGCACAGGCGGATGCGGGTTTAACACCCGACGTTTACGTATAACGAATGGCACTTTTATGTCCTCCCTGCAGTTTTATGTGCGCGGCGCCAGCCAACAATAACATCCCGCAAAACGAATCTCGCTCCAGTAGGTAAGTCAACTAACCGACATTGTATGCATTGGGGCTATATCTACCAAAGTTATTTTTGGTTCATTAATCAAGAAACCGCGTAGTGGCGTTGTAAGAATATCTACTATCCCATATCATGCCGTGGGTGTCGTAAGAGGCAAAAGAGGGAAACACACCAGGTGATGGGCAGCATTTTACTAAAAACAACTAAAAAAAATCTGTTTGCCAACCCGCTTGTCAAGCTTGGCAGCTATGGCAAACATCCTCCCGGTGAGGCAATCTATGGGAAGGCCTATGTTCAGCTGTGGCCTTTGGATAGGCTGGGACGGTAACGGTATATCAAGAAAAGCTGTTTAGCAGTGCCATAAAGCAATGAGAAAGTTATTTAATAGAGTCATGCGTTACTTTGAGATAATCCATCATATTAAAGATGTTAAAACTAATTATCTAGGATCCGAATTAAAAAAATAATTTGTCTTACAACACCTCCCGTCCTCCCTTAATTGCGTCTACTCACATGATCGTCACCAGTAATCTTAACACCACTACCCCCTACACTAGGAAAGACACAACTGTCGAGAGTATTACACGTGTTTGATTCACTTCTAAACGAGCCATCAATAGGAAAGTAGACTCTGCGATGACTGACCGCTAAGATTTAACAATAATTTAAATGAAACTAATTTTTACGGATTTTATCGCGTATATTACTTATTCCCGACGTTTAGAGTACATTACAGCACCCATGGTCACAGGGGGACTGAGGTGTTGGAAGTCCCAATGTCTTAGCTAACCACGGCTACCTTCAGTTTAAAATTATTAATTTTGGCCGGATCTACGCAGAATAAGCTTATAGTATCTCGAAGTCTTGCAGTTGCATGCTTGGGTAGGGATTTAATTTTATTAATTATAGGATAGAATCCCAAGCAGATGGTAGCAGCCAGCCATCCTTTCTATTGAAATTAGGTTATTTTGTGATTTCAATAAAACACGTGTTCATATAACATCGAGCACCTCAGTCTCACCGTGACCATGGGTGCTGTAAAGTGCTCGAAACGTCTGGAATATAAAATATGTTAATATACGCGATAAAATACGTTAAAATTTGTTTCGTTTAAATGTGTAGTGTTCGCGTAAACATAAGAAATCATTAGAAATTTAGTCATAAGCTTTAATTAGAAAGTTATCCTTGTTCAATTCCAGCGTAGCAATTCTGTTGTATAGTGGGTGAAGCCGCACTCAACACTTTGTTTTTTAACTTAAAAAATAAAAATAATAATCATCATCATTACAGCTAATCACAAGTCCAGTGTTCAAAATAGACCTCCCTCGCGAAATGCCACAAAGCACGATCCTAAGGCACCTGGATCCTCAGACTTCCTGCATGTCGTATCATGTCGTCACGCCATCTAGAACTGGCAATATCCCCATTACCGTTACCGCTACTGCCTATCAAAAGTCCACTGGCAAACATAGGCTTCCCCCATTCAATGCCTCATAGGGTGCATGCATTTTTTTTATAGAATAAGGGTAACAAACGAGCACACAGTCCACCTGATGGTAAGCGGTTGCTGTGACCCATAGACATCTACATTTATCCTCAATAAAGAATCAAAATGCAGATGCGTCGTTACCCGTTAGGACTAATATGGAATGCCTCTTTTCCTGTAAAAAGGGTCTCCGGTTCTCTACGCTCACCATACAAGATACAGCAGCTTACTGCTATTACACGCTGGTATTCTGTGAGAGCGTGGTCCTTCCCCGGTCGAGCCGACCCATTCGTGCTACAACTATACTACTAATATAGCTGCAGCATGGCTCTACCACGTACATGCCATAATTACCATGCTTGGCAGGCGGGTCAGCAAACGGAGATTTTTTAAGGAAGTGTCCTGCCCATGTCCTGGTTTGTTTCCCTCTCTCACCTCTTATGACAACCACGGAACGATATGGGGTAGTAGATATTCTTACACCACCACTAAACACACACACAATGTGAATGTTGCCAACCTACTAGTGGGCAACATTCATATTAGTACAAGATATATGTAATTTTTGAGTTTTAGAGATTTATACTGGCAAAATTTAAAAAACAAAACAGGAGCTGACTTTCATTATGAAGTCAGCTATGAAAGTTTCATTCCCTAGAATCTGCTCCCGGGTTCCTCGCCTCCTCCCTTGCTACGCCACTGTTAGTCTGTAATTCTGCATCCGGATATCTTTCATTCATAAAGACCGCTTAACAACAGGTGGACTGAGTCTTCGTTTCTTACCATTTGTCAAGTACCGAACCTTTTTTATTTTCTTTTTTTTTTCTTTTTTTAAAAACGTTTCCCCCACACGTTGTATTGTGGAGACAGTTTACAAACACAAATTGCACAAGGACAAACATCCAGACCCGGAACAATTTTTTGTAGGCCATACAAATACTTGTTCCGTGCGGGATTGGAACCCGCGGGCCCCAGCGCAACAACTTATTGCTAAGCCACTGCGCCACGGAGCCGTCATCCTTGTCAGGCTGTAAAAAATCCTCTAAAGTATAAATGTCAATCAAATGACAATAATCACTTTATAGGTGTAAACGTTACGGAGCTCCCAGTTTTTCTCACACCTTGACATAATAATTGGCATAGTAGAACTGGCCGCAGTCAGCGGGTGTGCGTCCTCAGATCTCGAACTTCGTATGTTTACCCGCTGTTTTGCAAGTGGGCGAACTTACCTGCATCAACTTTTTGTCTCGTGGGGTCCGCGAAGAAACTTCGCCCTTCCATTAATAGAAAGTTGAATGTGGGCGATTCATATTTATCTTGATGAAGTAATTTTATGACGAGCATTTCGCATTCAAATGAAAGTCATTGTTACGGATTTTACGAGCACTTTACAGCACCCATGGTCACGGTGGGGGGGGGGGGTACTGACGTGTTCGACGTTCCACTGTCATAGTTAATCAAGGGTACCTTCAGTTATTTTTATTATTTATTCAAAATAAAAAAAGCAAACTGATACACAAAAATTAATTTTTTTAGCCCGCCAGCAGAAACCATACTCTATTTAATTGCTGTGGTCTATCAACTATAAACTGCTATCGTTACTAATAATAAATTTATACATTTATTAACAAATCACTAAGTACATTAATATATATATATATATAAATTTGAGGCAAATCAGGTATGAACATATTAACTTATGCAATTTACAGTAAATTATCTTATCATATCTAGTATACTATTAATATATTATATTAACCTATAATAAACAACATACCACAGTATATGTACATAACATACTATACCGACTACCTAGTAATAACTAGTATTCTATACAAATATGTATAGAAACCCTTTTAGTGTTCTTTTAGCTATTTTTACTTTGTAATTTTATAGTTTATATATTTAAATAAAGTTTATAATGATATGTTTAAGTCCTATGTTAATCGAACATCTCACCCAGTAATCATGGGTGCTGTAAAGTACTCGAAACTTCGGGAATATAAAATAAGTTAGTATACGCGTTAAAATCCGTAAAAAAATAGTTGCATTTAAATGTATAGTGTTCGCGTAAACATAAGAAATCATAAAGCATAGCGTACTTAAAATATGCATAATGATAATTTTATTCTTTAATTTTCTCAACTACATGTGTATAATTGTTTCTAACCAAAGTTATGGTCTGAGTTACGACGTATACCATTATGTCGTTATGCAACATTATGCCACTAATTTATTACAGGTTTTTATTACATAAGTGATATGATAATGATTTTATACTATGCAATTAATGTTGATGGCGATCTAAATCGTTTTAATACAAAACCTACACCATGTTAGATTTTACAACAATTGTATTCTTTTTTTGTAGAATAAGGGTGACAAACAAGCACACATTCCGCTTGATGGTAAGTGGATGCTGTGGCCCATAGACATGTAAATTTATCCTCGATTCTTATCAAAATGCATATGCGTTGTTACCACTGAAGCTAAGATGAATGCTTTGTTTCCACTAAAAATGGTTTCTAGTTCTCCACACTTACCATACGAAACACAGCAGCATTAAGCTGCTATTTCACTCTAGTATTCTGTGAGAGCGTGTTCCTTCCCCGGTCGAGTCGATCCATTCGTGTTACAAACATAATATAGCTGCAATATGACTCTACCACATCTCTACTAAATAACGGCAGTCGGCGATATCTGTGCTTTTAAAATAATGTCTAATTATGAAGTAGGTAGCGGGATACCTATTACAAATAAAAGTGTGTAAGTAGACTAGTCATTTTGCTTGAAATTCCTTAAAAAACAAATGGATAGCTTTTATCCTTTACAAATAGCAGTCTCTCATTACGCGCGGGGACATCGAAAATATCCTTCGTAAGTTTATTTCATTATCGAGTTTCACTCGCTCTCTATTTACAAGTGACCCTCCAACGGACTCACTTCGTCACGCTTCGCAAATTTATTTTTGCTAACCTTTTACTCCTTATGCTGATCGGAGTAGGGAACCATTATTCGATTATAGAGTCCTACTTATTTTGTTTTCGGAAATTCGAGCAATATGTAGGTATGCGCCGTGTTGAACATTTAAAAGCTGTTTATAAGCTTTAAGGGCACCTTTCATGTCTAGTGCTTGTAGTTGAATAAAGGACAGAAAGCTTCGTGAACATACGGTTTGAGATATTGATGTAAGTTAGAAATGGAATAGAAATCGAAAGTGTTTAAGTAATCGAATATTTACTTAATATTATTATTAACTAGCGCTCCGTCTCGGTTTTGCCTGGGTAGGAACTATTAATGTGGCGTTATTTAGACTTAAGATAGGCAAAGAATTTCTCGTTTCCGCAAAAAAAAATCCTCTAGTTTTTCAGATAAAATATAACCCAGATTACTCCTAGCATTTCTCTTTATCTGTTTGTGAAGTTTCTTTACATTTGGTTAAGCCATTGCGAAGAGCGGGCAGAGAGACAGACAGACAAACATTTTACACAACGGTTATTAATGTCTTAACGACATGCAAATAACCCCCCAGCTCAATATAAAGCAGTTATTTCGATATTACACATAAACACTTCAATTATATTTATACGCAGTTAGAAATGGAAAAGAGATTCTTTTACCTAATACTAACTAGCAGGGTGTAAAATACAAAGCAGGAGGTGCAACAGACGGTCAGACTAAGATTTTTGACTTCCGAAAATCACTTTATGTTTTTTTTATAGAATGGGCGTAACAAACGACCACACAGTCCACTTGATGGTAAGTGCATCATCATCATTACAGCCTTTCATAAGTCCACTGCTGAACATAGGCCTCCCCCAAGGAATGCCACAAAGCATGGTCCTGAGCCACCTGCATCCATCGACTTCCCGCATGTCTTACCAGGTCGTCACTCCATCTCGTGGGGGGTCGCCCTACACTTCGCTTATCGGTACGAGGCTGCCACTCAAGAACCTTTCTTCTCCATCGGTTGTTGGTTCTTCGAGCTATATGGCCGGCCCACTACCACTTCAGCTTACTAATCCGTTGGGCTATGTTGGTTACTCTGGTTCTATTGTGGATATACTAATTTCTAAGTATATCACGCAGAGAAACTCCGAGCATAGCCCTCTCCATAGATCGCTGAGCGACCTTGAGCTTCCTCATACGACCAGCAGTGAAGGACCACGTCTCAGATTCGTAAGTCATCGCTGGCAATGCAGTAGCCCATATACATTTACATTTATCTTCGATTAAGAATCAAAATGTAGATGTGTTGTCACCTCCAAGGACTACGATGGAATGCCTCGTTTCCAGTAAAAAGGGATCTCCGGTTCTCTACACTCACCATACGAAACACAGCAGCGTTAACCTGCTATTTTACGCTGGTTAACACACATCGAACTAGTTTTATGATCATATCATAAAGTTGTGCATTATCAGAGCAATTAGAGTTTTACCATTGACTTAGATGAACCTATTGAGAACAATAGGGTCATGAAATTATTGTATTGTCGTCAGGCAATACGCCTGCAAAATTTCAGGTTATTCAGACGTCTGGATCTTGGTGAAAACTGAATTATAAAATTCCACAGCATTCGGATACCGCGTAGTTGCGTTGTAAGAATATCCACTACCTGATATCATTCCGTGGGTGTCGTAACAGGCGAGGGAAACAAATCAGGAGCTGTGCAGTAGCGTCTTCCAAATAACGACTAAAAATAAAGAAACTGCAGTTGCCAACCCGCTTGCCAAGCGTGGCAACTATGGAAAATATTCCCCATATGGGGCAAGTTATTGGGGCGGCCTTTGTTCAGCAGTGGACTTTAATAGGCTGTAACGGTACTGTAACTACATTCATAAAGATTATTACCAAGAACTGGGATCATACTCCCTATTTAGCTAGAATTAATAACTTTAGTAGTTAATACCTGTAGCTATAAAAAATGATCGACAGTTGAGGTTTCATGGTTGTTAGGGCTTGGAGTCTGAACGGAGAGTTGCGGTGGCGGCGCGGCGGCCCGCTTTGTGCCGCGCCGCGCACGCATACCTAATGAGCTCGCGTCCGCAGGGCTGACAAATGCTGCATAAAAATAAATATTATCTAATAAACCAACTGTACACCCCATTTCACTCTCTCAGGGGTTGCATTTTCCAAAATCCTTTCTACGTATGTGTATGTAGATATATATTTGACAAACTTTTTCTTAACTAGTTACCCGCCCCTACTGCGTCTGGATAAGATCTATTAATGTGGCGTTTATTTAGATTAAGATAATCAAAGACAGTTTATCAATATTTCGGCTTATTTAAAAACAATCTTTAAGTTTTATGTATGACATAAAGCCTAGATTCCTTCTGGTACAGCTCAGCACTGGCATTGTTCAGCCATTCCGCATATAAGCCCAGACAGACAGATAAACAAAAAATTTATGAATGCACTGACATGGTGAGCCGTGGTAGTTCAGATGGTTAACGCTCGCTATAAGTTTCATAGTACATCGCGTACAGTTTATCAATATTTCGGCTTATTTATAAACAATCTTTAAGTTTTATGTATGACATAAAGCCTAGATTTCTTCTGGTACTGCTCAGCACTGGCATTGTTCAGCCATTCCGCATATAAGCCCAGACAGACAGATAATCAAAAAATTTACGAATGCACTGACATGGTGAGCCGTGGTAGCTCAGATGGTTAACGCTCGCTATAAGTTTCATAGTACGCGATCAACCCGGATTCGATCCCCACCGACACCAATGAAATTGTTAATTGCAATTTTAAGTGCTGATTTACCACGTGCTCGGCGGTGAAGATAAACATCGTGAGGAAAGCTGCATCTCTGAGAAATAAGAAAAAAATATTTCGAAGTAATTTGAAGTTCGCCTACATGCATTGGGGCAGTGCGGCGGATATTTCCTTGCCCTAAAACCCTCTCAGAAATGAGAGGAGGCTTGTGCCCAGCAGTGGGACGTAAATAGGCTGCAACTTTAACTTTTTAACTTTAACTGGCATGCACTTATATTCTGAGCTCAATAAAAGGCAATTATGTCCATATTACAAAGTAATTATATTTACAAGTATAGATGATAAAAATGAAATTAGCTTTTCGAGAGCTTATATTTTAGCTATAGATTTAAAAAGAAATTTCTTTTTATTTGTCTCTTTTTTGCATTTTTTTACGTTTAAAAGTGATCTATTATAAACTCTGACCTACTAATAATTTTGATAAACAATTATTTATCTGTGCAAGACATACAACACTGTTTTCGTGGTCTTATTGAACTTTAAACTGTTTTAATCTTTATTTAGCAAATTATTGTATTTTTTTTCTAAAACTGTAATGACAAACAAACTTACATTTCATAAGTGGCTACAGCAGTCTTTTAACACCTGCAGCCATTTTGAAACAAAGAAGGCCACAGATACATTGTCATCTCAGAGGATTAAGATGGAGTGCCTCAGCGGTTTGCTCTTTAATTTTTTGCACTTTTTTAATTCCCTGTTCTAATCAATTTAAATGAATATAAAACTTAACTAATATTACAGAAAGAAATATAAACCCTTACATTTTTCTAACAAATTAATTTCTCCGTCATGATATCTGTCAAATATTCCACCTCATTCGCAAGTGGCGCCGCCCTGTTGGCAGAAAAAGTCGTGGATATCCTCACTGCGGCACCCCTGCCTCCTGCGCCGCCGACGTCACCTGTCATCCATCAGTCTGCGACAACGCGCTTGCATACCACGCACATATACACGGACGCACACAAGCGCACGCTTCACGTTGTAAACAAATTCAAATTTAACGGGACCGATGCGGAATGCAACAAAACGGTCCGCATTCCGATTTGGTTCGGACTAGTTCCAGTGACAGGCGGCAAAAAAGGGGATAGGCTACTTAGCATAGCACGGGACGGCTCCAACGATACCGTATATGATAATTACGCGGCGACCGTACAAACAGACGGGCAGAGTTATTGTTGTTTCAAGTGGGAATTTTAATTGCATCGACAAATCGTTGCCAACAGCCGGTGCCGCACAAATATGGAATGACGTGCACGAGTATATCATGAATAGATTTAGTGTAATTTTGTGAGAGAGCCGCCATTTGCCAAACAAACTGATATACTGATTAGTACTAGTACCTAGTACTAGTACCTAGTACTAGTTTTTCTTTCTTTCATGCTTTTCTTTAATAACTAACCCCACGATAGGATTTTTCCTGTATCATGGAGGCGGCTTACATACATAAATTGCACAATGTCTACATGGCACTACTACAACATAGATACATACATTTCGACGTGGAAGAGCCGAACCGGGATTTTTTTTTTATACGATAAGGGTAACAAACGAGCACACAGTCCACCTGATGGTAAGTGGTTGCTGCGGCCCATAGACATCTACATCTATCCTCCATTACAAATCAAAATGTAGATGCGTTGTCACCCGTGAGGACTAAGATGGAATGCCTCATTTCCAGTAAAAAGGGCCTCCGGCCACCTGCACTCACCAAGCGAAACGCAGAGGTAAACCTCTACTTCACGCTGGTTTTCTGTGAGGACGGGAAGGACGACGAGGAGGGGAAGGACGACGTACTCACGGAATAAAACAACAGCAGCTCAATTCTCTGGTATACATATGTACAATAATCTATGAGCTCAATGCTGCTGTATTTCGTATTGTCAGTGTAAAGAATCGAATACCGTTTTCCTGGAAACAAGGCATTCCATCTTAGTCCTTAGGGATGACAATGCATCTGCATTATGATTCTTAATCGAGTATATAATATGTAGATGTCTATGATCCACTTCAGTTTTATAAAAAACTAATAAAGGTAGGTTAATATCTTAAATCGATTTCTTCCGTTAATTAAGCAACAATGAATTCATTGTCGTATTCCGATTTGAAAGTATTGAGAGTCAAGAGGCTTTTAACCTTAGTCATCAGAAGTTTGAAGATAGTTGAAGGTTTTCATAGTCTGCAGTACTCACTTATTAGCTGAACTCTACGCTCGTTTGCTAGTTTTTAATGATAAGTCATAGCGCGCGTCAGAGCGCGCGATGACTTATCATTCATTTAAGATTGTAATACTATAAGAAAATGATATACGTACGTGTTCATACTTATAAAAAAATGATGGTTTCCTCGGTGGCGCAGTTGCTTAGCAACGAGTTGCGGCGCTGACTGCCGTGGGTTCTAATCCTGCACTATATCAAATATATAGTTATATGTTTGATATAAAAACATCAAAACAGTCAATTTAAAAAGAAATGTGTGACGTCATATTGGGTTCCTAATACAGCAAATTGCTGTTGCACTAAGAGTGCTAAAGCATTGATTTTTAAATAAAACCCGATGTTGAGTTCACGGACGGAAATATTTAAACTAACATAGATTAAAATTGGTTTATAAATAAAAAAAAGCCTCAGTAGCCTAATGGCAGGGCGCGGACCGCGAACTCGAAAGGTCGTGGGTTCGAATCCGTCATTCGACTACTGTCGTGAACCACTTCTAACACAAGCATTTTAAGCTTATCAGAACTGGTTATAGGGAATATTAGTAATGTTTAATAGTATTACGAGTACTAGTATTTTTAAAGAAATAAATAAGTAAATTAGTTAATTGCTTATTATAATAAATGTAACACTAGTTTAAATCAAATGTTGTAATTTTATTATTTCATGTAATTTTTATGCCTTAAATTGATATTGTCAATCGAGTTGATTAACGCAGTTTTGTTTACGGAATAATAAAAAAAAAAACAGGACGATGCCGCTGCCCATCTCCACTTTCATGTTGTCTCCTCTTACGTCTATGGAATAGTGGTTTCTAAAGTCCGATGAAATGAAATGTCTGATGGTGTATTATTGTAAAAGTTGACGCCAGGACTTTTAATTCTGGCGATGACGTTGGTTGGATCGTCGAACTCTATTATTTCACTTAAGTATATACTTTATCGTAGCAATAGTTTTACATTGTTGATTTTAAGTGAGAAATTCATGTTTAATTGTTATGTAATATGTATATATTCCCTTATCCTATAAAAAAAAAAATATATACAAGAAGCCAGTTGGTTCCTCGGAAACGGCTTTAACGATTACATTTGGAAACGAGGTATTCCATCTTTGTTCTCCGGGGTGACAACACATCAGCATTTCTATAGGATAGATGTAGATGTCTATGGTGTAGTATCTACTTATCATCAGGTGAAGTGTGTGTTCGTTTGTCACTGTTATTCTATAAACAAAAAGTTAAAGATGAATTTTTATATTTCGATAATGTTTTACTTTGAAAGTTTACATTGATAAGTTTCCCTGAGATATTTTTTTAATATATAAATATATATATATATATATATATATATATATATATATATATATACATATATATATAACTTGGTCGCTCAGATTCCCACTAGTATAGTATAAGGGAGGGTCATTTAAGAAAGTGACGCGTCACTTTTTCACTGTACCATGCCGCCGTGCTCCTAGCGTCAGCCCACTCCCGCTTCAATTGCTCGAATTAGCATACTTGTGTCGCGGCGCCACCGAATTCGCCTTGTATTACTGCCTCAAAGGGGCGCCGACAACAAACCATTATCGTCTTAAAACGATTGACTTAAAATTCAAAGTCATCGTTTCACAACATTAAATTGTTGACTACAAAGAGTACGTTGAATGTGGCAAATTAAACTTTAAGATTGCGTCGTTAGATCGTTTTTGGAGTGAGGGTAGTCAATAAAAGTGTAGACATTTGGATTGTGAGGTTCTGAACTCTGAACCGTGCGTAATGGGCGCAAATTGATCGCGAAGGCAAATTTTTCAACTCATTATTCTGGACAAGGCGAGAGTCCGACATAAAATCATCTTGGAGTCCTGTGGGAAAAATATATAATTTATTTTTAAAGAATTATAATGCCTTGTTATGGCAATCTTAACTTAGATGAAAAAAAGTTATGTGTGTCTTTATATACCTAAATGGTGATTACTTCCTAGTTTTTTTTAAAGAAATGAAGATGATAAACTAGCTCCCAGTCCACCTGATGGTAAGTGGATACTGTGGCCCATATAACCTGGATTAAGAATCAAATGTAGATGCGTCGACACCACTGAGGACTAAGATGGAAGACCTCGTTACTAATAAAAAGGGTCTTGGATTCATTACAACCACCACATGAAATACAACATTATTATGCTGTTATTTTATTATGGTATTTCATGAGAGCATGGTCTTTCCTTAGTCAGCCAATCCATTCATGCTCGTTTGCCTCTTTATATGAATTTTACTTAGGAATGAGTATATTCGCAGTAGAACTAGAGTAACCGACATAGTCGAATGGATAAGTAAGCTGAAGTGGCGATAAGCTGGCCATATAGCTCGAAGAACCGACAACTGATGTAGAAGAAATGTTTTTGAATGACAGCCTCGTACCGATAAGCAAAGTGTAGCGCGGTCCACCACTAGGTGGAGTGATGACCTGGTAAGAGATGTAGAAATTTTGTGTATGCAGATGGCTCAGGATTGTGCTTTGTTGCATTCTTTGGAAATGGCCTATGTTCAGCAGTGGACCTGTGAAAGGCTGTAATGTTGATTGATGATTTTACGCTGCAGCTTTAATACAGCTGCTTGGCTCTGTAGGAGCTGTGTAGCTCTGCAGGAGTTGTAAATGTCTTAAGATCATTTGGTTTCCGATTTATGCGATATTTGCATAGCATGTGCTTCCTATACATGTAGGATGTAAAATACCCGGATAGGCGACAGGAAGTGGCTTCAAAGATGCGGGGCGTCAGTTACTTTGATCACCACACCCCTCCCAAGCGTACAGATCATGATAAACTCCTACAATAGGAGAGGTCTGTGGCGAGCTGATAAAGGATAAGAAGTATGTTTAGTAACACACACACACACACACACACACACACACACACTGACTTGTTTTACCTTCGTGCAGCAGCAGCGCTCCATGAGGGAATGCCCCTATGAAACAGTCTAGGGTGCGGGCCTGTGTTCAGCAGTGGACTTTCAACAGGCTATAATGGCAATGGTAATAGTGATATATTTATTAAGTGATATGACTCCTGTAGGAGTTTATGCCCAGGAGCGCGACTGTGGGCTCTCCATGTCCTTAATTGTTTTTCTTACTATAATTTAGTCATCAATAGAGCTGAATTGTTTAATACCACATTTGGTCAGATCACTAATTACAGACTATCCATTGCTCAACATAGGCCTCCTCAATTGATTTCTACACAAAGGTAATATTTACGCCGAGCTTTGTCCGTGAATCAGCAAGGCGCGTTGCCTCTTTAGCTTGATCACCACAACGAGTGATCCTTAGTTCAACAGCAACATGACGTAAAATTCGTAATTTATAGATTGCGCAAATTTATTTATTTATTAACTTATTTAACAGCACTTATAACAAGATAAAAAAAATTACACAGTTCACACATCTAAAAAAAATATAAAAAACAGGATACACTAAAATAACAATAGCATAACAACACGCAAATGTCACTAAAAAACTAACTCTTTGTCTGTTCTAACTAAATAAATTATCATTTAAACTTTCACTCCAGCCCTGATTTTGACTGAAACCAGTTTTCATTTCGAGATGCAACAAGAAAAAAAAAATAAGTAGAGGTGATTTTTATGTTTGACTTACACTGTATGTGTATGAATCGGTTACAATGTAATAAAAACAATCCCACGGAGTAATAGACAAAAATCTCTATTAAATTAATTCATCATTAATTAATTAATCATTACATGATGTTAATCATTTCATAATAGCCTGTTTACAACTTAAGAAAACTAGTGACTTTGTTTTAAATTTTGTACTAAAAATAATTTAATATACTACTTTTTTTTGCTTTTTGAGCTATGTTCATAATTTCAGGTCTATAGATTCTTTTCTCCTTCGATCCAGAATCTAGATCATCGGAAAATGATCAAAATTTGAGTTGCAAGATTGAACTCGGAACGACAGACAGACAGGCAAACAAGAAAGTGACTTAATAAAAACGTGATAAAATGAAGAGATGATTACCGTTTAGTTGATAACAGTTAATAAGACAATTACTACGTGGTAGAGCCATGCTGCAGCTTTGCTGTGGTTGTAGAACGAATGGGTCCGCTCGACCGGGGTAGGATCACGCTCTCACAGAATACCAAGGTAAAAAAGCAGTTTAATACTGTTTTGTTTCGTATGGTGAGTATAGAGAATCGAAGATCCATTTTACTGGAAACGAGGCTTTCCATCTTAATCCTCAGGGGTGTCACCCTTGTATTGTCGCGGATCTGAATTTTAATTCTTAATTGAGGATAAATGTAGATGTCTGTGGGCCAAAGTATCCACTTATTATCAGCTGGACTGTGTGTTCGTTTGTCACCGTTATTCTATAAAAAATATCGACAACGTTATAATCAAAATGCGTGAATAACACGAAAAAATAATTTGTTCGTTACACGTCGTGTTAAAAACATATACGTAAACCGGACTGCCCTTCAGTGTAGGGACGACCTGACGCTTGAGCGCTATTTTATCTTAGTTGCATATCTTAGTTAAATGTCAGCCGAAATCATAATATTAAGATGTACAGAGATGAGGCAAGGACGAGAGTGCACCTAGCACTTTCATACGATTTAAAGAAGAAAAAGACTATTGAACCGTCACTGCGAAGTACAAGTTAACAAGATTTTGTTATATCAGTAAATCAATCCATCCATTACAGCCTAGAAAAGTCCAAGGTGAACAACTTCCAGAAACCTTATAGATAATTTTTTTTGTCCTAAATTGAAATTTCCTAAAATTAAATTTGATTTTATTTATGTATTCATTATAGCATAGTCCTTTCTTAAGGTTTTTTTTGATCAGCAACGTAATAAACATTACATCGCTGCAAATATGACTACATATTGGGTTTGTAAAGCTTAATGCTATTATAATTATAGGTGAAGACTAAAAACAATAAAAATAAAACAAGAAGCAACAGGAAAGAGTTTAAAAAGTTCAAAAAATTATGTAATGTAAAATTCAACAAACACTATTGTACTCGTATATTGTATACTATTGTATAGTCAATGACTTTTTAAAGCTATGAAAGCCGCCCGCGAATAGAATAGAATAGAATAATATTTTATTCAATATACGAGTACATTACATGTGTAATTCTTATTGAAAGTAATTCTTTACTTTACCCGTGGATCGAAAAAACCCTCTGTCCTGGTAAAAACCAGCAAGAAACCCAGCGGGACTTTTTTAAAATAAATTTTACAATATAAATGTTTACGAACTATTTACAAAATTTATTTTAAAAACTGCTTGGAAGCGACCACCCCATTCCCAGGGGTTTTATCAACCATGTATTCATTTATACTATAATAACCCTTTTTATACAGTTTCAGCTTAACAAAACATTTAAACTTGGTAATAGAGAGAGCCTGTACACTTTCCGGGACCTTGTTGTAATAGCGTATACATTGCCCCAAGAATGAATTACTGACTCTGTGGAGTCGAGAAACTGACATCACTAGCTTGTGTTTGTTCCTAGTGTTTACAGAATGTATATCACTTTTTTTTACTAAAACTACCTTTTTGTGGAATGGATCTATGTCTTTTGTTTTGGAAATGTTTCTGTACTCTCGCACAAAACGGTTTAATGGGGCATTTTGACCTAAGATTAGATATACTAGGTTGATCAACGAATATGTTAAATATCGATCGCCGAGGTAGTTTAAATATATAATAGAGGTAGGAGAAAATAAGTAGGTGTAAATGATCCGGAACATCGAGATTGCCATTCGCTAACCTGTAAGGAACAATAAGAATTCTGTAAGAAATTCTGTAATAAGGGATCGGTAGCGACGCTTAGAAGTATGTCTTCCTCCCATTACACCTTACAAAAGTCCACTGCTGAACATAGGCCTCCCCCATAGATCACTGCATAGCCACGATTTCGCCATAGTTGCCACGCTTGGCAGGTGGATTGGTGCCTGCAATCTTTTTATTATTATTCAGTTGTTATAAGGAAGACGCTTGTTTCAGTTTCCTTCCGTCGCCTCTTACGATACCCACGGTATGTTAAGGGGTAGAGGGTACTCTTGTGCCGTCACTACACGACCACGATATCAGATAGTAACATAAAATCATTAGTATGGCTTCTCAATTATCAACCATAACTTCGCGAGACATAAACCCGTAAAAAATAATACAACTATACAGGGTTATTTTGTAATAACCCGCCAAATTTGCAGAGAAGGTTCACAATAAATAACATAAATAAATACATAATGAAAAAATCAAATATTCTGTGTTTTTCTTCTTTTAAATTCAAATTGCGTGGTAATGCTTCTTTAACTGAATTTACTGCGCATGGACACATTCGTAAGGGTCGATCGGTAGGTAAAAATGTTGTTGCCCATAAATCACATTCAATTTGGTATAATTTCATATAAAAATGGAAGCTTTATTGACTCGTATTTTCAAAAACTGCAATAACGGTATGTCATTATATATATATATATAAATTTGGCTACTTTTAGAAAAATAACCTTGTATATCTATATAGTTATATCACACACGTTCACTATTAGTACGTAGTACTATTATTTACTCTGTGCTATTACTGCAGGCCGTCACAAGTCTACTGCTGAACATGAGCCTCCCTCATAAATTACCACAAAGTACTATCAAAAAGCCTTGTTTCATCGCTATCATATTAAACACTATTCTAATCTATAAAATATTAATTCTGTGAAGCGACTGAATATTGCGAAACCCTTTAGTCAATGTTTTAATTTAATCAAATTAATAACTAAAAACTTTGTATTTTTGAAAAGTTACGTTCTTCCATTGCGTTTAATATTATCAGACTTCTGTATATTTGCAATGCTATCATTACATTCGGGAAAGTTGATTGTACCATTAATAGTATTACGCTAGTAGGTATATTATAAAGGGTAAACGTAAAGCCTAAACTTAAACAGTTGAATAAAACAGCATGCTTGATAATAATTGTTAAATGCCACGCGTTGACCGCTAAGCAGTAAATTCGATTCCAATTTAATTATCCATAGTGGCACAAATGATCGCGTGCAGAGTTTCGGCCAACGAAATAATTAGCACACATTATTTGACCTTTGCATCGTGTACCGTTACTCCGACAATAGCTTTTTACATATTCGTCTTCTTTATCACTAGCTTGAAATGCCACATGTTATTTATTTTTAATATTTTTTGTTCCTACTTTCTCTTTTAGTTAATTGTTTTGAATTTAAATATAGAAATTAAAGGTCCCTCCTTTTGTTTCCATATTTAAATTGAAAACTTTATAGTCCGCAACGTGCTCTGCTGAAACTTTTTCTTTTTCCTTTGTTAACAGTGAAGATACAAACATGCAGCAAATACTACACAATAGAATAGAATAGAAATACACCTGTGTATGCTGCATTTTTAAATCTTTCTAAGGCGTTTGACTTGTTTAATTAGAAGATCTTATGGTCAAAATTATGTGAGCAAGGTATACCTAAAGAGCTGGTCAACCTTTTCCAATTCTGGAACGATCATCAAATTAACCAGGTCAAATGGTTGGGTGCATTGTCTGAGACGTATGGACTGGAATGTGGAGTGAGACAGGGTGGTCTGACCTCTCCGGCGCTCTTTAACCTATACATCAATCAGTTGATCGAGGAGCTTAGCAACACCGGTATCGGATGCAGCATTGTTGGCAATATAATAAATAGCATAAGTTATGCAGATGATATGGTGGTGCTGAATCCCTCGATTGATGCATTCAAACATCTGCTTGGAGTGTGTGAAAGATACGCCGTGTCTCATGGCCTCCTATATAATATAAAGAAGAGTGAGGTTATGGTGTTTCGAGTGGGTATTAAAAGTATAATACAGTTCCTGCGGTGCGGAGAGTGTCCCAATTTAAATACCTTGGCCACATAGTTAATGAAGATTTAGATGATGGCAATGACATAGAGAGGAAGCGAACAACGTTTTCGGTCCGGTGCAACATGCTGGCCCGCAGGTTTGCACGTTGTACAAGAGAAGTGAAAGTGTCTTTTCAAGGCGTTTTGCCAGTTATTCTACACGTGCAGCCAGTAGGTTAGACATACGCAGCGGGCCTACAATGTTCTCCGTGTGCAATATAATAACGCATTTAGGGTGCTGTTACGGCTTCAATGATTCTGCAGTGCATCAAGCATGTTTGCTGAAGCCGTAACGGACGGCTTATAAGCTATTCTGCGAAACATTCACAACGCAGACTTCGAGGGAGCACCTACAGCATCCATACAGTTATTGTGGAGAAACCAGACTGCCCGTTCCTGCAGCACTGGACACGTATGCACTGCTGCGGGTCTGCTGCAGTGGGAAGTGGGCAGAGATGTATGAACTAATTTAGTTATAATTAGTTAATGTTGTTACTAACATGTTTTAGTTTATAAATTATTTATTAACCCATATGAATTATCATGCTATATGATTATTATGGGGTATGTATAAAGTTTTCTCACCTGGTTGGGCTTTATAAATATATAGTTGTAAATGAAAATAATAAACATACATAAATATCAATAAAATAAAATAAAATAAATACATAAATAAATAAAAACTCAAGCAGATGGAAGCACGAGGGCTTCCCGAGGGCCCTGCCGAGGCAGGGGAGACCAAACGGTCGAGGGTTAGGGGGGAAGGGAAAGAAACCGGCGGACGATGCGGGCAGTGTCGAGGAGCACGGCCCTCTGCATTTGAGCTTGGAGCGGTCCGTCACGGAGTCCCAGTAGCCTCAGATGATCCGAGAGACTGACTGGGATTAACCCGTTCGCAGAAACGACTATAGGTATAATTTCGGTCGGCAATCCACCCCACATGTCGGTCACCTCGTGAGCCAGGTCCAGATATTTTGTTCGTTTATCTGTTTCGGCTTTCACGAGGTTCTCGTCACACGGAATAGTAATGTCAACCAAAAATATCCTTGATTGTGCCCGGTCCATCAGCACAATATCAGGTTTATTCGCAAGATTAGTCCTGCCTGTGATGATGGCCCGGTCCCAATAGAGCCTGGCGCGGTCATTTTCGAACACGGCTTCCAGCAAGTACTTATAATGGGGCAGTTTCCGATCCACGAGACCGTATTTCAGAGCGAGCTTCTGGAGTAGAATCCTGGCTACTAGACTGTATCTGTGCAAGTACTCAGAGTTAGACAACAAGAGCTGAACAACCGGTGATGACATGCCTAAGTGACTCACCGGGATGGTGACAAGTATTATTAATAACACTGTCAGTGTCATTATTTTTAATTAAAATTAAATTATTAATAAAAAAGAAAAGAAATGAAATATAATTAAAAAAAAATTCTTCATTTATAAAAACTGTAAATTTTTATAAATGAAGAGTTTTAAAGATTTTATGCGGGCACTTTGAAGGCATTTTGAAACAACCCATAGGAGAGGACTGGATGGCAGTTGGCAGTGGATCTCGATCGACTTTTACAATGGTGATGATGAAACGTTTTTTATATGTAAGATTGTGTTCATCATATCACAACGTGGCATAAATCTAAAATTATTATTTGATTTAATTTAACCAGAAAATTAACGTGTATGTATATTTATAAAAGCTATCATGGGTAAAGTTCATACTATCCTGTGTACTTCAAAATTACATTAAATATATTGCATATAGATTTATTAACTTTTATATCTGTACATATATCTTTGCATATAAATTTTTTGAGCATATGAAAAGAATAAGGTATACAATGAGTTACATTTGTGCACACACAAATGCGCGGGCTACACATATAATAGCGGGACAATGATTTGTTTACGTTTGCACGTGTTTTATCGCCTCTGCCCGTCACACCGCGTTGAGATGCAAACGCGAGGAATCTGTTTGTTCGCTCGTCGTTCTCTTTGTCTGATTCGCTCGTAACATTGACCGGGATAATTGTACCACATAACGCATATTATTTAACTTTAATGAAACGGTTTTACGACGTAAACCTCTTTACAAGTAGCTGGCTTGTGTACAGCAAAATTTTTCATGTGCAGAGTTGACCCGCTCATTTACAATAATAGAGTCACATATAAAGCGTACTTCTACAATTTTAACGCGTTAACTCAATTGACTGTTTGCATTCTTGCCCTTTACGTGCGATGTGAAACGCTTTTTATTTGACCAATGTTTTTTTCTCGCACTAAACAGTTGATTGCACTTTACTTTCACCTAATTAATGTTAATACCTTCCCTCTGATCATTTTTATTATTTACGATACCACAAAAACACATTGTTAACGGTCTCTAAAGGTCTTTATAACTGTAAAAAATAAGTGTGTTATCTACATCTACGTCTTAAGATCGCAGAATGTGGAAAGGTGTAACTAGCGGCACCTGTTTTTGCAAATTCTGACTGTCTAGGTTGTTTTTTAGTAGGGCCGCGTAAACATTCACTTCGAAACGTTTTGCAGGTTACTAAATGACATTGATCACATTACATTAATTCTATTAAAATCATAATAATTTCTTATATCTATGCGAACACTTCACATTACAGAAGAAAACAAGTGCACAATAGAGAAGGAGGCTGGGTACTGTCACCTGCTTGGTAATTAATAGAATTAAAACTATACCCAAGCATATCACTGCAATATTTTTGAAGACACAGTAAGCTCATTCTGCGTAATTCGGTCCAAATTAATAACTAATAAGCTGATTTGGTTACAACTTTGACATCGGGACGTCAATCACCTCAGTCCTCCCGTTGAAAAAAAAATAGTTTTATTGAATCCATTTAAATCAGCTGATTTGTAGTGGCGGCGTAAGATCGTTATACTAAGGGTGTCGTAAGATGTGACTCCTGTTAAGGTCATAATACCTCAAGGCTATCAATTATAGATGACGGTATGAGATATACCCATACCGGTGACGTAAAGGTTGAGCGCAACATCTGGTATTGCTGTCTTCAATCCCCCTGCAAAGCTTCATACAATGGGAGAGGTCAATGTCTAATAGTGGACTAATACCTACGAGTAGGAATAATAAAGAAGTAAAATCCTCCATATCAAATTGATTACGTAATCTAGAGAAAATGAGATTGGTCCTTCGAGCCGGATCTGAACTAGCTGTTGCTGGTTCCGGTTGTCAGGTTTTTTTTAAATAAATTACAAATAATAAAGCAATTACAGATGTGTGCCATATTCTTTTAAATTTATAGTGATTATAAAATTATGTACATCTAGTACAATTGTCTTTTGTGAACTGTGGATCATTTTATTTATGTCATTATCACTTTTTTTCGTATACATTTGAAATAATTGTTAGTATTTTTATTATAAATAATAATATAAATGAATATTTAAAACATTACAGTGCTCTAAGGTATTGCGATGTAAAATAATATCATGGTCTGAACTAAAGTTTTAAAACAATAAACTAAACAGTGCAATCTAAGTATAGGCACATACGTAAGCAAGACGGTTTGGTTGGCGCGTTACGGGGCTGCCGAGCTGGGGTCCCTCGCTCCCTCGTCGAAGTTGCATTGTCTGCGGAGCCCTTCGTCTCAACCCGACGCCTCGTATTCGCCTGCCTAATGAATCTCTATCGATTTTCTTATGTTAATATACCTACGTTTGTTTTAACATGGGGTCTGAAACATTGTTACTGTGGCTATTTTTATTTTGAATAAACTAGGCATGCGTAACAGTTCAACCCTATATCAAATCGTATCTACTTATTTATTGGATTGTATCATCTATTTTGTATATATCTATATATTTCAATATCTATAAACTACTACTATCGCTAAAAAGTACATAATTTATAATAACCCTTGAGAATGAGGTGATAGTTACCGTACTCTTTCTAAATGTTTTCATACTTAATTGTATAAAAGTAAAAAAAGTAAAAAAAGTATTGTAAATTAGTGTTTAAAAAAAAGTTCCGCTGGGTTTCTTGCTGTGGTTCTTGCCAGGAGCCCAGGACAGAGGTTTTTTCCGAAGCGATGGTAAATTTTAAATGACTTTCAATATAATCAATCTATAATGAAATAAGTATTCTAGTAATCTATATTGAATAAAAATCATTCTATTCTATTTTATTCTATATATTGGTTGATACCTATGTGATTTTGTACACGTTGATACGCGGTTTTTGGTGGATTTGGTTTGCTTAGATTTAAAGATATATTGTAATATCTAAGTATTGGTTAATATCTACGATACTCTGAAACGAGTATATCCTACAACGAAGAGTCGGAGTAGGTATATCTATTTATGTAATATATCTCGTATTCTTTCGCGCGCTTACAGTTCGTTCGAATTTCGAATTAGTGTGTCATAACATAAATATTTTACGTTATTTTTTATTTCTTCGAGTACTATGCTAGATGTTCTGTAAACTGTCGCTGTACTGCAGCGATATCTAACACATAGTTTGTTGCCCGATAGATAGATGTTGGATATTGAACCGATATATAGATATTATATCTATTTACGATTTGTATCGTCTACTATTAGAATATACTATAGTATTTCTAGCTAGATAATTAGCAAGCGTACATGTTTGTGTTAGAGTAGAGCGTACCTTAGGAAATTTTTGTCTCTATGGAAAGAGACTCGTTTGACATCGTATATACGTAGACAGTCTTGATACAATGAATGAATAAAAAAAAATTACATCTGTTTGTTAACTTAGATGATTGTTTCCCGAACTATATGAATTGTTTTAGGCATAAAATTAATCATTCAGTATCGAATAAACAGTTATAGTGTCGGTGCATTATTGGAGATAGGTTTCTTCGAAATATTCAGAACTAAATACAAACGATATCGTTTTTTTCTTCAAAATATTTAACCTTTTTAAATATTATTCTTCTGTACGTGTGTTTCTCACTGAACTCATCCTAAACGGCTGGAACGATTTTGATTACATTTTTTTTGTGTGCGAGTAGCTCCCTGAGTAGTTTAAATTCACAATTGGACCCGGTAGGTGGCGCTGTCGAGATCCAGCAATCACCCGTGCGAAGCGAAGTCATGTATATAAATGTACGTAGGTCACTCAATAAGTTTTGAGATGCTCGAAATTTAAAAATGGAACGCACCCGTGTTATATGTTTCCAAAAAGCAAATTTATTTAAAAACAGAACTCCATAAGCCAATTGCTCAATATTAATTTATAAAAGTTCTATTAATTTTTCTGCAACGCTTCCCGCGCTTTTCATTTAAAACGATGTATCTTAACCATCTTAACCGTGAACATTTGCGAGCTATGTTATATTATGATTTTAAATTTGGTTTAACCGAATAATTAAGTTTACAACTCAGCTCCATCACGCGCAACAATTTTTAGGTGGTTTTCTGAATTCAAAAGGGGTAAAATTAATCTTAAAGATGACCAAAGAACCAGGGCCCCGCAAACAGCAGTAACCTTAGAAAATGTATGGACTACTGAAATGTTGGTACGAGAAGATCCACGAATCACATATACGGATATCGAAAAGATTGTAGGCATTAGTTCGAGAAGCATTCATACCATCCCACATCAACATCTTGTAAGTGAGGAAGCTTTGTTGTCGATGGATCCCTCGTTTGCTCTGCGAAAGCGAAAAACAGATGTTGATTGGTGTGGATTGGTGTCATGAAATGCGTCTACGTTTTGGAAACGGGGCATCTAGGCGTGTTCCAGATATCGTTACTGGTGACGAGGCATGGATCTATCAATATGATTCGGAAAATAAAAGGCAATCATCGGTATGGGTCTACTCAGAAGGACAGTTACCGACTGGAGAGGAACTGTACAGACCTCGCAACGTCGGCAAAAAAATGGTGGTTAGTTTTTTTTTGCAGAGCGGACGTTTGTCGACGTCAATGCTGGAAAATTATTCCGATGATATCCCGGACGTCAGTCTGAGCGAGATTAGAATGACTCTCCAGCACCTTAAGACGGCAAGGCCCCAGGCGAGGATGGAATTACAGCGGAGCTTCTGAAAGCGGGTGGAAGACCGGTACTTGAAGTCCTTCAGAAGCTCTTTAATTCCGTCCTCCTTGGTGGCATTACACCGGAGGCGTGGAGCAGAAGTGCGGTGGTCTTGTTCTTCAAGAAAGGCGACAATGCGCTCTTGAAGAACTACAGACCGATTTCCCTTCTGAGCCGCGTCTACGTGCTGTTTTCGAGAGTCATTATGAATCGCCTCGCGCGCAGTCTTAACGACTTCCAACCTCCCGAACAAGTCGGTTTCCGAAAAGGCTTTAGCACCATAGACCACATACATACCCTGCGGCAAATTGTACAGAAGTCCGAGGAGTACAATTTGCCACTATGTCTGGCGTATGTGGACTATGAGAAAGCCTTTGATTCCGTCGAAATTTGGGCGGTGCTGCAGTCCCTTCAGCGGTGCCAAGTTGACTGTCGGTATATCAAAGTGTTGAAGTGCTTGTACAGTAGGGCTACGATGGCTATCCGAGTACAGAACCAGAGTACGAAACCTGTCCAATTGCAGAAAGGTGTAAGACAGGGTGACGTGATATCTCCGAAACTCTTCACCGCTGCATTGGAAGACGTTTTCAAGCTTCTGGACTGGAAAGGATACGGTATCAACATCAATGGCGAGTACATCTCTCACCTTTGATTTACCGACGATATAGTCCTTATGGCAGAATTGCTGGAGGACCTAAGCACTATGCTCAATAATCTCAATAGTGTTTCCCAACGGATAGGTCTTAAGATGAACATGGACAAAACAAAGATCATGTTTAATGTCCATGTCACACCTATGCCGGTAGTTGTTGGGAGCACTAAGCTCGAAACTGTTGACGAGTATGTTTACCTGGGACAAATAGTCCGACTAGGTAAGTCCAACTTTGACCGAAAGGTCAATCGACGGATTCAATGTGTGTTGTGCTGGCAACGTGCGTGTTGCCAGTGATGGCCTATGGAACTGAGACGTGGTCCTTCACTGCTGGCCGGATGAGGAAGCTCAAGATCGCTCAGCGAGCTGTGGAGAGGGCTATGTTCAGAGTTTCTCTGCGTGATAAACTTAGAAATGAGGATATCCGCAGTAGAACTAGAGTGACCGACATAGCCCAATGGATTAATAAGCTGAAGTGGCAATGAGCTGGCCATATAGCTCGAAGAACCGACAACCGATGGGGAAAAAAGTTTCTCGAGTGGCAGCCTCGTACCGGCAGGCGAAGTGTAGGGCGTCCCCTCACTAGATGGAGTGATGACCTGGTAAGATATGCAGGAAGTCGATGGATGCAGGTGGCTCAGGACCGTGCTTTGTGGAATTCCTTGGGGGAGGCCTACGTTTAGCAGTGGACTTGTGAAGGGCTGTAATGATCAATGATGAATGCTGGATAATTGTAGGTCAGTCAACTCTGAATAGTATACTATAGTTGTATTACACAAAGCTTTTCAAGCTGTGCGGGAGAGAAGACCAAAGACCGGGCTTCGGGGAATCATGCTGCATCACGATGACGCCTCTTCACATACCTCCCTTAGGACAAAAGCATTTATTGAGGAATCTTGTGTTGAAACTCTAAATCACCCACCCTACAGCCCTGACTTAGCTCCTTGTGATTTCTTTTGTTCCCAAGAGTCAAAAAATAAATAAAAGGCAAGTTTTTTTTAAGCGCCGAAAAAGCCGTGGCTGCCTACGAAAATGCGATTTTCGACCTGTCAGATCAAGACTGGCAAAAGTGTTTTCAAAGTTGGTTTAAGCGAATGGAACTTTATATAGAGCATGGTGGATAATATTTTGAAAAGATGTAAAAGAAATATTAATAGTATCTAGAATACTTTTTGTATATCTCAAAACTTATTGAGTGACCTCCGTATATGATTGGTAGTCACCTATGGCCTAGCATTTCGCAAAAGACGATTAATAAGGTATTGGTGTTTGTGATTGTGTAAGCATTGGGCTAGCCACATATCTCTTTATTCACATTTTTCTGTCTACACCTATACTTTTTGTTGGTGGTGGCACGAGTAGGCCGCTGTTCTTTGAACTCTGCCTCATTCTCAGATATTATATACATATTGCCTTATTGGTCTAGTGGTCGTAAACCCCGGCCCCGGGTTCAAAACTCAGATTGACCCAAAACTAGTTCTGTGGTTGTTCTGGCAATAAATTCTTAACAACAGCTCGGAGGCACGTTGGCGGTGTTTCACTCCTGTGCCTCGGAGAGCGCGTAAAGCCGCTGGCCCTCTTCTGATCTCTCCCCAGTCTCCCCGGAGTGGACCTGTGCTTGCGCATACTCTCGGAAATTATAATCTACGCAGATGTCTAGTCTCTGTTCAGACCGGCCGCCGTGACCGAAATTCGGTCTCCAGGACATTATTAATTATACTGACTCTCTATACAGATCAAAACACAGCAGTGCAAGCATGATGCCAGAAATAATTGCTATTTGCTATTTGACGACTATCCTTATGGCTGACGTTACAAGATAAAACTATATCAACAAATCTCGTTCTCAATCTCAAAGTTTTTTTTGGTCTTTTTTAAAAACGTTACCCCCACACTAGGATTTTCTCCTGTATCGTGGAGACAGTTTATAAACACAAATTGCACAAGGACAAACATCCAGACCCGGAACAATTATTTGTTGACCATACAAATACTTGTTCCGTGCGAGATTCGAACACGCGGCCTCCAGCGCAGCAACTCATTGCTAAGCCACTGCGCCACGGAGCAGTTCTGTTCTTTATAGACAGACGAGCAAACAGTCCACCTGATGGTAAGTATATGCTGGTCTATAAGAATCTTTATGCTATTATATAGCTATCGATCGATAGCCGTGTGTTAGCCAGTACCTCCAATTCCATTTCATTTATTTGGCGACCAATTTGAGAAAGTAATTCTAAAAAGTTTGATCTAAAAGCGGCGGTAGGCAATGTTTGCTCGTCGAGTTTGCAGAGTCCCCAATGGGGGCAGTCCGGGGGCACAATTTAATTACCAAATGGAGCGGTTATCCGCGATCCTCCGAGCGTGAAAACAGGCCTGCTATAGACGTGCGTGCTGGAAGACGCAAGTGCGGGGGATGCTTTAATCTTGGATAAGAAGGTTATTCAGAAAGAACATTAACAAGGAAATCTCTGCACTCTTGTTCAAATACTTTAAAGATATTTGTTGGTGATTTGCTTTGGATTTTGTGTGATTTCCTCTATTGTTTCTTTGATCAAAATAGATTAAATATGAACTTAAGTCGATATAAACTTAAGGCGGAAATGTATATATTTTTTGTAATTACGAACGCGCTATTTCACAGAACAGTCTATTTGATGGTTAGTGGCTACTGCAGTTTATGAACCTGAAACCAACATCAAACACAAGACCGAAGATGCGTTTTCACACTGGAGTGCTTTCTTATTCTTATATTTTTGTATAGGATAGGGTGACAAACGAGCACACAGTCCACCTGATGGTAAGTGGTTGCTGTGGCCCATAGACATCTACATCCTCGTTTGCGAATCAAAATGCAGATGCGTTGTCACCCGTGAGGACTAAGATGGAATGCCTCTTTTCCAGTAAAAAGGGTCTCCGGTTCTCTATACTCACCATACGTAACACAGCAGTATTAAGCTGCTATTTTACGCTGGTATTATGTGAGAGCGTGGTCCTTCCCCGGTCGAGCCGACCCATTCGTGATACAACTACACGACTGCATTACGTGGTAGAGCCATGCTGCATGCAACATGGCTCTACCACGTAAACGTACTTACCAGTTCTCATTACTTTTAAATTTGAACACAGCAGTGGATGTACTGCTGTGCGCATTGCTGTGCGCGTGCAGAAATATATAAAATATTGTTATTTATCGTTTTAGAAACTACTCTCATTTTTTGGTAACTAGGTACTTTACGTTTTATTTATTTATTTGGTTGACCAACAAATGTTGTACTCATACTTATGCTAATTTGCGAAGAGATGTGGACCGATACCGAGCACACAATTAGTTCGGTTCTAGTAGTCTAGATTTGGGATAATTTTAAGGTAATTTCATCCAGAAATGTAAAGCCATGAACAAGTGCATTATTTAAAGAATACGTAACCATTTTTAACAATAAACAAAAACAAATATAATACAGTTTTGATCTTTAATGTAATTGGATACAAAGATATCCGAATGTAACAATGTAGTTGTTAGTTGGCTCGCTAGCAGGGTGGACAAACGGCCCTCTATCGTTATTTTAAACAATTCGATAATGAGCACCCCCGGCGCTCTGATTGCACTACAAAAGACGAGGCCACCCCTAATGAGGTTTCCTCACAATCCCGTCTCAAATAGAACAAGTTCTGAGGCGGTGTTTGCTCCGGGCGTAGTGACTGGCGTGTGTGAGTTGCGTTGCCTGTGGGAAGTTTTTTAAATTTATTCAGCCAAATCGATATTCATAGAGATTTTATTTTACTTTTGAAACTGCATGTTAGCAGCAAGTGTGAAAAAAAGATCCACATTGCTCAATTTTTTTGTAAATATACATCGATATTAACACCGAGGTAACAAAAACTACACTTAGAAATTTATACTTTTTATAGTTCATTAGACGCAATCGAAAAAGGTCACAGCCTTTTTTAATACTGGTTTTATATATATATAGCCGCGGGTGCTCATTATCGAATTGTAACAGACACTTCAATTTTATTTATTTGTATATATATATATATACAAATAAATAAAATTGAAGTGTCTGTGTGTAATGTCAAAATTACAGCTTTTTACTAAATGCGTATGAAAGTATATGCGGTACCTACTAATAACAAAAATACAATTTTTAAAGTTTTTATCTGTCTGTCTGTCCGTCTGTCTGTCTATCTATCTGTTTGTTCCGGCTAATCTCCGTAACGACTGGACCGATTTCGACGGGACTTTGCGGGCGAAGTCGCGGGGAACAGCTAGTATATATATTATATAAAAGACATGTTATATATATATATATATATATATATATATATATATATATATATAGGACGGATTAGTAAGCTGAAGTAGCAATGGGGAAGAACGGCTCTCGAGTGGCAGCCTCGTACCTGCAGGCGAAATGTAGGGCGTCCTCCCACTAGATGGAGTGACGATCTGGTAAGACATGCACGATGTCGATGTATGCAGGTGACTTAGGACCGTGCTTTGTGGCATTCCTTGGGGGAGGCCTATGTTCAGCAGTGGACTTGTGAAGTGCTGTAGTGTAGATGATGATGAAGTACCTGTATTTGATACATGCGAAAAAGTAACAACGCATTAAATATATTATTCATGATCATCATCAATACCTACCAAAAGTCTACTGCTAGTTGCTACCATAGATAAATATATATGTAGCAAGCTACGACTGGCAGGAGGGTTCCAAACCGTTTTTTATATTTTGAGTTGTTACCAAGAAAATGCCGCTGCCTATCACATGTTTCATTTCTCTTTTTCATTGGTAATTAAACAATATATAACGATATTTCGACAATTATTTTTTCTGTGGCAGCAACGCACTGGGTACCAGCTAGTAATTAATAAAATTAAAACTAAACCCAAGCATACCACTGCAAGACACAGTGAAGTTACTCTGAGTTAACTTTGACATCGGGAGGTCAATCAACTCAGTCTCCCCGTGATCAGGGGTGTTGTAAAGCACCCAAAACGACGGGAATTAAAGATAATTAAAATTAAACATGATAAAATTCGTAAACAAGTGAAATTTACTACATAATTACCACGTTTTTTTGTCTTATTCTTGCATTGTCATCCGATATGAGTTTGAGTTTTATATTCAAAATGTCAGGTATCCAGCTCATCGGGAAGTTGGTTTAAAATCAATTACTATATTCCATCCGGAACAACAGACAGACAAGTAAGTGGCATAATAAAAACGAGATAAAATAGTTTTATTCAATAAGGAGGCCTATGTTCAACAGTGGACTTTTGATAGGTTGATATGTTGATGATGATGTTTTGGTACAGGTTTGAGGTCACATATAAAAGGTATCTAGTGGCCACGGCTCGCTTTTCCAAAATATGTTTTTGTAGATTTCGGATAACAAACTCAACTAATACCATCCCATTTTGCTATACCTAATAAGGCAAGTCGTTAGAAAACCTATTCCTAAAGCTCAATACAAACAAGTCACGTCCGTTAAGATTCAAATGTATGTAAATTGCTTAACATCGGACGATATGCAAACGTAATTGTATACGCAGAATACGTATATGATTGATGTACTATAAGTGAGTTTGCGGAGCGGCCCGCCAACCGACAAGCGGTGTGCCACCTGCTCGCTCAAATGGGCGACCAATCGCGACCCGCTACCGCCGTATGTAAATCCAGCGTATTCAAATCACTTTAAAATCAAAACGCGCATGCACGCGACATCGTTTTTTATTGGCGGTCCTGTTCAAAGGGCGCCTTGGAAATTTTTGGGCAGGCGCGTGGCAACGCAAGGGTTGCACGCGGGAAGCAACCCTTCCGCAACCCTTTTTTAGTTAAAAAACAGCTGCTGTTTTTTTGGCAACGAGTTTAGTTAGATAAGGACACGCGACGTGAGGTCGTGACGCGTTTTTTGCAGCGCATTGTCAGTGAGAAAAAGTTGCAATTTGTGTTCGCTATCAAACGTGAGTTCACACCTGGTTCTATTGTGTTGAAACTCTGCGAATTGATAATTTCTTAGAGGGTTCTCTGTGCTCCGGTGAGTACTTTGTGTGTATCGCGTGTCTTGTGTCATGTGACGATTGCATGGTTAACAGGGATAGTCGAGATTCGTATCGGTAGGAGTGGTCCTTAAATTAAAATTTAATGGTACTTGTACTTGAAAACACTTGCTTAAGCTATCATTAATATTGATGATTTAAAGCGGTTGTGTAGAACAGCTTTTACGTGGTAAATCCATGTTACAGCTATATTATCAGGAATAGGACCACGCTCTCACATAACACTATCGTGAAATAGCAGTTTAATGCTGCTGTTTCATATGGTCAGTGTACCTTTTTACTGGAGACGAGGCATTGAATCATAGTCCTCAGGGTTGACAAAGCATCTATATTCTTAATCGAGGAGAGATGTAGATGTCTATGGGCCACAGTATCCACTTAACATCAGGTGGACTGTCTGTTGAGAAATCTATTATTATTGCATAATTACTGTTGTACTATGAATGTAAAACAGATAAATAAACTTTTTTATGCAATATAGATTGTTCGTTTGTCATCCTAATTAAGAAGTATTGATGAGCAAACTGTCCACTCTATAGTATTCACATTATTAGTCACAGAATACCAACGTAAAATAGCAGCTTAACACTGCTGTGTTTCGTATGGTGGGTGTAGAGAACCGGAGACCCCTTTTTACTGGAAATGAGGTATTCCATCTTAGTCCTCACGGGTTACAACGCATCTGTATTTTGATTCGCATACGAGGATAAATGTAGATGTCTATGGGCCACAGCAACCACTTACCATCAGGTGGACTGTGGGCTCGTCTGTCATCCTATCCTAAAAAAAAAATAGTAAGTTGATGTTCTGGCTCTTAAGATTTTTACTTCGATAAAGGAGCAATTCCTAAGGATAAAGATGGAATGCCTTGATAACAGTAAAAAGTCTGTGTCGGGTCAATTATTGTGATTTTTTGTCAAGAAATTCTCAGTAGTAACCTGGAGTCACGAAGTTGGCGGTGTTTCACCCACGTATCTCAGAAAGCACGTAAAGCCGTTGGTCCTTCACCTAATCTCTCTCCAGTCATGTCGAATTACTGTCCTAACGGACGGTAGTTAGTGAATAGAGAGTACACTTGTGCTTGCGCATATATTTCGGCACGATAATCCTGTCCTGCGCGGTGGGCTAGACTGTGACTGGCCGCTGTGACCGAAAACCGAATTATTATTTTTTTTCCTTTTTTGAAAAACGTTACCCCCACACTAGAATTTTCTCCCGTATCGTGGAGGCAGTTTATAAACACAAATTGCACAAGGACAAACATCCAGACCCGGAACAATTATTTGTAGGCAAATACTTGTTCCGTGTGGGATTCGAACCCGCGGTCCCCAGTGCAGTAACTTATAGCTAAGCCACTGCGCCACGGAGCCGATTATTTATTATTATTACGTAAAATTGTTTTTATTTTAACTTGACAAGTTTTATGATACGAGTATATTTGTATGATTCGATGTTAGTGTATGTATGTGTGTTTTGACAGGATAAACATGAGCGCGTGTGGATATGTCAGTAGGTGTGGCGTCGCGGGTGCGACTGCAAACAGGCGAGGTGCTGTCAGCAATCAGCTAATGTGTGTGCCGTGGCCTGCTGGGTCCGATTACGAGTTTGTTGCTGAAGGTATATAGTTATTTTTTATTTTTTTTGGAACAAATAGTCATTAACATTAACTTTACCTAAAAGAAGACAAAGAGTGACATTTCATCATCTTACGTAACTACTACTAGATATATATATATATATATAAAAATACTTCGTGAAGCAAATATAATGTTAATAACGCTTGCCAGTTTATAACGTACCCTTAGTCAAGCTGCATCTCGGAGACATTCTATCTTAGTCCTCAAGGGAAACAAAGGCTGCATTTATTTAATGAAAACTTTACCCCCACACTTGGATTTTCTTCTGTACCGCGGAGGCAATTTACATACATAAAATGCACAAGAACAAACATTCAGATCCGGAACAAATATTTGTAGACCATACAAATACTTATTCCGTGCGGGATTCAAAACCACGGCCCTCAGCTCTGTAAATCATCGCTAAGCCACTGAGCCACGGAGCCGTCATTTCGTTTCTTAATCAAAGATAGATGTCTATGGGCCACAGCACTCACCATCAGGTGGACTGAAGGTGCAAAAAATTAAACAATAAAAAGAGAACATATGAGTATGTCATCATCATCATCATCATTACGGCCAATCATAAGTCCACTGCTGAACATAGGCCCCCCCCCCCCCCCAAAGAATAGCACAAAGCACGGTCCTGAGCCATCTGCATACCTTACTTATTAATATAGCATGATACGAGTATGCTATATTAATAACGTTTGATACATTATGTGATTGGAAAAACGAAGCCTTTAAGTAACGAAGATTTAAAGTGCTGTTTCCTGTTAGTTGCAGGCTAAAAAATAAACTTAAAGAACCTTCTACAAAAGGAAAGAAAATCTCGGTTTCAATGTGCTTTAGGTGCATTTGGTCAATATTTTCATTTGAGAAAGTTTCTTTAATGAAAGCTACGGTTGTTCAAAGTCATCACGTAGAACCAATAATGGGGACATCTAATTAATTGCTAGAGAGTGAAGTGAACACCCAAAATGCAATAATATTAGTCAGATAATGTGTGGGACGTGTGGTAGCATGTAGGATTGGTTCTTTGAAGATAAAAGCGGGTAAGCAGTGGTGTAGGAAATGAAATATCCGGTCGCCGCGCAGTCCGTCCGACACCCGTCTCGCTATTATTATTTCACAAATAGATTCCCTTAGCAAATATCATACATGTATCAATGTTTACTCGGACGTCATACAATATAATGTCTTAGTGTTTTCACTTAAGGCGAGGATTTCCTACGTTAACAGGATGTAAGCGCTCCTTTCTCCGCTGCATGCATATTTGTCCAGCGCGAAGTAAGCGTATAACATTCGATGGACAAAAACTTTTTGCTTTATATCAGGAAATAAAGATTATAAATAAAAATGTAGCTGATTAAGAATCTAACTCAATAACATGTCTTTCACATTATGAACAAACCTATTATATGGTTATCGCTTAAATCGCGTTTTTTCCCGGCGATTCATCATCATCTTCATTACAGCCCTTCACAAGTCCACTGCTACAAGCGCCACTGCGGCAAGAATTCAAAAAAGCACGGTCATGGTCACCTGCATCCATCGACTTCCTGTATGTGTTACCAGGTCGTCAATCCATTTAGTGGGGGGCCACCCTACACATTGCTTATAGCCACCACTCGAGAACCTTTCTTCCCCATCGGTTGTTGGTTCTTCTAGCTATAATCTCGGTTCCTGAAATTAAATCATTTTTAATTACAGTGTAGTAGTCAAACGTTTCTGCGGCATCAAATCGCGAACAGAACAATTCATTGTATTTTTTATAGTAAGGGTGACAAATGAACACACAGTCCACCTGTTGAGCTGTGGCCCATAGATATCCAATTACATCTATCCTCGACTAAGAATCAAAATGCAGATGCGTTGTCACCTTAAGGACTAATATAGAATGCCTCGTATGCAGTAAAAAGGGCCTCCGGGTCTCTACACTCACCATATGAAACACAGCAGCATTAAGCTGCTATTTGACGCTGGTATTCCATGAGAGCGTGTTCCTACCCCGGTTGAGTCGACCCATTCGTGTTACAACCATAATATAGCTGCAGCGTGGCTCTACCACGTGTAATATAATATTAACGGACGTATCGCTGTCAACGTAATCCAAGAAAACCTCGGAATTGTTTTCAGGCGACGTTTTTTGCCAAAGCATACGATACAACGCAAATACGAACGAAAAAGTTTTTTGTTGTATTGACTTACACTCGCAGAATGTTTGCCTGAAATATTTTCTCAGAAGTTTTGAGTTACGGCCCAAATGTGCTTTTTACTGAAGGAATACATTTTTACACGACATAGAAAATAGATATCATTGTATTTGTTGCGCAGGGGTGAAAAAGGGTGTATATTATGTATATTATATTTTTAATTTTTTAATTTTATAGAATAATAGTGAAAAACGAGCATACAGTACAGCTGATGGTAAATGGATTTTGTGGCCCATAGACATCTACATCTATCTTTAATATCAGATTCAAAATGTAGAAGCGTTGTCATCCCTGAACTAAGATGGAATGTTTAATTTCCAGTAAAAAAGGTCTCCAATTATCTCCACTCACCATACGAAACACAGCAGCATTAAACTGCAATTTTACTCTTGTATTCTGTGAGAGGGTGCTCCTCCCCGCTTGAGTCAACCCATTTGTGTTACAACTACGACATAGCTGCAGCATAACTCTACCACATTGTTATTTACAGTAACTATTATCTTCTTAACGAACCTCGTGCGGCCACGCGCGGCCCGTCCTGCCAAATAACAAACAAACAAAAAATGACAACCTGGTGACCGAGTAACATAATACTCGTAGTACCTGCACGGCCGAGATTTAATTGGCGTAAAAGGTAAAAAAATTCTCAGAGACGAAACCTATCTAGATAAACTTGGAAAATGATACTTATCTAATACTTTTGTACTAACGTGATAGAGCCACGCACAAATTACACGCGCGTTCCTAGAGTCATTGAAAGAAACTTGATACCCATCATGTCACAATAAATTATAATAAATTAGTGTAATATAAAAGTTTTAGTAATTAGGTTTTATGTGGTAAAGCCACGTTGCAGCCATATTATGATTGTAGAACACATGGCTCAGCTCACCTCACATCACAGAATATCTATGTAAAACAGCAGAATTATTCTTGTGAATGTAGATAACCGAAGGTACCCTTTTTTACTGGTTACGAGGCATTTCAGGGGTGACATCGCATCTGCATTTTGATTCTTAATCGATGATAGATGTAGATATTTATGGGCCATAGCATCCACTTACCGTCACGAGGAGTAGTTGCTCGTTTGTCACCCTTATTCTATAAAAAATGTCCTAATCGTTGGAGCTATTTCTGAGGAAACAATAAAATGTATCACATATACAAGAATTGCTCTCGTGAAGTATATAGTATTAATCATAAACCCTTTTTACTTAATCGAAAAAAGTCTCACTACTGAAATACTAGAGGTTAGAACAATTATGTTTATAGAAATAAGCAAGACAATATCCCTCTTGAGGTAATCAACTGGAAGACTTATGTTCAGCATTGGATTGTAATAAATGATCTCATCTGAGGCTTTGGAGTGGTTCTCATCTTATATTCGAGGTCGCCAGCAGTCGCTCCGCTTTGACGAGTCTTCATTGGGTTGGTGTGATTTGAATGTTGGTGTTCCTTAAGGCGGTATTCCATCTCCGTTGTCCGTCCGTAATGTTCAGTATTTATAAATCTTATTACGCCATATCTTCATTGTGCGTATCATTAGTATGCTGGTGACCTGCAGTTGTACTCACAGGCGGGGGTCAATTGTGTATCTACAGCAATTGACTCAGTTAATAGGGACCTAAATTATAAAAAAGAACTGGTCCGACAAACTGGTTTGGCCTTAAAAGTTAACTCATCCAAATATCAGGCTGTAATAGTAGGTAGTCATCGGACTATTTCGATCTAAACGCAGAACTCTTGAACAAATATGACCAACTTCTAGCTGCATTCGATTCATTTTCTACCAACTTCCAACAGAAGGTACTCAATTCGACTGTATGTTTTTTTTGTGGTACTCGTAGTATGAGGTACGAGTAACACATAAAAAAACATACTTTTTCATGGGTGAACCGATTTCGATGATTTTTTTTTATTTGAAAGCTGGTACTTCACATGTCCCATATACATTTGATTAAGTTCTGACCAAAAGTTTTTGAGTTATTGTTAATAATTTATATTGAAATCGGTTGTACAAAATTTTTAATTATAAATTATTAATCTTCAAAAGTATGATCATGCGTTTACTTACCTTCGTCAGCACCATAATCTATGTACACTCACTACTCTTTATTCCATCCATATGTCTCTCATTCTCCATCTTATTTATCTCCACTTTTTGAGCCTCGCGGTTATGTCGGACTCGCACCGACTAAAACCCCATGGTGTTCCACCCTCGTCGCATATTGGCAGGGCCACGGGAACGCTTTCTCACACTTCCGCGGCCCTACTCCCCCATCTCCTTCTCAGGTAAGGCGCACCAGAACACATGGCGCGCCCTCCTCCTCGGCCTTAAATTTCACACGCGCAACAGACGCCCCCGTGTCCGATGCGCGAAGGCAATGGGGCCAGGAAAACTAGCGCTCAGAAGCAACAGCCCTCCCGACCCCAGCGGTGGATCTGGTCTCTGGCTCCGCCGCCAACCAAGGTTCGGCCGCGGAGGGTAGGAAAAATGGCGCCTCCCAATACCGACACTCCTCTCCCCCCGCGGCCCCACCACTACCGCATCAACGGTGCGGCCCCGTTTGAATCGGCCTGCATTATCAAGTTTTCTTTGTAGTTCACATAATTTTTCATTTAATTTACTTTTACAATCTTTGGTATTTTTATCAGTCAGATCTCCTCCACCTAGTCCACGTGTGTTGGAGTTGACGTTAAAGAAGAGTATTCAAAGTTCTCATCGACAGATAACGAGCCAAATGAATTAGAGGCTTCTTTATTTGTAATTATTTTCTTACGTGTAGTAACATTTCTGGTAGCCGTTTCTAAGCTCTTAGTTAGAGGTGAGGCCTAGTTTAGCACGCAGTCATTATCTTGTAATTTTTTTACACATGACTTACACTGGAATTGTCTTCTTTTATTTGGACTTTTTAAATAATATAATTTCGGTGAAATGTTTGTACACTTCAAATGGTAGTATTCATCGCAGTTGGAACAAATTAAAAACTCTCTATCAATTATTGTGTCATTACATGCCTTACATATTTTATCAGCCATTTTTTAGTTCTTTACCAATAATTAAGGCTCGTCAAGCCCACTCGGAGTGGCCACCTCGGGCCTGCCCTACACCACGGGCCAGCCAAGGGGTTTGTTCACCGCGGGTGACCAAGCCACGGCTACTAAGCCCCTCGCCACGACAAGGCGGGAACCCGTTTGGGGGGGTTTGTGGCATACCTTGTGAAAAGTGGACTTGTGAGGGGCTGTAATTATGACAATCAGTAATCCAGATTTTTGATTTTATATGTACTTTTATGGTGTATTAATTATGGAAAGTATAAATCTCATTTGATATACTAAGGGTTAAGAAACAAGAGAAGAATGTCAGGGAAAAATTGTTGGCCGAGTAAAACGGTGCAGCGTATATACGTCCCACAGCTGGGCACAGGCCTCCCCATATATATAAGAGGCTTTTAGGGTAACTCTGCTGTGCGTATTGGCAGATTTCAAGTGTCTTCGAAATATTTTATTTCACTTCTAACACATACAGGTTTCCGCACGATGTTTTCCTTCACCCCGGAGCACGTGGTAAATAAGCACTTAAAATTGCAAGCAATAATTTAATTACTGCCGCCGTGGATCGAACCCGAGTTGCTCGCGTACTGTGTCATTTACAGCGAACGCTTAGTCCCTGCGCTACCACGATAATAAAATGCAGATGCTGTAGGATGGAATGTCTTGTAACCAGTAGAAGGGCCTTGCTATGCCGACAAGAGCCACTGTTACTACGGCTGTATTCCCGTCTAATCAGTTCAGCATCGGTACTATCACGGACGATTCTATTTTAGTACTTAGAATTGACAGTGCGTCTATAATAGTTTTTGTTATTCACTCTCAGGTGGACTGGGCCTGTTATCTCGTTTATTATGTAATTGCTATAAAAATCACTTGGTGTGACTTTGAACTCATATAACTAATAGTGTAAGGCCACGTGCATATTCTCACTGACTGTACATTTTTTTAAGTACGAGTATTTTGATAAATATTAAAATTGATGTCTCGTAATTTTCCAGACACTGTCCAGCTGAGTTGAATCTACTAGTGGTAAAATAGTCCTAGGTAAACATACTTGTTAATAAATACATGCGTAGTGTTCCCAACAAATACCAGCATAATTGTGACATGGATGGTAGACATGATCATCGTCTGGTCTATGGCTCATATTAGGACATAAGTCGTTAAGAGACACGATTGAGGTTATTGGGTATACTCAATATGATAATATCTTCGTTATTCACGACGATTGACTGATCATGAGGTCTTGTGTTGGAATTCCGTGTCGTGACTAATTCATTTATCGGACTTTTCTGTCAAGAAATTCTCAGTAGTATCCTGGAGTCACGAAGTTGGCGGTGTTTCACCACGTACATCAAAAAGCACGTAAAGCCGTTAGTCTTGTGCCAGATCACTCTCCAGTCGTGTCGGTTTGCTATCCCATCAGACTATGAGAGTGAGGGAATAGAGAGAGCACCTGTGCTTGCGCACACACTCGGCTATAGTCCGCACTATAATCCTGACCTGCGCAGATGAAACTGGAGACTGGCCACCGTCACAGAAATTCGGTCTGGAGGTCATTTTTATTATTATATCATCGTTATAAGAATATTTTAAATTTCAAAATGTGTTTATCAACTTTTTTAATAAAAATATTGAAATATTAGCTTGTTCACAAGAAAAACAAAATTTAGACATTTCTTTATTTCAAGAATGCAATAAAAAGTATTCATTCATATCTCACAATGTATGCTTGCTCATTACGACCCCGAGTGGAGCGACTTTTCCAAGCAGTGTGAGTTAGGGGTGAGGCTGGGAGCGGGACGAGGAGGGGGGCAACCCTTTCCTCCCAGGGGCTAGCGGGCCATCCATCACCGACGACGAGCGAAATGTATTTTAATCCACTGCCCCGCGCCCGGTCGCTTCATGAAACGTGAAAAATGATCCCGTAGCACACGCACACTTGCACAGATGCGTACTTACGTAGCTGTTACCTTGTGTGTGTTAGGGGTACAAACTTTTAGCTGGGTGTTCATTGTCGCTAAGTAAACTTTGGAGAGGATTTGCCTCAGTTATATAGTTTTAGCTTTTCGTTTGCTTTGAAACTAACTCATAGGAAACATATCATTTTATCTCAAATGAGATATTTTTTAAAGAGTTTCAATTAGGTACTAATTCATGCCAATAATAAGTACCTATCACCCAGATGTCACCAACGCAGATCGCAACAAAACTCGCGATATCATGAGAGTTTGGCGTAGGGATGTCCACCACTGTGCGTTTTACTAGAAATTTTCTTTCTCGCACGACTTCTTTGTGGAAACGTTTACCACCGGCGATTTTACGCGATCGTTATGATTTAGTGACTTTCCAGGAACGACCTTACTCCTCTTTAAAAGGCTGGCAACGCATCTTCAATTTCTCTGGTGTTGCATCTGGTGAGCCGCATGCTCGTTTGTCCCATGTTCTATAAAAAATGATTTATTAAACTTCTTAAAAAAGATAAAATTTATGAAATTTTTCAAGTAGCATGGTATTTACTTGTTAAACAGTGATACTTGTTCACCAAACACCAAAAGTTCCGAACGTCTAAATTCAATCTTAAAGATTTCTTTTGTTTACACGAACACTAGGCATTGAAATAAAACTAGTTATTGCGTATTTCATTTACCTTTCAAATGTGTTTTTAAGTTAGGAACGGTTGAAAGAGTCAGGGTGTGAGCGAGTGGCGTGCTGCCAACTCTCAACTTTTATGGCGTTTACAGTGGAAGCGGTCCCGTGAGGCGCTGAGATTTCCGGCGTTTTCGCTTGCGCCGCGTACGCGTCCATTAATCATACACAAATTGTTGCGCCCGGCGGGACGTGCTGTCGCCCGGAGATATGTAAGCTTCAATTGAGCCAGTCATCGCAGCCCTTTGCAGCTTCCCTCGGTAATGCCTCTTTTGGCAGCAGCGTTTTGAAGACGAGACTTAATGATGTGGCGCTGACTGATGATAGCGTAAGTTGTAACATATTTTACTAAAACTGACAGTTTACGACGTATACTTGGTGTGTGTAACATTAAAAAGTTAATATGGCCTTTACAATTTATACTAGGTAGTTGGTTTGTTCCGTGGAACAACGTTCCTGTGGACCCTTTATTTTATGTCTCTATACACGGGGTTGCACTCGCCGCCCTGAAGCGACCACCATAATAATAATATTCAATGTTTTATTGGACCATATTCGGTGATATCTTTCCCGGATTACTAAAACATCTGTCCCGGAAAATTCACTCTCGAGCCGTTTATCGCGTCCTCGAGGGTAGATAGAGAAAAAACTGCAATAACGCGGTGTCATAACAAAGACGCCGCCACCGGCCGATAATACTATGATTAATACCCGGCGTTATCTTGAGAGTGCAGGCCTCGCCCGCCCTGAGGAAGCCGCGCGGTCGATTCATGCTACGAATGTCTTAAGAGTTGCGAGAGCCAACGAACATAAAACCTTAAATAGCACATAATAGGGTCCGATTCGGAATAACTAGTTAACCATTTTAAGGTATTCTCCAGACCCAACATAAGAGTTACGGATTTCGCATAATGCATATTATATTCTTGCGAGGGAGGCTCAGAGGGTGCTCGGCGGGTCGGGGTGAGGGTCGTCGGGGGAGACGGGGCAGAAGGGGGGGGGGGAGGTGTCCGCGTGACCGCACGTCTTTTGCACGCGACAAGCTCTCGACATTTTTTTTATTATTATTGCGCTTCGATGGAATTTATTCCGGCAAGGGTCGGTAATAGAATAGCGGGCACGCTCGTTTGGCCCCAACAGCGATTTTGAATATGATTTTTAAATCACATAATGGAGTGTGTGCGCCTTTTTAACAGTTATTTTAAGGGGCGGCTCCTTCATTTTATAGAGGGTGGAGTATGAATTTTTGAAGACGCCATTTCGCTCTGCGAAAACGGGTAATTGCTTCTGGGAACGTTCCGTGGGGTCAAGCGATGTATTAATAGCGAGCCAATAAACAATGTTAATATCAGCCTTCATCGGCAGGTGCAGGGCTTTCTCGGGTGTTCAATTAGTTGCGTGAAATATGAAACTAGTCATTACAGAGGCTGCAGTGGCTCGCCTCGACCTTATCTCTCCCGTGCTATGTTACGTGCAGTCGCTTCTTTGTGACTTGGCATATTATTATATTACTTCTGATATGCAAACAAAAGATTTATAAAACTGAATAAAATGATTTAATGTTTTATTAAGTCTTTCTACAGTTTACCCCTTTATCCACCAATACTTTAATTACTAAATAGATTAAGGCTATTTATTGTATTATTCTATGCTGATGCCACGCTTTCACAGATGCCGCTTAGTGCTGTTGCATTTATTATGATGAGTGTAGAGAACCAGAGACCCTTTACATTGGAAGCGAGGCATTCCATGTTAGTCCTCAGGGGTAACAACGCAATTTGATTCTTAATCGAGGATAGATGTAGATGTCTATGGGCCACAGAATCCATTTACCATCAGGTGGACTGTGTGCTTGTTTGTCACGTTTATTCTATGAAAGTCAAATATGTATATAAACTGTCTCCACGATGCAGAATAAAATGCCAGTGTGCTAACTGTTCAACCGTTGTTCTAACCGAAAAAAAGCGTTGTGATATTTGGTCAAAGTTTATGATCAAGTAATTTTGCGGGCACAATGATTAAAAGGGTGATTTTAAATGAAACCAAAGAGGTATAACCCTCGCATATCTTACGTACCTAATACGATGATAGACAAAAAATAACTTTCTATTTATTCCTCCAAAAATCACTCTTTAAATCAATTTTTGTATTTGAAACCTGTATAATAATATAATATGCCGAAATACTTAATAAATAAATAGATACGCTATTTGAGATGCTTCCTTGTGCTGGATTTTTGAGTTAAAGAATAAATTGATAAGTTTATTTACATAAATAATAATATTTATTCAAGTGTATGTTTCTGATATTTTACTACTTTAGCCCACAGAATTGAGTCCAATATTGAATTCGGCACCGTCCGTAAATAGAGCTCCGTAGTGTATTCCTACTTACTACTAGTTTATATATGCAGTTACTCGAAAGGTGTAACAAAATGTGTAACTTACAGTAACTTGGACATTTTACTAGTAAAATATGTTATAATATATTTTTATATGATTAAAAGTAATTTTAGATTGTGTTGAAAGTTTCAGATGCCTGTCAAGACGGTATTGAGAATTCGTAGCAAGCTGGGGGCCGAACGGCGCCGTGCTACGGTGCTACGTAACAGCTCGAGCGGATGTCGAAGGTAAAGTCATATTGGCTACGTAACGACCTACAACTTGTTCAGTTTTGACTGTTGCTTGTAATTGTATTGCGTACTTAAAAACGTAATTTAAGACTAATTTAATTATTTACTTGTATTATTACGTAACAATAAAAATTTTAATAAATCTATACCTATAAATAAAATTGAAGTGTCTGTCTATAATATTGAAATAATTGGCAAGTTCAGGGGATTATTTGTATATTAATAAGAAATACTCGTGAACAACCATTTTAAAATGTTTGTTTGTCTGTCTGTCTGAGATAATATTCGGAATGTCTGAACCGATTGTAATGAAACTTTAACCGATTGTAACTAACACAGAGGTAGAGAGTAATGCCAGAGGCGATGTAGTCTATATTTTTTATAATATAGGGTGACTAAGTCCACCTGATGGTAAGTGGTTACTGTGACCCGTAGACCTATATCTACATAGATCTATATCTAACCTCAATAAAGATCAAATCATCAAAATGCAGATGCGTTGTCACCCGTGCCTACTAAGATCGAATGCCTCTTTTCCAGTAAAAATAGTCTCCGGTTCTCTACACTCACCATACGAAACACAGCAGTGTCAAGCTACTATTTTACGCTTGAATTCTGTGAGAGCGTGGTCCTACCCCGGTCAAGCCGACACATTCGTGTTACAACTATACTACTAGTATAGCAGCAGCATGGCTCTACCACGTATAAGTATAAGGTTCTACAGTATAAGGCTCTTTCACGTATTATCTGAAAATCTTGAAGAGTTGTTGAAATGAAAAATTGATAAAAAAATGATCTTTGAATATTTGAAATCTAAATAACGCCACATTAACAGATTAAATAAATATAACCAAGCTACGAGTACTGTGATGTTTTTATACTAACTAATACTTTACCTTTGTTGTTAAGAGCCACAATAGTTGAAAGATTTTGTTACAACTGTAAAAATGTTTGGTGTGTTTTTGTTAATTAGGTATATATATGTACTTAAACCCAGTAAGGAAATGTCCTTAAATGCGTGTTGGCGAACTTCGCATGTACTCCAAATATTTTTTTCTTATTTCCCATACATGCAGTTTCATCACAATGTTTTCCTTCACCGCCGAGCACGTGGTAAATCAGCACTTAAAATTGCAATTTACTGCGGCGGGGATCGAACCCGGGTTGCTCTACAATATAAGGCTCTACCACGTATCATCTGAAAATCTTGAAGAATTTTTGAAATGATAAATTGATAAAATAAATGATCTATGAATATTTGAAATCTTAATGAAATTTACATCGAAAGCTTAGCCCCTCAACTACCACGGCTTTTGGCTTTTGGCACGGCTTACAACAACGACATTTTATCTTAATTATGGTTATGGTTTATAGTGTGAACAATAATCGTGAGTTTTTTTTTTCATTTGAAAAATGAAAATTATTTTTATTAACATTACGGCTCATGAAAATTCCACTGCTGAACATAGATATCTGAAATTGCTACTAAACTACTTCTAGCTGTTAGCACTCCATTTCTGCCTAGAAGTTCGTTTAGGTAGGGATCACTCCCTGTAGAGTATCTACTGGAGAGCCTTTTCACTGGAAACGAGCCATCTTAATCCACAGGGATGACAGCGTATCTGCTTTTTGATTATTAATTGAATCGATGACAAATGTAGATGTCTATGGGCCACAGTATCTACTTACTACTATCAGGTGGACTATGTGCTCATTTGTCACTTTTATTCTATAAAAAATCAATCATAGCCGCCAGGTTTCATAAAATACATAAAAAAAATAACACGATCGTCTGTCTGAATGACATCTATTGGGAGATTGCACTACACTTATAAATATTAACGTAACTTTCTTAAATTAAATCTATCCCTTAGCATGTCCACACAAGAAATTATTGTAAATCTACGAATTTCGTTTTTCTTTTAATAACTGAATACGTTACTTTCTCTTCTGCGAGGTTTAATTGCATTATGCTTCATAATATTTGTTACATACAGTTAATTACTACGCGAAGGCTTTCAACATTTGATAGTTCGTGTCTGCAATAGTTCAATGAACCTGATGTAGTTGGTGTACCTCGGTACGTTTATTTATACATTTATACAAATAAATAAAATTGATTGATTGGGAGGTGATCGCGATAGGCCTATAGTTGGACGGGTCTGAGCGGTCGCCTTTTTTAGGGATCGGGTGGACAAAAGCTGTCTTCTATGAATTCGGGACTACGCCTTGGGAGTAGGAGTACCGGAAAAGACGCGTTAGGACCGGTGCCAACTCCGGAGAACACGTCCTCAGCACAATTGGGGGGATTCCGTCAGGCCCACTCGACTTCTGGATGTCCAGGGAGAGGAGTGCTCTGCGAACCGAGCGCTGTGAGAACAGCACATCCGGCATGGAGCACTCACACCGCGCGACGGTCGGCGGTGTTTTCCTCCCGTCATCAAGAGTCGAGTTGGACGCAAAAAGGGAGCCTAAAAGGTCGGCTTTGTCTTTTGCGTCTTGGGCCAGTGAGTCGTCCTCCCTGTGCAGAGATGGTAGTGATGGCTTACAGAAATTCCCTTGGACAGCCTTGGCGAGAGACCAGAATGTCTGTTTGTAATGTCAAAATTACAGTTTTTTACTAATTGCATATAAAAGTATATATGGTACCTCTAACAGAAACACAATTTTTAAAAGTTTTGTCTGTCTGTCTGTCTGTCTGTCTGTTTATTCCGGCTAATCTCCGGAACGGCTAAATTACACGCGGGCGAAGTCGCGAGGAACAGCTAGTTTTAAATAAAATAAAAAAGACGTTAGGACACTAAGATTTTATTCTGTACCGTGGAAGCGGTTACTATTTATTATTATTTATTTTATAGAGTAAGGGTGACAAACTGGCACACAGTCCACCTGTTTGTAAGTGTGTTCTGTGGCCCATAGACATCCACATCTATCCTCAGTTAAGAAACAAAATTCAGATGCGTTGTCACCCCTGAGGAATCAGAGGGAATGCCTCGTTTCCAGTATGGTCCGGTTCTTTACACTAACTATATGTAAGCCAGCAACATTAGCTGCTATTTTAGGTTGGTATTCTTTAAGAGCGTTATCCCAACCCAGTCGAGCCGACCCAGTCGGGCTACAACCATGTTATAGCTAGCGTGGCTCTACCACCTACACAAAAGTACGTAAATAGCACAAGGACACACATAAAAACACGAATAAATTATTTGTATGCCGTACAAACACTTGTTGCGTGCGGAATTCGAATCCGCGGCATGCAACGCCGTTACCAAAAGCTTACTCACTGCGCTGTCGAACCGTCTCGTACATACATGTTCATAAGAGTTGATTTCTCGTGTAAAGCAACAAAGTGTATAACCAATTTAAATTTTTTACAGTGTAAAAATTTTAACAAGACATAATTCTTGAGTTTAAATCGTTATTACGGAAACAGTTTTTTTATCCAGATCTTACAATATTATTTCAAAAATATGCACTGTTATTTTTCAATGTTTAATACGTTTTTAAAAAGCGAAGTGTGAGGTATAATTACTTCGTAATAAGCATATCACGAATCCATTGTTAACATGCAAGCGCGTTTTTCATCGTAGCTTCTAGTAATTAAACCGCGTTTGGGTTCGCACCGGATTTGATTAGCTGCTTGGCTTGCGGCGAGCTCGCGTGCCTGGTTGAGATCGTTGCGTCGCGTTTTTTTTAAATCGCGGCGAATGCAAAGTATCTTTTAAAATTATACGCCGTAATAAATTGCACCGAATCAACGTTACGCCTCTATACATCTTTTCCTCGCTTCCCAAGTGTGTGTAATGTCGCCGACCGTTCTCCTGTATAAAGCGACCAGTTTACCTGGCACCCTCGAAATGTATTCTGTAGCCCCGGCACTGCCTGAATTCGGTGAGTTGACGGGCGGGGGAGGGCGTCAAGTTGCAGTGGTAATGGATCGTACATATTTCTGCAATTGATTAGGCGGGGGCGGTTGCCATGACGACGGGCTGCACCGTGTCCTCCCCGGCTGTCCCTCCCCTCTTGCCCCCGCAGCCTCCGGCGTGTTGCGCCGCGACACGAGCGATTGTGCCACTTCGCGAGCAGCGCCCTACTCATGTGACCATTTTATCTATGAGATGTAGACGATCCCGATTAGAGAGTTGTTAAATTTGTTATTGACTTGGATATAACAGCATGGTGTTAAATAATTATTATAAATCTTTTTAACGTAACTAGGGTGAACACAGTTTGACTTTTCATACATCGATCTACTGTGTACCATTCAAAATATTAATATCGGTTCTCACATTTGCATTTATCCTCAATCAAGAACCAAAATGCAGATACGTTACCGCTCCTGAGGACCAAAATGAAATGCCTCGTTTCTAGTAAAAAAAAAAAATAGAATAGAATATTTTTTTATTCAATACAGATCACATGTGTAATTCTTATTGAAAGTCATTTTTTACTTAAAAAAACCCTCTGTCCCAGGAAGAACCCAGGGGAAAAGGATTTTCGGTTCTCTAAACTCGCCATTCAAAACACAGCAGCATTAAGATTCTATTTTACGCTGGTATTCTGTGAGAGCGTGGTCCTACCCCGGTCGAGTCGACCCATTCGTGCTACTACTATACTAATAAAGCTGCAGCGTGGCTCCACTACCTAAATAACGTCCTCTACACTAATATACAAAATACAAACGTTTATATTAGACTAAGATATTATAATTTGTTGTGATATGGTGGCTATCCAGTTTCCTTCAATAATTCTACGAAATATTTCTGCCGGTAATTTGTAAGAGCGTGTTTCTTCTAGGTTTATATTGACCTGTTATTGTACCACAGCCAGTAGTAAGCTACAAAGTGAGTACCGCTTCTCTTCTTACAGGTGTGAGGCTCGTAGAAAACGTGCGACGTTAATTGGATCGACGTAAATCTGAACTTATACATTATATTTCGTATACATTTCCGTATATAATAATCCGTATAAATATCCGTTTTTAATGTTAATATAACTGTTTAATAATATTTAATAATAAAGTTTTATTGAATAGACACATAAATATAAAAATTGTTATTATTATTAGTATATGGTAGAGCTCTGCTGCAGCTATATAGTTGTAGCACGACCGGGGAAGGACTACCACTGACCGTATTCAGTGTAAAATAGCAGCTTAATGCTGCTGTGTTTCGTATGGTAAGTGTAGAGAATAAGATACACTTTTTACTGGAAATGAGACATTCCATCTCAATTCTCAGGGCACAGGGGTGACAACATATCTGCATTTTGATTCTTAATTGAGGATAAATGTATCTATGCGCTACAGAATTCACTAACCATCAAGTGGACTTAGTGCTCGTTTGTCTCCCTTATTCTATATACCAACGGATTAGTCAGCTGAGGTGGCATGGCAATGAGTCGGACATATAGCTCAAAGAACCGACGACCGCTGACACCAATGAATATTAATTGCAATTTTAAGCGCTGATTTATTACGTGTTTGACGGTGAAGGAAAACGTTGTGAGGAAACCTGCACCAGTAATAATAAAATAATATCGCAGACATGTGAAGTCCACCAACACGCATTCTGGCAGCACGGCCGGCACTTATTTGCCCCAAAAGCGACAAAGAAATAAGGTGGACTTGGGAAGGAGAGGTGACCGCTGCCCAGGCGTGTGACGTATTTGGCTAAAACTATTGCCATAATCTACATGTCTTCCACGACATTCTTCTCTTGTAACTCGTCCGTGGTATATCAAACCGGATTTATAATTCCTATCATAAATACACTACATAAGCACATATAATATGTAATCACACATCCAGCTTGTTACAGAGAATCAATTTACAGTCTTTGAGGGTCGGTACGGAGTAGGGTGGCAGCGATAATTAGGCGCACGGATTAGCTTCCACCGAGGAAATTAACTTGAAACTTGATGGCTTCCCCACCTCCTATTTTAGAAGACAATTGGCGCTGGAATTGAACTCGCAACCAATTAATGAGAGCAGGTATTTTGCGAGTTGCGATTGCCGGCGCTAACGATGTAACGACTGTTTATTGCATTCCTCTCACTGGGATCGCAACTCAGACTCGCGTTTATTTCTACAGATCCTCCTAGCTACTTACAATTTATACGAGTAGTGTCTCGGGGAACGAAGTTGCTAACGTTCTTTGTTATAAATTCTTTTTATGGCTATAACATGGCAACAATTAAAAATTTCTAAAATCAATCCCTTATTTGCGTTTATCATTGTAAATTCTACCTTTATTTCTTATGTTTACGCGAACACTACATATTTAAATAAAACTAGTTTTTACAGATTTTCCTATTTTATATTTCCGACGTTTCGGGCACCCATGGACACTTTCAAGTTTGAATTAAAAAGTTAAAATTAAACGGGATAAACTCCGTGAAGATGTTAGTCTAAGGCGACATGCGAGATGATCATTTGTAATGAGTCACCATTAAATATAATCTAGATTAAGAACGAAGAAGGTTATGTGGTTTTGAGGCAACCGATATTGATAACAACAATTAGCGCATAATTTCTTGATTTTGGAAAATAATTCGCACCTATAAAGTAAGGTTACAAAGGAATAGACAAACATACACAAATGTTTAAATAGAATGTATGCTCCAGGATTTTAAAACATCGGTAGTTTGTAGAATAACTTGTATTATAATAAGTTAGTGTACATTTGCGTGTGTGTACGTCGTACATAACGGGGTTTTCCGACCGGACCTACCGTAACGAGGAACGAAGTGTCGCAAGAGGCTTAATTACCGCCGGTGGAGGCAGAGCGTTTGGGTAGATGGAGGAGGTGGAAGGTAGGGCGGGGCGGCGGGGGTGGAGGCTGGTGGCGCACATACGTGCTCCGTACTGGCCGCTCAAGTTGATCTCGCGACTGCAACTCCGCTGTATGCTCGTTATGGAGAATTGGACGATGTCCCTTACACGCTGCACTTTGTTAGAAAATCTGTGTATTTCGCTACGAGAGTGAACAAAATCAAGCGTTTTGTTTACCTGTAGTAATTCCGGCGATATATTATAAGGTGGCCCGTGTGTGACAATCCCACCTGATGGTAAGTAATGGTGAAGACCATGATAGTAAATCATGTTACAATATAAGCAGTTTTCACGTGGCAGGAGCAGAGCAACGATATAGCGTATTGTGCTGCATTTTGATTATTAATCGGGAATAGACGTAAATGAGTGTCGGTGTAAAATAGTAGTATAATGATTAGATATCTTTGGATTGTGATCCATGCTATGGAATTCATTAGTAGTGAAAACAACAGTAGTGACTGGAAGTTTTGCTATCCGGCGCATACATAAAGACTTTTTTTTATAGAATAAGGATGACAAACGAGCACACAGTCCACCTGATGGTAATTGCATGCTGTGGCATATAGGGTTGTTTTTTATATAACATATGTGTTGTCATCCCTGGAGATTAACATTAAATGTCTCGTTTCTAGTAAAAACTCTCTCTAAACTCACCATAAGGAACACAGCAGCATTAAGCTGCTATTTTATGCTGATATTCTGTTAGTCAATCTCCTGTCCATTCATAAACTTAAAAAGCGATTTAAAAAAATCCGCACAATTTCAGCTTCTGAAGTCAGGGCGTCTTTGATACACTATGTCTTAAAACCGACTTCAGTTTTTTAAGTCGGTTTTACTATATTTAGGTTAAAATCACTATCTAAAACATTTATAGTTAAAACGCAAATTTATCGCCTGTTTTATCCACTCTGTATGGGTGTAGAATTTATTCTTACAATTAAAATGGCACGCTTGAGGTTATAGCTTCTTTAATAGGATAAGAATAATAAATAACAATTGGGGAAGGTGTATCGCGTAGCGCACATACCAAAAATAAAACATAAAGCCAAATTAAGAATCGCTAATAAAGTTAAATGTATTTATTTTGGTAGTTAGGTACTTAAACAATAAATCTGCTACATATATAAAATATAAATGTATATTATATTCAACATATGGTTCTGAACAAGCAAGTGTACATGGAACAAAGCAAATAAGTATGTGAGAGCCCCAGCATCCGCTCCGAGATAACAAGGGCCAGCATTCATTATGCACGACGGTGTACTTGCGATCGATAGTGCACCCCATCTCTACACCCTGCACGCATCTAATGTATTTGCATAAGCTGATGAGATGCGTTCATTATGCAGGGAAGCGTCAGGGGTCTCGTTCGGGTGATTTATTATTGGAAATTATTGTCATATGTCCGTATATTTCTGGTTTGTTTTTGTAGTATTTTATAAATGGTAGGCATTGAAGAAAAATGTACTACGTAATAGAAGAGACATCGACACTTGGTCATTTGCAACACGCATTATAACCCACAGGCTGAAACTTACTTAGTCTGTGCCACAAAATGGTACTCTGTGCATCCTACCACGTGGCCCGCACCGTCGTATAGATTTTATTCGCTGTGTCCGTCCGTACGTAGTACATACTTGGGCAGGAATATTTTCTGCTTAGGAGTCACCCTGTGTTGGTGTCGGGAAAGAACCACACTCACATACAAAACTAACATAGAATATTAGCATAATTCTCCTGCATTTTGGATGACGAGTCTTTAGTTCACAGGAGAAATAACGCATCTGCAGTTTTAATATAACTGCAGCGTGGCCCTATCATCTATAAAATGTGACATGGATAAATGTATGTACGGATGATAACCACGTGCGTGTTTTGGGATATTCCTATGTTAAGCAAACTAACACTGAAGCACTTACTGCTTACTATCAGGTATCAGGTAGATAAGGAATAAGTTAGGCCATTACAGGAAAGTTGTCGCGCTGATCAACAAACCATCATGTTCTTGAACTTCCGTTTTATTAAATTCCCTGTTTTAAATTAAAGCTTTTTGCAAATATTTCACAATGAATATCAACTAGATCAAGAATTTAAATATGTTACATAAGGACAAATTTCCAATATTTTCTATTTAAAACTAAGACTGCCAAGTATAGGGAGGTTTTAAAACGTTCATAATGTGCGACAACGTAAAGTTTTAGTGCACCGAGCTTTATCAAGCAGTCTTTATTAACTGCGATTGCGGAGCCAATATGAGAAGATTTTTATGTAGCTCTTGAGATTGAACGACCGGCGGTTTAAATTAATTGTATAACAGTTACATAATATTATATGCTATATGTGTAAGAGCCGTGGTAGCTCAGATGGTTAGCGCTCGCTGTTAATTTCACAGTACGCGAGCAACCCGGGTTCGATCCTCGCCTTCACCAATGAAATTGTTATTTCATTGTTATTTTTTATCAGGAAGATGTTACTGCCCATCTTCTGTTTTAGTTTCCCTCTAGCGCCTCTTACGATACTCACGGGACGATATAGGGTGATGGGTTTCCTACCACCGCCACCGCACAATCAATACTTATAATAATTATGTACAAAACACTAGGCATTGATACAAAATGGGCACTACACGGTTGCATTGTATAAATAACAAACAAATAAAACATAATATACTTAAAAATATATAAATTCTCACGTCTGTCACCCACCGGGGTAGAGTTGTAGGCAGACACTACAAACTTCCATTAGGCACGATCCTGGTGCACCCATCTCGCTCCTTTCACGTAAACCTTCGTCAGTTTAGCTATATTTGTGCATATTTAGATATATTAGCCAGCAAACATAGCTGTATAGCGTATGTTGTAAAAAAGGGTTGAAATAGACTAATATATTCCAGTTATTTCCATAGCATAAAGTTGTATGGTATTTCGCTATGGGGACACGCGACTGACGCTGTAATTATATCGTTTCACAGGAGAGGGACATAGGAGCAATGTATGATTTAAAACAACAAACAAAACATACATTATGTACACGAGAAAGTAGTTAAAGAATGTAGTGTAGTTTTAAAAAATAAGTGATATTCACTCTGTTAATATATGAACAGACACAAGCTAGTAATACCACAAACTCGACTCCATAGAGTCAGACTCATGGTTGGAGCGATGTATACGCTTTTAGAACAAAATCTCAGAAAATATACAAAATTTGTCCTCCATAAAGTTAAAAATCTTTTTTAAATAAATAATCTAGGTTTTTTGCTGGTTTTCCCAAGGACAGAATTATTTTCTGAACCAGTGCTTAATCTATACAAATAAATAAAGTTGAAGTGTCTGTTTGTAATGTCGAAATAAGAGCTTTTACTTAGTGCATATGAAAGTATATACGGTACTTATAACATAATATAATAATATATCATAAGGAGTAACTTAGGCTACTTTAATTTTAGAAAAAGAATTAGGGTTCCTCGCAAAAAATACTCAAATTACACACGGGCGAAGCGAGGAACAGCTAGTTTAACATAAAAACGACTTTCAATACGTATTATTTATAATTTATATAGAATTAAATAAAAAACGTTTTTAAAATTAGCACACAGTTAACATGGTCAGTGGTTGCTGTGGCTCATACAAATACATATATTCGTAATGTTGCATGCAATAAACAATTTGGTTTTGAATTTGAACCTTATGTTTTAGTTCGAAGTAATGAAAACACAGCTAGTGCGTGTAAAAGCACGCCGCATTGGATCCCATTCGTCCGCAATAATTTAACAGGATCGATCAAAGGTTCGAAGGTTTTTGAAGGAAGCGCTTTGTCCTAATCGCGGCTGTTAGTAGAAACGGGTGCGTCAGAATCGGGCTTCAAAGGACCGGAGCCCTCGCCCCGCCAGGGCTACGGCAGCGGAATCCAATTTAAAACTAGTGCTTGGCGCGTTTTATTTTCGAAGACATTCCCGTGTTGGGCGGTGGAGACGTGAGTGACAAGTTTAATTCTTTGATGCTTCTAACTATTATTGGTGAAGATATTGTATAATACGTTATGGAGCAAGTGATTAATAGGGCATTATTAAATTTATTCCTAATGTCCAGACAGTTTGAAAAATGCCCAAAATGAGCGATGGATGAAAACGATTGAATATTTATAAGTAAAGTATGTTACTTATTGGGCAGAGTAATAAAAAGTATTTTTTTTGTTATGTGGTGTTTTTGTTGTTTGTTATGTTAAAATAAAATTAATTACGTAGCCCGATTTTACTTGTCATTATTCATATTGCCCAGGCATTATAAATATAATAGCAAAGCACTATTAATAATGAATAGTGCCTTGCTAAATAGGTTCTCACTATCAAAGCGACCGTTGCTCGATATCTGACACACCAAAAAACACAATATATGATTAAATTTGTAATTTAGGGCGTTGATTTACCACGTGCTCGTCGGTGATGGATGTATTTTGGAATAATTATAATGGATTTCCGTAAAGTAAAGCCTGATTCTATTAAATATAACACTTTACTTTAAAATCCTACTTTTACTACTCTCGGATTTAAATAAGTTGTTACTTAACTATCAATAAAAAACTGTTATAGTAAAATGTTGAAATTTATCAACAATATTTTGTACTGTAGTTTTTAAAAGATGATGGTCAGTTAGACAAATACATTTAACTTTAAAACATCAGCTACTTAACGCAAACTGCACAATTTAGCTATTTCTTTATTTTAAGAATGCAATAGAACTTACGAGATGTCGGAGGCTTTAAGCCGCCGGTTCCGGAGGGCGGGCGGGAATTCCTCCCGCCCAATATTATACGCCGTAGTTAGCGCGCACTGATATTAAGAATTCCATGATGCACAGAACACTGACTTAGAGCTACAGAGATTACACTAACCAATTTAATTATATTATATATTCCTATTAGATAGTGGAGTTCTAACATCAACTAGGAATAAATATTTCTGCCTAGAAATATTTATTCCTAGTTGATGTTAGAATCCGTTTGGGTAGGTATCACACTCTTACCTAATTCTGTCACCAAGCAGCAGTAGCAGCAGTACCTGCACTTCTATGTTCCGGTAAAGGCTAGATAGGAAGTAGGGTTTGAGTCCCGGGACGTCTCGTGTCTCGAAATCCCGGGACTTTTCGTAATTTTAGTTAACTCGAGTCCCGTGACTTTCGGGTCAACACTCGAGACGAGACAAGATTGTCAAAATTGTTATGTAATCATTTTTATTTTAAAATAATTGAAGGAGCCTAGCGCCATGTGTTAGTTTAATGAATAATTACTTGGCCTACTACGTAACTACTCAGTACGCAACACAATAAATCAAACATATATGTAATTATGAGAATTAACAATGAGATTATGAACAATGATTAGATACTAGAATTACTAGATTATAGTAAAGTTATTAAGAATTAGTATGATTTTTAACTAAGTTCGTTTCATAACTATAAAATTTAACTCTTTAGAAGTGCATCTGTGTGCGGCTAAAAGAAATAAACAAAGCAATTATTAAGACTGAAATTAACGTTAAAATTAATGATTTCTTATATTTACGCGAACACTACACATTGAATAAAACTACTTTTACGGATTTTATCGCGTTTAATTAACTTATTTTTCTTATTTTTATTAATTCCCGACGTTTCGAGTGCTTTACAGCCCCCATGATTAATTAAACGCGATAAAATCCGTAAAAGTAGTTTTATTTAACGTTAAAGTTCTTTAAGGCTCTTTAAACTTTCTTATTAAAAGTTATTTTTTTAAATGAGTGGTTTGCTATTACCTCGTGTCGGATAACGTGCGACTGAAAACTCCAAGAATGGATGAACTCTCTCACCGGTTTAGCCGAGTTAAAATGTTTTTCTTGTATTTAGTTTTTGAAATTTCGGAAAAATAGATATCAGTATTGTCAAGGTGCGGAGATTGCGATGGGTCATAAAGAGTTCCTGTTATGCAGTCGGAACTAGAGCTAGGTTATCAAGTCTCGGTTTTATGATAAGCAAACTTGTCCATTGTCCTTCATTAGTGAAACTTTATTAATAAGTGGCCTTCTGAACATTAATCTTACATATCAGGGTAAGGGAGTATTTTTTACTCATAAGAAAGTGCTTGACCACAATCCCACCAGGTGGTAAATCGCACCATCTTAGCGTAACAAAAGCCTCTTAATTCTAGCCTTAAAAATAGCCACAGTGTATTCGGACGGACGCCGGCAAATTATTACACTCCTTTGCTGTACGCATTACAAAAGTTCTAATGCGTGGAATATCGACAACAAAGGGGCGAAGACCGCCTTGTTGTCCGATGGTGGAAAGAGGAGGAATTAAAACATTAAATCATTTTTTATAGAATAAGGGTTACAAACGAACATACAGTCGACCTGATGGTAAGGTTAAGAATCAAAACGTAGATGCGTTGTCACACCTGAGGGCTGAGATTAAATGTCTCATTTTCAGTAAAAAAGGTCTCTCCGGTCTACACTAACCATACGAAATACAGCAGCATTAAGCTGCTATTTTACGCTGGTATTCAGTGAGAGCATGGACCTTCTCCGTTCGAGCCGACCCCTTCGTGCTACAACTATAATATAGTTGCAGCATAATATAACGTTCCGAAATGCATGGTTTACTATATTAATTAATTACTAACAGTCTCTAGTTAGAAAGTACTCTGTGTGTCCAGATTGGAGCGAATGGCACAAAGTTGGTAATTGAAAAATCTCTCCGGTCTGGAGTCCTCACCCCCGCCTCTCTTGCACCCCTGCGACACATTCCTTCCGCCGACAGAGCTGAGAAATTAAACTTCGCTACAATCACACATTGCATTCAAACTACATTTCATAAAGTCAGTAACGTCGACTAGAGAGCAGTGTCCCATTGAAGACCAGAATCAAAGTTTTTGTCATTGCTTTAAGACGCCTGTGACCTTGACCAAACGGAAATCACAAAGTATTAGAGATTATAGATTGACGGAGCAGGCGTCAGGAACGCTCGCACTGATGTATTCAATTTCTGGGGAAAAAAATGTTTTCACGAGTAAAACGCGGAGTAAAAATAAAACTCTCCATTAAGAATATTAATATTTTTAAGATACTTTTTACTTAATGATTTCTTATATTTACGCGAACACTACACATTGAATAAAATTACTTTTACGGATTTTATCGCGTTTAATTAAGTTATTTTATATTCCCGACGTTTCGGTTGCTTTCCAGCAACCGTGGTCACGGGGGACTGAGGTGATTGACGTCCCGATGTCAGAGTTAAACCGGAGTACCTTCAGCTTTTTTTCATTAAATTAATAATTTTGGTCCGATCTACGCAGAATGTACTAACTGTGTCTTGAAGTCTTGCAGTGGTATGCTTGCGTTTAGTTTTAATTTTATGAATTACAGGATCCCAAGCAGGTGGTAGTACTCAGCCTCCCTCTCTATTGAAATTAGGATGTTTTTTAATTTCAATAGTCTCACGTATCATCCTTGGCAGGAATCGATGTTCTTTCGCGAGAATTTGTGGTTTATCAAATCTAATGTAATGGCGGGGGCCGTCTAGGATATGATCACAAATTGCAGACTTCCCGGAACGTTAGTGCTTCACGTCAGCTATGTGTTTTTTTACGCGGGTTTTTATAGATCGTTTTGTTTGCCCTATATATGAGAGACCACACTCACAATCAAGCTTGTATACTCCTGCATCTTGTAGAGGAATATTGCACTTGACGGATGGTAAGAACTGACTAATCTTCTTCGGTGGCTTGAAGAATGTTCTAATAGAAGCTCGCTTCAAGATGTAGCCAATCTTGTCTGTGACACCTCTGACATACGGTAGTACAGCAGGCACACGCTCGACTGTGGCCGGCTTTACTCGTTCACTGTGACGTAGGCGCGGAACCTGAAGCTTGTTGTCGTGCAGAACCTGCTTGATGTGCTGAAGCTCGGCGGCCAGGTGTTTGCTGTCACAGATCCTCGTGCTCTCTGTAACAAAGATTTGCCCACGGTAGCTAACTGTGAAGGGTGATGGTGGGATTCACCGTTTAAATATCGGTTTGTATGGGTCTTTTTTCTATACACAGTGTGACCTATGGTATTATCAGGATTTCTAATGACTAACACATCTAGGAAAGCTAAAGAATTATTTGCCTCTAACTCCATAGTAAATTGAATTTTAGAGTTTATGGAATTAAGATGTTCTAAAAATGCAGTTACTTTGTCTGGTGGTAAAATTGTGAAAGTATCGTCTACGTACCACTTGTAGAAACTTGGAGTTACTGGTGCAGTAAGCAGTGTTTTCTCCTCAAAGTCCTCCATGAAAATATCGGCGACAATGGGAGATACTGGTGAGCCCATCGCAACACCATCTACTTGCTTGTAAAACTGTTCCTTCCACAATAGATAGCCAGATGTAAGGCAATGTCTGAGTAATACTGCATATTCTGCTGGCATGTTGTTTTCCTCTAGTTTCCTAGTTACAATTGAGATGCAGTCTTCAACAGGTAGGCATGTAAATAGAGACTGAACATCAAAACTGACCATAGTTTCATTGTCAGTAAGACATAGGTCTTTTATCGCACTGACAAAATGGTATGAATCCTTCGTGTGTGCTCTTATTCAATACTTTTTACTGTACAAATTAACTAAATAGTTAGTGTCGTTTTGTAAATTTTTGTAAATTATGACAAAAATAGGTAGGCTTTAAGGGTTTTTTTTTCTAAAAAGGGGTTGGCGAAAATACAATTTTATTCCATTAGAAAAATGTATCGAATTATCTGTCATTCTTTAATTTTTTTACTTTTATCTAGGCGTTTCACCCAAAGGCCTTAAGCCTCCTTTTTCAAGTTAAGATTTTACTAAGGCAGTTTCAAAATTAATTTGTGCAGTTATTAGTTTTTAATGTAGTCATCATTATTAAAGATGAAGGGAAATGCTGGGAAGATCTCGTGGCATCCAATAGAAGAAGCTAGGCGTCCCGTATTCATAAAAGATGTAAGAGTCCTTTTAATTGGAAACCAGGCATTCCATTTTAATTCTCAGGGGTGAATACGTAGCTGCAATTTGTTTCTTAATTGAGGATTAATGTTGATATCTGCCACAGAATCCACTTACTATCAGGTGGCCTTTGTGTTCGTATATCACCCTTATTCTAAAATAAAATACTCAGACCGGCGACGAAGTGCAAAATCAAAGGTGCCAGGTGATTGCCATACACGATGTATATCTCTTTATGATACCAATATTATGGGAGAAGCCCATGCTCAGATGTGTTGACCATGTAAGAGATAATTAATTATTCCTTGCGGGTACAAGCTACTGAACTTTTAAGCCACTGAATTGGACAGTGTAGTGGCGGTGTAAGAATATCCACTACCCCATATCATCCCGTGGGTGTCGTAAGAGGCGACAGAGGGAAACAAATCAGATGTGCAGTAATGTCTTCCTATTAACGAATAAACATATACAATAAAAAACTGCGGTTGCCAACCCACTCGCCGAGCGTATGGCAACTATATAGAAAATATCTCCCCTATGAGGCAATATATGGGGGAGGCCTATGCTCAGCAGCGGACTCGAATAGGATTTAACGGTAACGGACTGAGAATCGATATCTACATCAAGTACAGCCTCATACCGGTAAACTGTGTGTAAAGGGTATAGAATCTACAAATAAAGTGCAAAGTGTACCCGTATATAACACATATATTATACATATTTAATTGTCTTAGATTCGAAATTTACATACAGGTATAAATGAGGTATAAATAGGAGCCCGCTCACCTTGGCTCCTACCTTCCGGAATGTACCTATACTTATAGTATATTGACCGCCTTCAATTTAGGGGTTGAATTTTCTCCGAACCTCAACTATGGTTTATTATATGGCGGTTCATTGAGTCAAGAGCCAAAGCAGCCGCAAGGAAACTTGGTGTCCTTGCAAGGATGCGGCGGTACTTCACGTCGAGGCAGCTTTTTACCTTATATAAAGCGCAAGTCCGGTCGTGCATGGAGTACTGCTGTCACATATGCCCTGGTGCTGCAAAATACCACCTGGCAGCGTTGGATTTAGTGGAGGAACGTGCGAAGAGGCTCATTGGTGACCTTGATTTGGTTGAAACCAATCTTGTCAGCCTCGAACACAGGCGCAGAGTAGCCAGTCACTCGGTATTCTATAGGATGCATTTCGGTGAGTGTGCGCAGGCACACGCTTGAGTTCCTCTCTCTGCTTTCCACCATCGGACAACCAGGCGGTCGGCGGGACTTTATCCCCTTGTTATGTTGATATCCCACGCATTAGAACCAAACGGTTTGCTTCGGCTTTTGTGATGTGTACAGCAAAGGAGTGGAATAATTTGCCGGTGTCTATATTTCCGTCCGAATACAATCTGGGCGTCTTCAAGGCAAGAGTGAATAAGCTTTTGTTACGCTAAGGCAGTGTGATTTACCATGTAAGACTGCATCACCACTTACCACCAGGTAGGATTGTGATCAAGTACTGGCTTATAATAAGTAAAAAAGATGGCTTGATACCTTAACAAATAAACGTTATTATTATAAATAGAAATATTAATTTTTTTATGCAGTATAGATTATAAATAATACTTATTAAAAGTAACTCTTTTGTTTAATTTTAAATTGAGTGAGGTAACAATCATTAAAGTTACACAATAATTAACAACACGAAACTAATATTAGAATATATTATATCTGGGTGCTACATCGCTCACCTCTAGCAACCTAAGATCCCCGGCAATAATGTAGTTGCTGATTACTATTTTTCGTAGCACGTTTTTATTAGCTTGGTATGTACTCGTATCTATGTAACTGAATTTTTGAACGTGATATTAATCCCCTTCAAAGCGTCGGATTGATTTGAAACTTCGCACACTTATCAAGAACCGATGACAAAGCAAAATTATAAATAGTTTGTTCCATTATCAATGCCAAGATCCTCAGGATTTGTGAATAATTCATAAAACAACTACAATTTCGCCAGTTTAATCTACTATAAGCCGCGTAAAAGAACTTCGTTCCAAAAAACACGCTTTTGTAGTTAGCCGCACTAAAAAAATAATAATAGTTAAAAAAAAACTAAAAAAACACGCCTTTGTATATAACCGAACTAAAAAGTAGAAAATAATTTCCAATAACTTTAAAATATGAAAATAGAGATTAACATAAAAAAACAATATTGTAAATAAGCGTGCTATGTGCTATGGAAGTGTTAAAAATAAATTAAATAGTTACACATATTTTATATGATATAAGAATGACGGACGCGCTAACAGTGTAGCTGTAGATCATGCACATGTGCAACAAACTTCAAGTACATTGATGTGTTATCACCCTAGAGGAATAAAATTTAAGATAAAAAGTCTTATAGCCTGTAATTATACAGCCTGTCTTACCAAGAGTGTGCGAAGGACCATGAAAGATTCGTAGGCTGAAAAAGTCATTTAAATGAAACTAATTTTCACGGATTTTATCGCGTATATTAACTTATTTTATATTCTCGACGTTTTCCTTTTAAACTGAAGGTATTTAACTATGACATTGAGACGTCGAACATCTCTGTCCCCCCGTGACCATGAGTACTGTAAAATACGCTAAACGTCACAAATATAAATTAGATAATACAACGCGATAACGTTCGTAAAAATTAGTTTCATTTAAATGTGTATTGTTGCGGACATGTGGGTGGCACTATTAATGCAGACATAATAAGTCTATATTATTTAAACAAGCCATCTTTGAAATAGCAAACATCGCATTACTCCTGCCTTATAAGGTGGCGGAATGGTATTACTCGGTAGACTCCCGCCCGCCCAGTGGGGAGCTGGGGTGCGGCCGCCATTCGTCAGGAGATGTTTTCATTTTTATTTCATAAATAAGAGCGAAGTCCCGCCGGTGTAATGAGGCTCTACAATACCTCTGCGAACCCAATGTAAGCTGTGTATATGTGTGGAATGTCGACTCCTACGTGCTCGTACCTCATTATAATTGAAATGTTACGTATATTGGTTCATTGTGGCTGGTATATTGATATTATGTACAATATTAAAATGGAAAAATTGGAAATTCATACTGCAAAAGTGAGTAGAAGACTCGGCAAGAGATAAGGGATACTGAAGTTTATCCACCAAATTGTCAATATATTGAAGATTAGAAATCCGCCCTGGTTTCATTAAAAGGTCCTCCATTACTGTGACGTTTTTTAAGTCTGCAATTATTAACATTTTTCATTTAAAAAAATTGAAGTTTTCGAATAAAGTTTAGCCTCGCTCACTCGTAGCATTGCTCCCTATCTGTTCGTGAAGTTTCATTGCAATCGATTCGGCCATTCCGATTATGTATGTATGTAGCTCAGACAGACAGACAAAATTATAAAAATGGTTATTTCGATATTATAGCCAGACATTTTAATTTTATTTATATCTGTGAATGAGCCAAAGATCCTGTTCAACTACCTTTAGAGGTAGAATTTTTCTCATTTAAATGGGAACATCCTTAATATATAGCCTATTTGAAAATCGAATCATTTAAATCGGTTCAGCGGATTTGAAGTAATCGGTGAATATATATTAAAAAATATACGCTTCAAACCTTAACTTTTATAAAGTCGGTTAATAACTTTAGTATTGTTAGCATTAAAAGAGCGCTGTCAAGTTGCGAAAACTTTGAAACGACGTATTGTGAACGTTTTGCTCTGTGTCAATGGCTGGCCGCCCTCGCCGCCCGCTCCCGCCGCCCTCGCCGCCCGCTCCCGCCGCCCGCCTATGAATATATCACTACTCTTACTAGTGAAGGTTACTTACTCTCTTAAGATTATATACAAATTAAAATTAAAATTAAAAACAAATTTAATTCTCGATAAGCTTTTTTCATAAACTAGTGGTGAGACAACCCCAAAGAGTAATTTAATATACTCGTGTTGGGGGTTAAAACCGAAAAATATCAGGAAAGTTAATAACATATTTGTAATAATCATGCTTGACGGCTTCATGCTTGAGTGGCTTAGAATTAAGTTGCGGCGCTTAAGGGCCGCGGGTTCGAATCTCGCACGAATCAAGTATTTGTATGGGTTACAAATTATTGATTCCGGTCTGGATTTTTGTCTTTGTGGAATTTATGTATGCTCTATATCTCTAATAACCATACAGGAGAAAATACTAGTGTAAGTGTAAAACGGTTTTTTAAAGAAAAATAATAATTATGCTTATTAAAAACTACTTAACCAATAACTGAGTTTCACAACATGGTCAATGACACTTACGAAGCAAATTGTAGTAAAATTGAAGTAAAATGTAACTTAATATAATACTTTACAATAAAGCTACTTAAAAGGCGCCGCACGATAAGATAATATATTGCAAACATTATGATACATCTAAAATAAATTTACCAGTTATTGTTCAACGTTCAGCAGTGGACTCTTGTTAGGCTGAAATGAATAAACAAACAGATTATAAAATTGAATACACTTAAACAGCCAGAGCTTAAAATTTCACTCTAAATACACGTGAAGACCGTCAGAATGCGTTGGAGGAGCGTGGCAGACTCTTCCCCAATCCAAATCCTCTTAATAATATAAAGTCAGTGCCCAGAAATGGTTAAAGTAACGCTAATTTTATAATTAAATTACCGTGTAATGGCGGTGTAAGAATATTCTCCATCCGATATCGTCCCGTGGGTGTCGTAAGAGGCAACAGAAGGAAACAAACTTGGAGGTAGGCAGCAGTGTCTTCCAAATAAAAATTGGAAAAGAAACTGCGGTTTCCAACCCGCCCACCAAGCAAGGCAACTATGGCAAGTACCCTCCTTATGAGACAGTCTTTGAGGAGGTCTATGTTCATCAGTTACTTTTTATAGGCTGTAATGAAGATGATGATATGATTAAACCTATTATTATTAGTGTTAAGTCATAAAAATGACTACAATATGAGTTTGCATTGCAATACAGTTTTAACTACATATCAAAGAAAATTTTCTTTAAATATAATTAACAGTTATCCTAAAAACAACGCCCTGTCGTAAAGCGAAGTCACCACTTCAAAAATATTTAAGTTCATTCAAGACCCGCAAGTAAAGTTCGAACGCTATCTCGCTCCCCATCCCAATCATCTTGATTACGTTGTAAACAACCCGCTACATTCCAGAGCAAGTGTTTAAAATTGGGCCCTTAAAGTCGCCGCGGGGCTTCGGAGGGCGCGAGGGTAGAGGGCACCTCCGTACGACATATTGCAAACATATTCTCCACTTGAAATTTATTGTAAATCGCGGCGGGCGGCCGGGGATTTGAATCCGGGGCCGCCCCTCGTACCTTCGCATGTCAATAAACCGAATGGACTTTGGAAATTCGCTACATTCGCTCCGTGTTTGCGTTTGCTGCCTTCGCTTTTTTCCGAGAAGAAAAAAACTGTCCGCCCCTCCCGGGCCCCGGGCGCTTCCGATTTTATTTATCTAAGGTTTTCCATTCCGTCGTAATTGTGTGAGTTGCGAGCTCGATTGTTGCTAAAGCGAATATTTATTTGGGATCTCGTTTGCTTTCCATTCGCAGACGGGCTCTCGCGCGGGCGGCTCGCTGCCTCCTGCCTACATTGTGCTACAAATTGAATTTGCGAGGGCTGAATCGAATGTTGTCGCAAGAGATGACTTCTCGGAGACTGACATTATCAAAAAATTGATCAGCGGCTCGTTACGCGCAGCGAACTATCGGAAAGTTGTTCATTAGCTTTAAATTAATTTCCCATATTGTTCATCATAAGTAACTTATTCCACATTTTCGCATGTAAAACCTATTGTAAATAGTTAGTAAGATTCAGATCAACAAAATAAATAATGACTTCTTATATTAATTCATACACTACACAACGGATTTTATCGCGTTTAATTTTACTAATTTTTAATTCCCGACGTTTCTGGTGCTTTGCGACACCTATGGTCACGGTCGAACGTCGATTCCTACCAAAAATGATACGTAAGGCTATTGAAATTAAAAAAAAAACTCAGATTGAAAAAATTGACAGATATAGGACGAAATGCCTATGTAATATCTCTGCTTCTTTGTTTATATACTTAACCAGACATAGGTATAGGATTAAATGCTTCGTCATATATCTGATCCTTTGTTTAAACAAAAGTGATTTGTTTTCCATTTAGTTTCGTTTAATAGTGCAGAAAGTGTATGGAAAATCCATTGAAAAAACAAAATTCTTCCTGCTTCTTATGGCAAGTTAAGAGAACTGGAAACCCTTTTTACTATTACCGAGGCATTTCCTGTAAGCTTTCAGAGTTCAGAGGTGACAGTGCATCTGTATTTTGATTCCTTATGGAGGATACAAGAAAGTGTCACAGTATACTTACTACATTTTACTGCCTCGTTGATCTAGTGGTCGTAAACGAGATTGCTCGCTAGATCACGAGGTCCCGGTTTCGAATCTCGGGTCGGAACAAAATTAGTTATTGGGTTTATTTGTCAATATTCAGTCGTAACCAGCTCAGTAGCAGCCCAGTGTAAGGAAGTTGGCGTGATCCTTCGTATCATGTAAAATAAATAATAAACTGCTGCAATAAATAATTTAATCCACATAAAAATCATAGGCGGCCGCGTCGCGTCGCCATCAACATTACCAGAGGCAGGGGAGGGGCAATCAGCATTAGGCGGAATATATTTCGCGTAAATCTTTCACAGCGGCTTTTATGTATATCGTAAAAAACGGCGGAGTGTCGGACTGAGCCGTAAATATGGCTCGTAAAGCCGCCCCACGCCGGCGAGCGCGACGCAAGTCTTACTAGTGCTGACTTGTTAATATGATAAGGTGAGTATGTTTCCAAACACGAGTTGATCAACGTAAAAAAGTAAATTAATAGTCTATATATGCCTCACTACCAATAGTAAATTGAAGCAACGGTCAGGCAACCGAGCTCGAAGAACCGACAACCGATGTCGAAGAACGGTTTTTGAGGTGCAGTCTCGTCCCTGTAGGCAAAGTGTAGAACGACCCTCGTAAGACATGCAGGAAGTCAATGGATGCAGGTGGCTCAGAACCATGCTTTTTTGCATTCCTTGGGGGAGGTCTAAGTTCAGCAGTGGACTTGTAAAGGGCTGTAATGATGATATTGATGACGTGCCACTACTCGACACGATTCTCCTCTCACTTCTAAGAGGTTTATGGAGAAATTAGTGCATCGCACTCTTTCAAGGCGTGTTGGCGATTTCATACATATATCTCCAAAATATTTTTATACCTCAGATATAAATGTGTTGCCACGGTAATTCCTTTCACCACTGGGCACATGGTAAGTAATTCAAAACTTAAAATTGCAATTAACTTAATCGGTGCCGGCGGAGATCGTACCCAGTTTGTTTGCTTACATTGAATTTATGGCGGAGGCTTAGCTCTTGAGCTAATATGGATCCTTATCAACTATTTATCGTCACAGCCTATTAAAGTCTACTGCTGAATATAGGCGTCCCAAATAGATTACCTCATAGAAGGGATATATGCCATAGTTGCCACGCTTGGGGGGTTGGCAACTCCTAATTGGTTTCCTATTGTCGACTCTTACGACACCCATGCGATGATTTGGGGTGGTGGATATTCTTACACCATCACTGTACGGTACTCTAGTGTACACTTATAAAATGAACTGTGATAGCCTACTGTTTTTGAAGGAGTCTTGAGTTGTTCCATCGTAAACTCATTGCAATGTTATAAAAAAAGTACCTAACAAAAAAAAAAAGCTTGCCATTCTTTTACAGCAGATCTTAATGAAATTTTATTGCAAGTAGGGGTTACTAACATAAAAATGATCGCACAATACTTCTGATGGTAATTGAATGCTGCGTGAATTCTGAGGAAGATGGATATCTCAATACCAAAAAATGGGAAACAGCAGTAATAAGCTACTGCTTTAATCTAGTTCTGTGAGAGCGTGGCCTCTACCCGGTCTCGCTAATCTTTCTGCAGCTACACGGCAGGAGTTGACTCTGATAGTGTAGGCAAGTGACCTGAAATAAAGTCTTCAAAGAAATTAAAAGGGTATAACCATTGAAATGGGACAATGTGGTAAAGAATTATAGCTTCTAGCTATGTGCAGCTAATATACATAAAAATTAATTTCTTCATTTATTCATATTAATTTATTTTTCAACCTACGTAAATAGGAGTGCTTACTTTCTAAATTTTCAAGTACGTCTTTCTGCATGTCTTACTAGGACGTCCGTTCATCAAGTGGTAGGCCGCTTGTGGCGGCTCATACCTACATATATTTATTTATTTTATTTTATTTAAGCAAATATTCATTATTTCGGATATGTGTATATAATTTAGTATTGTATAGTTATAGACCGGCTTGTTAAAACGCAGTGGAAACAGGTTTAATACAAGGACTAAATACAATTAGGAACTGTATCCGCAATTAGTCGTCGCTGCTGGTAACGAGAAGGCTGGATCTTTTCTCGTTCAACGGCTAAGTATAACCATTCAGCGAGGAAACGCAGCCAGCGTTCTTGGCACGATTCTAAGGGGAGTATGACTGTATAATAATTAAGTTATTAGTTTTTTTGCATGACTTAAGCGCGAAGCGCGTAGGTATATTCTACTAGCGCCTGAAAATCAAGATTCCAACGTTTTGTCGCATGAAATCGTATCTAACATTCATATTGAACATATAAATGATATAAAAAGCACATTGTCGGAAAGATAAATGATTGTTGAACTTATTTTTTTAAATAGATCAATTGCTATTTTTATATTAAAAAAGCGGTTTTAGTGGCATAAGGTGTAGATTTATCAAGTCCGTATGGAGGCGTAAACACGATAACTTTTGATAATATCAATTGTTCAACACAATCTATTTTTTAACTCTTCATCTATCATGTGGGACGCCATGGCATGGAAATAAAAGGCAGTTTAATTTTGTTTTGTTTCATCATCATTATTACAGCCTTTCATAAGTCCTCGTTTTGTTTAGTTATAACTAATTTTTTTCGGCTGAGAAATAGCGAAATTTTCGGTGTTTTGAGCAGCCTTGTACTAACTTATTTTACTAAATAAACTTTGCCTCACTCCCGGTGCCGGTCACATAGTACTTTTTTTAATTCGGGCTCAGCCGCTGTTAGTTTTCAGCGGTTCATGCTGAAAAACATCGATCACTTTAGAAATACAAAATTTTCCAAAAACCAAATTTGATACATACTTGAACGAAGGTAAGTTATTATTATTATTTTTATAATCACAGATTTTAATTACAATATTTTGTTTTGCTAATAGTACGCAGGCTTTATTTATAAACATACTTATACGTCTGGGACTTTATGGAGACCTGAAGGTGTACTTCGATATCTGCTACTGGAACTAGAAGTGCTGTGATTGTGCTCGTTATGTCGGTTATGATGAGACCTTACCCCGACCTGAATGTGTACTTCGGTGAATGCTACTGGAACTCCTCGAAGAGTAGTAATAGTAACAAGTATGCTGAGTTTGGGCTCGTGTTTTTAGTTATGATGAGACCTTACCTTCGAACAGTGGCGGATTATGTATATATAATTTTTAGGCCTATTACTATAATAAATTGGTATCTTTTTTATGTGTAATAAAATGAAGTAACGTTAAAATTTCTAGTTCGCAAAAACGATTATTTCCTTTTTAATAAAAAAATTTAATTGAATGCATTGTTACGTATGAATTTAATAATATGATTAGTATTAGAAAAAATAAATCTTAAACGTTTATAATTTTAGGCGCCTCGTATAAACTATAAACTAAAAAAAAATTTAATATATATATATATATATATATATATATATATATATGTGTGTCTTAACAATAAGAAACAAAAGTTTTGAATAATTTTACTTCATAAATAAATTCTTATTCAAAAGATTGTAAGATATATTTATACTTCGTCCGCGTGAATTTATTACGATTGGATTTTATGGGTTTGAATGTTTTTGCGCAGAACCCTAATCCTTTTTCTAAAATAAAATAAACCTAAGTTACTTCTTATAACATTAGCTATCTGCCAGTGAAAGTGCCGTCAATATCGGTTCAAACCTATTTCGGAGATTAGCTGGAATAAACAGATAGACAGACAAATAGACAGACAAATATTTCAAAAGCTGTTTTTTTTTGTTATGTGTACCATATATAACTATACTTTCATATGCATTTAGTAAAAAGCTATTATTTTGAAATTACAAACAGACATTTCAATTTTATTTATTTGTACCTAAGCATAACAATATTTGTTCTGAATAAGTGGAAATTTGATCCCTAATTGATGTCAGCAAGGATAATTTTTACTATTAGCGGAGTTAGAAAGTAATAAACTAATAATAAATTCATATTATCTAAATATCTAAAATTATATATATAAAATTTATCTTGTTCAATTTACATTCACGGTTGTCTTTGCTTATGTTGTCTACCCCATTTCCAAATGGGGGTGCGCACCCGTCGCGTTTTGCATGATCAGCCCGAATTAGCCAGTGTTTATTGTTTGTGACGCGGGGGGTGGGAGACGTTGCAGCGAGGGTTGATTTTATGTCGTGTGATTCTTTTGTTTACTTTTAAGCATTGCCAATGCTTTCTATAACTTTAACTCATTTTTTTTTATTTAGATGTCGGTTTAGATCGTATTCTTTTTATATTTCTACTTAATAAAATTTGGATGCTGATGTTTCTTTCTGGTTCATTTCGATCAAAACTACAAACTGTGAAATAAGTCGAAAGCTTCAGCTCGAAAGTTGAGTATAGGAAAGTAACCAATTTAGAGTGGTCACTTTAAATGGCGGCAAAGATTATTAAAACGACTATATTCCAAAAAAGAATGGCGTTTCTTTATATTATAAGCGCAAATTTTAAAATTAAAATTCTAATATGGTTCAAAGATATTTTACTAGCAAATTATATAGCCAATACTATTATATATAATATTTTACACCCAACATTGTCTACAATATTATTTTGATCTATTTTGGAAGGCTTTTAACAACATTTTTGTTAATTATTATCCTTAATCTTAACAAGTGTTTAAATTTCTGTCTGAGTTTTTATGACTTATAGCGCAGTGTCTTAGCAATATATAGGTTGAAGCGCTGGGGGTCGCGGGTTCAAATCCCGCTCGGTACAAGTATTATTGTAAATTTTTTTGGTCAAACAAAATGCATATATTTTCATAGAGTTTTTCCCCACTTTTGATTAATATTTATTTCTAAGCGATACGACAGTAGATAACCTTATTCAGAAAAAAAAAGATTGCTCCTCGTAGTATGTAATAAGCAGAGACTGAAATATTTCCACGTCACGATAAAAACGGACCATTCTATAATCGTTCGATACAAAACAGATTTGACGTGGAATCCTACCGCTAATGAAACGGCTGTCGGTATTTGTGTAGCGGAATATACTGGAGATTCGATTCGGTCGTATGGACGATAGATGGATTCCTGGTTAAGCTAACTAGGGATATCGTAATACACGAAACTGTAACACAACAAGGAGACATGAATATAAGTCATTGTGGCTGCGGTATCCACGCGGTATATTTGCATTTCAATCATATAAAGTTTTTTTTAAAACGATACTCTAGATTTTTCTCCTGTATCGTAGAGGCACTTTACATACATAAATTGAACAGGGAAAAACATCTAGACCAAAAACTATTATATGAAGCCATACTTGTTCCGTGCGGGATTGGATCTGGCGGCCCTTAGCACCGAAACTCATTGCTAAGCCACTGCGCCACGGAGCCGTTGTGTGTTTATTCATTTACCTACTTATTCCCTTAAATATAATTTAAAGACTGGAATTAATGGTTATAACGGATCAGTAAGCTGAAGTGGCAATAGGCTAGTCATATAGCTCGAAAAACCGACAACCGATGGTTGTGGAAGGAAAGTTCTCGAGTGGTAACTGTTCATTAGGGTACATGAATAAAATAGGCGATTCACACGATAGGCAAAATTATATATTTAATAAAATACAAAATAATTTGGCGATCGGGTCGCGAGCTATCGGCGAATGGCTGTCTTAGGCGCGATGGTGAGAAAACCCCCCACGCTTCTCGTACTCCCCGCGAACACCGTTGGTGCTGTCGTAACGGCGCCGGCAGTAACTTTGTACCGATAGGCGAAGTGTGAGGCAGCCCTCCAATAGATGTAGAGACAATCTGGTAATACATGCAGGAAGTTGATGGATGGATGCAGATGGCTCAGGATCGTGTTATGTGACGTTCTTTGGGGGAGGCCTATGTTCAGCAGTGGATTTGTGAAGGGCTGTAATGATGATGATGAACTCTGGTATATCCTTGTGAGATAAACGCCTTTACAAGTAAAACAAGATAATGATAAAATAATCCTTTAAATAATTCACTATGTTTACGGTGCTGGGTAAGCAGGATAGAGAACGTAGATCCAGTAAGTTTGCACTGGCAGTGATGATTTTAATACCTAATAGTACGATTGGACGGCATATGTCTTCCTTATTTATTCATTCCTTCACTTTTATAGTCCGATGGGACTGCAATCCGTTACGACTGAAGAGAGATCAGTCGCAAGACCAACGGCTTTTCGTGCTATCCGAGGCACGGGTGTGACCGAAACACTGCCAAGTTCTTGACTCCGGGCCGTTGCCGATGCAACAGTTGGTCCTGCGCCCGATCTCTCTCCGGTCCTGTTGGATTACCGTTCCATCAATATATGAGATAATAAGGGAATAGAGAGTGCACCTGTGCTTGCGCATATACTGGGGCACTATAATCCTGATGAGATGTTAGATATGTCAGTGCGCTTTACTTCTGCTGCATCGTCACTTACCGTCAGGTGGGATTGCAGTCAATTGCTGGCTTAGAATACCTTGTAAAAAAGGAGAAGGTGGAAAAATACCGCATCCACATTACGTCCATATACGTACATGCAAGGGGAGCGATTGAACTCGGTTCTCTATAAGACAAAGCGTGTTATTTCTCGCGGGAGCGGGCGGGTACAGGCGGCGCGGGTGGCTGCGAGGGCGGGCGGCGATGCTTGTAGTAATATTTTTACGAGATTCTTTACTGCCCGCGATAAAATTGTCATCTCTCGACCATCACGCGACCCGCCAATGTGCATGTCACATCGTACACGCTGCTCGGTAGAATCAAATTACGATGTTTATAGTAATAAAATAATCAATCTTAAAAAAACTTAGAAGATCTTGTATATAAAATTATGTTGCTGGTGAAGGTCTTTATACGGAAAAACCTAAAAGGCTTATGAACCGTATTGTGTAATTAAAACAAATTATTTACATAAAACTAAAAAAGTTATATAAAAAATTGGCCTGAATGCGTTTCAACACATTTCGAACACCATTTATCATGGTCCGCGCATATCGCTGAAATTAGTCACAAAGTGTGTACGTTGTATTTGCCTTCAAAATATCTTACCCCGGAAAGCTAAAATATCGCTTGCGCTCACAAGACATTTCACTTTATTATGGAGTAAGTTTTAATTGTATTTGAACTCTGTGTGTCTAAAATCTTGACGTAATTTTATTAAATAGTTGAGTGCTTTTTGAGAGTGACATCTCGATATAAGGTAAACTTTATTATGTCATGCTCGTATTTAATAATTTTTTTTTATAGGAGAGGGGGCAAACGAGCATGCGGCTCACCTGATGGTAAGTGACTACCGCCGCCCATGAACAACCGCAACACCAGGGGAATTGCAGATGCGTTGCTGGTCTTTTAAAAAGGAGTAGGCTCTTTTCTTGAAGGTCCCTAAGTCGTATCGGTCCGGAAAAATCGCTGGTGGTAAACTATTCCACAAGGAAGTTGTGCGAGGAAGAAAACATCTTCTAAATCGCACATTGGTGGACCGCCAATCATCCAGATGGTGTGGATGGTATCGGGAGTTCTGCCGCGATGTGCGTTCGTGAAATTTGGCGGCTGGGATTAATCCGAACAATTCCTCAGAGCACTCCCCATGGTAAATGCGAAAGAAAATGCTAAGAGATGCAACATCTCTTCGCAGTGCCAATGAGTCGAGCCGATCGGAAAGGACTCGGTCGTCGACGATTCGAGCCGCTCTGCGCTGGATGCGGTCAAGTGGAAGAAGCTGGCACTGGGGAGCCCCAGCCCAGAGATGGGAACAGTATTCCATGTGAGGCCGAACCTGCGCCTTGTAAAGTTGCAGGCGTTGAGCCGGCATGAAATACTGTCCCGCTCTGCTGAGCACGCCAAGCTTTTTAGAGGCCAATTTGGCCTTCTCTTCCAAGTGACCACGAAACTGCACGCTATTCGATATGTCGACGCCGAGGATTCCGATACTGGCTGAGGCAACAAGGGGAGTACCTTGAAACTGAGGAGATACGACAAAGGGGTTCTTTTTAGCGGTAAACGCGCAAACTTGTGTCTTCTGAGGATTAAACTGGACTAGATTTAGTCGCCCCCAATCCGAGACTTTGTCCAGCAAAGACTCGACTTCAGACACAAGTTTGTTCCGGTACTCGGTGACGTTTTCCCGAGAAATATTGGCACGGCCGTTGTATAGAGCATCACCAGTGCTGTCATCTGCATAGCAATGAATGCTACCAGCTTGCAACATATCATTGATATGCAGAAGAAACAGCGTTGGTGATAGCACGCAGCCTTGTGGAACACCAGCGTTAATAGGCTTGTAGTCGGAGCATGCACCGTCTACAACGACCTTGATGCTCCGATCTGCAAGAAAGCTGGTGATCCAATTGCATAATTTCTCGGGAAGCCCATAGGAAGGGAGCTTTGAAAGAAGCGCTTTGTGCCAAACCCGATCGAAGGCCTTCGCAATGTCCAAACTAACGGCCAATGCCTCCCCCTTGGACTCTACTGCCAACGCCCATCTATGAGTTAAGTAGATCAGAAGATCACCAGCTGATCGACCCCGACGAAAACCGTACTGGCAGACAATAATGCATTGGTACCAAAAATTTCATTGGTACTTGCGGGGATCAAATACAGGTTGTTCGTGTTTTGTGAAATAAGGTCGAACGCGAAGCCCGTGAACTACCATGCCTCTCCAATTTTAAGTTACCAACTAACTACGTAAATAAAAAAAACTTTTAAGTTTGCTTCAAAACCTCTGCCTGTTATTTTGTTGTTTTGACCGAACCAATAAATCACATAACTACAATATAAAAGGTATGACATACTTTCCCATACGTCTGATTCGTTTGAATTACGGAACCGCATCCATTTAATTTTGTCTGAATCACTCAAAATGACTGCGCGGTGCGTCTGACGCGAGCGTGGGAGCGGTAACTAAGTGGTGTTATCAGGTCGCGTGACTATGCGATTCACACAGCATCTTCCCCGTGTTACAGACGTGGAGCCGCGGAGATGCCGTGCTGGCTGCGTGTTGAAGCTCTTGGTCTTGGAAGAAGAAGAAACCACGGATTTATTCGCAGCTGCTGACAGATTTGCTATAATGTTTTTTATAAAATACTATAACAGGTAGTGTATGTAAAAGTCTTCATTCCCTGAGTGATAAACAGCCAGTGCGTTTCACCATGTAGGGCTACGTTTGCGCTTAACAGGTTGGAACGTATATATGAACTGGCTCATAGGCTATCAAAAGTTCACTGCTGAATATCGGCATTTTCCATAGATTAACTTATAAGGGGAAATATTTGCCATAGTTGCCACTCTAGGCAAGCGGGTTGGCTAGCGTAGTTTTCTCCTTGTTATTAGGTAGATGGCCATCTCCTTGCTTGTTTCCTCTTGATGTGGGTTAGTGGGTATTCTTACACCGCCACTACAAAATTCACTTACGAGTTATATCATACTGAAATATGATTCAGAGATATCCCGCCGGAAACTTGCTTTTTTGTGCACTCTGCGCTATAAAAATTGTTCGCACAGGATTACGGAACGTTAAACTTCTAACTATATATAATATATATGTATTTTTTATAGTATAAGAGTGACAAACGAGCACACAGTCCACCTGATGGTAAGCCCTGGCCCATAAACATCTACATCTATCCAAGTTTGCGAATCAAAATGCAGATGCGTTGTCACCCGTGAGGACTAAGGTGGAATGTCTCGTTTCCAGTAAAAAGGATCTCTGATTCTCTACACTCACCATATGAAACACAGTAGCTTTAAGTTGCTGTGTTTCGCGAGCCGACCAATTCGTGCTACAACTATACTATTAATATAGCTGCAGCATGGCCCTACCACGTATAACTTCTTGCTTCTTGTATGACAAACTGACCAATTTTTTTCATCACGCATATGCATCACGCAAGGAATGCCACAAAGCATGGTCCAGCTGCATCCGTCGACTTCCTTCATCTCTTACCAGGTGATCACTCCTTTGGAAAACCATCTTACACACGCCTTTTACCGGTACAAGAACTTTTCTACCCCTAATGAAAACTGAAACCTATTTAAACTAAAACTTAATCAACCCCTCAGATCGCTTTATTGCTAGCAGTTATTTAAAACTAAAACCGCCTCTGTGCTACTAATGTTATCAATATTCCTCTATATTATTTTAAGAGCTACAGTGTTGTCTTCCTTTTTTTAAACTATCCCGTTAAAGTCCACTGCTGCGCTGTCAGTTTAAAGTTCTCTTAGTTTTTCCTTTTGCTTTGTCATCAATCTGCGATAATCGTTACGTTACAGTGGAGCTGCGATCGCATTGTGAGGTACACTCAGGATGTTGCTTCGCTCTGGTGTGGGTGTTTACATCTATCATATGCCTCCATCTGCACTGAGATGAGATTACGAGGCACAACTCGTACTCTCGCAAAACGAAATAAGCTAAGTCAGTATGTGTTACCATCTTTGGCTGCATCACCACTCACTATCAGGCGGGTAGTAGTCAACCACTGGCTTATAATAGTAAAGAAAAAGAAAGGAGGTGATAGATTCGCTAAATATTTTCATATTTTTAATATCAATTGTAGAACATACATCGTGAATTAACCGTGTAGTGTAGTAACAGAAAGTAAAACAGAATAAGTGCAGTTTTCTGATAAAAAATCAAAATAATAACAAGTGTTCAAATTAAAAATGTTGTACAACTGGCTTCAATATAAATTATTAAGGATAACTCAAAAACTATTGGTCAGACTGTGTTCAAATTCATATCGGACCACATGAGAAGCACCAGCTTTCAAAATAATCATCAAAATCGGTTCACCTGGAAAAAACGTATACGGTAACACACAAAAAACATACAGTCGAATTGAGTACCTCCTCCTTTTTGAAATCGGTTAAAGAACTGCGGGTGTCAACCCGCCTTAAGCGTGGCAAATAAGAACAAAATCCCCCGTCTGAGGTAATCTATGAGGAGGCCTATATTCAGCAGTTGACTTTGTTAGGCTGTAACGGATGGGTGGATGAGTCATGCATTTATAACCGAGTTCAAAAAACGAGAAAGCTATATTCGACGCGTATGTTTTTTTTTTAATTTCAAATATGCCGTCAAACTGTTTGCGTTGAGACAGATACGGCATAATCTCCTTTGCATTCAGAACGCACTGAAGGCAAATCCCTGCATTTTCTTGCGCGGCTTATCGCGCCTAACAAGTTTTTTGTTGTAAACAAACAATGGTGGACAGCACCTGTTCCCCGGACCGGTTCGTCGCAATCCAGTCCGCGGACCGGGACCGCAACAATGAGTCGCATGTGACCGGGAAGGCGCGCAGCATCCTTAGCAATTTTTTATCCTCGCCATGATTACTTACGATATTCACATTGAATAATGTCGTGGGACAATTAGCATCTCCTGAGTCGGTTGTCGATATTTTAATTGTTATTATTTACTGCATAGCACAATAACATACAAGTTGATATCCATACGAGTCAAAAATGTTTTCTTTGTGTGTACTTAACATAAGGGTAACTTGTTTATAGAATGAGGATGTCAAATGTGCTCGTTTGACACATTTATTCTATAAAAAGTCCTCACCTTAAAACTAAGAACTAAAAAAAAGAGAAAACAGATTCATCGTTTGAGGCTATGGATGTTGTATAAGACTTACTGGATAAACCATACACCTGTACATGCTATACTCGTATATTTAAAATATCTATAGTAGAATATTGGTATTATTTTTTCAAAACCTCCTCAATAAGGACCGGGCCCAGTCTACCAGTGACCATGATAATGATAAAGATGATTATTCTTTTTTAATAAAATAATTGCCATGTGTTAAAACTCGCGGAAAGTACGGTTCCCCCGTGTAGGGTATTCAGTCAAAACTCTAAAAGTTATGATACTACGAGTATCACAGTGCAGACGGCCAGAATGAAATTTGTTTGTCGGTTTGTCCTCGACAAAGGATTCCTAAAAATAAATTCAACAGTTATATTACTGGTATATTTCCACTTCAGCATAATGCTTTGAGACTTATCAGTTACTTTGATTGTTAGTGTGTTATCCTGATATCGTATTTTACCAAGCAGTGAAATTACAACAATAAATCTCTATAGTAGCATATTAATTTACTGAATACTATGTTGGCCTTCCCCATTGATCGCACCATGGGGGAATTTTGCAATAGTCGCCACACTTGGCAGGTGGGTTAGCAACTGCAGTTTTATTATTATTTTATGTAGTCATCAGGAAGATGCTGCTTTCCATCTACAATTTTATTTCCCTCTGTCACCTCTTACGACACCTCGGAATATTATGACTAGTGGCTCCTTTTTGTGGTGGCGGCCTTAGACGGAGTAACTTTGTATTTTGAAAAGGGTCTTCGGTTCTCTACCCGCAGTATACGAAACACAACAGCATTAAGCAGCTATTTTACACAGTCTATGAGAGCGTGGTCGTACTCCGATCAGGTCGACCTATTCGTGCTACAACTATAATATTATAGCTGCAGCGTGGGTCTATAAAGTATTGTTTTTCTTAAACAGAAACAGAAACAGAAACAGAAACAGAAACAGAAACTTTTTTATTCAATATAGATTATAAATAATACTTATTGAAAGTCACTCTTTTGTTTGATTACTACTGGTTCGGAAAAAACCTCTATCCTGGGAAGAACCAGCAAGAAACCCAGCGGGACTTTTTTTAAAAATAACAGCTTACAATCAAAATGTTACACAAATTAAACAACACAACTAATTAGAAATAGCTTGGTGGCGATCACCTCATTTGCAAGGGTATTTATCATCCATAAATTCCTTAATATTATAATAACCCTTAAGTAAATAAAACAGTTGTTGATGTTATTAGTTATATTTTCATGTTATTAACTGTTATCTGTTCAGAAACAATTAATCACAAGTGTTTATCCGAGCGTTAATGCGAATCAATAGATATGAAACTCTACATCAAAGCAAATAAACAGAAATAAAGCTGATCTGTTTGTATATGTTGATATTGCTAAATTTTATTTATTTTACGTGCAAATCAATAATGCGCTGTCCCTGCGCACAAATACGTTTAATGACTCGGCTAGCTCTCTTGTTTTGCTTCGTTGCACGTTCACTCTTTTATCGTTACCGATACAGCCTATTAAAGTCCACTGCAAAACATAGGCCTTCCCTATAGATTGCCTTATAGGGGGATATTTGTCATCGTTGCCACACTCCGCTAGCGGGTAGGCAACCACAGTTTTTTCATTTTTAGTCGTAATTAAGAAGACACTGCACTGGTGCCTATCTCCTGGTTTGTTTTACTCTGTCGCCTCTTACCACACTCACGGGATGATGTGGGGATAGTAGATTTTCTTATACCGCCACTACACAGTTACTACACAGGTAGTCATGTTTTATGTAAATTAATTTCTTTTTTAGTCAACTTCAAAAAATGGGAGGTGTACTATTCAACTGTAGTTTTTTTTGTAAGTGTGATACGCGATATCTTCGTCCATTGTTAACCATTTTTGATGATTCTGTAATTAGTAAATAGGTTATACTTCGGTGTCTCAAGTAACTAAGACTCATATATTGTAAGTACTACTTATGAAGTAAGTTAGTAGGTATATTATTTATTACAATATATTAAATAAAGCTGGTTCTAAAACTGTCCATGCACTCTTGCTTAGCAGGGTGTGTCTTTGCAGAAACTGGACAGAGTTAGCGTCAATCGCAATAGAAGTTATGTGCCGCGTAATATGTTTAAATTAATACAGAAAAATGAGCTTTATGCGATTTGGGAATAAAAGAAAAAACGGTGCGGCGAGTAGCAAGCAGCGTCAGCGACCGATAGCACGGCAAATGTTTACTTAAATTATTACACCACCATTAGCCCGCTAATTGATTGCTTTGATATTAAAAGTAGGCTGTCCAATGCCTCTCCTCACAAAGTACATACACTAATAGCGTGGGTGATATGTTGAAGCAAAAAAAGTGTGTGTGTACTTATGTACGCACGTAGTAAGTTATACTTTTTTAGCGTAACAAAACAAAAATAACTACCTTAAATTATCAGCTCCCACGAAAACCCGAGAGACAGTATAATTACAGACTGTGAAGTATTCTTTCTTAATCCTTTTTTTTATAGGTTATGGGTGACAAACGAGCACACAGTCCACCTGATGGTAAGTGATTGCTGTGCCCCATAGACATCTACATCTACTCGTATCTTCATTTGCGACATAAATGCAGATGCGATGTCACCCGTGAGGACTAAGATGGAATGCCTCTTTTCCAGTAAAAAGGGTCTCCGGTTCTCTACACTCACCATACGAAACACAGCAGCGTTAAGCTGCTATTTTACGCTGGTATTCTATGAGAGCATGGTCCTTCCCCGATCAAGCCGACCCATTCGTGCTACAACTATACTACTAATATAGATGCAGCATGGCTTTACCACGTTTATAACAATCCTCAGGGGTAACAACGCATCTGAAGCCTTCTTTGTGTTAAGTTGGCTGTAGATGTCCGTTGGCTGCAGCAGCCACTTACCATCAGTTCGACTGTAAGTTTGTTTGTCACGTCGGTTTTATAATAAATACTCTTGTAAGGAAATTCGTCGAAGTGAAACTAGGAAAAAATAACTGAAATATAATATATCGATGTTATACGCGAGGTACTTATATTCTTTCTATAAAAGTAGCATCATAATAAATTTTCAAAAGCATTCGATCCTCTCCTGTTCCAGTTTCCCACTGCCGCCTCTTACAACACATACGGGATAGTGGTTTTCTTACCTCCCTCCACACCCCTACACAGCGATTGCCTGGATTACTTGATGGTAAAGCATGATACCACCGCGTGTCCACGTGAGCACCGAGCTCCACATCTTGCAGACGTGAACCATTTTTTTATAGAATAAGAGTGAAAAACAAGCACATAGTCCATCTGGTGGTTAGTGGATGCCCAAAATAAGCACATAGTCCACCTGATGGTAAGCGGAGCAGTGGCCCATAGACAGCTACATTTGTCTTCGATTACGAATCAAAATGCAGATGCGTTTTCACCTCTAAATACTAAGATGAAATATGGATCGAAACGAGGTTCCAGTAAATAGAGTCTCCGGGTCTCTATACCTACTCATCACACGAGACACAGCAGCATTAAGATGCTGTTTACGCTGGTAATATGTGAGAGTGTGATTTTACCCCGATCGAGACAAGCCATTCATGCTACAACGACAATATGTCTGCAGCGTGGCTCTACCACGTAAACCTTTATCAGTGACTTAAGAAGGTAATCAAGGCTAAGATTAAGTGGATCATAGTATATCACAGAATGACAAAACAGACGTCAAGTATTTTGTTGAACGGAAACAGCACTACACGCTGAAATTATTGAAAACAATTTGTTTATCGTTGGGTCGCGTCCCGCGGGGACTTGGCTCAGTCAGTGTTTACTTATGATAACTTTCCCGCTATCTTCGATTTATCTATGCAAGCAAACTGCGTACGTTTACATACAAGGAATGGCACGTAACCACCGATGCGCAGTTTTATTGAAGTTTATGTTTCTTTTCTCTTAAATTAAAGATGTAAAAAATTAATTAGCAAAGGCCCGTGTATTTTTTTTTATAGGATAAGGGTGACAAACGAGCACACAGTCCACCTGATGGTAAGTGGTTGCTGCGGCCCATAGACATCTACATCTATCCTCTATTACAAATCAAAATGCAGATGCGTTGTCACCCGTGAGGACTAAGATGTAATGCCTCATTTCCAGTAAAAAGGGCCTCCGGCCACCTGCACTCACCAAGCGAAACGCAGAAGTAGACCTCTACTTCACGCTGGTATTCTGTGAGGTCGTGGTACCACCCCGGTTCGAGCCGGCTCATCCGTGCGACAGCAAAAGCTGCCGCGTGGCTCTACCACCACTATTCCACCACTATTCTTGCCGCCACCACTACTTTCAATACCACTATACTATAAAAGACATACTATAGTCGATAATACGTCATATCACATCATCACATACGAGTATCATCATCACATAATGTGTCATCTTAGTGGTCAGCCAACGCAGATTCTATTTTACCTGAGATACCTTGATTAGAGACGAAACATCTGTTTTAATATCATTTAATATTATTAGCGAATCTTAGTTAATTAATTTTTAACATCAATTTCATTTTATTAATACAATTAATTTTCGCAAAGTAACGTTTGATTCTATTAATTTAGTTTTTTTTTTTTAACAACATAGACATCTACATCTATGCTTGATTAAGAATCACAATGAAGATGCGTTATCAGTTATCACCCCTATGGAATGAGATGGAATGATTTGTTTCCAATAAAAGGGTTTCCGGTTACCGCTCATCATAAGAAAAACAGTAGCATTGAGCTGCTATTTCACGCTGGTATTCTGTAAGAGTGTGGTCCTTCCGCGGTTGAGTCAATCCATTCGTGCTACAAACATGATATAGCTGCAGCATGCTTTTACCGCGTGTACTTAACAAGCTTTCCAATTATCTCTTTCTCATTTTTGATAATATTACAAAAACTTGCTGTTTTGTTAAATATTTATACTTATATATAAAATTGAAGTGTCCGTCTGTAATAAGAACTGGTTTCTATTAAGCTCAGGGGGTTATTTGCACGCTGTTAAGACATAAATAAACATTTAAACATTCTGTCTGTCTGTCCAGACTAATCATCGGATTGGATAAACCGATCGCAATGAAATTTTACGAGCAGATAGAGAGCACTGCTAGGACGGGTCTAGGCTATATTTTATCCGAAAAACCTAAATTATTTTTTGAAACAAATAAAAATAAAATTATGTTACATCTAAATAACGCCACGTTAATGTATCCCATCCAGGTGAAACCGGAACGGGTCGTTAGTATATAATAATATCTTGTACAAAACGTACACCATACAATTTAAACTTATATCTGAAAAAAAAAGGGAATAGTAGTAACAAATTTACTGTCATAACGATTCCTCGGGCAGTTTTCTTTATGTCAATAGTGTCGCTATCAATAAATCGTCGGCTCAGGTAAATTTTACGCAGTATAGTTTATATAACTGGAGCGGGAGACGCTACTTGCGTGTTGCGATCCGGGGCGTGAAGCGGTACTGTACTTAATTCTTGCAGTGCTTACACTTAGTGATTGCGCGAGTGACCCTGGTGATTCAGTGACTTACTTTTGTGCGAGTTCATGGCGATGGATTTGAGTCAGGTAGGCTTAGCTTAAGGATAAATTGTTTTTTATTTTATTTTTAAGAAAATATCTTCTAATAATCATTTAGTTATAGTTAATAACTTAAAGGGAAATATTTAACATGGTATATTAGACCATTAGTAATATGTATCACCATCATCATTGTGGTTGCTTTTAGTTTTACGTATAAATATTTTTTACTAGCTGTTCCCCGCGACTTCGCCCGCGTAGAGTTATTTTCGCGGAAACCTAAAATAAAAGCAGCCCAAGTTACTCCTTATAACATCAGCTATCTGACAGTGTATAAATATTGACAAATATTGACATTAATATTTATACGATACTAACGTCACTCAATTGTTTTGCCATCCCGAAACCCCTCCACTAACACTTAAACTTTATGGTATGGTATTAAAGTTCAAATTGACTTTTAAGTATTATTACGAATCTTTTGTACGAGAATATAGAAAAGTGTTGTTTTTAGACTTTTTCAGGCAATTTTTTAAATTTTCTCTCCGTAAGAACCATCTTCGTACTTCAAGGAATATTATAAAAAAGATTTAGCGAAATCGGTTCAACCGCTCTCGAGATTTGCGCTGAGCAACACATTCAGCGATTCATTTTTATATTATAGATTTCTCTTCTCTACACTTGTTTGTTATGTATATGTTACATGTTACATGAGCATAGGCCGTGTATATGTTTCTGTATGTAAGCGTATAATTGTTGCTGAATTCATTATTTACGAAGCTAACCGGGGCGCTTATAGTTTTTCGAATGAGATCTTTATAGAAATCTCGAGCACTTATATTTATGTGCAGTCAATTATTGCGAGACTTTAGCGGTTTCTTATGCGTCTGGATTTTTTCTAGTTAACGCAAACTCTACTCTATTACGTATAAATTAATTTAAGTGTTAACTTTTTGTGGTGTTTGTACTCGCTTTAAGTGTAGCAAATAGCTTACGTTTTGTAATGAGATTATCTATGTACAAAATATAACACAGATATGCATATATGAATATGATTCTAACATATGACAAAATAATGGTATTTTTGTACATTCTCTAAGGAACAAATTCATTAATATAATATTTTGTTTACTGACTGGTATGATTCGGTGAGAACATGTTAATAAAACGAAGGACTATCGTAGCCCAGTTTTACATCCAAACCTCTACTTATCCCCTATGCATTAATTAGCATAATTGATAAGATATTTACATATAATTTAATTTTTGTAGTATTTATTCAAAAAATATTTAAGTATATGGCCATGCACAATTATGATCATTCTTAGCCAGTTAATCTATAATAAGACAGAAATAAGAATAATCAAAATATGTTATAATTAAAAATCTATTATTTATATATGTACACTATGTACCAACTATATTTGTATAAATACGTTTAATATTATAAACACTAAAGTTTCTGTTGGAAGTAAATACCAATAATTTTTTTACGTGGTAGAGCCATGCTGCAGCTATATTAATAGTATAGTTGTAGCACGAATGGGTCGGCTCGACTGGGGAAGGACCACGCTCTCACAGAATACCAACGTAAAATAGCAGCTTAATGCTGCTGTGTTTCGTATGGTGAGTGTAGAGAACCGTAGACCCTTTTTACTGGAAAAGAGGCATTCTATCTTAGTCCTCACGGGTGACAACGCCTCTGCATTTTGATTTGCAAGCGAGCATAGATGTAGATTTCTATTGGCCACAGCAGCCACTTACCATCAGGGGGAATGTGTGCTCGTTTGTCACCCTATCGTATAAAAAAAAGATACTTTGGAACGTCAAAGCTGTAAGCCTTATAAATTAAGACGGTAACTTTTCTTTATATCGATCATGATTATTTAGATTCTTAGCTTTTGTGCTTACTGCTGCTAAAAGCAATTACCTGTTTAGTATAAATTTTACCACAATTACTAAATTTGCCTCGGAATCTAGTAACTGATTTTAAACTAACTTCCCGATGAGCTAGAGACTAGCAAGAGACGTTTGAACATAGCTCAGAATAGAGCGACAATGTAACAATATGAAAAAAGTGGTATATTAAAAATTATTAGTATCACAAATAATTCTATCGAGATGAGCACGAAGCCCCACAAAGATCTTCACCGAAAGAAGCAAAGTCACACATTTACTTGAAATTTATACGTAATTTATTCTTTGATTCTTAGATTCTAATCTAAACTTTGATTGTAATTGAATGACAGTCAATATCCGTCGTATCACTGACTCACGCGTGTTTGTCTGATGAGGCAATCGCGTTGTGTCAGATTCCTGGGAAATGCGAGAAATTTTAATTATATGAGAAAAACTAGATCGAACGATGTCGAAAATATATCGGGAGATATAAGTACTCGTAATTTGGTTCACAACTTGTTATTCACGAATCCTAATTTATATTACGTGGTAGAGCCATGCTGCAGCTATATTAATAGTATAGTTGTGGCAAGAATGGGTCGGCTCGACCGGGGAAAGACACGCTCTCACAGAATAACAGCCTAAAATTGCAGCTTAATATGTTTACTTTGGTGGGGTCGAGAACCGGGTACAGTTTTTACTGGAAACGTGGCATTCCATCTTAGTCCTTAGGGGTGACAACGCATTTGCATCTAAGTAACGTGACCATAGCTAAAGATCTTTTTTTCTAGTGACAAGGAATTTTATTTTAATTCTCAGAGGTGACAGCTGATGTCTATGGCCACATCATCTACTTACCATCAGGTTACAACCTTACTTGTATAAAAGCTACCAAGATGTTCTGAGCAGGAGCTCTGTCATATGATATTTATTTTTACCATCCGTCAAGTGTAATATCTTCCTCTACAAGATGCAGGAGTGTACAAGTTTGATTGTGAATGTGGTTTCTCTCACATAGGACAAAAAAAAAAGGATTTATAAATAGCTGCGTAAAAGAATGTTAGCTGACTAGAAACATCGACACTCGGGGAAGTCTGCAGTCTGTGAACATGTTCAAGATTGTCCCCGCCATTACGTACATCAGATTTGATAGACCATAGATACTGATGGAGGACACCAAGGATGATTCGCGAGACTTTAGAAATTAAGAAATATCTTAATTTCAATAAAGAAGATGGACGGGTGCTAACATCTACTTGGGATCCTATAATTAATAAAATTCAATTCAAGTCCAATAGCCCAGTTATGACATCGGGACGATAAACACCTTAGTCCCTCTCGTGAACATAGGTGCTATAAAGCACCCCAAACGTTAGAAATTTAAAAAAAATTCAATAAGGAAAATCAAACGCAATAAAATCCTAAAGATTAGTTTTATTCAACGATTATTAGGTTTAAACGCATAATATAATGATGAAAAAAAAACGCGACTGGGGGAGTATTTCTCTAATTATGAATCCATATATTTTTATGTTGGTATTAATTATGATTACTATTAGATCACATGGCGATAGTTAAGCGAGACCAATAGACACATTTGAATGGCGGCGGGCCGCGGGCAGGTGCGGCTGTGACCCACATATTTTTTTTATTCCTCAATCGGACACCTGACGTTATCGATCATGTTTACACAGATAACTACATTAGCATCGTGTATGTTGATTTCCATTGAATTTTCGCAACGCGCGAAAGAGAATTACCCGCGCCACGATAAGGCGTACGTTATTTAAATGGATATGGGTCACCGAGCTTGATTTCGCAAACTAAGTATGAAATGAATTTGCAAAATTAAATCTATCTTTTGAATGTGAGTTAAATTGAGTTTGTTATATATTTCAAATTTAATATTATTTATTTATTTATACATTTAAAATATAAAACACCTTAACAAAAGTAGGAATTACAAATGGCGCACTTACTTAATGGCTTTTTATGTTAAATGTAATTGATTTTACATAACATTGTCGAAGGGTACTGCAGTTCATGGAACTGGTCTGTTGTAGCTAGATTTTTTATTCCAATACAATAAAAATCCTACATTAATCAATCAGTCAATTATCCGGAAAAAGATGGAATACCTTATACTATGAATCTTTCTAGAAATTTCTTTAGCTGTCTGTTATGAAATGTAAACGAATAGAATGGGTAACGAATTCTCTCACACTACCCCTAGACGGTAAATGAAGAATGGTGGACGCTCGAATTCAAAGAACTAAAAGAATATTTTTTTTTTACATAATATAACTAGAATGTTGTTCGATCCGACACACTTAAAACTTCATCACCTTTTTGCCTTTGAGATATAGCCTATATGAGATATAATTGGTTCACAACTAGCGCCGATATGGCGTAATAGACATACAAAATATACAGTCGACGTCCTCCTTCTTGTAGTCGGTTAAAATGAGGTTCATAATGTTCATATAACTTTCATTGTGACTGTGACTTTATATTAAACTAGTGATACGCCCCGGCTTCGTACGGGTGATTTATAGATATCGACAACAGCGCCTATCGGCTTCAATTCGGGTCCCACTAAAACGCACACAAAAAATTCATTAATATCAGTCGAGCCGTTTAGGAGGAGTTCAGTCACATACACACGTATAGAAAAATTATATAGTGTTATTTTGCAATAACCAGTCAAATTTACAGAAAATGTTTAGAATAAGCAATATAGGCAAATGGTGGAGAAAAATTAATTAAAATCAATCATTCGGTCCGTTTTATCTTTTAAATTCATAATGCGTGGCAATGTATTATTTTAACTGATTGTCATTCATAAATGTCTAACGCCAACTATTTTACTACGCACGCACACATTCGGATGGGTCAATCGGTCGGCAAAAAAGTTTCGAATTTAATCGCATACAGAGGAGCGCGCGTCCGCGTAGTTGTTGACCATAAATCATATTCAATTTGGGATAGTTTCAAATGAAACTAGAAGCCTTATTTACACGTATTAAAAAAAACTTCAATAACAGTACTATATCATTATTTGTTTACGTTAAATTTTTTAAGTTTAAAATTTGGTTTCTATTTTTAAAATAACCCTGTATACGTTATGCCTAGCCATACGCCCCGGCCTCGCACGGGTGATTTCTGGATTTCGATAACAGCGCCACCTACCGGATCCAATTGTGAATCAAAACTGTTCTGGAAACAACTTAATCACGCTCGTACACAAAATTTCATCAAACTCCGTTTAGGAAAAAAGTTCGGTCACACACACGGCAGAAGAATTATATATATAAAAATATCGTAATGTTTTTTAATTGAAGAGTGATATTTTCCAAGAATAACATTACAATTAAGTGATTAATCGTATCAGATTTAGAAACCTGTTATTTGCGTTCGATTATCATTTGAATAAGATAGGCCGAGTAAACTTGTTTAAACAAATTTTCACTGAGTGACAACGATAAAGGCTGGGTGTGACGATAACGTGCGCTATCGTCGACAAACACCAGAGGAAAGTACCGAGCTGCACACTCGAGACAACGGCTCAATATAAATCAGCTTGCATATTTTTTTATATAGAATAAGAGTGACAAACGAGCACACAGTCCATCTGATGATAAGTGGATGCTTGTGTGGCGTATAGACATCTACGTCTACCCTCAATTAAGAATCAAAATGCATAATATGCTTTGTCACTTCGGAAGACTAAGATGGAACACCTCGTTACCAGTAAAAAGGGGATCTGGTTCTCTACACTCACTCTACGAAACAGCAGCATTATGTGAGATAATGTGAGATTATTATTACGAGTACGATAATTAAAATATTATTATACCAAAAATATTCTATTCAATGAATGAACATACTGAGGCGTGATCCGCGAGCCCATTCGCAAACTTAATTGACATCAAAATGATAGTTACTTTGTAATACTTTACGTTGTATGTTTTATAAGCCGTGGTAGCTCTTATAAAAGCCGACGGCTCCGTGGCTTAGTGGCTTAGCAATGAGTTGCAGAGCTCAGGGCCGTGGGTTCGTATCCCGCACGGAACAAGTATTTGTATGGCCTACAAATAATTGTTTCGGGTCTGGATGTTTGTCCTTATGAAATTTATGTATGTAAATTACCCCCACGATGTAGGAGAAAAGCCTAGTGTCGAGGTAACGTTTTAAAAAAAAGAATAAAAAATACAAAGTGATTTTTGGTATGAACAAAGTTAGCAAATAGGCCTCAGTATATTCATCCACTGAATAGGATAGATCTGCTGGTACGTCTGACGAATCATCATCATCATCATAATTACAGCTCATCACAAGTCCACTGCTGCACATAGGCTATATCGGTCACTCTTGTTCTACTGCGGATATCCTCATTTCTAGGTATATCACACAGAAACGTCACCAAGTACCGGAACAAACTTGTGTCTGAAGTCGAGTCTTTGCTGAACAAAGTCTCGGATTGGGGGCGACTAAATCTAGTCCAGTTTAATAGTCAGAAGACACAAGTTTGCGCATTTACCGCTAAAAAGAACCCCTTTGTCGTATCTCCTCAGTTTCAAAGTACTCCCCTTGTTGCCTCAGCCAGTATCGGAATGCTCGGAGTCAACATATCGAGTGACGTGCAGTTTCGTGGTCACTTGGAAGAGAAGGCCAAATTGGCCTCTAAAAAGCTTGGCGTGCTCGGCAGAGCGGGACATTATTTCATGCCGGCACAACGCCTGCAACTTTACAATGCGCAGGTTCGGCCTCACATGCAGTACTGTTCCCATCTCTGGGCAGGGGCTCCCCAGTGCCAGCTCCTTCCACTTGACCGCATTTAGTGCAGAGCGGCTCGAATCGTCGACGACCGAGTCCTTTCCGATCGGCTCGATTCATTGGCGCTGCGAAGAGATGTTGCATCTCTTTGCATTTTCTTTTTTTTTTGCAGGAATTGTTCGGATTAATCCCAGCCGCCAAATTTCACGAACGCACATCGCGGCAGAACTTCCGATACCATCCACGTCATCTGGATGGTATCGGATTTTTGGCGGTCCACCACTGTGCGATTTAGAAGATGTTTTCTTCCTCGCACAACTTCCTTGTGGAATAGTTTACCACCAGCGATTTTTCGGATCGATACGACTTAGGGACCTTTAAGAAAAGAGCCTACTCCTTTTTAAAAGGCCGGCAACGCATCTTCAATTCCCCTGGTTCCCTTGGTGTTGCGGTTGTTCATGGGCGGCGGTAGTCACTTACCATCAGGTGAGCCGCATGCTCGTTTGCCCCCTCTCCTATAAAAAAAGAGAAACTCCAGGCCCTCTAAGCTCATAGCTCGCTAAGCGACCTTGAGCGTCCTCATATGGCCAGTAGTGAAGGACCACGTCTTAGATCCATAAGTCATCACTGGGAACACGCACTGGTTGTACAATTTCGTTTTCAGATTTTGAGGTATACCTGACGAGAAGATGTGTCGTAATTTCCCGAACGCTGCCCAGCCGAGTTGAATCCGTATGATGAATAATATTATAAAATTCGTCATTATCATCATTAATGTGATATTTATATATCACAATAAAAAAGGGTATATTTGCCATAGTTGCCACGCCTGGCAGGTGGGTTGGCAACTGCAGATTTTTATTTTTTAGTTGTTATTAGGAAGCACAAATACCTGCTGCCCATCTCTTATTTCATTTCCCTCTGTCGCCTCTTGCGACACCCACGGGATGATATGGGCTAGTGGATATTCTTACACCGTCACTACGCAGTGATACGTTATTATGGCCTGGAAAAATTTTCTCACGATATTTTCCTCCACTACCGATCACATAGAATGTAGATTTTTTTTAGCACGCGCTCTTTCTTCAGTTGATAAGTTATAGAATCAGACGCTTCTTTGCGTCTGAAAATATACGTGATAGAGTCACACTTCATCTATATTATGGTTGAAGCACAAATTGGTCGGCTCTATCGGGGTAAGATTATGCTCTCACAGAATACCAGCGTAAAATAGCATCCTAATGCTGCTGTGTTTCGTACAGTGAGTGTAGAGAACTGGAGACCCTTTTTACTAGAAACGAGGCATTCCATCTTAGCCCTTAGGCGATACAACGCATCTGTATTTTGATTCTTAATCGAGAATAAACGCAGATGTCTGTGAGCTACAGCATCCACTTAACATCAGGTGGACTGTGTGCTCGTTTTTCATCCTTATTCTACAAAAAATGTCTTACAACCACCAATTTTACTGACTTGACCCCTTTCTCTTCAAACCGGAACGCATTGTGCCAGCGTGGTAGAGTAATACATATTATCTGCTATAGATTTCACTATTCGTGTGAACGTGGCACTAGTAAATTTCTGACCCAGTGACGTAATTAAGTTAGAGTCGATTACGTGCAAACAATAGCTTCCTCGGCACGCGGAGGGTCCGAAAAATTTACATAAATTAGAATTTGAAAGAGGGTCGGCAGGTGAGCTCCGTTACAAATTGAAAAGCGGTAGCGGAATCAATTAGCGACGGCCTAATCGTATATCAAATGCACAATTAGCTATTATACAGCAATTGTTGCGTCGATGTGGCCGATACGCTGCGCTGGCATTATCGCGGAATCGGAAAACTTGGCGCACTGTAATTTGTACACCTTAAATGTGACTCGCGCTGATACGATTTCTATGGAATCGTTTAGCAATGCGTGACCTTAATAGTCTGTTATGAAACACTTTTTGCCTTTTTGCCCCATTTCAGTCGAAATGGGGCAAAAAGTGCCAAATATATATAAAGACTCGGCTGTCTTTGAGTGAATATTTGCCTTCAATGAATTGTTCACGTTGATAAAGTTTGCATTTTTTACTAGATGGAATGACGACTTGCAGGGCTCACATGGGCAGGAGACAATTTCATCCTCGGGGAAGGAGAAAATGTTTATCCCCTCACTTAGTTTTATCCACCCTTCGAGCATGGGCACACCGGTGAATATAATATTGACAGTAGATAAAATGGGAGATAGACTTAGATAGATTTTTGTATGAATATAAACTTAAACCCACGTCCAATGAACTAGGATAGAATTGTCCCTTTCAAATGTCAAAAAAACATAATTTTTTATCTTTCATTTGGCTCCATGGTACGGACGGAGGATATATGACAATTCGTTATGTCAAACGGGGATATACTTCTCCCCGTTGCCGTGCTTTGTCATAGGGACATGATAATTTTATCTCTTTTCAGTGGATATAATCGGGGGATAAATTTTTTGTCCCCAGTTCATGCTAGCCGTGCTGGTAAGATATGCAAGACGTCAAAAGGCGCAGGTGGGTTAGACCATGCTTTATGGTGTTCCTTGTGAGAGGCCAATGTTCAGCAGAGGACTTGTGAAAGGCTGTAATGATGATGATGATGATTAAGAGTGACAAGCGTGTACACAGTCCACTTGATGATAAGTGGATGCTGCGTCACATTGACATCCAAATCTATCCTCGATTAAGATTTAAAATGCAAATGCTATGACACTCCTTAGAACTAAGATGGAACAACCCGTTTCCAGTAAAGAGGGTCTTTGGTTCTCTGCACTCTCCGTACGAAATACAGCAGCAATAAGCTTATTTATTTCGTGGCCTTCTTCGGTCTCAACGGAGACTAGCCGTGCAGATGCACAGGACAGGATTATACTCCCAGAGTGTATGCGCATTTGACGGACGGTAATCCGTCACGATCGACGAGAGATCTGACGCAGGACCAACGACTTACGTGTTCAGAAGCACGGGGTTGGCAACCTGATTACGGACTGCTACTGAGAATTCCTTGCATGAAAAACTCAATAACTGTTTTTTTGTTCCGACCCTGGATTCGAACCCGGGACCTCGAAATCGCGCTTACGACCATTAGGCCAACGAGGCTGTCAAAATTGTGATATAACCTTAATAAAGCTGCTCTGCCAAGTAAAAGCGATATGTTATAGTCACGATTGTAAACTAAGTGATACGCTAAGTATACAGGTGGAATAAGTTGCCAGCATCTGTCTTTCCATCCGATTACATTGTGGGTGTCTTCAAGGCAAGAGTGAATAGGCTTTTGTTAAGTCAGTGCGCTTTACTTCCTTAGGCTACATCACCACTTACCATCAGGTGGGATCGTAGATAAGCGCTGGCTTAGTAGAATATAAAAAAGGTATTGTGATTCATTCTTTTTTTTTGCGCCCAGAAGCAATTGAAAAGGGCTACACCCGTAAACGAGAAGGAGGTGGTGAATGCTTTATGCATACCACGACAGCCGGCTGTCGTGGTTACGTGGGACTCACTGTGACTAACCTAACCTAACCACCCTAAGTGTATTTACTAAACACCACCTGTGAGACTGGCATTGGCTTATGAGGCCTTTCTGCCGAATCGGAAGCGACCCTCTTTTGGGAAAACAGGGCGCAGGGGAAAAGAGGGCGCAGAAATTCATTCGTACTAAGTTTATTCTGTATTTTATTTTATTTATTTTATTTTATTAAAATTGGTTTACCAACAACTTATGCACTAACATCTTCCCATATAAATCAAGCGATATAGTTAAAAAAAAAAAACTAAGTACACAGTCAATTACAGGTAAACACCACATGCATAACTTTTATCGCGACAATTAAAAGACGAATTTATACTTATTGAATAGAAACACTGTAGTATTGCCATTATAAAATTCACTAAAACAATCTGACCAAAAACAGAGCGGCAAGGTATGGATTTACAAAATTTACTAAATTAAAAAAAAAATTAAAATTTAAAAAAAATTAAAAGATTAAAAAAGGAAAAAGTGTTTAACAAGGCAAATGTTTATAATCTGAGGTACCTATCATATAGACAGCCTTTCGAAACTTTCCCAATGAAACATGGTTAATGTCGACGAGATCGCTAATTTGGTTAAAAAGTCTGATCATCCTACAAATTGGCGAATGTGATCCCAAAACAGTTCGTCGTAATGGAGGACTGAGTGGTGTAATAGGTTTTCGTGGAGGCCTGAACGGAACTCTAAAATTAATCTTTTGTAAAAGTTCTGAGCAGTCTATGATATTGTGGAGTAATTTAAATAAAAATAACAAATCAGAAACCTCTCTTCGTTTGGATAAACTGGTCATGTTAAAGCGCTTAAGACGGGTCTCGTAACTGATATGCCTGCCTCGCATACCCGAAGAATATGACAGATGCCGAAGAAAGCGCTTTTGTACCCGTTCTATTCTCAATGAGTGAGTAGCGTAGTGCGGTCGCCAGATTACACTACCATACTCCAGTACACTTCTGACCAGACTACAATAAAGGATTTTTTTAGTTTTAATGTCTCGGAATTCCTTACTATTTCTTATAACAAAACCCACCATTCTCGATGCCCTGCCGATCGTTTGTTCCATATGTGGTATGAATGTAAGTTTTGTGTCCAATAAGACGCCTAAATCACGCATGATTTCTGTCTCCTTAAGTATGTATTCTGTATTGGACCACGTATGAAAATTTTATTTGTTTTTTTGTATATCACTAAATGTGTTTTGTGGTATTTTTTTTTACTAGTCATTGAAAACTAACAGGCCAACTGATGGTATGTGATATGATGTATATGACAACTGCATCCAACTTCACACAAACAAGGTCAGATGCGATACTGCAGTTATATGATGGTTGTATCACGAATGGGTTGGCTCGACCGGGGAAGGACCACGTCACAGAATACCAGTGTAAAAATAGCAGCTTAATGATGCTGTTTTTCGTATGACGAGTCTAGAGAACCGTAGACACTTTTTACTGGATATGAGTCATTCCATCTCAGTTCTCAGGGGTGAAAATGCATCTGCATTTTGATTCTTAATCGAGGATAGGTGTAGATGTGTATGGGCAACAATATCCACTTATTATCACGTAAACTATGTCCTTGTTCGTCACACTTATTGTATAAAAAAAAGAATATGGTGACTCACACTAAACCCTTCTTACCTATCCACCTTTAAACAAGTCTTAACCTTTCAATCGGAATGCCACGATGATATGGTCCAGACGTACTCCTGGGCACAAAAGCGGACCCTACCTATTATAAGTTTGCTTCGTAAGCTAGTAATCTAAGTGTAAGATTTATTTTCACCAAAAAACTTCATACATTGTGTCCGTCTGTAACGATGACGAGAAACGAGCCGCTCATTATTATGCTCATAAACTTGATTAGATGCAGAGCCTGCGACAGTTGAGCGACCGGCACTGGTGAGTTCTTGTGGATAGGATTAAACTAGCCGAGCTGCTTAGCGTGCTAAGTGGGGGGCTGGGGGAGGCCCTGGGCGGGGCTAAGGAAGGCGGCGCACGCTCATCTCACTTGCTATTAGCCGCGCAGTGTTCCTAGAACACACGCTATTGGTCGCTGCCCACATTTCTCGGAGGAGACGTCGTGATTTCCATTACAGCGATTATTGAATGTAAATGACGTCGAAGGTTGTTTAACGAGCGATGAGCCGCGGTCCGGCCGGCTTGGTATTCATGAATTAAACATGGTAAAAATTAATTAGGTAAGATCATGTGATAGTGATAAAAATTTGTACTTGGTAGAGCCAGCTATATTATGGTTGTAGCACGAATGGATCAGCTCGACCGGGGCAGGACCACGCTTTAGCAGAACACCAACGAAAAAGACATCTATTGTAGCTGTGTTTCGTATGATCAGTGTAGAGAATTGGACACCCTTTCTACTGGATATGAGGCTTTCCATCTTAGTATGACATAACGCATTTGCATTTTGATTCTTAATCAAGGATAAATGTAGACGTTAACGGGCCACAATATTCGCCTACAATCAGGTGGATTGTGTGCTCACTTGTCAAGTTTATTTTATAAAAAAAATTGTGTCTTACCTAGTTTGAAGAGCACCTCCCACTCTCCCTCAAATTCGGGCTCTATCCCCGTCACCACTACTCCCAACACCACTACACTAGGAAAGACAAACAGTGTGAAACATAATTAGTGTTCGACCAAATGACGAGACTTCGCTGGCATATCTTCATCGCGCTCGCTTTTTAATAGCTTTCATCTTTGGTTTTGTTGGCGTGCCTCCGCATAATTGCAACTAGTTTCGCTTATCCAGTATATAAAGTTAATTTAGAAAATAATTGTCTTTAATGTAAGTCAACAATAAACTATCGTGTAATAAACAATCAAGTTTTTTTTTATAAAATAAGAGTGACAAATAAGGACACCAGTCCACCTGATGGTAAGATGCTGTGGCCCATAGATATCATTCAATGTCAACAGTCTTAATTGAGGATTATTACAGATATCTACAATAATCCTTAACTAAAAATTAAAATACAGATGTGTTGTCTCAAATGAGGATTTAGATGGAATGCCTCATTTCGGCAGCAAACCGACACGACCGAAAGGAGATCTCTCGCAGGACTAACGGCTATACGTGTTTTCCGAGGTACGGAGGTGAAACCCCGCCAAATTCCTGACTCTGGGCTGTAACTGAGAATTTCCTGACAGAAAAACTCAATAACTAATTTTAACCCGATCTGAGAATCGAACACAGGGATCTCCTGATCAGCAGTCGCGTCTAAGACGACCAGACCAACGAGGTAGTCCACACCGCACCGGCACAAGGCATTTAAATGAAAGTGACGAATAACATTCAATATAATATACGAAACGCATGACAGATAGATTAATCAAGGCTCGAAGATCTTATAAATCACCAGATTTTACTAAAATAAGATTTACGTGTAGGCTTGACGACTTCTTGCGATTGTTTGTCGTGAATGCCGGTGAGGTGTGCGGCACCACACTGGGTATTAGACGCAAGAGGAATGCAATCACCAAATACAATTTGATTGTTTTACAATCCAGACATTTTTAAGGTAAGAGTGAATAGACTTTTTTTACGGTACGACAGTGCGATTTACCATCACCACTTAAATAAATAAATATAACTTTGTTTTACGCCATAACAATTTACAGAAAAAAGAAAATAAACTGTATTAAATGTGTTGTATAATCGGCGACCCTTTCCCTAATAGCGATCTTTTCCAGACGGCATTTGGGTGGACAGAAACTTAAAATATGTAAGTACGGAGGTGTACTTTAAAAATAAATAAATAGTACCTAAAATATATATAAAACAATAAAATACATAAATATTAGTTATAAACACATACATATATCAAAATATTTAAAATAAAACTTCTACATAAAAAGCACCATACAATATTCTAGTGATGACAGATAGTCACCCAAGGATTTGAAAGTTGGCTGAGATTTGGCTTGCCGGATAGGAGTGGGAAGAGAATTCCAAAATTTGATTGCACGCATCGTAAAAGAGTTGCGGTAAAGTACTGTGGAATGGATAGGAGTTCTTAATTGTAGCGTTTCACAGGAGCACGAGAGTAATTGTCTCCCGGTATTTGAAAACGAAATGAATTTCATTTCGTTACATTAAATATTATCTCATAACGTTCCAAAGTTTGTAACGATACTAAAACCCAAAATTATCAATGACGTTTTAAAAAATAACGTTAATGAATATCATTTTCGTAGAACAATATTTGTGGTTACGTTATAGGTATCTAGGTATCAGTAACTTTATGGCTATATTCGCTTGTAATATCGTTATGAGTGAGACGTTACAGATTCATTCGGGAATAATCTAGTAAGGCCGCGCTGCGTGGCCGCAGCGCTCAAGGTCATAATACTCGTAATTGTGTAGTTTTTGCTCAAGGTGAAGAAGCTAGCTGGCAACGTTGTGTATCTAAGTAAATAGCGTTGTTACTTGGTCATATTATTAAGGATATTATATCGTTATATTAATAACGATGTTATATCGTTATTTTAATAAGGATATATTTTAAATATTGTCATTAAGTAGTTGTTGATTTTGTTCCGTTTGTTTGGCCAAGTAATTAATTTTGTTACGATCCTAGTGGAACGGTACGAATTATCGTTACGTGAACTACGCGTAACGTTATTTTGAGTTATGTTTCAAGTCCCTGCTTACCTCCAAGTGGAAATTGCAGTCAAGCACTGGCTCATAACACGAGTAAGTAAAAAAAGTTTGCGAAAGTTTGTTATATTCATGCATCCGTACAAAGAACAACTAAACGTGAATGAAATAACAACATAAATACTTATTACTTCTGGCTATGTGACAACGCAAGTTAATACGATATTTTAAAACGTCCTGTTGCAATAATATATTTAAATGTAGGTACCTCACCTCAGAATAATTTTAATTTGTAAATAATTTCACACAGCAAAAACTTAACGTCAGTTAAAAGGTTATATCGTTTATACATTATTAATTCATTATGGATTCGACAGTAACGATTAATTGATGGTATCTGTTAAATTCATATGTATATATTGGACAATGACGTCGGACAATTGCACGCAGTCAGCTGCATAAAGCAATAACTGCCCGTGTTCGATGAATGTGGACTGCCGGTGTAAAACGTAAATGAATATATATTAAAGCTATTAATGTGTTGCAAGCGTGGAGCAGAAGGTAGATTAAGGATAGAAAAAAGTAAAACATGAAGTCAAAAAAATATTTTTGTGTCACAATTTATCATATTTAGTACGTGGTAGAGCCACGTTGCAGCTGTATATGGTTGTAGCACGAATGGGTCGGCTCGACTGGGGAGGGGCCACGCTCTCACAGAATACCAGCGTAAAACAGCAGAATAATGGTATTGTGCTAAGTATGGTTAGTGCAGTGCAAAGTGAGAACTGGAGACCCTTTTTACTGGAAACGTAACATTCAATCTTAGTTCTTAGCGGTGACAAGGCATCTGCATTTTGATTCTAATCGAGGATAGAGTAAATTGTCTATGAGTCACATCCACTTACCATAAAGTGGACGGTGTGGTCATTTGTTAGAATAAGGGATTCTATAAAAAAATCAAACACCGTGTAGTGGCTAGTATCCACTACCCCTTATCTTCCCTTGGGTGTCGTAAAAGGCAGCTGAGGGAAAAAAGGAGATGGCAAATTCAACCCCTTTCTGAGGCATCTAAGGGGAGGCCAATGTTCAGTAGTATACTTATATAGGCTGTGAATGGAAGGATGGTGTCATATAGTGTAACCACTACGCGCAAGTATCTTTTAAGACTTGCCCAGTGGACAGAATTCGCTTTGTGGGCTGAATGTCAACCGCAATGCCAGAAGTTATGCATCTTTAACAAGATCACCTGGCGACTCTGCGTGCATCTAGGTATATTACATTTGGTATATTAGCAAGCTATAGAATAGGCTATGTTTGAATTTTCTCTGACAGGATTCATAAAGATAACGTCCGCAGTAGGCTAATTGACATAGAACAACGGATCGGTAAGCTGAAGTGGCAGTGGGCCGGCCATAAAGCGCGATGTACACAGTACACGTAAGGGGAGTGTAGAACGAACCTTAAATCCTGTCAATGGATGCCGGTGGCTCAGCAGCGTGCTTTTCAACATTCCTTGGGGGAAGCCTGTGTTCAGCAGTAGACTCGTGAATAGATGTGATGATTATGAAGATTATTTAAGAAGAATCATTCAGACATTTTCCATCGTCACCTTTTACGACATCAATGATAAATACGGTGGTGATGGATTTTGTTACACCACCATCACACATTAAATATCTACCACGGTAAAAAAAATTAAAAACTAAAACAATTATACAATTTGTTATGCTTATATCCGCTGTGGACTTTTGTGGGCTGCGGTAGATGAAGATATGCCTCACGGGATAGTGCAGATAATTTTCAAATTAAAGAGGATATAAAAGTGTGTATTGTAACCGACTTCAAAAAGGTAAAGGTTCTCCATTCGAGTGTTATTATGTTATTGTGTTATTTTAGTATGAATCTTCGCGGATTGTGAACCAATTTTGATGATTCTTTTTTTATTAATTAGGTTATACTTCAAGGGTGGTCCAATATAAATTTGGAGAAATCATTTCACACCTACGGGATTCAAATAAATATCTGCTTTTTTTAGCAATTTGAAGTCAATTTTTACTTTTTGTTAAATGTTATAATTATTCGAGTGAAAACTTCGTTCGAATCGTTGTGATTTCAAACTCGATGAAACGAAAATATGACGGGTTTACTCTTGTTGAGAAGAAACGTAAGGCGAGACCCATCTATAACCAGCGTGGGACTGCCAAAATAAACGCAAGTGCAACTCTGCGTGTTGTGGAGCCCGCTAGCAGCTCTACATCTACCGTTTGGACAAAAGTACAGAGAAGGATAAACAATTGAATTAATTTGAGCTATTATCCTTGCAATTACATAAATTTTTATTTCTTTACCTTCTGATGGACTGAGGCGTTTGACGTCTCAATGTCATAATTAACCCTCCTACCTCCAGATAAAAGTTATTAATTTAAATGTACTGATATAATTTAAAAAATATTATTATTCCGCGTGAAATTAAAATAATACATTTAAATTTAATAAATTTAAATGTATAATTTAAATTCCCCGCGGGCGAAGTCGCGGGGCACACCTAGTAGTATAATAAAAGACAATGGGTCAAATGCAACAAATACCTGAGAGTTAACAATTTTGCTCAAAAATTGGCTCCAGATTGATTCTAGAGCCAGTAAACGAATGCGACATTAACGAATACTTAGTCGACATTTTTTTTAAAATTGCAGAGTGACAAACGAAACAACAGATCATGCCATTTAGCAAATGCATCCGTGGGCATCTGCATCGATTACGAATCGAAATACAGATTCGTTGGCACCCCTGTGGACTAAGATGAAATGCCTTATTGCCAGCAAATGTGACCCAGTTTTTTTTTCACTAACTAGCGTTATGCGGCTACTTAACACGGGTATTCTGCAACAGCGTGATTCTTCATTGGTTGAGTCGAACTATGCACGCTGCAGCCATAAACACTGCAGCTTGTGTTTACTATAAAAATCTGGTTACGTACCACCAAAAACGCGCGCAGCTGTTACTCTTAAAAACAAAACACAACAACTACAACAACTGGGTGTACTGTTGTTTAGCAGCGGAAAAAAGAGTTATGGATGGGTTCCCAAACTGACTCCTTCCTTCTCCATCAACCACTTCTCGACAGTAAAAGAACTTTACCTTATAGTAAAATCCAATTCAAAATATGTTTTTATAAAACCAAAGTGACAAGCGAACTTACAGTTTATCTGATGGTAGGTGGCTACTGCAGTGCATGGATACCTGCAGCCAACTACAAACAAAGAAGACTCCAAGATGCGTGCTCACCTGTAAGGACTAAAATAGAATGTCTCACGTCCTGTTATTATAATGGCTCTCTATAATCTTCAAACCAAAATACAGCAGTGCACGCGCTGCTGTACTCATGTTCTACTATTGAGCAGCAGAAATAGGTAAGAGGGGGGAGGGGGGAGGGTTACCTAACCAGATGTACTCCTACACAAAAATGGAGTGCCACCACCTAGTATTATATGTGTGTGTGTGTGTGTGTGTGTGCGTGTGTGTGTGCGTGTGTGTGTGTGTGTGTGTGTGTGTGTGTATGTGTGTGTATATTTAATGTGTATTGTATTTATGTGTCATACCTATGTGATGTATTTAGGTTACAATAAGAATTAATGGTTTAGATGTTTTTCTTTTCAATTTTTTTGTTCTACCACCATATGTATTTATTCCGTCTTTCTTAGGGTTATCAGGACTGGTAAAGAATGCCATAGAGCATTAGATTCGCCCTTTGTAACTCCTTGTTGAAGATGTGTCGCAATAAATAAATATTAATTTTGAAGAGATACCTAAGTTATAAACTTCTAACAATATTTACATGCTCTCATGTAGCGGCTGTCGTTAAATTAGTCCCGGTCGATATCATTGGTAAATTATCCTCAAAGCAATTGATATGGATGCCCCCTATGCCTCGCGAGTATTTATGTGTTCAATAAGTACCTGGTGACATCGCGTCGCCGTTGACCATTAAACCCTATTATATTAAGTGGCCGCCGTATGCGGACCCCCAGCGTTCCGGGGAATTAATAATTACTTAATTGATAGCTCGTTTTCAATATCGAATGTCTATTTAGTAGCACGATACAAACCATTTATCTCAGATAAATCGATTGAATTTAAGTCTAGTCATCGTATATTTACACTTGGCAGAGCCACGCTGCAGCTATGTTATGGTCGGCTTGGCCGGGGAAGTACTACGCTCTCACTGAACACCAGCATGAAATACCAGCTCTTTGCTGATGTGTTTTGTACAGTGAGTGTAGAGGACCGGATACACTTTTCCTGGAAACGAGACATTCCACCATAGTCCCCAGGCGTTTTGATTCTTAATCAAGGATAAATGAAGATCTCTATGGGCTGCAGCATTCACTTACTATCAGGTGGACTGTGTGGTTGTTTGCCACTCTTATTCTATAAAAAAATATCTATAAAAGGATTCGAATACTGGAACACTAACATAATTTATTAACTAGATGAATATCTTTAAGTGAAGTAACAATCTACATATTTTGTCATCGCTACCTCGATTTTGATAGAGTATTAGAACAGAGAAGTCATATATATGATAGTAAGGACGCTCTAGTCCTTAATCTATAAGATTGTTTGATGTAGTTCATATAATTCCATTACAGCATATAAAAGTCCACTGCTGAAGACAAGCCTTCCTCATAGATTGCCTCATAGAGGAGATTTTGTTATAGTTGTCACGGCGGCCAGCCTCAACGGAGGCTAGTTATCTGCGCAGGAGGGGATTATAGTGCCCAAGTGTATACGCAAGCACAGGTTCATTCTCTATTCTCTCACTGTCATAGTCCGATGGGAACAACCGGTGAGAAATCAGGCGCAGGATCAACGGCTTTAGGTACTTTCTGAGGCACGGTGTGAAACACCGCGAACCTGCTGGCTCCGGTTAGCTACTAAGAATTTTTTGATATAAAAACTCAATAACTATTTTTTATGACCCGATCTGGCATTCAAATCTGGGACCTCATGCTCAATAGTCGCGTTTACGACCAGAACAAAAAGGGAGTCAATCCTTAATGTCTGTCTTATTAGTTAGTATATTATGACTAGTCGCAGTAATTATGTAAATACAAAGTGCACGAATTGTTTTTTCAAATTAAGAGAGTTATAGGACAAATATGGCAAATATTTGTTATATGATTCTCATAATATTTGTCACATGAAATACGTTGCCATGTTGGTAAGTCGCAGAATTGAGTAATTGAGCATTAGCGGAGGCAAGGCGGGCGTGGCGGTGAATTTCGCCTCTTCCGCGACATTCGCAATTAATTCAAAAATGCGACCGCCACGTTGCGTTTCTTGCGACGGCTGCATTGTTGGCTTTTTGTGTGACGGCGTCGACCACCACAGGTGCGGCCCGAGCCCCGGTATTGTCCATTCAACTCATTCAACTATATAATGCTGCAATTGTCTAGTCACACAATTTTTTTGGTCGTCCGTGGCGTGTTTTGGAAACGAAGTTATAAGTGAAATGAAGAGTGTTTAAATTTTGACGCACGGTTTAAATTTTTTCATTTTTTAAACATTACCCACACACTAGGATTTTCTTCTGTATCGTGGAGGCAGTTTACATACATGAATTTCACAAGGACAAACATCCAGACTATATATACAAATACTTGTACAATGACAGGTTGTGAGGCATTCCAGTAACAACAGGTGGACTATAAGTTCGTTTATCACATTAGTTTAAAAAAAAATCACATACGCATGTTTTGAACGAAACACTCTAACAATAATGAGTTGAAGATCTTCAACATAGTGGCTTTAGAAATGATTACTTTAATACCGCTCTTGAGAGGAATCGTATACAGTGAAGAACTTAGAATGCTTAATTTCACTTTGTGTGTTAATTTTATCACTAATCTGAGTTGTTTTGCGATCAACGGATGTTTCCTAGTACGGCAACTTTCATCGCGTAATTATACAGCGTGTATGTTGAACTTGCATGACAGAAGAAACAAATGTATTCGTACGTAATTTTAGAATCTCAGGGCTGATTTTTAATCAGATAAAATTTATTCATAAGGAAAAATACGTCCTCAGCGAAAATTTTAAAATTATTTTGGTTTTTGGCGTAAACTCTGCTCGATTTGCGACTGCTGCTCCTGTATTATTGTTTAAATATTGGTTTGAAGTAAATTTAGAAATATAAAAGTGGTACGATTTTATGTTAATGTCTGCGTATGTAATCTAATAATGAAAACTATGAAACAAGTGTTCTGATGGTGACCCGAAACTCAAGACAAGGTCTGCTTTGAGCAAGTTGCTGTCAAAATGTCTCAATGTATTACGTATTATGGAGAAGTTTTGTTTGAAATTATTATAAAGGATAATTTCATAACATACTTGACACTGGCAAAAGTACAACAGTACGAGTCCATTACCAAAGAAAAGAAAAAGACAAAATGCAATATTAGCTAACTTACAAATAAAGTAGTACAATTGTTTAACCTTTATATTTAGTCATGTTATAACAACAATAAGCGATAATAGCCTCATGGTTAAGGCCACAAACTACAAAAATTAATTGGTTCGAATCCGCCATACGAGGACTCTTGTAAACCACTCCTAATCTAAAACAAAAGCATTTTAAGCTTAACTGGACTAGTCAACGGATTTATTAGTAATGTTAAAAGCAATGCTAGTATTATTTTTAATAAACAAGTTGATTGTAAACTTATCTGTCGATTAAAAAATCAGCCCTTAGTCACAATAATGCATATGTACATATAAATCAATGCTTTGGCTATTGAAAGTGCATAGTTTGCCCATGGCAGAACAAATACAATACAGTACAATATAATTATTTCAGGCATCAAGGGCTTAAAAATAACAATGGCCTACAGCATTAATATTATATTATTTACTTTAACCTAAAAATATATAAAAACATTAACATAACTTCGCACTAAATAAAACCAATTTTACGGATATTGTCGCGTTTAAATTTAACTTTTTAATTCCCAAAGTTTCAGGTGCTTTACCTATGGTAGCGGCAGGACTGAGTGGTTTGAAGTCCCGATGTCAAAATTAGGCCGTCTACCTTCAGTTTTTGAATATTAACTTTCGGTCCGATCTACGCAGGACAATTAAACGTGATAAAATTCGTAAAATTAGTTTCATTTAATGTGTTGTATTTGCGAAAATACTACACATAGTAAAAATATAATCATCATAACTTAACATTATTTAGGAAATTTCATTTTTGGCACGTCCCCGTATCGGCGATACACTGTGTGAGTGAGCCAGAAATCTGGACCGAGGATGTCTTTTTTTGTTTTGTAGGAACGTACTCCACGTTGGATTTGAAATTCATTGATCTATTGGATTATATAGCGAACGAATCCTCTATGCAGCATCCTTTTCGTTCTGTCACGAAGCGCAGGATGTATTCCCTCGACGTAATATTAACGAAACACAACATGCAAAGTTGTACTTTTGCGGTCCCATGCTGGTTACAGACGGGTTTCGACCGACGTTTCTTCTCAATGCGAGTCATTATCTATCTTGTCCTAACGGAAAGTATAACATTTTTTGTAAATCTTTATTCCTTTATAATTATTTCTAAGCACTTGTCAATTAATGTGCGATTATGTGCTTTAAACCGACCACCATTAATAATTAACAACAACCTAATACTACTTTACCAACCTTATTAATTTGAATGTGGTGCATACTTGTATTAGTGTCTTGAACCTTAGTCGATGTTCCATTTTTTTTTATAGAATATGAATGACAAACGAGCACACAGTCCCCTTGATGGTAAGTGCATACTGTGGCCCATAGATATCTACATTTACCTTCTATAACAATATAAAATGCTGAAGCGTTGTTACCCCTGAGGACTAAGATGGAATGCCTTCTATTCAGTAAAAAGGGTCTCCGGTTCTCTACACTCAGCATATGAAACACAGCGGCATTGAGCTGCAATTTTACTCTGGTATTCTGTGAGAGCGTGGTCCTTCCCCGGTCGGGCCAACTCATTCGTACAATCATAATATTGCTGTAGCATGGCTCTATCGTGTTTGAAGTTAAATTCTGTTATTAGTATTCAAATACAATTAAGATGATTAAATGTCTGTAAAAACAACGACGTAATTACACTATATCCTCGTATGATTTCTATGGAAATGTTTGTTTTGAGAACTTAAAAAGTATTTCAATGGACTAGAGTATTACATTTATGAGCTGTAAGTTAGTGTACTTACTGCTGTAGTTGAAGCATGTACTGCAATAAGAAAAGCAAGTGCACGGTGATTTTGGACGTATGTTATAAATATTCCTTTAATCAAACTAAGGACATGACCATCCTTTGTAATGTGATTCGCTTCTAAGCGATAAGGCCGCCAATTTTACCTTTAGGTATATAATTTATGATTTTTTTTCTTGTTTGTTGGCGTACAGGAAAGTATATTTCATACATTCATTCATTCAACGTCTAACGTCAAAATGATTTTTTTTAATTTACTGCTATTAAAATTATATTTATGTAATACTAGGTAATATTTAGGGGAGGCATATGTTCCGTGGACTTTTGATGGGGTGTAGTGAAAAATGTAATTATAAAAAAATGCAGTTATCATTACTGAAAAATTATCTACTCTGGACAACAACAAGGTAGTACTTAATTACTTAATGCAATCTCGCCAAGACGAGTCTCAAAACCTACAAGCAAGGTTATCCTTTTTTGCATTGACTAATTCCAAGTCGAATTTGTAAACAAGGCTAGTGGCATATTAAACAGTTGCCCACCCGCACCGGTCCCGTACCGGGAACTCCCAGGCCGTGCAAGTCCGCGTTCCCGGGATGATTCGCGAGTTTCCGCCGGGCTCCATCCCCAGACCAGTTCCCGAAGGCTCTCCTTTTAGGACCACCCCATTCAGCTGCGCATTTCGATTCATTGCCGCGACGCGCGATTAAAATGCTTACGCTCGGTTGTTTTTGTCGGTGACAGTAACGAGTCCACTCTCACGGAACTGGTCGCAGCTCAGATTCAATATTTAATAAGCTGTTTTTGTGCACCAAGACGCTCCCGCGACGTGTTTGGGGATCTAATCACAACGAGCTATGGCGTACATTCAAATTGTCGGTTTTTATACACTTTGAATTGAAATTGTGTGTATTCACTTGTGGTGGTGCCTAAATTTGTATAATTTTCGCCTGAGTTTATTTTCTGTCTCATTAATTATTTAGTAGCTTTTTACTTTTAATTTATTTCACTTTTATTTTTATATTAATACTGTATTAATCAATTTGGTAAATTAGCCATTTTTTACTAACTTTACACTACTTTAGTGGCTACTTTAAATAGATTTACATTTAATGGTAAGTTTATGTATATTTTAATAATGTATTAAGGTGATAACCATTGTCCTTAAATAAATAAATAAATATGCAATGAAAAGTTTTATTCAAAGTTCACCAAGTAAGCATTGCCCTCGAATTTATTTTCTCGAAGATCTAAGTTTTGCAAATAACTTAAGAGCCGCTGTCGACATAATTATTTCTTTTATTTACACGAACACTTGACATTGAATTAATTTCACAGATTATATCGCGTGTATTTTATATATTATTGTAACGCCGGGAATTTAAAATAAGTATAAATATTCTATATCTTAGCACCAGATTCAGAATGTAAAATGATTTCATTCTTTTTAGTTCTTTTAAAGTCAGCTTTTACAATTTATTAGTTTTTTGTTTTGTATTTTATAATGTCCTCTCCGGCTGATACTTCGTATCTCTCCTACCCGGGGTACAAATTAGAACACTCCTTTGTGCCCCGGGCTAGAGTTTTTGCGTGTACGTCAGAGAGGACATCTGTGAATTGGCGAGAAACTAGTTCGCCTCCCTTCGGGAACACGTGCATTCTGGTCTCTCGCCAAGGCTGTCCAAGGGAACTTCTGGGCTAGGCTCTCTTTTTGCTTCCAACTTGACTTTAGATGTTGGTGGGAACACACCGCCAACCATCCCGCGGTGTGAGTGCTCCATGCAGGAAATGCTGCTTAAACAGCGCTCGGTGTGTAAAGCACTCCTCGCCCTGGACGTCAACAAGTCGAGTGGGCCTGATGGAGTCCCACCCATTGTGCTGAAGACGTGTGCTCCGGAGTTGGCACCGGTTTTAACGCGTCTTTTTCGATACTCCTACTCCCTAGGCGTAGTCCCGAACTCATGGAAGACAGCTTTGGTGCACCCGATTCCTAAAAAAGGCGACCGCTCAGATCCGTCCAACTACAGGTCTATCGCTATCTCCTCCTTGTTCTCCAAAGTAATGGAAACCATTATTAACGGCCAGTTCATGCGGTACCTTGCGGTTCACCATCTGATTAGTGACCGCCAGTATGGTTTTCGTCGAGGTCACTCAGCTGGTGATCTTCTAGGTTAACTAACTCATAGATGGGCGGAGGCAGTGGAGTCCAAGGGGGAGGCGTTGGCCGTTATTTTGGACATAGCGAAGGCTTTCGATACGGGTTTGGCACAAAGCGCTTCTTTCGAAGCTGCCTTTCTATGGGCTTCCTGAGAAATTGTGTAGTTGGATCACCAGTTTTATTGCAGATCCGAGTATCAAGATCGTACTAGACGTTGCATGCTCCAATTACAAGCCCATTAACGCTGGTATTTCACAAGGCTGCGTGCTATCACCAACGCTGTTTCTTCTGCATATCAATGATATGTTGCAAACCAGTAACATTTATTGCTATGCGGACGACAGCACTGGTGATGCTTTATACAATGGCCGTGCCAATATTTCTCGGGAAAACGTCGTCGAGTACGTGAACAAACTTGTGCGTGAAGTCGAGACTTTGTTGAACAAAGTCTCAGACTGGGGGCGACTAAATATAATCCCCATAAGACACAAGTTTGCGTGTGTACCGCTAAAAAGAACCCCTTTGTAGTATCTCCTCAGTTTCAAGGCACTCCCCTTGTTACCTCAGCCGGTATCTGAATCCTCGGTGTCGACATATCGAGTAACGTGTAGTTTCGTGGTCACTTGGAAGAGAAGACCAAATTGACCTTTAAAAAGCTTGGCGTGCTCAGCAGAGCGGGACGGTACGAGTATTTCATGCCGGCACACCGTTTGCAACTTTACAAGGTGCAGGTTCGGCCTCACATGGAATAATGTTCCCATCTCTGGATCGCCTCTTCGAGGAATGACCAAGCTCTCACAGAATATCAGTTTAAATAGCAGCTTGTACATTATAGAGCCCTTTTACTGGAAACGAGGCATTCCATCTTAGTCTTTAGAGTAACAATGCATCTGCATTTGGTTTTTTAATAGAGGATAAATATAGATCCAATTGGTAAGTACCCACTTATCATTAGGTGGAATTTGTGCTCGTTTGTCACCCAAAGAATGCCGTTAAATACATGATTTATCTACATCCATTGCCTTTCTTCATATCTTATTAAGCTTGACTTTGTTTACGCCGGTAAACAAAGTCAAGCTTAATAAGATATGAGGAGGATATATCGAGATAGGGATATATCGAGGCTACCACTCAAGAACCGTTCTTTCCCTTCAGTTGTCGATGCTTGGAGTTTTATGCCCCGCCTATTGCTACTTCAGTTTATAAATCCTTCTAAATATTATTTAATGGTTATATAATCCAGCTATTGAGACCGAGGCGACGCACTAGCGGTAATGCGCTGGGAAGTCTGTCTCATGATTTGTATGTCGAAGTATATTAAACTGTTGAAAATTACCTCCGTTAGGACTAATTAACTAACGTTCATAAAATATAACACTTAATTTCAATCGATTCCAGTTGATGTGGTATTGGTAATAACAAAATTAACAAGTTCATGCGAAAATATCTGGCTCTGATATGTCTGATTAGTGGATAAAAATGACTGCATGTCAGACGGCCGGTTGATTCATTAGACGCCATTAAATTATCATCTAGTTGGAAGGTATCTCAACATTTATTAGAGGCGAGTTTTTTTTATATAGGATAGGTATGACAAACGAGCACACAGTCCACATGATAGTAAGTACCATGGACATGTATCATCGATTAAGAATAAAAATGCAGATGCGTTGTCCTGAGGACTTAGCTTTTTTAATTAGATTTTTTTAAAAGAACCGTGTGGTGACATTGTAACAGTATCCATCCTTCGATTTCGTTCCGTGAGTATCGCGAGGGATGACTACGTGATATGCCAAAGTTTTGACTCTGTTACTAGGTGGTATGACTCCTTTTCTGCTTACAAGTCGCCGTCAGTGTACCGCTCTGAAGGGTACCGAGACCGTATAATTACAGGCCGTGAGATATTCCATCTTACTGCATCTGTTGTGTGTCACACTATTTTCCTTATTTTTTAATTTATTTATTGGCTTTTTAAGGGAAACATATAGTACAATAATAAATCTTTATATATAAAAATTACGTGTCACGTTGTTTGTCCGCGATGAACTCCTAAACTACTGAACTGATTTCAATGAAATTTTTCACACTCTTTGCAGTTTGGTCCAACTTGAGGATAGGATAGTTTTTATCCTGATAAGTGACACTCAATATATTTTTATTACGAATTTAAGCATTTTTTATATGAAGGGTCGTCGAAAAGGGCAGAACAACGTCTGCCTGGCGAGCTAGTTACATTATAAAACATATAAAAGCAATCCCAAAAACCAATGATGTTTCCACAGATATCAAATACCTACATAATAAAAGCTTGCCACCACAATAATATTATGTTGTATAAAAAATAAAAAATATAAAAGAATAAAACTAACTAAATTGTATTTATAAATTAAACATTAAGTACCAAACAGTTAAAAGTAATATTATATATACAACCTAAAGCGAAACTACCAATTATATATTAAGTTTCGCATTACTTTTTTTGTAACTATTGTATTTAAAGTGAAGTATATCTAACTTACAATATTTTAAGTTTAAATTTTGTACAAGTAATGTACGAGATACAAAATTATTTGAGACATACCTTGTTTTGACTTTACGTAATGCAAAAAGAGGTTTATTTCGTGCACCTTACGTGTGACACGCAAGATTCATTATATTATTTTTTTGTCATACTATTAAGTTAGTGGACTGTAAGTTCGTTCTTCACTACAGTATTATAAAAAAAAGTGAAGCTAAACGCGATAAAATACCATAAAAGTAATAATCAATGTATAGTGTTTATCTAAATACAAGAAATCATTAGTGTTGCTTCGTTGTTAGAACTTTGTATTATAAAGTTAAATTATTGTAATAATATTGTAGTAATGATATGTTAGTAATTGTATATACGATGTAATTGTTGGGAGAAAAAGAGTCCGTTTATTTTGAGTTTCTTGTACAAGGTCTTTTGTTGTAGGGACTAATTGAAGCTTTCTTTACTTTCAAAAACTAATTTTGCCCTTTACAAAACATTTTTGCAAATCACCAATTCGAATTAGAATTAGAATTCCAGTATAAAAATATTTCAACTTCAACTGCAAACAAACTATGCTAGTCAATATGCTTACTCCACTCACGCAGACAGTTGTACAAATTAAATCATACGGCACATCGATTCCTTGACGCCACTGAGGTTGCAGTAGACCTGAATCCGTCTAATGACCAATACTGTTGTTTTTGTTTCTCCAGTCGCGGGTTCAGTGCAACTATTTATTAACTGCCTGCCCCATATGGACACATAGCACGATTATGCCTGCTGCGACCGTTGAAGTAACTACGTACTAGAATAGACACCGCAAACAAAATATGCAGCAGTGCTTGTAGCGGCACGCGTGGTCGGAGACACAAAGTACCTTTTTATGGCATAGACTAAGTAAGTTAGAGCCCGTGGGCTCTAGCACGTGTTGCTAACAACCAAGTCTGGGCGTCTCTTCTAGTACGTAGCACATAATATAATTCCATGGTTGCGACTCGTTTTTTATAACGGCGACTACAGACTAATGAGTGGAAATTGTGTTATGAAACGTGAGGTCTACAGCCAGACGGAATTATTGTCTTGAATAACGCATTTTACGTGATTAATGGATTCGAGCAATTAATTATGGGTGAATTTTTAACAGCCAAGTTCATATAATATGCTACTTGGTAGCTGGAGACAGTTTCTCTTGAACTGGCGCCTTGATTTGCTTTATTAAATTATATCTACTGTAATTTTTCTTGGTTGAACGAGGTTCATTTTAATAATGACTGATGGGAGAAAATTCATCCATTTTCATTGTGATCTCGTATAGTACGGTTACTGTTTATTTACATATGTGCATTTTTTTGTTCAATATACATATATTATAAATAATACTCATAGAAAGTGCAGTATTATTTATACTCTATGTATATTGTGGTATGGTAGTATGGAAGAGCCAACAGGAAACTCAGTCTCGCTGTATGCAGCAAAATACGATATGGACTAAACTTTTACGATCAGTCCGTTGAACTGGATGCTGCAAACATTTAGAAAGGTGAATGCAGATACATTTACATGAGATATGGCGGGCGGGCGGCGAGCGCTCGCGTGCTGCCGCGATTAAACAATCAAATAATGATATTAATCAAGCAACGGGCCGCAAGATTGCGCCCATTACGGCTCCGTGCCTCGAATGCCCATAATGCTCCGCTGAAGGCTCTAATCATGGACGACGTTTAACTCGAGATGGATTTCGCCAGCAATTTCCTAGATTCGGTTATTGTCCGGTACGGTTATGTTGGTTTATTGCGAATCGCGCTCACTAGATACAGATCTTTTGGAACGGGAGATGATAGTTAAAGTGCTTCCGCGAAAGTCCACGTTTACGTAAGCGTATTTGGTGTCTGGGCAGAGGAAGATTAGAGTTGGAAGAATGTTCTGTATTTAGATGTTGGTGGGGGATAATATGCACAAACCGAATTACGTTTTAAATTATTTATTTAAGTGAAGTGAGTCTCATTCCATATGCAACATCTATTATTATTCTGCGTAAATAGGTTTTTATTTTGTAAATAGCTACCAGATCTTGGATGTTGCAAAAACTAGAAGTTGGTAGAATTGAATAAGACGTTTTACGTGGTAGAGCCATGATGCAAATATATTATGGTTGTAGCACGAATGAGTCGGCTTGACCGGAGAAAGACCAAGCTCTAACAGAATACAGGAGTAAAATGCTTAATACTGTTGTGTTTCGTATTGTGAATGTAGAGAATCGGAGACGAGGCATTTTATCTTAGTCTTCAGGAGAGACATCGCATCTGCATTTTGATTGTTTATCGAGGATAGATGTAGATATCTAGGGGTCACAGGATCCATTTACCATCTATTCTATAAAAGATACAATTTTTATTCATTTATTTAACAGCACACAGACACAGCCTATCGAAGCCAAGTGCTGAACGTAAGACCTCTCCATAGAATGGTGAAAGGGGATATATACCAATGTTGCAATTCTTGGCAGGCGGGTTGTTAACCGCAGTTTTTTTCTATTTGTTATTTTTTTATTTAAAAAAAAATACTAGTAATGCTGTTAAACATTACTAATATTCCCTTAACCGATTCTGGTAAGCTTAAAATGCTTGTGTTAGAAGTGGTTCACGACAGTAGTCGAATGGCGGATTCGAACCCACGACCGTCCGAGTTCGCGGTGCACGCCCTGCCATTAGGCTACTGACGCTTCGATTAATAGGATATTATTATTAGGAAGATGTTGCTGCCCATATTCTGGTTTGTTTCCCACTGTCGCCTCTTGCGACACCCACGTGACGATATGGGGTAGTGGATATTCTTACACCGCAACTACACGGCTAAATGTGCTGAATTCCGTTAAGAATAGCCTATTAATTAGGCCATTAATTATTGAGATATTACAAAAGAATTACTTTATTTAAGGAACGCTCCAGACGAAAAAGTTTATTGAACAAATTAGCAATATATAAAAGGTGGGCAAATTAAGGGTACCCTCTTAACTTACGAGCATTTATGTGTAGAAATATTGATGAAGACGAAGTGAGTGAGGTGTATCTGCCAAATGAAAGACAATAATCTCTGCAATTTGGGTGACTTGCCTGAAAGTTTATTTTATACTAGCTTTCATCCGCGACTTCCGAGTGGAACTTAAATGAAAAACGTGCAGTTCTTTAATAGTGATCTTTGGGCATGTAGTTCAATTATCGAAATACAACTTTAAACTCAGTATTATTTCGAAAACTATGTCCGATAAGGAAATTTTCTTGAAACAAAAATTAAGGATTTATTAATTTTACTAAATAAAACTCTTATCTTGTGTAGTTAATTGTGTAACATTAATGTTATCATAATATTAAGAAATGTATGGATCGTAATAACCGCTGCAAATAAGGTGATCGCTACCAAGCTATTTTTGTGTTATTGATTCTTATGTAACATAATTATATGATTTAAAAACAGTGTTTTTTTTTAATGTCCCACTGGTTTCCTTACTGGTTAAAACTGGTATGTCGATTTAGAAATCAATAAAAGCCTAAACTGAAATAAATAAATTTATACCCCGTCGGTTTGAGTACATAAAAATAAATAAATTTCATAAGTAAAATAGTCTAAAAAATACTTTTTACAACATTAAATATAAAATTGAGATCGTACGTAGTTTTTTTTTAATTAAGCTAAATATTTCTGTTAAGAGCTTTGCCACCCTTGTCGACATCACTAATTACCATCAGCAGGCCTATTCAGTAACTTAATCGACATAAAAATTATAGTTACTTTGTAGTACATTGCGTCGTATGTTATGTGAGTCGTGGTACCAATTGTAGCTGACGACGCAATGTATCATCATTTTGATGTCAATAAAGCGAATACGCATGCAGACAAGATAGTAGTTAAGCACTGGTTTACAATAGTTTAAAAAAGTATGGGAAGCCCGCTGTCAAGCGAATTTAGAAAAGTTTAGGGCAGGCTCCATGGATTGCCGCGTACAACCCCTAAATAAAATCTCAAGGCTGTGATTTAAAAAGTAAAAACATCTATATCATTTTTAAATTATAATCACAGTGTAATGGTTTTTAACCTCAATAATATAATGAAGAGGTCGTAAGGTTATCGCCACAAATGCCGGTTATCTGAGCAGCATAATTCGCTCGCGTCAAGCAGCTCGGCAATTTCCATAGGTCTATGGTTAGGGCGGCTGTGCGGGTGCTTTATGGTTATTAAACTAAATCCAATCAGAGTGCCTGCGCTAGCATAGGGATGTACCAATGCACTTCTGCAGTATCGACAGAACAAAATGTATGCCCATTCACTTGATAAGAAAAGTTGCTATAGCTTTTAAATATACAAACAGTTATCTCACAGGTGTTTTTTACACATAAACCATTCCCTGTCCTGTGTAAAGAAGGTTCGTTGACATTGTCTTACTACCGTGTTTGAAATCCGATTTTAATTTTTGCTTGTTCGAATTTCATACAAAATAGAGAAAGTGTAGGTATAAGAAGTGACTTGAGAGAAGTCAACGGATGTAGGAGACACAGGGCCGTGTTTTGTGGTAGTCCTTGGAGGAGACCTATGATCAGCAGCGCACATAACTTGGTGGTGGCGGCTGAGAGTAGTGGGTGTGAAAAAACTAAGAATTTATATATATCTAGAAATCTATATCATACTTATATCAGTGTGTAAATATACCCTGCTATACATGGACTTTTCTTAGTAGGTAAATAACGATTGCAACATAAGACATCTCGCACCTTAGCCTTTCCCCTTCTCTTCCTCATTTTCTACCGACTTATATGTTGTTGTATGTTGAAGACTTGTATGATTTTTTATGTATGTTACCTCATAACTTCTTTCTGGGTGAATCGATTTCAATGATGTTTTCTTTATTTGAGAACTGGTGCTTCACATGTGGTCCCATATAAAGATCAGATCTAGGTCTGACCAATAATTTTCGAGTTATTCTTGATAATTTATATTGAAATCGGTGGTACAAAATTTTTAAATTATATTATTTTATTTTATATAAAACGTAAGCGTAACATTAGGAGATGTTTTCTCCTGTATGATGAAGGAGTTTTACATACGTTAATGGCTCAATGACGAACATCCAGATACAGAAGAATTATTTGTAGGCCATAGAAACACGCGGTCCATGCGGGATGATACGATGTTATTTAATTATTTTTTTACAAAACAATTAAAATAATTATAATAAATAGAGCAAATGTATCGATGCTGTGAACGCATCTCTATTATGTAGTGTCGGTTAAGATGCGCAGGCGCCGCTCTCGTTCATAGTAATAGTTCGCCGGCCGCCGACCGCGTGATCGTGGACCCCCTGACCGCCCGCTACACCGTCCATCGAATTTTTTGCATGCTGTAGGTATATTAAAATATCCAGTCATTAACTTGTGCAATTTTTTATGATCTTCCAATATAATTTATCAGTACAATTTAAGATAAATAAAAGTGATAAAATTACCGTGTGAAGAAGGTGTAAGAATCCACTACCACATATCGTCGTGTGGGTGTCATAAGAGACGACAGAGGAAAATTGAAACCGGAGATGGGTAGCAGTGTCTTCCTGATACCAACTAAAAAATGAAAAAAAGAAACTGTGTCTGTCAACCCGCCTGCCAAGCGTGGCAACTATGGCAAGTGTACCCTCTTGCATGTTCAACAGTGGACTTTGATAGACTGTAATGATGATCATAATGATGATGAAAATGATAAGATAGAGTAAAGTCGAATCCTTAAGAGAATCTCTAAGACACTGTAGATTGATTTGGTTAACTGTTGGAAAGGTAAATACTAAATACATAAATAAACAATATTTCTTCAATGAAGCTATGTTATTAAAAGTTGCAGATTTAGGAGCAAAGGCGTGTATATTGATTAACATACCGGCTCACAAAGTTTGACAAGCCTGAATTAAATTCTAATTTCGTGATACAATATGACCGCCATATGCGACAGGCAGGAGGCAGGGTCCTCACTCGCCGCCACCAACGTATTATTACGGGCGATGCGGGGCTCGTACGCAAATCGCCCGGATAAAAATAATTATGCGGCCACCGCCGCCATTATCTCAAACTATACACAATTACTGACCACTGCCAATACTAATATATCTCACCGTGCAGGCGTGAGGGGCGAAAGCAACGCCGTATAATGAGGCATCGAACGTTTTTATTGATGCACATACAAAATACTAATATCTATTCAGCATTGGAACGCTATGCGTTCAAGATATCCGTTGCGTGGTACGGGGGATGTTGTTCGTGGTCCTCATTACAATATTAATCAATGCTTTCACATCCAGGGCTGGGATGAATAAAATTGATGCAGAATAAGCTTTAATATTAGTTGTGCAATACTAATGCATGGCTTACAGTAGAAAAATGATAGCGTGCCCGCTCGGAGACAGTACAGCACGAGAAAACGAGGCCGCACCGACTCCGCCATTTGCATCGAGTCACGCGTCTGTGATTATAATTAATGAAATAACGTTATTACATTCTCATCTGATTATGGCGGAACCCAAAATTAGCGCTTATTTAAATATATTTTTGGCTGTTACTCCTAAACAAGCATTTGTTAAAAGTAATTACGGTCGATTTGCGATTTGCATTATTATAAAATAAATATGGCAGTTTTGAACTGTAAAAAAATTGCGACCTGAAAATAATATTAAAAAATGTACTGACACATGAAAGTTATTAATGACTGCTAGATACAATGTGTATGTATATGAAATACATCATGTAACGTATATTAGTTAGATCGCTGTAGTCGTATTCTTTGTTTTTTCTCTACAATAATTTACTTGTTGAATTCATGTTAAAAATTTCTTTATTTTTTGGGGTTTTTGAATATTTTTAATTCAAGTAAAGGCGAAAATCGATCAGACACACTACCTGATTTAGTGAGCCAATAATAAGTTAATGCATGGGCCGATGTCACCTACAATCTACTTAAGAATCATAATGAATGAAATGAAATGCTATTAATGCAGATAATAGACATTCCAGTCCATCGCTTATTATGATATTGTCATTAAATTAGAACTAGAATAATTTGACCTTGACACGCTTTTTTGTTTTAGGCAAATAATATATAAAAATCTATTTAAAAACAAGTTTTTATAGGATTCTACTACGCAAGGCTTCTTCTAAAATTTCCATCTCACCTTTCTTCCAACTGTAAAAGATATAATGCTAGTACATGGTAGAGCTATGCTGCAGCTATATTAGAAGTATAGTTGTAGCAGGAATGGGTCAGCTCGGCCTGGGAAGGACCACACTCTCACAGAATACCAGTGTAAAATAGCAGCTTAACACTGCTGTGTTTTGTATGGTGAGTGTAGAGAACAGGTGACCTTTTTTATTGGAAAAGAGGCATTCCATCTTAGTCCTCACGGGTGACAACGCATCTATAGTTTGATTCTTTATTGAGGATAGATGTAGATGTCTATGGGTCACAGCAACCACTTACCATCAGGTGGGCTGTGTGCTCGTTTGTCACCCTATCCTATAAAAAAACGCAATAGTATAATAAGTGTATAAATGCTAGATATAGGTTTCTGCTATAACAGCAAGATTTGACGTTGTTGCCACGAATGGTATTGGATTGACGATTTTTATTTTACGCTTCTCTCTTTGTAATTGCAGATTATTTGCGTATTTTACATCTGATTTATTATCTACACAGGCAATGGTTAAACTCTCATATATGTGTTTAGACAATTTCAATAGATGATTTTTACGACATCACCGTAATGAGATGCATTAGGCAATTTTCTGCACCTATATTACAAGGTAAAAAAGCTCTTGTAAAGGTACACATAATCAATGACAGTTAAACACGTCATTCATTACGCTATACTTTTTACAATTCAAACAAAAATGGTGGATGATCCTATACTTTAAATGAGAAAGTCCTGTATATATATTTATAAGTACCTGGTTTCTGGAAATATTTATGACGTTACCGTTACCCATAGGCTCTTAGATTGCATCATAGGGGGGATATTTGTCAAAGTTGCCACGCTTGGAAAGTGGGTTGGCAACCGCAGATTTTTAGTTTTAGTCGGTATTATATACGGAAGACTCTACTAAACATCTCCTGATTTGTTTCCCTCTGTCGTCTCTTACGATACCCACGTGATCTGGATGAAATTTTGTATTTAGATAATGTTTTTCTGTCCAAGTTAATATTTTTTGTATTTGTTTACCAGAGTTAAAATATTTATCTCAGGGATCTGAGAAAAAATTCTAAAGCTGAGTAATGATCGGTCGCTCAGTTGCAGTAACTAATTTGTAAAATATGTAGGAAGTTATTAATCAAATTACATATGAGATTAATTTAATGTTCTCGTCGGGTTTCCTTCTGTGGTGTTGGAATTAAATAGTTAAATCATACCTTTGTTGCTATTAGCTGTTTGCCCTTGTAACTATATAATCCAATTAGTAACAGATTTATTAAAAGCCATGTTCTTCATACCATTAATGTGAGTTTTCTGTGAAAAGTGGAATCGATATATAAACCATTTCCAAATGTATTTTTTTTGTATGAATTAAAATATCAGTTATGCTATTTGAACGATGCAATGGTGTTTTCAGTTAACATGGGTAAATGTTCGTTGACAATGAAGGAATGTTTTGAACTCTAGCGTATACGCTCATGGACAAATTTAGAGGAACACAAAAAAAGGTTTGTATATAACAAAATATTATAATATATATAATATTATAATATATAAATATTATAATATATATTATTCATTAATTTAGAATTGCAAACGTCGAAAAAAACGATTAAATGACAAAAATTAAACCAAATTAGGAAAAAAAGAAAGACTTTACATGAAAGAAATATTTTTGTTACTTAACGTGTCACCCCTGAGGATCAAGATGAAATACAATGAGAGAATGGAATGAAGAAAGATGGAATCGTTTTCAGTAAAAAGGATCTCCAGTTCTCTACACTCACCATACGAAATACAGCAGCATGAAGCTACTGTTTTACGCTGGTATTCTGTAAGAGCGTGGTCTTTCCTCGGTCGAGCCGACCTATTCGGGCTTCAACCATAATACGAGTATAGCTGCAGCGTGGATCGACAACGTAGATCATCAATTTATTTTTCTAATAGTTAACATGTTTATTTTCTTTGGGGAAATTTACCTCTACCATAGGGGTCATACAATAGGAATTGTTCTTAAATATATTTAATTTAATTTTTTTTCGTTAATTCAGTTTATAATGATATTAACGGCAGTTCAAAAACTCCACACTGCTTAAAAACGATAACGACGATATTTAATCACAACACAAAAATATAACAACGACCTCACTGAGAACAGCACGAAGGTGGCTACACCTTAGGTGGACAGTGGTTTTGTCTGGGGTTGCCTGCCGTTGGGTTTTGTTGCTCGGTTTAATTTGTTTATAAGCGCAGCACGGGCGAGCTCAATGCATCAATAAATAAATTTAACCAGATTATCAGCGGCCGACCTCGACCGCCTACACAGACGCCGCATGGTATGTAGCTACCATATTTATATTATATAATGAATTTTAAATAATATGCTTCAATAAGATAGTTTTTTTTTCCTGTTGCGTTTCTACCAATAGCTCTCACCACACTACCAAATGTTAGATAACAGAGAATGTCTTTTCGGGATTAAGTTCACCTTTGAATAAATTTTTTTAGAGTGCGATAAAGAATTCCGTATCTATCTATTTATTTATTTGTCGCCGCTGCTGCGTTTTATTACAAATAAACTTTTATAAATATAAAGATACCATAGTTAGTTATAGCAGTAACATTAACTATTATGTTCACAACTCTCAGCCGTTAGCATTTCACTTTATTCAAATTTACAGCACAAATAGATCAACTAAACCAAAATAAATATTTATTCCTTTTGTCTTAATAATCTAGCTTCCTTAGACACGCCTGAAGGAGCTTTATATGTGACATAATTGTACTTATAGCATTTTCATATTTTTCTTTAATCTTAAAATCAGTATTCGTAATGCCTTTCTACAAACTTTGTGTAATTTTAACTCATTGTCCAATATTAAGTTATTAAAAACTTATCGATTTTTTTTTGCATAGCGGATACGCTGCTTCATGTGGAAAAATATGTGTAAACTCTTAACTACTTAGAGATACTCCTAGGCCGATAAAAAGCCCTGTCACCCAAAAGAACACCTTTACCGCTATGGTAACAGCCTATTAAAGTCCACTGCTGAACATAGTCTTCCCCCATAGATTGCCTCATAGTCGTCACGCTTGGCCAGCGGGTTGGTAACCGCAGCTTATTTTTATTTTTAATCGTTATTAGGAGAACACTGCTGTCCATCTCCCGATTTGTTTCCCTCTGTCGCCTCTTACGGGATGATATGTGATAGTGGATATTCGTAAACCCAGGAGATAAAAAAAGGAAAAGTTATTTTTACCGACATATTTCGACTGTTACAGAATTATTCTGTAAAATATAATCGGTTGGTTGATTTCGTTATTTTTTTTACGTACAAGAGTTATATTTTATATTTTCTTATTTGTTAAAGCTTGTGAAAATTCAAATAATTTTAAAAGTCTACTCTATAGGCATAATTATAATTAATAAAAGTGACAGCTACATACACTGCTGCATGCACCGAGGTCCGATATTCAAACTTCACGGCTTGCTTTATGGCGGGCCGGCGCACGCAATTACATCGCTCCTCTGGACGCGCGTGAGAAGATCCGCTCCTTTATTGCACTGGCCTTAACTCCCGGCTACTTTGCATCTAAGTACACGAAAATGAATCTTGTTGCATTATCATACGACCTCACTCACTTGCACAGATGTCTCTGTGTGTAACAGTGTTTAATTGCTGTTCTCTTACACAACAATCGCTTATAGTGCAGGCACATTCGTGACCTAAGTGCAGTCTCGGAGATGGTTCCTCACAAGCACCTGTGTTATTGTGCAATAATTTAAACATTCAATGATTTTAAATAAATAAGGCGAAATCTCCCTAAAATGGGAGAGTGTTTTTATCCCGAAGTAGACTTTGAGAAGCAGAAGAAGCTTCTAATATTACCGTATGGTTGAGTGTCTCATTGGTCTAGTGGTTTTAAACGCGGGTGATAATTATGAGGTACTGGGTTCGAATCCCGGATCGAACCAAAATCAGCTATTGACGTTTCTATCAAGAATGCAAGAAAGCAGCCCGGAGCAGAGCAGTTGGCGGAGTTTCACCTTGGTTTTTCATTTAAAGAATGTGATGGAATAGAAAGTGCATCTGTGCTTTCGCTCATACACTTGTGTACTATAATTCTAGTAGTCTGTATCATCCTTTAACCTAGTATCCATTGAGACTGGCCGCCGTTACCTCAATTCGGTCTGGAGGTACACGTTACAAACCAAAGTATGCTCAGAATGTAAAATAAATCCTGATCCAGTAGTGAAATGTTGCCAATTATATAAAGCCCTCCTACTAAGAATAAATGAGTGTTTGGCCGACGATTATATCGGGATCGAACAAGCTTCATTATGGTTATTATAGTCAAGCAGATAGCAGCAAAAAAGGGCACGTTCGAACACATGGACCTGCGTTCACCTGTTACTGCTTCAACATGGAAAAATAAAGGTCAAGATCGATGTTTGCATTTATAATGCTGATCCCTTATTGCTAGGTTGAACGTAACCAAAGAGAAAACGCAATGCACGTTTAAATTTGGAACGTCTCAATATCACAGTGAGAGTCGTAGTAGGTGGCTCGCAATAGCTGTGTGGTGTAGCGATCACAAAAGGTCTTATTGTTTATTTTTGCTAAAATTATTCATCGCTCACAGATGGGTCGCAGTCGATTTAACGGTTTTTTTTTATATAAGAAAGGTGACAAACGAGTACACAGTCCACCTGATAGTAAGTGGATATTGTGATCCATAGACATCTACATTTATCCTCGATTAGGAATCAAAATGTAGATGCGTTGTCACCCCTGAGGGCTAAGATGGAATGCCTCGTTTCTCTAGATTCACCATACGAAACAGCAGCATTGAGCTACTGTTTTACACTGGTACTCTGTGACACTACTATATACTCTCTTTACTATAGCTATTTTCGAATATTTTTCTATAATGGCCGTAAAAGCTCAGAAGTTAAGCGTTCGTTATTCACAGTACAAAAGCAACTCGGGTTCGATCCCCGCCAGAACAAATCAAGTTATTAATTGTTACATTAAGTGATGATTTACCACTTACTAGACGCTGATGTGGAACATTCTGAAATAAATTGTATGTAGTGTCCACCGAAGGTATAACAAAATTATTTTAAAACTTTAAAATTAAAAGTTTATATTGACTGTATAATATAAAAGGTAACTTAAAAATTGACATAGAGATGATAAAAATTGCATCACCACGTCACGTCACTCTCGCTCATTCGTGACAATTTGTTAAATTGCGGCACTTGCTACAAACCCTTGGCTTCAAAAACATTCCTTGACTTAAACTTCGGCACATTTTGACCAAATCCGAAAGTTTCGCCGTAGATGGTTGTTTTGGCTGAAGGCGGCTTCGGCCAAAAAACCATTTAAGGTCTATAGGAGTTGGCAAAACACGTTCATGCCCTATACCAAATAACGTCGATTTAAATTTACTTAATCAGCATTTTTCTTCTGTTTCTTGCTTGGATAATATGGCAAAATCATCAACACTTCCTCAACTTTAATCGTTTCCCACTCCTGACTTTTCCCCATTTGTGTTTAGGCAATTTGCAGATTGTGATGTTAGGAAACACATTCTTTCTATCCATTTTGACGCTGTTGGAAGTGATGACGTCAGTCGTAAAATGATCATTCCCTTGTTAGACTTTAACACCTATTATAACCTTTATCTTAAACTTTTCCATATCCTCATTTTTTTCCCTAATCAATGGAAGGATGCTCAAATCATACCTATACCTAAAAAAGCAAATCCTTCAAGTTTTTCTGAATATCGTCCTATTTCGATTCTTCCTTTCCTTTCCAAATTCTTAGAACGCCTTGTGCAATAACAAATTAATTCATTTTGTTTAAGAAATAGCATCCTCAACCCTCTCCAATCTGGCTTTAGATCTGGTCATAGTACGACTACGGCGTTATTGAAATTCACGGACGACATTTGTCATGGTATAGAAAATCATCAAGTCACATTATTGGTGTTGCTGGATTTCAGCAACTTATTAACTTATTTTAATACTGTTGATCATGACATCCTGTTAGGGATTCTGCGTTCACTTAACATATCTTCAACTGCAATTTCCTGGTTTCATAGTTATTTGTATGGGCGCCGGCAACGTATTCGTGTCCAAGATATACTTTCTTCGTGGCTTGATACAGTAGCTGGCGTCCCACAAGGTGGCGTCTTATCTCCTCTTTTATTCGCAATCTTTATTAATACTATTACATCCCAAATATCTTCTCTCTATCACTTGTATGCAGATGATCTCCAAATATACTTACAAACAACCATTGAAGATCTTCCCAAAGCAGTGGAATGTATCAATAAGGATTTAACATGTATTCTCGACTGGAGTCGTTCTTATGCGTTAACGGTGAACCCTTTAAAATCCCAAGCCATAATCATTGGGAGTTCAAGAATGATTTGCAAAATAAAAAAATGTCAACTACAACCCGTTGTATATAATGGAGTTCCTATCCTTAATAATGACGTTATCAAAAATGTAGGTATCCTTTTGGATTTCAGTCTTTCTTGGGCTCCCCAAATTAATGCAGTGCCGTAAAATGTTTGCAGCTTATGCTTCATTTCGGAGGCTTAATTACTTTTACCCATTGCCACCAAAATTACGCTTGTACAATATTTACTACTCCCTATCCTAGACTATGTTGACATTTGTTACCTTAATATCACCGAGGAGCAACTTAACAAGCTTGAGCGACTCCAAAATTTCTGTATACGGTTCATATTTGGGCTTCGCAAATATGACCATGTCTCAGAATACCGCACTAAGCTCAAGTGGCTCCCAATCCGTCTTCGTCGGAATACTCATATACTTTCTGCTCTCTACTGCGTCTTATTTAATATATCAAGTCCTTCCTATCTAAAAGAACGTTTTAAATTTCTCAGCTCGTGTCATAATTTTTCCTTACGATCCAAAAAAATTCTTTCCCTCCAATGTCCTGTGCACTTCTTAATTTATTATGATAAATCATTCTCTGTTCTTGGAGTAAGACTTTGGAACTCCTTACCCCAGTTAATTAGAAGTGCTCAATCCTTAAATATGTTCCAGAAACAGATTAAGGAATACTATCTATCTCTCTAACCCCCCTAATTTCCTCCGCTAATCATGGTCATTGATCTACCTGAAGAAAGTTGTCTTTTTATGCATAAGTTTGTATCTGTATTTAATTTTTATTCGTTTTTTATTTTTTATTTTAGTGCACCCCACCCATTGTTCTTTTTCTTATTTTTATTTATACCTTCTTCTAGGTTGTCTGGAAGATATTGCTATGTAGCAATAAGACCGCCCTTTGTGTTTCCCTCAATAGTTGTTTTTTTTTCTTTTTGATATTTTTATCTTTTCTTGGCGTACAATAAAGAGTATTGTATTGTATTGTAAGCCGAAGTCGAAAGCTTTAGGGTCGAATACCACTTGTATGTCTAAAAAACTAAATATTTCGAGCACATGATGTGAAGCACCAACACACTTTGAAGTAGAGCGCGAACTAATTACTCCATAACCATTTCAGAAATGAGAGTAGAGCTGTGGCCAGCCTTGTAACTAGTGCTATATAGTGCTATGAATACTATAAAGTACTCCGTGCTAATATGTATATAAAGTGTAGAAGATATTTATTTGGCCAATTCTTTACAAATTGGCACTAGCAACTCAATATGACATTATATAAGTAAGCTTATAACTAGACTTAATTATACACTTATAAGGAAAAATAAATCATTTTGACAAAAATGATGATAGGTACTAAATAAATAAAAACAGCGAATAGTTAACCTAAAAACTTGTTTTATGGGAAATGGTCCATCTAGGACTGCCACTCAGGATATGCTAAGATGTGTCATGGTAGCCCTGATTTTCAGTGGCAACCTTATATTTTTACTTTTTTAATACACTTTCATTTGCTTCGCGTATCTATATATTTCTATATATATCATCTATCTATGTAACGGAATATTTTAATGTAATTTTCACGAACCTGTAGACGGCTGTTTGACCTAAAAATTAGAAATTTTTAAATTAATAATTTGTTCCGATGACTATACAATAATTTAATAACTTTATGCTAGTATCCTGATCAGGACCACCAGGAGAAAATGAAGCAATTGTCAGGATCATCACAGCTCATGATCAATGCGTGCTATTTAAGTTTTTAACTCGTATGTTATTTAACTTTAACTCAGATTCATAGGTTACGTTGACGCTATAATTGGTGATAAAATATAGCAAGTCCCGAATTAGAATAATTCTGAAGGCTGGGTATTGTTAATATTAACTCTTTATGTTTATTGCTTAACTATGTGACAAGGCAGACGTCGTTCTGCCCTTTCCGACGACCCATCCTATAAAAAATTCTTAAAATCGCAATGAAAACATATATCGATTTAAAAACTATGTCTCAAGTTGGACCAAACTCTGCAAAATTTCATAGAAATCAGTTCAGTAGTTTAGGAGTTCATCACCGACAAACAATGTGACACGTAATTTTTAAGTATAGCATGTGCTAGAGACAGCAGCCACTACATTTCATAGAGTCGTTGCCATTATTATCAGTTAATTATTTGATTAATGGAACAAGCATAACAAATTATTTATGTTTAAAATAAGGTTATTTTCTTACATTGTCTTCTATATCTGAGCTGTGTTCAAAATTTCAAGTTTCTAGCTCATCGGGTAGTATATAATCAATTACTAAATTCGACCCGAACAGACATACACGACAGCGAGTTAATATAATGATAAAAAAGTAAAGTCACGGCCTAGATACATAATATTTACATAAGGTCTAATGGCCGGCGTAGGCTTTTCTTTTCTAAGAAGTTGCTAGAGCCTCAGATGATTGTGAAACTCTGGTGAGAGTGAAAATCGCAACGTAACTGCGTTATGTTTTTTTCATATAAGATATCGAATTATAATCGATAATAATACATTGAATACAATACCATTGTATTCTTAGAAGGCTTCAAAATTAAGCCTAACACGATTTCCATTACTGTCGTTCCCCAATGCGTATTAACTGACTTTACTTGTCTGTATTTTTTTAAATATTTTAGAATTGCAGGTTTTATTATAACGTTTCTATCTTGCGAAACATACATGTCGTAAATATTTAACATTTTCTTTGAAGTTTACATTAAGTTCGTGGAAGAAATTGGGCTAACAAAGTGTAAGACTATATATAATAGTAAGCACTTGAACGAATATTATGTTTTTTTTTTTTACATTTAGTGTTTAAGATGTAGTTGACAAAAGTTATTAATATTTAAATTATTTTGTAATTGATTTGGTAAATTTCTTGTTTACCTACGTTTTTTAACTCCCGACGAAAACAGGGGGGGGTCTTATATGTTTTGTTTGTAATGTGTATCTGTGTGTCTGTGTGTCTGTCTGTAGCATCATATCTCCTGAACGGATGGACCGATTTTGATTTTGATAAAGTTTATAGGTGTCTTAATCGAGAGTGTTCTTACGTTACTTACTTCAACAAGATCTGTTCAGTCGTTTGAAGATCATCAGCCTTTTTTTTCGGGGGGTTTTTTAAATTTTAATTCAAGTTATTTGTATTATAAATTACGCTGCCATATAACCGGATCTCTAATGTAATCCTTCATTTGTTTGCGATCTCAATCAATCAGATCAATGTCGGATTACAACCGATTTCAATTTACAAATATAAAGTGTAGCATGAAGTTGCTTAAGTAAGAGCAATTGAAGACTTGAGTGCGTCACGTAATTGATGACAATTAGAGGTGGTGTGCGAGAGACGGCGGCGCGGCGGCATTTCCTCGATTATCATGCGCTGACTTTTTGCATGAGACAATTACGCAGCATCAGTATGCACGCGGCAGACGCGCGAGTTATCCAGCATCCACATCCCGCGCTCCCGCACTACTACCCCCCGGCAGTCCTCGCTTTTTGTCGCAACCTCGCCGTGGGAGCCGTCCAGCCTTGACGCTTGATCCTGATGCTGTTTGCATATTTTCCTCTTGCATATATTTTATCTCAATGTACCATCTCTGATTTGTTCTTTGACGTTGCGCCGATAACGTATACTAAAGTTTTTATTATTATGTTTAACGAATTACTATCATACTTTTATACGGTTTCACTTGTGTAGCCTTACGAGTACAAACAGGGCTTACAGTTTTGTGTAGAAACACGTCGGATTACAAGAAATGTTAGTCGTTGTTTGCTATCAGTTTCATATCAAAATGGAGTTTAGATAACCTTCAATTTAGCGCAAAAAATACTATTTCCATATTACCTTGGAATTATTTTGTTTGACCAGTATATAATGACGCGGCATAAAAATATCTTCAACCCATTTCGTCCCAGGGCTGTCTAAGGCCTATGTCTGCCTTAACTTTAGCGGAGTAAATACTACTTCAATTCATTGATTCATTCATATATAATATAGTTTGAAGGTTTTTACCTTACGTCATAATATAGTAGCTAAACAAAATAATTCTAAGGTAATATTGGTTTTTGGGTGGCAGCCTCATACCGGTAGACGAAGTTTAGGGCGTCCCTCCACTAGATGCAGTGACGACCTGGTAACAAATGGAGGAAGTCGATGGATGCAGGGGGCTCAGGACCGTGTTTTGTGGTATTCCTTGGAGAAGGCATATGTTCAGCTGTGGACTTGTGAGGGGCTGTAATGCTGATAATAATTATGAGTTAAAGTTGTATTTTCTATTTTTATAGAAAACGAGCACACAGTCCACCTGATGGTAAGTGGATGCTGTGGCCCATAGTCATCTACATCTATCCTCAATTAAGAATCACAATGCGGATGCGTTATCACCCCTTAATACTAAGATGGAAAGCCTTGTTTCCAGTGAAAAGGGGCTCCGGTTCTCTATATTCATCATATGAAACACAGCAGCATTAAGGTGTTATTTTACGCTGGTATTCTGTGAGAGCGTGGTGCTTCCCCGGTCGATCCGATACTTGTATAGTGATGTCTTTTATAATAAAGCACTACAGAATAAATCTATTGCGAATTATGCTGCAATCTTGGTCCGTGGCAAGAACCACTAAGCGGCATAATCAATTGCTAGTTTCTTGCCTGGCTTATCTCCAATGTTAATCTTTCACACTGCATACTTGAAAATCCCAGGCACAGCATAAATACTTAATAACCCACCAAACAATGTAGCCTTGTGTCGCCAATGAATATTTCATTTATTCAAAACGTCGAAAAAGTTCCCGCTCGAAGCCGGGCCGAAGCTACGTGTTTGCATCTTGGGACTCGCAAAAACTAGTGCATTCAAACAATCTGCCCTTGCTAGGGAGTGAGGACGCGAGAGTTCCTCCCGGCCTCATTCAGACAACTGGAGGGACGTACGCGGTGCAATTAAACGGGCAAAACCAGTGGTAACTTGCTTACATGTTAAACTTTAATGTGTGATTTTTGCGGGTCCTTTGTTGTTTCTGTATCGATAGGAGTCAACTACCCTAAAGCGAGTGCACGTAGCATCTACGAATTCTTTCTCGTAGCACCGATTAAATTCATTTCAATTAATTTCTAACAATTTTGATTCTGAGTTCATTGATACCAATAATTGGCTTTTTGTGCCGAAAGACGTGTCAAAACTTATTAAATTACATACAACATATTTAGGAAGCAGTTTGGTTTCCATGAATGGTTCAAGCTGGACGACTACCTAATAAATAAAAACCAATTTCATTAGAGACATGGAAAAAGTATACATTTTAATGTTTTCTTTCCCATTCATTACAGGCTATCAAAGTCCCCAAATAAACATAGGCCTGGATAGAAATTTCAACTTCATTGCAACCAAGTGTATTAGCGAATAATGCCTTGTAACTTCTAGTCTAATTTAATGCAGAGTATTTGGAACTGGCCGAAAATTATTAGCTTTTTAATTTAAATATAACTTTAGATGACATTTTTTTGACGGCTCCGTGGCGCAATGGCTTAGCAATGAGTTGCTGTGCTAGGGGCCGTGGGTTAGAATCCCGCACGGAACAAGTATTTGTATGGCCTACAAATAATTGTTCCGGGTCTGGATGTTTGTCCTTGAGAAATTTGTGTTTGTAAACTGCCTCCACGATAGAGAAGAAAATACTAGTGTGGGAGTAAGGTTTTTTTTTTTAAAAAAAAACTATTTTACATGAGCATTTACATCGTAGCACTAATGGCATTGATCGGGGAAAGACCACGCTCTCACAGAATATCCGCCTAAAATAGCAGCTCAATGTTGCTGTGTTTCATATAGTGACACACGGTTTACTGGAAACGAGGCAATCCATCTTGGTCCTCAAGGGTGACAAAGCATTTGCATTTTGATTTTTAATTGAGGATAGATTTAGATGTGTATGGGTCACAGTATCCAGTTACTATCAGATGGACTGTGTGCTCGTTTGTCACCCTTATTCTATAAAAAAAGGCTGGCACATAATATGAGGATGCGCTGTAATGATCGAGCGCGGAGAAGAGAGCTTCGGTGGTGGAATGCCACGGACGGGCGGCAGCTCAAAGCCAACCATTTCAATATCGTCTCATTTTTGAGATGCCCGCCGCTGGCGCGATTAAGCGACAAAAATTTTTACATTTTTTCGTCGCGTCCCCATTAACATTGTATTTGACAGTTAAACTCTGTAGCACTGCTGGCATAAAGAGAAAATATTGCAGTTGTAATTTTTAATCGCCGACAGCGTTTTTTGGCGATGCAGTTGCATTTAGATGTGTCGGCAACATCATACTGACGTGTTTGTAAAAATGCTTTTGTAATTTAAATGTTCATCTTAGCCATACACAATTTCTCTATGATTATAATATATATTACCTTAAATAGTGCAGTGGATAACCTTGGTCTTATTAGAAATAGCTATTATTAACGCTTCCAGAAATAATTAATTGAATCAATTTATTTTACTACGCGGATCTTAGCTAATTAATTTTTAACATGTAAGAAGTAAGTAAGCCCTAGAAGTAAAACTAATCTGTTCTTCTTGTATGAGAGCAATGAGAAGTCCATATTGAATATTGAGTTATAATAATATTCATCTGCATCTTAGCAGCCCGATACAAAATATAAATATGTGCCAGCAGTAAGACGTTTAAAAGGCCTAACATTAACTGAATCTCGGCTTCAATCACATCGTTAGTGACTATTGATGCAACAGCTTCACTAAATGAAATTAAAAGATACACGAATTTTTAGGACAACCTGCTTAATTGTAATAATGTATGCAATATTTTTATTCGCTTGCACCCCATGCTCGTAATAAAGAAACTCATTACACAGCTCTTAGTTTCTTCATGCGTATTTCCTGTATTTTTCTTTGACACGTCGTGTCCCTAGCGCATCTATTCTTTTCTTTGACACGTGTCACTATTTTAGACACCATAAATTATGTATTCATTGCTTTCTATTTCTTTCTTCATTTTTTATAGGATAAGGGTGGCAAGCGAGCACTCAGTCCACCTGTAAGTGGTTGGTGTGGCCCATAGACATCTACATCTATCCCCGTTTCCGAATCAAAATGTAGATGCCGTGAGGACTAAGATAGAATCCCTCTGTTCCAGTAAAAAGGGTCTCCGGTTCTCTACACTCACTATACGAAAAACATCAGTGTTAAACTGTTATTTTACGCTGGTATTCTGTGAAGGAGTGGTCCTTCCCCGGTCGAATCGACGCAGTCGCGCTACAACTATACAAATAATATAGCTGGAGCATGGCTTTATTCAATAATTCATTAATTCTTTAATTGCAGCCTATCAATGTCCGATGCTGAACATAGTCCGCCTTACAGATTGCCTCATAAGGAGGATATTTGTCATAGTTGCAACGCAGTTTATTTTTAAGTTGTTATTAGGATCACGTTGCTGCCAATTTTATATTTTTTTCTTCTCTCTGTCACCTCTTAAGACGACGCGGTGGCTTTTCTTCCCTATTAATACTTAATCGGTTGTAGCAAAAACGGGTCGGCCCGACCAGGGAAAAGCTATGCTTTCACAGAATACCAGCGTAAAATAACCGAACTCAAGAACCGAAGATAATGGACACGATGCAATCTATCTCAGTCCTCAGGGGTGTCAACGTAATTGCATTTCGATTCTTAAATGAGGATAAATGTAGATGTCTATGGGCCACAGCATTCACTTACCATCAGGTGGACCGTGTGCCCCTTTGTCACCCTTATGCTATAATAAATATATATTGTAAGAAAGTATTCCACTTCTGATTCATTTGTTCGTATTTCCTTTTATTTTTTACCCTCATTCCCGACAATATTATCAATAAAATTATTTTTACAAGTCCACTGCTGAACATGTAAAACACACTTTTCGACTTATTGCGAAAAAGCTTGTTTATTGCCAAAGAGGGATGCACCCCTTTGTTGTTGTGTTAGGTAATAGCTGATTCTATTTCAATAAAATGTACCGAAGGGCTAAACTAACCAAAAGTTGAAAATTGACTGTTAATATCCAGGGCGACATCTGTCTCATGTGTCATACTCGTAAACAAGTGCTGCTTCTCCCCACAAGTTTGAATGCTAAGATTTTCGTCAACGAACTTTAACTTTGTGTAATTTCATGTATACATATAATATGCTTTTAGTTGCCTATTGGGCTATTCTTTTTTTTAACAGAATGAGTGTGACAAACGTGCACACAGTCCTGATGATTAGTACATAGCGTGGCTCAAAATCTACATTTATCCTCGATTCAAAATCAAAGTGCAGATGTGTTGTTATCCTTGAGGACTAAGATGTAATGCCTCAAATCCAGTAAATGGGTCTACGGTTCTCTACATCATACGTAAACAAACATAGCAGCAAGAAGCTGCTATTTTACGCTGGTATTATATGACAGCGTGGTCTTTCCCTTGTCGAGAGGACCCATTCTTATTACAACTATACCACGTAAATCATATCTTGTTTACGTGGTAGAGTTTTCCGTATCATGTTTTGAATTTTATATTAAAATGTCGAATGTGGATACCAGTTTCCTTGCCATTTCTTCTCCTGGCAGAGTAATCTCATTTTAAAACCGCAGTGTATTAAAGAGAAGAGTTTTTTACAATTATTGCAAAAAAATTGTTTATAGCAAGGTATATAATACACAAAAATATGAGTCCTTTCATCATCATCAACCTCCACCTCACAAAACATCACCATTTCATCGTGACGTCAAGCTTCATCATTACATCCATTTACAAGTCCACTGCTGAACATAGGCCTCACCCAAGGTATGCCATAAAGCACAGTTCTGAGCCACATGCATTTTTTTACGTGGTAGAACCATGCTGCAGCTATATTTATTGTATAGTAGTAGCACGAATAGGTCGGCTCGACCGGGGAAGGACCACGCTCTCACAGAATACTAGCGTAAAACAGCAGCTTAACGCTGCTGTGTTTCGTATGGTGAGTGTAGAGAACCGGAGACCCATTTTACTGGAAAAGAGGCATTCCATTTTAGTCCTCACGGCTGACAACACATCTTCATTTTGATTCGCATACGAGGATAGATGTAGATATCTATGGGCCACAGCAACCTCTTACCATCAGGTGGACTGTGTGCTCGCTTGTCAACCTTATCCTATAAAAAAATGCAACCATCGACTTCTTGCACGTCTTAACAGGTTGTCACTCTACCTAGTGGAGGGCCGCTCTGTACTTCATCTACCGGTTCTTCGAGCTATGTGGCCAAAGTTTTAAAAATGGTTATTAATGTCTTAATGAGATGCAAATAATTCCCTTATTTTTTATATTTATTTACATATTTTAATTTCCCACAATTTGAAGCTTGTTGAACCATACAAAATTACTGAAAGTTAATTTTGTTTATATGATCTATAGATTAATTAACAATTAAGAACCAAAAAATGCAATTACAAATTACATTGATTTAGTTAGAACCTAATACTCGTGTCTACGTAGTAACTGTTATCTAATCTGTGCGTATATTTACTTAGTGATGAATGTACTACAATTTGGACAGTATCAGTAAGCATTGTAAACTTTATACACAGAGGCTAGAAAATGACAGTCTAGTGCGTGACGTGGGGGGATGTTATAGATAGACATGATGCGCGTGGGATCATTACTGGACTATTAAGTTGCCCGCGGCGTCTCCCAACACGGCCGGTGGTGTTTGTCGTAACCCGAGCGCGTTTTAGCCGCCCAAACACTTTAGTCATCAATCATTCGCGGGCCGCGATCTCCTGCTCGCAGCTATTTTGTGAGCGAGCGACAGTCTACGTACAAACATAAATCACTACGATATAAACATACTATGACTTGTAACGTAATTTGTCACGTCTTAATATACCTTCGCTTCGGTATATAAACAGTTTGAAGCGTCATAGCAGTGTTGCAGATTTTTTCTTAAATTATAAATAATAGTGTAAATGGCCTTCGAAATTTGTTGTTATTGTTAGATAATTTTTATTGTTTTGTCACCCTATCCTATAAAAAAATATAAATAATAATGCTAATGTACTATGAAATTTACGTTTGGATCAGTTTGATTACCAACAAGTAAAATAAAATAAACCTTTGTTTAAGTAATAGCTGCTATCTTTGATATTTAAAGTATTTTTCCCAACAGCCTGTTCATTAACATATCTCATTTGAACTATGAAACCAGGACTGTTACTAAAATCCTGATTTGTCTAATAATATGAAAACTCAAAAATACAAAAATCTTAAATGATAAACTGTTTTATAAGTCTCATTAAAACTATAAAAATTAAAGTAGCAGCTTAGATACGCCTAATTACAGTGCACAGCGCTCCTCATCACCTATTGTGTATGTGGGCAGAAAAGAGTATGCCCTAATGTTTTTCTGCTTCCGATCACGAGTGTATTTCTACCCATGTTCACTGCGAATAGAACTTAATTTGTAATTAAAATAATCTTAAGGATTTTACTGTGCTTAATTTAAACTTTTTTAATTCCTGACGTTTCGGGCACTTTAAAGAACCCATCGAGATGGGAGGAGGGGGGGCTGAGTTGTTGGACGTCCTGATATCATAGTTGATGAAGACTATGCTCAACTTTTAACTAATTATGTTTGGTCCGATTTATGCAGGACGAGCTTACAATATCTTGAAGTCTTGCAGTAGTATGCTTGGGCTTGGATTTAATTTTATTAATTGTGGGATCCCAAGTAGATGGAAGTCCATCTACTTGGGATCCCACAATTAATAAAATTAGGTGCTTACCTAGCCATCTTCTCTATTGAAGTTGGTTGAAGTTGGGATGTTTTATAATTTCAATAGCGTTGCGAATCATCTTTGGTAGGAATCGGTGTTCCATTGCGAGGATTTGCTGCCTATCAGATCTGATATAATGGTTGGGATTACGAATGAATGTAAAGAGTAAATAATAATAATAAATTTTAATTCCAAGACAATTTATCTTTCTTATGGATACATCGGAAGATACGTCCAATATACAAAAATTGTAGATGTTTCTAGACATATGACATTAATGCAATTTTGAAAAACTTATTCATGTGTTTCTGTAGCATATTATATATATATATATATATATATATATATATATATATATATATATATATATATATATATATATATATATATAACAAATATCAATCATCTAGGTCCAATAGTCTTTGGGAATTCAAATAAATTCTTTGACAAACTGACATAGAGACACAGACACCGAAGTGACAATAAATCTGATCGAATTTTGCTAAATTTAACTCGAAATAGCATTTAATGATGTTTCTAAATTGAAGACCACGCAAGCGAAGTCGCGGGAAAAAAGGTAGTATTAAAGATGTAGAATGTGTGATGTGTAGAAAGTAAAATTTGACTTCAAACTAAGTAAGGCACATCATTTTATTTTATTACGTGGATCTTCATCATCATCATCATTACAGCCCTTCACAAGTCCACTGCTGAACATAGGCCTCCCCCAAAGAATGCCACAAAGCACGGTCCTGAGCCACCTGCATCCATCGACTTCCTGCATGTCTTACCAGGTCGTCACTCCATCTCGTGGGGGGACGCCCTACACTTCGCCTACCGGTACGAGGCTGCCACTCGAGAACCTTTCTTCCCCATCGGTTGTCGGTTCTTCGAGCTATATGGCCGGCCCATTGCCACTTCGGCTTAGTAATCCGTTGGGCTATGTCGGTTACTCTGGTTCTACTGCGGATATCCTCATTCCTAAGTTTATCACGCAGAGAAACTCCGAGCATAGCCCTCTCCATAGCTCGCTGAGCGACCTTGAGCTTCCTCATCCGGCCAGCAGTGAAAGACCACGTCTCAGTTCCGTATGTCATCACTGGCAACACGCACTGGGTGTACAGTCTACAGGTTTACGTGGATCTTAGTTACTTATATTTAACGTCTTTAACAAAATGTCCCAATAATATTGTATCGTAAGACAACATTACAGCTCCCTATATTCCGGGAGCCCTGTTCAAACAAAGGCCTCGGCTGCGGGGCGGCGTCGTACAATGCGAGCCCCCGGCGCCGCGCGATTAGCCTCCATTTATAACAATTATCCTATGCTTAAATTTGGGAACACCTTCATTAATAGAGTAGCCCGCTTCGTATAATTTCGAATCTCGCAACACGTACTCAATAGCTCCTCTGCCTGAACGGTTAAGGCTCAACATACGGTGAGGTCATCTACTCGTACGTTAATTTTCATGTGCTATTAAAAACAAATTAGAGAGTAGGGAATCGTGTTTGATTTGATTAAAGTTTGAGATTTGTTTAATGGGATACTATCAAACAAATCTCAAACTTTTTCAACAAGGCTTTTTCTGTTGTAGAGCCATGTTACAGCTGTATTATAGGTGCAGTACGATTTTGTAAACGTTAATTTTCTTTCTGTGTGCTGTGTGACTGTGTGCTAGTTTTTCATCGTTATTCTCTAAAAAAAAAACTTATCTATTGAAATAAGGATGTTTTCTTTGATTTTCCTCGGTAGTAATCGTTGTTCTCTTGCGAGAATTTGTGGTCTATCTAATCTCATGTGTCTAGTAGCCGGGATAATACTGATCATGGTCACAGACCTCAGACTTACCGAAGCATCTAGTTTCCATAATATCAGCTATAAATTATATCCTATTACGCGGGTTTTTATAGAGCATTTCGTTTGTTTAACGTAAGAGAGATCACATTCACAATCAACCTTGTATATAATCTTGTGTATGTTTTTTTTATATAGGTAAGGTATATATATATATGGATAAGGGTGACAAACGAGCACACAGTCCACCTGATGGTAAGTGGTTGCTGCGGCCCATAGACATCTACATCTATCCTCTATTACAAATCAAAATGTAGATGCGTTGTCACCCGTGAGGACTAAGATGGAATGCCTCATTTCCAGTAAAAAGGGCCTTCGGCCACCTGCACTCACCAAGCGAAACGCAGAGGTAAACCGCTACTTCACGCTGGTTTCTGTGAGGTCGTGGTACCACCCCGGTTCGAGCCGGCCCATCCGTGCGACAGCAAGAGCTGCCGCGTGGCTCTACCACTGTAAAGACACTGTTTGACAGATTGTAAAAACTTGATAATATTCTTCGGTGTCTCGTAATCTGTTTTAATAGAAGTTCGCTTCAAGATGTAGCCAATGTTGTCTACGACTCCTCTAGTAATGGTAGTACAGCAGTCTTTTAAACCGGAAAGAATTGCGTACAGAGTTCGGGAGGCAGCAGTTGGTAAGCGGGTAGTACGAATCCAAACGGACTTCTAGGTAGAAAATAGACCTTATCTTCAATCGTTATTAAAGGTTTTTTTTTTCAACACATGATTCTCTTTGTCGTCATGATAACGTGTCTAATATATTAAGAATACTTACGAAACAGGTTCAGTGCTAGTCTAGCAACTACGATTATCAGTTGTAACTGATATATTGAACAAAATAATGCATATATATTTATGCTAACAGAAGCTATAGCCTGCGGTAATTTAATAACTAGTCTATATCTATAGGAGATAATGCATACTGTACTGTAATTGAATCAAGACCTTCCCCAAAGTTACAGACTAGCTGAGGGGAAGGTCTTGATTCTGTAAAGTTAATAACAATGAAGTTAACCTCTGGTTTGATTGGCCAATTTTTATAGCCTAACATTAGATTTGGTGGGAAACATATAAACAGAGTAATAACAAAAAGAAAAAACATTTAAACCTTGGAAACTCCAAAAAATATTGCTTCACTCACTTATGTTGTAGTTCCTCTCGTAATGTGTGAGCCGCTTGCGCAGCTCGTGCGGCTCGAAGTACGGTTCCACGTACGTGATTTGGATGTACGCTTTGTCGGGGTCCAGAGAGCTCGGGTCCACGATGTTGGAATCCTTTATGATTACCACGTTTTCAGTCCCGAAACGTGACCCGTAGAAATTCTGTTAATATTCGGAAGATACAGCAAAGTTATTAAGTTACGGGGTTATTTTTCAAAGAGTAGCCAAATTTTAAACTTAATTTCAAATATATAAATAATGATATAGCGTTATTGCAGTTTTTGAATATACGAGTAAATATGGCTTCTAATTTTATTTGAAACTATCCCAAATTGAATGGGATTTATGGGCAACAACGATTACGATTAATTCAATATAAGTACCGGAGTAATATGATCCGTGAACTGTAAGGGAAGCCGGGACAAAAAACGTCGTTATTAATGGCGGTCGGTGGGCACCGGGCACATTTCAATAGTTTCCCGAGAGAGCGGCGTGACAAATCCGTGGCGCGCGGTGATTGACCGCGCTCATGCATTTTCATCTCGGAGGAAAAACGCGGCGTCGACGCGCGTTCCTATCGGCGGTAATGAGGCTGTTCCCAGCGCGGGTGAAAAACGCCGCGTTTCTGTGAACCCGGCGCGGAGACAGTCGCCAGTCCGCACGCTCTCCTCAATGACATTTCTGATCTTCATTGAACGGTAGTGCTTCTCATTTGGCACTACGCTTCTTCTGAATTTTGCTGGTAGTGTTTAGGTTTGCTCAATTTATAATCACTGCAAGCACCCTTCACTTGTTTCACCTGAGAACATATGTGTAAACTATAATGCGATACTCGTATATCTCCAAGTCTTCTAATGATTTCTTATATTTATGCGAATACTACATGAAATAAAACTAATTTAACAGATTTTATCACGGTTAATTTTAACTTTTTTAATTCCAGACGCTTGGGACACTTTACAGCACCAATAATCGGAAGGGGGGGGGGGGCTTTGTGACGTCCTGATGTCATAGTTAACTTTTAATTATTATTATTTGATTATTCGGTCTTGAAGTCTTGCTGTACTGTAGTTGGGTTTGGATTTAATTTTATTAATTATGGGATCCCAAGCAGATGGTTTACGGCAGTATGTTTTTAATTTCAATAGCCTCGCGAAACACCATTAATAGGTATCGATGTTCTTTTGCGAGGACTTATAGTCTAACAAATTTCACGACCACATTCACAATTCTTATTAGATATTACACTTGACTGTTGGTAACAATTGACTAGTCTTCTTCGGCGCCTTGTAGTATATTCTAATGGAAGCCCTCTTCAAGATGTAACCAATCTTGTCTGTAACCATGGTTCTCCCCGTGCCCATGGTTCCCCCCGTGACCATGGCTGCTGTATAGTGTGCGAAATGTCAAGGATTAAAAAAATTAAAATTAAACGCAATAATAGTAGTAAAATTATTTTTATTTCAGCTCTTCTTTACAGTTACCGCTACAGCCTATTAAAGTCCACTGCTGGCTTAGGCTTCTCCCATAGATTGCCGTATAGCCCCCTATTTACCCATATTTGCCATAGTTATCACGTTTTTTTTAGTCGTTATTAGGAAGACGCTGCTGCCATCTCCCGATTTGTTTCCCTCTGTCGATTCTTACGACACCCACGGGATAATTTTATACCACCACTTTACGGTAAAGTTAAATGTTAAAGTTAACATCTTTAAATTTCTGAAGTATGGTTTACAAGTGTCTTTTGATTTAATATTGGCAAGTATCATATACATTTTTTACATATTTTTTACATTTTTCTGAAGAATAAGTTGATCCTGCACGTGCAAAAAAATCTGTTCATTTAAATATTTCACCGCTAGCACGTTTCCTTCGGTAACAAACCTTTATTTTATTCTTTTTTTCTTTAAAAAAACATTTCCTCCACATTAGGATTTTCTCCTGTATCACGGCAGTTTACATACATAGGTTAACAAGGGCAAACATCCAGACCCAGAACAGTTATTTGTAGGCCATACAAATACATGTTCCGTGCGGGATTCAAACCCGCGGTCCTCAGCGCTGCAACTCATTGCTAAGCCACTGCGCCACAGAGACGTCGCCTTCGATTTTATTTGATCTTAGCCATTGATACTCTCGGGATGGAACCGCATTTAACAATTGCATAATCAGTGAAGTCGTTTTGGTTAGAGATGACCACAAAAAACAGACATACATACACATACCTGACATTGACATATACCTGAAAAACAGAAGCCTTCTAGGAAGTTGGGTAAAAAATGTATGCACGCTTCTGACAGCTCTTACTTTTTAAGCATTACTTGCCAATGTAAGTTTCTGTGACATGGTATTCTAAGTTAGTGTCATAATTAGCTTAACTATATGATGTTGAGCTTGAATGTGATTTAAACACTCAATAAAAATGTAATCCAGGACGCCGACAAGCTTTCTACATATAAATCATGAGTCTCATAAGCGACGTGAAGCTGCGAACCTAGTTGCGGTTGGATCAGCGCGGCGCGGGCGCTGTGATCCGAGGTAGGGGAGGAGGGGGAGGATGGCGCATAATATAATAATTAACAAATGATTATGCGGCGGGTGTCTCGCGGCGACATGCGATCAGGCGTTTTTGCGTCTCGCGATCTCATTCCGGGCGCGGCCACATTCTCTGTGTTACGCAGCTGAGTGCTCGCTAAGAGCTAGTGAATAATATTTTTTCTACGTATCTATCATATCTGACCGCGGTACCAGAAAGTACGCTTGACCGTGGTAGGAACTCTCAAAGAATACCAGCGTAAATTAGTAGCTTAATGCTGCTGTTTCGTGTAGTGAGTGTAGAGAACTGGAAACCCTTTTTACTGCATATGAGGCATTCCATCTTAGTCCTCAGGGGTGACACCCATTTTGATTCTTAATTGAGGATATATGTAGATGTCTATGGGCCACAGCATCTTCTTACCATCAAGTGGATAGTGTGCTCATTTGTCACCCTTATTCTTTATAAAAAAAAAACTTTTACTCCTCACTGGTAGGGTCAGTGCGTCGTGCAATTTTAATATAATTGATTGCACGAAGTACATTTCAACGGGATTTTTTTATAAAACTGAAGTGACAAACGTACTTAAAACCATCTGATGTAAAGTATAGAAGAAAGGGCAGATCATGCTGCAGCTATATTATAGTTATAGTACAAATGGGTCGACACGACCGGGGAAGGACCACTCTCTTACAGAAAACCATTGTAAAGTAGCAGCTTAATGCTGCTTGCAGTGTTTTGTATGGAGAGTGTAGAGAACCGGAGACCCATTTTTACGACGAGGCATTCCAACTTAGTTCTCAGGAATGACAACGAATCTGCATTTTGATTTTTAATCGACGATAGATGTAGATGTGTGTGGAACACATCATCCACTTACCATCAGGTGGACTGTGTGCTCGTTTGTGATCCTTATGCTATAAAAACTGGCTGGGTACTGGAGTCTACTGAAGGCTACAGATGCATTGTCACCTATGAGAACTAAGTTGGAATACCTCACAGTAATTATACTGTCTTTGTATACTCTTCAGACTGGATCACAACAGACAGCAGTGCAAGCGCTGCTATCTGGCGGCAGGAATACGAGAGGTGATACATACCCAGACGGGCTCCTAGGCAGAATAGGGCTCCACCACTTAGTACCTAGTAGTGGTTTTGTGATTGAGTGGAAAATGGAAATGTACAAATTCATAAACTATATGCTTGTGGTCCTCAGTTCGCGGGAATGTTGGTGTAAGGGTGACCTTCGATAGTCAGCGGGTCTAGATTTTCATCTGGATCTCTAAGTCTAGTGGAACAAAGGGTACTACCATCAACCGTCCTTGTCGAGCCGCCGCCGTTGCTTTCACTATTGGTGAAATCAGCACTGCCGAATGTCTATCCGTGTACTATAAACTCACTAGGTCCGTCGCAATTAACTTTCAAGGACATATAATGAGATATTTAGAAAATTATTTAAACACAGAGAGAGTGGATAGATGAATAGAATGGGGGGGGGGGCGGATGACATTAACGAACGGGTATGTATGATAGGTCTTCTCGACCAATTCGAGTATCCGAATGAGGCCTCCGTCCACAAGACCGTACAACCAGCCGAAACAGTTGGTATCTTTGATCACAATCATCATCATCACATCAGAATAACTACTTTCGGTTACTTTCGATTGTCAGTTATTGGTTGATACTAAACGGTAGGACTACTTTCTTAAACATGTTGAAAATTAGTGCCTTAGACCGCTAAGCTACTGAGAATCTTCTTTACCAGAGGATGCCTCAGTGGTGTTAGGAGTAGTGGTGACGGGGATAGTGCAAGCAATTGAAGGAGGCGAGAGGTCACATCATTTTATTTTATATCTTAATCAATTTTTAACTTCTTTAAACTACTTTTTGCCTAAGTGGCCCTCTCGATGGACCAATCTTTTAACTATTTCTTTCGATAAGCGGTAGCACATTTATTGTTTTGTCCCGGTTTGTAAGTTAAGAGAACCAGTACAATTGGTTATAGATCTCCATGGGATGCAGCCACTTACCATCAGATAAAGTGTATTAATATTATAAAAATACATCGTCAACCCCTTTTTTAAATGCCTACGCATATTCGCTTCGCGAGGGCAAAGACGGGGTATTCGAGGCGTATTAGCAGGGCCACGGGAACGCTTTTGCACACATCCACGGCTCCACTAGCGCCGGCCGCTCCTCCTCGGGGAAGAACTTCACATCCCCTTTTTCCTTCTCAGGTAAGGGGGCACCAAGCACACAAGCCGTGTGTTCCTCCGCGGCTTCAACTCCACCAGCGCAACGAACCCTCACATCGTCAACCCTACACTTACTATATTATTGTAACAATTTATGCTTGGTTTTGTTATTTTGATCGTTTTGGAATAGTTTTCGTTCGGAATATTATATTAAATAAATAAAAAAAAAAACATGTGTGCGGTTCACACGCTGTAGAAGTGGCACGATGAGAAAACTTGCGAAACGATGCAGATTATTCGGAGTAGGATAATTGTATGGTTTCTGTAATCTACATCTACACTACTATTATAAAGAGGAAAGATTTGTTTGTTTGTTTGTTTGTTTGTTTGAATTGAATAGGCTCCGAAACTACTGGACCGATTTGAGAAATTATTTCACCATTAGAATCCTACATTATCCCTGATGAACATAGGCTATATAATATTTTCAAAAAGTTAGGGATCCGTATGAAAACTTCGTTAATGTAACCCAAGGTGTGAAAAAAATACCAAAAAGAATCCTTATATCGCGTACGCTGCGGAAACTATTAATAATTGAGCAAAGTAATGTACGTCAGTTTTATAGAGGATATCAATATCTACAAAAACGTCTGCGATACCATATGTTTAACTATTACGGTTATGTCACAATAACTACTTTTTCATGTTAAAATGTGAAATAGTAACGCCGGTACAAAATAGGCCACATTATTCGTATCAGTACCTGTATCATGCATAACCACCAATTACGTTAACCATGTAATTTTAGTAACATATTTCACTTTTTAAATCTTTGTTAATTCAGCAACCGTCCGTCGTGATGTCTCTCTCGAAGTTCGCATTACAAGGCGCAGACGCGTGATATACGCGGGTGAAACCGCGGGGCACAGCTAGTTAAAATATAAATACATTTATAATAAACAGTGTATACAGTATTCTATCTCATTCTCTGTTCAATGTAATAGATGTACATATATGATTGTCTATTCAGTGTCGCTGTTTTTGTTTCATCGATTTCCAAATCACAACGGTTCTAAAGAAGTATTTTCGTAACTTCGAAAATTGGTTATAATCTTGCACAACAATGACAAACGTAAAACGGAAATTGGTCCTTACTAGCATTCGCCTCATCTTCAAACCTTGTTACAGTAACGTGACTCGATAGCTCGAATTACTGATAGTTTACGTTGACGCGGCGGCTTCTGTGCTGCGCCCATTAATTATGTTCGTTTGAGGAAATGCCCGCTTTGATGATGCCGGGTACGTATATGGACTGCTAAGAAAATACCTCTGACACCGTTTTTCTCATCGTATTCGGATCAGGTGTTTTACAAGTTTACTTACAACTGTGTCGGTTCTTAATTTGAGTTCAATTAATTGCATAAGACATCCTAAAGGCGCTACCAGATAGCTGCGGTGTAACGGTCGATATTTCACAATATCATTTTTTATAGGATAAAGGTGACAAACGAGCATACTGTCCACTGGATGGTAAGTGGTTACTGTGTCCATAGAATTCGACATCCATCTTCAACTACGACTCAAAATGCAGATGCGTTGTCACCCGTGAAGACTCAGATAGAATGCCACGTTTCCAGTAAAAGGGGTCTCCGGTTCTTTACACTCACCATACGAAACACAGCAGCGTTAAGCTGATACTTTAGAGTTGTCCTTCCCCGGTCGAGGCGACCCATTCGTGCTTCACCTATACTACTAATATAGCTTCAACATGGCTCCACGTAAAAAATCTTGAAGCAACACCGCCAAAAGCCATAGGTAGCCAAGCACCTAAACAATTATTCCCCTGGGAAAATCAAAAGTATTGATGGATGTAACGCTGAAGTCGGTACTATGGTGTGAGATGATAATCTGCGACCATTTTCAAATGGCTTGAAAAAGATAATTATATTGTATGACCGTGACAGCATCATTGCAGTTAAAAAAGCACCCGTTTCTTTAAATACCAGAGGTTTTTTGAATGGATATAAGATAAAGCTGTCTAGTTCTTTTGGTAATTTTACGATTTCGAGATGAGATTTTGTCAAATTCGCCTTCCTCAATATGATGAGACTGATAATTGTAAGTATAATACTGTGATAGGTGATACTGATAATTTATGTGCATAGCTATTTTTCTATTGTAGTTTGCTAAAAAGCGTTGTTAACGTTAATGTTCTAACTTTCAAGTTTGTCTTCTAATTAGCTACTACCTACCTTCGACCGTGCCATTTGGTTGTAAATCTAGATAAACTTTCAGTCATCATATGAAAGTCAATTTGTGTAACAAAATAGTGTTTTATTTTCAATTACCTACCATTTCGTGATAAGTTTTTCAAAAGTCGTCATTTATGGGATCGCACCGAACAAACTTAGGCATATTTCCGTTTTTGGTATAATTAATGAAATCTATGAAAAACTTAAATATTTGGAATCAAATAATTTATCTATATTGCAACATTAGTGACCAATAAACAGCTTTGTATATACATTTCTACGTTAAAACTAAATAATACCAGTTGAGAGCATTTCGAAGTTAAAATGTGTCCTTAACTGGTTTGGGACTGGTACGCCCATCCTATTTCGCACATATGCGAACCATGGGAGCTTGCTTACCAAGATGCGTTCTACTGAAAGGTATGTGAAATAAATAATACTAAGATTTAAGGATCACTGTTGTTGTCTGATTAATAAATATATTTATTTCATTTTTTATTTATTAGGTTTTTTGGAGGTCCCCGAGATGAATCGTTTTAGAAAGAACCGTTGGCGATAGTGTGTTTTACATCGCACACATTAGGTGCATTGTTATATGATGCCGGCGCTGGGTCACAAATTCAATTTGTTAGCGTAATATAAAATAAATATCGCGTAATTATCACGTATTATATTCAAGTTCAATTTATTCATGTACCATGATATATTAACCATGGCTGTCAAAATCACAAATCAAAAGTATAACTGGAATGATATAAAATAAATCGAGTGGACCATGTGGGACCTGATGTTAGGTAAGGAGTAGATTCTACATACAGCAAAAAGTTCGAGAAAAGACTATCATAGAAAAGTAAATACTTATGTTTTATGGTTTGAATCGTAAAAATACGAGATTGTAGGTATATTGTAAGTTTGTTGACATATTCACGCGCGCTTAGGAGCGGGTCAAGCAAAAAGCTGCCATATGGTGACAACGTTGCGTCAATCTTAAGCATCCATGCTGCACGCTGGCGCGCTGTCGCACCGAATCTGCATAATTGTCGCGCCTCGAGTTCTTATGAATCTTAAATATGTACAGTGACCTCAAGCTTATATACCAAACAGTAGTATTTGATAACCATTGCCGCTTTGGTACGAACGAATGTTTTTGTTTTGATAGTAAAGGTACAATGGTTGGTGTCACTCGAAGAAAGACCGGTGGAAAACATTGCGTTGGTGCGGTACGGTTCCACGGTGTTTCCCACGGCACAGTTGCCCTTAAAGGCAAGTGCATAGTCCCCTCCTCCCTCGCGCCGCTCCCCCGCTTTCGTCCTCAACACGCGGGCTCATAAATGCGCGATCGCAAAATAACCGCACGTAGATTGCGCCGTATAAAATCACGTCATCATATTAACGTTTTTATGGTCGATAAGAGTTCGTGTCATTCACGTATACTTGTTGGTTAATATAGCTAAGAGTCTCAACTCCTTATAGTTTAACATAAGCCTTGCCTTTGTTTAATTTGTTAATTTGTTAATATAGGAATATAATGCTAAGGCAAAATTTAGGAATTCACTTTAACATGTAATTATATTTCCTTCACTGCTGGCCGTGTCAGGATGCTGAAAGTCGCTCAACGAGCTATGGACAGGGCTATGATTTTTATTATAGAATAAGGGATACAAACAAACACGTAGTTAACCTGATGGTAAGTGGATGCTGTGGCCTGTGTGTGTGTGTTGTTTGGCCATCTACATCTAACCTCAATTTAGAATCTAAATTTAGATGATTTCTAGCAAAAAGAACCTCCGACTTGCTATTAAAATTGTTTACTTTTTCATAGAATACGGGTGATATACGAGTTCACAGCCAACCTGATGGTAAGTAGATGCTCTATGTCGCTATATGTCGTTCTTACAGAAAAAAATTAACGAATAACATATTATGATTTGTATTAAATTAGAACCATATTTCATAAAAAAATCTAAACAATAGATATAATGCAATAAAACATTTTTTTTTATAGGATAAGGATGACAAACGAGGACTAAGATGGAATGCCTCGTTTTCAGTAAAAAGGGTCTCCGGTTCTCTACACTTACCATACGAAACACAGCGGCATTAAGCTGCTATTTTACGCTGGTATTCTGTGAGAGCGTGGTCCTTCCCCGGTCGAGCCGACCCATTCGTGCTACAACTATACTACTATTATAGCTGCAGCATGGCTCTACCACGTGTAAAGATTATATTAGATACATATTTTTGGGACCTTCAATTTTATTTCTATCATGGAATAAAACTAATTTTATGGATTTTATAGACATCTCCATCTGTCAGCGGTTATTACTCTAATGCTTGCAAAGTACATATTTGCATGCGGAGCCAACGCAAATACAGTCAGCGGCCGGTTTTACTTACAATTCAAAATAATTAACTACTGATATAAAGTGGGAATTCAACCATTGATTTTGATTTAATGAGACACTGGCAACGCATCGTTTCGACGTCGACTTCTTTCAACTTCGTAGTTCGTAGTTAATCATTGCAGGGATGTTAAAAATTGCTTGGTTTGCGTTATCTATAAAATAAAAATGAATCGCTGAATGTGTTGCTAAGCGCAAATCTCGAGGCAGCTGAACCGATTTTGCTAATTATTTTTTTATAATATTCCTTGAAGTACGAAGATGGTTCTTACGGAGAGAAAATTTAAAAAAAATTCCTGTAAAGGTCTAAAAACAACACTTTTCTATATTGTCATACAAAACATTCGTAATAATACTTAAAAGTCAATTTGAACTTTAATACCATACCATAAAGTTTAAGTGTTAGTGGAGGGGTTCCGGGATGGCAAAACAATTGAGTGACGTTAGTACCGTATAAATATTAATGTCAATATTTGTCAATATTTATACACACTGGCAGATAGCTGATGTTATAAGGAGTAACTTGGGCTGCTTTTATTTTAGGGTTCCGCGAAAAAGAACTCCACGCGGGCGAAGTCGCGGGGAACAGCTAGTGTTAGATAGCTATAAGTATTATTTTCGAGTCAATACAGTAATAAATTTAATATGATCAGAAACTTGCCATCCTTTAGCAGCATGAAATATACTTATTTATAATACTTGCGACCCACCCCGGGTCTACCTGGGTCGTGTCTATTAATGTGGCGTTACTGAAGGCTTCCATGACTTTTTCTGCCACCAGGGCGGCGCTACTTAAAAATGAGGTGTAATGTTTGATAGATTTCATATCGGAGAAGTTAATTTGTTCGAAATATTTAGAGGTTAATGTTTATTTCTATACTATTAGTTATATTTTATATTGATAATTAGTTATAAAATAAATAAACCAAACCATATAAATATCTACTATTTATAAAAGGAGAAAATTTAAAAAAAAATGTTAAAAATGTACATAAAATTAAAGAGCAAACCGCTGAGGCATTGTTTTGCGTATTAACATGATACTTTAGAAACTGATAAACATTTATTAAAAACTAACTACTCAATTAAATGACATTGTCTAACAAAAAACTTCACTCTGGTGAGCGGTTCACGGATCACAAACCATTTATTTTATAAAATTTTCTTTCTTTTTTTTTGGGAAAGTCCAAGTTTTTCGAATAACATATATCCTAGATCCTTCTCGGCAGTTCTCTCTACCTCTATCTGTTCGTAAAGTTTCATCACAATCGGTTCAACCGTTCCGAAGAATAGCCCGGACACACAGACAAACATTTCAAAAATTTGTAGCTTATATCTTAATAGCATGCAAATAACTCCCTAAACCTAAAATAGAAGCCGGTAATTTTCATATTACAGACATACACTTAAATTTTATTTATATGTATACATTGGGCTCTATACAAACAGGTAATAATCAGGACTTTGATTGGAAAGCGAAGTATTAAATGTCTATGTAACAAAATATAAACAAATTATATTTATGTCGTGAAAATGTAATAGAATCGTTGTAAAATAAATTAAATAACGAATTAGTTTATTTGGTACAAGCGAGTGATTCGGTGAGCAAAGTCTAGTGCAGTTCGGAACACGGCGAGCGCGCACAATTAGACAAGCAACAGTTATAATATTTTACTGTGCTACAGCGGCCGTGACGCAATCCTGAAGCGAACCAGTGCGCCCGGGGCCCGCGGTCGCGCTGACCAAACCATAAAGCTTAAACTTAAAATCAGCTTTAAACTTTGCCAGTGAAAGTTTATGTTTTTTGGGTGCTCAGATCAACAAACAAAAGCAAAGCGCTGCGTACATTTAAGCAACACCAAAACCAAGCCCAAACCTCAACTTATTGTAAAACACGCATAGTTCAACGCTTACCCGGCCAATGCAGAGGAAATGAAACCACATATAATTTACAAATAAAAATGTATTTAAATTTAATTCAATTTTTTATGGTCCAAGTTTCTGAAGTAAAGTTATTTCTATACGTTTGAATATTGATTTTGATAATGCACTTAACGGGAACCACTGGGTTTTGGTTACATGTTTTATATACTCATACAATGTTTTTGTCACAATTTTTATAAGCAGGCAACTTTTAGCTTAATTGTTATAATATTTTGAGAATAGTATAATGAATCGAGAATGTATATATATTCTTATATATATTCTTTACTTAAAAACGGACGGGACCGGATGGGAACGGATAGTTATTAAAAAGATACTTTACCTTTAGATTTAATACATTACAGCCTTAAAAAATCCACTTCTGAACATAGGCCTCCCCATAGCTTGCCTCATAGTTACCACGCGTAGCTGGCGGTTGGCCCCCGCAGTTTTTTATTACTTTCAGTTGTTGTCAGGAAGGTGCTAGTGCCAGTTTCCTGTTTCAGTGTCCCTTTGTCACATACCACGGGACGATATGGCGTAGTGGATATTCTTACATCGTCACTACACAGCAAATTTTTAAAGGTTTAATATCCTTAATATTTTTTTAGCCTGATTGTTATAAATGACATAGCTGTAAACTACCGTTTAAATTAAATATTTTTATTGCTGTGTTAATAAAAATATGTACGGAACGAGCGAGATATATAAGCGCAGCCACTTGCGCGGTTCATTACGGACGTAGTCGGCCGCATATGCATGCGGCGCATGATCAATGTCGTCGGGACATGCGATGATGCGCCGTGCTTTTTTGGAGAGTTTGTGTTCCTTCGCCATTGTTTCAACATATTACGCTAATTATTCATTGTTTTTTTGCACAGTTTATTGTTACTTACTGTCGTTGTTTGCTGGTTTGTACATTTGTGTTAAAAGAAGATAAGCATCCGTTGCTCATGTAATTAGCATTTGTGTAATTTTAAGACTGTATAAAAATAGCTTTTTTATAGAATAAGAGTGACAAATGAGCACACAGTCCACCTGGTAAGTGGTTGTTGTGGCCCATAGAAGTCTACATTTATTTTCGATTAAGAATCAAAAAGCAGATACATTGTCACCCCTGAGGATAAAATGGAATGCCTCGTATTTAATAAAAAGAGTTTCCGGTTCTCTACATTCAACATAGGAAACACAGCAGCATTAAGCTGCTATTTTACGCTGATAATCTGTGAGAGCGTGGTCGTTCTCTGGTCTACCCATTCTTGCTGCCACCACGTTAAGTAAAAGAAATAGAGCAGCGTGGCTGTAACAGCTATATTTGGCAGCAATGGCAGTACAATGCTGTTGTACCTTGTGTGGTAACGAGGTATTTCATATTAAAAAGCCTTTCGTTTTGCATTTGATCTCTCTTCATTCGTTCATTTTATATGTGTTAGAGCTAAGCTGCAGTTAAATTATAGTAGGCTTTATGTACGCTTTATATACAGAATACCAGCGTAAAATAGCAGCTTAACACTGCTGTGTTTCTTATGGTGAGTGTTGAGAACCGGAGATACTTTTTACTGGAAACTAGGCTTTCCATTCTTATTCCTCAGGTCTTTCATTTTAATTCTTAACTGAAGGTGTAGATGTCTATAGGCTACAGCATCGACTTACAACTCAGTTTTCCTGGACTTTGAGCTAGTAGCGTGGAAAATGTGGGGCATTTATTCAAATTACTCGTATATTACAAGTACCTATAATTAGATCTTGTTGCTACATGTTAATATTTTTTTATGTAAACAACCATCCTTACGTATTTTAAATTTCTGTCCAATCAAAATTTGTCTGGAAAAGATAATTTTAGCAATTACCTTAGCTAATCAAAACCTCATTGCTTATTCCCTTTTTGCAATATTGTTTACCGTGTAGGTACAGTTAGAAATACGCTTTAGCATGTATTTGCGACTTGGGTTCAGATAAGTTCAACAATTGTAGATAAATCAAAAACTGGTAAGTTGTTAATGAAAATTGTTATACTCGTAATTTTCTATAAAACTTATTGATTTTATGAGCAACAACTTGTCATAGATGGCGTGCGGTTGTGTGCGGGCACACATTAATCTGTGAGTGTCAACATGTCGCTCGACATCTTCTGACATGTGCAATATTGTAACTATCCCATATATTGTATACATGCAGTTTTTATTTCCCACGCGTAGCTTAACTATATAGGTATTTATTAGTAAGATTTCCTGTTAGAAAACTTATTTATGTTTTGTCTCAGAAGCCAAGCTACACAGATGTGGAAGACCATGTACCTTCCCTGTTGGACCTTCTGCTGACCTCTCATCCGGACGGATATCAGGTCTCCGTCGATGCCCCTCTGGGCTCTTCGGACCATTGTCTGATCCGGAGCACAGTGCCACTCACGCTCCAATCGCAGTTGCGATCTACAGCTTGCCGCCGTGTTTGGCACTATAGGTCAGCTGATTGGGACGGGATGCGGTCTTTTTTTGCATCCTACCCTTGGGGGCGGGTTTGCTTCTCGCCGGAAGATCCCAGCGTTGTTGCCGATTCTGTTGCTGATGTGGTACTTCAGGGTATGGAACTTTTTATTCCATCCTCTGTGGTGCCCATCGGAGGCAGATCCCAGCCATGGTTTGGTCGCTCCTGTAAAATAGCATCACGCTATAAGCAGGAGTGCTACCGGGCCTGGGCTGACGCATCAACGTCTCGGGATTTAAACACCAGCGCACTTAAAAAGAAGTATAATTCCGCCTCCAGGTCCTTCAAAAGCGTCATTGCCAAGGCAAGGTCTGAGCACATCGGCAGAATTGGCGAGAAGCTAGTTCGCCTTCCTTCGGGAACCCGTGCATTCTGGTCTCTCGCCAAGGCTGTCCAAGGGAACTTCTGTCAGCCATCCCTCCCATCTCTGCACAGAGAGGACGACTCACTGGCCCATGCCGCAAAAGAGAAAGCAGATCTGTTGTGCTCTCTTTTTGCGTCCAACTCGACTCTAGATGACGGGGGGAACACACCGCCGACCATCCCGCGATGTGAGTGCTCCATGCCGGATGTGCGATTTACACAGCGCTCGGTTCGTAAAGCACTCTTCTCCCTGGACGTCAGCAAGTCGAGTGGGCCCGATGGAGTCCCTCCCATTGTGCTGAAGACGTGTGCTCCGGAGTTGGCACCGGTTTTAACGCGTCTTTTCCGGTACTCCTACTCCCAAGGCGTAGTCCCGAATTCATGGAAGACAGCTTTGGTCCACCCGATCCCTAAAAAAGGCGACCGCTCAGACCCGTCCAACTACAGGCCTATCGCCATCACCTCCTTGTTCTCCAAAATAATGGAATCCATTATAAACTGCCAGCTCATGAGGTACCTTGAGGATCACCAGCTGATCAGTGACCGTCAGTACGGTTTTCGTCGGGGTCGATCAGCAGGTGATCTTTTAGTTTACTTAACTCATAGATGGGCGGAGGCAGTAGAGTCCAAGGGGGAGGCATTGGCCGTTAGTTTGGACATAGCGAAGGCCTTCGATCGGGTCTGGCACAAGGCGCTTCTTTCGAAGCTTCCTTCCTATGGGCTTCCCGAGAAATTGTGCAAATGGATCACCAGTTTCCTTGCTGATCGGAGCATCAAGGTCGTAGTAGACGGTGCATGCTCTGATTACAAGCCTATCAACGCTGGTGTTCCACAAGGCTGCGTGCTATCACCAACGCTGTTTCTCCTGCATATCAATGATATGCTGCTAACTGGTAGCATTCATTGCTATGCAGACGACAGCACTGGGGATGCCTTATATACCGGCCGTGCCAATATTTCTCGGGAAAACGTCGCCGAGTACCGGGACAAACTTGTGTCTGAAGTCGAGTCTTTGCTTAACAAAGTCTCGGATTGGGGCCGACTAAATCTAGTCCAGTTCAATCCCCAGAAGACACAAGTTTGCGCGTTTACCGCTAAAAAGAACCCCTTTGTCGTATCTCCTCAGTTTCAAGGCACTCCCCTTGCTGCCTCAGCCAGTATCGGAATCCTTGGCGTCGACATATCGAATAGCGTGCAGTTTCGTGGTCACTTGGAAGGGAAGGCCAAATTGGCCTCTAAAAAGCTTGGCGTGCTCAGCAGAGCGAGACGGTATTTCATGCCGGCACATCGCTTGCAACTTTACAAAGCGCAAGTTCGGCCCCACATGGAATACTGTTCTCATCTCTGGGCCGGGGCACCCCAGTGCCAGCTCCTTCCACTTGACCGCATCCAGCGCAGAGCGATTCGAATCGTCGACGACCGAGTTCTTTCCGATCGGCTCGATACACTGGCACTGCGTAGAGATGTTGCATCTCTTTGCGTATTTTATCGCATCTATCACGGGGAGTGCTCTGAGGAATTGTTCGGACTAATTCCAGCCGCTCAATTTCACCATCGCACGTCGCGACAAAACTCGCGTTACCATCCATACCATCTGGATGATTGGCGGTCCACCACTGTGCGATTTAGAAGAAGTTTTCTCCCTCGCACAACTTCTTTGTGGAATCAATTACCACCAGCGAATTTTCCGAACCGATACGACTTAGGAACCTTCAAGAAAAGAGCTTACACCTTTCTAAAAGGCCGGCAACGCATCTGCAATTCCCCTGGTGTTGCGGTTGTTCATGGGCGGCGGTAGTCACTTAACATCAGGTGAGCCGCATGCTCGTTTGCCCCCTATTCTATAAAAAAAAAAAAAAACACAACATGTAACAAAATGTCTGTGGTTCCAGTTAAGTGCGTTATCAGAATTAGTATTCAAACGTATAGAAATAACTTTACCTCAGAAAAGTCGACCATGAACAAATTAATATAAATTTTTATTTGCAAATTGTATGTGGTTTTATTGATCATCATGTAGACCAACATACTATCACGGATATTCGGTATACGAAATTAGATTTTCAAGCGCAAACATTACACAGTGGTTATAACAATTTTAAACATATAGATAAAAATATCATTTCCTCCATGAACATGAAAGCTTTGAATGCCGCACCCGCTCGCAAGTTATAGCCGGGTTTTGTCCTGAAAAGGCTTCAGAGGCATGTTATTTTCTTAAAATTGCATTGTGGAGGGGCGAGTGGGAGGGGGCAAGCGGCCGGCGGAGGGGGGACGGCACCTGCCGCAATACCCTATTTATGAATAATGTTTTATTCTAACAGCGTGCGACCCGCGCTCCGCCCCGCGCCCGCAGCCACAGGGCTGTCTCCCGACTCTGTAGCTGGGATGGTGTGAGGGATAATGATAGATACCTGGAGACGTGCACACTCTGATTAACTATTACGTTAAATGTGTTTATGCGATGGTTCTGAAACACTTTGTCGAGGTTATCGCAGAAAATAAAAACTTTTTAAGAGTTTTAGGCGTAACGGATTTCCAAATATTACGAGTATATCGCTTTATCTCGTTGTTTGAGTGCTACGAGAAAACCTGTTGACTTGCTACTAAAGCTATTATTACTAATAATATATTATATTATTTTTATATATTTAGTATTGCTATTAATACTAATTACTAAATTCAGAATATTTTACAACGGAAAATAATGTTTTGTAGCTGCTTCAATATCCCAAGTGTTTTAATACCAACGTAAAATAGAAGATTAATACTGCTGTGTTTCGCGTAGTGAGTGACGAGAACCGGAGACCATTTTTACTGGAAACGAGACATTTCAGACGCGACAACTCATCTGAATTTTGGTTGTTAATCAAGAATAGATGAAGATGTGTATGGGCCACATCGTCCACTTATCACCACTTGAAATGTGTGTTCGTTTGTCACCTTTATTCTATAAAAAGGAAGTGTAGTGATACATATGTAGAATCGTGATTTTACATATGTATCACTAATTTTTATATAAGAGGGGGCAAATGAGCATGCGGCTCACCTGATGGTATGTTTCTATGAGTGTTTCATAGTTATACAAAATTTCACAATTAGCTCCCGTTTCTGGGAGGGTGGAAGGTGAGCCCACAGTCCGTTGGAACCGTTTCTGTAAATCGGCATCTCGCGAGTCTCGACAGCCCTGCCCTCTTATTACTTGCTTTGTTTCTGCTGGGGGTGGTCGGGCGCGGCACAGACTCCGTAACACCAGTTCATCAAATGCGAATAAAATTTTCCCAACTATATAAAACTTAACATACGCTTTCAGTTGATTAACTTTAAGATTTATAGATATATTTTTTTATAAAACTGACGTCACAAACGAACTTACAGTTCACTTGGTGGCAAGTGGACGGCAGGTGTCTTTGGACTGTAGTCAACTTTGAATAAAGATTTATATTGTGCTATTTGGCTGCACGGTGAAGTAACAGGTGAAGGTGTGTTGCCCACCCAGATGTAGTTCTAGGCAGAAAAAAAGTCCTATTTTCTAGCCAACGTCAGCAGATTCTGCGAACCTATAGGTTTTGTTTTAATTAAATGTTGCAGTCGGAGCGATTGGGTTGTTTATATTATGGAAAAAATTAAACACTTATTTAAGAAAAACCATTAATAGAGGCATTTATCTTTAAATTAAAATATATGAATTTAAAAATTATATAACTATACTATAGTTCATACTAATTCATCATAATCATTATGGTTGCATCCCTTCAATGTTCACAAATCAGTATAGGCCACCCCAAGGGATTACATTACAAAAAATCCAAAAACTCAGTAGGCTTATTGCTTGTTTTCTTCAATATGTATTTTAATATATGATATTTAAGAGTCATTTAGCAAAAAAAAACGTAATATTAAACTATACTGGATTAACAACTTTCGTCTATTGAAATTATTACTTGGTAATGATGTATTTTGAGCGTCTTCTTTTATATCAGCCTTTTTGAATTCAACATTTTCATTACAGTTGGACATACTACCCTCAGAACTTGGTGCACCACGTGCAAGTAGGGTTGGCATTTTTCAGAATTTGTGTACCCTTAATTCTCTCACATTACCATGAAAGCCTTTGAAAAGAAAGGATATTCATAAGGAAAGTCTTTATTCAGTTTGGTGTTTATCATCTTCATTACAGCCCTTCACAAGTCCATTGCTGAACATAGGCCTCCCCCAAGGAATGTCACAAAGCACGGTCCCGAGCCACCTGCACCCATCGATTTCCTACATGTCTTACCAGGTCGACACTCCATCTAGTGGGCGGACGCCCTACACTTCGTTCGCCGATACAAGGCTGTCACTCGAGAACCTTTTTTCTCCATCGGTTATCGGTTCTTCGAGCTATATGGCCGGCACATTGCCACTTCAGCTTACTAATCCGTTGGGCTATCATCATAGCCCTCTCCATAGCTCGCTGAGGGACTTTGAGCTTCCTCAGATGGCCAGCAGTGAAGGGCCACGTCTCAGTTTCATAGGTCATCGCTGTCAACACGCACTGCCGTGCACGGTTACTAGATAAAACATGTAGTCGACTATGCAGTTGCCTAAGTACTGCTGGACTTGTGATGAGATATAATGACGAAAAAACATATTCGGTTATCAAAATCTAATATTATTTTACTAAGCTACACTTCTTGTAGAGCACACTACACTGTGTCGGCGAGGGGCCGCCTCGCGACCTCACATTTAATTAATGGAATAACTCCGACTTCGCGGGAGTCCGGCGCTTCGCCCCCGGGCCGCCGCGCCGCGCCGCTGCACTCTAGCCGCCGTCTATTGCACTGCTTTTCTCACCATTCATTATTTTATTCGTAATTTTCTTATTTTTTTTAATATTAAAAGATAAACATGGTAGAAAAAATGCTTTATACGTGATAGAGCCATGCTGCAGGTATATAGTAGTTGTAGCAACAATAGGTTGGCTCGACCGGAGAAAACCAGCATAAAATAGCAGCTTAATGCGTTTTGTATGGCGAGTGAAGAGAACAGGAGATCTTTTTCCTCAGAGGTGCTAATGCATCTGCATTTTGATGCTTTATTGAGGACATATGTAGATGTTTAGGCCTATGTATTTCGCTTCTATCATTGAGCTTGTCAGGCGAATGTCGGTCGTACGCTGGATTGAGGCGAGGCTTACTTACCGTACCGTATAGCCTATCAAAAGTTAGGATAGATCATAGGATAGTTAATTGCCAGAGTTACCACGCTTGGCAAGCAGCTTGGCAACCGCAGTTTTCTATTTTTATTCAGCTGTTGTTAGGAAGATGCTGCTGCCTATGTCCTGTTTCATGTCCCCCTGTCGCCTCTTACAACACCCACGAGGCGATGTGGTGTACTAAATATTCTTACAACTTCACTACACGGTCAATTGTGTTACTCAGTTCCCTCAAAAGGGTCAAAACCCTAACTTTTAATTATAAGTATAAGTCTGGTTTAAAAACCTAAAATAATAATTAAATAATATTTACATAATAGCTTCAGAAGTCAGTGGTTATAGAATTGCAGCCCCGATGTCACTATCCAAATAAAATCAACTAAATTTACTTTTATTTCGTTGTATATAGTACTTTCACTCGTCATGTTTTCGTAGATGTTTAGTCGAGTTGCCTCGTTTATTTTAATTCAACATATAATATTATATATCATGCAACAGTCTTCATATAACAGCCGTGGTGCAACTCTTTCACGAGCCGTTTGTTCTCCGCACCTTACATTATTATGATTTAGTGGCGCCTAGTTGCAGCGTTGCACACGCCCCCCGGAAGGGGTTTCCCCCCTCCACCGGGGGTGGCCGGGGCTAGTCAGCGATGCTGGTAATAAAGCCGGCCATATTTCACACTTAACGCGTAATGAGCGCGCGCCCAAATAATTGGATCACGTACATAACTCATTATTACCTCGCACCTCACTTCGGCGTGCGTATGTATCATTACTCGAGCACCTCGCCGTCCTTCCTCCCAGTGTCCCTCTTCCTCCTCCGGCCGACGAGTCCTCTCCCCCACTAACTCCCGCTACCAAATACAATAGAGTTTGTTAAAGGTGCAATACTGGATGTCGTTGCAACCGCGATCTTACGTGGTTAGAAATGCATAAAATAAAAACTACTTTTATAAAATGATGTCTCGGCGTTTCTGTTTATAGATAGATAAAAGGTATGCCATTGTTCTGTATTGTAAATGTTATACACCAACTAAATTGAGAACAAGATAAAAATTTAAGGATCAATATTTTCTATTTTGGTGGGTGAATTAAAGTAGGATATAAATTATAAATGTTTATAATGATTCCTTATATTTACGCGTACGCTACTCATTATCTAATCGCATTACATTTCACTTATTTTCAATTCTAGACGTTTCGGGTGCTTTGCAGCGCCCGCGGTCACGGGGGGACTGAGGCGATTAATGTCCCGATGTCAAAGTTAACCAGGAGTAATTTCAACTGTATGATTATTAGTTTTGGTATGATATACGCAAAATGAGCTTACTGTATCTTAAAGTCTTGCAGTGGTATGCTTGGGATTAGTTTTAACTATATTAATCACATGAGCCCAAGCAGGTAGTAGTAGGTACCTAGCCTCCTTCTCTATTGAAGTTAGGATGTTATTTAATTTCAATAACCTTATATATCATCCTTGGTAGGAATCGATGTTCTTTCTTTCGAAAAAATTGTTTTATTTGATATAAAAATATAAATTTTAGCCAACAAAAAGCTAACCGTTGTGCAGCGATTGGTCGACTTAGCTATAAATGGTCAATTTATATCGGTGTGCAACTTATGTGCAAATAATTAAAAGGTAGAATACGATTAATGCGGTATTACTAGATTAACAGGACAAGATTATTGAGTGGTGATTTACTCACGTCAACCACGACAGTCCGCCTGCGACTCAACGCAGCTCGGCGGTCTGGACGCAGTGTTATTCAACTTTGACATTTAGCACGCAGATGTTAGCATATTCATGGCGCGTGTATAATTTCATTCTTTCTTTATAATTAAATATGCAGATGGAAGAAAGTTCTTGCGACTTAAAAACTGGTTCCCGCTATAATTGGTTAAGTATGGGCCCGTCTAGTTGGGTCCGTTAGAATCGCGCTTTATTGGCAGTTTAATGCGATAGTTAAGTGATTTAATTAAATCTCATATATTTACTTTATTATATTTTGAGTTAAAATCGAAAAACATAACTTTATTAAGGGCTTAAGGCAGTCATTTCCAAGGTTGTTTGATGTATTAACTCCAAAGGGGTCAACTTTGAACTGCAGGGTGGTTATGAAATAAAATTTTGCTGAGTAGTGGCGGCGTAAGAATATCCACTATTCCATATCATCGTGTGAGTATCTTGAGAGGCGACAGGCAAATTTGAGCAGGAGGGCAACAGCACGTTCCTGAACAGTAGCTGAAAATAATAAATAACCGCGGTTGCCAACCTGCCTGCTAGGCGTGCCAATTACAAATTCCCTCTATGAGGTCTACTGGGAGGTCTATTTTCAGCAGTGGACTCTTGATAGGCTGTAATAAATAAATGAATGCATATTTTTGGCACACGTGAAAGTCAACCTTTTTTAAAATAAAGCGCTACTAATTACCTTCTCTTTTACTCGCTCGTAAACGACTAGGACCGGAGATAGGCTTCTTTTATTGTAAGGAGGACAAAAACATCGTGAGGAAACCTGCATTTCTGAGAAATAAGAAAACAAAATATTTCGAAGACATGTGAAGTTCGCCAACACGCATTGGGGCAGCGCGGTGGACATTTCCTTGCCCTAAACCCTCTCAGAAATGAGAGGAGGCCTGTGCCCAGCAGTGGGACGTAAATAGGCTGCAACTTTACTACTTTAATAATTTTTGAATGCGTCGTTCGATTTTGACAGTTTTTTAAGTCCAAAAAAGAGTTTCTCATGTCTGTAGTCCAGGCGCGAATAGTCGGAACGGCTTCCTAGGATCTAAAAATGTGGAGATCTGATGAAAACTCGCGACCGAAAAATTTCAAATTCGGACCGAAATATATAACTCCCTACTTTTGAAAATTATTATTATCAAAACGGGAAGTTAAAAACAACAACGCTGCGGGCTGCAAATTCGATTACTGGCCGGGGAAATTATTTGTGTGACCTTTAAATAATTGTTTCGGGTGTGCATGTTTGTCTGCATGTAATTAATATCCATAAAAGGTCAAACGCATCAACATTGAAAACACGACAATACGGTAAATTAGTTGTTTTTGTTTGTTACAGGTACGTGCGTGATGTAAAGGGATATTGAAAAGGAGATGGGACAGCTGATACTTGTATTTATAATAATGTCCTCCAGAACAAATTTCAGTCACATCGGCCGGTCGCAACGGAGGCTAACCATCTGCGTATGACGGGATTATAGTGGCAGTGTGTATGAGCAAGTACAGGTGACTTTCTATTCCATCTCTCTTATAGTCTGATAGGAAGGTAATCCACCATGAGCCACAACATCACTAATACAGCCAGTATTAGTAACAAGCTCTTCTAATAAGCTATAAATTATTGTATGAGTAGTTCACGATAATAGTCGAATAGCAGATTTGAATTGACTTTAGAGTTACGCAGTCCGTATTCGTATAATATATGCGACAGATTTAGGGAGTGTGTTGTAGATAATGAATACATAATAATATAAATGATAATTATAACACATTTAATCCATTGTATCTATAACAGTACGTACAGTACTCTAAAACATTTAGTGTAATGCCAATAAAATTTACAATAAACGCCTGATACCTGAAACCTGATTTTTTTAAAAATATGAATTACATAAAAATGGTACTGAACACGTGGTTATTAGATAAATACTTCTAAAGTTTATAAGAAGTTATGTTTAGTGGTTATCTTTATTAATTAAATAGTTCATGGAAATTAATGATAAAGTTAAATTTGTTAAAGTGACGTAATATAGTAATAATATTATAATAAGAAAGTATGACGACATTCTTGATTTAACACACACACACACACACATATATATATATACATATGTACATATATATATATATATATATATGTATATATATATATATACATATGTACTTGTTAAAGATTTTGATTATATTATACATATATTTAACATTTAATGTTGTACACGTGAAATAGATAGATACTATACTACGAGTATACTATGGAGCACAAATGTACTAAAATATTTTTAAGATCTTTTTAGTTTTACCTGTAGTTATGCATTATGTCTAGTGTTTGTAATAGTGCGACTGCTGATCGCGAGGTTCCGGGATCGAACCGCAGGTCGGGCGAAAAAAATCAGTAATTGAGTTTTCCATCAAGAAATTCTCAGTAGCTGCCCGAAGTCAGGAAGTTGGCGGTGTCTTACCCCCGTGCCTCGGAAAGCACTGGTCCTTTTCGGTCCTACGCCTGATCTCTCTCCGGTCTTACTGTCCCATCGGACTATGAAAGTGAGGGAATTGGGAGTGCACCTGTGCTAGCGCATATACTCGGTCACTATAATTCTGCCCTGCGCCAATGCTGTGACCGAAATTCGGTCTGGAGGACATTAGTTGCGCCATAAATATTATTCATTTGGTTTGTTTTTGCATTGTCAGCTATTGCCATATTAAAAACCTAGATAACAAGTTATTATAATAAAAATATTATTACAGATTACTCGATGTTGTTTAATTATGTGTGATAGAGTTGGATCGATTAACTATCAATAGCAATAATCGATAGCGTTCGTTATCTACATAAGACATGTAATAGATTTATCGACATATCCGTAAACTAATAATCCATTTGTTACGCCCATTGAACCGAACAACGGTGGAAGTGGCAGTGAGTGCCTGGCGCCCTTTTGCTTACAAACCTGTCGGGTTCCGATCGCAAAAACTCCAGTTTGCGTGCACCGTTACGATGATGTGTTTAATGTTCACGTGACGTGAACGACGGAACGACATGAGCGGGACTCATCCGTTATTGTTTCACCTGTTTTGCACTACTGAATTACGTGCATCAAGTTGTAAGTACATTTATGGTATTAATAGAAACTCAAAGATGAAATCTAAACATTTAAAAATAGTTACACTCAAACAACACACACATATGTCCTGCATATTCACTGGTTAATTTGTTTTAAAAGCGTATACATTGCCAAATGAAGGAATTACTGTCTTTTTGGAGTCGAGTAACTGGTATAATAACTAACTTGTGCTTGTTCCTAGTATTCACGGAAAGAAGTGTTACGTGTCCGTGTCGTCAAATGTCAAGGCCTCTTCGTCTCTGCACTGTTGCGTCGACAAGTGTTCTTTGAGCGAAGCTCTGCGTGATATTTAACACGCCAGGTGCTCCCTGTTATTACCCTGCCTCTTATTCTTACCCTCACGTAGCTACGCACCTCAATTAGCCCAGTCGTGTTTAGGTGTCGATAAGCCTTGGATACGGCCACTTGACCTACAATTTACATATTATGAGTACACGCTTGTTTTTATGCTTTTGTTTAACAGTGAATAAATAATGCTCAGAAAGAAACGGTCTGATGGAACTAAAGGAACAAGCATGACGTTACACTACTACCGATAAATACTTATACCCTTTACAACACACGATTCTGCATGTTTTTGATAAAATATAGCTTTTTCGAAAATTTTAACACTTAGTACTACTTACTTTTATAATTTTTTTTACATAAAATTATAATATACAGTATTATATATAACCATAATAAAAAACTAAAACTAATAACTTAAACTAAACTTTTCATATAGTCCTATTCACCGCGGTATAGATCCAAAAGCTCTGACTGCGTTTCTTCGCTGGATGTTTATTTCTTCGCTGCCTTTGCTGAGTTCCTTTGGAAACTTTACTGCACGTGGACCCGATAGTCGCTACAGCAAATGGCACAAATATGTAGTGATCTCTCAAATATTCGTATTCGCGACACACACTCAGTTTTGGGCTGCTTCTGTTGCCGCTCCGGCTTTGAATGTAACTGAGATGAGAGGCTGCCAAAGTGTGGTACCACACACTAGAGCTTTACATTACTGTCATATTTCTTCGGTCCAAACAGGTGAATACAAAGCCAAAGTTTTTTCGTCTCTCCCATAGTCGCTCCTTACGACCCACCGGGACGCAATCGAGTGATGGATTCTATAATGCCGCCACCAAAAGCCTTGTCATCATTATAAGTAGACATGAGCTGTATCTAAGATCCTAGAACCTAGGCAAGGCGGCTTGTAGTAACTAGATGCGTGAGGCTGAAGATAAAAGAAGAAGGAATAATCAGTAGAGATTTTATTTTATAAAACTGCAAGCTGTAGACCTCGGACACCTACAAACAACTTTAAGCAAATTAGTCTACAGATACTTCGTCACTTCCGAGGACTAAGATAGAATGCCTAACAACCTGTAATTATATTGACTCGCTATAACCTACACGTCGGAAAGTAGCAGTGCACGTAATTCTGTTTGGCAGCAGTTATAAGTTAGAGGGTAGTCCCGGGTCGGAGCTCCGAGGCAGAATGGAGTGCTATCACCTAGTGAACTAATTGCTTGTTACAAAACTACTTGTCTATATATAGCAAAGGCAATTTCTGTATATTCTGACCCAGTCCAGTTCCAGTACTTAACATGAAACATTCTTTATTTCGCATACAGGATATAATTGACGGCTCCGTGGCCCAGTGGCTTAGCAGACGGCTCCGTGGCGCAGTGGCTTAGCAATGAGTTTCTGCGCTGGGGGGCGCAGGTTCGAATCCCGCACTAAACAAGTATTTGTATGGCCTACAAATAATTGTTCCGGGTCTGGATGTTCGTCCTTGTGCAATTTGTGTTTGTAAACTGCCTCCACGATACAGGAGAAAATCCTAGTGTGGGGGTAATGTTTTAATAAAAAGAAAAGAAGAAAGAATTAGTAAGGTACGTGAGGGTAATATGGTCACCTTAAGCCTTGCCGTCCTATAAAACCAAAACTAGGAGGAGGACAGAGACAAATACACAATGTCAAGCCTTGGCAGTAATTAGCTACACTTCAAAACATCGACTAAAAAAAAAACTAACTATAGTACGTGAGGGTAATATGGTCATCCGGTTAATATGGTCACTTTCTTATAACTCAAAAACTACAGCGTCGTTTGCATAGAACGCTCTGTGATAAGAAAGAATAAAGGGTCAAAAAGGCGCTCCTTTATCGACGCCAATTTGACAGTTGATATTATTGTAAATATTTTAGACGATTTTTGTATTGTGTAGTTATATAGTATAGTGTAGTTAGTTTTTTTAAGTAGATTTTTCGTAGTGTTCCTAATTATTTCCAAAGCTTGTTTGCTATTTTCTTTTCTTAATATATTAGTTATAGTATACGACTTTGTGTTTTTGTCTCTGTTCTCCTCCTAATTTTGGTTTTGTAGGGCGTTAAAGCTTAAGGTGACCATGTTACCCTCACGTACTTACTATAATATCAACTGTCAAAATGGCGTCGATAAAGCGGCGCCTTTTGAACCTTTATTATTTGAATGACTGATGAAGAGCTATCGTAACACAAAGCCGTCTATGTAAATTAGACTGTAGTTTTTGAGTTATAAGAAAGTGACCATATTAACCGGATGACCATATAACCCTCACGTACTTTAGTAGTAATTGGTACTCGTATATTTATATCTTTCACGACTAAATGGTTTTCCTCTCATTTCGTCCACGTACGAGTATTCAACAGTTGTGCCATATGACCTACATAGTAATTGCAGTAATTTGTGTATCAATTTTCTATATCAGCTTAGATTTGATAGTTCGAAAAACTGTATTTTGATTAAATGAAAATTGATTCAACAACTTACATATAAGTGATTTTTTTATTGTTTTTACATTAAAAACTACTCCTAGATAGTGTTTACATTTATTATAATTAAATTTAAAAAGAAAATTTTGCAGAAAAATATGCAATTTGCAAAAATTGTTTTATAGAGAGGATATTTGCAACATAATTTCAGAGTTCATTCCGTCACCGATACTAATATGCTATAAGATTGGTCTAAATTGTAAAGAATTTTAAAGTACATTAAATTTACATTAAAATTCAGGCTTATCATTTGCAATCAGCAGTTGTAAATGTTTTACATATTCATGGACAAGTTAGTAAATATTTGTATATTATGCTCTTAAATTTTATGTTTATTTATTTATAATAGACTTTAACCTCGTACGTCCGTGTAGGGATATATAAAACTAGCTTGTACCGCTTCTCCATTCGCGTTTACTTAAAAACCGACCAAATTTATATTGCACCATTGATTAAAACACTGTAATTTAGGATAGATTAAAACTATCTTATACAAAAATATAATTTTTATCCAATAAATACAAGCCTCCTCTCAGAAATGAGGGGAGTCCTGTACCGAGCAGTGGGACGCATATAGGCTTTTTTTATAGGAGAGGGGGCAAACGAGCATGCGGCTCACCTGATGGTGAGTGACTACCGCCGCCCATGAACAACTGCAACACCAGGGAAACCAGGGGAATTGCAGATGCGTTGCCGGCCACAGTTGTAATTTTAGCTTTTAAATATAGGACATATGTCCTAACCTGGTTTGTTATCTATAAAATTGCTAAGTTTCATTAAATTCCGTGCAGTAGTTTTTACGTGATTTTATAATATTACTAGGAATGTCATGTTCGTATATGCATATCTATTATAGATGTATATATTGACAATCATGAACAAAATAACAAACTAATTCTGTAAAATTGAGAAAAATTAAAGGATAATTATAAAATAATGCACTAAAAGTATTAAAGTCTCTAACTAGTTATTTATAAATTATTCGATCCTATGATAAATAATAGGTTGTTTATACATTGATTAAGTACATTAAAGGAGAGAAAGAAAGTCGTTAAGATACTGATGCACAAATATAATGACGTTTTTCATACTTAATACTAATATACAAATTAAATTCAGCTATAATATATACACCGAAGCCAACACTACATTACAGCACTGCACTAAATATTAAACCACTAAATGAAACTACAACTACAACAACACAACAAGTAATTGTATTGCATCTGCTATGAAATTTACCAAAAACATTTAGAGTTAACAGAATAATTTTGTAAATTTAATTCCCGCTTCCTTTGAAATATGAAATTCGATTTGTTATTACTTCAGTACGGTTAAGATCGCTAAATACTCGGCCGTTGCGTTGGACCATCCGACGGGAAATAAATAAGATGCGGCGAGATAATGCAAAAGAAATATTGTGGATAGTGTAAAGCATTGTAATAAATTAACGTGCAGCAATAAAGGCTGATGGTTAGTGCGGGCATCGGCGGGGGCTCTAATTGAAGCAGGAATCAATAAGTCAGCGGTGGTATCGGTGCAGTCGGCCGTACCGCGAGCCTGCGCCGGCTGCTGCGATCTGCGATACCGTCCCAGCGGCTCACGAGCGCGCTTCACGAGCTAAAAGCGTAATATAAGCCAATTGAAAAATAACGCACGATTATGAGAGTAATTCAGCGACAAAGGGTTTTTTCAAATAGAATAGGGGTGACAAACGAGCGCACAGTCTACTTGATGGTAAGTGGACGTTGTGGACGGATATATTTAAATCTATCTTCAATAAAGTTTCATAATTCAGCTGCCTGATCAACCGTGAGGACTAAGACGGGATGCCCCGTTTCCAGTAAAAGGGGTCTTGGGTTCTCTACACTCGCTATACGAAGCATAGCAGCATTAAGCTGCTTTTTTTCGCTAATATTCTGTGAGAGAGTGGTGGTAAAGGTGCAGTTTTTTAACTTTAACTAAGAGATAATCAAGATAATCAAACACACACACACACACACACACACACACACACACACACGTGTGCGCAAGTGTCACGCTCAACAACCGATGATGTATAGGTACATATTATTACATTTCTGTAATTTTTTACCTATTTGTTTTCCGTTACAAATTATTGCCTCTGTTTTGTTTAAACTTATTTTTTAGATAACCTATACCTAAACATCTAAGCACTTTGTAATTAATTTGTCAATTAAACCAAACGATATACATACATTGTGCCAATAAATATAGTTAATAAGTAATTGAGAATTGATAATAATAAAACAAGTAATTTGAGGTGTATTCAGACAGAAAGCTAACATATGTAAATGAATTATTCACTTCTTGTTTGATTGCTTGTACTTAGTCTGAGCAGCTCTGTAATATAATAACTACAAAAGCATTCACATTGTACGGCGTATACAATATATTCGAATTCATTTACGGAAAACGCAGTTTTTGAATATAAAATTAATTAAACACAAACATGTAAGAATTCAAACAGTTCTTCCTGATGATCATACTAAACTTTCCTTTTGTAATTTAGAAAGAACTCAAAGAAAGAACATATAACATAATAACATAACATAAACACTCACGCCTGTCACCCAGAGGGGTAGGCAGAGATTATGGACTTCCATTTGGCACGATCCTGACACACCTCTCTCGCTTCCTCCACATCCATATACCTACGCATACACGCTCGTCGGTTAAAGGTACTCTTGATTTGGCCCATTTTTAATATATCGCCAATTTGGTCGTTAAACTTTGGTCGATAAAACTAAAGAACTCAATAGTATTTATATATACGTACATTTATTGTAATCTTGAAAGTTTATAAAAATAATATAAACTATTAAGAATACCTCAAAAACTATTAGTCTGACCTTGATCAAATTCATATGAGACCACACGAGAAGTACCAGCTTTCAAATAAAAAAAGAATCATCTAAATCGGTTCACACAGTAAGAAGTTATGAGGTAACACAAATAAAATAATGAAAAATTAAAAATTTTGTACAGCCGACTTCAATATAAGTTATTAAGAATAACTCAAAAACTATTAGTCTCACATTAATCAAATTCATATGGGACCACACGAGAAGTATCAGCTTTCAAATAAAAAAAGAATCATCGAAATCGGTTTACCCAGTAAAAAGTTATGAGGTAACACACATAAAAAAACATACATTCGAATTGAGTACCGGCTCCTTTTTGAAGTCGGCAGAAAATAGATAGACATATGTAGATAATTTAAAATTAAAAATTTTGTACAGCCGACTTCAATATAAGTTATTTAAGAATAACTTAAAAACTATTGGTCTGACCTTGATCAAATTCATATGGGACCACATGAGAAGTACCAGCTTTCAAATAAAAAAAGAATCATCGAAATCGGTTCACCCAGAAAAAAGTTCTGAGGTAACACACATAAAAAAAAAACGAAAAAAAAAAACATACAGTCGAATTGAGTACCGGCCCCTTTTTGGAAGTCGGCAAAAAATATACAAATTCACGAGGCCACTTGTTTTATTTATTATATTTGTTGTGAAAGTGAACCAGAACTCAATGAAATAGTTTCTTATGTTAGTGATCTACAAAGACTATATAACATACTTACAGTTTCTAGATTCATGATGCCTTTAGACGAGATTGAACAACATTCCTTTAAAACGCGACTGATTGTTATATTTGTAGATATAATTTTACTTACAGTGATCAAATTGTAGCAGTTCATGATCATTTTACTGGCACGTATAGGGGTCCGATGTAATAGTACTATCATTAGGTATCAGAGATACTACCAGTAATAGAACCTACATTACGTACAGTTTGTAATCTCGATGGGTCACCTACCGTCATGCTTTTCGACGTCATCTTGAAAAAGTTGGTGCCGGGTGGCGCGCGTCGCCATTGTCTGATACGATCGGCGATCGCGCTCTGATCTATGGGTTCAACACGGATCTGCGCGCAACCACGCTGACCACGCGCTCTATTACTTCACTATTTTAAAACTTATTTATGACACCGTGTAGTGGCGGTGTAGTAATATCTCTCGTGGGTGCCGTAACAGGTGACAGAGCAAACTGAAACAGGACATGCATAGCAGCATCTTCCTGATAACAATTCAAAATAATAAAAATTCTGCGGTTACCAACTCGCTTGCCAAGCGTGGCAACTATGTCCAAATCATGATTCAACCTAGGGGGAGGCCTATATTCAGCAGTGAACTTTTATAAGCTGAAGTGCATGGATGAATGGAACGGATTTATCACATAAACCAACTTAATGAACACAGAATGAAATGAGCTAATTTATAACATTGTTTTCTTTTATTTACATTAAGTTTAATAAGGATTTGTTCTATAATTTTTTTTATAGAATAAGCGTGACAAACGTGCACACAATCCACCTGCGGCACATAGACCACTCCATCTGTCCTTGAAGTCTGAAGATGCTTTGTCAACCCTGAAAACTAAGATAGAATGACTCGTTACACGGTAACGTTAGTAAAAAGGGTGTCAGGTTCTCTACACTCATCATACGAAACACAGCAGCATTAAGCCACTATTTTACGCTGGTATTCTATGAGAGCGTGATCCTACTCCGGTGGAGCCGACATATTCGTGCTACAGCCATAGTATTAGTAGCAGCCGGTTTATTATTTAGCAGCGTGGATTTACAACGTATACAAACCCTTATTACCTAATGAGGCTTGTCATCTTAGCCTTCAGAGGTGACGCATCTGCATTTTGATTTCTAGCAGACGATAAATGTAGATTTCTATAATCAGATGGAGTGTGTATTTCTTTGTCACCTTTACTTGTATAAAAACATACTTTTTAAACTCTTATTTTCGAATATATGTAGTGGTCTTTCTCTGCTGGTCGCATGAACAATCTCATTGTCACTCAGCTAGCGATGAAGAGGCTATGCTCGGAGTTTCTATGCTGGATAAAATTTGTAACGAAGATGTCCACAGAAGAACAAGAGTAACTGACATAGTCCAACGGATCAGTATCATCATTACAGCCTTTCACAAGTCCATTGCTGAACATAGGCCTCCCCCAAGGAATGCCACAAAGCACGGTCCTGAGCCACTTGCATCCATCGACTTCCTGCATGTCTTACCAGGTCATCACTTTATCTCGTGGGGGGGGGGGGGGGTCGCCCTACACTTCGCCTATCGGTACGAGGCTGCCACTCAAGAACCTTTCTTCCCCATGGGTTGTCGGTTCTTCGAGTTATATGGTCGGCCCACTGCCACTTCAGCTTACTAATCCGTTGGGCTATGTCGGTCACTCTGGTTCTACTGCGGATATCCTCATTTCTAAGTTTATCACGCAGAGAAAGCTCGAGCATAGCCCTCTCCATAGCTCGCTGAGCGATCTTGAGCTTCTGGAACATGCACTGGTTGTACAATTTGGTTTTAAGTATTTGAGGTATGTCTAACGAGAAGATGTGTCGGAGTTTCCCGAACGCTGCTCAGCCGAGTTGAATCCGTCGATTGACCTCTCGGTCGAAGTTGGACTTACCTAGTCGGACTATTTGTCCCAGGTAAAGATAAAGGTAAACGTACTCGTCAACAACTTCGAGCTTAGTGCTCCCAACATTTACCGACATAGGTGTGACATGGACGTTAAACATGATTTTTGTTTTGTCCATGTTCATCTTAAGACCTATCCGTTAGGAAACACTATTGAGGTCATTGAGCATATTGCTTAGGTTCTCCAGCGATTCTGCCATATGGACTATATCGTCAGCAAATCGAAGGTGAGTGATGTACTCGCCATTGATGTTGATACCGCATCCTTTCCAGTCCAGCAGCTTGAAAACGTCTTCCAACGCAGCGGTGAAGAGTTTCGAGGATATAACGTCACCCTGTCTTACACCTCTCTGCAGTTGGGTAGGTTTCGTACTCTGATTTTGTACTCGGAGAGCCATCGTAGCTCTACTTTACAAACACTTCAGCACTTCGATATACCGACAGTCAACTTGGCACCGCTGAAGGGACCGCAGCATCGCCCAAATTTCGACGGAATCAAAGGCTTTCTCATAGTCCACATACGCAAGGCAAAGTGGCAGATTGTACTCCTCTGTCTTCTGTATAATTTGCCGAAGGGTGTGTATGTGGTCTATGGTACTAAAGCCTTTTCGGAAACTGGCTTGCTCAGGAGGCTGGAAGTCGTCAAGTCTGCCGATTCGTAATGACTCTCGAAAACAGCACGTAGACGCGGCTCAGAAGGGAAATCGGTCTGTAGTTCTTTAAGAGAGCGTTGTCGCCTATCTTGAGGAACAAGACCACCGCAATTCTGCTCCACGTCTCCGGAGTAGTGCCACCATGGAGGACGGAATTAAAGAGCTTCTGAAGGACTTCAAGTATCGGTTTTCCACCCGCTTTCAAAAGATCTGCTGTAATTCCATCCTCGCCCGGGGACTTTCCGTTTTTAAGGTGCTGGAGAGCCATTCTAATCTCACTCAGACTGACGTCCGGGATATCTTCGGAATAGTGTGGGATAAGACTCGCTCTTGGATCGTTATTCACACTTGCGTGTGGCTCCAACGATGACGTGTACAGCTGCCCATAGAACCTCTCAATCTCACTCAAAATCTCAGGTGTCTCGGAAACGACGCTGCCACACTCGGTCTTCAGCTTTGACAGTTGGCTCTTTCTTACGGACAGATCTCGCGCAAAGACTGGAGCCTTGGTTCCGCACGATCGTTTCTTCAATACAAGCTGTATTGAAGTTGCGTAAGTCCCGCCGCATGCATTTAGAGATATGTCTCTTTAGTTGCCTGTATGCTGTCAAATCTGTTGAAGAATGTAACTTCATCTCCCGTCTAACAGCCATGAGATTAAGAGTGTGATCGGAGAGTTTTTGTGTTCTTCTGCGGCGGGTCTTGCAGAACTTGGCTCCGACCACATGGACAGTTTCCACGAGCTTGTCATTCATATCGTCCACTTCATTGCAGTCTTCTAGGCACTGAAAACGGTTTTGTAACTCGAGCTGAAATTTTTCAGGACTTTGGAACAGAGCACGAGGGGGACGGAGCGTTGACTTCATTAGACGAGACCTCTTCAACTTAACGTTTAAGTTCAGTGTGCCTCTAAGCATTCGGTGATCGCTACCAGTTTTCACCCCCGCGATCACGGAGACGTCACTGAACAGTTGTCTTCTGGTCGTCATAATGAAGTTAATCTCATTTTTGTCGAACCGTCGGGGCTCGACCAGGTCCACTTCCTGTGGGGCCGCTTCTGGAAGAAAGAGTTCATCATAAAGAGTCCCTCTTTCTCCATGGAGTCGGCCAGCTGCTGGCCTCTTGGGTTCCGTTGCCCTATTCCAAATTTCCCTAACTTCAGCTCACCGTTCTCTCTTGTGCCTAGTTTTGCATTGAAGTCTCCCATTAACACCGTATAGTGGGTTTTGGAGGAATGCATGGCTCTAGAGATATCCTCATATATTTCCTACACCTCCTCGTCAGGGTGTGCCGAGGTTGGTCCGTAAACCTGTATGACCTTCAGCGAATACCGTTTTGAGATTCTGAGTATAAGGTACGCAACCTACGTCGACACACTACCAATCTTTACAACGTTGTTAACGAGAGACTTGTGGACGATAAATCCGACACCTCCTTGGGACAGATAGTCGCCCTCCCGGTGATAGAGCAAGTTGCCTGATTCGAGGATTACCGTGGCCTCCCCCTCTCTTCGGACTTCGGATAATCCTATAATATGCCAGCGTAACGTGTCTATCTCTTCTTCTAGCTCCACGATCTTTTCGTCAGTCCTTAGGGTGCGTGCGTTGTATGTTGCCAGGTCGAGTCGTCTTAGGTGACAACCGAACCTCCACTGGAGATTCTTAGCACCCCCTGCCCCGCCGTTACCATGGTTGCCACCGTAGCTAGGAATAGCGGGGTCGCCGGGGACTGGGGGCCGTCTCTTCGTTACTTTCATGGGGGGTATATTACCATAGTTGCCACGCTTGGCGAGCGGGTTGGCAACCGCTGTTTTTTATTGGTTTTTTGCTGTTATCAGGAAGATGCTGCTGCCCATCTCCTGCCTGTTTCCCTTTGTCGCCTTTTACGACACCACGGGAAGATTTGGGGTAGTGGATATTCTTAACCGCCACTACACGGTTACCACTAACGGATCAGTAGGCCACTAACTGATCAGTAGGTCGAATAGAAATGGACCATATAGCTAGAAGAACCGATAGTTGATGGGGAAGAAAGGTTTTCGAGCAACACCTTCATCACACATAGCTGACGTGAAGCACCAAAGTTCCGGGAAGTCTGCAGTTTGTGATCATATCCTAGACGGCCCCCGCCATTACATTAGCTTTGATAAACCACAAATTCTCGCGAAAGAACATCGATTCCTGCCAAGGATGATACGTGAGGCTATTGAAATTAATAAACATCCTAATTTCAATAGAGAGGGAGGCTGGGTACTACCACCTGCTTGGGATCCTGTAATTCATAAAATTAAAACTAAACCTAACCTTACCACTGCAAGACTTCAAGACACAGTTAGTTCATTCTGCGTAGATTGGACCAAAATTATTAATTAAAAAAGCTGAAGGTACTCCGGTTTAACACTGACATCGGGACGTCAATCACCTCAGTCCCCCGTGACCACGGTTGCTGGAAAGCAACCGAAACGTCGGGAACATAAACTAACTTAATTAAACGCGATAAAATCCGTAAAAATAGTTTTATTCAATGTGTAGTGTTCGCGTAAATATAAGAAATCACTATGTAACACCTTCATTAAAGCGATTGCAATGGTGGGCGAACTTCCACTAGATGGAGTGAAGAACTGATAAAACTGAGGAAGCCGATAGATGTAAAACTTTGGACAATGTTTTGTGGTAATTCATGAGGGAGGCCTTTGGCCTATTATCAGTGGACATGTGATGTTGATGCTAAACATATAAATAAAAATTTACCTTATACCTTGATATAAAAATTGTCTGAATATTTAAAAGAAAACTACGATTTTGAAACATTATCTCTAATATATAAAAATTAATGTTTGTTTGTTCGTATTATATGCGGTGCCATACCGTTCATCAGATTGCGGTAAAATATTATCAACATATTGTATGCACTTACCCGTAGGTTATAGGCATTTCACTATTAACTTACAGTAGGTGGCGCGCGTATCGTACCGACAAATTTATTTAAAAATCATAGATCATTCGTCACTAAATAATATAACTCTTCCACATTTAAAAAGATTTTCCACAATTATTTCTTCTGCGGCTGCAACGCGCTGGGTTGCAGCTAGTTCTAAATAAATAAGAGCATTAAGAAAGCAGACATTTGACGTAAAATCATTTTCATACTTAAATCATGAACGTAATCAATATACTTGGTTATAAAAACTAAACTTCATGAAGCGTACATGTGAAGTATACATATTGGATGTCTAAGACGGAACAGAGCTGGGGTTGTTTCGTAGTCAGGAGTGCACGCTCGTAGCAGCTCGAGATGCCGAGAAGTACAGATAATCTATTGAATTTTCCATGTGTTAGCTAGCTGAGTGTAAGGCGCCGAGCAAAAACTGGTGGCCGTTTCGTATTTTGAAACTACCTCAGCAACGTTATTTATGATACATTTTAAGCAATATATTTACTACTGAGCATATCCATGTAGTGGTAGCGTAAGAAAATTCACTATATAAACAATTTATAAGCAACGCACCTGCAATTCCTCTGGTGTTAGTCCCATGAACATCTCAGGGGTGTCTATACGGTAATCATTGATATCACAGAATATCACGTGAGCTGTATACTCGTTTGCCTCGTCTACCATAAAAAAATGTTATAAATAGCATTAACATATTATATCCCTACAGAAAATATGCACAAGTAAAAAAATCTTCTAATATATGTATATTTTATTTAAATAAGGATTTCTATCACATACGTGATGTAAGTATTACTTACAATATTATTATGAATAGTGTGAAACACTTACTTTTTTATAGAATTAGGGTGACAAACGAGTACACAGTCCACCTGATGGTAAGTATATGCAGTGGCCCATAGACATCTTTATCATCATTTATCCTCGATTAAGATCCCTTAGGACTAAGATGGAATGCCTCGTTTTCAGTAGAAAAGGGTCTCCGGTTCTCTACACTCACCATACGAATCACAGCAGCATTAGGCTTATTTTATTTTAAACAGTGGACTTTCGATAATCTGTAATGATAATTATGAAGAAGATAAAGAAATAGCCTTACGGAGTTTATTGCTAAGTTAAGAGTGCAGTATTAAATTAAACTATCTTCTGAGTGAACATTTTAAGTACTATTTAAGTATTGATTTTCTGCTTGCTCGACGGTTAAGGAAAACATTGTAAAGAAAACTGCGATTACTAGAAATAAGTTCCGAAATAGATTCCGATGACCCGCAACGGAGTAGTCGACTCTTCTTTCTAAATGCTAAATAAACCTAACAATCATGCTTTAATTATATTTTTTGAACATTAAAAAGAGTTCACAGAACTTGAACTAAACTTGAATACATAAGTATAAAGATTCCGTGTATGGTTACCACTTGATTCAGAGAAAAATGTCGCTATGACATCACAATGATTAAGTATCCTTTGAAGCTGCAGCCCGTCACTGATCGGGATATTTAACGTGTGTCGTTAACGAGATGATTATACTGTCTGTCGGAGGCCATAAAATCTTTTTGCATTTCCATATGATATATTTCACAATCGCCTTTTACGACACCCACATAACAAAACAAGGGGATGAATTCAGTATAATTTTATACGTGGAAGAGCCACGCTGCAGCTATATTATGGTTGTAGCACGAATGGGTCGGTTCGACTGGGGAAGGACCACGCTCTCACAGAACAAATACTGCTGTGTTTCGTATGGTGACTGTGGAGAAGCGGAGACCTGTTTTTACTGGAAAAGAGCCGTTCCTTTTTAGTCCTCAGGGGTCTCAACGTATCTGCAACGTATCAGATTTCTATGGGCCACAGCATCCACTCACGATCAGATGGACTGTGTGTTCGTATTTTACCCTTATTCTATAAAAAAATCTCTTGTTACTCGACTCTAACTCTCGACTCCATGAAGTCAGTAATTGGTACGAAGTTCTTTATCGGACGGTACGGATTTGGCGGATGGGGGCTAGACGAGAAAAAGTGTAATATTTTTCCGTTACGACCCCTTCTGACGTAGTGTACCTACACTACGTCAGAAGGGGTCGTAACGGACGCGTAACGCTTTCTTATAGCCGCCAAGGCCACCTGGCCTTGGCGGCTAAGAAAGCGAGATGGAATAATATCCATCTCCCTCGCACTTTTTCTTATCTTGCCATGAAAGAAATATTATTTTATTTTAAATGACGCTTCATTTTAATAAACGCTAGTAATTCATTTATTTGTATTGTAGTCGTTAATATAATACGTTTATCAATAATAATATACTATGCAAGGAACTTCGCTCCAACCGAGTGTTCCACAACACTCACGCGTGTTTTTTTTATACAACAATGTACAATGTAGGTTCAATGTGTACAATATACAATCTCTGTTACCAAGTAAAATATTTCAATGAGCAAAATTGTATAAAAAGGTTATTATAATATAAACGAATACATGGTTGATGATAACCCCTAGGAATGAGATGATCGCTTCCAAGCTCTTTCTTAAATAAGTTTTGTAACAAGTCTGTACAACGTGTTTTTTTTTTGTATAATTTATAACTTTGAATTACGAGTAAATATTTGTGTAATCCTATCCTATCAATAATTGTAATATTAGGTAGGTTACTGGCCTGCACTGGGAAATGACCATATCTGTTAACAAAAATCAATTCATAACAAAAGTTAATCCTCAAGTCCTTCTTGCTTGCGTGCGACATGTTGGAATAATGGCTATTTATCGACGAAGTGAAGGTTCCTTGGACGCAGTGATTCCGGCGACAGCAGCGCGCAAAAAGCGGCCCATTCATATGCGCGGGGAGGAGCGCGGTCAGTTTTTGCGCGGCCGGACGTTCCCCGCGTTTTATTTGTAAATTGGGCGAGCGGCTCAGCGTCATTCAAATGCGCGACTACTTTTTGCCGAGCCGCATAATTGAATACGAATGTGTACTCGGAACGTATCTAATGCGAACGTAATGAGCGCTGCTCGGACGCGCGCGCAAACCTGCTCCCTATCCCCGTGCACTAGGTGCCCGATAGCCCCAGCTCCCTTTGCGAACCTAATGACAGGGAATCTTGCGGCTTAATTAGCTTCATCGTTCTATAATTTTCTCAGCGTCGCGGCCATTATGTAACGATGTATTTCCTGGCGTGCTGAGATGCACGTTCGTCACCGATATTCTCAATAACCGTCGTGCACATTCATTCATCAAGCCGCCCTCCGTTGCAGACTCAACATTTGCATACCGATTAATAAAACTTGAATTAAGTAATTGTCTTTTTTATAGCACTGTACGAGTATGATGGAAGTACTGTAATACGGCTTGCTTTTAAAAATGCTCACTTTGGAACCATTTGTTCATTAAAAAGTATGGAGTTAATTGAAATTATTTTATTACTATGGACACGCTTTGGCTTTGCCTGGTTTGGATTTATAAATGTGACGTTCTTTAGATTTTTGAATTTGTTTTTTTTTTCATATTCTCCAAGTGTTTCTAATAAAATATAGTCTAAATCACTTTTAATATTGCTGTATATCTGTTTGTGAAGTTCCATTACAACTGGTTCAGTTATTTTAAAGATTAACCCGGACAGACACACATACAAAAAAATTAAAAATGGTCATTCATATCTTACTCGCATGCAAATAAATCCCTCAGCTCAAGCAATTATTTCTATATTACAGACAAACCGTTCAATAGTATTTATATGTACCTATAGATAATATGTTGCTTAAAGCTACTGGCAATTTTTCTTAAATTTAATTGAGGATGAACCTTATGGGTATCAAGAGGTTCATACGCGTGATCTCGAGATTAAAATTAAATTAAATGAAAATATTTGTCTTGCTATACACTAAAACAAATATCTGACTGTAATTTGTCTATGCAAATGATTTCTATGCTTATCTTGCGGTCTGCTGCTACGTTATTAATGATCCAAAATATACACGTTTTTACGCCAATGGATTGGACGTTAAAATGCATTTGACTCTTACTCTTGCCAATATACACAACTATTGTAAGTTGGTCAGTAGAACATAAAAATGTTCATACCATATAGTGTGGTTGTTAGAATATCCACTACCCCATATCATCCCGTGGGTGTCGTAAGAGACGACAGAGGGGAAACCAATCAGCAGCTTCTTCCTAATAACGACTAAAAAAACTGCGGTAGCCACTGTGGGAAATATAGAGCATCTACGGAAGAGTCCAGCGATATTGATGATGTCCAGCGATGGACTTTAATGGGCTGTAACGGTAGCAGTAATGGTAGGTGTATTTATATTTTTCTTCTTAATTAAAAACATATAAAAGTGCAGCGCTGGACGTGGGCGTTTCCATTACAATTAATATTATTACATGTTAAGCTAATATTGACTTTCCTTCTACTTTATTTCATTTACTCATAATATGATAATTGCCCTTTTAAAAATGTTATAAGTTGACTATACATAGACGTATTATGCCGGTGCAAATGCGTTTTTCCGCTGGAAGATTGCCAGATGTAAGCGGATGTCTTGATATCAGCCAATTTGCGTAGTGGCAATGTTTGCACTAACTGTTCCAGACGCCTCTGCAGTTGCAGTTTCAACATAATCCAAGAATGTGTGGCGCGAACGAGCTATTTAACTGTCTGCTGTTGCGAGATATATCATTTAAAATTCTATGTTGTGGTCGATTTTATCAGACGTATTCTTAAAATGAGTTCATGTTGTATGTTTCAAAGTAGTTTAAGTTTCGTATTTTTGAGCAAATTTTTAATGGAAAAGATAAATAAACTTTAGTACAGGGCGTAAAAAATGATTAACGTTGCACAGAGGAAACCGGAGATAATTAAACTTCGTTCTAGTGTAAACATGTGTGAATAAGTAGCAAGAGTTGATTTAGAAAAAAGATAGAAAACAAAAAGTACACCTATCATTGCGCAATTATCGAAACGAAATGCACATGAGTTTGAAAAACAAGTGCAATGTGTAGTAAAAAACAAGCAGTGATGTGAATTGTTAGGAAATAAGAATAAGATTGGAAATAGTTTTAGAAAATAAGAAGGAAACAGTACTAAAAGTCATGTTGTTTAATTTACTGAACCCGAAGTTAAAAACTGCGGTTGCCGAACGCGGCAAATATAGAAAATATCCTTCCCATGAGGCAATCCATGGGTAAGGTCTGTGTTCAACAGTGCAGTGGACTTTTGTCAGGCTGTAATGGATGTATGGATGGATTTATTAAATTTGTTTTCAATTTTGTATTAATTGGTGACTGAATGTGCTGTTAAATACTGTATGAACTTATGAAAAATAAAGAAGAAGATAATGGTTGTTTTATTTACCATAGATAATAAATAACACTTGTTCAAAATTATTTTTTTTTTTGCTTTTACTACTGCTTCTGAAACAAAATGCTGTCCTGAGAAACTCAACAATGAATTTGGCGGGACTTCCTAAAGAAACATTTAATCATCGGTAAGTTGTTAATTAATTATAAAAACATTAATGAAGAAGTATTGATATACTGGTATATATTATTTATTATTTTATCTAAGAAATACAAGTAACGCTATTTTAATATTACTAATGTCCTCGTTAAGCACTCTAAATAAGCTTAGAAATGCTTGTGTTAAGAGTGCTTCACCACAGTAGTCGAATGACGGATTTGAACCCACGACTATCTGAGTTTATAGTCCGAACACCACCATCAGGCTGCTGTCACTGAAAAATATATGTGTAAATATTATTCGGCTTTACACGCTAGTGAAAGAATTAGCACATAATAATTATTGCCGTGTAGTGGCGGTGTAAGAATATCCATTAGCCCATGTCATCCTGTGGGTGTCGTATGAGGCGACACAGGGAAAAAAATCAGGAGATGGGCAGCAGCGTCTTCCTAAAATTCTACGGTTGTCAAACCGCTTGCTAAGCGTGGTAACTATGGCAAATATCCTACCTATGAGGCAATCTATGGGGGAGACCTATGTTCAGCAGTGGACTTTAATAGGCTGTAACGGTGACGGTAATTATTACAGCAGTCATCATCATCATCATCTTACAGGCCTTCACAACTTCACTGCTGCACATAGGCCTTCTCCAAGGAATGTCATGAAACATGGTCCTGAGCCACCTGCATCCATCGACTTCAGTTGTGTGTTTATTTAAATGGTTATTTTGCTTTATTATGAAAGAGTAACAAGCTACGTCATTATACATCCAAATCCATCCATCAAGCTCTTAGACTGTATAGCATTACTTCCTCGTCTATTGCAATACGGTCGAGCACTTTTTGCTCGGGTGCTCCGGAGCCGTCCGGCGCCCGGCCACCACTTATATCTGTTAATTTATTGCCTTATTTTAATTGTGCGTTGCATCTCGACGAGTCCGTCCGTGCATTCAATGTAAATGCGGCTCTAAAGTAATGGTCTCGCCGGCGACTCGTTCTAGACCAGATCCACTTGCGGCCGCTTAGATTTAATGAACTTCAATTAATTATTATATGTACTTGTTTAATTCCAGATATTGGAATATATTAAGATTAATTTCTATAGATAGTTCTATTGTCAAAAATGTCTTTACAGATATTTTTTGCACAAATATACTAGCGATCCTGTTAGCCTTACCAATATTCCCTTTAAGTACTTCTGGTAAGCTTATAATGCTTGTGTTAGGAGTGGATTCGAACTCACGATCTTTTGAGTTCGCGGTCCGAACCATGCCCTTAGGCTACAGTCGCAAAGATCTATTCGCCTTTTTAAGTTTGTGTCTTATGGTGTTTTCTTTTTTTACGTTATTAATAACTGATTCAGTTTTACGTCAAATTTGGTTCTCACCAAAATTATAATTTGGAGCGTTCTTGGTTGTCCGAATTCGTCGACGTCTTTGATTATTTGCACCGAGTTCGAAGGCTTTATTTACGATGTCGTGGTCTCGGGAATGCGGCGGTTCAGTTTGCTGTATTGACGAGTTTCTTGTCTGGCCCGTTTTTGCGGTGCAGAAAAAATGTGAGGACCCGCGACAGGATCGAGCGCTGCTGTATTGTACGACGGAGGGAGAGATTAATCGCGGGGAAAAAGTGACGCGAAACTTTTTTCATTGTCTTGTTATGCACATTCTTGCGTTTTTACCGTGCATGTTTCTGAAGATCGAGCGAGAGCGGGCGAGTTTTTGCCGCGGGACAATGGTTGAGATGGCACTCGAGATTGCGCGGGCGGCGGCTGATTTGCATGCGCGCCAATGGCGGCGTGGCCACGCCCCGCGTCTACGCCTGGTACATTGTTCAGCCTCCGCAGATATGCTCTCGCCGACTGCTACAGTAGCAAAACATCATTATCTTGACACACGAGTTAAAGTTAATGAGAAATAATCGACATACATTCTGGAAGTGGTACCTACCTATAGTAAAGTTCACGCACGTTACATTGTGTAACGTCAATGGGAACAACTTTAAAACTATTTGAAAATGTGCTTTCGTTTGTACGCATAAATACAATAGATAAAAGACAATTATTTCGACAAAGAACTATAGATGGTATTAGTGTATTACACATAACTTACTTAAACTTTTAACTACTAGAACCTATATCTTAAAGTTGGTAAAGAAATTCTTTGCTTACATCCGCCTAATAAAATAAATTAGTGTGTCTTACATAGTTTGAAGAGCACCTCCCACTCTCCCTCAATTGCGTGCACTATCCCCGTCACCAGTAATCCCAGCACCACTACTCCCAACACTACTACACTAGGAAAGACATCATCCTCAGGCATCCTCTGGTGAAATAGACTGCGATGGCTGACCGCTAAGTAAATAATTAGTGCTAGGATATTTTTAACTTTACTTTACTGTACCTATTTTTGTATTCAGCGTTAGCACTGTAACTATACTGTGATGTCGGAAATTGTTCTCCTCTCAACGTAAGCTGAGGATAGCTCACAGCGCTCATTTTCAGTGAGACGAACTATGTGTGACGTACGGTAGCAAAATTGTATACATTTGTAGTACAATCAAAACAACAAGAGTGACATTGCAGGCTAAAACAAAAAAATATTTATTTATAACAGGTATACTAAGTAAGTAAAGTAAAGTCACAAAGTAAGACCATTAAATGTTTTCACAAATGGGTAATCGCTTCAGATGCATAGGTACAATATATATAAGTAATATGAGATGCACGAGAAGTTCGATTTAAGAATTCAAGTGTGAATTGTTACTGAACTTAGATGTTATCAATTTACAAATAATAGTACCGCTAGTAAAATAAAATCAGCCTTATCACGGTCCTTAACAAAATCTATTAAGTGAATTACATGATCTTACACAGAATGAGTTTTGTCTGTAATTTGATGCAGGTACGTAAAGATGCATCATTATAACGGAGTGAACGAAAGGGTACTAAGATATGTAAGACCAGAATATTACCGTGTAGATGCGGTTTAAGAATATCTACTACCCCATTTCATCCCGTGGGTAAGAGGCGACAGAGGTAAAAATAACGGGAGATTGTCAGCAGTGTCTTCCTAATAACGACTAAAAATAAAATAAAAACTGCGGTTGTCAACCCACTTGCCAATCGTGACAACTATGGCAAATATCCTATGAAGCAATCTAAGGGGAAGGCCTATGTTCAACAGTGGACTTTAATAGGCTGTAATGGTAAGACCAGAAAATACTTCAAGAAATTTTACTATAAAACAAAAGGGGGAATTGTGACTCCAAAACAAATTCAATTGTGTCCGTTTGCCACTGAGATAGCAATAAAATAGACCTATCAGATCGGGGCATAATAAATGCGCGACTTTAATGGAATCTGCAAAAACGTAATACCCCGTGTGCTTATGGTGGTATACCGGCCGGTGTCGCACCCATCTGTCCCCTGGGTCCCTTGACGGCCGAGGGTCAACTCCGGCCCGTTAACAACTCTTTCGCTTGATAAATGGCGGTGCATTTATTTTGTGTCGACTCTCGTAAATTATTTTATAGATAACTTTTGTTTTGTTTATTTTAACTATGATATAATAATTTGATTTTTATAGTAGAGTTTAGCTCCATTAAACTTATTTGTTTTTTACTTAATTTTTTTTTCTAAATGTTGTTTAATGTTTACGAGAATTATATGATATATATACCTACGACATGTAACGAAAACCCTGTGGTTTTCTCGTTAAGAGCGTTATGAGTATCAGTGTTCAAATATATAAAAATAACTTTATTTCAGAAAACTTGTTCACAAAAAATACTATTAAATTAAAATACATTTTTATTAAATAGTAAAATGCAAATTGTATGTGGTTGTATTACCTCTACCTGACACGCGCACCGGTAAACCGGGGTCTTCGACAATACTTTCTTCTCTTCGGCCAATCCAGACGTAATAAAATAACATACAATTTACAAAAAAAAAATATTTTAATTATATTAATTTTTTAGGTGAAGTTATTTCACACAACATATTAACCACAGGGTTTTTGTTAGATGTTGTGTATTATATGTGGACAGTACTACATTAAAAAGATCAGCAAAGTTACAGCCTATATACAAGTACATCTCACTAGGAGATGGAGCTTGGGGCGATTAGTCCTCCGCGCTGCTTCGATGCTCGTTGGCGGACTTCTTTTATTCTTCTAAAATGCAAGTTTCCTCACGATTTTTTCCTTCAACACCGAGCACATTGTGAATAAACATTTAAAAAAGAGCTATGGTAGGTACTGCAGAAGCTAAAATCCTTTACATGACATTTAACACAATCTAGTAGCTTAAATGCGGCGTTTACAATAAATTTGAATTCAAATTGTTTATTGCATGTCACATTACAAATGTAAGATGGTACATTATTAATAGGCAAGGACAAGGGCATATCAACATTATTTTTGTATTATAAAACTTTTAAACATAAATTATAAAATATCATAGCATAAACATTCAATATTGTGTTATAAAAATTAGTTAAATTAGAAATACAATGTAGTCTAAGTATTATTTCTTTGTCTTCATTTATCTTTTATTTTTTATAGAATCGGGTGACAAACGAGCACACAGTCCACCTGATGGTAAGTGGTTATTGTGACCCATAGACATCTACATCTATCCTCAATAAAGACTCAAGATGCAGATGCGTTGTCATCCGTGAGGACTAAGATGGAATGCCTCTTTGCCTGTAAAAAGGGTCTCCGGTTCTCTACACTCACCATACGAAACACAGCAGCGTTAAGCTGCTATTTTACGCTGGTATTCTGTGAGAGCGTGGTCCTTCCCCGGTCGAGCCGACCCATTCGTGCTACAACCATAATATAGCTGCAAAATGGCTCTACCACGTAGAGAAAATTATTATATATTGTCGTCGAAAATTCTTTGAAAGTAGAATAAAATTATTTCTCTTAGTTCTTGTAATAGGCGAGTAGAGTTTTGGGTGTTTCCTGATGAATTTACGAGATTCGAAGATGTAGAAGCATGTGTCAGTATTTTATGTTTAATGAAGAGAGGTTTACATGATTCTATTTAGTCTAAAGTCGTTAATATTCCTAGACACTTTGTTTTGTGATATAAATAATTTGTTTACATCACAATAGTTTCTCCACAAGATGATGCCACAGGAGATTACCGAATGAACATGTGCATAGTAAGCCGCAAGGGCAGTCTTAAAATCTTTAAGGTGCCCTTAAGGTGTTGTAGAGTATATATAAAAGATTATATTTTTTGCTACTTTATGTAAGTGCTATTTCCAACTCAAATGTGTATCCAGGTCTTAACAAAGTAGCAGAGTTAACAGTTTCTAGTTTTGTGATGTTTTATAACTGTGAGATATTTATAAAGCAGTTTTTGGTAATGTAATGTAATTTTAGTTTTATTAAGGTTAAGTTGTCAATTATGTAATTCTAGCCAATTAGTAATTTTACCTAATGCATAGTTTAATTTTGTAGCTAAATCTGTGGATTTGGTGCAAGAGCTTAAAATAAAGATGTCATTGGCAAAGACTACACATAGATCGTTCAGTGTGTTTGGGAGATTCTTTATGTAATTCATTACGAAAACTCCAACGACAGACAATTAATTATGACGATGTAAATAATGCTCTATCAAAATTAGTGCATTGGCTTAACGCCAAAAATTTGCTCTTAAACGGTAATAAGACAAAATGTAGTAAATTTACAATACCTAACGTTAAAGATTCAAATACCAAGGTGCTCTTGAATGGGGACGAGCTAAGTCTTGTGGATACCACTGTTTTTCTTGGTATTACTATTGACGCCAGGATTTAATGGGGCCCCCATATATCTAAATTAGCAGGCAGACTTAGTTCTGCAGCATATGCTGTAAGAAAGATTAGAAGTCTCACCAATGTTAAGACAGCTAGATTAGTTTATTTTATTTACTTTTATAGCGTGATGTCTTATGGGATTTTGTTATGGGGTAATGCGACTGACATGAAAGCCACATTTTTTTTGCAAAAGAGAGCCGTTCTTCGAGTCCCTTGGAGCAAAATTTAAAGAAATAAACATATTAACTTTGGCATCGCATTATATTTATGAAAATGTAAAGTATGTACATAAAAACATAAATAGCTTTAATAAGAATAAGGATGTTCATACTTTAAACATTAGGAACAAACATAAGCTTGTAATACCAGTTACTAGACTCCTCAGAATTAGTAATTCATTTATGAGGCAATGTATACGCTTTTACAACAAAATCCCAGAAAATGGACAAAATTTTTCAATAAACAAGCTTAAATGTTTTAATAAGGAAAAATTGTACAAAAAGGGTTATTATATTATCAAAGAATATATAAATGAAAAAAAAAACCATGGGAATGAGGTGATAGCCACCTTGGTGGTTCTATTAAAACTATTTTAAAATTTGTACAAATAAAATTATAAGGTAAAATATGTTTAAAAAAAGTCTCGCTGTGTTTCTTGCTGGTTCTTCCCAGGACGGAGGTATTTTCCGAACCAGTGGTAAATAAAAAATGTCTTTTAATAAGTAATATGTAATAATCTATATTGAATAAAAATTGTTCTATTCTGTAAACAAGAAACAAACTGCATCCCAAAACGCTACCTTGTGGGATAGAGCCAATAATGACAGTTGCATCAGGTCTAACATGAGTAATTTTGCCAGTCTCAAAGTCGATATTTTTAATTTCTACATATTGGAAGCGGTTATTGAAATAGGATTTGAAGCAATTTTGAGCTACTTCACTAATTCCTGCTTGATATAGTTTATCCAATAGAGTACTATAATAGACTCTGTCATAGGCTTTACTGATATCCAGCAAGAGGCCTACTGCGATTTTTTTATTGTCGATTTCGTCTAGGATGTTTTTAAAATATTTATAAATTGCTAAGGTGGTAGAGTGGTCTTTTCTAAAGCGATTTTGGTTTTCATGTTAAATTTTTAATTTTTCTTAAAAAAATCTAATATACAGCCTAAGTTTTCTTTTTTCTAAAAATGCCACCCCACCTAAAGTTGGTACCCACATTAGGATTTTCTCCTGTATCGTGAAAGCAGCTTCCAAATCTACCCGGAACAATTATTTGTACGCCATACAAATACTTGTTCCGTGCGGGATTCGAACCTGCTGTCCTCAGCGCAACAACTCAATCTAAGCCACTAAGCTAAGCTAGCCACGGAGCTGTCAAACCTTAGTCGCTTAGAGTTAGAGATACAGATTAGTAAACATTATGTGCAGATCTGAAAATGTATTGTTTGCTTTATTCCTTTCCCACAAATGTCTGTGGTTGCTAAGAGTATCGAACTTAGGAACAATTGTTGTTCCTAAGTTCGATGCTCGTGAAAGACACCGACTACCTCAATCATGTAAAACTTTCAGATGTTGTATGAGTATAAAGTATTTGCATGTTAACATCTTAAAGTTTGTATATTGTGCATTATTATAACATTGAGGGCATCTTTTTTATATTTTTCAATTTATTAAGGAAAGAGTGTAATATTCATATTCTTACGCACGCTGTGTGCATAGAAATTGTTATATAGCTAAATATCAATTTGTAACATGCGAGGGCATGTTACAAATTGATATTTACATGGATTCATTTTCATGTGCTATCTATAAGATTCAGTTTGCTTGTTTCAGTTCAATTTAGTTTATTTTTTTTTATTTATTTTTTAGTTTGCGAATATAATAATAAAAACCATACTTTAGGTAGACGCTATAATGTTGAAAAGCTCTACGAATCGAAGGCAATTTGCGAAGACGCATTTAGGAGAGCAATCGGCGGCGCTTATTAAGTCGTTATGCGCTAATGTGAGGAGCACGTGCACGGTCGGAGCGCAGGCCGAGTTGCCCTGCTTGTGGACCCTAGATCTAGAGTCCCATTGTACCTTATAACTAATATACACAAAATAATTGATCGAATTACTAATGTAATAACTAATTAATAAATAATCTGAGAAGCACTTGACAATGGCTGAGAGAGTATTTAGTTTTTAATGTTAGTTTTAGCGACCAATAGATATCTAGGGTTATTCTGGAGTGTTCGAAGCATGATTAAAAGGAAACATAATTTTTAGCCGTCTTTAAAAATCCTCAATTCAACAGTATGTTTTGGCCGTGTACTTATACATATTTTTTCGTCAATATTTAAACAATTTTAATGATTATTGTTATTAAATAGAGGCGGTTCCGTATAAATTAGGAGAAAAACCGCACTCCTCGTTAAGAAAATACCAAAAAAAGTTCTTAATGTAACTTATTCTTATTTTTTTACAGAATAAGGGTGACAAACAAGCACACATTCCACCCAACGGATGGATGCGTTGTCAACCCCTATTTCTGTTTCTAAAAGTGTATGTTGTTGGCCTTTACTTCATCAAAATAGACTCGTCAGCGAGAACTTACGAGCTATTGAGTGCGTCGATTCTGCCGATGGCTACGCCGACTGGAATCACATAGCTCCCCAGTCCCTACTATTGGAGTGAGGTTCCTCAAGCTAGGGGGTAGGGGGCTCGGTGTAATTCAATGGCCTCTCAGAAGGAGGTACGAACCTCGTCGAACCCCCGTCCGCCGACTACACTTACAATACCGAGACGGCTCCCAAGACCGGTATCTACATAGTTGTGTACCGAGAGGAGAACTTCGGTGCAATGATGCACTCGCACACGACAAAGGATAGACGAACCTCGTAAGATGGAATGTCTCGTTTCCTGTAAGGGTCTCCGGTTCTCTACGTGGTATTCCTACTAAGGGTTTGTACTCTTAGCAGGCGCGTTGGCAGCCGCGGTGTTTATTTTTTGTCGTTATCAGGAAGACGCTGCTGCCTATTTCCTAGTTTGTTTGCCACGGTCGCCCCTTACGACACCTTACACCGCTACTACACGATATATTGATTGAACCATCTACAAACAAGTTATTGTAACAAATATACTAATATCAAAAAAACCACGAAGTAGCCCGTAGCCGCCATTCATCAACCCTGCAGTGGTGTCATCTCGTGGCGACGTATCACAACAACCCGCTGTGTAGTTCGTGACCCGGCAACCTACTGAATGAAATAAAACTCTCTGGCCCTGACACTCGTAATTTACACTAAAGGGGTAGCTTTCGATATCATGATACGGTTCACAACGTTCTTATGCAATTTTGTTAAATAACAACTGAGAGTAAATGAACGATGTAGGCGGCGACGCGGAGTCGATTTTCAGATGACAGAAATTAAACTGCGTACCTATTGAGTGGACATGCGGGTGCGAGGGCTGTCTCTTCCCCGCCGCTGTAATCTTGTTTATTTTGCGGGAAAGGATTTTGAGAATCACTTGCACTCTACAACACCTATAAAAAGTGTCTTGAGTAAGTTAATACGTTTGTGTAAATGAGATATACCTATAGGCCGCTGATTTTTCGAATCATGTGTATGATATATAATAATTGGTTTAATGTTTTATACTAAAAATAATGCTCTTGCAATTAAATCATCACAACGTAGAATGAAAAGTAAATGTTACTTTATATACATTTTATTTTGATTTTTTATTTTCTTAGTTGCAAAAATCTTAATGATTTTCTGTCAGTCAAATATATAAATAGTCAAAATTAAATGCTCATTAAAAATGCTACTTTCGTAAAATAAGTTTTATTTAAAGAAAAAATCTTTCCTCTTCAAAAAATCTTTTATTTTTACTTCAAAAATTAAAAAGGATTATATTTTTTAATATATTTTTTTTTAATTTATCGTGTGAGTATACTGTTACTCTGATCCCACATATTTTTGACCAGATCCCGTGCAAGTTTCTAATGAGTTAATTCATAAAATATAGGTAACAGATTAAAAAAGTTTTTATCTAAATACTTTTTGTTATATAAAAAATATTGCATATTTTTGTAGACTGGCCATTTTGTCTCAAATATTATTTTCTTAAACCGCCATATTTCTCATAGGTAGTTTTTCCTAGACATTTTGCATGCCTTAAGCGATAGCGCAAGGTATGATCTACTATCTGTTTTAATTTTTGCGTTTTATTAAAAATTAAATTAATAACACTATATCAACAATAAAAAGCACGCAACCCTACTCCGTTACCCGCGCCCTGTTAACAGGATAAACATCCTAAACGCTCCCTAATTGTCCCCCTCCCGTCCCTCGCCCGGTGCTCCCGGGACATCTGCTCCGCTGCGTTTTTTGTAAACGCCGCGATCCCGTTGACTCATCTAGTGTGTGTGGGAGACGCATTATGACTGACCTTCTGAATCAAAAATAGCTCATGTTTACATCTATATTATATCACCCAAGTGACTAAAAATGTCTTTTTTAGCAATTTTTATTGTCAAATGTTGCCCACTCACTAGGATTTTTCCCTATATCGTGGAGGCAGTTTACATACATAAATTGCATAAGGACAAACATCTTGACCCGAAACAATTACTTGAAGACCATACAAATACTTGTTCCGTGCGGGATTCGAACCAGTGGCTCTCCGCGCCGTAACTAACTCACTAAGCTGACTAAGCTGCTAAGCCACGCCACGGAGTCGTCGTATTTTTAGGAATGAAAGAATAGTCTGAAACTCTGTAAGTAGATATATTTAACTAATAGAAATGATGTGTCTTGGTATGACGTTTAAACACTTAAGATGCTTAGGAAACTTTAAAAAAAGTCAGGTTTTGAACGTCGCAGAACTATGCCGCAGCTATATTATGACATCAATTGGTTGGTTCGACCGGGGAAGGACCACGCTCTTACAGAACACTAGCTTAAAATAGCAACTTAGTGCTGCTGTGATTCGTATGGTGAATATACACAACCGGAGACCCTTTTTACTGGAAACTAGGCATTCCATGTTAGTCCTCAGAGAGGCGCATCTGCATTTGATTCTTAATCAAGGATAGATGTAAATGTTTCAAAGCTCAAAAAATATATTAAGAGAGTCCGGCTTTGAAGCATTCACTTTTTATCATAATTCAAATCAAATCAAATCAAATAATTTATTTGCAATGCAAGTGTACATAATTGGTCTTAAATTAAAAATGTGCTTACAACTTACTCGTAGACGCCCGTTTCAGGCACTGCAATTTGACGAGTAACTACACTGCTTATATACATAAACTATACTACATAATAGTGTTATTTTTTATATTTTATTTAAATTGTTTTGCCATCCTTGTACTATAAAAAAAAAAACATTACTCCACCACTGAGTAGGAGGGGTTTTGTTATAAATATTTATTGAGCCTTGATTGAAATTTTGTTAATTCTGATATGTTTTTTATTTCCTGTGGTAATTCTTTATCAAAAAATTTTATTGCCATATAGGAGGGGCTTGTATTTAACATGTTTGTTCGCGACTGTGGTAGGTATCATTTATTTTTGTTACGTGTATTTATGTTATGTATATCTTTAATCTTCTTGAAAATACTATTATTTTTGTAGACAAACAAGATCATAAATGTACATACAGGGTAAGGTAAGAATATTTAGTTGTTTGAAATACGGTCTACAGCTAGTAGTGTCATCTATCTGAGCTAGTATTCTAACTCACTTCTTCTGGGTAATAAATAGCTGCTGCACATCGACGCTACCTCCCCAGCTCCCCACAACATAACTCCGTACTTAAGCCACCAATGAGCATAAGCATAGTAAGCTGACAATGCCGTGGCTGTGTCAGTGGTGTATTTAATTTGAAATAAAACATTCGTTAATTTTGTTTTCCAAATGATGTTTGAACCTACTTTCAAACCTAAATGTTTAAAATTATCAACTTCTTCTAGCTGTATATTATTAAAATGTATGTTTAAAGTTAATGGACTGCTTTTGTATGTTTTAAATTGCATAATTTCTAAGTTGTGATCTTCAAGCCGATTTGTTATAGTCACATATAAATAAATAAATAAATAACCATACAAGGAGAAAATAAATAATGTTATATTTGCTTAATCTACTGTCATAATATTAAACTTTTAAAACTCTTAAAACTCATTTAATAAAAAGAAATATAAAGGCGGTCGTTTATAATATAACAGCAAACGTAAGAGAATAAAAATTCATTGGAAGCTCATGGACTCGCCGTGAGCGACGATGCGGTCATTACGTTGCATTAGCGTGCGCAATCAAAATCTGCATCGGCTCAGAGAAATGACATAAAAAATAAAATGGCTATGAAAGGGTAATGAAATTATACTGTTATTATCTTGCGTAAAAAAAGCAAAGCCTACAGACGACAGCGCGGCTTCGTGTGGACCTCGGGTCCTTTCTCTGCAGGAAAATAGCACGGGTGTCGCTCAGTGGGATGATGGTGATGCGGCGTAAACAATTGGGCAACAAATGGCTTTATAATGACGGACCGCAGGTGAGCGTGTCGCGTGGCCATTTGCGATTTAACACGCGCGCTGCAGCCACCGCCGCCGTGCCGCGCCGCACGTGACATTTCAATCTAAACGACGAACTTGCCGGCGATATTAGCGAAGCGACTGTACCTCAAGATGTTAACACATGGACAGTCACAGATTCTCTGGTTAGAATTTGGAAGATTCTAACCACTACTAAGAACTAATCACAGATTCTAGATACATGTTATGTTACATACGGCTAAATCTTTACAAGAAGAGCAAAGATTTAGTTTGATTTTTTTTTATAGGATAAGGGTGACAAACGAGCACACAGTCCACTTGATGGTAAGTGGTTGCTGCGGCCCATAGACATCTACATCTATCCTCTATTACAAATCAAAATGTAGATGCGTTGTCACCCATGAGGACTAAGATGGAATGCCTCATTTCCAGTAAAAAGGGTCTCCGGCCACCTGCACTCACCAAGCGAAACGCAGAGGTAAACCTCTACTTCACGCTGGTTTTCTGTGAGGTCGTGGTACCACCCCGGTTCGAGCCGGCCCATCCGTGTGACAGCAAAAGCTGCCGCGTGGCTCTACCACTGTTGATACACTACATTTCAGCGATTTTATGGATTAAATTACCCAATGGAAGAATGCAGATTAAATTTGTGTGTCTGGCTGATCGAAATAACTAGCTTATACTCGTATTGAGCTTACGGGGGTTATTTGCATGCCATAATGAATGATCATTACAAAAATTGTTGTGTCTCTACCTGTCCGGGCTAATCTTGGGAATGATTGAACCGATTGTCATAAAAGTTTACGCATAGATAGATAACAATGGAAACATGTTATCTAGGCTTTATTTTATCCGAAAAACTTTTCTTTTTAATGAAATTTAGATAAAAAATATGGTCCTTTGATCATCTTATATCTTAATGTCGCCACATTAATGAACCTATAGGCGAAGCCCGGGAGGATCGCTAGTACTTAATATTGTTGGCTACCAGAATGGATATACTAGTAGATTTCTAAGAACTAACTAAAGATACTGTGCAATAATTTTATTTTATTTTATGATTGATTAATCATTCTTACAGTTATAAGTATTTGTCTGCCACGTACTCGACGTTGAAGGAACACATCGAAAACTGTAATCTTAAAAATTAAATAATTCAAGGGCATTTTATACGTGTTTGTAGAATGGATGGGTCGGCGTAACCGGGGAAGGACAACGCTATCACAGAATACCAGCATAAAATAGCAGCTTAATGCTGCTGTATTTCGTATGGCGAGTGTAGAGAATCGAAGACCTTTTTTACTGGAAATGAGGCATTCCATCTTGGTCCCCGTGGGTGACAATGCATCTGCATTTTGATTATTAATCGAGAATAAATGTAGATGTCTATATGCTACAGTATGACATACTTACAATCAGATGAACCGTGTGTTCTTTGGTCAGCCGTATACTATAAGAAAACAAACATGGAAGTTTACTGTTATAGGCTATTAAAGACTATTGATGAACAAACTCCTCATAGATTGCCTCATAGGGGATATTTGCCATAGTTGCCACGCATGGCAAGCGCAATTTTTTATTTTTAGTCGTTATTAGGAAGACGCTCCTACCCATCTCCTAATTTGTTTCCCTCTGCCGCCTCTTACGACACCCACGGGATGATATGAGGTAGCAGATATTCATACACCGTCACTACAAGGTCCCATTGCATTATGATGGTTATTAAAAAAAAGTACTTATTATTGAGCAGTTTTCGCACGCCTGTATTCAAGTGCACGGGCGAGGTAACTCTCCGCTCGCACACGTCGCCTGACGAATGCGCGCGCGTAACCAATGCGGCGCGCCACATCTCGCAGCTTCACTAACCTGCGTGAGAAACACCGTAGCGAAAAAAAAAAACAAATCACAAAAAGCTTGCTGATAGACATTGCTTTATCGTTTTATATTATAATTTTTACGTTATTTTTCATTCAATTTATTTTAGTAGCATATTATTTTATTTATAAGCTTTCAAATATCATATGTGGCATTTATGAGAAAGCTTTTACCATTTACCAGCGTAAAATAGCAGCTTAATGCTGCTGTGTTTTGTACAGTGAGCGTAGAGAACCGGAAAACCCTTTTTCTGGAAACGATACATTCAATCTTAGTACTCAGGATCATCTACCCAACGCGTCTCGATTCTTAATTGTTGATAAATGTAGACGTCTATGGGCTACAGCATTCACTTACTATCAGGTGGAATGTGTGCTCGATTATCACCCTTATTCTATAAAAAAGTTATATTGTCTCGAAGTGAGGTGTAAGTATGCTTAAGAAACTTTTAAAAGTGCGTCTTGTTTCGGAGTTTATATCGTTAGTTAATGAAAGCACGAGCTAGATCAAGGGCTAGGCAAGGGCTAGTGTAGGTACTCTCAGAGTCCATCGACCAGTGCGCCACGGGGTTGTGCCGGCGAGTTCATCTGGTTCGACGGACTTGTCAGGAATCTTATCATAATTTTGCTTTTATCTTTAGATAAGATCTTACCGTACCCTCACCGGCAGTTCCGAGATAATGCAGCTATTTTGTATTTCGTTCGACAAATAATCGCATGCTATAATTTAAAAGTAAGGACAACTACTACAGCGGTTTCTGTTTTTTTATTTAATCTAAGTTTGTACTTTATTTTTATCCGATAGCCGCAGAAGGAGGGTAATGTTTTTCGAGTGTATATATATGTTGGTATATATATATGTATGTAAGTATGTATGTATATATATTAAATTGGGACGCTCTGTAGCCTTAACTGCTTGATAGATTTTAACATATGGGGTGTTAGCAATGTCTCAGTTGTAGAAATGAAGTAGGGTGAAATATTTGAAAATTTCTCGTTTTAATCTTTAAAACAGTTAAATATTTACTCGTTTAAAATTTTTATAATAAAATATATGTTTTATATATGATCATCACTGTAAAAACGAATTCGCTGATAATATGTAATGATTCAGTAATAGGAGCTGTAAGATTATGATGCTTCGGTATTTCCGCGTGAATCGAACTAAATTTATTGGAACGAGGACAGCAGCCGCGGCACCCCGCCAATTTACTAATCGTAAGTCATCACAGATAAGCGCCCGGGACGTATCCGTGACGTGACCGTCGCGCCGCAATATTAGGCTCAGATAAATAAAAGCCTATTCAATTTTGCCTGTAAAACGCCCACTGACTTGACTGCCTCGTTGGTCTTGTAATCGTAAAGGTGACTACTGATCATGGGGTTCCGGGGTCGAATCCCGGGTCAGGTCAAAAAAATCAATTATTGAGTTTTTCTGTCCAGAAATTTTCTGGTATCTGTTGTAGTCAGGAAGTTGGCGATGTTTCAGTGTTCAGTTGAAAGCACGTGAAGCCATTGGTCCTGTACCTGATCTCTCTCCGGTCGTGTCTGTTTACCGTACTATCGAACTATGCGAGTGAGAGAACAGAGAGTGTACCTGTGCTTGATATATTTTATGTATGTATTGTATATATGTCATATATACAATACATACATACATATACTATATACTACTATTATTTGCTGACGATAACGCTTTAATTTTCAAACTCAAACGGCAGTTAATTAATTATGACGATGTAAATAATGCTCTATCGAAATTAGTACGTTGGTTTAACGCCATCCATTTGCTCTTAAACGGCAATAAGACAAAATGTATTAAATTTACAATACCTAATGTAAAACATTCGAATACCAATGTGCTCTTCAATGGGGAGGAGTTGAGCCTTGTGGACACCACTGTTTTTCTTGGTATTACTATTGACGCGAAACTTCAATGGAGTCCCGATATATCTAAATTGGCAAGCAAACTTAGTTCTGCAGCTTATGCGGTAAGAAAGATTAGAAGTCTCACAGATAGCGTAATGTTTTCATAGCGTTATGTCTTGTGGAATTTTGCTATGGAGTAATGCGACTGATATTGAAGCTATATTTGTTTTGCAAAAGAAAGCCGTACGGCCGATTTATAACCTAAATTGTAAAGTCTCTCAGAGAAAAATTTAAAGAAATAAACATATTAACATATTATATTTATGAAAATGTAATGTATGTACATAAAAACATAAATAGCTTTAATAAGAATAAGGATGTTCATACCTTAAACACTAGGAACAAACATAAGCTTGTAATGCCACTTACTAGACTCCACGGAATCAGTAACTCATTTATGGGGCAAGGTACATATACGCTTTTACAACAAAATCCCAGAACAATTTCAAAGTTTGTCAATAAACAAGTTTAAATGTTTTATTAAAGAAAAACTGTACAAAAAGGGTTATTATAATATCAAGGAATACATCAATGAATATAACCCCTGGGAATAAGATGATCGCCACTATGCTGGGTCTATGAAACTTCATTTAAAAATTGTATAATCAAAATTATTGTTAAGTGAAATATGTTTAAAAAAAGTCTAGCTGGGTTTCTTGCTGGTTCTTCCTAGGACAGAGGTATTTTCCGAACCAGAGGTAAATAAAAAATGACTTTCGATAAGTATTATGTAATAATCAATATTGAATTAAAAAATCATTGATTCATTTTTGCGCATACACTCGTGCACTATAATCTTGTTCTGCGCAGATGGCTAGTCTCCGCTGAGGCTGGCTGCCGTGACCGAAATTGGTCTGGAGGACATTGTTGTTATAAAACATCTATATTGTAATCGAATGGAAAGACAGAAGCCTGCTAATTAGTCGACATCCTTCCTTTACACATGCGAAACACGCGACATCGCAAACAAAAGTTATGAACGAGTATTTTCTGCCGACTTCCAAAAAGGAGACGGTACTCAAATCGACTGTATGTTTTTTTTTATGTGTGTTACCTCATAACTTTGTACTGGGGGAACCGATTTCGATGATTCTTTTTTTATATGAAAGCTGATAGTTCTCGTGTGGTCCCATATGAATTTGATCAAGGTTAGACCAATGGTTATTGAGTTATTCTTAAATAACCTATATTGAAGTCGCTTATATTGAAGTCGGCTGTACAAAATTTTTAATTTTTAATTATAATTAATTAAATTAAAAGTAGGAGTACTTACTCGTACTGTGTAAATGAGAAATGATGGAGTTATTTTTTTTATTTTATAGGATAAGGGTGACAAACAAGCACAGTCCACCTGTACATCTCACATCTGTACATCTATCCTCGATTAAGAATCAAAATGGGTTGTCCCACCTGGGAATTGAGATGGAATGACTCGTTTCCAGTAAATAGGGTCTCCGGTTCTCTACACTTACCGTACGAAATTCAGCTACAATAAGCTGCTATTTTACGCTGGTAATCTGGGAAAGCGTGATCCTTCCTCGGTCTCTGGATAATATAGTTGCATCACGGCTCTACCACGTAAAAAAGTTTTATTGTTTACTTACAACAGTTTCGGACACACAATGCGTTTTTAATATTCACTTAGAATCGGCCGATATTTATTTTGGTGTATGCGGCCCTAAGAGAATCCATCACAATATTCGTACCGATAATGTCCTCTATGAGATATGCTAAAAATATCACAAGTTTGCGTTAGATGGTGATATAACCATACCGCCTATACCACATGTAAAACACCTAGATGCTTCAGGCATTAAAGTAATATAGTACGTACTAGAACATACACTGCGAACAAAATCTGTGCAGCAGGAGGCAGAGTACATTTTCATGGTGCAGACTAAGTAAAAAATTTGAGCCCACGGGCTCTAACGCGTATTGCACTTATACCAAGTCTTGGCGTCTCTCCTAGTGCGTACATATTACTTCAATGGGCCGTAGCCGGGGAAGTAGTGTTAATACACACTAGTGTTAACACACGTCTGGTGCTGCGATCGCCAATCCAGCAAATCCTCCCTAAACGAGAGAGGCCCGCATCCAGCAGTGGACTTCTAGGCTTGATGAAGAAGGTGAACAATGTTTTTTTTCCGAAATAATATTTTTTATTTGTACCTTTAAATATACTTTCACATTATTATAATTTTAACGACTGCTGATTATGCGGTCCCGGTAATGATTTATTATATTTATACGAATACTAGAAATTGAATAAAAAAATACTGTTAAGCATCCAAAACGTCTAGATATAAAAATAAGTTAAATAAATTAAATTAAGTGCGTTAAATTTCGTGAAATTTAAAGAAATTAATTTTATTCAATGAGGAGCATAATTTATAAATAGTTATAGGATCTTTCTGTGAAGAAATTTTCAGTAGCAGCCTGGATCTCTCCGGTGGTGTTCAATTTTCGTCCTATCAGACTATGACAGTGAAGGCATAGAAAGTGCACTTCTGTTTTAATACGCACTCGCGCACTATGTTCTTTTTCTACCCAGATGGCAGTCACTGTCGAGATCACAGCAGTGTACTGCTTCTTGGTAGTAGAAATAGCCAATAGTGTGTTGCCAGTCTGGACAGACACAGCCAGTTTTTACTGGCTTTGTTGTTCTCCGCTCTTTTGAGCTCCGTCACCTTGAAAAAAAAATGGTAAACGACTGCCTGCGCGAATATTTTTTAAAACTATAATATTGTGTTGGATATTATGTTTGTAATAATAAGTAATATTATTTATAAATATTTTTTTACTATTCTAAGCTAGCGCTTGACGTAGCGTCCTGTCCATCCCATCTTAATGGTAAGTGGTGATGCAGCCGAAGATGGAGATCACTCTCACCTTCAATACACCCATTATGACCAGATGGAAAGACAGACGATGAAACAAACCGTTTGGTTCAAATGCGTGGTAAGTCGACAACTATAGGTTGGAAACTGGCCGAGTGTGTGGTTGTCCGACGAAGGAAGGGAGCTGGAGGAATTAAGTTATGAAATTCCTGCGCACACTCACCGAAATGCACCCTGTAGAAAACTGAAAGACTGGCTTTTTTTGCGCCTGTGATCAAGACTGTTGAGATTGGTTTTAATCAGATTCGGCTCACCAATAAGCCTATCAGCACGCTTTTTCATTGTTTCTGAAGCTGCTAGGTGGCATTTTGCAGCAAAACCCCATCCATAATTTTTATAGTTTATAGGTGACAAACGAGCACACAGTTCACCTGATGGTAAGTGGAAAATGTGGCCCGTCGATGGGCTCATCTATCCTCGATTAAGAATTAAAATGTAGATGCGTTGCCACTCCTGATGACTAAGATGGAGTACCTCGTTTCCAATAAAAGGATCTCCGATACTCTACACTTACTACACGAAACATAGCAGCATTGACCTGCTATTTGACACTGGTATTCTGTGAAAGCGTGGTCTTACCCCGTTCGAGCCGACCCATTCATAATGTAGCTGCAGCATAGCTCTAGCAGGTAACAAATATCATGTAAAAAATACCACGTACAATATGGCAGCAATACTCCATGCAAGACCAGTCTTGCGCTTCATATTTGTTTTATATGCTTTATTATAATACTATAACTGGTGTATGGAGAACGTTAACAGTGGATGCGGCGTGTTCTCACGGTGCGTACAGCCAGCTCCTCACCAATTATACAATTGTCCGGTCGCAGCCGCCATGGGAAGCCACCGCGGGTAATTGCCACTGTGTTGGATGCTGCCACTTAACGCCTTCATCTTCTAATTATCTGTCGACAATTTCATTTGAAACAACATTAGCTCCCCTCGCACATGTAGGAGATTACGTTGTCCACTACGTAAACTTGTACAAATTATGTTATAACCGAAGATTAATCTTTATTATTTCCGCCTAACGATAAACATTTTAAGTTCATTTTTATTTTTACTACATTATTATTAACTCGCTATCGTGTACGTAACCTAACTCCCGATGAGATAAATACTTGAAATATTAAACATAACTAATAACCGCATGGCAATGTAAGAAAAAATATTAAAAATAAAACGTGATTTTTATAAATTTCATTTGTTTTATTAAGAGTGATAAAACGAATCCACCTGATGATAAATATATCCTGAGACTCATATCTATCCTCAATTAGGAATCAAAATACAGATGCGTTCAGTCAACCCTGAGGACTTAAGATAGAATGTAAGAGGAAACACAGCAGCATTATGCTGCTAGTTTACACTGGCACTCTGCGAGCGTTACTCTTCCTCGGTCAAGCCGACCAGTACATCATGCAGTACATCATGCAGTCAACACTTTACAATGTCTCTCTTCACGTAAAAAAAAAACCATTAGAACTACTAATAAACACAGATAAAGTGTGTTTAAAAAGCAATTAAAGCCAATTCTTGTGGGTAGTGTAAGAAAAACACAAATGTTATTAAATATTTTTTACAAATAGCTTATAGCAAAACATATTCAAATATTACCAATTAATACGATCCCAAATAAATAACAGAGTAGTCGTCGCAGTTTTAAATTTATTTCACAGGGATTAATTTTAACAAGAAACGAGGGTCGAAAACACACAAATAACAAATATAGAAGGAAATGGCGCAGTTTAGGCAAATCGTTTAATTGCCGGCGCCGCACTGTGGTTAAGGGCCATAAATCTAGCGGCCATCCGCGAATTATTCAAAGGCACCGCCGACAGTGGGAGCTCCGTTGATACGAGAGCGTGCACTTGACCCGGCCCGCTCGTCGCAGCATGAGCCGCGCTATGCTTCTGCTGCCAATGAAGAAGATTAGTCGACGCCAACGCAACATTCACATTCAATGCCATCTCGATTAACGTAATGGTGTTTGTTTGCAACGTTTTTCTATTAAAACAAATCATACATCACCTTTTAAAATTTTATTTATGTATGTTTCTAGGCCTCTTATTTCAATGAAGAGAATTTTTGGAGCAGAAAAGAGTACATCGAGCTGCCATTAGAACTTACATACATGTACAGTACATGTTTACGAAAGATTCTTAACATTCAGTTTTCTTGACAATGTTTTCCTTCACCGCCAAGCACGCGGTAAATTTGCACTTGAAATCGTATTTAACACATTCGTTACTGACGTTTGGAATTTGCTCGCATAATTAGTTTATTTAATTATAAGACAAGTGTTTATCCTCTATGTTAACTTAGCTCACATCACTTAAACTATTACATAAACAAATCTGTTTGTTATAATTTTGTAACGGACACATACGAGTACGTGCCCGACACAATATTATATCGGCCGGCACGGTGAGCACGCGTTACAAATCTATACAAATAAATAAAATTGAAGTGTCTGTTTGTAATGTCAAAATTACAGCTTTTTACTAAATGTATATGAAAGTATATACGGTACTAATAACAAAAATACAATTTTTAAAGTTTTTGTCTATCTGTCTGTCTGTCTGTTTGTTCCGGCTACTCTCCGAAACGGCTGGTCCGATTTTAACGGGATTTTCACTGGCAGATATCTTACGTCACAAGGAGTAACTTAGGCTACTTTTATTTTAGAAAAAGAATTAGGGTTCCGCGCAAAAAAATTAAAACTCCAAATAACACGCGGGCGAAATCGCGAGGAACAGCTAGTACATAATATATGTAATCAAATACAGAGATTTCAATTGACAATATGAACATTTGCTGATAGCTGGTCCCACCCTACAATTTTACAAATGTCTGAAGTTCCAAAGTAAAATAATATGTCTTACAATAATCACTCGAATTAAATGTTTTGCTACTTTTCTCTAGATTTTATCTCAGAGGAGACACAGCGTCCGGCTCGTGTTGCGGGCTGCAGATAACAATGCGGTGCTAAGCAGTGCTCTTGAATACAATTGGGTATCGGCTGTCTACGGCGGAACTAGTTATTGTCGCGGTGGCTGATTCACGGCGCCGGCGCTCTTCCTGCTACTGTCGCGTGATAACGCGTTATCTCGCCGCCAGCTCACAATCGCGCTCTATCGCACCATCTGCGTGAAATATTCCACCTTCGCTACAATGCTCCGTTTATACGTTAACGCGCTTATGACTCTACTACGTAGAGATAAGGTGCGTTCTCGAACGGCGTCCTCCCGCGGCCCGACAGTAACGACCTGCGCCCGCGTAATTCACGCCACCGCGTTCATCATGCAAAGTGACTGCGTGTAGAGACACGCACGAAAGCGAACCTATACCGTAAAGTTTAGAGTATTGTTTCGTATGTGTCGCCAATTTTAAAGCGGGGGTGTACGTTGTGGACTGTAGGAATTTGAATGTGCGGTGTCGGTGTCGGCGACAGATACGATCGCCTTGTTAGCGGTATCAGATGCCAGTAATTGGCACCCCGTTCAACACAATTCATACCACGCGAATATAAATGTGCGTTATCAATTTTTCGTATTCCGCGCGAGAAATGATAATTTTAATAGATCGGGCCCTTGCTTTGTTTGCACTAATATCTGATTTCGTTTATTGGAAGGCTCGTGCTGCGTTGTTTCCTATACAAGCTCGATACCGGTGCGGGCTGATAGTTTTATGGCGAATTAATGATTGTCTTAAGTGTTAAAATTGAATTACAAATTTTATACGTGCATCTGTATTATCAGTTAAAGTTAGTTTCATATTATAAACAGTATATCTACCCTACTTACTGGTAACCAGCCGTTTAAATTTAGTTACTTCGGGGGTAGTTTTGAAACGAAGTTCCTTATCGGACAGTACGAATTTGGCGGATGGGGGCTAGGCGAGAAAAGGTGTAAGATTTTTCCGTCACGACCCATTCGGACGTAGTGTAGACGGCCTTGGCGGCTATAAGGAAGCGAGCTCCCTCGCTCTTTTACTTATCTTGCCATGAAAGAAATATTATTTTATTTTAAAGACGCTTCATTTTAATAGACGCTAGTAATTCATTTATTTGTATTTTTTAATCAATAATATAATACGTATATCAATAATAATATATTATGAAAGGAACTTCGTTTCAACCGAGTATTCCACGACACTCACGCATGTGAGTTTGAAAAGGCTTGAAGGTCATTAAGTCGCATTGGTCCGGAAAATTCGCTGGTGATACTTGATTTTAATTTTGAAGTAAGATAAGTTATAGTATAGGGAGACATGTTGACACATTCATATGAGCTAATTTGCATGCATTGTACCAGCCAGGCATCTGCGAGCCTTGCTAATGGCGCGCGGGCGCGTGGTGTCGAACATTTGCATACAATGCGGTCCTTCTGTCGCGCCGTAATTGTGCCGCTGGCGACTGCACCGGACCGTATTATATCTGTTACATTAAAGACAACGCCTACATTCATATGCGGAAGTGGAACGCAAAGGTTGGAATCATAACATTTGCAATTTCTTCCGCCAAGTAGCGTAGCACAGAGGGTAGTCTTAGTCTTTGCGGGTGACAACGACTTTGCAGCCTTCCTTATTTGAAGTTGGTTGGAAGGTGGTGTCCGTATGCCCACATATTATCTTAAAATATGAAATAAAGAAGATAATCCCGTTCAGATTTTAATGACGACTAGAAAAAATATATGAACTTTTTTTATGCGTCAAGTAGTCAAGCTTACCAGCTTTTTAACAGACGAGGCCTAGCAACCAACTGGTGATGGAGAACTGACCCCGGAAATCCCCTTAATTTCATTAACTCGTGATTGGAACATATTTATTTTAATTGAATGAATATTAAATTAGAAGTACACAATAATGACAAATAACTTTAGTACAATACATGTTTAATATACACAAGGAATATTTAATTTACAAAAAAAAATCAAACCAAACATAAAGTGTATTGGGTTGTTAAAATATTATATTACTAATTTTAATTATCGTCGAAACTCTTTGAAATGTATAAGGGCCTACTATCAATGTATACTCTTTCGATATAAAAAAACAGCAAAATCGATTAATTATCCTTCCATCCCCATTCCATTACAGCCTATAAAAATGCATCGCTGAATGCTGATTGCACTACAGGGTCAATCCGTAGTTGCAACGCTGGGCAGGCGTTTTGCTAACCGCGGCTTATATTTTTTATTTTTTTTTGGTGTTGTCAAGAAGACGGTGCCACCCATTCTCCAAGTTTGTTGTGGACGATATGGGGTAGTGAATATTCTGACACCATCACTACACGGTTACTACCTGTAGTACCTACGATTAAATTAACGACATTAACAGTAAAATATAAAAATAGCGATCGCAGATTATATAACGTTTCAATTCAAATAGAAAAGTCGTAACAGTGGTGACATAATGGATTCTCATACATTGAAGTAATATTATAAACTGCTTACTAGAAGGGACGCCGATAGCAACAAACTTACTTAGTCTATGCCAGAAAAAAATACTCTGTGCCTCCTGCCACGCGCCCCGCACTGTCGCAGATTTTGTTAGCGGTGTCTGTTCTAGTACGTATAACATATTATTTCAATTTTCACACATAACAATACTTGGCCGTTTTGGATTCGAAGCCTGGGTCGGGCAAAAATCAGTGATTGGGTTTTTCTGTGAAGAAATTCTCGGTAGGAGCCCGGAGTCAGTAAGTTGGCGGTGTTTCACCCCGTGCCTCGGAAAGCACGTAAAGTTGTTTGGTGCTGCGCCTGATCTCTCTTCGGTCGCGTCGGATTACCGTCCCATAGGACTGTGAGAGTGAGGGAATAGAGAGTGCATTTGTGGTTAGTCCTGCGCAAATGGCTAGTCACCGTTGCGATTGGTCGCCGTGATCAATGTTCGGCCTGAAGGACATTAAGACAACACTTGATCGTTAGAGATAATTACAAGCAAATTCCGACTGAGTACAAGCAAGGAATGTCCTCTGTCGGAATGTATTTATGCTATTATTCAAAGGAGCCGTTGCGTTGTCACGTCGTCTGCCACAATTTGCGGGAATTAAAAAAGAGGCCGCTAATTGAGCGGCGCCTAGCGGGCCCCGTCGTATACACATTGACATCCACTGCGTAATTAACACTTGGCCAACATCGACCTGCGCGTACTTGATAGTCTGCAGTCGTAGTTAATCCACTTGAAGGTCCTCGCTGTTCACATAATGACTGTACTTTCATAGTGTTGTCTTATGGTATTTTGTGATTTCTACGCAGATAGACACTCCAATTTTCTCTGTTATATCAAAATATGTTGTCTGTCTGTCTGTTCGGGATAATCTTCGGAATCGCTAAACCAATTCTAATGAAACTTGGCAAACGGATAGAAAGCAATGCCAGTAGTGATCTAATCTATATTTCATTTAAAAACCTGAGATTTTTGAGTAATCAAAAATTGATAAAGAATGGTATTTGAATATTGTATTAAATTTAAATAACGCCACATTAATAAACCTTACCCAGGCAAGCCGGGGCGGGTCGCGGATAATATAACTGAACTGTATGAAGAGAAGCATGTTAAACGGACCTTGACTAATAAGGCCTATTATACATTTGACGACCGCTTGGAGGATAAGGACGTATGGAAATTAGTCTTTCTGCTCTAGTGAACGACGTATTATCATAATGCACAATAACGCGGTTACGGCGTGATTTCCACCAACAATTGATCCTCACCATAGATGCAGAATCGTACTACAGAAGAAAGCTGGTCACATCTGTCGCAAAAGCAATAACGGTTAGCGTAGACGTGTCATAGTTTAGAGTAAAATAGCAGCTTGATGCTGCTGTGTTTCGTACGTATATAGTGAGTATAGGGAACCGGAGACCCTTTTTACTAGAAACGATGCGTTCCATCTTAGTCTTTAGGGGCGACAACGCATCTGCATTTTAATTTCTGTTTTATCGACGATTAATGTAGATGTGGGCTATAGCCACACATATGGGCCACAGCATCCACTTACTATCAGTTGGACTGTGTTTTTTTTTTATAGAAATAGGGTGACAAGCGAGCACACAGTGCACCTGATGGTAAGTGGTTGCTGAGACCCATAGAGATCTACATTTATCCTCAATAAAGAATCAAAATGCAGATGCGTGAGGACTAAGATGGAATGCCTCTTTTCCAGTAAAAAGGGTCTCCCGTTCTCTACACTCACCATACGAAACACAGCAGCATTAAGCTGCTATTTTACGCTGGTATTCTGTGAGAGCGTGGTCCTTCCCCGGTCGAGCCGACCCATTCGTGCTACAACTATACTATAAATATAGCTTCAGCTTGGCTCTACCATGTGTGTGCTCGTTTGTCATCCTTATCCTATAAAAGAATACATTGGAGATCGCGTTTAGGTAAACGCAGTATGGGTCCTCCCCTGACTAGATGGAACGACGAGTTGTGCAAGGCAGCAAGTGAATGCGTGAAGTCTAAAATTGGGCTAAGTGGTACGCCTTGGGAGAGGCCTATGCGCAGCAGTGGACTGCCGCACGTCAGTTCTTTAGTCATCATCATCATCATCCGATGACTAGAAAAACACATCAATATTTTCGTTGGAAGTCCGCGTGATGCTGAGGTAATAATACTATGACCATGGTAAAAGGCCTTTGATAACTTGAACAATGTTACTTCAAATATTTTTTGTTAATTATTGCCATCAATGTAGCCAGGTTTGATTCATGGACGGGTGAATGCTGCTAAGTTGTGGCCAGCTGTACCAACCTTACAAAATATACACTAATCTTTAAACATAAGTCGTGATAAAAAAGATCAGCAAAAGAAAGTCAAATGGACACCAATAAAATATCTTGACTGTTTGTAACCTGCATCGTCGTTATTTTTTCTACATTTGTGTTCGATGAAAAATTCTTTGTTAAAGATCTACCGTACCGTACGAAGTAACACCTGGTGGTCAACACCAACACCGCGTGGTGCGAAGATTACATTGAGCCACAATTTGTGATGATAATTAATGTCATAGTTACATTTGCTTGTCGAATTGCCCTATCCATCTTCCTGAATGCATTTATATTGATAGCACTACAACACTATTTGCTCGGTAGTTCGCCTTTTTTTTTCTGAATATAAACATTAATTCTACATCGTTTCGATAATGGAAGAGCTACCCTAATAACATAGTTTCGGATCACTTCAGACACCTGTCCAAGCAGTTTTCATATTTGTAAGAAACAACATAGAAACAATTATGTGGGAATATATTATTGCAGAATTAATAATTATTTAGCTATTTTTACGGAGCATCGGCTCCGAAGGACTAAAATGACAAGGTTTGAAAGTAAGGGAGTAAGCAACGTTTATGTGTAACGAGTTAAAACTATGCCGTATTTATAAATTTATGAGAAAGTTGTAATAAGATGCAAACTTTTTCAATTAGTACCTTTCTAGTAATATTTCAACTCTATAGACTTGTATATGGAGGGAATATATTTGTTTTGTAGATTTTTTGTAGCTGTAGTAGATACAGTTGTTATTAAAAAGAAATAATAAATGTATGGTATTTTCTACCCCGTGGTGTCTTATTTCTATTTTTTTAAATAGAATAAGGGTGACAAACGAGCACTTAGTCCACCTGATGGTAAATGGTTGTTGGCCCATAGATATATTACTATCTTCGTTTGCGAATTAAAATGCAGATGCGTTGTCAGCCATGAGGACTAAAATAGAATTCGTCTTTTTCTGTAAAAAGGGTCTCCGGTTCTCTAAAGTCACCCTACGAAACACAGCAGCATTACGCTGCTATTTTACGCTGGTATTCTGTGAGAGCGGGGTTCTTCCACGGTCGAGCCGACACACTGGTGCTACTATACTATTAATATGGCTGCAGCATGGCTCTACCAAGTTCTTTTATTATTTTTTCCTGTGTTTTGTTAAGTGTTTAATAGTAGCCTGGTATGTGTTTATATTACTACATATACATGTTCATTTTCATCTTGTCTAACTGTACACAACAATGTTATCTTTAAAAGAAAATATACTCATGGAAAGATTAAGAGGAACGCAAAAAAGTGTGTATAAAACAAAACATTCATGGATATTTGTGACAATTAAATTTATTTAATGGGATTTTAACAAACGATATAATGATAAAAATTGACCAAATTAAGAATAATTAAAAATTAAAAGTTTTGTGCAACCGACTTCAATATACATTATTAAAGATAACTTAAAAACTATTGGTCCGACCTTGATCAAATTTATAAGCGACCACATGAGAAGCACCAGCTCAGCTCAGAAATTGGTTCACGTAGAACAAAGTTATGACAGTTAGTTACACACATAAAAAAAACATACAGTCGAATAGAGTACCTCCTCCTTTTTGAAGTCGGTAGAAAAAGGAAACATTTTTGTACTCAACATTTTATTCATTTCTTTTCATAAATGCTTAGGAAAGGCTACAATGTGGGATATAATCAATAGTACGAGTAAGTGTTGCTTTCTCCAGCTCTTCGAGTTACTTGTAGTCTCCTTGGCATATTCCTAATCAAGTTATCAATAAAAAATTCTTAACCTCTCGAATTTCCTGGATTTTGGTTCTTCCTTAGAAGAAGTTGAGGTCTGGATTAAAGCACGCTGGTAATGTTGAACCAGTCATCTCTGGCCACATTTTTTTTCATTTATGTCCCTGACCTGCGAGTTTCGTATACTCCGGTCTACCAACACCTCTTGACTACACGATGTAATACAGATTTTGATACTCGTAATCTTTGTGCCACATGTTAATAGGTATGCACAGTTTTAATTAAAGTAAAAGCCTTAGCAACTTGACTGTCGTTTAAATCTGGCATTCTTAGTTTATTTGCAGTAGTAATTCACACTTAACTCTGTAAACAAGGCAGTCGAGGCAAAAACTTAAACAAAACCTAAAAAACTTGGCGTAGTAAAAAACACAATAACTACATAAAATGTAATGAAAAAAGAATTTAATAGCATTAACTTATGTTTGTGGAAAGTACGCATGACAATTACAAGAGGAGAAATTAAACTTCTTTTTTGCGTTTCTCTAAATTTGTCCATGAGTGTAATAGCTATAATAAATAGACTTTATACCAACTGGTCTAAGTTTATGACAGTTGTTAATCCATATTTTACATCTTAATCTATTAATTGACACAGGATCAAAAGTGATTTTAGACACAATGAAGTTGTAAAAACAGCGGTAACATTTGCAGTTTCGTTGGCGGCTTGCGGGTGCGACAGATGTGCGTGAAATCGCCACGCATAAATTATGGCCGGGGCACCGACGAGCAGTTAATGCACTGCATATCGCAGTTTTTTGACTGCTATCATAATTACCTGACGCTTTTTTATCTGACACCTTCTGGCTCTTGCACTCCGCGACAGTTGGCGTTTCCTTATCTAGTTCACTATCGTTGCAACGAATCTATCCAATTTGCAGTTAAAAGTATCAAAAACTGAATTAGCACGGCACTGACCTATTATTATAGTTAGTATTATTATTGTTAGCCACAGGGACAAAACTGTTAGTTTTGTCTCCGTGGCGCAGTGGCTTACCAATGAGATGCTGGGCTGAGGCTCGCAGGTTCGAATCCCGCACGGAACAAGTATTTGTATGGTCTAAAAATAATTGTTCTGGATCTGGATGTTAGTTATTGTGAAAGTTATGTAAGTGCAGTACACTTTACGATACTGGAGAAAATCCTAATGTGGGGGTGACGTCTAAAAAAGAATAAATAAATAACGTATTGTTGGAAATGAGAGTAAAAAAATAAAAGGAAATACGAATAAATGAAGGTAGAATGGTAATCTCCCACTTGTTTTGGCAGTATAAAGTATAGCACAGGCGACTAAGAGGCATCAGTCTGTAATTCTAAGAGTCCCACTGTCGTTACTATGCCCGTTGCGGTGTTCTACTAGTGTAGGCCAGGAAGGCAGTGTTGCTGAGAGGCTGCCCTGTGTTACACATTGGGGTAGTGATGCTGTTGGTTTGCATACTTTGGTGTTATCATGTAATTGGGTCCTGATAGTAAGCAGGATGTGTTACCAAAACAAGACAAAACATTAAAACGCATATTATACGTGCCGGACGTGTATGTACAGGGTACAGGCTTAGTTCAGCTCGTCTCACATATTGTGGTGCTGCTCGTACAGGATACCAGCGTGGAATAGCAGCATACAGTTGCTATATTTCGTGTGATGAATGATTAGAAATGGAGTCCTTTTTCCCGACTACCCCAGAATGAGAGTAATTTTTTTCGAGAATATGTGTGTATGTATGTATGTCTATTTCTTTGGCACGCTCTGTAGCCTGAACGGCTTGATTAATTTTAACATATGGGGTATCGTTAGATTCGTCTTAGTTGTGGAAGTGACATTTGTTGGAGTTTTTTTTTCTTTTCAGTAAACCTTTTTATGTAAGCACATGTAAAAGTGCCGGGAGTACAGTAGCGATATTAGAAAGCAACCACCGCACTATGATTTTGAAATAGTGAAAAAAATTAAGTATTTTCGTCAAGTCGTTCTTGAGATAATTTGGAAATATACTTTTTGTTGCCTAACTAACGCACGGCGACGATAAAAATTTTTCGTTGGACTTTTTTCTAATAGTACGGATTGCAAAACTTAATTAGAACATGAAGCTTATTCATTGGTGCTTACTCATAATATTCACGTGCTGTTCTTTACGTATGAGTGCGGTATTAAAATAATAAACCCGATATAATGAGAATGCTTTGCGTGACCTTGACAAGTCGAAAATAAAGCTGAACCTCTCTGTTTCTCGTTCAGAGTGTACAATACTTTTTTTTTAATTCAAAATAGATTATAAATAATACTTATTGGAAGTAATTATGTATTATGTTTAATTTACTACTAGTTTAGACAATACCGCTGTCTTGAGAAGTACCATAACAGACTGATTAACTTTATTTGCTTTTGAATAGGTTACAATACATGTTATTTAATAAGGAAAATCACCTTGTTCAACCAATGAATAGCATGCAAGTATCAATGTTTACAATTTACAATTATATGTATTTTTACTAAATTAAACTTCATTCATTCACCCATTACAGCCTATTAAAGTCCACTGCTGAACATAGGCCTCCCTCATAGATTGCCTCGTGGGGGGATTTTTCCATAGTTTTCACGCTTGGCACGCGGATCGGTTACTGCAAGTTCTTATTAGTTTGAGTTATTATCAAGGAGATGCTGCCGCCCATCTCCTGTTTCATTTTCCATCTTTTGCCCCTTGCGACACCTACGGGACGATATGGGGTAGTGAATATTCTTACATCGCCACTGCATGGTCTAAATTAAACTTATAATAATTAAATTATTAATTTTTAACACAATTAAGTTAACTATTATTTAACTATACCTTGTCAATAACTTAATCGGAAATTAGCGCTTCCGCAGCAAATATTATTAGATTGCTAGTAGGGCACGCACTAATACAGCGGCACTTACATCTCCTCCGCCGTGGCCGATGTAACGTTTCTGCGATAAAATCAAACGTAGGTTCACAAAACGCAGTGCTACAGATACGGGGAAAATTACGACATGACAAGTTCAGTAAACTATTGTGTTATTAGAACCCAGACAGAATCCTAGGTAAAGAAGGAACTCTGCCATCTAGAATGTCACTCTCATTTGAGTTACATGTTCCCTTACTGCTGACCGTGTGAGGAAAATGGCTGGCTAGAACGAAAGTTTCGTCTCGACCGGGGGATGACCACTTCTCACAGAATACCAGCGTTAACAGCAGTCCAAAGCTGCTGTGTTTCGTATGGTGAGTGTAGTGAACCGAAAGAACCGGCGACCCTTTTTAATGCTAACAAGACAGTTTATACAAGTCCTCTAGGGTTACAAAATATCTAATTGAAGAGATTTGTTTCTTCATCGGGGATGGATGTAGGTAAACTGTGTGCTCGTCTGTCACCATTATTTTATAAAAAGCGGGCAAGCTATGAGAGGGTTATGGTTAGAGTTTCTGCTACCGATGGGGAAGTAAGGTGGTAGCCAGACTGACAAGCGCAGTTTTAGGCGATTCCCCACGATATGGAATGAGAACCTAAGGAAACATGCAGGGGGGCGATGGATTCAGGTGATACATTTTTGTCGTATTCCTTGGGGGAGGTCATTGTTCCGCATTGGACTTGTGATAGGCGTTAACAATTATTTATGATCATGATGATGATGATGTGCTTCAAGTGAAGAAAAATCTTATTTACTAGTACCTTGAAGAGTTAGCTACATAAATAAGATGGCTTCATATGGCTAGAATATTTTAACCGGTTAAAGAAAACACGCATAAAGATTTACAAAAAAAAAAATACATTAACGAGCCTCAAATATTAAAAATTATAACTATATTTTACGATCCTAATTTATTTAACGATACATTAATTTTATGAATTAATTAGTGAGTCACGAACATTCTTTATGCCTCCAATAATAAACTTGAAATCTTCGCATAAGCGGTATCATATCTCTACAACTCTAGCGAAATAAGGTGTGAGTAAAGCAGCCGTCGAACTGAGATAATAAAATTATAATTGCGACTGAAAAGGCAGTTATGCACACGATAATAAAACATTGAAAGCCGAAAGCCGAACGACAGGCGGTAAGAGGCTTAAGTGGCGCATATCATTAGGCGTTCCAATTCGGCGCAACAATGCTCCGTGACGCCTGAGCACCTGTGCATAATCCCTGCACTTAGCTGCAATCAGAGCGATCGCTTGCGGTCTGTCACAGAGTACACATGACCGCTACTCCACTTTCCAATAAGAAAATATTGTATTAATTATAAGAAATAAACTTAACAAACATAATTATAGTCAAATTAAAAAGTAGATTCTTAATTCGACTGTATTGTTTTTGTACGTTACGCGGTATCTTTCAGAATACCCGCGTAAAATAGCAGCCCAATATTGCAATGTTTAATATTGTTGCGCGCCACTATTAATGTCTTGTACATGGCAACTCTAGTTAACAATATGGTTAATGTAGAGAACCGGTGACCCTTATTATTGGAAATGAGGCATTCCATCTTAGCCTTTAAGGGTGACAATGCACCTGAATTTTGATTCTTTATTTAAGATAAATAGATGTAGATGTCTATGGGCAACAGCATCCTCTTATCATCAGGTAGACTGTGTGCCCACTTTTCATTCTTATTCTATAAAATAATGTAGTCTTCCAAAAGCAAATAAAATATTCAAACAGTAATGAATTCCTTTATAATGTAGTCGTTAACGGGTTTGATGATTCACTGCACATGTATGTTCTATATATATAAAAATAGCACGGTAGACACTAGGCTGAAAAGAAGTTCTTCCATTCAATAAAATAAAAATAAAACTTAATAAAATAAGTGATTTTTTTTAAATCTTGTATTAAATTTTTCATATTCCTACATTTTCATCTATTTCTGAGCTATGTTCAAAAATTTCAAGTTTCTAGCTCATCGGAAAGTTAGTTTAAAGATCAACTACTTAATCTGACCCGAGCATGCATATTACACGAAAGCGAGTTATTAAAAACGTGAGCGTCAAAATGTTAAAAGTCTATGCTATGTATTATTAAGAACGCGCTGTCGGCCTGTGCTCTGTGTCCGGTGCATTGCTCGTACGGGCGTCGGGTTATCGCGCACGTCATCATCAATTTGAATATGAGCGTGCGGCGGCGCGGTTTCCCGCGCGGCCTGGGCTCGATTCCAGAATCGGATCCGTCGGTCCCAGTAATCGACTCTACATCCCGCCGCGTTAATGTAACAATACAAAGCAGCGAACTTCGCAGTCTTTTCTGACCGCAACTCACTTTATATTGAAATTTAACGGCAAAATGAACTGCGTATAATCATAGCTGTGGCAGATGGTTCGAGCAAAACGTGCTGCTTGAGATCATTTGAACAGAAAATAATATATTGATAAATTGTTTAGTACCTTCCACCTCTATATCCGTTTCAATTTTTAAATAAAGAAATTCTAGATTAATTTCTACGTCCTGCATGTACTGCAGTTACAGTAGTGTTTTAATAGTAATAACTCACTTAGGTGTCATTTTTCAACCGTCAATTATAGATCATCAAAAAGACTATAACCTGACTGAATACAAAAGTGAAACCCGAAAATTCAGTTTAACTAAAAATGCGATTTTTATCAACGGAAAAAGCTAAAATATAAACATAAATACATTTTATTTAGAAAAAATAATAATAAATTATTTTATACTTGAGTTTTATTTTTATTTTAAAAGGATTAATGTGATAAACCACAAATAACGTGTACAAAATTGAAGGACGGAAGGGGCTTAAGATCGTGAATAGTGCTCAATGTATGGTCAGCTTATATTCAGCAGTCATCTCGTTGTAAGGTTTACGACTATGTGGATAATTACACAATAAATTAGCGAATGTGTAATTGAAAAAGAAGATCTTCTACATTGGCTTAGACCTTGTATGAGTGCATTTGTAATATTTTCACTAATCTAATCCTGAATCCTGAAGTTAGTAAATATATCCTGAATTGGCAAAGGCGACATAACATGGTCAGTAAATTAACTCGAAAAAGTGGTAGTCGCATACTGACGATCCAAGGAGTCTACGGATGTACGTGGCTTATTATACGTAGTAATCTATAGGGAAGTCTATACCTATATAGCAGTGGACTCGTGATGATGATAATTTTTTGCCGTGGTGACGATTTTGTCAAATTAATTGCCAATAAATGCCAAACGATAAAATGCAAAGTAATGATGAAGATCAATTATTGACATTTATTATTCTTTTCTATCCGTCGAAAACCAAGAGACTTAAATATTTTCAAGAAAATTTTACCTCATTCACAGAACGCAAACGTGCAGGGGGTCAGGGAGCCCGGTATCTTACTTTACTTTACTCTACTTACCCGGATTGGATAGATTATAATAATATGATTCATTATTAGTTGTAATTTTATTTGGTTTTACAAAATTTTCGTTCTAATATAATATTTTAATATAAGCTTGCAAGAGATGCTTACCAATGCTTTGCAGATTCAGTGAATATGACGTAAACCATTGTTTCATTCAATTAAAAAGAACATAATTATAAGTTTACATAACAGGTGTCATTATACTAGCGGTTTGTGCTATAATTTGTCTTAACGCACTCTGTGTGATGCACTCATTGCACCCGTAATATTGTGTTCGCGCGGTCGTTGCACCAGCTTTATAACCTTGATAATGTAGGGACGTCAACAGATTCTAGCTATGTTACTGTATGATATTTGTCATAACAGGAACTATAGCATGGAACTGGTTAATATGATACAATACAGAGTACTATATGTGCCATTGTGGCGCAGAATTGATGCCAACTCTGTATTTCTTACTAATAAATGTCGATCCAACGTTACCTACGTTGGTTCGACATTCATCCCCCTATGATACCCAAGATCCCCTAGGTATATATTGTTAAACTGGTGTAAACTATATAAATGTATGTAAGGAAAAGCAAGAATTACTGAACACACTTAAATTGTATTCAGTTGAGGTGGAAAACATGAAAAATTGTTATGAGACTGATATAGTATCTTAATTCTAAAATTTTATCACTTCAGACCTTATTAAAAATTATGGCGAATAAATATAAATCAGCAGAGAATGGGATAAAAGAATACATACTGGCCATGGATAGTCTGGTAAAGTCATGTAAATATAACTAGGAACGTTTTGACTTTTCATTAAAACATCAAAATGAGTACGAGTATCAGCGGTCAATGCCAGGTTCTTTAGGGACAGTGTGTGTTAATAACACAATAAGCAATATTGATTCATTTTGTTCATCTACACTAACAGTACTATAAGAAAAAATATAAAACTAAAAAGTAATTCAGATAATGAAAAAAATAAAGTTATTGTGTATAGTAATGAAATAGGTAAAAATTTGGGAATATCATTAAATAACTATTTAAAAGGGCAACAGATAAGTAATTATTGCATACCTGGAATATCATTTAGCCAAATAATGAATAGAATTTTAAATAGTGAATTTTTCCCTGATACTATATTAATAATTCTTGTTGGAAGAAGAGGTAATGTGAAAAAAAAACAATGATTAAAATATATTTAATATCTTAATAACTTAAATGTATATAAAGTTATCATGTTTACATTGCCTTACATAAAGGGCTGGCCACAGGAAAATAATCTAAGATGTGATTTAAATTTATTAATGAATAACTTGACATGTAATAATAAAAATAATTTGAAATGGAATTGTTTTTTAATAGTAACAACATACATATTTTTTGCATAACTGAACATTGGTTAAAAGATTGTTTTGTTTTTTATAGAATAGGGTGACAAATGAGCACACAGTCCACCTGATGGTAAGTGGTTACTGTGACCCATAGACATCTACATCAATCCTCAATAAAGACTCAGGATGCAGATGCGTTGTCACCCGTGAGGACTAAGATGGAATGCCTATTTGCCAGTAAAAAGGGTCTCCGGTTCTCTACACTCACCATACGAAACACAGCAGCGTTAAGCTGCTATTTTACGCTGGTTTTCTGAGAGAGCGTGGTCGAGCCGACCCGTTCGTGCTATAACTATACTTCATAGCTGCAGCATGGCTCTACCACGTAAAGAACCATAATATGTTTAATTTCAGTAAACACTAGGTGGTCAGTTGCTTTAACAGAGAAAAAAGTTTACGCGGTGGCTCCTTAATATTAGCTAGTAAATTATTAATAATAAAGAACGTAAGGATATTGTGAGCCTCTCTGTTGAACGAACTGTAGAAAGCCTCTCTGTTGAACGAACTGTAGAAATGGCATGTGTTGAGTTCGAGCACTTCATTGTTGTCAGTCCCCCATAATCTATGTATGATTATTTTGAAAAAATAATGGAGGAACTTCTGATTAAACTTAATAAACAGAATAAATCTGTTGTCGTATGTGGAGACTTTAATATCAATCTCCTTGAAACTTCTTCCGCGAGTATTAAGTTTAGATCATTGCTCAAATCATACAACCTTGTTAATTTGTTCTTTGAGCTAACACGTGTTGCAGAGCCTTGTGCAACTTGTATAGATAATATTTTACTGATGTTGAGCTCTTACATTAATTAATTATTCATAATTTAATTTCTGATCCCTGTGGACAGTTAGTCTCGCTACCTTACATGAACAAAAAAAAAGAAAGTTAAGATAGTTGTGCTTGTTCCAATAAATGAACATCGCCTAGAGAGATATACAAGTAGTATAGTGAAAAAGCTGCCTTTTCTTCCATATAAAACAATACTAACTATTTATATGGATCATTATATTAAATTAATAAGTCTTGAATTTAATAAAACATTTACTTCTAAAACACTCTCTTCAAAGAGTCGCAAATCGTTTAATGAGTGGGCGACAGAAGGAATCCATAGGAGTAGACAAAAGTTGTATGACCTTTACAATGAAAGATTATATAATCATAGTGTTTCATTTAGAGAATATGTAAAAAAATATTCCAAAATATTTAAAAGAGTGTGTTGTGCAGCCAAGTATTTTATATTTAAGAAACAAAATTAAGAATGCCTCTAATAAAACTAAAATGACTCGGAGTATAATCAATAGTGAAATTGGCAAGACGAAATTACACAACTCAAACTTTTAATTAAATTTTAACAATAAATTGACAAAATCAGATGATTACAAAGTCACTCAACTCCTCCCCTGCTGTCGCCGAGTCATTACTCAAATAAAATGTAAATGCTATATAAAAAGTAGTACACTGGTTTAACGTAAATAATTTGCTTTTGAACGGTAATAAAACCATATGTATTAAATTCACTACACCTAATGTTAAAAAGGTGAATAACAGTGTGCTTTTAAATGGGATAGAGCTGGGCCTTGTTGAATCCACATTTTTCTCGGTATTACGGTTGAAGCGAAGCTTCAATGGGGCCCTCATATACCTAAACTAGCTAGCAAACTTAGTTAGCATATGCTGTAAAAAAGATTAGATACCTTACATGTGTTGAAACAGCTAGATACTAATCTAGTCATTCTAATTTAGTCATTTCCATAGCATAATGTCATATGGAATCTTGTTATGGGGTAATGCGACTAATATTGATACTATCTTTGTGTTGCAAAAGAGAACCATAGGAGTAATTTATAACCTAGGTCCAAAAGAATCCCTTAGGGCAAAATTTAAAGAAGTAAATATATTAACTTTGGCCCCTCAATATATTTACGAGAAATTAATGTATGTACACAAAAACAAAAGTTTTATTAAAATAATAGTGATGTAAATTCTCTAAATACTAGGAACAAGCACAAGTTAGTTATACCAGTTGTTTCTAAATGTTTTTATAACAATTGTATAAAATATTATATTGTAAATTGTGTTTTTTTTTAAGTCCCGCTGGGTTTTTTGCTGGTTCTGCCCAGGACAGAGGTTTTTTAGCAAGCAGCCCAAGTTCTCCTTATAACATCAGCTATCTGCCCGTGTATATAAATATTGACATTAATATTTATACGATACTAACGTCCACTAACACTTAAACTTTATGGTACGCTATTAAAGTTCAAATTGACTTTTAAGTATTATTACGAATCTTTTGTATGAGAATATAGAAAAGTGTTGTTTTTAGACTTATTCAGGCAATTTTTTAAATTTTACCCTCCGTAAGAACCATCTTCATCAGTACTTCAAGGAATGTTATAAAAAAAGATTTAGCGTAATCGGTTCAGCTGCTCTCGAGATTTGCGCTTAGCAATACATTCAGCGATTCATTTTTATATTATAGATAATTACTTACAGGATCATGAGTATGCGTAATTGGTTACAGCAATTATTATTTTGCTTTACTAATTTATTAGTTGAAAACACATGCATTGTAGTAGTGGAACACATTGTACTCTACTTGTATTCTCAATCTCAACTTTTGTTAATAGTAATTGGTGATGTTGGTTGCGCTATTATATTATATTTTTGTGGTTAATTTAATTTATATAGTTTAAACTGTTTATGGGTCTTAATTAAAATATAAAAGATTTATGTTACTTTAATCCAACGAAGTAAGGAAATAACGAGCGTGCAATTGAGCAGCGCTAAGCGGTGATAAAACAGAACGAACAAGGAAATTGTTTTATTGCGTATGTGTGGCGCTTGCAGCGCCGAATTAGCATCGAATTAGAAAGAAGCACTTTAGGTTATCTGCTTTACACATTTTTATGTAGATCATCAGACGCTTCGCAGCTGTCTTTTGAAATTGATTAAGCTCTTGAGCTACTTACTAAGTTGATTTAGTGCATTTCTAAATCTTGATATTTATATAATATGAAGCTCAAATTAAAGGGCACGTGCTATTTTAATGAATCGTATGTTATTACAAATGTTTAATGTTAATGTGTGTAAGGGAGAACATGTTAGTTTTACTTCGAATACCTCACCTGCCGATTGATGGAAAAGGGTCTGGCAAACGATGGTGGGAGATCGATTGAAAACTGCTTAGACTAATATAGCAGTCTATAACAGTGTACGAGTATCCTCTAGATATATCTGCATAAAAAGCTAAAATAAAAATAAACGATACACTTTATTTCGCTTCTATAAAACCCGACCCAAAAACTATTTATTTATTTATTGATGTACGATACATTAGCTGTGCACACATTATAAAATTTTTATTTTATATAGTAGACTTAATGTAAGAACTGATGTGTGTACCCTTATAGTTGACACAACATTACAACATACAAAAGAGTAGCTGTTACTCTCTTACACTTTCGAAAACTAGAATTTCTCGTACACTCGAATGTAAATAAGAAGGCAAACACTATAAGAAAGTATTAGCTGACTAGGGAACTATACCCGCATGTATAGTATAGAGTCCGACGTGGTACAGGTTCAGCGGAACCTCCCGTAGAGCTCGAGTTAATTATTGCTCTGTACAAGGTTTTTAAGACGTCTGGGCCGTCGATTAAGGGCGCTATCAGATGTAGCGCAGTGCGCAGACGCGGCGTGCAGTACCAGGGTATGGTAATATTTCGCGCGGGCGTGCGCCGCTTAATTATATCATATCGTGGCGAGCATCGCCGGGCGTCGGCACTATCTCTCGCCAAGATATATCACGCGCGGGGCCATAACTCAGCGCTTCCGAAGCCCGCCCGCCTAACGACGCCTATCCGATCGCGCCGCGAACGTCTATGCAAACTCGCTATTGTTTAGCTTTTACCTTTTTGTTACGGTAAGTATAGATTTATGTGTTATTTATTGTTTATAATAATAATAATGTCCTCCAGACAGAATTTCAGTCACGGTGGCCAGTCTCAACGGAGACTAGCCATCTGCGCAGGAAGGATTATAGTGCCCGAGTGTATGCGCAAGCACAGCTGCACTCTCTACTCTCTCACTGTTATTGTCCTATAGGACGGTAATCTGACACGGTCGGAGAGAGATAAGGCGCAGTACTTTACGTGCTTTTCTGCTGTCTCCGGGTTGCTACTGAGAATTTTTTGTCAGAATAACCCAAAACTGATTATGGTCTGACTCTACATTCGAACCCGTAACTCATGACCACCAACCGCGATAACGAACGAACGACCAATAGACCAATGAGGTAGTCAGTTTATTATAATAGTAAAGTGACGAACGAGCCGAGAGTCCCTCTGAAAGCAAGTGTTCTCTGTTGTCAATGGACAGCTGCAACCAGCCTCATGCAAAGAAGCCTACAGATGCACTATAACCTCTAGGGACTAAGATGTAGCTCCGCGATGTTAGCACCTCATGTGCGGAATTTCGATTGACCAATTATACCATCTGAAAGGTCACAAATTGGTCAGTCAGTCTTATTAATTGGTCAGCGTTAGAATTTTTTTTATTAAGGGTTAAAGTTTTTCAAGGTCATTGAGAAATTTTGGCACCTCATTCGCGAAAAAAATAAAAAATAAAAAATATGCGCGATCGACAAGCATTCGCTGATAATTGGTCAGCTTATATGAATATTTGGTCAGTTTCATTTAATATTAAACAAAAAATAAGTTGGCATTGTCGTAACGCGCATGCTTTGGGACGGTTAATTATAACTCAATCTATTTTAAAACTCTTCATCAATCATGTGGGAAGTCATGGAATGTAAATGGCAGTTAAATTTTGTTTTGTTTAGTTATGATTAATTTTTTCAATTATTATATATTGCTATTTAACCATACTTAATATATATTGCTAAGAAATGGAGAAATGTTCGGTGTTTTAAGCAGCCTTGTACTAATATATTTTAGAGTATTAAAAAGTTAGAGTTGAAAAACCTAAATTATAATATAATAATATAATACAATATTTTAGAATTAAATTTCATGGTAATTTTTTATGTAAATAAAATATTTCTAATTTTAAAAAACCGGCCAAGTGCGAGTCGGACTCGCGCACCGAGGGTTCCGAACAAATCCGTAGGCATATAAGTTTAAAATTATTAAAAATATTTTTATTATATGATGAAACTAAAAATTTATGCTTTTCGCAATTTTTCCTTTATTTGTGCTATAAAAAGTTGCTTTGTACCAAATTTCAAGATTCTGAGTTCACGGGAAGTACCCTGTAGGTTTTGATTCCTTGCGAATGTCGAAAATTTGCGGCATAAACGGCTGTATCTTTTGATTGTGTTGGCTTAGAAGTTTGATTTTTTTCACAGCTCTAAGGGACAGTAGACTTGAGTATTTGAAATGAATTTCAGCTTGATACCTCCACAAGAAAAAGGGTCTTGACAGACAGACAGAGGGACAACAAAGTGATCCTATAAGGGTTCCGTTTTCTCTTTTTGAGGTATGGAACCCTAAAATCATGTTTATATGAAATTATTATAAAATATGCTAGTTAACTATCATCCCCAAATCCCATGCATGCATTTTCACCATCACGTAGTTTAAAAGAATATCCTATTTCTTTCTCCACTATTATATATTTGATAGTAGAAAATGTCAAATTTTTTTTAAATATAAAAAATCCCCCCTCCCCCGTTCATAGTAAAGAGCTGTGCGTAAGTGCTCACTGCCCTGATACAATTAACCGTTCCAAAGCATGCGCGTTACGACAATGCCAACTTATTTTTTTTTAAATATTAAATTAAACTGACCTAATATTTATATAAGCTGACCAATTATCAGCGAATGCTTCTCAACCGCGCATATTTTTTATTTTTTATATTTTTCGCGAATGAGGTGCTAAAATTTCTCAATGACCTTGAAAAACTTTAACCCTTATTAAAATGTTTCTAACGCTGACCAATTAATAAGATCAACTGACCTTTTATGACCAATTTCTGACCTTTCAGATGGTATAATTGGTCAATCGAAATTCCGCACATGAGGTGCTAACATCGCGGAGCTCTAAGATGTCTCACAACTTATAATTTTTGGCTGTTTAAAATGAAAATAAAAGTTGAAGGAAAGTGTTTTTTGTCGATTTTAGCGTTTGTTTACTATATTGACGTTAGTTTAACACATGTAACGGTATTTCCATTCTCCCTATCTTCCGCATTATCAAATAAACATCGCTTGACGATTCACAATCGTCACGGCGATCGGTGTCGGAACGTGTGGCCTGGAAACGAGCAGCCCGCTGTGAAGTGATGGCTAACTTGTCTGGTGGAAAGTAGATGCGCATCTCACATCTTAAGCGCGTTGCAGCTTCTCACGCGATACAACGCTGTAACGGTGCGTAATCGACCTCACTATGAATATGCATGATGATTCAGGACGTGGCAACGATGAAATATGGCCCGCGCGTCGGAATGTTCTCAATGTGTTAGATTATGCGCGTGTTAAATGACTGGTTACAAGGAGAACATAAATATTTTTTTATATACTTAAATAGTAATATAATATTTATTTTTATTAATTTAAGATGCTTTTACCACAAGGTAAGGCTGATAAACGAGTACACAGTCCGCCTGATGGTAAGTGGATGCTGTGGCTCATAGACATCTACATTTATCCTTGATGCGTTATCACACCTGAGAACTAAAATGAAATGCTTTGTTTTCAGTAAAAAAGATCTCTAATTCTCTACATGCACCAAACTAAACACAGCAGCGTTAAGCTGCTATTTTACGCAGATATTCTGTTAGAGCGTGGTCCTTCTCTGGGCCGAATAATTGTGCTGCAACCATAGTACGGTGCAATGAGATTCTACCACGAAGCTCCGTGCTTACCAACCGACGTTTGCTAACATGTGACAACAAGTGATAACCAAACTTGCAGTCCAGCTATTAGTGCAGTCGATGGATAACTACAAGTAACTTCAGACAAAGAAAGCTACAGATGCTTTCATAGATTAATGATAGGTCATCGCGCGCTCTGACTAGATACCGCGCTACCTGAATGTAACAGCTCCGTGAATGTGGCAACTCAATATTCTAGTGTGTATAAGACAATTGCAAGGATGCTAGTGTGCGTGAAAAATTGTATATGCCAGCAGCTTAACTATTACCCGATTAACGGGAAAAAATATTTTATGCTATGGCTTAGTAGCTAAGTTCATAGTTATGAATGTCGACCAGAAATACTTAAAAACGAATAATTTATTAATAGTGAATGTATCAATATATATATGTGTATATTATGTATAGGTTTCTCTTCTGAATAAATGGCATATAAATGATAAGGCCTCATTTTTTTCAGTTTAATTTTTATATTTAAATGTCTGACTAATATTCACAAATTATTTAAAAAAAAATAGTTATATATTATATGGTGTAACCAAAATTTTATTTTTATTATATGTTTGTTATAGCAATAATAGCCAATACACATTCTGTGAAAATTTCAAGTATCTACATATTACGGTTCATAAAATACAGCCTGCTGACAGACAGACGGAACGATAGTGGAAACTTAAGTCCCATTGACACTCTTTGGGTACGGAACCCCAATAAACGGAAATAATGTTTTAATAATAAAAATAACAATTAATAAAACAACATATAACTATTATATCATTTGCGCAATACTACAAAAATAAACATTAAATAATATAGAATTAGGTTATATTATAATAAGTTAAATATATTATAAAATATAGTAATAATAAATTCACATATAAAAATCTCAGCCACGGGGAACTTTATTTTTCTATACGCGGCAACACCGAATGGCGTCTTTCATATTTTGTAACTTATTTATGGCTCGTGTTATTTTATGTTGAAATTTCGAAATTGTATGATACTTACTGATAGTATGTGATCCCAGTGTCTTTCTTATTTCTTGTAGTATTATTTTTACACAGTTTCACTACGCAAACTGGTATTTTACTTCGGATTATGATCAAAATTTAATAAAATATTCGGTACGTCCACATCACATATCGCCTGCAACGCAACTGGCTCGGTTACGCCGATTTCGGCGTAGTATTTGTTGCCGCATTTTACAAGAGCGCCGGCGGTATCTAGTCTGAGCGCGCGAAGACCTATCATTAATCTAAGGATGCTTTGTTTCCCGAGGACTAAGATGTAACGCCTCAAAGACTGTAAGTATGCTGGCTTGGGCTCTATACGTTGTGAAATGTCTGACCTATGTCTGAAATTTTAATAACTGTTCAGTGATGATGACTTGACTGACGTTTGCTGCAATTGTTTTTACAAGTATGCATCGTTGTGTTTTTTAATGCTACCCCCAGAGTAGGATTTTCTCCTATATCATGAAAGTGTTTTAAACACATAAATTGCAGTTCAAGCAATCTGGAGCTAATAGTGTATTTTACACCATATAAAAATTAAAAGAATACGTATGTATTTATGATAGGTTTTGTAAAAAGTAAACGAGAAATGATGATTATTTTTTCATAAAAATATACATATACAATATACGTTTTATAATTCCATTTTAAGAATATTTTTTAACTGTGCATCGCTATATTAGATTCCGTCGTGATCTGACTTTTATAATAAACAAGCTAATGTACCTACTGCATGATATTTTCAAAGTTTTCAAGTTATCGATATAAGATCATTTTGATTGTTCACTTTTATTCCGGCTTTTATTGAAATGGCATAATTGAAGACGTATTCGTAAAAGCAGAAAGTACTAATCTACCAAGGGTAAATACATTGATGAAAGCAAAATTTTTTCTATGCAATCCAGATTTTTGTTCTGCCGAGTTCAGGAATGTTAAAACAATTTTTTTTATGGGATAAGGGTGACAAACGAGCACACAGTCCACCTGATGGTAAGTGGTTGCTGCGGCCCATAGACATCTACATCTATCCTCTGTTACAAATCAAAATGTAGATGCGTTGTCACCCGTGAGGACTAAGATGGAATGCCTCATTTCCAGTAAAAAGGGCCTCCGGCCACCTGCACTCACCAAGCGAAACGCAGAGGTAATCCTCTACTTCACGCTGGTTTTCTGTGAGGTCGTGGTACTACCTCGGTTCGAGCCGGCCCATCCGTGCGACAGCAAAAGCTGCCGCGTGGCTCTACCACTGTACCAATGTAAGTACCTACCTATTACCAACTTTTTTATACAATAACGCAATACCAGGCCAGTGTGTTTTTTGATAATACATTGTTGTGTTTTTCTATGATTACAATCACTAGCAATCAATCTAAGATGACCTATTATATTACAAAATTTCACTTGCAATAACTGTGATCTCTTGATGTTTTTTTTTTGTTTTGTATAAACGATAGTTAAATATAAGTCATATTACATCAAAGTGACCTTCACAGGAGTATAGTCTAGTTTTTGTAGAGAATGTCTTCCGGTCTCTTCTTGCCAGTTTTAAGTTTTAACCAAGTATTTCTCATACTTAAATCAGTTGGCACTTGAATCCATAACTTACCCGGTGTTCTTATGCTTGTATTTTGCATTCAGGCACAACACACCTATGATAAAGATGATAACTTATTATTAAACATTCAAAAATATCTTATTCTTTTGCAAAATCATTTTATTTACTAGTGCAGTGACGTCATGATCTGAACAGCATGGTGGCTGGCGTTTTCACGCGAAAATTTAAATGGCAAAAGTAATTTTTATGGCACTATTCGGTTTTGATTATCACTCTGGGATTTATTTAAAATACTATTTGAAAATGGGTGTAATATAGGCCAAAAAAAAAACAAATTGTGTGGAATATTTGGGTGATTGATAATGGGATTCTAACACGAGGTTCGCGAAACCGCAATCAAACGTTTTGCCACTGCGCCACCGAACCATCAAGGGATTATTTTGACATTGTACATAAAACTATATGTGACTTCGAGTCTTTTGCGTAACTACGTCCAAATATTTTCAAGAAAATAAACTGCATTTTAAGATTTCATATTTATCCATTCCACAATTTCATGTAAAATGTCACCAATCACCATTTGGACCGTCGCCAGGCAATTCCGACGCGATACCAACAGGCGACCCTCCACACCCCGCCATTGGAACATTTATTCCAAATGCCTTCTTACAATTTCATTAATGTTTAATCTTCCACGGGTACATTGAAATGGAAATAATTTAACAACTCCAAAAATATACCTTTTAAAAATATATATCTTTTTACCCGACTGCCCCAGAAGGAGAGTAATGTTTTTTGAGAGTATGTATGTAGGTATGTCTATTTCTTTGACACGATCTGTAGTCTAATCGGCTTGATCGATTTTAACATATCAGGTTTCATTAGATTCGTCTTATTGCATCTGTTTGTATTGCAGACAAAAGGGAGTGAAAAGTTTTTTTACGTAATTTGGATTTTAAATTACTGTTTCAATTAATAAGCTTGTCTAAAGTGAACATTGATAGCTCATAAGAGAGCGCCTATCTTCTCTTTTTGCGGTTTGCTTCGTCTTTCATAATGCGTACAACAAAATAGTTGAATTATTTTTCCGGCGTCTGTCCTTCCGTCCGGTTACAATCGTCTTTAATGCAAGAGTAAATAGGCCTTTGTTACGCTGAAATAATACGATTTACCAGTTAGGGCCTCATATTCGCTTACTATCAGATGGCTCTGTAGTCAAGTACTCAATATACCCACTAAGTAAAAAATTATTTGACGTAATTTAGTACAGCCATGCTACAGCTATATTATAGTTGTAGCACGAATGGGTTAATTTGACTCAGGACGGACCATGCTCTCATAGAATACCAGCGTAACATAGCAGCTTAAAGCTGCTGTTTTTCATATGGTGAGTGTAGAAAACCAGGGACCCCTTTAAATGGCAACGAAACATTCTTTTCTTCCGAGTCTTTATTCTCGTCTCGGCGTGTATAACGCATCTGCATTTTTAATATAATAAGGGTGACAAACCAGCACACAGTCTATCTGATGGCAAGTGGATAATGTGGTCCATAGACATCTACATTAATCCTCGATTTAGAATCAACATGCGAATGCGTTGTCACCCCCGATAGTGAGTCACTCACTATACGGAAACACAACAGTACTAAGCTGCTATTTTACGTTGTTATAATTTTACATTGTCTCCTGACAGATTGGGTCACCTAGTTCAGGGATCTGGACAACACTGATATGTATATAGCTTATACTATCAGTGTTCAATGAAAATATTACTATTAATGAACACAGTATAAAATGGTGTTGGAGCAGTATTAACGGTTTTAATCTTAATTGTAATTTTTTTTTTGTGTTGAGAAAGAGTGAAATATGAGATCATATATTATAGAGAATGATACAGTAGCTGCTGCAGGATAATATGCCACAGATAAACTCACTGGATATACCTTTCCGAAGATATTTTACGTGATAGATTAATGCTGCAGCTATATTATGATAGTGGTATGGAAGGGTTGGCTTAAGCGGGGAAAAAACACGCTCTCACAGAATAACAACGTAAAATAGCTGCTCAATGCTACTGTTTCGTTTGGAATGTGTAGAGAACCGGACACCCTTTTAAGGCTAAGTTTATATGAACGCGCGAAGACGCGCGTCACCGCGCGGTTGGAGTATTCACATGACGGCATATGTACGCGCGGCAGTCTGGCATCTTCGCTACTCATTTTTCCTGCATCTATGCGTCAGTCCGTCTCAACTAGCGCGGATTAACTGAACAGGTTGATATAGGTTCGTAGAACTTGAACCGCGCGGTATTCCGCGGTGTCGCGCAGTTCAACATTTTGCGCGCGGGTCGGAGCGCACCGCGCGGCCGCGCGCGGTATCGCGCGGCCACGCGCGGTACCGCGCGGTCATATGAACTTAGCCTTACTGGAAAGGAGGCGTTCCCTCCAAGTCCTCAATGGTGACAATGCATCATTCTTAATAGAAGATAGATGTAGATGTCTATGGGCCACACCATACACTTGCCATTATGTTGACTGATAACCTATCGTTTTCTTTAATTTTGTGTCTAGGCGTCATTGCAGCACAACAAATAGATTTATTACGCTTACGATTGATTACCATAGAGGTAACTGTTACGGACAGCGAGAGACCCGCCGCCCCGTCGCCCCTTCGTTCCCCCGTTACGTCCCGCGCACCCCGCACGCCGGCACTGATCACGCGATATCGGGCAACCAATCAGCGCGCGTGCGGCGAAAATTGCCATCGGGCGGCTAACCCGACGAAATGAAGCGCTCTTCTCGGAAATATAAGAAGGGCGCCTCGGACGGTCGTTGTTCATTCGGGTTCATTCGGGTTCCTTCGGATCATTCAGAAGCATTCACTCGGAAGCGGCAAGGAAGAATCAAGACAGAAGACTCCATACTGAAGACCTCCCTTTTGTATAGTGATTAGTTAATGTACCGAACCCTTTGTAAATAGTGAATATAGTATAATTAAAAGTACCATCTTTTCTTCGAGCAGTCCCCTAGTATAGCTAACCTCACACCACCAGTTAAAATACCAAATACAGTCCACTACTCTCCATCCACTTTATCTTGGTCCATCGTCGCCGGATAGCAGCCAGAAGAAGGAAGAAAGAAGTAAGAAGAAACAAGAAAGAAGGCAGTTATACAAGAAAGAACGTAATTATAGAAGAAGGAACATAATTACAGAAGAGAGAAGATTATTATAGAAGATCTTCAAGGAAGAAAGAAGTTCATCGACGAAGAGAGAAGATCGTCGGTACTAATTTCTTCCCTGTTTCTTGTTACGCCTACGTCATACGCGTCTATTGTCTGTTTCCAGACAATTTCTTGTTTCTTAACCGCGTTTACGCGGCCAGTGGTCACTCCCTAACGGTGCCAAACTGTGACCATCTGGTAACGCCCTTGTGGCGGGAACGACATCCATACGTGTGTCTTTTTAAAGACTGTACGTACGTCTTTTTGAAGACGACCGGAGGTCGCAACGTGGGACCATGAGGAAGACACGAAGCCAGAAGACACGGAACGATGATGACACGCCGGTAGGAATGCGCATATTCGAAGAAGCACCCGCGTCCCCGTCCGATTATCTCGCGATGGCACAAGCGCCCTCCGCCGCGCCCGCGCTCCAGGCCCCGCCCGCGCCCGCATCTACGCCCGCGCCCGCGCCCCCGCCGCCGCGCCCCGCTATGTCCGTGTCCACGACCGATCGTTTGGGAGAGGTTAGCATTTCCGCGCCGCGTACAGAGACACTCGCCGCGATTATAGAAGATCTTCCGTCTACAGAGATTAGTTCGATAGTACGTACCGTCGCGCCTGTAACAGACGTACATAGGCCCGCGCCCCGCGCCCCGTCGGTTCGCTCCGTTCGTTCAGCCCGGTCGACGGCTAGTGCGATAGCTAAATTAAAGCAAATTGAATATAACGCCGCGGAGGAACTAGCTGCAATTAGGAGGAAGCAATTGCAGTTGGAAGAAGATCTTATTAGGAAGAAGTACGCTAGGGACGTCGCGCAACTGCAAGAAGAAACAGATAGGGAAAGTGTCAACGAAGACGAGTTAGTTGAAAATAGGGTACGCGTTGATAGGTGGTTAGAGAACGTAGAGACTGTGCGGGGGGAGTCGCCTTCCCGCCCCTCTCAGCCCGCGCCCCGCATCGAGTTAGAGCAGACCCTACCGAACAGGGTAACCGGTTACGACCACAGTGAAGATGCCCAGGGGAGGACGGAAGCGAATAACGTTCAACCGCGCCGCATAGATTCGGTACAAAGGGAAGATGGAGTCGCCGCAGGAATGAACCAGGTGGATCGTCGTGTACGGGTTACGTCGCCGTCGCGCGTCCAACGCCGCACTCTATCGCCTACACATAGATCGCCACATCGCCACGCGGATCGTAGATCACCGTCGCCGCATAGGGATGTAGGTGCGCATAGGACGCCAGCGCCACAGCGTAGGCTAGAGAGAGATAGGGATAGAGATAGGTCGCTTACTCCGCGAGGAAAGGATAGGGGTATAGAGCGACTAGCGGAAGCTCTGGAGAATATGGTCAGAGTTAGGCCCGCTGCCGCGAAGCAGACGCAGGACTTGCCTATTTTTAACGGTTCGGCCGCGGAATGGCTAGCGTTCAAAGCCGCGATGAAAGAATCCACGCGTCTATATGGATTCACAGATACGGAAAATATGGCAAGGTTAAGAAATTGCTTACGCGGTGAAGCTAGGGAAGTAGTATCGGCACTGCTGTTTACCGCGAAGGATCCAGCAGATATTATGCGAACATTAGAGCAGTGTTTCGGCCGCCCAGAAGTAATTATCGATCGCGCGTTAGAAGAATTGAAACGCCTTCCGCGCCCGGGTCAAACTGCACAGGAGCTAAATGCGTTCGCAATAAATTTGCAAAATATCGTGTGCATTTTGCAAAACGTCGACGGCAAGGGATATCTGCAAAATCCAATGCTTACTAGGGAGGTAACGAGTAAGTTAAGCCCTCACTTACGGTCGCGTTGGTGTGATTACGCGGAGCACTACGGGAGTGCAGACGAGCCGGACATCGTTACACTGTCCAGGTTCATGATGAGAGAGGCTGATCGTGCGTTGAGTCATGCCTATACGTCCGTAGAGCCGACTAAGGAATCGCCCGTAAGACGAGAGGCGCCGCCGTCGAAGAGGATAGTGACACGCCGCGTAGAGAATAGGGCTCGCGACGTAAAAACGTTCACCGCACAGGAGGACACCGGTAGTGCCTCTTGTATGTGCTGCGGTGGTGAACACGCGATCGCAAAGTGTAGAAAGTTAGCGCAAATGGGTGTGGACGACCGGTGGAATTGGGTAAAAGAAGACGGGGTATGTTTTCTATGTTTAAACAGTAAACACCGACGGTTTAAATGTAAAGCAAAGAAATGCGGCATCGACGGCTGCAACGCCCCCCACCACGCCCTCCTTCACACCCGCAAGACCCGCGCACCTGAGACATCGGCCAAACCAGATGAGACCGTACTCGTCGCGTCTAACGTCGGTAGGAATGCATCCGTATTGTTGAAAGTGTGTCCCATTACGTTACGTGGACCACACGGTAAGGAAATAGACACGTACGCGTTGCTCGACGAAGGTTCGACTATTTCGTTGATCGATGACGACTTAGCGCGTGAGTTAGGAGCGGAAGGACCGGTAAAGCCGCTGAATATTAGGGGAATAAGCAATAGTCAGCGCGAGGCCGATAGCAGACTAGTTAACATAGGCATACGTGGAAAATCGCGCAGCGAGATGTATAGAATAAATGCGCGTACAGTAACAAATTTACAGATAGGTTCGCAGTCGGTGAATAAAGAGTGTTTACGTCTAAAGCATTTACGCGACCTACCGAGCTCGGTTTGCTATGAGGACGCCAAACCGAGATTATTATTAGGAGCCGACAATTGGCATTTAATAATCACCCGTAACTTGAGGATAGGGCGTCGAAGGCAGCCTATAGCTGCACGTACGTTATTAGGATGGGTGATACAGGGAACCGTGCCGCGATTCACGTGTAGAGAGGACGGTGAAACCGTGTTACACGTCGTAAGCAGTAGCGGACGGATAGATAGGGACATCCGAACGTTCGCGAGTCAAGACGAGGAGATAACGGAACTCCTCAAACGGCAGTACGAGATCGATTCCATCGGTATCTCGCTAAGGAATAGGCCGCGACGGGAAGAGGAACGCGCTGTCGAGATATTCCAGCGCACCGTCAAGAAGGTCGGCGATCAATACCAGGTGGGACTGCCATGGAAGGACGACGACGTGCGGATGCCTCCTAGCTACGAGATGGCTGCTAGAAGACTGCGGACGATCGAGAGGAAGATGGACAAATCGCCGGAAGTATCACGACTGCGGCTGCCTAGGTGCTATGCTCCTACGGGGGGAGTGGTAGAGCGTCAGCTCCACGTGTTCAGCGACGCAAGCGAACGTGCGTACGCATCCGCGGCGTATTGGCGATTACGATACCGCGACGGAACGGTTAAGGTACGATTAGTGGCGGCCAAGGCGAAAGTCGCCCCGATAAAGGCGCAAAGCATACCACGGTTAGAATTGCAGGCGAATCTGATAGGCGCGCGACTCGCGGAATTCGTGCAAGGCGAGCACAGAGTGGTAGCCGATAGGGTAGTTTATTGGACAGACTCCACTACGGCGCTCCATTGGATTCAAAACGATACGGCGCGTTACACCCCATACGTAGCACATAGATTAGGGGAGATATCGGAGAAGACGTCACCCGAGCAATGGAGGTGGATACCGACCGCAGACAACATCGCGGATCAAGCAACGCGCATTAATTATACGTACAAGGAAGAGAGCGACAAATGGTTTACGGGACCGCCATTCCTGTACGAAGAGGAAGATCGATGGCCTCGACGACGGGAAGAGAAGGCAGGGGATGAAGATGACGAGCTGGAGGAAGTCGTGGCGCACCAGAGCGACACCAGGAGCGCTCCACACCTGCCAGACATCGAGAGGTTCTCTTCTTACGAGAGATTGGTCAGGGCCACCGCTCGGATATTACAGTTCGTCGATGCCATGAGAGGAAAGGCGCACGGACTAACATTGGACCACATCCATAAAGCAGAGCGGATGTGGATAGAGCGAAGTCAACGAGAGAGTTTTGCTGAAGACATCAGTCGACTGCAGAAAGGAAAGAACTTGGCAACCGGCAGCGCGTTAAGGAAGCTCGACCCCATATTCGAAGATGGCGTACTGCGAGCTAGAGGACGGATTGACGCAGCCAATGTGGACAGCCAAATGAAGAGGCCCATCATCCTGAACGGACGCCACCAGTTTGTAAAGCTGCTTGTGGAGAAGGCGCATAAGGAAGCAAGCCACGCCAACAGGGAACGGGTAGTGAACGACCTACGCACAAGATATCACATACTTCGACTACGACCGACCGTACGAGAAGTGGAGCGGAGATGTCTGCGGTGCAGGGTACGCAAGGCGACACCTCGGCCAGCGGTTATCGGAGATCTACCACCTGAACGGTTAGGGGCATTCGCGCGACCATTCACCTACACCGGAATCGACTATTTCGGGCCTATAACGGTAACAATAGGACGTAGGCATGAAAAACGGTGGATAGCGTTATTCACTTGTTTGACAACGCGCGCGGTACATTTAGAGATAGTTTATTCCCTAACGACGGACTCGGCGATATCGGCATTGCGGCGCATGGCGGCTAGGCGTGGGTGGCCACGGGTCATCTACTCGGATAACGGGACAAACTTTCATGGGGCGGACACCGAATTACGACGGGCGATGGAAGAGTGGGCACCCCTGCTGAAGGACTACGCGTTGACTCGGCGGACGGATTGGAAGTTCATCGCGCCGGGTGCGCCGAACCAGGGAGGCGCATGGGAGCGTCTCGTGCGCTCGGTGAAGACCGCGCTCGAAGCCACACTCAATCAGAAGAGCCCACGGGAGGAGACATTAGCGACGCTCCTCACAGAAGCCGAAAACACCGTTAACTCTCGACCGTTGACGCACGTACCGGTCGACATCGACGAAGAAGAGGCATTGACACCCAACCACTTCTTGCTGCTGGGACCATCGAGCCTTCCAGTGACCGCGCCGTGCACGCCTAATGATCGTCGGGCGTGGAGAGCGGCGCAGGGACTTGCCGACGAGTACTGGAAGCGCTGGGTGAAGGAATACCTGCCGACGCTGGTTGCGCGCGGAGACTCAAGGGACGTGCAGCAGCGCCCGGTACAAGAAGGAGACCTCGTCGTGGTGGCAGACGGGACCATGCCGCGGAACGTGTGGCCAAGAGGAGTTATAACGAGGACCTTTCCCGGACCAGACGGCGTGGTACGGAACGTTGAAGTGAGGACCAGGGGCGGATTGCTGCGGCGGCCGGTCAGGAGGATCGCCGTCCTCCCGAGTGCAGCCTAGGCTCGCAAGGCTACGCCGGGGGGAAAATGTTACGGACAGCGAGAGACCCGCCGCCCCGTCGCCCCTTCGTTCCCCCGTTACGTCCCGCGCACCCCGCACGCCGGCGCTGATCACGCGATATCGGGCAACCAATCAGCGCGCGTGCGGCGAAAATTGCCATCGGGCGGCTAACCCGACGAAATGAAGCGCTCTTCTCGGAAATATAAGAAGGGCGCCTCGGACGGTCGTTGTTCATTCGGGTTCATTCGGGTTCCTTCGGATCATTCAGAAGCATTCACTCGGAAGCGGCAAGGAAGAATCAAGACAGAAGACTCCATACTGAAGACCTCCCTTTTGTATAGTGATTAGTTAATGTACCGAACCCTTTGTAAATAGTGAATATAGTATAATTAAAAGTACCATCTTTTCTTCGAGCAGTCCCCTAGTATAGCTAACCTCACACCGCCAGTTAAAATACCAAATACAGTCCACTACTCTCCATCCACTTTAGTAACTATGAAGAGTAGCTTATAGAATTGCACACCGACAGACATTTCGTATCCCTAAGCTGCACCCAATCGGATTGTTACACTTTTGAAATATGAATAAAATTAATTTAATGTATTAACATGTTTACTTTGAGCAACGTCCGTTGAAAAAATATGGCCGCCGTGCATCCAGTAATCCAGTTAATGTACAACAATATTAATCTTCCACAGTAAGCGAGGATTCACTTGTCCATCAACGGCAATTAACATGTTATGCGCCAACTCTAATTTTTTTAATTGCATTGATAATGAAGCGTTCACCGTTCGTTGCAGCATAACGAGCTGTACAACAACAAAGTTTCGCAACGCATGCGAGCGAGCTCTTATCAGATAGATCGGCCTCCAGTCAAATCGCTCGAAAAAACGTCCGGTGAGATCGGCCGCTTCATATTCATACGACGCGTTTGCGTTAATCCGAGGTACACTCGGACAAAGGCTTATTCGCAAAAAATCTACGTAATGGCGCGGGTGTGCAATACTACCAATATTTTGATGTTATAGTGGTCGCGGCCGGTCCGTAAGTGAATGGCACAAGGTTCAATTTAGCGTGGCAGTGGGCAGCGTGATTGCTATGCCGCGCGCGCGCCGCACACCTGCGCCGCGCCTGACTCGCATACCCGTCTTGCTCACTAAATAATAAAAATATTCTCTCAACTGACCATCCATTCTCCTAATTGAAAACTTGGATAATCTAATACACTTAGGTAGCTTTAGAAACAGAAAGAGAAACTTTTTTATTCAATATAGATTATAAACTATACCTATTGAGAGTCACTGTTATGTTAAATTTACCACAGGTTCAAAAAATACCTCTGTCCTAGGAATAACCAGTAAGAAACTCAGTGGGCGTTTTTATTTTTGAAAAAAAAAATAGTAATTACGCAATTAACAACACAAAACAAATTAGAAATAGCTTCATGGAAAAGAAATCACCTCATTCTCGTGGGTTATTAACATCCATAAACTCCTTTATATTGGAATAACAATTTTTACGAACTGTTTAATAAAGTTCATGAACTTTGAGGAAGCCAAATTTTGTATATTTTGTGTAATTTGGTTGTAAAACGTATACATCGCCCCAAGAATGAATTCTTATAAGCCTTGAATTGCTGAGGATATAAATTTAAAGATACTCTATTAAGCATTTTAAAATGTAGTGAACAGTGGTGGAAAATTTTATTTCTTAGATACTTGGCCCTTGTCAAAAATATATAGCGATATCTTTATTTAATATAAAATTTTAAGAAACAACGATTTTTATACGGGGTTTTTCACACGGTCAACTGTCCGTTGCTTGTTCTCGCGTTACTAACCTAGATAATTTATATATATTTTAGCTACAAACGGAGCAACGAATAAAATTGTTTATTGTTAAAATTTTGTAAGCAAAGTACATTTTTGCATGAAATATTTTTGATGAGTTTTCTTTCACACATACGAAAACTTCCGCAAGGACGAAGTTGCGGGTATCGCGTATAGGAAGTGGTGGCTAGTAAGAAATATATAATCAATAAGTCACTTACCATCAGGTAAGAATTATCGTATGCCCCTCTTATTTAAAACAAAAATTACGTCGTAGAGCTAGTAACTATAAGTTAATCTGTGGAAGAGCCACTCTACAGCTATATTAAGAGATTTACTCTCTCACAGGACTTCTGCGCTGGGTATAAGTTGACCACTGATAATTTTTCTTATCTCATTAACAACTTTGGTACCGACAGCTGCTCGGTTACGGCTTCAGATGCAAAGGGTGAATAAAGTACTAGAATTGTCAATAAAGCTGTACATGTCAAACGGATCCCATGCAGCAATCACGTTCTTAATAATTGATTAAATACTTAATTATCGTGTAGTGGCTGTATAAGAATACCCACATACACCCTATATCATCCCGTCGATGTCGTAAGAGGTGACAGAGGTAAACAAATCAGGAGAAGTGCACAGTGTCTTCCTAATAGGGATTGAAAATAAAAAACTGCGGTTGCCAATCTGCTTACCAAACGTGTCTCCTTAGGTTGAGACTCACGATGGGAATCTCCAATTTCAAGGAGACAACTCAGTAAAAATTTGTAGTGCTCTGGAAATGGTTTCCACCTGTCACACAACAAAACTGCTAATGACGCTCATTGCTTACTGCAAAATATTAATAGACCTCATTCTATCATCCATTGCTTGAGTGACCTTTATATTTTGTTTGTGATTTTTAGGTTCTAAATGCATGCCACAATTGAATACCTTATTTATTTAACAACTTATCTGTATTTCAACAAAGGTAATTTAAACTACCGATATAGATATCGAGTTAAGACCTAAACTATTGTCTAAACAACTTATTTTATTCTTCAGGTACAACTGTATCCATGAGGAGATTAGTGTTAACTAGCTCAATTATTTAAAAAGGGCTAAGGATGCTATGATACAAAAAAGGGAACAAGCGTACACAATTTTCCGACAACGTTTTTAAACGGAAACCAGAAGTAAAAATTAAAAGCCACAGAATAGTGTCAAGGCAAACATTTAACAACAGCCAATAATTAACCTGCTCAATCGGGTGAAGAGTAGTTCCGCACAACTGTATATATCATCATCATCATCATTACAGCCCTTCACAAGTTTACTGCTAAACATAGGCCTCCCTCAAGGAATGGCACAAAGCACGGTCCTGAGCCACCTGCATCCATCCACTTCCTGCATGTCTTACCAGGTCGTCACTCCATCTAGTGGGGAGTCGCCCTACACTTTGCCTACCGGTATGATGCTGCTACTCGAGAACCTTTCTTCCCCATCGGTTGTCGGTTCTTCGAGCTATAAGGTCGACCCATTGCCATTTCAGCTTACTAATCCATTGGGCTATGTCGGTCACTCTGGTTCTACTGCGGATATCCTTACTAAATTTATCACGCAGAGAAACCCCGATCATAGCCCTCTCCATGGCTCGCTGAGCGACCTTGAACTTCCTCATACGGCTAGCAGTGAAGGACTACGTCTCAGCCTCGTTTTCAAGTTTTGAGGTATACCTGACGAGAAGATGTGTCGTAATTTCTCGAACGCTGCCCAGCCGAGTTGAATCCGTCGATTGACCTCTCGGTCGAAGTTGGACTTACCTAGTCGGACTATTTGTCCCAGGTAAACATACTCGTCAACAACTTCGAGCTTAGTGCTCCCAACAACTACCGCCATAGATGTGACATGGACTTTATACATGATCTTTGTTTTGTCCATGTTCACCTTAAGACCTATCTATTGGGAGCCACTATTGAGATCATTGAGCATACTGCTTAGGTCCTCCAGCGATTCTGCCATAAGGACTATATCCTCGGCAAATCGAAGGTGAGTGATGTACTCGCCGTTGGTTATAATAATGTATCCTTTCTAGTCCAATAGCTTGATAATGTCTTCTAATGCAGCGTTGCACAGTTTCGGGTATAAAACGTCATCCTGTCTTAGACCTCTCTGCAATTGGATATGTTTCGTACTCTGTTTCTGTACTCGAATAGCCATCTGAGCCCTACTGTACAAGCACTTCAACACTTCGATATACCGATAGTCAACTTGGCACCGCTGAAGCGACAGCAGCACCGCCCAAATTTCGACAGAATCAAAGGCTTTCTCATAGTCCATATACGCCAGACATAGTGGCAAATTGTACTCCTCGGACTTTTGTACAATTTGCCGAAGGGTATGTATGTAGTCTAAGGTGCTAAAGCCTTTTCGGAAACTGGCTTGTTCGGAAGGCTAGAAGTCCTCGAGTCTGCATGCGAGACGATTCGTAAAACTGCGGTTGCCATGAAAGTAACGAAAAGACGGCCCCCAGTCCCCGGCGGCCCCGCTATTCCTGGCTACGGTGGCGACCATGGTAACAGCAGGGCAGGGGGTGCTAAGAATCTCCGGTGGAGGTTCGGTTGCCACCTACGACGACTCGACCTGGCAACTTACTTATAACGCACGCACCCTGAGGACTGACGAGAAGATCCTGGAGCTGGAAGAAGATATAGACAAGTTGCGCTGGAATGTCATAGGATTATCCGAAGTCCGAAGAGAGGGGGAGGACATGGTAATCCTCGAATCCGGCAATTTGTTCTATCACCGGAAGGGCGACCATCTGTCCCAAGGAGGTGACATAAATGACAGCAGACAATTGTGATGCTGAAACGTATCCCAATGTAACACAATATGTATTCTTGCTACACTACCCGTTAGTGTGGCGGCGGCATACGGTAGAGGGCCTTTTCTACTCTCAGGAAGCTCAAGCTTCTTGTTGTCGTCAAAACTTGGCTTAGAGCGTCAATGGCAGAAAACCGCCTAACTGATCTGTCACTTTTCCACGTTCACAAAAACATGCCTATTCAAGTGGAGGAAGTCATCATTCGTTTCGTGAGAAGACAAAAAAGAAAACTTGATTATTTATTTTTTTAATTATTTCCCGTAAAACAATAAAATACCTATCTACTATTTATTTTGATTCGTATTTATTTTTGTAATTTTAGAGCCTGTCCTGACTGGACCTCGACTATGTAACCCCCCCTGACTCGAAAGCTGAATCCGCTCATGTGTTGGCGGGGTTCGAACCCGAGTCACTAACGTATTGTAATATTTACGGCAAATGCTTATGACCTGCGCTACCAGACCAGAGCCTCTGTATAAATAATACTAATTTCAAACTCTAGGATTAAATACCCCGGTTCTTTTAATTGCTTCTAGTCATGAACTACGAGTAGAAAATTACACGAAACTAGGCAGCGTAGCCTAGACCTTTGTACGCGTAATCAATCCGTTATTCAGATAGTAATGGCTATAGCTTCTATATATTTAAACGCTGATAGGTAACCGAGTATAATAAAACAGGAAGTGGACAGCAGCTTCCTGATAGCAATTTAAAATTAAAAAAATAAACTTCGGTTGCCAATCCGCCTGCCAAGTTGGCCAAACTTCGGGTAAAGGTAAAATGTTTGGTACGTATTGTCATGCTACCATTCCAATGCATTACCATTGAGCAATAATGGCGAAGCACAATTAACGAGTCCGGGTTGTTTCCCTGATAGCTTCACCAACATTGTTCGAAATTCTTCACAATAGACATCTGATGCTATTGATAGACCGGATCTCAAAACTATAGTGAATTACACTATGAAGTGACCACCAGCCAGTTACCATTGCTTTTCCATGGATGAGCTTCGTTTTAGGGCATTAGCAATTGAAATAGAAATAGAAAAGGTAATAGAACTTTTTATATTCAATATAATTATTGAAAATTACTCTTATGTTTAATTTATCACTAGGTCAAAAAATACCTCTGTCTTGGGAAGAATCAACAAGAAACTCAGCGGTACATTTTTTTTTGAAAACGGAACAGTTTACATTCATATAGGTATATTACACAATTAAGTACACAAGACAAATTAGAAATACCTTGATAGCGATCACTTTATTCCCATGGGTTATTATCATCCATTGTTCCGGTATTTGACCTAGGTAATAGCCGATTCAATGGCTGACTATTACGTTTTTCTCTTGTGATGATCGCAGAGAAACTATTTTTCATCGCACCTTACCATTCTGTCCTAAATCCCTTAATTTATGTTTCGGCTGAAGAAAGCAAAGCAAGCTTCAATACGTAATACACAACAGTAATTTCATGAGGCACCAATTTCCCTTGATCTTTTTGTTTTACCCATTAGGTGCAAATGAACCAACATTATGGATAAATTAACGTCAAACCATGACCTAATTCCTTGTTTGTTTGATAATAAACTGCTTCCGTCAAAAGTTTTAACTCATCTTTATTTACCTTTGTATCTAGTCTTCCTCGTGGTCATTTCTTCAAGTGGAAGTATCTACTAAGTAAGTTGGGGGTCATTGTAGAAGCGTGCTCGTCGCGACCCCTGCCAGCCCTTTTCAGGGCTGCAATTCTACTCAGCTGCGCACCCATGTCAACGAGGGTTAGGGCGTCCCCCCAAGGCGACGCACACCAGCTCGTCCCCGTTGGTGTGGAATGCAGCGCGCAAAGCGGCGATGGGGACCGCCACCCGTCACGCACAGCCCGACACGGCGGAAGGTGGAGGACGGAGTGCAGAGTTGGCACGTGGAATGTTAGAGGAGGCATGAGAGATAAGACGAATGAGTTGATCGAAATAATGAAAGAAAGAGAATTAGATGTCGTGTGTATGTCGGAGACCAAACGGAAGGGCAGTGGTACTGAAGAGCTCCCTGGCGGGGCGTTAGCTCTATGGTCCGGAGTCCCGGAGAGCGAGAACGCCTGCCAGGGAGTGGGGGTGCTGCTGTCTTCTCGGTTGGTCGATGTTATGACTGAATATAAGTTTGTGAACTCAAGACTTCTCTGGGTTCGCTTTAAATTGGGACTGACGAAGTTATTCCTTTTGGCTGTTTATGCGCCGGTGGCTTCGTCGTCCAGGGCTGAGCTGGAGGAGTTTTGGGAGAATGTAAGAGAAGTTCTAGATTTGGCTAGGGGAAACGAAAGGAATGTTGTATGTGGTGATTTGAATGGATGGGTTGGTACCGCTCGACCAGGGTACGAGTCGGTACTTGGAAAGTTTGGCGATAAAAGGGTTAATGATGCTGGCAAGCTTATACTGGCGGTATGCAAGGAAAAGGGTCTTCTTGTGACAAACACTATGTTTAATCACAAGAAAATCCATATGTATACTAGAGAAAGAAAGAATGAGAGAAGTATGATCGATTTGTTCCTGGTGGATGACCGACTGCGAAAACAGGTTATGGATACGCGAGTGTTCAGGGGTGCTGACCTGGGAACGGATCACTATCTAATGATTACTAGATTTAGGGGTCTGTTCGCGGGTTGGCGCTACCGGACGACAGTGACAGAACCACAGTCGGTCTGTCGCATCCGAAGCTGGAAGCTTCAGGAAGCGGATACTAGGGACAAATATCATGCGAGGGTAGCCGAAAAGCTTGACACCATCGATGGCAGAAACGAATGTGTAGAAAGAACATGGCAGAACCTTAGGGATGGAATGGTAAGTGCAGCGGAAGAAGTGTGTGGAACAATAAAAAGAGGCAGTAGTAAAAGAAGAGATGCATGGTGGAATGATGAAGTGAAAGAAGCTGTAAAGAAGAAGAAGAAAGCATGGTTAGACTACTTCGCCTCTAGTAATGATAAGGATATGAGAGAGAAGATGAAAGAAAGATATAAGCTGCAGAAAGTTCACACGAAAGCATTGATTGAGGAAGTGCGTGAAAGGTGTAGAATGGAAGCGGATGAAAGGTTGTCGCACAACTTTAAGGAGAACTCCAAACTCTTCTGGAAAGAGGTTGGAAGGACCCGAAGTGGTGCGACGGCCTTAAGAATGAACAAAGTGCTTTCGAGAACTAATGACGTCCTCTCAGAAAAATCGGACGTCATGCAGCGATGGAGCGAATTTTATAGAGAAATGTATGCGTGTGATGATCTTAGTGAGGGATCCGGGGATGACGCCGTGACTGGCACGCCAGACCCGGACCTCGATGACACTGAGGTCATCAGTATGAAAGAGATTGAACGTGCGATTCGAAGTTTGAAATGTGGTAAGGCTGCGGGACTAGACAGAGTTACTGCTGAAATGGTCAAGTATGGTGGGCCTCGCGTCTGGGACAGCTTTCACCTGCTGTGCAATTTGTGCTGGCGGACGGGGGATGTCCCGGATGATTGGCGATCCGCAGTCATTGTGCCTTTATATAAAGGTAAAGGTTCACATTTTGACTGCGGGTGCTATCGGGCGATCAGCTTGACCAGTTTAGCAAGTAAAGTTTACTCGAAGGTTTTGACACGTAGGATGCAAGAGAAATCGGAAAGATTTCTATGGGAGGCACAATGCGGATTTAGACCTGGAAGAGGATGCACGGATCAAATGTTTTCTCTCCGTATGATCACGGAAAAGCTTCTGGCTGTTAACCAGAAGATTTTCTGTGCTTTTGTGGATCTTGAGAAAGCATTTGATAAGGTTGTAAGGAAGAAAATGTGGGAACTGTTGCCGGGGTATGGTGTGGATGGCCGATTGCTAAGGGCTGTGCAGTCTCTTTACTGTGACTGTAAAGCCTGTGTGCGGGTAGGGCATGACCTGTCACCCATGTTTAGCGTCCAAACGGGCGTAAAACAGGGTTGTGTCATGTCTTCCTGGCTGTTCATACTGTATCTCGACAGCTGTTTACAAAAGCTGAAAGATAGCTGTTTGGGTGTGAAATTGGGTGACATAAAAGTAAATTGTCTGCTGTATGCTGATGATGCAGTGCTTATTGCACCATCAGAGGCAGAACTGCAGGCATTAGTCACGTGTATGAAAGAGGAATGTGAAATTAAAGGTCTCCGTTTGAATGCTAATAAAACTAAGGTTCTGGTATTTGAAAGGGACGAAGAGAGAACGAAGTGTGAAATATGGGTAAATCAGGAATGTCTAGAACAGGTAAATGAAATTGTATACTTGGGGAGTGCTTTTAGCCGGGATGGAAGATGTGATTTAGATGTGGACAGGCGTGTCGCTGCCGGGAACAAAGTCAATGGTGCCCTGACTGCGTTAGTCAAAAGGCAAGGCGTAGCGAAGAGTGCACGCCTTGCAATACATAACGCAGTGTTGGTACCGACTTTGTTATATGGCAGCGAAACCTGGGTATGCCAGAAGAAGCATAAAAGTAAGTTGAATGCAGTGGAGATGCGATCTCTTCGTAAAATGTGCGGCGTTACTATGGCCGACCGAAAGCGAAACGAAGAGATTCGCAATATGGCAGGTTTGAAAGATGACCTTATCACAAAAATTGATAAGGGCGTGCTTCGGTGGTTTGGGCACGTTGAGCGAATGAGTGAAGACCGAATGGTGAAGAAAATATATAGCGCGAAAGTTAATATTAAAAGGTGTCGAGGTAGACCGAGACTAACTTTCGAAGACCATGTGAGCAAATTGCTCGAAGAGGGTAGGGTCAAGAGTACTCGGATACCTAGACGTGCATGTATGAAGAAGATAATGAATCTGAAAGAAGCGAAAGAGATATGTAAGGATCGTGACACTTGGCGATCTGTTCTCTCTGGCTACCCCGTCAGGGATTGTGCGTGAAGATAAGTAAGTAAGTAAGTAAGGAAGTATCTACTGTGAAAGCGATTTGACCTAAAATTCACAATGGGTTCGTGAGTCGTATCCTCTTACTCTGCTGCGTTAGAACCACGCCGAAGCTCGTATAACTTGTATTAGTAAATTACTCTCATTTCTGAGGTTTGAGATGAAAAAACAATTTGAAAGGCAAACAATAGAATGTCGTAAAATGTTTGAATTTAGAATGTCATAGTTTTTGTGGAAAAAGTTTTAACCACGAATCTTGGACTATAAAGGCATATAATATGTATGTCGGAGATTCAACAGAAGATCCCGATTTTGATCTCTGAAATACATCAAGATAGCATCAATTGTTAAAAATAAATAAAGTATGAGAGTGGATGTTCAACTTGCTTTCTTGCTTACGATTTTAATCGTTATGAGTAATAAGACAACGTAACGCTCTATACATTCAGTATAGTGAAATTACAGTTCGACCATACCGTAACACGTCTCCGCCACAATCACACACCAGTGTAACATGAGGTACGTAATTACACGATAACACCAAAGTATGCAAACCAACAGCAATACTACTTATCTCAGTGTAACATAGGGCAGCCTCTCAGCAACACCAATCCTCCTTGACTACACTGGGAGAATTACAACAACGAACAGAACCACGACATTATTTTAGCACTAGTAGAATGAATACACTCGTAGAATGACTTAAGCGGAATCCCCCCGCACGGCGCCTACAGTGAACTTTATACAAAACAAACTCATCGAGTACTTCCTTAAAAGTACACTTTCAAGTCACTCTGTCAAGTCCGGAGGTAAGGTTATATCATAACTAACAAAACAAGGCCAAACTTGGGACATCTAGTTCTGCCCGTCGAGGAGTTCCAGTAGCAATCATCAAAGTACACTTTCAAGTCACTCTATAAATTCCGGAGGTAAGGTCTCATCATAACTAACAAAACGAGGTCAAACTCGGCACATCTATTTCTCCTCGTCGAGCAGTTCCAGTGGCAGTCATCAAAGTACACTTTCAAGTCACTCTATCAAGTTCGGAGGTAAGGTCTCATCATAACTAGCAAAACAAGCGCAAACTCGGCACATCTAGTTCTCTTCGTCGCGGAGTTCCAGTAGCAGTCATCAAAGTACACTTTCAAGTCTCCATAAAGTCCAAGACGTATAAGTAAATTCTTGGTACTTTTATAATTACAAAATATTCTAATAAAAATCTGTGATTATAAAAATAATAATAATATCTTACCTTAGTCAAGTGTGTATCAAATTTGGTTTTTGGAATATTTTGTATTTCTACAGCGATTGACATTTTTCAGCACGAACCGCTGTATACAAACGACCACTCACGACGGCTGTTAGGTTCGGAGTAAAAAAGTACTCTGTGGCTCAGAGTGAGGTAAAGTGTATTTAGTAAAATAAATTAATACAAGGCTGCTCAAAACACCGAAAATTTCGGCATTACTCAGCCAAAAACAATTAATTATAACTAAACAAAACAAAATTAAACTGCCATTTACATTCCATGGCTTCCCACATGATAGATGAAGAGTTTAAAAATTGATTGAGTTGAATAATTGATATTTTCAAAAGTTATCGTGTTTACCAAACTATGTGGACTTGATAAATTCACACCATAACTCACTAAAACTATTTTTTATGTAAAAATAGCAATTAATCGATTTAAAAAAAAAATAACTTCAACAATCATTTATCTTTCTGACAATGTGCTTTTTATATCATTTATATGTACAATATGAATGTTAGATACGATTTCATACGACAAAACGTTGGAATCTTAATTTTCAGGCCCTAATAGAACATATCTACGCACTTCGCGCTTAAGGCATGCAAAATGTACCAGTCTTTGAGATGAACACATATGTAAATTTTTCATAACGTAGGATATAATTCTATTTAGCAAAAGTGTCGGTAGACTTTGTCCTTCAGAGCATCCTTTAATTATAGTTTAAGGGACGACTCCATGCAGCTCCCGTTCCACGGAATGGTCGCGCTTCCTTGACACGGCCCGATATGGGGCGCGATTGCTAAAATTAATTCGGCAAACTAATTGGACTCAATCTAAACGGTCGCGCTCGGCCTTCGAGTGTTTGTACACGAATACTAAGTAATTAGTGGAGCTTGGTTGAATTTTAAAACCGTCTTTCTTAACAATCAAATGTTATTTCCATTATTACTACAGGAATCTATGGATGAATGAATCACTGTAATATAAATAGTTTCTCTACCTTAGGCACACTCTAGCTAGCTTCTTACACCTACACCTAGGTTCTGCGGAACTAGTGTACACAGTAGCTTTAAGGTTATTATATATGATTTTAAGAGGTTAATAACACTCTAACAAATTACTTTGTAAGCTATGATCCTAGTGAGAATGCTATGTCACGATCATGAAATTATTGTATTGTCAGCAAAATTTCAGATTATTTAGACGCCCGCATGAAGGTGAACACTTCATACAAAGAGAATATAACCACTACGTTTAACTTCATATTAAAATTTTATTCATACATATAAGCTAAAAATAAGAGCATGTAAGACATCTGAGACAGCGTATCGAATATTTTGAGTCCTTTATTATGGAATTGGTTTCCAAGTTTTATTAAAAGTTTGATTTTTAATAAAATGTAGAAGGGAATCACAAGTTGTATGTAGGTAACAACTATAATCTCGTCTTAATATTTTCATTATAAACTTCATCGCCTATTTTTCCACCCTTTAAATTTTGGGGACTATATGGGATCAATCCTGAAGTTTCATTAAAAAAAACCTCTAAATTGGTTTAGTCATTTGTGAAAAATCGGTGTAAAAAGAGAAGTACTTGTCGATTAAAGAACCTCCTCGCTTTTTTGGATTCTGTTTAAACCGGATAACACAAGTTTTTTCATTGAAAAGTAATGTAACACATAATCACATAATCTTAAATCTTAATACACTGTTCAGTATTATAATAATTTGCCTGCAACTATCTTCGCGTTCGACTACACTGAAAATGTCTTCAAGAGAAGAGTGAATAGACAGCCACCGCCGCGAATTTGCTCGGGTCCTTAATGAACTCTTTGATAGTAGTGACCTCCTTGAACTTGAATTCAACCTCTGTGACGGCAGCAATAGCAAGCAGGTTCTTGAAACCATTCGCAACTGAGTGAGGACCAAAGGCAACAGTTGGGTAGCCAATGGCCATGGCGAGGGCGACGATGTTGGCAACACCCTCCATGAACTGGGCACGGAGGTCCTCTGGCTTGATGTCAAGGATGGCAGGGGCAAATGTGGTAACGGAATCGTAAAACTGTTTGACCACGATACCATATGAGAATGAAGAGATGTTGAGCATGTTGAGCAGGGTGGCTTCTGAGGCGCCCACCTTGTCGCCTGGCTTTAAGATGTTACACATCGTTGATGATTTCAATGGTACCCTTTGAGATCTTGATAGGGATGGAAAGTGCCTGGAAGAAAGAGGTCTTCTCAGAACCAAGCTCGGTGTTGTGTGCTGGAATAACCATAGACAAGGACGCAATGGCACCAGGACGGGCAGGAGCTCGCACTTTGTTCTCCAGCAGCTTATCACGGACTTCCACCAAGTCCCCTCGGTTGAATACAAAGCCAACATTACCTTTGTTGTGAGGGAGCAATTTCTCATCGCACAACAGTGATTAATAAATGTTATTAATAAAAAAGACTTATCACCTATATTAGTACTTAATAATTTTTTTCAATTTTTCAAAATAACTTTGTTCGAGTAATTTGGCACATGTGCTCGACTAGTTGACTGTGCCCACTGTCACCGATGGCTTGCAGGACGTTGTTGCGTACGACGTATACTGGCCTCAATAGTGAACCTGCTTTTTTACGCAGTACCTATGGTTGGGAAACTGTTAACTCCTGAGTAATTATTATTATTATGTATCTCTAAACTTTTCTCATCTGGTTGGGCAATATAAATATATAATTGTAAATAAACATGGTAAACGTACATAAATATCAATTGAATAAAATAAATACATAAAAAATACATAAATATATAAAAACCCAACCAGATGGAAGCCCTCGGCAGGTGAGACCAAACGGCCGAGGGTTAGGGGGAAAGGGAAAGAAACCGGCGGACGATGCGGGCGGTATCGAGGAGCAGCGCCTTCTGCCTTTGAGCTTGGAGCGGTCCGTCACGGAGTCCCAGTCGCCTCAGATGACCCGAGAGGCTGACTGGAATTAACCCGTTCGCAGAGACGACTACAGGTATAATTTCGGCCGGCAATCCACCCCACAAGTCGGTCACCTCTTGAGCCAGGTCCAGATATTTTGTCAGCTTATCTGTTTCGGCTTTCACGAGGTTCTCGTCATAAGGAATGGTAATGTCGACCAAAAATATCCTTAATTGTGCCTGGTCCATCAGCACAATATCAGGCTTATTCGCAAGAATAGTCCTGTCTGTAATGATGGCCCGGTCCCAGTAGAGCCTGGCGCGGTCATTTTCGAGCACAGCTTCCGGCAAGTACTTATAATATGGCTGTTTCCGATCCACGAGACGGTATTTCAGAGCGAGCTCCTCGTGTAGAATCCTGGCTACTAAGTTGTGCCTGTGCAAATACTCAGAGTTAGAAAGCGCCGAATAACCGGAGATAACATGCCTAAGTGACTCACCGGGATGGTGACAAGCTCGACAGATGTCGATGATGCCATCCCTTAGGATGTATCTCCGATTATTATTATTATTATTATTATTGATTTGTTATATTTACGCGAATACTAAACATTATATGAAAACATGGTCACAGGTAGGACAAAGGTGTATGTCGCGTCGATATTATAGTTAGCTCGGCTACCTTCAATTTTCAAATATAAAGTTTGGTCCGGTTTGGAGCTTACAGTATCTTAAATTTTTTCAGTAGCATACTTGGGTTTTCATTTAATTTTATTAATTATAGGATACAAAAACATATGGTAATAACCAGCAGTCTTCTTTATTGAAATTAAGACTGAAGTTTTTTTTTACATTTGAATAGCCTCCCGAATCATCCTTGGCAGGAATCGATGTCCTTTCGTGAGGATTATGGTCTATTAAATCTAATGTAATCATGGAGATGATCTTGAACATGTTCACATTACTATAAGCATTAAGTTAGAAGTCCACTAATATTGCAACTGCCTTGTGTTATGTCATGGCAGTTCACAGAGCATTGAGAATGTCACGGCAACTACTTGTTTGTTCCACTCTTGCGGATGCAAATAGCCGTTAATCTATGCCAGCTGTACTAATTACTAAGAAATGCCACTATAATTTAAATAATTTTAGCGATGCCACTCATCAGCCGTTGTCTGGGCCTTATCCATAAAAACCATTGTACTTTCATGTATTTATTATTGTACGAAAGGTGAAATAGATTTGCTTAGTTCGTAAATGTCATTATAATTATTCAGTAATAATGCAGAAATGCTATTTAAATGTTCTGAATAGCCAATATATGAACTAAATTAAACTTAGTCACTGTTTTGTTACATAGAAGTTTAAATATTTATTATAATTAACACATTTTTAATAATTTTTGCTCATTTTATAAAATGTACCGTATTGTGGTGTGGGTGTCGTAAGAGGCGACAGATAAAACAAACAGATAAGAGAAATCAGGAGATGGGCAGCAGCATCTTCCTAATAACCACAAAAAAAAATTGCGTTTGCAAACCCACTTTCCAAGCGTGGCAACTATGGCAAATATCCCCCCGATAGACTTTAATAGGCTGTAACGTTAACGATATTTTATAAAATATTTTAATAAATTTTAAATTAACGGTTGGATAGTACAAGTATAACACTCCAATAAATTAAATGGTTGAAATGTGAATGAGATCAGTGCTAACGCCTTTTAATTTTTTTCATCCTTGAGGTATTGGATCGAAACGTAAATTACAGCAGTTCAATAGACATCAAACTTATTAACTATTAATATAATAATAATAATAAATAATGTTCGCCAGACCGAACTTCGATCACGGCGGCCAGTCTTAAAATCGACTAGCCATCAGCGCAGGCCAGGATTATATTGCCCAAGTGTATGCGCAAGTACACGTGCATTCTTAATCCCTCATGGGTCTGGAGAATGGGACGGTGACACGACAGGATCGGCTAGAAATCGGGCGCAATACCTACGGCTTTACATGATTTCCGAGGCACGGGGGTGAAACACCGCCAACTTCTTGACTCCGGGCTGCTAGTGAGAATTTCTTGACAGAAGGACTCGAGATTCGAGCCCGGGACTTCATAATCAGAAGTCACGTTTACGATCTTTAAAAAAACCAAGCCGTCTTCTAGTGATATATGTGCATGTGATAAATCAATTCTTTCCCACTCCAGCTATTAGCTTGTGTGTGAAGTATCGTGTAATCTATCATGATTCATCAATAAACATTCATTTAGAGGCTGATAGACAATCGTCACGTGTAGCGAGCGCGCAGGTGTGCGGTTCCGAGGAGCTTCCTTCCCCGAAGCCGCGCTTGCCATGCGCCTCCGCGACGCCTCCATTGTAATGGACGCACGCGGATCCCATACCGATCGCGCACGCTCCATTATGTCCGTCCGTCCGTCCACTGTGATTTATATAGCGGCCGGTCGCCCGCGGCTTGCTGCAACCTCCTGCCCAGGTGCTATCTGATAACATCTCTCTCGCAGAAGCCAACTAACTGAAATTAATGCGGGTGGATTTCTGTTGTAGCTGACAGATTTTCGATTAAATTTTAAACCGGTTTATTAAGAGTTTAAAGGTAATTTATATTTTTAATAAAACTACAGAACCAATTAACGGCAGAGTCGGTAAGGGCCTTTCAAGGGATTAGACAAAAGTTTATCGACCATCATCAATATATCAACAACTTGGGGATATATTAAACAGAAACAGAAACAGAAACTTTTTTATTCAATATAGATTATAAATAATACTTATTGAAAGTCAGTCGTATATCCAAAGTCACTTTAATTACCACTGGTTCGAAAAAAAAATTCTGTCCTGGGAAGAACCAGCAAGAAACCCAGCGGGACTTTTTTTTAAAATAACAGCTTACAATCATGTATGTTACACAAATTAACAACACAAATTAGAAATATCATCCATAAATTCTTTAATATTATAATAACCCTTTTTATAGAAACTTAGTTTAATAGAGTTTTTGAAATTTGAGCAGGTAAAATTTTGTATATTTTCTGGAATTTTGTTGTAAAAGCGTAAGCATCGCCACAAGAATGAATTACTGACTCGATGAAGTCGAGTAACTGGTACTACTATCTTGTGTCTGTTCCTAGTATTTACAGAATGAATATCACTTATTTTTGTAAAACTACTTTTATTTTTGTGTACGTACATTACATTTTCATAAATGTATTGTGAGCCCAAAGTTAATATATTAATTTCCTTAAATTTTTGTCGCAGCGAGTCTTTAGGCTTTAAATCATAAGTTGCTCTTATGGCCCCCTTCTGTAAAACAAATATAATTTCAGTGTTAATTTCAAAGATAATTGATTAAGAGTACCCTTAACCGACGAGCATGTATGCGTAGGTATATGCATGATCGTAACAAATGGAAGTCCGTAGTCTCTGCCTACCCCTGTGCGTGACAAGCGTGAGTTTTTATGATTATCATATGATTATGAGAACCAACTGACTTACAGTTCACCTGATGGTAAGTGGCTATAGTAGCCCATGGACACCTGCAGGCAATTTTGAAACAGAAGACTGCGTATGCGTTATAATCACTGAGGACTTAGGCAGAACGCCTTACAGCTTACAGCCTGTAAATATCCTGACCTTTAATACCAGTCATAGTGGTGCATGCACTGTTATTTGGCGTTAAAAATAGGCAAGAGGATGTTAGCTACCCAGAAAAGCTTCTAGCTAGGAAAGGATTCCTACCTACGAATATTACTACTTTTTTTATTTATCGTTACCTTTACGAGATATGCCTTGCTGACAAAATAGACGAGGTTTCGGCGACCAAAACATCACTGGGGAATAAGAACTGATCTCACTCCCCATAGACTAGTGAAGGAAAGTGTTATCAATGTAAGAGTATTGGCTTTACACTGACTTATTCATTTATCTAGCGGTAGTGGTGAATACGGGCAAATATTCCATACATTTTTGAAAGGCCCATGCTCACCAGTAGACTTAAAAAGGTTAAACAAGAAACTTGTAAAGGGATAAACACTGATATATAGTGTTACACCTGTAATCACCAAGGGGTCCATTGAGCAGCAAGCTACTTGGACCTGACCCTGTAATGTTTACCATGGACACAAACATACCTATACCGTTATAATGTTTTTGTTTATTTTTATCTAACATATCTATCTAAATTGTAAGCGCTTAGTGTGTCCATTTGGACACGCGAATTTTCTCCAACTTTTAATACATTTAGAAAAATAAAATTTATGCTAAGTTGATAAGAAACCCTCATTGAACTGTATTAAATATCCAAACTTAAAAAAAATAAACAAAATCGGGCATTATTGGGTTAAGTCAAAAAATCTGCGTATAGATGGAAAATTGTAAAAGAAGAGAAAGGAAAAAGCCCATCGCCTACATAATGACAAAAACAATATCTCATTAGGCTTCTTTTATGATATGCTAGTGCTAGGTAAGAACACAGTTGGTGCTTTCTTTTTTGAAAGTGCATAAACATGGAACCTATAAGTCCCAGATCTACTTGGGACCTGCGACTGATATTTGTATTTATGAGAGAGATATATTGAGATAACATGACAGATATGAATATGAAATAAAACTAATTTTACGGATTTTATCGCGTTTAATTTTAACTTTTTTAATTGGTCCCATGGTCACGGAGTGCACTGAGGTGTTTGACGTCCAGATATCATAGGTCACGAAGTTTACCTTGAACTTTTAATTATTAGTAAGTTTTATTTCATGTGTAGTAAACGCGTAAATATAAAAATTAAAAATATGTATATTTCGTCGTAAAAATAAATATATTTTATACCATTTTTTAGTTCACATAACGTTACAAATTGACGTTTCCTCTAATTGGAAAAGAAATGACGGAATTAACTGCGCAGACAAAAAATATGGGTGACAAACGGGCACACAGTCTAGCTGATGGTAAGTGGATGATGTGGCCAAAGAAATCTACATTTATTTTCAATTAACTTGAGGACTAAGATGGAATGCCTCATATCCAGTAATAAGGGTCTCCGTTTCCCTACACTCACCATACGAAACACAACTGTGTTAAATTACTATTTTACGCTCTGCTACGTAATACTTTAATAGTCAAATAATCGTATTTAACTATTAAAGTATTACGTAGCAGAGATAAATATTGACTTGATACTAAAAACAAGAAAGCATAATCGCTTATCTTCTTTGATAATAATAACAAGTTATAAAAAAATTTGGAGTTCATTAATTACATAGCAAACACGTGCAGACAAGCACCCACAAGTAGTACCTGACCACAAGTGACCCAATCTGCAGCCATCGTCCTACTGGACTTATATGTTGTGATGATAGTTGTTGTCATTCCTACGATCAACACTCCAGTGCGATGGGTGTACAGATAGAAAAATAGATCGTGAAGTACCGCGGGCGACGATGACAGCAATGAGGTGAATTAATTAGTAGCACCTGTTCCCGGAACGGAAGGCGTGACTTCAATTCCAAACACAATATAAATTATTGTGAATAGTTTTGAATAATCCAGGAACCAACCGATTGTTTATTTAGTATGGTGACGACGTAATGGATATCAATAACATGATAACAATGTGTCCATTTGTGGAATTGTGACATCAATAAACTACTATTGATACAGAGAATTCGCTCGATTAGAGAATTATTCATTTTAAATTAGCCTTATACTCGTATGATAGATTTCCAACTTGGTGGGATTAACTTTGTTTCTCTTATTTCTTTTGTGGACACTCGTGTTTGCTTACTTGATTGAATATATATTTTTTTTATATATAGTGACCGACCGAAAATTCGGCGTAAGCCTCGGGTTCGGCCACCTTATCCGTAAAAACCACCATTAGCAAAACTGGCTTCGGCCAAAATGGGCTAAAGTTTTGGCCGTAACCTTTGGGTTAGCAAGAATCAAAATTGACGACCTGTTACACAGCGCAATGGACGTGGCGACGCAATTTTTATCATTTCAGATTATTTACTAGATTAAAATTACCTTTTTATATACAGTTAACATATACCTTTAATTTAAAAGTTGCAAAATTATTTATATTATTAATTTTAGCCAATCTTGAACTGAATTTCTTAGGGTTGTTAAGCCTTAGGCTTGGCTTGGGCTTCGGCTGAAGGTTGTAGTGATAACCGATTAATCGATTTCGGCTTCTACACCTATATGTGGATACCACTGTTTTTCTTGGTATTACTGTTGACGCAAAGCTTCATTGGGGCCCCCATATATCTAAATTAGCAAGCAGACTTAGTTCTGCAGCATATGTTGTAAGAAAGATTAGAAGTCTCACCAATGTTGAAAAAGCTAGATTAATTTATTTTAGTTACTTCCATAGCGTGATGTCTTATGGGATTTTGCTATGGGGTAATGCGACTGACATCTAAGCTATATTTGTTTTGCAAAAGAGGGCCGTACGGGCGATTTATAACTTAAACTGTGATGATTCCTTTAGAGAAAACTTTACAGAAATAAACATATTAACTTTGGAATCGCATTATATTTATGAAAATGTAAAGTATGTACATAAAAACATAAATAGCTTCGATAAGAATAAGGATGTTCATACTTTAAACACTAGGAACATAAGCTTGTAATACCAGTTACTAGACTCCAGAGGATTATTAATTAATTTATATAAAATGTACAAAATTTGTCAATAAATAAGTTTAAATGTATTATTAAAGAAAAATTGTACAAAAAGGGTTTATTATAATATCAAAGAATACATAATGTGAAAAAATCCCTGGGAATGAGGTGAAATCTAATTTAAAATATGTAAGAACAAAAAAAATTACACAACACAACGAAATTATTGTAAAGTGAAATATGTTTAAAATAAGCCCCGCTGGGTTCCTTGCTCGTTCTTCCCAGGCCAGAGGTATTTTCCGAACCAGTGGTAAATAAAAAAATGACTTTCAATGAGTATTATGTAATAATATATATTGAATAGAAATTATTTTATTCTATTCTATTCCACACTATTTATACTTGACACTATTTGTAGTTAATTTCGTCTGCCTACACTTAACCTCTAGAACCAGAAGAAATGCTACAGATTTAAGACTCAGTAAGTGGCAAAACCAAACCATATAAAGTCGGTGTACGAATATTTACTACCCCAGATCGCCTCGGGTATCGTAAGGGTAATAAATGGAAATAAACCAAGAAATGGGCAACAACACCTTAATAAAAACAAATAGAAAATAGAAAAAAAAACCTGTTTGCCCATCGTGGCAACTATGGAAAATACACCAACTTTGAGGCAAACTATACGCCTATGCCAGCACTGGAGTTTAATAGGATAATGCTTATAGCATAAATGGACTGGCTCGATCGGGGTAGGACCACGCTCTCACAGAATACCAAAGTCAAATAGCAGCTCAAGGCTGCTGAGTGTAGAGAACCGGAGATCCTATTTACTGGAAACGAGGCATTCCATTTTAGTCTACGTAAAGAATGTGCATTTTGATTTTTACCTGAGAATAAATGTAGATATCTATGAGCCACGATATCCACTTACCATCAGGTGGACTGTGTGCTCGTTTATCACCCTTATTCTATAAAAAGAAGGAATATCTAAAAAATATTTTTAATTATTTTACCATAAAATTCTATAAAAATAGAAAACATGATTTGAAAATTCGTAGTAAATGATCGCATTAAACTATAATACTTCTGAGCAGAACTTGTTGATGTTTTCCTCCCTGTTCAAAACCTGTTTGCGGTTCTCACCGTTATCGCATGCGTGAAACTTTTAGTAGTGCTAAAACTGCTTTCTCCTGGTTGCGTCGCGTCGGGGAGGGTGCTGGTAACGTCCGCAGTCAAGGCCGGTGCGCTGCCCTTAAGAGGTGACCTTTAGCACTGTCCTTGACCCTCGCCACCGCGCGTTGTGCTGCACTACTTGCCTACCCATACTTTACTCACAGTTAACGGTTTATTCAACGTTTTTGCTCGCTTTAATCGGTGAAAAATAAAATGTTTCACACCCACATTGATTTGCTTTATCAGGTCCACTTATAAGCCATTAATTTCTATAAAATTCAAATCAATCAATCTTTAGATATTGTGACTCACAGACATCTACATCTATCATCGGTTAAGAATCAAAATGCAGATGCGTTGTCACTCGTGAGGACTAAGATGGAATGGCTAGTTTTTAGTAAAATGGGTCTCCAATTCTCTACATATATAGGTAACATTAGTATTAGGCTGCTATTTCAGGCTGGTATTTTGTGAGAGCGTGATCTTTCTTGGTCGAGCCGACTCATGCGTGCTACAATTATAATACAGCTGTAGCATGACTCTTCCACCTACATCGCAACGTGCTCATATGACACATTATGATTTTCTTCACATTATACATATTATATACACTACCGCATGTCTTCCCGTGGGTGTTGTAAAAGGCGACAAAGGGAAACAGGCAGGAGATGGGCAGCAGCATCTTCCTGATAAGAGCAAAAAACCAATAAAAAACTGCGGTTGCCAACCCGCTCGCCAAGCGTGGCAACTATGGCAATATATCCCCCATGAGCAATGACAATAATAAAGGGCCCCCAGTCCCCGGCGGCCCCGCTATTCCTGGCTATGGTGGCGACCATGGTAACGGCGGCGCAGGGGGTGCTAAGAATCTCCGGTGGAGGTTCGGTTGCCACCTAAGACGACTCGACCTGGCAACTTATAACGCACGCACCCTGAGGACTGACGAGAAGATCCTGGAGCTGGAAGAAGATATAGACAAGTTGCGCTGGAATGTCATAGGATTATCCGAAGTCCGAAGAGAGGGGGAGGACACGGTAATCCTCGAATCCGGCAATTTGTTCTATCACCGGGAGGGCGACCATCTGTCCCAAGGAGGTGTTGGATTTATCGTCCACAAGTCTCTCGTTAACAACGTTGTAAAGATTTGAAGTGTGTCGACGAGGGTTAAGTACCTCATACTCAGAATCACCAAACGGTATTCGCTGAAGGTCATACAGGTCTACGCACCAACCTTGGCACACCCCGTTGAGGAGGTGGAGGAAATGTATGTGAATATCTCTAGAGCCATGAATTCCTCCAAACCCCACTATACGGTATTAATGGGAGACTTCAACGCAAAACTAGGCACAAGAGAGAACGGTGAGCTGAAAGTAGGGAATTTCGGAATAGGGCAACGGAACCCAAGGGGCCAGCAGCTGGCCGACTTCATGGAGAAAGAGGGGTTCTTTATGATGAACTCTTTCTTCCAGAAGCGGTCCCACAGGAAGTGGACCTGGTAGAGCCCCGACAGTTCCACAAAAAATGAGATTGACTTCATTATGACGACCAGACAGTCAGTCAGACTGTTCAGTGATGTCTCCGTGATCATGAGGGTGAAAACTGGTAGTGATCACCGAATGGTTAGAGGTACACTGAATCTAAACGTTAAGTTGGAGAGGTCTTGTCTAATGAAGTCAACGCTCCGTCCCCCTCGTGCTCTGTTCCAAAGTCCCGAAACCTTTCAGCTCGAGTTACAAAACCGTTTTCAGTGCCTAGAAGACTGAAATGAAGTGGAGGATATGAATGACAAGCTCGTGGAAACTGTCCATGCGGTCGGAGCTAAGTTCTGTAAGACCCGCCGCAGAAGAACACAAAAACTCTCCGATCACACTCTTAATCTCATGGCTGTTAGACGGGAGATGAAGCTACATTCTTCAACAGATTTGTCAGCATAGAGGCAACTGAACAGACAGATCTCCAAATGCATGCGGCGGGAATTACGCAACTTCAATACAGCTTATATTGAAGAAGCGATCGAGCGGAACCAAGGCTCCAAAGTCTTTGCCAGAGATCTGTCTGCCAGAAAGAACCAACTGTCAAAGCTGAAGACAGAATGTGGCAGCATCATTTCCGGGGCACCTGAGATTTTGAGTGAATTGAGAGGTTCTATGGGCAGCTGTACACGTCATCGTTGGAGCCACACGCAAGTGTGAGTAACGATCCAAGAGCGAGTCTTATCCGACACTATTCCGGAGATATCCCGGACGTCAGTCTGAGCGACATTAGAATGGCTCTCCAGCACCTTAAAAATGGCAAGGCCCCAGGCGAGGATGGAATTACAGCGGAGCTTCTGAAAGCTGGTGGAAGACCGGTACTTGAAGTCCTTCAGAGGCTCTTTAATTCCGTCCTCCATGGTGGCGTTACACCGGAGGCGTGGAGCAAAAGTGCGGTAGTATTGTTCTTCAAGAAAGGTGACAAGGCTCTCTTGAACAACTACAGACCGATTTCCCTTCTGAGCCGCGTCTACGTGCTGTTTTCGACAGTCATTACGAATCGTCTCGCGCACAGACTTGTTGACTTCCAGCCTCCCGAACAAGCTGGTTTCCGAAAGGGCTTTAGCACCATAGACCACATACATACCCTTCGGCAAATTGTACAGAAGTCCGAGGAGTACAATTTGCCACTATGTCTAGCGTATGTGGACTATGATTAAGCCTTTGATTCCGTCGAAATTTGGGCGGTGCTGCAGTCCCTTCAGCGATGCCAAGTTGGCTGTCGGTATATCGAAGTGCTGAAGTGTTTGTACAGTAGGGCTACGATGGCTATCCGAGTACAGAACCAGAGTACGAAACCTATCCAATTGCAGAGAGGTGTAAGGCAGGGTGACATGATATCCCCTAAACTCTTCACCGCTGCATTGGAAGACGTTTTCAAGCTTCTGGACTGGAAAGGATACGGTATTAACATCAATGGCGAGTACATCACTCACCTTCGATTTGCCGACGATATAGTTCTTATAGCAGAATCGCTGGAAGACCTAAGCACTATGCTCGATGACCTCAATAGTGTTTCCCAACGGATAGGTCTTAAGATGAACATGGACAAAACAAAGATCATGTTTAATGTACATGTCACACCAATGCCGGTAGTTGTTGGGAGCACTAAGCTCGAAGTTGTTGACGAGTATGTTTACCTGGGGCAAATAGTCCAACTAGGTAAGTCCAACTTCGTCCGAGAGGTCAATCGACGGATTCAACTCGGCTGGGCAGCGTTCGGGAAACTACGACACATCTTCTCGTCAGACATACCTCAAAACCTTAAAACGAAATTGTACAACCAGTGCGTGTTGCCAGTAATTACATATGGAACTGAGACGTGGTCCTTCACTGCTGGCCGGATGAGGAAGCTCAAGGTCGCTCAGCGAGCTATGGAGAGGGCTATGCTCGGGGTTTCTCTTCGTGATAAACTTAGAAATGAGTATATCCGCAGTAGAACCAGAGTAACCGACATAGCCCAACGGATTAGTCAGCTGAAGTGGCAGTGGGCCGGTCATATAGCTCGACGAACCGACAACCGATGGAGAAGAAAGGTTCTTGAGTGGCAGCCTCGTACCGGTAGGCGAAGTGTAGGGAGACCCCCCACGAGATGGAGTGATGACCTGGTAAGACATGCAGGAAGTCGATGGATGTAGGTGGTTCAGGACCGTGTTTTGTGGCATTCCTTGGGGGAGGCCTATGTTCAGCAGTGGACTTATGAAAGGCTGTAATTATGAATGAATATACATATTTTTAACTGTGGTTTTTGCTATAGATGCGTTGTCACCTGTAAGGATAGAGATGTAATGCTTTACAGACTGTACTGTGCTGACTCTCTATACCTTTTAAACAGCAGAAAGAGACAGAAGACTATTCCTACCACCTGGCATACACGTGGCAGTTTGTAAAATACATAAAATAGTAAAGAGCATGTTCCAGTACATTTACTTAACTCAATATTTTGTTAAAAAATCAAAAGTTTCAACTCCTACTCCTTTCAGATAATCTTTTAAAAACCAAGGGATGTACTTCATGTATATACATACCTCTGGCATAAAAGATTTAGCCCCTACAAGGACCTACTAGAGTTCCTAAAGATGCAGAGTTTGGACAACTTGACCTATCCTTCTTTTTCAAGATTATAATATATCAGTTGCGTTGTCCTGCACTCCTAATGAAATTTAATTTTAACTTTCCGTCACGGATATCTCGTAAGCCCATTGAACCTCTCTCTCGTCCACTTCGCAAAACAGTTTTGGGAGCCAATTCACCAGTTTCCAGAATTTCCCAACTATATAATAAGTGCGGAGGGTCAATAGATGTTAAGGTTATGTCTCTAGCTAAGTTTAAGGCCACAGTAAACGATACATTATTTAAGTAACTAGGTGTAAGTCATTGTTTCATATACATTATATTATTTTGTTCTATCCTAAATTTTTGTATTTTATGTATTTGGAATTAGTAGGTAACTTTTTAGTAACTTGAAGCATGTGGTGTATACCTTTAATTGATTGTACAATTAGTATATAAGTGGATGTGTGTTTACTATTTCTGCATTGTTGTAACAATCGTTGGTGTACTTAAATAAATATATAAATAAATAAATATACCTTCTATAATACAAACGCTCACGCTCTTAGGATGGAATAAAAAGGCACTACGAACTTCCGTTTGACACAATTATGACACCTCTCTCGCCTCTTTCACATCATATAGTGCTCGCTGGTAAAGGGTACTCTTAATTTAGTCTATCTTCAAAAGGATTGGATTATTTTAAGGATATTGCCTCAGATTGCTCCATTAATTGCTTCACTACCTCCGGCAACTGTTGTCGAACAGTTATTACTCAAAAATTTTTCGTAAACGGGGCATTCTGGTGTAGATTTTGAATTTATTGTTTTATATTTATTGAAATTATTGTCCAGTTCGTTACACAATAAAAATGTCGTGCATTTTGCATCCAAATCGGTACTTATCTTTTGTTTTACTTAAGTTCATAATAATAAAAGCACTACGAGGCGTCATCTCAAGAAGAACCTCACCCATGCCCTGTGATAGCTGTTCGAATGAATCGCCAGTGTAAGAATATTTATTTGAATTATTTATTGCCATCAAATTACTCTACAATTTTCGGTATGATGCGACGGTATCTGTAGCAACATTTACCTCTTGTTGGTATTGTAGCTAGTTGAACGATGTAGTCGTGACGTCATAACTGACCAATTTGCATAGGATTGAACGACTTGAGTCGCCCGTTAACCCCCTGCCTCCACGCCGGTTGGTTTTATTCCGAACCCTTGCCAAAGCAATACATAAAGAATTGACTAAAGTTTTCATAAGCACTGATTATTCGGCAATTAATGTGTATGACATTGGGCAATACAGAATAATTATATGGAGATATTAGAAGCAATACTTCAGAAACAATCGCTTCAATTCTAAAGTATTGGTCCAGATTGTTCCACTAATTGCTCTACTACCTCTGGCAACTGTCGCCGGACAATCATTGCTCAAAAAATTGCTCGTGTAACTGAACCTTTATAATGTTGATTATAACTGTATATAAGGCAGCATCTATATGTTGCTTCTTCAAATTGATATTTGACAAACGCGCGGAGTTTTCCTAGTCTTGTGAGCTCACGTATAAACAATCCACAGTCACTTTACAGTAGTTGCCTTGCTGTATTTTTATTATACAATTAAACTAAAATTATCTTTTTATTAAAAGTTAATTTTTTACTTGTAATTATTATCTTTCGTAAGACAATGCGCTTCCCATTTCATCCTGTGGGTGACGTAAGAGGCAACAAAGTGAAACTGAAACAAGAGATTTTGATTTCTTATTGAGTATAAATCTAGATGTCTACGAGCCACAGCATCCACTTACCATCAAGTCGACGGTGACCTCGTATATCATTTTAATGTTTGAAAAAATTATTTAACTTATTCACTAAGGGTTCTAACTTTTAAAAGTGTAAGAAGCTTAAAGTAAATACGAACTATTGAGGAGTCTAGTTATAGAGCGCGTGATATCTATGTACGTTTGGAACGAAGGATGTGGGTCGTTTCGTTGTGAGCAGTCGCTTGAATGGACTAGAGGTGTACTGATAAGTAAGTGAGGCGTCGATCAATGTGGCGGACGGAGCGGTCGCGCGATTTTATACGCCTTTGGCTCGAGTGGCGGAGCTCGTGTGAATATTCGATAAGACGGCGAGTGAAACGAGTGAGGCGGGATGATTGCAATAGTCTGCAGGCGTCCGATAGCACGCCCGCTGCCCACAGGCCACTGTGAGACGCTTCTATTTGAATACCTATGTATATACGTAGCATGGGATGTTTTCGTATTTAAACCGTTGACCGGCAGATAATGCTTTTAGCGTTAAGTCCGCCTTTAGTTCCTATACATTGTTTAAGGTTCAATAAAGAATAAATAAATAAATCTTAACCATTTTGACCCTTTTTATTTTTATTTATTACGTACATACACTCACACATTTTTGTAACTTGTATTGTGACTGGGGCGGCGGCGAAAATGGAACGTAAAAGAAAAAATATTATTTATTCTTATTACACCTATAATTATTAAACTCGCAAATCATAATGTCGGAAGTAGGGTTGCCGCCCGTATACTATAATAGTAATGTACTATATTTCAGTCAATTGTACTATATATTATAGAAAACTAATATAGTACGAAAAATACTATATTTTACCCTTAATTCCATCGTTGCACTTTATTATATTAACTGTGAGTTGAAGTCTGGGACAAGTAGGTTTTACGGAAAGAATCATGAATGAAAGATCAATGTAAATAAAAGATCAATGTAAATAAAAGGTGAATGTAGAAAAACCAATGTAAAATGTAAAGATGAAAGAAATAGAGCTACATGCTCTATTTCTTTTCAAAATGAATTGTAAGTAATTTTAATATGAATCTAAATTTCTATCTCATTCCTATAATTATTTTAAAGATAATAGATCATTGATGGCCCAAGGGGAGAGCAATAATAAATATGTATATGGAAAAATATATAAAGATTAAAAATAAATTATTACTTTTTTCCTGAATAAAAATATTTTTGCACCTTTTTTGGAAAAAAATACTGTATTTGTTGAAAAAAAGGTGGCAACTCTAGATGGAAGGATGTTGTAGTTACTGTAGATTGTAAACTAGTCTACATGAGGGCCAGAAGCACATGACTTTAACTACATTGGGCATCGGCATCGTTAATTTTATTTATTTCTGATAATAATGAATGACTCAAAAGATGATGCTGGTGTTTTTACATAAATGTATACTTAAAATTTATGGAACATGTAGATATTTGTTTTGATAAAAATAACGTATACACAGAATAATCTATATCAGTCACAGTACTTTAACTAAATTACTGTAAATATATATCGTAATCCTTACACGTATTTGCGCGGCCGTAAAATTACAACTGGACTCAATGTGTATTAGGTATTTTTGTTTCGTATTGCAGGGCCAAAAAATGGGAATAAACTGCTTAAAATGGTTAAAACGTTTTATTGAACAAGAATGATTTAAAATTTCGTTCTGTTCATAAACGTTTTTATTATGATTCCGTTCGAACATAAACGAAACAAATAAGTTTTTAGGTATTTAAGGCGAAAACGTTTCGAAAAATATACCGTTATCCGAGCCCTGCTTAAAAGAATGAGTCTATGTTCTAGATTAAAGCCAACCTTATTAAAGAAACAAACTTTTTATTTATTATTCTTAGCGTATCGATGAGTAACTAAGAGTCGATATTATAATAGTGGGATTGGCTGAAACTGATCCGTTATCGTAGAAGTCTACTATTGAACGTAGGCCTCCCCCCATAGATTGCCTCATAGGGGAGATATCTGCCATTGTTGCCACGCCTGGCAGGCGGGTCAGCAACTGCAGTTTTTATTTTTTTTGTAAAATAGAAATGAATATTCCAAGAAGAATGATATTGATGACACACGAGGGAAATCAACAAGCACCATCATAATGAATCAAGCTTGGGTTTCCTATGGAAAATTGTGGCCAGTCTTGCACATCGTCGACTATTCGTATACTTTTTAGCAGGTTCCTTAGGACCGTGATTTGATGTGACTTATGTTGGGCGAGTCTACATTCATACAATTATACGTACAACATATTGTGTTAAGAATAATAATCCTCAATACGACTTAAATTTACTATAAAATGTTAAATTAAGCTGAACATTTTTTTTATTAATTATTAAAATAAAATAATTGTAAAACAGCTAACAGACCATTTTACGAAAATTGGCTTGAAACAACGTTAAACAAAGCAGGTAACATCATGCGTTCTCACACCTGAGGTTAGCCTTCTGGTGGAATACCGACCAGCCTGTTATTTTTTTTTAGGATAAGGATGATAAAACCAGTATTAGGTTTACGTTTAACAGTGGTAGAGCCACGCGGCAGCTTTTGCTGTGGCACGGATGGGCCGGCTCAAACCGGGGTGGTACCACGACCTCACAGAAAACCAGCGTGAAGTAGAGGTTTACCTCTGCGTTTCGCTTGGTGAGTGCAGGTGGCCGGAGGCCCTTTCTACTGGAAATGAGGCATTCCATCTTAGTCCTCACGGGTGACAACGCATCTACATTTTGATTTGTAATAGAGGATAGATGTAGATGTCTATGGGCCACAGCAACCATTTACCATCAGGTGGACTGTGTGCTCGTTTGTCACCCTTATCCTATAAATAAAAAAAAAAGGTTCCCTTGCTGTTTAGAAAGTTATTTGATACATTTAGATACTACGTTTGCGTAGCTATAATATTACTATTATATATTATATATTGTTATATTATATATTGTTATTATATATATATATATATATATATATATATATATATATATATATATATATATATATATATATATTATATTGTTATTTTAGGGATATCTAAATTGTATGCATAGATAATGTAACTGGGAGCTCACTTCCATTCTTTAATTTTTAATTTTAGTTTTCTTAAGGTTCTTCCATACGTGTGTGGGTACGTTTCAATCTGTAATCAGACTAAGTTTGAAGTTATTTTGTAGGCACCCTTTCTGAGCTTCTACTTAAAGCAGTAGTTGAAGCTATTTAGTCAAGTTCAAATTATTCATCATTAATATTTGGACTCTTTAAGATGTGTAAGATTTTAGATTGATATTAAATTATTGCTCTGCTTGCCTTGGGACCAATGTTTTAATGTTAGTAGTGGGAACTCACACATTTTCTCTCATTTTTAAGAAATGTTTGTCTCGAGCGCTGTATTAAATGTGTATATGTGTGGAGCACATATATCAGAACTCTCCAAGCGGTGGACGACGAGCGTACAGTGGAATTGGATGTATTATTCGCGATGACGGCATTTCTCAGCCGCGGCAGTGCCCCCCTCCCCCTCCGAATTTACAGCGGCCCGCCTCGCGCCACGCGCCGCCACATTTCAGTCCATCGTGCCTCGCATCACGGCGCAGTTTCCCTTGCGTTGGGGCGTCGAGTGTGAGATTTTCTCGCCTGGAAATTCTAATGCGGCGCGCGACTGCGATAAAAAACGAGCCGCTCGGGAAACGTGCATACATTACCGAGCGAGACGGCGGCACGCCCCGCCTCCTGTCGACCCGCCTGCGCTTCACCACCATCTCCCCGCCACCGTGATGGTCACCGTCGGATGGTCACTCCTCCGTGTTGGAAGGAGATTAATGCAAAACGTAGCCTGATAGCATGGAGACAAATAAGTTAATATTTAAGCCCGTGAGCGTGAGCTACCGCCCCTTTTTTCTAAGAAGTTTTTTAAATGTGCGATACGATCTTGTTCACCCTTCGAACAAATGACTTCATTCCAAGCTAGACCTACTTTCAACTAATTGCTCTTTACGTTTTTACATAGAAAGAAATTAGTTGCAATAGCCTCATGCAGTCAGTCATTAGAAAGGTGCATTTATGCAATGTTCGGAATTCTAGACAACGCAACACATTGTTGTGTAAACATTCAGGTATAATGCTGCTAGAGCTTGTAGATATTAGTCATAGCTTTTGTACGCGATGGTGTAAGGCAATAACTTTAAAAATATATATTTAGTGGCAGTATATAATTTAGTCATCTAATTACTACATAACTATTTCATTTGTCCTCATCATCATAGCCAAACCCACTGCTGAATATAGGCCCTACCCCAAGGGAAGTCACAGACACAGTCCTGAGTTACTTGCATCCATCGACTTCCTGCTTGTCTTACCCAGTCGTCACTCCATCTAGTGGGGGCCTGCCCTATACTTCGCTTATCGACACAACAATATACTTAACATTTCTTCCCCGTTAGTTGTCGGTTCTTCGAGCTATATGGCCGGCCCATTGCCACTTTAGCTTAATGAACCCCTAACATTTAATATATTATGTTCTACTTAAAATACAATAAATGTCTTATAAGGAATATAATAATAATAAAATGTCCTCTAGACCGAGTTTCGGTCACGGCGGCCAGTCTCGACGGAGACTAGCCATCTGCGCAGGAAGGATTATAGTGCCCAAGTGTATGCACAAGCACAGGTGTACTCTCTGTTCCCTCACTCTCATAGTCCGATGGGACTGTAATTTGGTACGCCCATAGGGAAATCAGGCGCAGGATCAACGGCTTTACGTAATTTACGAGGCACAGGGTGCATGAAACACAGCCAACTTCCTGACTCCGAGCTGCTACTTGACAAAAAAAAACCACAACTGATTTTGGCCCGAGCGGGGACTCGAACCGGGGACCTCACGATCAGCAATCGCGTTTATGACCACTAGACCAACGGGGCAGTCCGTGCACGAAATATATAAATGGCTACAATCAATATATTTCCAATATCCATTACAACCTATGAAAGTCCACTGCTGAACATAGACCTCTTCCGAAGATTGTCTTATAGGGAGGACTTTGTCATAGTTGCCGAGCTTGGCATACGGATTGGCAACCGCAGTTTTTTTTATTATTTTAAGTTATTATCAGAAAAATGCTGCCGCCCATCTCCTGTGTCAGTTTCCGCCACTGCACGGTCAATATAGTAACGCTAATAACGAGTAACAAATCACTAACGGCACGTGTGCATTACAGCGAGCGAGCGAGTCCCGCGCCTGGCTGCACTACCCGGCGTCGCGGCTACAGCGGCTGCTGCGCTCCCAGTGCCCGCCCACACCAGGTACATCACTAGCCTCTCACTTTCAACATTCATCTAAGAACGAAGGTTTCAACAGCACGAGAGTTATTGGGAGAAACAGTACCAGAAACGTACCCGCGCCTGATCAGAAGCTATACAACGTGGTAGAGTGGTTCCACCACGATACACATACTATAATATAATATGTTATTTACATTATGATATGAATACAAAAATATTCACAATAATCACGTTGATTTTTACCGATAATAATTATGAAATAGGAGCAAATTGAAAGCATGCGCTTATATAGCGCAGTTTTAGTATGTACTTAACCTCATTTAAGCATGAGGTAAAGCACTAAAACTCTTTTTATGCTTATGAATATTAATGAATTTATCTATAGTATAAGTGTGTAGGTATACTGTCTTCAAATAATACGTGGTAGAGCCACACTGCAGCTATATTATGGTTCAGCACGCATGGGTCAGCTCAACCGAGCTTAAAGCTGCTGTGTTTTGTAGTGCGAGTGTAGAGAACTGGAGACCCTTTTTACTGGAAACGAGGCATTAAATCTTAGTCCTCCGGGGTTGCAGCTTATGTGCATTTTGATTCTTAATCGAGTATAAATGTATCACAGCATCCAGTTACCATCATTGTTGTCGTTTGTCATCCTCATTCTATAAAATGAGGCATGCATCTAATCGTGCGCTATTATGCATATATGATAAGAGTGGAGGTAAGCTAGGATTCATCTTCAGGTACACTGATACATTCACAATGTAACCTATTGATTAAGTATTCAATGTCAGGACTCGCAAAGTGGTATCTAGGTATTGTTTTGATCATTACTGAAAAAGGGGATACCGATGGGCACCAGGAGGCGACCACTGCTTCGTATGATATTTCTATTTTAACTTCTTAAATAACCACTTGGACTCTTTCCAGCATTCACTATCACGGGCGACCGGTATTTGACGTCGAAGGTAACTATGACATTACCTTTTTTTAAATTTCTCAAGTGAAATAAATATTTACATAGGTTTTGAATAATTTGTGCCATGATCGTCTTAAAAAGTAATCTACGATGTTCCTTCCCGGGGAATGAAATTATTAAATGGATATAAAGTAAAAACTTCAAACGTTTAACATTGTGCAGTCGGCTCCAATTCACGCGGCGATGCAATAAATGTATTGCGACACGAACGTGAGAACATTAGAGAGCAATCATAAAACTGTATTCCTTATTTGTTCCGTGGAAGGAAAGCCGAGCGTTATACAAACATGCCGGAGTTTTTTAGTCGCAGAGCCCACTTTTGCTAATCGTTTAAGTTTATCTAAAACGCAGGCCAGTGAATGAGTTGGAGCGATGCTATAAATATTAATCAGCGGCTGCGAGTGGTGCGCAGACCTGGGACCAGTTCCCGCGCCGAATTTGTTACTAGTGTTTACATTAAGCCTTTGAGTACTAACTACTCAAAGCATTGAGCTCGCTGTTGTCTCGTCAAGTGCTCACTAATCTGTCCTATTTCGGTTAAGCATATTTAAGAAGTGCCAAGACATTGTCTTCAGCTGTGAGTGGAAATGGATTGGTTTACTGTAGCGATTGACTAAATCAAATTATAACTGTAATCAACCAATAAGAAGGCAGGGTGGTACCATCTGCTTGTGATCCCATAATTAATAAAATTATATCCGAACCTAAACTACTACTACCTACTACTTTCTAAAAGACCGGCAACGCATCTGCAATTCCCCTGGTGTTGCAGTTGTTCATGGGCGGCGTTAGTCACTTACCATCAGGTGAGCCGCATGCTCGTTTGCACCATCTCCTATAAAAAAAAAATACTGCAAGACTTCAAGATACTGTAAGCTCGTTCTGCGTAGATTGGACCAAAAATAATACATAAAACACTTCAGTAACCCCCCCCCCCCCCCCCCCCCCCCAATTAATAAAAGTTAAAATTAAACGTGATAAAACCCGTAAAATTAATTTTATTCCATGTGTAGTATTCGCGTAAAATAAGAAATCATTATGATCAATAAGGTCATTTTATGTTAATTGATTCCTTCAAGGATTAAACTAAGATAAAATTCTTACACACACAATCATCGCTACTTTCTTTATATAAATCATTAACGCAGTTTCCTGATGGAATGCTTTGGTTTGGTTTGTTACGCTTTTTGTGGCCTCAACACCTGTACGTGCACCTCAACACTTGAATCGATAAATTAGAATTTCGTGAGGCGTCTCGAGATGCGCGCCGCAGCTCGATGTAGATGAGTCCGCTCCGCACTTACAATATAAATTTGTCATTATTCCTTTTAGTAATGGAAGCATGCTTGTAAACAACTCCTGTCAATCTTCATAAGCACCACAGCTTCAGGCTTCAAAAGAAAGTTTTATGTAATGTAATTTCTTCTCAGTGTAAACTTACATGAGCCGATTAACAGTGGTATTGATGCCATTGAACAGCCACAGCATTTTGATAGATACCCTTTAAGGCAATCTAAATGTTGGAATAAAATGAACGATGCAGGGATGCCATAAATTCATAATGTTACATGGTTTTGTATTCATTCAGTCAATAAAACCTACTAAAGTACATTGCTGAATATAAATAGATCCTATGGGGGGGGGGGGATGTTTTATTTATATGTATATTAACATACTATATGTACAGATATTGTGTATTATACTATGTATGTATTGTATATTATACTCATTGATCCACGGATTGACTGGCAAAGAATGCCGATAGAACCAGAGCCCCTTTTTTACTGGAAACAAGGCATTCCATCTTACTCCTCAGGGGTGACAGTGCATCTACATTTTGATTCATAATCGACGATAAATGTAGATGTTATCCTTGATTATGAATTAGTTTTCACCTGTATACTATAAAAAATTGATATAATATTAAATACAGACCCTTAACACAATAATTATCATCCTACCTCCTTCATCTATACAAATAAAAAAAATTGAAGTGCTTACTAAATGCATGTGAAAGTATATACGGTACTAATAACAAAAAAGCAATTTTTAACATGTTTGTCTGTTTGTCTGTTTGTTCCGGCTAATCTCCGAAACGGCTAGACCGATTTTGACGGGATTTTCACTGACAGGTAGCTGATATCACATGGAGTAACTTAGGCTACTTTTATTTTAGAAAAATAATTAGGGTTCCGCGCAAAAAAATTAAAACCCCAAATAACACGCGGGCGAAGTCGCAGGGAATAGCTAGTTTTAAATAAATTACAATTATTCCGTAAGTCATGGTAGCTCAGGGGCTAATCGTTCTAAATATACATCTCTAAAATATACATTTTACAATACGCGATCTCGTCCCCGCCGGAACCAATAAAATTGTTAATTGCAATTTTAAGTGCTGATTTACCACGAGCTCGGCGGTGAAGGAAAACATCGTGAGGAAACCTGCATGTCTGAGAAACTAAATATATTAATATTTCGGAGACATGTGAAGTCCAACAACACGCATTGGTGCAGTGCGTAAAATGTTCTTACAAATAATAGGAGGCCTGTGTTCAGCAGTGGCACGTATATATGCTGTAACTTTATCTTACTTTATATATATTTAATAAAAATAACAAGTTAAACAAATTCATCAAGTAAAGTGTTCATTTGTTTTGTTTCTTTTATTTATCATCTTGAGTTTCCTTCAATGAACTGAAATTAATTTCTAATGTTCGTTTGAATCGCTTTGTTCTGTGTGAAAACTAAAAAATTAATCATCTTATATTTTACACAGATCTGTAGCTTTTCCTGCGTTTGAATGTAAGAATAATATATAATAAAATGAATGTAATCCAAATATATATTTCATTCATGTAAGAAGCACAGAGACAAGAATTCTACAAAGATCCTTCCTACAAGTAGGTACCTATTACCAACATAAATTTCTATTATTTTGATATGCCTGCAATTGATATGTGACCGGTTATTATCGGGTTGTATATTGAATGTATGAGATTTATGATATAATTATATTTCATTCAACAAAAGTCAAGAAAATACCACCAATATAATAATCAATTTTTCTTCACGTCTTTTACACATATTTATTCATATTGAAGTATCTTTATTTAAACTTCAATATTTCAAAAAAAAATATTCCGAAAGCCACTCCACTGCTGAACAAAGGACTCACCTGCATTCGTCGACTTACTGATAATATTATTTGGCTATTCCATATTCTTGTAGTATTCTCATTTCTATTCGTTTCGTTTTTACGTGTTAGAGCCATGATAAAGCTAATAAATTACTTGTATAGTTGTAGCACGAATGGGTCTGCTCGACCGGGGGAGAACCACGTTCTCACAGAATACTAGCGTAAAACAGCAGCTTAACGCCCTATTTTCTGGAAACGAGGAATTCCATCTTAGTCCTCTCAGGTGACAACGCATCTGCATTTTGATTCATATTTGAGGATAGATGTAGATGTCTATGGGCCACAGCAACCACTTACCATCAGGTGGACTGTGTGCTCGTTTGTCACCCTTATCCTATAAAAAAAATCATAATATCCATACATACAATATTACACAAGTTATAATACACTACTATAAGCACAAATACTAATATTTATTCTATTAATATTATTTATACTAAAATGTTAAAAACATCTTAATATTTTTAATGACTTAACGTGAAACAACAATAAGAATATTTAACTAATTTTTAAGAATTTTATCGCGTATATTAACTTATTTCAAATTCCCGACGTTCCGGGTATTTTGCAGGTTTACCCATGGTTACGGGGAACAGTTTAGTAACTGAAATCTGATAAATAATGCATTGGGTTGCCTTTGATATTAATCAGTAATTCCTACATCTTTACGAAAAAGTAAGTGTGGTACATTAAAGTAGAAAAATAAATTGTGACAATTTTATTATTATTTAAGTTGTCTAGCTCTATTGCTTAACTATCAATAGCAGTGCTGTCAGGCCGGCAGGACGCCAGGGAGCCAACGCTGCGGAGTCGGGAGTAGGCCGCAACATTACCCGTGCGCACGACAATACCACACAAATTATGTTTTAATGGAATAGCCTGTGTTGCTTCATTTACATACATTTGACAAAAATTTGAACAACGATATGAAAATAAATAAATAAAATATTGTTAAAGTTAATGTATAGTTAAAGTAATTAAGTAAAGGTACACAATTATTTAAGAATTATCTTTAGTTTTTTTTTTTAATTTATAATAAAAATCGGATAAAAAACAAATGATTACGAATATATTGCATTCCCAAAATAAAAAAATAAACTACTACCAACTACCTACTACGCGTCTCTGCTAGTGGGTTAGCTAGTCTATTGGAATGTAATTGTGATGCTAAAACACTTTAGGACCACGTTCTCTCAGAATACCAGCATGAAGTGATCTAGTGGGTTTCAAATGATAAGTGTAGAAAACTTATTTTACTGGAAAGAAGGTAACTTTGTCCTCAGGGGGGACAACGCATTTGCATTTTGATTCTTAATCTAGAATACATGTAAATTTCTATAGGCATCCACTTACCATCAGATGGAGTGTGTGCTCGTTTGTCACTCTTATTGTACAAAAAAAACTTATGTATTTAACACGGCCTTACAGAAATCACTTGCGTAATAAATTATTCTGCTTGAATGATATAAATTCTTTGCAATACATATTTATTTATAATAGCTCTTTACGTAAATCAATATTCGTGTACCAAAATTTAGATTGTGCCATAAATATGCATGCTTTGTGTAAGTGGAGAGGGAGGGGGGGGGGGGGTAGCAGTGACGTGTGCTAGGTCCAGGTGCGGGGGCGGCAGATGTCGCCGCAAACAACGGCCTTGCCACTCTCGCCTGACCCATATTTCACGCGCATTGTCCTATGACTTACGCAATTATAAACCTTGAGTCATTCACATAAAAGCCATCGTGTTTAGATTTTTGATTCGTTTATTATCGACAAAGCGTTTAGCACGCACCAGGGTCAAACGCTACTCCACGAGGACAATGGCGTTCTGGATTTGAATGTTGGGACAAATGCACCTTTAAATTCTTCATCATTTGATTTATTTTTTTCAACACAATATAAACAATTTTGTTTTTATCAAAGAGAATGTGTTTTGAATACTAGCAATGCCATTTTTTAAAACTTTATACAAAAAAGTTTATCACATAAAACCAATTAAATATGACCATCTAAGAATCCATAAAATTGGCAAGCATTACTTTAAAGATTTGCTTGTAACAGGTTGGGCAAGCGTAACAAGCAAGCGTGGTTAGTGTAGACCTGACATCACACCACGACCTCACTAGGTTTTGAATGGAATTTCCGTCAACAGTCAGTTATCAGACACTCTTTCGACCGCTTCGTTGGTTTAGTGGTCGTAAAGGCAACTGGCGATCATGAGGTCCCGGGTTTGAATCACGGGTCGGGCCAATTTATAGTATTAGGTTTTTATCAAGAAATTGTCAGTAGCAGTCCCACCTTCGTGTCTCAGAAAGGTTGTAAAGCTGTTAGTCCTGCATCTGATCTCGCTCCGGTTTTGTTGTATTGCTGTCCCATTGAACTATGAGAGTGAGGGAATAAAGAGTGCGGCTGTGCTTGCGCATACACTTGGACATTCTAATCTTGTCCTGCGCAGATGTCTAGTCTCTGTTGAGACTGGCCACCGTGACCCGAATTCGGTCTGGAGGTCATTATTACTCGTCCTTTAGCCAACAGGCAGCATCGCATGCACGTGGAGCTAACATTAGTGAAAAAGTTAACCTATTTTCTCTTATCCAGATAATAAATAAGTAGCTTGAACTTGGTACCACAGATAAACGTCATTCTAGAGAAAACAAGAAAGCTTCGCACCGCACCTTTGTTTTATTTTTCATAACTTTGGAGTGACAAAATAACTTACAGTTACTGTTTACCTGATGGTACGTGTTTACTGAAGTTCATGGACATCGCCTTCTTTAAACGAAGGGCGATGAATTACTACCTCCGAAGACCAAACTAGATTATCACATAGCCGGACATTGTACTGGCAACCGTCACCTTCAGAGCACGGCACAGTGATACTAAGAGGGCGGTAGCTACCGAGACGGACTCCTGGCCAGAAGAGTAATCCTAACACCGAGTGAGTGAGACGTTAATGTGGAAAATTGAGATAGCTTGTGTTTTGTATGATGTTTAAATTTGTCCCTCACGTCTCCGTCACACGTGCGACAACTATTCGACTAAGTCCAGTGTTCAGTGGTTCATGGTATTCCCTACCTTCTTTTCAATTTCAGCTGCCAAGCGACTGCTGCGGTATTCTGGTTTGAAAAGTAGCAGATGCGATATTATTATCTACAAGCTGTAAGGCCACGATTTATGCCCTATCCCTATTCTCTGTTCGAAGCTGATTGCATACTTGTATCTCATCTGGTGGAATTATTGTCTTGTTTTTCATTCCTATAAAATACAACAATTAAATAATAATTAATTCATAAGCTAGCATTGAAAATATTACCTCGTTTTTCGTTCCAATAAAACAAAGCAATTAAATGTTTATTAATGCATAAGCTAACTTTCAAAACATACTTAAATTGTTCAAAAACGCATATCGATCATTGACAAAACATTCTTCCATTATAAACACATTAAGTAGAATTGAAGAAGACCATATCGATGTTATACCCATCACAAAATAAACACTTTTGTGAATTTAAAGGAATTAGTTTTGAAATCAAATGAAGTTTTATATGTCGTTGCAGTTTATTATCTACTTGTATTGATAAACTATTTAATAAGTTTAATACGAGTACCTACATGTAACTTACTTCAGACGGTGGTTTTTGTTCCTTGTCAACTAGCGAATCGCAACTTCGACACTCGTACGCACAATGTATGCAGGCGCGACATGACTGCATGACTTCAACATTTTGTGCATAAATATTAAATAGTACTTAAAATGTATACTGTAAAATTATGCCATCGTTTGTTGGAGCTATTTTTAAATATGACATTTAAAGTTAATTTAATAGCTCTTTTAATAGTCTTTAACGCTGTAAGGGTCAATGTTCGAAACTTTCTCCAAATGTCAAGCTTAACCGCACGTGGTGCACACTGCACAAGGAAGGACTAGGTCTTGATGACCAACTGATGCCAAAAAATCTATTGAAAATGCTGAACTCAAATCTCACACAGTGGATACGAGGAGAGACATCAGACACTGTATACCTCGTGTGGTAAGTATGAATAAATCTATCAAATCATACGTGCCATTTGTTGAATTTTTGAAAAGGCCTATATGCAGCAGTGGATTAAATAACGCGATGTTAAACTAAGAAACAATTTACTACCTAAACTAACTACCGAAATTATTTAATAAAGTATCTATTATTTATTTTAATTATTTTTATACTTTTCTTTCTCTCCACATGTTAGTGACAAACATAAATCTTTATTTACGTGAGACATGCTAACACAGTTGTTATTAATTATCATAACAGCCTATAAAAGTCTATTGTCAAACAAAGGCCTCCCAATAGATTGGCTCAAAGTGAGGATTTCGCCATAGTTGTCACGTTTGGCAGGTAATTTGGCGATCGCAGTTTTTTATCATTTTGAATTGTTATCAGGAAGATGTTGCCCATCTCCTGTTTCAGTTTCCTCCTCTCTGTTCTCTGTGACCTATCTATTTAATTTGTTATTCATATCCATGTATTATATGCATACTCCACCACGTGATGCAAATGTAATGTCATTCTAATATTAATTAATTAAAATAAACTCTCTAACGCAATTACAACATTTTAAATAGCTCAATTTTAATTATTTTATTACGAAGACGAGAATTTCAAATGCTATTATTGAAAGCTATGAAAGTGCTATCAATTACGACGCCTCTTGAAAAAGCGGTTTACATTGTTGTTCAGGTTAAGCACATACAGCTCTCACAATTCTTTTGGACAATGTATGTGAGCTGTCACCGCCGAGTAATGAAATTGTAATTACGTACTTGTGCATGGTTATCGTGCCTACCCATAACCGCATGAGATTTTTCACTCTTTAGTGGCTGGTGATTACTTTTAGCAATGCATTATTATAAGTTATACCTTCTATAGTATATAAGAATATCTCGAGTGCCATTTTAATTTTCTTAATAAGAAAATTTAAAACATTGTAGCGTTTGTAATAAACGACGTTACATTGACACTTAATAATTAATGTACTTAAAAAGGAGTGTTGTACCTTTGTAATACATTTTTTATAATAAACTAATATTTGTCTAAAAATAATATCTTCAAACCCACAACAATGAAGTGCGCTTACAAGTTTAGTCATACTACTTGCCAAAAAGGTACGAAAAATTATGAAAGCTTTGTGAAATAATGTGAATATTTTACCAATTCGCATAATATCAAGCGATTACCTACGTCTTGACATTTGATGCGTATTCAATACTCGTATTAGCGGAACAATTTTGGCTCCTTGCTAAACACTCCATTACAATATTGCTTGGTCACTTTTTGTCAAAAATATTATATTTTTGTTTACATTACAATAATATTAATATAGTAGGTGAAGTATAATTTGTGTTCCCTTAATTGTGTGCGTAAATTATTTATTTAAGTATATTACCTTTATACCTTTATGTTTTGGTCGTAAAAATCGAGGTGTCCCCTGGGAGCGCGCACAATAATGCGGACTGTTAAACTTAACTCTGATAACTTTTGCAAGTGTAATTGACTTTGTCATGTTTTATAGACAGCATTATTAACATATTTTTCTTGTAAGAATTCCTTTAAGGTATTTATGTTGCAATTTAAATCTATAAAAATATTTATAGGCGATTTCAAAACACACATTTTATATTGACAATATCTATAATATAAGTACCTATAAATAGTTTATATTGTTAACTCGTCCTACATACACATAGACACAGTACCTACAGGCATATACGTAGTAAAGCTAGGCTGCAGCTATATTATGGTTGGAGCACGAATGGGTTGGCTCGACTGGGGAAGAATCACGCTCTCACAAAATACCAGCGTAAAATAGGAGAAGTATGTGTAAGTGTAGAGAACAGAAGACCCATTGTACTGATAACGAGACATTCTATCTTAGTCTTCGGAGTTCTTAGTTCTTAGTTCTTAGTTCTTTTACATTTTGATTCTTAATCGAGGACAGATGTAAATGTCTATAGACCATAAAATTGACTTACCGTCAGGTGGGCCGTCTACATCGTTTCTCACACTTATTCTATAAAAAAAAACAAACACGTACGTTACGTACGTTGTATTAATAGCTTTATTATGATGGTCAAGTGATAGTGATGTGCAAAAGAATAGTAGGTACATTAAAGACAACATCACAAACGTAAAAAGTAAGCATTGAATAATATTTAACACGACAAATCATATATGAAATATTTGGACAGACATTATTTGTTAATAAATGATTTAAAATACGATAAGCGAACCGCTTTGAAAGCGAGTATGTAGAAGTTTTATTGTTGTAAGAACGTCGCGCAGTCTGCTGAAATTCAGTCCGCGTTCGGGTCGGGAACGTCGTATGTAAAGCGCGAGGAAAATCCATAACGGCCCGCGGAAAACCCTTTTAATATACGGCACGTAAATAAGAGCGGGTGGTGGCGGGTGTGTGGGGGAAGGGGGCGGGCGGTGGTGGGCGGCGACTGGCGATTGGTGGCTCGCGGCCCGCCCCCGCGCCGGAAAAAACCGTCTGAAAAAAGCGCGGGCCGCGCGGCAGTGAGTCGCTCGCGCGCTTGCAGTGCGGACGTACGTAGAGACGGCGCGACCCGGCACCGGCGGCGGCCGCGCCATGCCCGCGCTGGAGCTGGACCAGCCGCTCGACTGCTCGCTGCGCCTGCGCGACCCCTGGCCGAGCCTGCCCGCCCGCCCAGCCGCTCGCCCGCCCGCCCACGGTCAGTAGCGTGCGCCACCACATCCGCCCGCTCCAACTGCAACTACAACTCCCCCGGCTAGCGCCGCTTGCTCCGGCGCATTCGGAGACTCCATGTTCTATTGTGCATTGTGTTTGTTTTTCGTTTTCGTCTATACACTTTGATAAACGTTGCTTAATAAGTTGCGATTCGCTCGGAAACAGTAAGTAGAGTTTTGTGTTTACACCTCACAGATCTTGCGGATCCTCGTTCTTTAGTTTTAGCGGGTGCAGTGCAGCATCTCTCTATTCGGCTTCTCTATGGTAGGGTCTTCCAAGTTTTCACTTACAAAGTAGGATAAAAAAATTCTCGAAATTCTCCACTTGGAATAATCTGACGACGACTTCGACGACTAAATACGACTTGTGCAATTACTGACGCAACGCCTCCCGTCCTAGAAAGCCATAATTAACATCTTCGAGACGATATTTAATTTTCAATAACCGCCCTCATCTCGGACACATAAAGACGTGTCAACAAGTTATCAGGCCGTAATCCTCAAGCAGGTCGACGCAGGTCGGGCAAGGGTTGCGACCCTTCGAATAATATTAACTCTCTCCGTGGCGGCCCTTTGTCGCGCGCCCGCTGCAAAACGATTCCTTTGACACGCCCCGAATGCACTTCATCTCTTTATTGTGGACTGAGAGCCTCGGGTCGCGCCATTCAATTTATTCTATTAAAGTCCCGTCTTGTGAATGTAATGGGCTCCGATGTAAACAGAGTGCTCTCGCGTGCTCCAAATCTAAGTAATGGAAGTTACGCGACTTTCATTAAGCATATGTTCACAATTGACTTACACTTTTCGCAATATTAAATCATTTAGATAAATTTTAATACGTATGTATATATAAGTATTCTTTTATCACGTCCCTTATCTTATCTATATTACTTTGACTTTTATCTTAAGAAATCTCCACAGTCAGCAGTGCTGCTGTTGATTTTGTTTAAATATGATTTGAATAAAGCATATAATATAATAAGAAGTTTTAAATAATTTAAAAATAGGTCTGTTTTTTTATATATTTATATGTTTTTATCCGAGACGAAATGAACGCTGTTGTCTCACAACAGCTTCCGTCGGCGACTGACCGGTACGTCAGTCTCTTATGTTATTATAATATGAACCCATTATCATTCTAATGTAAAACTGCATAATACAATATCAAATTAGGAATGAGTGTTATATTTTTAATGTTAACTTATAATTACAACTCGTCGTTAGAAAATTAAATATATTAATTTCTAGACTTAATGGAAAGATTATGGAAAGATTAGACTTAATGGAAAACTACAAATAAGATTAATTTTCTGATGAAAAAGCTAGTAATCGGGGAATGATAAATGTTTTCTTGCTCTCCTGTATTTTTATAAAAAATTGAGGTTCATTTCCTTTGCGGCGTTAGCGACGAATTGTCTACTCCCGAAAGGTAAACTGAAATATATTTAATTTTAAAATATAATTATGAACCAGTATACTTTATTTATTATCTCATATAAACTTGCTCAAAATTGTTAATCTATTCGTTGCTATGAGCGGCACAAGCACTTGATCGCTCGGTTCTCATGTAAATAAGGTTTTATAAATAATAATAATTACTAAACTGAATTATATTTTGTGTAACATTGATAACAATAGCGTTTATAATTTTTAAGTTACACTATTTGGGGGTAGACAAACTGACGAAATATTTTCAATTTATTATTTGGTAAAATATACAAATGTGAAAAGTGCTAAAACTAGAAAAATCAAAAACAAATGGTTCAATTTAGTACTGACGATTTTATAACGGAATAGGTGTTACTAAATGCAATTAATTAATTTAAATTTTAGTAATATTATAAAAGTATATATGTCCCTTTCCACACATATTCGACTGCACGAGAATACCTAATATGATCAGAATCCGACCAGCCGCACAAGCCTTATTGAATGACTAACATTCAAGCTTACCTACTTTCGCATATTATTAAACTAAGATACTATAATTATCATAACTGTTATAATTTATTTATTTATCACACTCAAAGAGTGTAGCTACACAGCTGTACAGTATGAACAGTGTAGCTACACAGCCGCTTTCCTATACATTTCTTCTCAATTTATTTTTGAAGACATTTTCAAAGATTCTTAAAATTATGCATATGCTTGTGTGTACAATAAACATTATCATCATTTCTAAACAATATCCTCGTTTAAAAATTATAAATAAATGGTCTTTTGACGAAGAACCATTTATAAGAGGTTTCGCTTTAAAATTAAATTATTTAGAAGTGTCTGACGACGTGACGGAAACGGGCTATGTAACATTATTAGATTGCGCTAGCCTGTGATTACAGGGTGCAGTCCCATTCAAAGATGAAGCCGAAATGTCTCCATTACAGCGTCGAAACAATGGGTTCCGTTATAACGACATGATTACAATCCAATCAAATTATAATAAAATTACTATTAAATTGGAAGCTAATGCCGTGCTAATGATAAAAGAGGGAATATACGAGTACGTAATGGTGACGTAGTGGAGGCAATGAGTCGCGGTGGGTTGCTAGTGGTCCGCCGGTTTCCGCCTGCTCTGCCGTGCCAGCTCGCGCGCCGCCTGGGAGCGACGTGAACTTTGCCACGCGCACGCGAGGGCTCCCGCGCACCGGCAATAATTCGTTTGTACAATAACAAGTCGTCTACTTACGTTTTTATACTCAAATTTCTGCTGACCTTTCGCCACAGTGCAACCATCGTCACGCTATGTATTCGGCCCAAAGCCTATACATTTTACTTTATGCTGACGCGGTTCGAATTTCCGCGCCGCGAATCACTAATAATGCATCTATTTTCAAATTAAACTCGGTGTGTGTAATAAACTGTGAAAGTAACAAAACGTGTGCTTACTTATACGGCACTCATACTTACACTACCACTACCAGAGAAGCTGTACGAGTCGCAAACTGTGCTCTGCACATTAAACTGACCACTCGACATTTGTTTCGTCAATTTAATATCGACTACATTATTTTAGTCTACAATCGAGAATTTTTTAATAGTCAATACTTTGCGTGTGCCCATTTTTGTTTCTAACAGGAGTGTATATGTGGTACAGATTCGAATAAAGATATCATGGGTTTATTCTTTACAACAATTAAAATATTTATCACGGGTGCTTAATCTCTAATTAATGAATATTTAAAATAGTTGCGCTGCAAACACATCAATCTTGTCAAATAATCTCGTTTAAAAACATGCAAATTTGAAAATAAATTATACCTTGTGTGTTTGTGTTGTTAAAATAATAATATAGCCTTAAGCGAAGTGGTTAGATTTCATTAGAATAGGTCGAGCCTTGTTAGTTTATGCAAATGTTGTTCATTTGAATACTTTATTGTTGAATTATTTTTGTTCTCAATCCTTGGCCGCCGGTCGATCTTTTCGTGTAAAAATCCAGCTTCTAATTTAATGCTAGCTTTTCACACAATAATTGTAGTCCACTTTCATGCAGCAATTATTTTGAATAATCTGTCTGATTTCATTAACATAATATTTCATTTGCTCGTCATTAAAATACCGAGGTTGGTTTGTATCGCCGTTGAGAACGTTCCGGCGCTCGGTACGCAATTCATTAGCTTCTCTTCTCAACGTGTGATGTGATGCGATGCTCCCGATAACGCCCGCTTGTCCGTACAATAGCTATCCATGCACGTGTTATTGTACATTATAATAATTGTTTACCATTCGAATAAAAGTTATAAAAATCACGTTCGGTCAAAAGACATTGGATTGTTTTATGTTAGGAATTATCTAGATAATTAATTTTTTTTTTCGCGTTTGAAGCTATGGAAATACACTGTGCATGCGTATTTCATTTTATGACACTAAACATTTTGTACATACATATATGAAACTTTAGAACTTATTGCAGCTCATATATATTGATCTTCATTTTGCTTATTATGTATTTGAGAAAAGTAAATGTTTGTTAAGATAAGAACATGTTTAATAAGATGAATTATTGCAGTCAATAAGCTCAACACCTTACGTCTATGGCTATTGAAAGTTCCCGTACATTAAACGTTAAGTTAAAATTAAGTAGTAACCGTCAAATATGCTCTTATGAGAAAATTTTATATTACCATCTTATCTAAAATCATTCATTTTAGGAGAGCAGATAAAATTAGAAGCTTATATTAAAATTGTACTTAAATGTATCCTAAAAACGAGCAAAGCGTATCTCATTATGTACCAAATTATATGTTACACGATAATTAATTACATTAAATATCTGACTTATTACTAGCAAGGCATGACGGACGGCTAAGATGTTGACCGTCGGCGCTTGCTTCCTCTCGTGGTCGACGTATTTGTTATTTTTTATAGAATAAGGATGACTAACGAGCACACAGTTCACCTGATGGTAAGTGGATGCTGTGGCCCATAGACATCTACATTTATCCTCAATTAAGAAACAAAATACAGATGCGTTGCCATCCCTGAGGACTGAGATAGAATACCTCGTTTCCAGTAAAAAGGGTTTCCAGTTCTCTACACTCACTATACGAAATACAACAACATTAAGTTGCTATTTTGCGCTGGTATTCTGTGAGATCGCGGTCCCGCCTCGGTCGTGCCAACCGATTCTCGCTACAACCATATTATAGCTGCAGCGTGGCTCTACTACGTAACAAAGCGTAACTAGTCGCTGAACTTACGATAGACACCTGCCGACACGTGCCTAGGTATACCTCTGTACTGTACGGATGCTCCTTATAGTACAAAGGAACTGTATATTCGTCGTCCGCGAACAAGGCAAGGTCGCCATATTCGTACTTTGCGCCTGTCACTCTGTCACTGTTCACGCGCTCTATTTGGGGTTATGATACTCGTAAGGTCTGATGTGGATCAAAGTTAAGATTGTAATCGGAATTTAGTAAGACTTACGACGCGCCCTGGTTTCGCCTGGGTAGCGTATATTAATGTGGCGCTATTTAGATTTAAGAGATAATAAATCACCATTTATTTAATCAATTTTTCTTTTTTAATAAAAAAGAAAATCTCCAAGACTTTCGAATAAAATATAGCCTAGGTCATTGCTCTCTATCTATTCGTAAAGTTTCACTACAGTCGGTTCAGACATTCCCAAGATTACCTAGGCAGATAGACAGACAGACAAATATTTTAAAAACGGTTATTTATGTCTTAACGGCATGTACATAACCCTCTCAGCTCAATATAAGATAGTTATTTCGATATTAGAGACAGCCACTTCAATTTTAATTATATGTGTTATACAAATTATAACACATCACTTTCATAATATTCAAAGCTACTTTAATCACGTACAAATGTATGTGTGTAGTCATACAATATATGGCGGCACGTCGCCAGGAGCCAGGAGGCGAGGCGGTGTTGTTAACTGAAGCTAAATACGAGTACATTCTGCTACAATTGGCAAGCGGTCGCGTGACGCGGTACAACTTGCGCTTGTCACAGCTCAGGATGCGGTTAGTTATCCTACTCCCACATCCAAATCTCTATGATAATCCTTCGGGATTTCACCCATAATTTTATATATACTTACATAGCTTAAATGGAAATATTCTGACAGATTTTTATCACATTACCTTTGTGTTAAAATTAGCTACTTTAACATCTTAACAATGTATCCTTTTATATTTCTCTCAGTGGTGAGCCATGCTGCAGTTATATTACTGGTATAGTTGTAGCACGAATGGGTCGGCTCGACCGGGGAAGGACCACGCTCTCACAGAATACCAGCGTAAAATAGCAGCTTACCGCTGCTGTTTCGTATGGTGAGTGTAGAGAACCGGAGATCCTTTTTACTGGAAAGGAGGCATTCCATATTAGTCCTCGCGGGTGACAACGCATTCGCATTTTGATTCGTAATCGAGGATAGATGTAGATGTCTATGGGCCACAGCAACCACTTACTATCAGGTGGACTGTGTGGTCGTTTGTCACCCTTATCCTATAAAAAAATTGTAAGGGCAAAAAAAGCGCTTTTGTTATAACTTTGTTACTTTAGAGTATCGAATAATAATATAATCGACGAAAAATAACGTTACCCTCAGGAAACCTGCATACTCGTATCTGACAAATGAAATATATTGTAGGGACATGTAAAGTCCGGTAGATAACCCACGCTGGAGTAACGAAGAAATAGAAATAGCCTTCTTTAAATTTAATGATGATTATAAATTATACTTAAAGTTAAAAAGTTAAAGTTACAGCCTATATACGTCCCACTGCTGGGCACAAGCCTCCCCTCATTTCTGAGAGAGTTTTAGGGCAAGGAAATGTCCGCCGCGCTGCCCCAATGCGTGTTGGCGAACTTCACATGTCTTCGATTTTTTTTTATTTCTTAGAATGCAGGTTTCTTCACGATGTTTTCCTTCACCGCCGAGCACGTGGTAAATCAGCACTTAAAATTGCAATAATTAACAATTTCATTGGTGCCGGCGGAGATCGAACCCGGGTTGCTCGCGTACTGTGAAACTTACAGCGAGCGCTAACCATCTGAGCGCTACCATGACGTTGATATTGAAAGTCAATGTTATGTTTAATTTACCACCGGTTCTTAAATTAACTATGTACTGGATAGAACAAACCAGAAATAAAGCGAGACATTTTTTATTTAAAATAAGAACAGTTTACGATCAATTAAGTTACACAATAATTAACAACACAAAACAAATTAGAAATAATTCGGTAGCTGTAGACAGCACCTCATTCCCAGGGGTTATTATCATCCAAAAATTCCTTAATATTATAATAACCCTTTTTAAGCGATCTTTTTTTAAACTTGACTTAATTTTGTACATTTTCATTTATACTCGGTATTTTTGTAAAACGCCCTGTGATACAAAAGTTACTAGGTAGTAGGAGTCCTCTTCTGCCTACTCCTAGCTATTCATCTGAATAAGTACCTGAGCAACTGCCCGCGCCTCGCCATTGCTGCTGTGTGAAGCCCAGTCTGAAGTGTATGTATATTAGACATTTTATTTTAGTAATTAAAAGTTAACCAAATCTGTAGCCCGCCTTGTTTAAAGTTCTCTGCGAGTGTCCATAGCTCACAGTAACTTACCGTCAACTATACTAAGTGTAAGTTCATTTGTTATTTCAGTTTTATAAAAAAAAAATAGTGACTAATATAAATTAATAATAGTGAATATAGGTAAAAATAATTGTGAATAGGCTCTTAAGATAATTTCTGATGTCAAAACTGTCTTCTTTCTTAGATTATTTATATATTTTAACTTAGTGATTAGAAAAATATTATTAAGTTATTTATGAGAAGTCTAGTGAAATACAAAATAACATGTCATAGAGTGCACCTGCCGGCCGCTTATTTACGTAATGTCGTTGAGGATGGTACTGAGCGTTAGAACGAGGGCATGCAAATGCTTCTCCGTAGTGAATCATTTAATAAAACATCTAATTGTCAGAAATATTGAAATAACTGACTTCTATTAATATAAATGGATTATTTCCATGCTATTAATACATACACAACCGTCCGTCTGTTTATCCAAGCTAATCTTCGAAATGGCTAAACCGATTGTGATGTTTATGAACAGTTTTTACACGTGGTAGAGCCACGCTGCAGTTATTTTAGTAGTATAGTTGTAGCACGAATGGGTCGGCTCGACCGGGGAAGGACCACGCTCTCACAGAATACCAGCGTCAAATAGCAGTTTAAAACTGCTGTGTTTCGTATGGTGAGTGTAGACAACCGGAGACCCTTTTTACTGGAAAAGAGGCATTCCATGTTAGTCCTTACGGGTGACAACGCATCTGCATTTTCATTCGCAAACGTAGATAAACGTAGATGTCTATGGGCCACGGCAACCACTTGCCATCAGGTGGACTGTGTGCTCGTTTATCACTCGATCCTATAAAAAAAAAAGTTAGAGACCAATTGTAAACTGTTCTTTTTTTCAAAACAAAATGTTTTGTTGGGTTACTTGCTGGTTCTTCCCAGAAAAGAGATATTTTCTTTCAATAATTTTTAATTATAATCTATATTGAATAAAAACTTTTCTTATTTCGTTATCGTTAAATCTTGTTATTTATATTTCAAATTTTATTTATATAGATAATTTATTTAATGTAGTATACAGTATCCTACAACTACTCGCATGTGGTACGTCTGTAGAATTCAAGCTGAATGCGATGCGAGGTGGAGGTGCACAAGTGAGGGTAGATCGGGAAGTGGCGCGTGTAACAAAACATGAGGAGTGAACTTGTGCCGGTTAGCGCGGGATCGATTTTCGTATGTAGGGCGATGTTACGTACGCGCGACGTCAGCGAAGGTCTGCGTGACCCCGGCGCGGGGGGTCGCAATTAACCACCCGCGGTCAATCACCCCGCCGGCCGTACATACGAGCCGGTGTTTCCTCGCAGCCTCCGAGATATTTCGGCTGGCACAGACAGACCCAGTTCCGCCACGTATTTCCTGGTTGCGGCTATCGATGAGTCTGCCTTGTTAATGAGACGTAACGCCCAAATTGAAATATTTAGTGTTATCGCCCATCAATGATCACGCTAGCTTTCTTAAACGATCGGAGATTGAACGAAGCGTAAAAATACAACCGAGTCGGAACCCTTGAAGATTATTAACATTGATAACAGGAGGACTAGTTCTTTAGCAATTACACAATCACGAATTTTGAACGATATTTGATTTGTTAAGAACTGAGCAATGCTGCGAGAGCATCAATAGTAAGCACACTTTTCACTATTGTAACACAAAAGAGACTCGTATGAATATTGTTTGTCTAAATCCTTTGTTGTTAATATAGAATAAAGGTGACAAGCGAGCACACAGTCCATCTGACTGCAAGTGGATGCTGCGACCCATAGCCATCTACATCTATCCTCGATTAAGTATGAAAATGCAGACGCGTTGTCCCTGAGGACTAAGATGGAATGCCTCGTTTCCAGAGAATAGCTTCTCCGGTTCTCTACAGTCACTATACAAAACACAGCAGCATTAAGCTACTATTTGACGCTGGTGTTCAATATATTTTGTTTAATCCAATTTCGTAAACGTTTTTAGCTGTAATTGAATTAGTCTGCGTCGCGTTTAGAGGTGACATTCACACAAAATGGTGAAGAGTTGAAACAAGCCCGTGGATGGAGCTTTAAGTTAATATAAAGCGACATTATTAAAACTTTGCGAAAGAAAGAAAATCAGAACTAATCGAATAACAATTTGGTAAAATTTCATAAGTAGGTAGGTAGTCATGGCTACACAATAAGGTATTTGTCACAATGTCATAGTTACCCACGGCTACGTTCAGTTTAAAATTAAAATTAAAAAGAAGGTAACTAGTAAGTTAAAATACGCGATAAAATCCGTAAATACTAGTTTCATTTAAATAATAATTTTGGTTGAGTTTCGTGTCTAGGATATAAAATTGAAGTTTGCTGAACTCTGGCAAATGGTTGTAAATGCGAGGTAGGTAGAGTAGCTCACGGACTTCTCGGGTCATCTCGTAAGTCTCCCGCGACGCGCGGCTCCCGGTAATGTCTCGCCGGGGAGCGGGCGGCGTGATGGACTGCCACCGGAGTCCCGGCGTTGTCCGGTCCCTGGCTTTGCGAAAATTATGTGCGCCATCCACGAGTCCTTTAACGCAAATAGTAATGCCTCTATTTCGGTTTTGTAACGATTGGGGTCGGGTGATATATTCATTGGAGTTGTTTTTTTTATTTTATAGAATAAGGTTGACAAACGAGCACACAGTCCACCTAATGGTTACTGGATGTTGTGGCCTATAGACATTCTACATCTATCCTCGATTAAGAACCAAAATGCAGATGCGCTCTCACCCCTGACCCTGAGGACTCAAATGGAATACCTCGTTTTCAGTAGAAAGGGTCCTCGGTTCTATACACTCAACATTTGTTGTTATTAAATATTTGTGTTAGTTTTTGTAATTTTTAGTTGAAGTAAAATTAATTAGTGATACACTAAAATTGTTTTAGAAAATAAAAATATGTGCCTTAAAAGTGCAGTAAAATATACAATAATCAAGATTGTATAAAAAAAGAAATGCGGTTGTGCGGACGCGACGCGATTCTTCAGCAGTAGATTACCAATTCGAATTCATTCGATGATCAAGTTCGATATACATGTCATTGTTTGTTTCTTCACCTCATCGCAGATGGATAATAAATAAGTGCATTTTAAAACAAACCCGAGTTGCATTGCTCAGCGATAAAGGAATAAATTAATAACGTTATGTTTTCTAAGAAGCGCGCTCGTCACTTATCTTGATCGTTCATTTAATATATTTTATTTTATTTTGGTTTATTGTTTTAGGAAAACTTACATTTATGTAGAAATTAACCAATACATAGGTTTCACATGTAGAGTAGAAAATAAAAGGGTAGAGTTGCATGCTAAGAAAGTTTGCCATAAAGTCAGCCAACAATTATCTGTCAACTTAAACTAGTATGAAAAAGACGAATAAGTTACGTATCCTCGTAGCCATTAAGAAACTCTGTTGCCAAAATTCGCTTTAATGTATTAGTACTATTAAAGAATATATCCACTTCAGTTTCACTCATTGAATAAAAAAGCCTGCAAGTACGAACAAAGTATGCATTTTGTCGATAGTTCGTACTTCGTACGTACCAATGGGTCGTGCAATCTAAGCTAACTTCTAGTTTGCAACGGCGTTGGGCACAATCTTGGTTGTGATGTACATTGAACATATCGACGGGTGCGTGCGTTTTTGTAACGGGTGCGGGGCGGGAGCATGGCGGGTGCGAGGCGGGTGCGTTCATATGTGCGATAGTTTCTACTTTCTACTGTATCGTAGGCATGGGTAAGGTAACCACTCTTACTCTATATCAAATGGTATTTATGTATTGGATTTAAAAATCTGACTTTAGGTATATAGTACTCTAAAACGAGTATAAACAACAACGAAAAGTTTAAGTAAGTAGACGTTTTACTGAAATATAATAACTCGCATTTTGTCGCAGCGCTCATGGTTCGTTCGAAATTAGAATCAACGTATCATATCATAAATTATTTTTTCAAGTTCTACATTAGATGTTCTGTGAAGTCACGGTGTATTGCAGCGGAATCTAATACATAGTCTGTCGCCCGATATATATATATAGATATTGGATATTGTACCTGTGTATAGATATTGTATCTTTATATGGTTTATATCGCTCACACCTACTGCATCGTATTGCGTCACCAGAGAAATCGGATTGTGCGTACGCTATTAAATCGTTGCATCAAATCTTGCACTGCGTATGCAAGGTACGGCCGCTCGTCGCAATTTACGTCTCGGCATTTGAATTGAATGCACTAATATTTTCTGAAGAGCTTTCTTTGTTTCTCCAATACTTTCAAGTCACCATCACCGTGATGCAATAAGTTTGGTTTGTTGATGTGGTGAACGTCTGGTAAACACGCGAATCGAATTTGAATTCACATTTGAAGTTTAAATTCGTAAGAGAGTGAAAGAGCAATATAAATAATCTATGAAAAAGTATCCAAGTCACTTTAGATTGCTTTATTGGAACAGTGATATTAATAAAATACGATCTAGCAGTCGCTTTCTTTACTCACTGATCAAATCGATAATGTCTAGGAATTACTCCGCAATCGCATTATTATTTTGAATTATGATACTTTTTTGTAACTTGACAATAGATATTAAGTATTTCACTCTCCCGTGAGTCATATATGACCATTTCGATTGTTTAACTATTGTGCCCCTTTCGCGAACAGAGAAGGTGTTAATATTACATGTAATACAGTAAGATATCTGGCGGGGGACGGATACTTTATCCGTCCCCTCATTACTCAAATCCACAGTCCCAAAAACTTTCAGTTCAAGTCACAAAATCGTTTTCAGTGCCTAGAAGATTGCAATGCAATGGACGATATGAATGACAAGCTCGTGGAAATTCTCCCTACGGTGGGAGCTAATTTGCAAGACCCGCCGCATCTCCGATCACACTATCAACCTCATGGGAAATCATGCTGCAGTCGTCAGCAGATTTGACAGCATACAGGCATCTGAACAGATGGATCTCGAAATGCATGCGGCGAGACTTATGCAACTTCAATGTAGCTCATATTGAACAAGCGATCGAGCGGAACCAGAACTCCAAAGTCTTTGCCAGAGATCTGTTTGCCAGAAAGAGCCTACTGTCGAAGTTGAAGACCGAGTGTGGCAGCATCGTTTCCGGGACATCTAAGATTTTGAGTGAGATTGAGAAGTTCTATGGACAGAGTCACACGCAAGTGTGAGAAACAATCCGAGAGCAAGTCTTATCCGGACCTATTCTAATGATATTCCGAACGTCAGTTTTAGCGTGATTAGGATGGCTCTCCAGTACCTTAAAAATGGCAAGTCTCCGGGCGAAGATAGAATTACAGCAGAGCTTTTGAAAAACCGTTACTTGAGAACATTCCGAAGCTCTTTAATTCTGTCCTCCATGGTGGGACTACTCCGGAGGCATGGATCAGAAGTGCGGTGGTCTTGTTGAAGATCTATAGACCGATTTCCCTTCTGAGCCGCTTCTACGTTTTGTTTTCGAGAGTCATTACGAATCATCTCGCACGCAGACTCTACGACTTTCAGCCTCCTGAACAAGCTGATTTCCGACAAGGCTTTAGCACCATATACCACATACATACCCTTCGGCAAATTTTAATTACCGAGGAGTACAATCTGCCACTTTGCCTTGCGTATGTGGACTACGAGAAAGCTTTTGATTTCTTCGAATTTTGGGTGGTGTTGCATTTCCTTCAGCGGTGCTAAGTTGACTGTCGGTATATCGAAGTGCTGAAGTGTTTGTACAGTAGGGCTACGATGGCTATCCGAGTAGATAACCGGAGTATGAAACCTATCCAACTGCAGAGAGGTGTAAGACAGGGTGACGTTATATCCCCGAAACTCTTCACCGCTGTAATGGAAGACGTTTGCAAGTTACTGCACTGGGTACGATACGCTATTAACATCAATGGCGAGTACATCACTTACATTCGATTTGCCGACGATATAGTCCTTATGGCAGAATCGCTGGAGGACCTAAGCGCTATGCTTAATGACCTCAATAGTGTTTCCCAACGGATAGGTATTAAGATGAACATGGACAAAACAAAGACCATGTGGAACGTCACACCTATGCCGGTAGTTGTTGGGAGCACTTAGTTGTTGACAAGTAGGTTTATCTGGGCCAAATAGTCCAACTTCTACCAAGAGGCCAGCGTTCGTTAAATTACCACACATCTTCTCTTCAGGTAGACCTCAAAACCTGAAAACGAGATTATACAACCAGTTCGTGTTGCCAGTGACGACTTATAGATCTGAGACGTGGTCCTTCACTGCCGGCCGTATGAAGAAGCTCAAGGTCGCTCAGCGAGCTATGGAGAGGGCTATACTCGGTACAGTTTCTCTGCGTGATATTCTTAGAAATGAGGATATCCGCAATAGAACCAGAGTGACCGACATAGCCCATCGGATTAGTAACTTGAAGTGGCAATGGGCCGGCCATATAGCTCAAAGAACCGATAGCCGATGGGAAAAAAGGTTTTTGAGTTGCAGCCTCGTACCGGAAGCCGTAGTGTAGGGCGACCCCCCACTAAATGGAGTGAAGACCTAGTAAAACAAGCAGCAAATCGATGGGTGCAGGTGGCTCAGGACCGTGACTTGTGGTATGCCTTGTGGGAGGCGTATGTTTCAGCAGTGGACTTGTGAAGGGCTGTAATGATGAATTGATTATTTACCCGTGATAGAGCCACGCTGCAGCTATATTATAGTTGTAACACGAATAGGTCCGCTTGACTGGGGAAGGACCAAGCTCTCACAGAATACCAGCGGAAAATAGCAGAGCTTAGTACTGCCGTATTTCATATAGTGAGTGTAGAGAACCGAGGACCCTTTTTTTACTGGAGACTGGGCATTCCATCTTAGTCCTCAGGGTTGACAACGCATCTGCATTCTGATTCTCAATCTGGGATAAACGTAGACGTCTATGTATCACAGCAGCCACTTACCATCGGATTGACTGTGTGCTCGTTTGTCACTATTGTATTTATTTATTATTGTAATATTCTTTCTTATTCTTGTAAAGTCACTACCGGACCATGATAAATTTATACAATGCAACACAATCAAAAGTCAAAACGATCGCGTTGGTACTAGAGTTCCCCACGCTATTCGTGAGTGGACTCCTCATGGGCCCGAGAATATGGGCGTATTCTCACGAGTCTTTCTTTACCACCAAACATGGGATAACTGACACCTATAAAGTTATTGTATAGAATTTTAGAAGATATAATGTACCATAGCTTGTAACTCTCTATACGAGTATCTTTCTGGACTGGAACAGCGGTGCACGCAGCACGCAACACGCAGTACGCACTATTGTTTGGCTGCATAGATAGGTAAGAGGGCGGCGCCTACCTACACGAACTCCTAGTAAATTGCACCCATCTTATCATCTAGTAAACTTCAGAAAATAAATTAATTTCTATTCCCCAGGATAATAGGTAAATAAATTTAGCATATTTATGTTCAAAGTAACTAAAACTTTTGCAGCTATTGTGATAATTCATTGCTAATATATTGTCGGCACTATAAACGTTCATGGCACCGTAAGCTTTGTTAAGAATATTTAATTTAAGTCCACGGGTGAGTTAACAGTAGTCAACCACGCTCGTAGAGACGGCGGCTGGCGGCTGGCGGCCGGCGGGGGAGGGCTGCGGAGGGCAGCGGCCCTCGCGCCTTCAAATTGGATTTAAACATTGCGAATTACCTCTCTTTGATTCGCGGGTTAGCCAAATGGGGACGATTTATAGAGCGCCACGTCCCGGGGGAACTCCAGCCTCGTCCCACTCGCCTCGTTTATTTCCCTATCCTTTTAATGCGCTGCTATCTTTGGGCCCCGATCGCGGCCGAATGAGAATTCTTTCGGTGCAACTATTACTTATCCCTTTGAAGTCGGGACGCGGGCAGCCATTGTGTCGCGGCCCGAGGCCCGCGGCTCCTTCCCACTTGTTACGAGGGAATCAAAACATTGTCATGTTGAACGAATTCGATACACAAAAATTTGTCACGTGCTTCTAATGATAACGCGCCATCGTGTCATAAGTTTTTTTTAATGCGTTTCCAATTTGTGTACAAATTAAATTAATGATTCATCATTATTCTATAATTTATATTCTATTTTTATTATTCTTATTTTATATATTAAATTCATAATACGCTTTCCCGTACGTATTTTACTAGTCTTCTATTTATAATGATTATCACGTAACCAGTTACAATTAAACACCATCTCTTACTATCACTACTACTGACTAACAAAAATAGAAACTAAAACGAGATTAGGTTTACGCAAAAATGTAGCAGAAAAAAAGACATGAAATCAATAAAAAGAAAGGATACTTTCATCTATTATTATATAAAGTAATGGTCAAAAAAACTGATTACAAATGAGTCTAGTTCTCTTGATCAGTACATATAAGATACATACATTTAAAAGAACTAATCGTTATTTATTAATGACACCAACAGATTATTACCCACACTATACATCACATCACGCTTTTATTACTATCAGTCATTGTTATCGACATTACAATAGTCTACATTACACAGTAACTACCTCTAACTGGTAAGAGTTAAAAGCATTAACATGCAAAATAAATTGTCGGTGATTACCCTGAGAAATACATTCATTTTGCATTTTATGAAGCATTGAGTTATATCTAACTTATTTATAACCGTTAAATTGTTTTTATCTGACATGAGCTTGACCCATTGTTTTTTGTTATTTACATAAGCTTTAACATATTTCAAAATATTTATTTTATATATATTATTTATTACTTTTTAATAAATATTTTATATAAAATATTTATTAATAAGTAATTTTATTATAAAACTTGCTGTGAACAATAACATAAAGTGAATACCAGTCTCATGAGACGAACAGAGATTAAGTATAGTAGGATGAGGGGTAACATATTGGATAATATTATGCGCTTTAGTCTAAGAAACTGGTGAGTGAAATTTGAACAACAAATTTTATGGATCCGAATTCCTAAAAGTAGTTTTACTATACAAAACAAGAAAAAGTTTATTTCGTGGCTTGCTTGTTCCATATATAATAGTAAACATAGTTAATTGTTTAATAGGTAGAGTCATGCTGCAGCTATATTATGGTTGTACACATTAATCGGCTTCACAGGGGAAAGAACACACTCTCACAAAATACTTGCATAAAATTGCAGCTTAATGCTGCTGTTTTTTGTATGTTGAGTTTAGAGACCCAGAGATCTATTTCACTGGAAACGAGGCATATTAAAGAAATGCTTAGGGGTGACAACTTGCATTTTAATTCTTAATCGAGGACAGATGTAGATGTCTATGGGCCACAGCATCCACTTGCTATCAAGTGGAACCTCCACCACCTTCAACTGGTGCCACCTTCTTACCTATTTATTTTTTGTGGCAGGTTGCTTTACGCGGAGAGCCATGCTGCAGCTATATTATAGCTGTAGCGCGAATAGGTCCCCTCGACCGGGGTGGGACTACGCTTTAACAAAATACCAGCGTTAAATAGCAGCCTTATACTGCTGTGTTTCGTTTAGTAATTATAGAGAAACAGAGACCCGTTTTAATGGAAACGGGGCACTCCATCTTTAGTACTTAGGGGTGACAACGCATCTGCATTATGATTCACAATTATGGATAGATGTAGATTTGAATGGGCCACATCATCCACTTACAATCAGGTGGACTGTGTTTGTTTGTAACCCTTATCTATACAAATAAATAAAATTGAAGTGTCTGTTTGTAATGTAAAAATTACAGCTTTTTACTAAATGGATATGAAAGTATATACGGTAATAATAACAAAAATACAATTTTTAAAGTTTTTGTCTGTCTGTCTGTCTGTCCGTCTGTCTGTCTGTTTATTCCGGCTAATCTCCGAAACGGCTGGACGGATTTTGACGGGATAAATATAAAAATATATTATAATAAATAATAGATAATAGAAAAAGAATTAGGGTTCCGCGCAAAAAAATTAAAACCCCAAATAACATGCGGGCGAAGTCGCGGGAACAGCTAGTTCTATTATAAAATGTGTTCCACAGTACCTAGTCACTTAACATAGGTCCCTAGTAGCTAGTTGTGCATGTATAAACGTAGTTAGAAGCTCTTGAAAACATTTTCCGTTTTCAAGGCGAGAATTTTCGTAAGAAATAAATCTGTGAAGTACATGTGTCCGGTGGCAATATAAATGTTAGCGCACACCTGCAAGAGCTCGCGTTGCGGAGGGTCGCCGAGAGTGGCCGGCTCCGAACGACATCATCGTATTACGGAACCCTCACAGAAAGCTTTTCGAAAGAAATTTCTTCACTTTAAAGAGGACTATTGCTCTGTTCCTTACTAGTTTATTGAAATTGTTTTAAATGTTTTATTGTCCGGAGTTGAATAATATTGGAGTTTAAAAACTTCAACAACACGCATTGATCACGAGCTGTGATAATGTTTGCAAGAATACTAGGTCATAGTAATAAAATTATTGTGTTATAGTGGGTGAAAACTGAACTACGAAATGCCATTACATTATACATACATACAGGTAAAGCATGTATTTTATTTTTTCTGGTAATCCTGATCAGGATACAAGGATAAAATTATTGAATTATTGTTGTCGACCGGCCGCCTGGCATCATGCCATCAAGTTGGTGTCTTTACACAGACAGATAGAGTAGATAGATAGATACACGCGAAGCTAATATAAGCGTGTTAAAAACTACTGGACGTAATGACACATATTCTGTACGTGGTAGACCCATGCAGTAGCTATATTAGTAGTATAGTTGTAGCACGAATGGGTCGGCTCGACTGGGGAAGGACCACGCTCTCACAGAAAACCAGCGTAAAATAGCAGCATAACGCTGCTGTGTTTCGTATGGTGAGTGTAGAGAACCGGAGACCCTTTTTACTAGCAAAGAGGCATTCTATCTTAGTCCTCACGGGTGACAACGCATCTGCATCTTGAGTCTTTATTGAGGATAGATGTAGATGTCTATGGGTCACAGTAACCACTTACCATCAGGTGGACTGTGTGCTTGTTTGTCACCCTGTCCTATAAAAAAAAAGAACTATGCATTGTACTAACAAGTTGTTATTAATGTTCAACTTCAAGATGTTGTTATTGCTAAAGCATCTGCAGTTTATAATGATTTTTTTCGTGATCTAGACACACGGCTGTGTCAGCCATGTTCGGAAAATAAAAGGGAGACGCGCCGGCTGTATGTAAACATATTTATAAAGCCACACCATACCAAACCATTTCAAGTCACTTTTAAACCCCCTATAACTCGCAACCTATTAGACTTATACACTTAAAATTTTACATGACTAATAGTCCTTAAAGTAACTAGAACCATTCTTCATCATCATCAAATTTCACACACAAAAACTCACTCATCGAAAGCCAAAAGCACTTCTATGTAACAAGAACGTACGTATATCCTATGCTTTAAGCAACTGCTGAGGATTTTGGTGCCCGTTCCGATCTCAATTCTAAAGGTGAAGCTGACAACCACGACTTGGCCTCCTTTTCACATTTATGTTTTTGTTGGGATTAAGTACCTACTTAATGCTTTTTAAATAGATATTAAATCATGAATAATTAAAATTTACTTTTCTAGAAATGTTCACATCTTTGTAGTTCTTAACATCATAGTAATTTAATAGTTATAGTCACGAAAACAACATCAGCTAGGTATACGAGTATATTTGTAATCACTACACCCATACATTCACGTCTATACGTAATGTTACCATATTAAAAACTCATTAATTGCGTGAAGATTTAATAGTTGCTAATTGCCGTCTTCTACCAGGTAACGTTTAGACCAAGATGCGTCTTCTCATTTGACGTGTTGATATGCTATGACAGCTCTTTGCATATATTTGCGTTTTATTAATGCGCCTTTGTGAAGCACGGGCTACTCTCTGTATGAGAATTACGAGTATGTTTGCAAGAGCTCTCATCAAGGGATTATTTTGTTTTAAAATTTAAGATCGTCTAATTTAAGTTTTTCTTGTTTATTTGTACAAAGTACAGTTTTAATTACAATATAATTTCTTCGCGCAGATAAACATCAGTTTGTCTTATTTATAATATAGATTTATATATAGTATGTGTTTACCGATAGTATAGTCTGTTTAAGTTGCGTAATTGTGCGTTCCCTTTTGATTAAAGGTCCTCGCAGCATCTTATGAACACTTAATAAAAGAGAAGTGGACATTTAATGTTGGATATTTATTGTTTTTATTAATTTGCCTAGCCCTATTAAACTACTTTTACTTAATAAGTTCAATTGTTTTTTGTTTTTATAATAGATTAAGGGTGGCAAACGAGCTCACAATCCACCTGATAGTAGATGCTGCGACCCATAGATAGTGGCCCATCTACATTTATCATCAATAAATAATCAAAATGTTAAAGCGTTGTCAGCTATGAGGACTGAGATGGAATGCCTGGTTTCCAGTAAAAAGGGTCTCTGGTTCTTCACACTCACCATACGAAATCAGCAACATTAGGCTGCTATTTTACGCTGGTATTCTGTGAGGGACCACGCTTGTGTGAGGGATCACTCCGGTCGAGCAGACCCATTCGTGCTAGAACCAAATTTTAATATAATTTTAAAATATGGTACTAGTGTAATGTATAGCCTACATATAAATAAAATTTATTAAAACAGGCAAAGTCGATGCGGTCGCTAGTATACAATAATAATAAGATATAAAGACGCTCAGAGTGAATACACACACTAAAACTCGACTAAACCCACTGTATTTTTCAGTATAATATTCCATTTAAATTTTTTTTAATTTTATTTAGGTAATGATACAACACTTTTGATGTATCTATTTACAATACATAATATATTACAGTAAGACCAATAGAGATTACACAGGTTTTTTACAATTAATTATTAAACGTGCGTGCGTGCTTGTAAAAAGTGTGTAGGTGTGTGCGTGTGCAAGCGTGTGTGTGTGTGACAGAGAGAGCGCGCATTTTATTATAATATAAAAAGATGAACTCATTTCTAATCAAATAATATGCTTCAAGGCATAAGGTACGACCGAGAAGGACGCACCCGACTTTCACAGGCCGCGGCCGCTCCGCGCATCCGGCGCCCGCTTCGCAAGAAGCGCAATTGGATTGTCTAAATTATACGAAATCAGTCGTGAACGAGCCGCGCAAATGATGCTATTACGCGTAACCTCCGCCGCTCCGCGCTCGATTCATTTAAAATAATAACCGTAAAACTGTTCACGATATGCTAAAACTGAAACTGGTTCAGTGCGAGCGCTCTCCGCGGACATTCCCTCTAATTGTCACCAGTGACCGCCCAGCGTTGCAGAAAGTGACTAATGCTAATCTACTTGTTCTTTTAATTAATACGTTACTAGTACTACTATACTACTGTAGGCACTAGCACGTTGTCCTGTACCGTGAAGGCACTTTACATACATAATTTACACAAAGACAAACATCGAACCCGGAACAATTATTTGTAGGCCATACAAATACGTGCGGGATTTGAACCCAGCCCCTGAGTGCCGCTATCAATGCTAAGCCACTGAGCCACGGAGCCGTCATCGTGCGTAAATCATTCTTGATTCAATAATTTGTACCAGAAACAATTGTGTAATTTTACTTGCACCTACATGTAGATAAAAAATAATAATATTGTCCTTCAGATCTGATATCTGTTACGGCAGCAGTCGCAGAGACTGCTAGTCTCTCCATGATCAGCTGTGATCAGCGCAGGGCAGGATTACAGTGGCCGAATGTACTATGTGCATTGTGCAAACACAAGTTCCATTACCCTTCTCTCGTAGTCCGATAGGACGGTAATCCGATACGACCGGAGAGAGATCAGGTGTAGATCCCTGACCCCAGGCAGCTAATAAGAATATCTTGACAGCAAAATTCAATACTGATTTTTGGCCCGACTCGGGATTTGAACTCAGGACCACTAGATCAGCAGTCGCATTCACGATAACCAGACCAACAAGGCAGTCGCAGTACAACGCTGGCTGAAGTGTAGGTATGTGTACAGCAGGTATAAAATTCCCACACTAAAGAAGCGTCAAAACACAAAATACGAGATATCTGTTATTGCGATCGTCAATCCGCTTTCAAAGTAACGGGAAATGCCCTCCCTGTGACAGAGCCCGAAGGCTGATGAGAATGTGAAACCAAAATCAAAGTTGTTAGCTAAACTTATATATTAACAGTAAAAGAGTGTTAATAATGGTTTAATGCTTTAGTTTTAATATAACGTTTAAAAACTTTTATTTTTAATTCTTTGATTATAGACTGGTATGACTAGTAGGTACTTAAACCAGTTTCAAATAACCGCTTAATTTTAAAAGAATTCTTCACAACGAAACTAATTACAATAGTGTACATATTTGTCAATATAAAGTGTATTACCTATGCATACATTATTATCTTTGTTACGACCCATTAATACAAAATATTGGTATTTTGGTTCAATGCCGCGGTAGCAACTCGGCAGTATCGTCAACGCATCATAGACAACCGCGTGGCCGTGATTTATGACCCGCTCCTTATTGTTGGCTCAATTTCCGCTCGCCGTGCCGCCATTAACGGGGAGCGTGCCTTGGATCACATCTTAACACTAATTCTTTCCTTACATCTGTCAATAAATGGTCGTAATGATTTCTTTTTTTTTACTTTTGCATTCACGTACCTGGCCAACGCCATCTTTATTTTGTAACTTAATAATTTATACAAATAAATAAAATTGAAGTGTCTGTTTGTAATGTCGAAATAACAGCTTTTCACTATATGCATAAAAAAGTATATACGATACTTATAACAAAAACGCGATTTTAAAATTTTTTGTCTGTCTGTCTTTCTGTCTGTCTGTCTGTTTGTTCTGGCTAATCTCTGAAACGGCTGGACCGATTTTGATGGCACTTTCACTGGCAGATAGCCGATGTCATAAGGAGCAACTGAGGCTACTTTTATTTTAGAAAATTATTAGGGCTCCGTGCAAAAAAATTAAAACCCCAAATAACACGCGGGCGAAGTCGCGAGGAACAGCTAGTATGTATATAAAAAAATTATAGAGTAAATTAATTTAAAAAAAGCACACTGGGTTACTTGCTGGTTCTTCCCAGGGCAAAGGTTTTCCCCGAACCAGTAATAAAGCTGAAATGACTTTCAATAAGGTAATCTATATTGAATAAAAATGTTTCCATTCCGTGCATGTTACAGAATATTTTTAAGAAATTGTACTTTAATCAAATGCTTACCTAAATAAACCCTTATTACTTAACTTAAAATACGACGCTATTTATATAGAATTCACGCAGGCTGAAAAGATAGTGATTTCAAGAGCAACTTAGTTTATTTATAATCTATGAAATCTAAATATGTGGAGTCTGATCGTTCAAACGGCGGCACCATTTAAATAAAATTAGATTTTACGGATTTCGCGTACTTATATATTAATTTAATAATTATTTAAATAAGTTAATATACGCAATAAAATCCGTAAAAACTAGTTTTAATTATGTGAGTAGTGTTCGCGTAAAGCGTAAACATAAGAAATCATTATGGTAAGTCACCAATTAGCTAACTGTTAATAAACCGAGATGTAAAAACTCATTAATTTCAACGAATAAATGTTAATATAACTCAAAACATTACTATGAAATATAGTTTAAGGCTTGATCTTGAATGTATTTGTAAGCCGTCATTGTGGGTTTTCCATTCGAGTTAAAGATGGAGCACATCGAATGCGTGTGCGAGACGTGACGTGATATATAAAATTTTATGAATAACGCCACTCACACAGAATACCAGCGTAAAACAGCAGCATAATGCTGGTGTCTTTCGTATAGTGAGAGTAGAGATCCGGAGATCATTTTTACTGGAAATGAGGCATTTTATCTTAGTTCACAGGACACAGAGGATCTGCATTTCGATTCTTAATCGAGGAAAGATGCAATGTTTATAGACCACATCATCCACTTAGCATCAGGTGAACAGCTGTATGCTCGTTTTCGCCCTTATTTCATAACATTTAAGAAAATTACAAAGTATGAGTAATTGTCAACCGCGTCGAGTTGTGATGTTCTCAGCTCAGTAGTTATTTGTATGCGGCAGGTGGTGCACATAACAATTAACTAAATAACACATCGTAAACATAAAGCGATGGGAGAACATCGCTTGAAGCGCGGTGAACTCCGGCAGGTGTCCGGGACGCCGGAACTCCGCGACTCCTGAGCCTACGGTCGGTCCTCGACAAAGTTGTTGATTAGTTAGTATTTGTATGTCCATATGGTCGAAAGTAATCATTTTTTTTTTGCATAACGACCTACGCTAGATAGTTAATTAAGATTAATACAGCGCTGAAATTATGTCTCCTGACACAGGCAATAAAAGAAACAGTGTTGGCTTTCCAGTCATTTCAGTTAACTACTGCAATCATATAAAAGACATTTTTTTTAAACCTCTACACTAGGATTTTTCCCTACATCTTGGCGGCAGTTTACATACATAAATTTCACAAGGATAAACATTCAGACCCGGAACAATTTTTATAGTCCATATAAATACATGTTCCGTGCGGTATTCGAAACCGCGGCCCTTAGCGCTGCGACTCATTGTTTAGCCACTGCACCACTGCGCCGTCAAATTATGTAATATATGTATTAATGATGAGCTATTTGTTATAATAACTTGCACAGTAAAATATCTTAGGTCATAATTGTAAATTTTGTTTTTAGATACTTTGGTTTTTAAATACAGCTACAGAGCTTAAAGAAAAAATATAGTAATGTTCTCCAGACATATCTCGGTGTATGCGCAGGTGGTGCACTTTCTATTCCCTCACACTCATAGTTCGAAACGAGTGGAGAGAGATCAAGCGCAGGACCAACGGCTTTACGTGCTTTCCGAGGCATGGGAGTGACGCACCGTCACCGACCCGGGATTCGAACCCGGGACCTCATGTTGAGCAATCGCGTTGACAACCACTAGACCAACGAGGCAGGCAAGAAAGAGAGAGAAATATTATGTGCAAAGTACTATTATCAAATATAATAAACACGAGCAGTAGATCGATGAAGGGTCACTTTTTTTATATAAATAAATGAGGACACACAGTCCATCTGATAGTAAGTGGATGATGATGCCCGTAGACGTATATGCATATATCGTAGATTAAGAATTAAAATGCTGATGCGTTGTCACCCCGAGAGCTGAGATAGTATGCCTCGTTTTCAGCAAAAAGGGTTTCGATTCTCTACACTCACCATACGCAGCACAGCATTACACTGCTGTTTTAAGCTGGTATTCTATGAGAGCGTGATCCTACGCCGATCGAACCGACCCATTCGTGCTACAACTATAATATAGCTGCAGCGTGACTCCAGCATGTTTAACTAGCTACTGTAGAATAGATGGTGTAGCCGCCGATAGTGAAGCGTACTGACTTGGCTCAACAAACACTTATTCACACTTGCATTGAAGACACCCACATTGTAATCGGACGCAAAGACGACACTAAGTGCTCCAACTATATAGTTGCAGCATGTCTCTAGCACCCGCACCTTACTGGTGGTCACCAGCTCGTGGTCTTGTGTCGAGGCGCTGCTCACGCAATCGAAACGCTCCTAACGACGCGTCCGAACATTCCGCCGGCTTGTAATTAATTCTTATCTCTAATTACAATATAATATTGTTGTTACAGTGTCGGGCCGCGGTGACGTCAGCGGCTTCTTCAACACACAGATGGTGCTCGACCTTAACGGTAAGTGCATAGAACTCATTGTGCGCCGGCGCTCATTTGAATATAACATCCGCGTGGTCGAATTACCTAATTATGTTTTTGTATCTGCAACCTTCGAGCGCTGCGAGCTGTGAGCTGTGAGCTGTGCGCGTGAGCCTCGACGACTCGTTCCTGTCCTTTGAATATTTATGTTTAATAATATTCACGGATATATTAATCAAAACAAATGTCTAAAAATTTATCTAATATTTGGGCTACAAACATTATTTAACTCTCATAACTTAACAGATAAAATTTTAACACATGCATCAGTGAAGGATCCAGTATCCACAGTTAGTATCTCATAGTAGACGTGCGTAATGTTGTATTTGCTCGAGAAACAACCAAAATTGTTAAAACAGTAATTTGAAAAACCCGACTGCGTAAACAACCTTCCCTTCCACTTTTTTATTTGCAGATGCAATACATATATATAAATATTATATAGCCTACGTCACACCTTATATGTTAAAACTCATCAAGCTGTTTAGGCTAAAATCTTGTCAAAGGTATAGACATACATACATACATTCATACATTATACTCCTGAAAATCATTACCTACTTCTGGGGCAGTCGGATAAAAAGTAAATAAACTTTGTCTGCTTATTACGAAAGTAGTTAAACCCGAGATTATCAATAAACCACGTTTCGTACTAAGACGGTGTATGTTTGAAAACAATTTACATTGTTATATTTTGCATAGAAGTTCACACATAGTCGATGAGGGCTGTCTTGAATGTATTGACCTGTTGACATTTTGATAGTAATCCGTATAGCAAAAAGTGATGAGAGCACGATGGCGGCGCCCTCACGTTCATTCACCGGCCGCCGGGCACAACTTCGCCGAGATTAATTACATCTCAACACAACAGCCCTCCCTCTCCTGCCTCCCTGTAGCCCTTAAGAGTTTTCGTTTTCGTCCGCCGCGCTACAGTGACGCACCTAGACAAAATGACTATTTTTGTAATTAAATTAAGAGAAATTCACAGATGAGCTTGGTTTTTTGCGGCCGCGTGGCGACACCGCTACGTTTCTAATTTTCGTCTAGGATCGTTTTTTATCCGCGTTAATTACGGGATGAATGGGCCGGCGGGGACAAAGCGGCCGGTGCGGGACGCGCGTTTTTGTGGCGCGCGTGTTTCACGGAACTCAGCGCGCACGTCATTGTGCTCGGCCGCGTCGCTTCCGACGACCTTATTCAAATCACAAACTAAAAAACCGCGGCGAGACTATCCATCAGTCACAGCGCTCTGCGACGCACTTCATTTGCTCACCAATCACTAGTTCTGTGCTGCTTCTTTGCCGAAATCTGACAACAGAACTTGCATCGCAAGCAATTTTAGATACAGCTTTACTATAAACTATACTATATAGATTTATACTACCTAACCTTTGAACCTATCGGTTCAATATTCAATATCTAAATTTCAGGCAACAGACTAACTATGTGTTAGATACCGTTGTAGTACAGCGTCATTTCACAGACCATCTAAGAAGAAATAATAATACCAAATGTAAAATGTCTATGACACTATGATACACCGATTCGAAATTCGAACGAAGCATGGGCGCGCGGAAGATTATGAGATATTACCTATATTCAAATAAAATAGAAATACCTATACGTATTATTATATTATCGATAATATCCAATATCTACGTATTGACTTACTTAGATATTATAATACATCTATAAATCTAAGCAAACCAAATCGCGTATTACCGTGTAGTACTGAATACCGACTTCCTTACAGAGTTACAGGATCATGTAGATATGAACCCATATATTGATATGGAAATATATAGACTTAATATTAGATATTCATATCCAATACAAAGATAAGATTTGATATAGGGTAAGAGTGATATCACCCATGCCTAAGATTTACAGAATTCAGACAGATATGATCAATAGTTTGCCCCAATTTACACATAAGTTATTGTGTTGTTAGCGTGACATAATCCATATTAAAGTAACGAAAAGCGAGGTCAAAAATCAAAATATGATTAATTAAATGTGGAGAGAGAACAAACACGATATAGAAGTAACTTGTTTAAATATTTTGGTTTCGCGTAAATACCGGTAGAGGAAATCTTGACGCGAAATTAATGTGATTGTAATCTCTGTACTTAAGACAAATGTTCAAATTAATCTCGTTTTAAATTAATGAGCACGAATAATTTGAAAATAGCTCTAAATCTTTGTTGTTTTGGTTGGTTGCATATTATGATTTATAAAATTCCCTTATCTTATAACAGTGCCATATTACGTATATCCAAATTAATTAAAGTTTTCTGAGTTATTCAACTCAGAAAAAATGTCGGTTTCTTAGCAACGCTATTTCTCTTTTTATCCCATGGAAAGTCCAGTGTAGTGTGATCTTCCACCTTGGAGGCACCGAGTTAAAACAAAATCAAGTTGATTTACCTATTTGATTCCCATAAAATTTCTTCCATTACGATATATTATGTAGTTAGTCTTTCGTCAATCATTAGTGACTCATAATTATTATCACTTTCCCATAAGACATTCGATCAAAAACAACATTCATTGATCATTTATAAATAAAAGCCTATAAAAGTTCACTGTTACAGATAGGGCTTCCCCACATGCGGTATATCAATATTTGGCATAGTTGCCACGCCAGGCGGGTGGGTTGGCCGCCGCAGTGTGTTATTGTTTTAAGTTGTTATCAAAAAGATGCTGCTCTCCATCTCCTGTCGCAGTTTCCCTTTGTCGCCTCTTATGACTCCCACTGGATGATATGGGGTAGTAGATTCTCTAAAGCCATCACTATACTAATTATTGAATTTTTTCTGATTTAAAAAAAAAAGAACGTTAACTCCATCCACACTAGGATTTTCCTCTGTATCGTGGTAGTAGTCATGTATGTAACATAAATTTCATAAGGACAAACATCCAGACCCGGAAGAATTATTTGTAGGACATACCAAATACTTGTTCCGTACGGGATTTGAACCCGCGGCCCTTAGCGCTGCAACTTATTACTAAGCCGTGCTCCATGCGCCACGGAGCCGTCATACATGACATTTTATATCTTTATTGTATTTGGCATACAAGCTTTCGTTTTGAATCCAATTTATTTTCGATCTTAATACTGGACTTCGCTCTGTTACTGACGACAAACATTACGAACTGATCCAATATATTATGCTTGTAAATGTTGTCACTTGGTGCAACTTCATCTTCATTTTTTGTGATTTGGATTGACAAATGTACTTGTTTCCCTTATATTTTTTTAAATACTCGTAATGCTACACGTAAACATTACTAATATTCCCTTTAACAACTTCTGGTAAGCTTGAAATGCTTGTGTTAGAAGTAGTTCACGACAGTAGTCGAATGGCGGGTTCGAACCCACGACTTTACGAGTTTGCGGTCCGCACACTGCCATTAGGCTACCGACTTTAATTCATTAACTATAAAACTAGTTGAACTATATACTTCCGCCTATCTTCTGTACGGTTGTTGAAATCCCAGAGTTTTGACATTCGAAGTTTGATTTGTTGTTTATTAGAAGTGACTATTCAATAAATTCGAGTCAAATCTAAGTGTGGTCGTCTGTGGCAGCGTTCCGCACGCTCGCGTCTAGACGTGACGCTCTCGTACCTTCGCTGTTCCTACATCGGTCAGTGCTGTGCCCGAATAACTCGCCACAGTCGTAACCATACACGGAATGCCGTGGGTTCTAATCTTTTGGCAGACTCTGCTTCCTGTCCAAGACTACAAGGATCACATACGGAAATCACAGATCGCGACCGCAAAGAAGTCGTTCGCAAATGTATAATGTATGAATATATGGTTAGAAACATATATTTGTTTATAACATAAATATATGTTTCTAACCAACATAATTTTAATTCAAAAATTACTCCCTAAATCATTGTCACTTTTAAGGTTTTTTTGCCTCTCATTATTAGTCTCATTAATATAATAAAATACATGAAAAAGCACTAAATCTGTTTGTAACTAATTTTAATTATCTATGCTTGTTGGTATTTCCGCGGGTGTTTCCCTGTAGCATGGCTTTGATCGATAATCTACGTTGCCAAAATACTTGGTTTTTCAATCGGTATCATCAACAATGTACGCATTAGTTGATGAACCAACTGCTTCTGAGCTCGTGTTCAGCACACCGGAGCAGTGCTGAATATTGATGTAATTAAATTAAGAGTCAACTCTTTGCCACTGCAGTTCAATCCGTCACCGCGGTGCTGCTAAAACCTTGTCAATTAACATTATCGCTCGAGTTTAACAAAGCAATTGGGCCCGCGCCTTCCCCGGCCTCGTCCACTGAGCTGCCTCTCAATTCATCGCACTTAGTGCCGACCAATTAATGAACAACGATGTTTATTACAACTAACGAACATATGATATATATTCTTAAAACGTTTTCATAGCCTACATAGTTAAATAGTTGCATAATATTATAATAATATTATTCAATCGATTATATTGTAGGTATTAATTTATTTTTCTATTGCTACAAGGAAATCAAACCAATTTATTTATTACTTTTTTATGAATAAGACTTTGAGTTTGTGCGCTAGATTAATATTAACATATACTTAGCATCACAAAGTCGTAGCATAGAGTAAGTTACCAAGTTTAATGTACACAATATATATTACGTTTAACTATTAGAACTTAATATTAAGTTTTATTATGGACTTAGTAATTATAAGTTTTATAATAGGTACTAAATTATGTGGCTTCGACAGAATAAGAGCGCTGTGGTAACGCTGTTACTGTGGCATTATGCTGAGTCGGTGGCGTTTTTATTGCTGCACTCCATTTTTTTTACATTTAGTTAAGTTTTTATTTTATTTCATTTATTTTATTCATTATTGTATTCCTTAAGCAAAATAATACAAAGAGCGAACTTAATGCCCTGAGGCATTCTCTACCAGTCAACCTATGGTGTGGTGAGAATTTGACGTAGGTGTAACAATATAGAATAAAAACAAAATGAAAATGGTAATTAACTACGTAATATACACATTTAATTAATAAATAAACTATACAAATATAACCTAAACATACATATATTATATACACATATACATATTTATATACATATAGTAGCTGGCCAGGCAAACGTTGTTCTGTCCTTTGCGACGACCCTTCCTATAAAAATCCTTAAATTCGCAATAAAAAATTTTGAGGGTCATATCAGGATAAAAACTATCCTATCTCTCAAGTTGGACCAAAATGCACACAGTGTGCAAAATTTCATTAAAAGCAGTTGAGTAGTTTAGGAGTCCATCGCGGACAAACAACGTGACACGTAATTTTTATATATAAAGATAATTAATACATACAAATATCTATGAATAAATACATCTGTTTAGCAATATATATGACATGGATGATTCATGTAAGAACTTCTTACAGCGTTGTCTTTAATAAATGATTGCGTACCAACTTTTCAAAAGTATACTTATTGGGAGCTTTTCTGATGTCATCGGACAAGGAATTCCATAGACGTGTAACCTGATCTGTAAAGGAGTTACCATTTTTGGCTGCAAAATTGATGTTCTGAAAGTTGCAGTAATATGTAAATATTTTTTTCTTTCTTTTTTTCTATATTAAATGGCTTCGTTTATTTAGCAGTATATTTTATGCTGAACACGAGAACGTTGCGACTTACAGAACAATGGCCACTCTCCTAACATGCTTGGACTAAAATCTAATATAACGTTATTTCATGAAACATATATCATATTCAATATATTTTAAAAGCACAGAGAATCAAGTAATTTTGCAATGATTTTTAAGGTTGTGGTTATTATTAATCTGTAGCAGAAACCAAATCGATTTAGACAAAACGTAGTGATTTTTTACGTAGAACGTAAAAAGATTTTATCGCAGAGTACTTTTATTAGATTATATAGTATTTGGTACTTACAGTCTTCTCTAGTAAAACGTAGTTACGAGTATATATTATATTGGTTAGATATTCTTTGTTTAGGAACGTAAATAATTACGGATGCGTTCAATAATAAGATATTCAATAATGCGTTCTTATAAGCAATATTTTTTTAAAAATTATTATTATTTTCCCATATTTTAGCAATAAACTCATGATATCCATGAACTAAAATGACAATATTCTTCATTTTGGTGACAGTCTCACGTCGTTAACAAGTTATTTTTTCCTAGTCCAAAATGGCCATTGTTCTTCGCGAGTTTATTTTTCTAATAGTAAGACTGTTAATCTTCTCATAGTAAATACTCATTCAAAGGTTTAAAGGAAAGTAAGTCTGCGATCTAAAAAAATGCGTATAGATAAACATTAGGACGTTTATAGGAATGATAATAGCAATATTTTTTGTTCGTCCGTCGAGGCGAGCGGGAGGTTCAACCACTATTATGTCGGAGCCACTGAACCTATTTCAATATTTTTTGCATCATCCATTAGAGCTGCTTACAGGTATAAAATTTTATAGACGCGATACATCCGAGTGCCTCTAATATCGTCGTTAAGATTGGCTTACTACAAAGTAGAGTGAACAGTCTACACACTCGTATATTCCACTGGTGAACGTAGGCCTTTCTTCTGCAAAGCAGCAGTACGAGTGCGGCTGTGTGCCGCTTTCAAGGGCATAGAGAGATAGGACAACACACTATAAAGCATTCCATAGCATCTATAGTCAAGCATCTATAGTCCTCAAGAGTGACAATGACAACGCATCTGTAGCCATGCGTCCAGCAGTTGTCCACGAGCTGCATTAGCCATTTACCATCAAGTAGACTTTAAATTAGTTAGTGATCATAAGTGGTAGAGCCATGCTATACGTGGTAGAGTCATGCTATACGTGGTAGAGCCAAGCTGCAGCTATATAAGTAGTATAGTTGTAGCACGAATGGGTCGGCTCGACCGGGGAAGGACCACGCTCTCAGAGAATACCAGTGTCAAATAGCAGCTTCATGCTGCAGTGTTTCGTATGATGAGTGTAGAGAACCGGATACCCCTTTTTACTGGAAACGAGGCATTCCATCTAAGTCCTCAGGGATGACAACGCATCTGCATTTTTATTCTTAATTGAGGATAAATGTAGTTGTCTATGGGCCGCAGCCACTTACCATCAGGTGGACTGTGTGCTCGTTTGTCACACTTATCCTATTAAAAAAAGATTTCAATTGATTTAAAAGAAAACTGTCCTCTGCTCATTTCTGAGAGAGTTTTGGAGAAGGGAAAAATCCGCAATGCTGTCACAATATGGCTTGAAACCAACTAGCCAACATAAATATTCTTTTTATTCCTGTAGTATTTATTGTAACTACATTTTTTAAATAAAAAAAATAATTCGATTACACATTACAAATGCGTGCGAGCCATGTGCCAATGGTTCGCAACATTTGCATGCTCTGCCACTACCTGCGCGCGCATCTGCCCACTTTTTCCGTCTCACCTCCGATCGCCGAACAATCACAACGACTTGCATATTTTTTCACTTCCATTGCTTTTTGTTCAAAGCGACGTGAATACGGACTTTTTTTGAAGATTTATTGTCGAATGCGCGTCGTGAGCGATTGGGCCCAATACAAAATTAATGTTCCGCCGTAAGATGGCTCTTTGCTATGGATATCGAATCGGTTGGACTAGCCGGAGAGTGCTCCCCGTAGGGTTGCCAACCGCACTGATAAAAACGGTATTTTACTTTAATTAGCTCTAATACTATTTACTATTTAAAAATGTATAAGTCTATACGTGGCAGAGCCAAGCTGCAGCTATATTATGGTTATAGCACGAATGGGTCGGCTCGACCGAGGGATTATGCCTTCACAGAATATCAGCGTAAAATAAGTAGATTTATATATTATTAGAAACCTTAATGCTGCTGTGTTTTGTATGGTGAGTCTAGAGAGCCGGGGACTTTTTTAACGGGTAACGAGGCATTCCATCTTAGTCCTCAGAGATGACAACGGGTCAGGATTTTAATTCTTAATTAAGGGTAGATGTAGATGTTTATTAGCCACAGCATCCATTTATCATCAGGTGGACTGTGTTCTTGTTTGTCATATTTAAAATAGTATTCTTTAAAAAAGTATACAAAATATTGATTTTATCATCGCTAACATTCAGAGTAATAAAACTTGAAAAAGAACTTTCATTAATTTAAACTGTGGAGATAGTTACGAATATTTTTAAAAAGGTAAATAATTGTGTTAGAAGCTCAAACAAAAATCTCTTTATGTTTTAAAATACTTATCATTTATTTTATTTGTCGGACATTATTATGCTTTACTTCTCGTACAAACAGTTGGCAACCCTAGTGCCGCGGTGCCTCGCGAGCCGCGGGGTAAGTGCACTCGTCGCGCCGTTAGCTTTATGCATAATTTCTCTCATTAACCTTTGCAAGAAGGCGAGAGGGACGGCGATAGCGCTCGAGTGATGGCGCACCCGCAGTCTTCTGAGTGCGAGTTCTGTACTGTTTTACTAACGTGCAATCTAAAATATCATACTTACGAGTAATCGATCCGTCTCAGTCAGCTTGAGAATTAGCTGTGCGGCTGTGCCTGACAAGTGACAATTCAGAGAAGGTAATTAATTTTGCTCTACGTCCGACTAAGCACCACTTTTTAAAATGTGCTGTTTGCTATTCAATGTATAACTTAGTACATTATAATTATAGCGCGAGTGGGTCAATACGACCGGGGTAGGACTAGGCTCTCACAAAATATCAGCGTAAAATAGCAGCTTAATGCTGCTGTGTTTCATACTAGTTCTCAGGGTTGACAACACATCTGAGCATAAATACAGATGTCTATTGGCCACAGCATCCACTTACCGTTAAAGGGACTGTGTGCTCGTTTGTCACCCTCAATCTATAAAAAAGAAAACAACACAACAAAATGAAGATTCATAAAGACAGCTTTTAGCACCTACCTCATTGTACGTCAAAATAGATAGATATTATAATAGGAAGACTTAATTTATATTTTTATACATAAATGCACATTTAACACATAAATTAATGAGAAGCAGCAATATAGTAAATTTAAAAATGGCTCTAAATTTTTCCCCGCCAACCATCGATCACGTAGAGCGGAACCGCTGAGCATTTGTTGCCGCTCGTCAACTTCTCGGAATTTTAAATGCGGGAACACTGGATATTGAAATTTACGAGCGCGTAGATCATAGATTACGTGCCGTGTGAAGATACCACGTTCTGCCCGCACTCGACTCCGTTCCCTATTACAACGCGGATAAGAGCCGACGCGGCGCAGGATACCTGGGGCTTCTCAACAATAGATTTGCATACGTCTAAGTAACCTGCAACCGAATTTTTTGCACGCCCTTGTCAAATTCTTAGCCACCGAGAATTAATCATGGCGGGTTTTGAAATGCAGAGTAGTTAACAATAGGCTATATTCTCACTTAAATGGTTAAGCAAAACTGAAAAAAATTAAATGTACAGTTGCAATAATACAGCTTGTATGCCACACGGATAGTTGGTGTAAGGATACTCTAGTAGGTACTTAAGAAAGTAACTTTTAGTTATGCTAGATAGTAGGTACACGTCACACAGTGTTTACATTGGAAAACTGTTAAAACCGCTTATATAATGGCAATGAACTTTATTTTGGCTACATACACTACAAAATATTTCGAAATTTTTATATTATATATTTTTAAGAGGTAATAAAGCAAACTATTATCTGTGATGAAAGAGAAGATGTACAGCATTGTCTTCCTGATACTGTACTTGCTGACCCGCCTGCCAAGTGTAGTAACTTTGACAACACCCATGTATACCCCAAATGTAATCAATCCACGGGTAATGGTAGATTTAATTTGTGGTGGGAATAATTTTGGGCTATAATGTAAGTAGCATAATTCTTTGGTGCAATCATCTTTTAAGATTAAATTATTTCTCGTGAGAGCAAGGAGGAAAGGATGGACACCACCGTCGATAATATTGCACGTGTTGCGCCGCTGAACGCGGCATCGTCCGGTGAAATAGACTCTGCGCTGGCGGACCGCTTTTAGCGAGGTAGTAGTGATTTTGGTTTACGTGGTGAGGCGAATAGTGAAGGTGGGAGGTGCTCTTTGAACTAGCAAAGACGCATCATTTTTTATTACGCGGATCTTAGACAATACATTTTTAACATCTTGATTATAACGGATTTCCGCAAAGTTACGCCTTATTTCATTAATTTTTCTAACATAATATCTATAGATACTATCAACAATCCAAATATCATTTTTATTTTAAGTTATGTACTCGTATCGTACATATTGGTAGTCTGTACAGCTGAGGTGTAATTATCCAGGTTTAAAGTTACATATATATTTCCTCATAAATGAATAGCGCAGACATAAAGACCGGTTCTCTCAAGGGGGATGCACAAAATTACGAAATTACGAAACACAACAGTGTTACGGTGCTATTTTACGCTGGTATTTTGTGAGAGTGCGGTCCTTCCCCGGTCGAGCCGACCCATTCGTGCTACAGCTATACTACTAATATAGATGCAGTATGGTTCTACCACGTAGTGGTACACCTACTACATAATATGTAACATACTATCTTAAACATAAAAACTCTCACATCTGTCATCGGGTAGGCGGAGATCACGGACTTCCACTTGGCACGATCCTGATACACCTTTGTCCATTCTTTCACATCCGTATATTCGAACTTCGAACCCCGGGTCGGGCCAAAATAAGTTATTGAGTTTTTCTGTAAGAAAATCTCACTAGCAGCCCGTATTTATGAAAATGGCGGTGTTTCACCCTTTTGAAAAGCACGCAAAGCCGTTGTTCCTGAGTCTGACCTCTCTCCTGTCGTGTTGGACAACTGTCCCATTGGACTGTGAGATCGATAATCTCTGATCGAATAGAGAGTGAACTTGTGATTGCGCTTACATTCGGGAAATTTAACCTTATCCTGCGCAGACGGCTATTCTCCGTTGTCGCCGGCCGTAGTGAGCGAAATTTGGTCTGGAAGACATTATTATTATTATTTAATTATTTAGCAATATAAGCAAAACATGTTCGTGAAAAGCATGTGGATAACTACTATTAACGAGGTATAGCACTACGATACACGTTCAACAAGTCCCCAGCACATAGGACTCAGTACTCGTACACCACACTTCACAACAGTCTCGTGGAAGCGCGTGCGCCGTGTGCAACGCCGCGCTGCTTTCCTGCAACAGTTTTTGCTCCTCATTTGCGTACTCAATACGATACAAAAACACAACATTTTATGTTAATAAGATTTCCGCGATTTCACGCAGCCATCGGCTTTGCTTCTTGTAAGCAGTGGTTATGCCGGACAAGACTACATTTATGTAAATTTATCTAATTACATTTATTTAGTTTATAAAATAAGATAAAAAATGAGAAAAAAAAAGATGGTATATACGGAATAGAGTTTATTTTACGCCACTAACACAAGGCATCTTATAATAAAGATATACGGTTTTCTTAATAAAAAGAAAATTTAATAAAAAAACCGTATCTCGTGAATTTTGTGTTGTCGGACAATTTTTAGACATGCAAAATATGCTGATTCCCACTGCGTGTATTTTAATATGATTGTAAAATTATTTGATACTCCAAAAACGTATTATTAATAAACTTGAGAGTCGATGCCCAATATTCTACTTAGAATCGTTATCAAGCCCGGTGCTAAAAACCTGGCGGGTCGGCCAGCAACCTGCAACCTTATAACTTATCTTCATATAAAGGTAAACGTAACATCGTGAGATAGTAGGCATTCTATTGGTAGATTTACATTTTCACTTTTTTCTATAATGTAAATTAAAAGAAATGAAACAGCAACTAAAATTAGATATAAGTAAATTAAAAATTACTTATACGGTTGAGAGAGCTTAATTTAAAGGTAGAAAGTAGCGAATTAGGTTGGCGAGCGACCCAGAGGATTTTTTCTAGCGAAATTACCGCGAACCCACGTCCCGGTAACAGTCCTACCTGCAAAGAAAAAAATTCGGCTCGGTGGTCAAGCATCAAACGTGTATGCGGGGGCCCGGTCGAATCTCCCCGTGCAGGCATACCTTACATGCGCTGCGTGCAGTTTTATGCATAAAGTTCTACTGCCCACATTAACGTAACAGACATGCGATCACACTTCATATAAAAGATTCGGTGATGCGTATAATTTATTTATACAAGATGCAAATTCATAAATTTCCTTTAAACCACAAAAAATCGCCTTAAATTGATACCGCATAGAACCAAGTTTATTACCCAGAGAAAGCCCGAGAATCCGCAATAGAACCAGAGCAACCGACTTAATCCAACGATAAGCTGAAGTTTCAATGGACTGGCCATATAGCTGGGAAAAACGATAACCGATGGTCAAGAAATAGTGAGAGCCTTGTACCGGTAACAAAAAATATTGATGACCTGGTAAGATATGCAGGAAGTCGATGAATACAGATGGCTCATGACCGTGCTTTTATTTCATTCCTTGGAGGAGGCCTATGTTCAACAGCAGACTTTTAAACGACTGTCATGATGATGATGATGATGATGATGATGATAAAACCGTGCGTCGCACACTAGTGCGCAGTTATACATCTTTTTTCTAATTTTGTATCTCGGCTATATCTCGTTAACAATAGACCCAATATTACGTAAAAACTTTAATATCTTCCGAAATAGACACGTCTATGCAAATGAGGGGCTGCCGTGATCTCGTTTAATAGAATTTTCGCATTGTTTCGCGCCGCGCCGGTCACTCGCTTCGCTGATACAATTAAAACCTCCGCGTAAAGTTACACGCAAACCCAGAAAAACATTGCCATTGTTTATTGCACAAATTAGATAAAATTTATTCCATTTTATTTCATTCCATAATAGCTGTTCTCAAGTCCACCGCTGAACATAAACCCTCTCTAAATTAGGTATGACGGAAGGAAATATTAGGCAGGAAGATAGGTCTACACACACGGCTTGGGATTATTATATGCAATTTTTGATTATTACGTATTATATATTATATTTTTATTAAAGCTTATTTTTATCTGTTATATTATTGAGATTCTGTTCTTTTTTCGAAGTGATTTAAAATAAAAGATTTGCGTAAAAATGAAATTATTTAAATAATTTAGGTGCAAATACGTTATCTAATCATGGTCAACATTGCCTATCCATCACAAGTCCACTGTTGAACATAGGCCTTTGACAGAGAATGCCACAAAGCATGATAATGACATGACAAACAAGAACAGGAAGGCAAGACATGAAAGAAGTCGATGGATGCAGGTGACAGTTCTGAGTCACCTGCATCCATCGACTTCTTTCATGTCTTGCCATGTCTTTACTCCATGTAATTTAATGTCATCTTACACTTCGCTTACCGGTACGAGTCTGCCACTCGAGAGCCTTTCTTCATCGTAGGATGTCGGTTTTTTGAGCTTATCTTTCTACTGAAAATAATATCTTCATTACAAATTCTATCACGCAGAATAATCTCGCAGCATAGCCCTCTACATAGCTCGCTGAGCGATCTTGACTTTCTCATGCGGTCAACAGTGAATGTGCCGCCCAAAAAATTTATTGCTCATCGTGTAAATATAAACGATTGTGAGTTAGATTTAATAGCACTACATTTTATAAACTAAGTATACGAGTAGTAACTCTCTGGAATTACAAAGATTTAAAATTTCGATATATTCAATTGTTGCAGCTGAAATTATAAGCGAAAGATCTTTTGCAGAATATTAGTAATTGCTTAAGAAATGATATTATGGTGTTCATGAACTCACGCAGTCACCTGTCAGCTATGTAGTTATTTAAATGCATTTAACTGCGTGTGGCATTCCATTGAACTCTGGACAAAAACCTACTTTGAATACGAGCACTCGCCTGTGATATGTTTCTTCCGATATACAGGATGTAGTGCAAAACCTTGCCAACTGTAACCGTGCGCTGCTTTCTTGTTTTAATAAAAATCTCATAGTTATTTTCATTTCATTTTCAACTGACCTCAAAGAAATAGGAGGTTCTCAATTCGTCAGAATATTTTTTGTATATGTTTAGCGATGATTCTTTACCACGTTATCCGATTTCAATGACTCTTTTTTATTAGAAAGAGTACCCCAGGACAGGTTCCATACAAAATAAATCTAGATCTGATAATGGACTCTATGAGAAAATCATCAAACTCTTTACAAAGACATCTGGGCGACATATGGGCGTGCAGATGTCTTTGTAAAGTATTTTATCACGTCAACTGATTTCGATGATGAGAATTAAGAAGAATAAATTCCTTGAAGTGCTAACTGAATCTATAAATAAACATTCAATTATTCATATTTCGAAATCTACTATCGAGCTAGCTTCGCATAATATTTTTCTGATTTCTTCTTTGGTGGATATATCGTAACAAATTTATCTACCAGTCCCGAGGGATGCCGGCGATCGCCCTTGAGTACATACAATACACATTTATCATTGTTCTTTTTAATTTTATAAACTGTATTATTTTTCACGTCATGTGGCTAAATACAGAATAGTCTATATACCTATAATATTATAAAACACCTTTGTTAAAACCTGTATTCGGAAATAAGGGTTTAATTTGACTTGAAAAAAAATATTTTAGTCAGGAGTTTGAATGAATCAATTCGTTTTTGGGCTCTGAAATAGCAAGGGTACTTAAAAATGTGACAATGAAAACCAACCAACCTGTATATTGAGTGGGGGAAACGCTGGTATCACGATCAAGCATTTCTACGCAGTAACTGTCGTGTGTTTGTCGATATGCATGATCATGCTAATGATGAGAAAACTGATGTCCGTTTTAGTCTGTCTTTATACATAAATTACGCATGGCTGTTTACGGTACTACCGCGGCCGGCATTTTGCAAAAAAATGTAGAATATTTTACGTGGTAGAGCCATTCTACAACTATATTAGTAGTATAGTTGTAGCACGAATGGGTCGGCTCGACCGGGGAATAACCACGCTCTCACAGAATACCAGCGTAAAATAGCAGCTTCACGCTGGTGTGTTTTGCATGGTGAGTGTAGAGAACCGGATACCCTTTTTACTGGAAATGAGGCATTCCATTTTAGTCCTCACGGGTGACAACGCATCTGCATTTTGATTCGCAAACGAGGATAGATGTAGATGTTTATGGGTCGCAGCAGCCACTTGCTATCAGGTGGACTGTGTGCTCGTTTGTCAACTGTCAATTCGGTATATCGTCGTTGATATTGCAATACGTTCTATGTCAGATTAAGTTGATTTTTCAGGAGAAACATAAAACGTTTTAGTGTCATAATGATTACTTATAGCGATTATATTTTTAAACTACATTTTCAATAAAGATATTTTTCATCATATTAGACAATAAAATATTAATATTAATACTTCATATCAGAGATTCAGTGACATAGAACATATTGCATTTCTGTTTTAGTGTAATAATTATATTTCAGTAACGACATACGACTTTTTTGTAACAAATATATACTGGTTATCCGAAATTTTTTCAGTCAAAATTAAAAAAAAATCTACTAGAATCAAAACGTTTAAAAATGTCTGTTTTGAAAACTTCTCCCCAATATTTGAAAAGGTTGTAAGTCATGAAAGGAAAATCAAACGTCGATTGAAGCAGAAATTACTTATTTATACTTAATTATCCTAAAAATCACAACATAGTCATATCTATTACTTATAATATACTTAATATAATTTACTTTATTTTTTTAATATGTGGGCAGTCTGATGAGGAAGTATGGGAACAATTATGCTCCAGCAAATCATAAAATGCATGATAATCACTTGGTATAAGTGGTTTCATTTCTTGTAAATGAATGAACTTTGTCAACTCAATGGGCAAGTGAGAACTGTACAAAGCAGTTGGAGTAATAACGTTATTTGATGGTCTTTTTGGTAAATACTCATAGTCATCTTCGAAATTAAGTTTGTACTTAATTTTGCCTTCTGGAAAGTATAGTAGATTGCAAATGTCGGTAACTACTGGATCACCTTTCTTATTCCCTGGTCTTATACTTGAATATTTGCCTCCATCGTATTTCCAGAAGTCGTCGTAGTTTAGAAACACCACATTATATGGATCTTTCCTAGCACTTTTCATGATTGTAATGTAATCGGCTGGGATATAAATTTCGCGATGTGCGGGTAGCTTTCTTTCGATTGCACTATGGACTGAATCTACTTCCATTTGAGTATGGCCTACTTCCAGGTATTTCTGTTCAATGGTCACGTTCTTTTCAATTGCCAATTCAAGTAGCGCGTTCGCTAATTTAACTGATCTATTCTGGTAACAACATCCATCACTCCATAGAATAATTTTGGTTACATTCGACCTTTCTATTTCCGATCTTAGGTGTTTGATTAAAATTGAAGCAAACACATTGCTATCTAGACCTCCATTGCCTTAATGCCATAAATAGCAAAATACCTCTTTTGTTATTAAATTATAAATTGTATAGTTACGAACTTTTAGTTTTGTTTTGTAGTAAGTAGCTGATGCTTGCATTCTTGGGCATAACAACACAGCTTGCATGTCCATTGTATAAACAGCTGTATCAGCTCCAGTATTTTCTTTATCCTTATTTTTCTCTTTTCTTGATCTTTCTTTTTTCTGCAAATGATTAGCATACTCGTCCGCAGCTACATTTCCGTTTCTAAATGCAATACATGTATTACATTGGTCTTTTCTGGGTTTATAAATGGAAAGATTCAACTCATGGAACTTCCTTGAAAAAGATGCAGAGCAATATTTTTTCTTGCTATGAGTGGAACAAAATTTCAGATATTCCGCGTACAAATCACCTGTTATAGTGTTCCAAACAGGTTCTAAATATAGTTTTTTGGTCGAAGATCTACAATAATGTGATTCTACTTTCGGCAATTTATCAAAGAATTCAACAATACTGTTGGTCTCTTCGGATTCATCATTTCGAATTTGTGGTTGAACTGGAGCAAGCACAGGCCCAGTATTCTTCAGTAAATTTTCTGTAAGCCAGTTTCGAAGCTGTCTTGAGCCGATAGACAAAGTTCTCATAAACATCACCTTGCAGACATGTATTCTTTGAACATTATTGTCTGATCGCAGCATTAAAAATACTTAAAAGACGTTCCTTTACTGCTGCTTTCGTTGTTAGAATAACTACGACGGTATTGGGGGGTACTAACGGCAACTAAATTTCAAACATAAACTAAATTTCTAGCATCCCATGATTGTACGTTCCAAAATTCGTCGAACATTGACTGCCGGTCGTTTTCAGACAATTTCTCACACTCATATTGCTGTCGCGGGCCTCCATGCTGTATTTTGGAGTGACCATTACAGGCTTCTTGCAAGCCTTTAGCTGGACGTACAAGAGTTTGCTGATATTTGCCATCCTGGTCCTTTTGAAAACCGACATACTGCTCTCCCTTAAGTCTAGCTTCAGAATTTTTTATTCTCTTCCATTCTGATTTTTCAGCTTTACCTTTGCTCATTCTTTTCTTTTTTCTATTATTGCTTTTTCGTTTGCGGGTCAATGTGCCGCATCGTTCATTCAAAATTTTTTCCACTTCGGAAGAATCGGTAATAATAGTGTCTTCATCTGCCACGAACTCAGGATCCGAAGGGATGACAGACTCTACATCGGAAAACCCACAAAAAGTCTCATCATCGCTTACATCGCTTGGTTCCCTAGAGTTAAGGCAAACAGGTTCCTGTAGAAACTCTCCCGTTTTTTCGTCCAGTACTGCTACTTCGTTTATGAAAGTTGCTGTGGTTACCATGTCGACTAACCTTTTTCCTCTTGTCAGCCGATGCATGAAGATACAATATTATACCTTTTAAAAGGACAAATTAAGCATAAGCCACCCAAATTAAGTAACAGCCACCCAAATTCACCCAAAAACAAATGAAATATAATTTCAATCAAAATGCAATATGGCCTATGTCAACATATTTTTATGAGTGATACGACATAAAACATATTTCATGATATATTTTATTTCAAAAGAACGTTACACAAAGTAAAAAATAAAATACTCTTATTCACAAGTATAGGACAAATGTTAGTTACGCATTCTAGATGGAAATTACATAAATAAGTTTGAGGTTAAGATAAAATTTTATAGAATACGTTCAAGAACTGTAGGTTAGTTATTATTTATAGAAGGCAAAACTGGTAAAATTATGGTTATCTATTAAAATACAATTTGTTAGAATGAGTATAAGTTATACAAAAAGAACTTTCCAATTATTTTTCAAAAAAACAAAATAACAAATTTTTCAAAATAAGAAAAACAGTTGCCGTTCAAGATCCGACATAGAACGTATTGCAATATCAAATTAAAGTGTTTTGTCGGAGTAATAGTGTTCTGTGGTTTTGTCACGTGACCTATTGCATCAGTTTCGAATCCGGTGATCGGATTGGCTGTTGACATAGAACGTTTTACGGATGCGTTCACAATTAAAATGTTAAGTAATTTTGCAGAAAAACAAAAAATCATAAAATTTTGACATAGAACGTGTTGCAATATCAACGACGATATGCAGATGATACAGCATAGGTGATAGCACGTAGCCTTGTAAAACACCAGCGTTAAAAGGCTTGTAATCGGAGCATGCACCGTCTGCTAAGACCTGGATTTAGTTTGCATTCATAAAAAAAAACAATAAACAATAAAAAACGCAGAATTCGATTTTAAAGTTGATTGAGAACTTCTAAAGCGTAATTTGAGAATATTGAATTCATTAGATTAGGAAACAAATTATGAATGAAGCGGTTAAGAAAATGATGTCCCGTAAAAAATTGATAAGTAATAGGAGGGTGCGGACGGGACCGGCTTGTGGCGGCGAGCGCGAGTAAACAAACAAGCCAAGCCGTGGACATGTCGCGGTGCCTGTTGCCCCCGGGGGCAACGCCACGTGAGTTCCCGTTATTTTTTTTTAAAGAATGAGTGTGACAAGAAGAAGAGTCCACCTGATGATAAGTGGATGCTGTGGCCCATATATCTCTACATCTATCCTCGAATCCATTTAAAATAATCAGAGTCCAGATGCGTTGTCACTCCTGAGGACTAAAATGGAATACCTCGTTTCTAGTAAAAAGGGTCTCTGAATCGCTACACTTACCATACGGAATATAGCAGCATTAAGCTGCATTTACGCTGGCATTATGTGAAAGTGTGGTTCTACCCCAGCCGAGCTGACCCATTCGTGCTACAACCATAACATAGCTGCAGCGTGGCTTTACCACGTAATAAAATACCGGTATTCCGCAACGTCTGATATTTTACTTATTGTTGGTGAGAGTGAATAATACAGAACTCCTGGGGGCTCCGGAGCTGGTGCTCTCAGCCGCATAGGGCACGGTTATTGAGCTGGCGCCGCCGATGCCATGGACTCTGGGAATACCATATTTTAAACTAACGCAACTTACACAGTTTATTAGACGTATGAAAATTTGGTTAAATATTAAGCAAAAAAAACCCAAGAAGATATTTATAATTTTAATATAATTAATTTTAGTCAAATAGTTATTTTCTGCCTAAAACAAAAGACATCAACGCCATTAAAATATCGTGTTTTCACAGACTTTAACAGAAACTATTATAAGTTCCTTATTATTATTTTTTCTATTTTATAAAACTATACATCATACTCTTTTCCTACGTGAAGATTTCACTCGCCGGTCGAAATATACTTTTTTTTTACTTTTACATTGTACGTAAAAGGAATTATTGATATGGTATATCTCCATCTGTGGGAGGCTATAAGAATTTTCCCTATAGTCGCCACTTATGACACGCACGGGACGAAATGGCATTTTCTTTCACCTCCACCACAAATGATCATAACTAAATTATGTTACACATATACACTTATGTTGTGGCTGCGACACGAATGGATACCAGAGAACAATCACGCACTCTAGAATACTAAAGTGTAAAATGGCGGCATAACGTTGCTGGTTATTTCTTATAATGAATGACTACAATAGGAGATTCTTACTGATAGTAGCGAGGCATTACGTCTACTCTTAAGTCTTTAGAGATAACAAACATCTGTATTTTAGTAGTGTCTAGGGGTCAGACCAAAATAAAAAAATATGTTGTAAATATAGACCCGTTTCGGTCGGATAGCACCTCTTAATGTGGCGTTATTTAGGTTTAAAATAATCAAAGTCCATTTAATTTATCATTTTTTTTTTCAAAAACAATATTCATATTATTTGAATAAATGTAGCCTCTCTCCTGACTCCTGACATTGCTCTTTATTTGTCAGTAAAGTTTTATCACAATCGGTTCAGGCATTCCTATCATTAACCCGGATAAACAGACAGACACAGATACGATACAAACAAATAGACAGGCCAAAATGTTAAAAATGGTTATTTATGTCTTAATAGCAAGCAAATGACCACCGAGCTTAGTGTATGTAGAAGCTAGTTATTTCAATATTACAGACAGACTCTTTAATTTATATGATGTATAGATAAAGATAAGCATCACAGTCGAAAATTTAACAGAATTTTTTACAGTTTCTATTATTTAATTCACTAAAGATAAAGTAGTAAAGTAGATTATACCTACATAGAACTGTGAATGTCATCGTCGTTAGTAAGCACAAATTAACGTAGTATTTTATGCACGACGTCTAACTAAGCATCAGCTCGGTAACGGGCGAGGTCGCGCCACCCTCCGCCTCCCGTCGTCTCTTGCTTTTTTTACACTGTTCCACGTATCGCACTATCATTATTTATAGCTTTCTTCGTGCTAACGAACTTAATGGCTTTCCAGTGAATTCATAATTCATGGTTGTATGGGTTTATTACAATGTTTTGTCTCTAATTGCTTTTTTTTATTAACCAATCAAGGATTCGTCTAAAACACGGTCGCTGAGCATTGTGCCGGAGAAAGCTGTGACAAAAAATCACTTGGTTTGTGACGAGAAGTAAACGATCCGCGACTTTCTAATTTATTGCTCGAGCGCCGACAGATAAACTTTAAAAAAAGGCCCAAAACAAAAGCAAAAATTGCACAAACCCGGCCCGTTACGGCCTCGCGGTAGAATGCACGGACGGACCTGCAGGCGCGCATAATACCATCTCTAACTGTTACTTAAGCAATTATGAATAGTTTGATTTTTATTGCTTTTTATTTATAATAGTAATAGTCAAATAACAGATCCTATACTTGTAACTTAGTAATATTTTAAAAAGCAATAAAACACTGCGAGCAACCTTGAATGCGCATAAAAACGCATAGTAGATGTGAAGAATCGACGCTCCGGGAAGTCTGCAGTGTGTGAACACGTACAGGATCACCCCCGTCACTACATTAGATTTGAGTGACCGCGATTCCTCGGTAAAGAACACCGATTCCTTCCAAAGATGATTCGCGAGGCTATTGAAATCAAAAAACACCTCAGTCCCCCCCCCCCCCCGTGACCATGGGTGCTGTAAAGTGCTCGAAACGTCGGGAATATAAAATAAGTTATTATACGTTCGCGTAAATATAAGAAATCATTTTTTTTTTTAACAAGTTTACCAGAATGATGAAATTTGTGAGTATATTATTTAGTATTATTCATGACTAGCGTAAAACTTCAAATATTGTACTAAACAGCTTTACAAATATATTTTATAGGTACTGAGTTAAAATCTGTGAGTTAAATATTATCACAGGCGGGAGTGATTTTGTGTTCGTCGGAAATAAAGAAACCTAACAATTAGCGATTTAATGACGTTCTTTTATACTTACGTAAATTCCTGCACCTTTAATTTTCCAAGAATGTAGATGTTATCCGGTACACGTTGCTAATTTATAATTTGCCTATTAAAGCGTTCTAGAAACGTCAGGTATTTCATGGGAGTAACGATGCGCAGGGGTGAGTGACATGTCTGATATTTGTCGGCGCGTGCGCATACACCTGCTGTGTTGGGAACGAAGTCGGCCCCGTATATACATCCGCACGCACACACGACCTAAGCGCCGGGTCAAGGTCGTTTCCTACTTCCCGCGCCCCGGGGACGTGAATCATATAGCGCGCCAACAAGCGCCTGCAACACTTTCAAGAGTACTTACGATTAATATCCGGTTAGCTTCGATATACATAATTAAATGAAATCAAACGACTTTTGAGATCGATGATGTTGAAGTTTTACCCGTCAAACGTAATTTATTTTTAACAACCATCGTTTTAAAAATAATTCTACCCACTAATCATCAAAATAAACGATAAAATAAGCTCCACAGTTGCTTGTTTAATCACTTATTTTAGCAGTCATTTAGAAAAAAGCTACACTCAAAACAGCACTGTATTGATAACTTTACTTTGCTTTAAGAAATGTTTATACTTTGTTGTAAGTTTCCATGCTTGAATGTTTGCGTAAAATAATATTAAAGATGTAAATTTAATTTAAGGATCTTTTTTTTGCAACACCAGTTGCTATAGTTTTTTCTTATTTGATTCATAGAGAGAATTATTTAATGAAAATAATATTTTATTACATAATTCTTTAAGTAAAAAATTGATTTGTGTATATTAAAATTATTCATTAAATAACTCTTGAAGTAATTATTAAAATTAATTTTAATATTGTAAAAAAGAGCAGCGCACGCAATTCATAATTTCTGTACTCTCGTGATTCGTTAATGAGAGTGAATTATTTAATGAACTATTTAATGAAGAACTATCATATGCATTATGAGTCGTGCACTTTGTATTTTCCAAATTCTTTTAAATTGAAGTTACATATAAAATTGTCGGAAAATTGGAAGTATAGTAATAAGGTTATTAGTGAAAACTTGTGTGTATTTAAACTACTTTAACTTTTTTTGGGTATAATCATGACACGTAATTTTTTAATGCCTTTAAGGCATGCACAATTAAATTTACCAATAGTTTTTTTTTAATTTTAATGATTTTACGCTTATTGAGTGCAAGGTTTAATCCATAATTTCGTCCTCTATCGTACAACTTGCGTCGCTATCGATTACTGTGTTTAATAATCAAATATATTAACACGTGGTCGAGCCACGCTGCCGGGCGCTGCCGAGCGCTGCAGCTATATTGTAGCTCTCAAAGAATACCAATGTAAAATAGCAGATCAGTGAGGGCTGAGAACCGGAGACAGTTTTTACTGGAAAGTGTCGATATAAGTCCTCACGGGTGACGACGCATCTACATTTTGATTCTTAATCAAAGACACATGTAGATGTCTATAAGCCGCAGTAACTTGTCATCGGGTGGACTGTGTGCTAGTTTGTCACCCTTATACTGTAAAATAAATAAAATTAAAATAAATAGCGACGGGAGAGTGCAGGCTGCGCGGGTGCGCGCCACAGATCATGATCCGCACCGGCGCTCACCTGCGCATTAGCATAATACGAACGAGAGTCCGTCCGCGCTTTAACAGCTTACGGTTATAATAACCATGGTATTACACGATAAATTGTTATCATTTAGTGAAGAACGTGCTGTAGGCACACTAGCCTCCGAACACTAGATCAGATAGCGCTTGATTTGCAATGAGTCTTCCAGATTTATGAGCGGCTGTTGTTACCGTATTGTAATAAGTGCACAAATTACCTATTCTAAACACAAACCAGGCACGTTCGAGACTCCGTGGCCCGATATTTCACGTCAAACTGATTCCATTGTTCTTCAATAAAACAAAAACTTATCCAAATCTGTCCATATTTTAAGTACAGTGTTAAAATTCTAATCATTTAACTGCGCAAATGTACACATTATCTGAAATCAGAATGGAATACAGGATAGGTGCGAAAACATTTTTATTGCTACAATGTACCGAGGAAATGTTTTGTAGCTGTCGCTCCACGATGTATATTGTTCATGTACTTTGATGGAAATAAAATGTACAAACACATAGAAAAACTAAACCGTTTACATTCTAATGGCATTCTAGTAAACCGCCGGGCACTAGTTTGCATAACTTATATTCGAGCTGTGTTTCAAGAAAGTAATTTGTAGTATGTTTGACACTTCGTAAAACCGCTCGGGAATGAGATACTGCATGCACCCCTTCAATATATTATGGTTTGTTACAATACGTTTTTAATTTTGATTCCTTATTAAAGATGTTTCAGCACATTCACAAATCATTCTTTAAACAATACTAGGAACGCTTAAGTAATATTTCCGTTAACTTCTCCAAGTAAGTTTCACACGCTTGTGTTGGGGTTGGTTCACGATAGTGGTCGCACTTCCGAGCTTGCAGTCCGCATCCTTAACCATTAGGATATTATCGCCACCACCAGTTTCAAATTCTCAATTATTGTCACTCGGTTAGTATATTTACTATGTAGTTAGCATTTACTATACAGAAGTGACTAGTCTATGTTAGATGTACAATTGTTACTTATTCCGTTTTTAATATGCCACACATAATCTGGTATAAAAATATATTCAAGATTCAAAATTATTGACACTAGTTGCATTAACATTAGTTGAAGCAAAGCATGTGCTTAGTGTTGGGCAACGGACACCCTGCGATAAACTTGTATGCGTGCTAAATGTAATTTGTAATTTCCTGTAGTGAACACCTCCCTTATGTTAGCTGTTGACTGTGGTTAACATTTTATAACAAATTTCTGCTTTTTACTTGTTAAAATGTTGAATTGTTCAGGTCAATACATTATAATAAACCGTGAAAGGATATTATGGCTTTAATTTTTTTTTAATTATTATGAAACACAATTGTTCGTGTGCACGCCATAACATACTTATTACTATACACACATCAACATCATCTAAGAGTGTTTCGGATTTTCTCAATTTACTCAAAGTTTGTTATAAATAATGTACATGTATACATTTTTATAAAGTCCATTTGTCAGAATAAACATCAGAATAAAACAATTTTTATTTTTGGTGTAAATAAAATTTTTGTTAAATAAAGACGAAAAGTGAAATAATGGTTAAACTAACGATGAAAGTGTTTTTCAAGAAAAAGTGAAAAATAAAGAGAAATTATTCCGTATGTTGCAACGGTGCTGCAACGGTTTTTCATGTTTTGAATCAAGTTATCAAAGTGTTGATGCGGGATATTGTCTCAGGTCTTGCTAAGATGCCAAAAAAGTTGATCTTCAGTCACAATGTTTGCAGGAAAATTCTTCAAAGTCATTCTTTGGAGCGTGTCCCACGCGTGCTTTAGCGTTTTGTTCTGGGATTTAGTTTTGGTGATTACGCGCGCCAGTCTAAGACCGATACGCCGTTCTCCTGCAGCCAGATGGTCACCACTCGCGCTGTGTGCGGACGGGTGTTATCGTTAATTCTTGCATGAGCGTTAATTCTTGTCCAATTTGTAGTTGATGGAGGTAGAGTATTGGTACTTGCACCTGGTTATTGCATTTGTCGCGGTCATAGTGTTTCTGATTCAAACGAGGTCTGTTATTCCACCAACACGAATTCCCGCTCAAATGATAATCGTCCCTCCGTGGTATGGATGGACTTCCGGAAGGTGTTGTGTGTGTGTGGCTCTCACGACCAGGAGCTCGTTATGCGCATACTCTTCGCGAATCTGGATGAAAACCGAATCGGCCCTCATCAGTAAACAGCGCTACAGACCACTGGTTATCTTCTCAGAGCAAATGTTCTCGAGCCCACTGTAATCTTCGGCTACGATTTCCTCGGCGTAGTGCTGGAGCACGAAGCGGTCTACGAGCATGAATATTAGCTTCATGCAGTCTTCTTCTCACAGTTTGGTCACTCACAAGCAACTGGTGCTCTGACTGGAGCCATTGAACCAACTGAATGGTCGTAACATTTAGTTGTCTTCTCGGGGCAACTTGCAAAAATTGGGCTTGTCGCTGGGTGGTTATGCGCTTCCCCCCTGGGTGTCTTTCAGCCCCTTCACCAGAAGCACGATAATGTGACCATAACCTTGATATCAGGTTTTTTTTTAGCAATAATCCGTTGAGTAGCGCTAGCTTGGATCACGCCTATGGTCCTTAACATTTCGTCTCTCGTTAAATGGCGCCGCTGCATGATGCATAAGTGACATAAATTCGAAATTAACTGCTAACTTGTAACTTCAATTTGACACCAAAAATTACAAAAAACTATGGTAGGTAAACTGAAACCTTCGAACTTCGCTAAAGTTATGATGCGAAAATCTTTTAATATTTTTTTTCAAATTCAAATTTGGAATCATCGAACAGGCCTCCAAAATAAGCTTTCTTCAGAAGATATTAAAACCGACTAGTATTTTTTGAGTTTAAGAACTTTTTTTAGGATAGGGTGACGAACGAGCACACAGTCCACCGATGGTAAGTGGTTTCCGTGGCCCACAGACATCTACATCTATACTCGTTTGCGAATCAAAATGCAGATGCGTTGTCACCCGTGAGTACTAAGATGGAATGCTTCTTTTCCAGTAAAAATGGTCTCCGGATTTCTACTCTCACCATACGAAACACAGCAGTGTTAAGCTGCCATTTTACGCTGGTATTCTGTGAGAGCGTGGTCCTTCCCCGGTCGAGCCGACCCATTCGTGATACAACTATACTACTAATATAGCTGCAGCATGGCTCTACCACGTAGTAAAAAACTTTATACTAAAATATCCTTAGACGGTGTTGATGTGTATATTAGAGATCAAGTTCCATTAGTAAGTGACTGTATCACGTAGCGGTGCGTAAGTCACGAGGAAAACGGAAAACAGCTCGAGTCGGAGGAGCTCTAATGAGGAAGCCGAGGATCCGCTTAATAACAAGATCAAAAACATCGTCAAGTGCAATGATTGCGACGGCATGACGACAAAGCGCCAGATGCAAGACATTGGAAACCCTTTAATGCGGGGGTAAACATTTTACGCGCTCTCAAGTGGCGCGTGATATATCGTGCGACCCCTCCTCGGGGACGACTCCGCGCGAACTACTTTAAACTGTTTTCTGTCATGTTTTATTCACTCCACCTGACTGGGAATTGATAGCTCTTTATGTATAAGCATTTATGGACGTTGTTTGTCCGTCGCAATGGATTTTTGCTTGTTTAAAAAACATTTTATGTACATTAAATTTCAAATGCAAATGACATCATTTCAGTATGATGCTAAAGATAATATAAAAAATAAATTTCAATTAGTTTTTTTTATAGGATAAGAGTGAGTAAAAAGCACACACGCAAAAATAGCAGCTGTTGTTTTTTGTATGGTAAGAGGAGATAACCGGAGATCCTTTTAACTGGAAACGAGGCATTCCATCTTAGTCCTTATGGATGACAACGTATATGCATTATGATTCTCAATCGAGGAAAAATGTAGATGTCTATGGGCCACAGCATCCTCTTATCATAAGGTAAACTGTGCTCTCGTTTGTCATCCTTATTCTACAAAAAAAATAGATTCATAGAGCCGTGGTTAATTTTGGGCTGAGAGCCCGGGCGTCACGCACGACGCGCCGCGGAGGCTGCCTGCCGACCCACCGGCCCCCACTGCATGCACGTATTCAGATAATTACAATTAGCCACTTGACGTACGATGCGCTGGGAATCACTCATTAAAATGACTAATTGTTCGCCATTTTCAACTCGTACTCCGCGCGCGCTACTCCGTAGACATCTTTCGAATAAGTTATTGTTAAGTGATTACATGTAATAAATTATCGTCATCACTTAGCCAGCATTCGGCGGTGTGCGTAGAAATTCTTATCATCACAATACAGGCAGCTGTTGTCCTTCTCCTCGCGGAGTAGCAGCAGACTTACACCTTATTATACTGTTTACATAATCGCTTGGAATTTTAAATAATTATCTTAAACAATAGCATAACGAAGCCGGTTACTAGAAACGCTCGGCAGATCTTGAGAATATTATCACTATTAATTAACTCGGATCATAGATATTAGCTGAAGAAATGAAAATAGATTTTTTTAAGGGTGACAAAAGAACACAGTCCATCTGATGGTAAGTGGATACTGTGGCCTATAGACATCTACAACTATCCTCGCAAGAATCAAAATGCAGATGTGTTGTCACCTCTGAAGACTAAGTTATTAAATAAAATGAGTTCTATGATGAAGTCCGCAATTTCACCTCTTTAGTTATGCGAAATTGAGCCACAGTGTCACTGTGCGGTCACGGATCTTGCGTGCACTAACGATGTCATGATGTTGCATTGTAGCCGCTAAGTAAACGCCTTGAATCGCCAAATTAGTGCCGAGCGAGCAGCTCGTTACAGCCACCTGCTGCCGAGCCAGCCAAGCGTCACCGCACTGGTCTATGGTATGCTTAATGATAATCGGGTGCTGTCACACCAATGTCAATAAATATTAAGCACGAAAAATGTATGTATTTTATGTGTTATACTTTTAATTGGGAACAAACTATAGCTTCAATTTTGTGATATAGATACACACACACACACATATATATATATATATACATACATGCATAAACATATAGATAGTACAAGTATTTGCGCCAAATGCTAAATGTTTAAAACTGCATTAACAACAAGTACCTATTTATTCAAATTACAAAAGTGAAGCTGGAGTTTCACCAATTGACAACAATCGCGAGCATAAATTGTATAAACTCAAGTTTATTAATGATTATGAATATTCTTTATAAAATAACTAAAGTTACAGTCTATATATTTCCCACTGTTGGGCACAACCCTCGTCTCACGTCTGCGATGGTTTTAGGGTAAGGAAGTGTCCGCCGCGCTACCCAAATGCGTGTTGGCGGTACATCTTCAAAATATTTTCTTTTAATTTCTCAGTCATGGTAGTTTCCTCGCGATCTTTTCCTTCACTGCCGAGTACGTGGTAAATCAGCACTTAAATGTGGTAGAGCCACGCTGCAGATATATTAATTGTATAGTTGTAGCATGATTGGATCGGCTCGACCGGGGAAGGACCACGCTTAACAGAATACCAGCGTAAAATAGCAGCTTAATGCTGCTGTGTTTCGTATGGTGACCGTAAAGAGTCCATGGATGCACGTCGCCACTGTTTGTCACGCGTGGTCTCGTATGGTGAATGTAGAGATGGTTTCGTATGGTGAGTGTAGAAAGCCGGAGACCTTTTTTACTTTAAAAGAGGCATTCCATCTTAGTCCTCACGCTGACAACGCATTGGTATTTTGATTCGCATACGAGGATAGATGTCTATGGGCCACAGCAATCACTTACCATCAGGTGGACTGTGTGCTCGCATGTCACACTTATCCTATAAAAAAAACATATATAATTGCAAATTAACAATTTCATTGGTGCCGGCAGGGATCGAACCCAGGTTGCTCGCGCACTTAATATTACAGCGAGTGCTAAGTCCCTAAGCTACCACGGTTCTTCAAATAATTAAACACCCTTCATTTGTCGCGAAGCATATTTTATAGAATAGAAGTGACGAACGGGCATACAGTCCACCTGACTTTAAGAGGCAGCAGGGCCATTAGACACGTACAACTATCCTCGATTAACAATAAAAATTTAGATGCGCTGCCACCTCTGAAAAATAATTACTACAACTAAATTGTATAAACATAGAGTGCGTTGAGTGGGTACTAAACCTAACACGTGGGTATTTCGTAGTTTGTAGCATCTGTTAAATACAGCTTCTTCGCATACATTTAAATTTTCGGTGCCGCAGGGAGCTAGATAGAGGACTACACTATCTTTTACAATAATTAAGGAAGACATAATATTATCGCTACATTTTTCTGTAAAATGAAATTTAAAATTTGTTAAACATTAAAAAAACATTGTTATCACAAACGCATTATTACTAATATTTTATTTGTAATATATTTTACATTGCCCTTTTTAAGTAATATAGAAAGTGTAAAGTCCATTCAAAGAAAGCTATTCTTATGTAGCGAGTTCCGTGGCTCACTGCGGTGTCAATGGATGCACTTCGCCAGTCGCCACTGTTTGTCACGCGTCGTCTGTCTCCCTCCGACGTTGCCCGCTGCTCTCATGTACACTAAGAATGTGCTCGCTCGATTTTAATCAAAATTACTCATTTTGCAATGTCATAAAAATTTTGCTTGTCCGTTCTTGAACTTCAATTTGCACATCACAATGTTCTTCATTAGAAATTTACATGGTTGCCATATTGCAAAGTTGCCACTTTAAAGTCGTTCTTCCTTGGTTCTTCGAACTACATGGCTGGCCAACTGCCACTTCAGTTACTGATCCGTTGGACTTTATCTATTACTTTAATTCTGCACTGAACAGAATAGTAACACATATTCTTTTCCGACACACTTAAACACATTAAAGACAGACATTCAATAGAGTAGACATAAGCATGTATTTTTAAGGAAAAGTATACAGCCAGTTCGTGTTGCCAGTGGTGTCTTATGGAACTGAGAGACGTTCATTGACTGCGCAGCTCAACATCAAATATTATATTTGATGGTTGATACCGCACTATATACGGAATAGGCAGATGGCAAGCAACCCATATATAACTCCTCCATTGCCACTCCAGAGCAATATGAATCTTCTGGGTCTGTCTGTTGACTATGCTTATCAGGAAAGCAAATGGCGCCTCAAGATTAGGAAAGCCAACACCGCGTTACGGGAAGAGGCGAGGACGATGAAGAAGAAGTAGTGCACTAGGATAGCTACATGACATTATTGTACGTTGGCTAGACGGTAGAGAAGAGAATTTGTTTTAATTTTAATATATAGGTACGATCAACCTAAGTTCGATCTTCGTCAACAGCACTACTGCAATAGTTAATTGTTAATTTATAACGTACTCAACGGGCACTTGCATATTCGAGATATAAATATGATCGAGATGATGTAAAGTTGATCATAACACATCGTATCCCTGATTCATTATCTTAACAATACGAAGAGCTCCGTGCTCAACAGTTTGACGTTTATATTGGGCTGTTAATTTAAGTTGGTTTTAATAAATGATTATCAGTTAACCATTGTTGTTTGGTTTCGTTATTATACATTTGGTTTAGTTTTATAAGTGGTAAAGACACGCTGCAGCTATATTATGGTTTTAGCACTAATGGAAACGAGGCATTGCATCTTAGTCCTCAGGGGTGACAATGCATCTGCATTTTGTTTCTTAATCTAGGATAAATGTAAATGTCTATGGATCTCAGCATCCACCATTACCTCCAAGTGGACTATGTGCTCGTTTGTCACTCGTATTCTCTATAAAACAATGCTGTTTTATATGCAATCCGCAATATGTATTCGCTTTGATCAATCGTGGGGCAGTGCGGTGCGGTCCTGCGTTGACTGAAGTGCAGTGGTGCGGAGGCTGCAAGTGACGCGGCCCGCTCGTCCCGGGGCGACCAACTATTCCGCTTATCTGAATTTTAAATTGGGGCTCGAGCTTACCGCTACCCCCGCAACCCCCGTCGCCCATCCCGCGACTCCCGATCTGAATTCCTAGCGGTCTCGCCAATCCACCCGTAAAAACCCAATCAACTGGCTATTTTTGTACCGCGCGCCGGCATTTGACAGACCATTTCACTTTCAACTTTTCGAATTCAAATATTTTCTATGCGCATATAAAGAAGGTATTTTTGTTTAAAATTCGAAATTCCGCGCCACGATGGAAGGCTGAGTCCTCACAAGTTTCGGCAGAATGTGTTTCTCTATTATTCAATATTCAATATTAATTGCAGTAGGTACTTGACATTATTAAAATTTACATAATTTATATAAACTTTCTTTCTTTTTAAAAAAAAAGTTACTCCCACAATAGAATTTTCTTCTGTACCGTGGAGGCAATTCACATAAATTGCACAAGGACAAACATTCAGACCCGGACTAATTATTTGGCCTACAAATACCTGTTCCGTGCGGGATCCGAACCCGCGGCCCTCGGCGCCGCAGTTCGAAGATAAGCCACTGCGACACGGAGCCGTCAATATGAAAATAAATGCTCACCAACTTTTATGTATCTGAATTTAGAAGAATTGGCCGGCTACACCATTAAAGTTTGAAATTATGCTTGTCTAAAGCCTGCATACATTTGAATAGTATTGCAACAAAAGATATTGATTGTTTTACAACACAGCATTACCAACACTGCTGTTTGAGAAAGAAATAGGTAAGAGAATGGTATAATAAGCTAAGAGTATATTAAAATCACTAGTGATGTTTATCTCGAGAGACACGTGGGCAGGAAAGAGGTTCCACCACCTGGTGGTGTTCGAGTCCGGGCGTGCGTTTGTAACACATGCTGTGTCACTAATACTGCTTCTGCTCCGCCGACCTGCTGCTCGAGTATTTGCTCTACTAAGTTTAAAACTGTAAAATTTTACGCTAGTTGGCAACTAAGAACAGTGATCGTTGTTGAAACAGGCATGTTTAACAAGTTTGACTTCAACATGATCCTTAATGTTGGCGACTTTGGATGTGGTACGACTCGATTTATTAAAGGGTAAATTAAACAGGGTCTCCAGTTCTCTACACTAACCATACGAAACACAGCAGCTTTAAGCGACTATTTTACGCTGGTATTTTTTGAGAACATGGCTCTACGCTGGTCGAGACGACCCATTCGTGCTCCAGCTATAATATAGCTGCAGTGTGGCTCTACCACGTGATATCATAGATTTCTCTGTCGAAATAGACTAACTGGAACGGTGAAAAAGGATAGTTCAGAGTAATAATTAATCTTTAGCACAGAAAAATAAATTAAGTAAATATAGTCGGAGCAGGGCGAGTGGTGTATGCACGAGCTGTCGGCGCGTCGTGCTGAGACAATGAAGCCGGCGGGTATTTAGACGCGCGCAAACCGCGGGCGGTCCAACAGTCGCTCGTTTATCACCGCCGCCGTGCACTTGCATAGATATTGAGCTTATTTGTAAATATAGGACCGAGCGATTTATTAGTCCTTTTAAATTATAGTTTAATGCAAAACTCTCTGTAGATTTTGTAATGCTCAAACAACAATATTCACGCGATTGTTGCATCGTGCTGGAGAGTCTTTAATGTTCTCCCCGTATATACATATGTTTAAGTCACGTAAACAGGAACAATTATTTGTAGACCATACAAATACTTGCCGTGGTAGCTCAGATAGTTAGCGCTTGCTGTAAGTTTCACAGTACGCGAGCAACCTAGGTTCGATCCCACGAAAGAAATTGTTAGTTACAATTTTAAGTGCTAAACCAGCATGTCTGATAAAGAAAAAAAAAATACTTCAAACACATATGAAGTTCACCAACACGCATTGGGGCAGCGCGGTGAACATTTACTTGCTCTAAAACCCTCTCAGAAATGAGAGGAAGCCTGTGCTCAGCAGTGGGATATATAAATGTCGTAACTTTAACTTTTTTTTACTTTAACTGTAACATACAAATATATGTTCCGTGCGGGATTCGAACTCGCTGCCACAAGCGCTGCAACTCATTGCCAAGTTACTGCGCTACGGACCCGTCACATGTCTCCCACTGAGCTTAGCAATCACGTCTTTAGTTTATTTTTGCAGAAACATTAATTCAACTGTTAATGGCATAAAAGAAAAAAATAAAAGAAAATAATGTAATATGTACATTTCTCTGCGTAGACTTTGTGTAAATGTGCGGTGAAATGTTTCTTATTATTCACGGAGTCACATGTGCGTGTGCGCCAATAAAAGGTCACAGCCGAGCCTGCCGATTATCGAATGTGGTGATCATAGCTGCCACCAGCTGCCATAACATCGACATTATTTGTGTCCGATATTATTTATTGCATACGCACATACAACCATTATTTAGTGCGGTAACAAAGAGCTGCAATCGTTTATTCGAAATGATCAGAATTGGCTTACTGCTATTAAGTGACACAATTAGATAAAAAATAAACTCTAAGTTTTACTATTTGTCTCTCTCACCCCTATCTATTCCTCCTTTTATTAACCGTACCGTTACCATTACCGTTACCGATACCGTTACCGTTACCGTTATCGTTACAACATCATAACTTTAATAAGTTCACTGTTGAACATAAGTCTCCCCCACAGATTATCTCATAGGGGGGAGATTTGTCATAATTAGTAGTATTTGCCTCCTTTTATTTATGATCACTGATCTACCACATAAATTATTTTGTCTTTTTAGTGCACACGTTGGTATCATTTTTTATTTCAGTGCACCCTGCCCGTTATTCATTCTCTTATTTTGGTCAATTATTTTTCTGGGTTGGCTGAAAGAGATTGCTAAGATCGTCTTTTGTTTTTCCCTTAATTATTTTTGCCATATTATGTGTTTATCTCTCTTTGGTGTACAATAAAGAGTATTGTATTGTATTGTGTTTTTTTATAGGATAGGGTGACAAACGAGCACACAGTCCACCAGATGGTAAGTGGTTGCTGTAGCCCATAGACATCTACATCTATCCTCGTTTGCGAATCAAAATGCAAATGCGTTGTCACCCGTGAGGTCTAAGATGGAATGCCTTTTCTAGTAAAAAGGGTTTCCGGTTCTCTACACTCACCATACGAAACACAGTGTTAAGCTGCTATTTTACTCTGGTATTCTGTGAGAGCGTGGTCCTTCCCCGGTCGAGCCGACCCATTCGTGCTATAACTATATTACTAATATAGTTGCAGCATGGCTCTACTATCTAATGTGGTAGAAAAAGATGTTGTAAAATAATGGATCACTTGTAACAGATCAGAACCTGCTCTATGCTCTATGTTCGCATTTGGGGGAGGCCTGTGTATAGCTATGTATTCGCTCATGATGACGACAATGCGAGGTTATCCTTATCATAGTGAATGTGGTATTAATACAGCTCATATGAAGATCAACAAAAATCTTGGAGTATTTTGATGAAAACTGGAAACCTCTAATAATTCTATAAATTGTTTTCACAATGTTTGAACAATCGCAACAAATAAGACTTAAATTATACAACGACCTGAAATATACGTAATTAGTATTATGTTTATTCAAGCACGAAGCTATATTAATTCAAATTATGCATAAATAGGTAGAATTATTCGTTATTTATTGTTCAAATTTTATTTAGCAATTTTTAAAGCATCAATAAACCAAGATTACTATTGTAAGGAATTATTAAAAATTATGAAATGCACAGTATTGTTTAACTCCTTAAATTTATGTTAGATAGTTATACGTCATGCTTACAACGTGGCGTAACAATCAATAACGATCTATCATTATCATTATATTGTAATGATCAACATTTGGCTGAATTATCGTCAGTCATGTTCATTTACTTATAACGCGTAAGGTCGCTATTTATTTATTTATTTATGGACAACCAGAAACAATAAAGTACAATAATACATATTCAGAAAAATAATATATAAACTTAATTTTAAATATAAAACCTATTTAAGGCAGCCACAACCCACAACACACATCATAAGAAGAGTAAAATTACTAAATCATATTGGAAAGGTGCCAGATTTATAATTTAAATTACAAAGTATTCGAAACATAACCAAAAAATAAATTAAAAACTAAGCAATAACAAACAAAACAGGTGAAAAATGATAATAAACAAGAAAAATTTTATAAGAAAATTAACGTTTTATATTATCGAAGTCTTTTAAAAGAGGACAAGGAATCGGTAAAAACAACCACTATTGAGCGCGCGCTGGGCTTCTACCTACTGCTCGCTTCTGTTATAATTATCGCCTCTGATGCGCTAATCTGTGCCATTGTCTCTCCGAGACAATCAGTTCCCATGTCCGCACTTGCTGTGACAAGTCATAGTTTTGTTCCTAGTATACGTAACACGTCTTTCTTTAGCCAAAGCGTTCATTTTCCCGAAGGCTCGTACCGAGAGGTGACAATGACAGCGCGGCGCCGAGCGCGGCCACACGTTAATTAAATAAAGTGACTGGGATAAACAAACATGAGATTTGCCTCCGCATTCAATCCGCCACGGAACTCTCGTCACGGCCTCTCTCAAAAACTCCGACATGTTTGATAATACCATCTAATTAGAGCCAGTCCCATTTATACCACTCAATACAAGCGGCAGCATTATCTAAGAAGATTATACAAATTCTTGCTAACCGAAAGGAATTTCTGTGATGAAGGAATAATTGGATTTTGAAGGATCGTCTTGTTGTATTTGTACTTTGTAGTTTGTATATAATTGTTGTGGAATATATGATTTTCTTTTAATTGCCGTCATACGTTTAGTTTAATTCACTTGTAAACAATATGCTGAACGTGTAGTTAACTGCTCTAAGACTTTTTAATTCAAACATTGTTTTGTCAAAAATAAGATCTCTTAGATGTTCAAAAGAGTAATTAACAATATTGTATTGAATGCACATATTCTAGTGAGAATTTCAAAATACTTCCATTATATCTTTCTAATGAGGTTTTAAAAACTTAATAAAAACGGAAACATATTCACACTAAATCTTATTAGACTTTTTAATTTGAGAATATTCATTACGTATTGGAACCTGTATAGGTAAATTTATTTTTTAACTGACTTCAAAAAAGGAGGCTCAATTCGACATTATATTTTTTGTGTTACCTCATCACTTTTCTCTAGGTGTCGGTTCACCGGTTTCTCTAGGTGAACCGACTTTGATGATTCCTTTTTATTTGGAAGCTGGTGCTTCTTATGTAGTCTCATATAAATTTGATCAAGATCTGACCTGTAGTTTTTGAGTTAGCCTTAATAATGCGTATTTAATTGACTTACTACATAGATGATGTTCTCATTTTATTTACGTTGAAGACGGTTGTACAAAAGTTTTAATTTCACCACTTGTTGTCATTACTGTAACTTGAGAATAACATAAAGCATACTGATTTCGAAGTTTTTTTTATAATAAAATTAAGCTATTCATGGAATTAAAAACATAGTGCCGCCAAAACAACTTTTTTAATGTTGACAGAATTTTTAAATGCAGACAAAGGTTGGATCATAGCTATTTTATTTGTTTTAGCCATCTTCGTGTTTGTTGTAGGATAAAGTAACCACTACCACATCTAGCATTAATTATAATCAACTAGTGTAGGTACTTTAGGTAACTTAGTTTGGTACTTTTCGCAGTTAGATAGACTGCTACGGTGTCAGCAAATGCTTACAAGAAAATTTTATAAACTGGGTCTGAGGTGATATGTATTTGGTAGTAAATGTGGATGAACGGTGAGTGGCAGTCGCGGGTCGCGGCCCACAAGCGCTAGGAAGCGGCCGCCATTACTCAACAGCGAGCAAACGGACGCGGCAGATGATCGGGCGATTGTGTTCATTGTCCGATCTTATAAGAATATTGGCATCGTTTTCATTACAAAGAACGTAATTCTCTCCGGAGAATTATCGAGCGAGATCGTGTCGATGCGAGCGTGCGCACGATCTGCGCCAGATGTCGCGATAGTGCCTCTTGCCTGTTGCCCGCGCCCGCGCGCCCTCTGTATCGACATTCTAGTTTGGAGTTGTGATTGACCAGAAATTATGTTTCACAAGTTTTGGGCACACTATATTTATTTATATAATATTGTTGGTTTGTATGTAATTCTTTTGTATGTGTTTTAGTGGGCCTCTGGTTGGTTTAGATACACAATTGGACTTGGTAGGTGTTCCGCCAAGTTTAAAAACTTTATCGAACAAAGATTGTATAAAAAGGATTATTATTACATTAAGGAATTTATGGATGGTAATAACCCCTGAAATTAACGTGATCTCTACCAAGCTATTTCTTATTTGTTTTGTGTTGGTAGTGTGACTTTAATGATTTTATCTGTTCTTTAAAAAAAGAAACTGGTATTTTCCGCTCCAGTTGGAAATTAAACATAAGAGTGATTTTCAGTTAGTATTATTTATAATCTATGTAGAATTAAAAACGTTTTATTCTATTCTTTCTATTCTATCATATTCTTGGCGGCAGTAATATAGTAAGAGGTTAATCTTCGTTAATCTTCTACTCAATTAATCTCCTATCAAAAAATGGTCCTACCAATTACACTAAAGTCTAATTTTATAAGTACCCATTCAAATCCATTGCTGGGCATTTTCCCTAAAAAAAACAGCTGGTATTGTATAACTTGAAAGATTTCACCCTCAGCTCGCTGGGGTAGTTGGTGCTGCGCATAGAGCTGACACTCGCACTAGTGATGTTGTCTAGGACCCTGATTGTGCTCGTAAAGTTCATTTCAGCGTTATTAGATGGATTTGCCATCTACGTGCAGGTGAGGTCTGGCATTTCTAGCTCTTTTTCACCGTGTTTTATTAACTCGCTTTCGTGTAAGTCTATTCGGATTGAATTTAGTAATTGATTTTAAACTAACTTCCCGATGAGCTACAAACTTGAAATTTTGAACATAGCTCAGAGTCGGATGACAATGTAAGAATATGAAAAATTCGTGCTATAAAACAAATATCTCATAATTATTAATCAATTACATATATGATCTAGTTTTTTTTCTCTTTATTTATTTAGGGGTTATATGATCTAGTTATTGGACATTATTATGTTATCGAGTGCCATTCTTATACGACACTGGGGTGGTCTTATAGGATAATGTAGGGTCGAGACTATCTCTGTCATTTGTACAATGCAATTCTTTTCTAATTCTGTGTACTAGTACCTATCAATACATATGTACGTTTACGCATCAAACTCTTCGAAACATTGACGTTTTATATAGACCACATATTAGATGATATAGATATACGCACGTATAATACTTATTACACGTTATTTATTGTTCTACCCCGATGTTGTTGCAATAACTAATATATTACCAATGCAATGAGAGCGCTGGTTGAATAAGCGTGAAGTGCCACAGAGAATTAATGAAATCTTTATTAGATTTAAGATGAAAACGCTTCGTTTATAGTCTTTTGTTAGAGTTCAATTCTGTAATAACTAATAAGCAACACTTGTAACTTGTAAGTAATGTGCGGTGCGGGCGGGGGAGGGGGAGGGGAGTATCGGGGCGACGACCCCGCACCGATTAATAAATTAAGATAACAAATTAAAGCGAAGGCGCGGACAATACGCGCTTTGTCTAGTGAAGCTCGCCGCTCGCCGACCGGCGCTCTTGGCCTTCCAATAACTACTTCAAAATTAATAATTTCGTCTATTTCACAATGCTCTTCGATTTTTATAAATAGACTAACGATTCGCCCCTGCTTCGCACGGGTCATTTCTCGATCTTGACAACAGCGCCACCTACACACACACACACAAACTTTCATTAAAATCAGTCCAGGCGTTTAAAAGGAGTTCAGTCATATACCATACGGACAGAAGAATTTTATATATGAATAAAGTTATTTTATTTTGCCAAAATTTGTTTAGTATTAATAGAAAAACGATGACCATTAGCTGCTTGCTACAGCTGATTTCATAAATTCTCGTTCACAACCCAAAGATGTCTCACCAACGAATATTTTACCACGTTTTTATAAACTCGCTCTCGTGTGTCTCTTCGGGTCTGATGACTTAACTAACTTTCTGATGAGAGCAAGACTTAAAATATAGAATATAACCCAGAATCGGGTGACAACGTAAGAATATAAAAAAAATTGTACATTAAAAATGTTTAATTTACCACTGTTTCCGAAAATACCTCTGTCCTGAGAAGAACCAGCAAGCAACCCAGCGGGACTTTAAAAAAGAACAATAGTTTACAATCGTTAAAATTACACAATAATTAACAACACATAATAAACTGTTATTAGCGTTTTTATATTACATATAAATATTAACTCTTGGACAAACACAATTATATCAACGAGCTCGAGATCGTTCGTAGCACGCAGCGCCGTGCATGCTCGAGCTGGGTGATTCATTAGCTCAGCATAGTGTTGCCCGGTGCGGAGCGGAGATGCGCGCGCCGGTGCGTACAAAGCCCGTATATCTTTATGCATCGACGTCTGCAGCGCTAATAAAGCGATATTAATTATCTGGTATTCAAATCTGGAGCGCGGAGCTTCGTGAGCGGCCCGCGTCCCTCCCGCGTCCTACCCGCCGGGACGCGTGACCGCCGCCCGCCTGCCATCGTCAAACACTGCTCCATAACTCCATCACATCTACAATTAAACATTTTTTAAATAAAAATGCTATCAATATTACTAATATTCCTTTTAACCACTGTCGGTAAGCTTAAAATGCTTGTGTTGGAATGGGTCATCACCACAGTTAACCGAGTTGTGGATTCAAATAATCTAACACTAACTATATGAGATTAGTAGTCTTAATAACTTATTGCCTTACGTAAACCTAACCCATCAATCAGCAGGTTGTTATTTGCACAATAACTCACATACATAGGTTCCATGTATTGTATTTTTATATAAAAGTAATTGTAATGAAATAGCCTATATATTATATTCTTCATAGACCAATTAGTTTTTAGAATATGCCGTAGTGCAAGAGATCTGATCGTAACGTACAAGTTGTTGGTATTTGTAATTTTAAAATTATAAATATTCTTGCGGTTGAGGCAGTTATCTTGATAGCAGCTTTGTGTTAGTTTCGGCTGCGCGTGCGCAGTCATCGCAGGCCGCACGACGATATCATCACCTGCTGCCTCCACTCGCGTTGTTTGCTCCTTCTCATTGTTTACAGAGACAGAGGTCCGACCTGTTGATCCGTATTGAAAGCAACACTATCGAGATTAGATCTCCGACACACTTTATCTCTCGCTCGTAACTCCGCTGAAGTAGGTCAACATGTCTGCGGTGTACTTCCACAACATGTGTACTAACTGTTACATTAATGTAAATATAGTTCAGACATCTCATTAAATATTATATAACGCATTTGGACGTTTCACATGGTTGAGCTACACTGTAGCTATATTATGGTGGTAACACGGATGGGTCGGCAAAATAGATGTACAGAACCGGAAGCCTTTTTTACTGAAAACGAGGCATTCCATCTTAGTCGTCAGGAGTGACAACGTATCTGCATTTTGAATCTTAATCGAGGATAAATGTATATATCTATGGGTCTCACCATCCACTTACCATCAAATGGACTGTGTGCTCGTTTGTCACCCATATTCTATAAAAAATTATTTTGAAATAGTGTCCTTTATGAGAAATAAGTATAAAACGTTAGTACAATATCGATCTTTGGTTACTGTCACGCTTTAGCGAGCTACAGTTTTTTCCCAGGTAACAAGCGAAGACGCTGGTTATTTGCGTATGCACCTGAGTAATGATAGAGGCATAATCCGCGATGCGGCATCAGATTAGCTTGTGTGGGGAGAAAGCGCGATACGTCCGTGTGTGAGGCTGCACGCACGCTGCGCGTATTGCTACTGCGACATTCACCCCTGCGCCGTGTTGCATACGGACTAATTTGGCCCGGGGTCAGTATTTAAATGAGCACAATTTGCGGGAGATAGCATCGCGGCGACGGTAATTGCTATGATGTTGTCACCGCGACCTCGCGTTCCGCGCCGCCACCGCCGGGACGCCGGGACGCGCCTCCGCACTTCGCTACAGACGCTGTTAAACAGCAAACGTTGTAGAGCCATACTGCAGCAATATTATATTGTATAGTTGGAGCACGAATGGGGCAGCTGGACCGGAGAAGGACCACGCTCTCACAGAATACCAGCCTAAAATAGCAGCTTACCGCTGCTCTGTTTGGTATGGTGAGTGTAGAGAACCGGAGACGCTTTAAACGAGGCATTCCATCTTAGCTCTCACCTGGGACAATGCATCTGCATTTTAATTTGTAATCGAGGATAGATGTTTATGGATAACAGCAACATACCATCAGGTGGACTGTGTGCTCTTTTGTCATCCTTATCCTATAAAAAAAAGATCCCTTTTACTGAAATCGAGGCATTCCGTCTTAATCCTCATGGGTGACAACAACCTATCTGCATTTTGATTATTAATCAAGGATAAATGTAGATACCTCTTGCCACGCCATGTCACAGCATCCACATAGCCTCAGTCTGACTGTATGCTTGTTTAAAAAAAGTAAAAAAAAAAGAATACAAGCAAGATTTTTGGCGTAGTATATGGATTATACGGATACTAGATTTACTATAAATGAAGGCTTTTTCTGACGTATTTTTGTAGCCAAGCAACACTGCATTTACTACTGTGCTCTGCAAAAAACCGCATCTTTAGCCACCTTTTATTTATTTAACTATGACGGCTCATAATATACCGTGTAGTAGCGGTGTTAGAATATCCACTACATCATATCATCCCGCGGCAGTCGTAAGATGCGACAGAGGGAAACTGAACCAGGAAATGGACAGCAATATCTTCTTGGTAATAGCTAAATAAAAATAACGAACTTCGGTTGCGAAATCGCTTGCCAAGCGCGGTAGTTGACGAATTCCCCCCTGAGGTAATCTATGGGAGAGGCCTATGTTCAGCAGTGGACTTCTGATAGGCTATAATGAATGGAGAGCTCCGAAGCATCAGTCGTCATTTAGCTTCAGGTGAGCGGTTGGTTCGTTTGTCTCTTCAAAACTAAAGAATGCATTATGTACGTAGTGAAAGGAACCAAGAAAGTTTTATACTTATATGTAAAACCGACAGCATCATCTTCAAGACAAAGCTTGGACTTCCTGAGGGCTGCAACGCGGGCTTCGTTCGGTTTATTTTTTGCTTGGGCTTGGAAACACGATATTATTTATTGTATTGCATTGTTTCTCCGGTGATTGAATATCATAAGCCGTCAGAATTAGCGGCGGCGCAACGCAGGTGTGTTGCCTGTTGCCACGTCACCCTAACTGTACAATCGCTATACGAGTATCGAGTACCTCACTACAAGCTTTAAGCTTAATCTTAGGCAAAATTTATTTTAATGAATAGTCAGATATCTAAATTAACATAATAGATTAATTAAGTCACTATATGCTGTGTTCTTTTTTATATAATATTCAGTTAAAATAAATCCTATTAAAGAATTAAATCATAATAAATATCTCGTCTACTGACTTCGTTAGCAATGCTAATTGCAGCTGGTAATGATGCAAAACTTTAAAAGTAAAGTAAACGCTTAAGAATTTATAGCACTAGTATATCGTAGAATTTGAGAATGTGTAGAAATCATAATAAGAACTTTAAGACCTTTGAAAACAAATGATGTCATAAGAGGCAACAGAGATAAACCAACAAAGAAACGGGCAACAGCGTCTTCCTTACAACAACTACAAAAAAATACCTGCGTTACCTGCCAAACCGTCTGCCAAGCGTGTTAGGTATGGCAAATATCCACCTAATCAGGCAACCTATGGAGAGGACTATGTTCAGCAGTAGATGTTGATAGCCTGCAATGAATGAATGCTGAAAAATAAAACTTATTATTTACGTACTTAATACCTAATTTTTTTTTCATTTTACACAATAATAGTGACAAAAGAGCAAACAGTCAGTGGATGCCTTAGCCCATAGACACCTATATGTATTCTCAATTAAGAACGTTGTTTTCACGAATTGTCATCCCTGGGGACTAAGATGGAATGCCTCTGATCCAGTTAAAAGCGTCTCCGATTCTCTACACTCTCCATAAGAAAAACACAGCAGCATTAAACTATTATTTTTGCTGGTATTCTGTGAGAGCGTGGTCGTACCTCGGTCGAGTAGACCCATTCGTGATACAACCATAATATAGCTGCAGCACGACTGTGTAATGTTTAAAACCCCCTATGAGGCCATCTACTCGTATGTTGTAGGCCTATGTGCAGCGGGGATTCTTGATAGGCTGCATATCTACTTTACTTGGCGTGTAGCGGTGGCTTAACGGAACCCATCGCTCCATTCCTTCCCGTGAGTATCGTAAGAGACAATTCTGAGATATGGTAGTAAGATCACGTGACTACCGAGGGTATGGCCATGGCTATGTCCAGCAGTGGAGTTTTGCGAGCTGTTTATGATCAAAATGGTGAATTATAATGTACATCTTGTACTATATGTGTAGACAGTCCACAACTAGTCGCAGTCCTCTCCATAGTTGGGAGGTGTCGCCAAAAACGTGATTTCATGATCCCTTCTTTTCTCTTTTGTAAAAAAAGCTACCACCACAGTAGGATTTTCTCTTGAATCGTGAAGTTGGTTTATAGTTACAACTTACAACCTACTGAGTTCTACTCCTGGGCACTGCCATCATTTCTGAGAAGGTATTTAGGACTAGGAAAAGTCCGCTGCGCTGCCCTAATATGTGTTGGTGGACTTCACATGTCTTCGAATATTTTTTATTTATAAGACATGCAGGTTTCTTCACGATGTTTTCCTTCACCGTAGAGTACGTGGTAAATCTGCACTTAAAATTGAAATTAATAATTTTATTGTTGCCGGTCTTGCATGGTCACTAATTATTTGATGACCATACCCAGTACAATTATTTGTATGCGGGATTCGAACCCGCTCCTCCATATCAGGAGCTGTCTATTTGAGCGTCTTATTTGATCCCCGAATTCGGTATATAAAGAAAGTTATAAGACATGCTGATTTTCAAACATTTGCTGTAAATGTTCTATAGTTAATTTTTAATGAATTATATTATTGCTCACTAGAATGAAATAATTGTTAATCAAAATAGAATATACTTGTTTTACTAATTTTTTTTTATTTTTTTTTATTAGGTTCTCCAACAGTTATAACACAATACATTTGAATAAAAAGTACAAGTTCCAACATGTCTTAAACTAAGTGCATAACTACTTATAGGGGAACACATCATGCGCTTAATAATAATAAGTTACTTATATGTAAAAGAAAAGAAAAATCACAAAAACCTATTTTAAATTATTTTTTAACAAATTACAGAATTTATTTATATATTACTATTGAACGTAATTTATGATTTTACCCTTTGATTTCAATAAAATCTATGTCAATCAGCAATAAATAGGATCAAAGCATATTATTCATATCGTATGTAGATATATTTTAGATAGGTACCATATAAGGAAATGTTAAAATATTTTTTTTCGTTTCTTTTAAAACGTTACCCCCACATTGGGATTTTGTCCTGTGTCATGGAGGCAATTTACCTATTATAAACCCTATTTTTCTATTTTAGAGGTCTTAAAAATAACAGTCTCATGTGGCAGAACCACGCTGCAGCTATATTATGGCTGTACCTGGGAAGGACCGTGGTCTCACAAAATACCAGCGTAAAATAGCAGCCCAATTCTGCATGGTGAGTGTAGAGAACCGGAGAATCTTTTAACTGGAAACTAGGCATTCCAACTTAGTCCTTATGAGTAACAACGCATCTGCATTTTGGTTCTTAATCGAGAATAGATATAGATGTCTATGGGTCACACCATCAGGTGGACTGTGTGCTCGTTTGTTAACCCTATGCTATAAAAAAACGTGTACAAATGCCATTATTAAAAATGCACGAAATTAATTGATATCAATTCACCTCCGAACGAAGTTATGTCTGTGTAGTGAAGGAGGATATACTGGTGATATAAAAAATCGTATGTCTTCTTTCTTGTCAAGTTGTCAAAAATCAACGTCTCAGTTTTGTTTATTAAAAAGATTATTAAATTTTCTTACGTTTCTCGATTTCTTATTTTATTAGATACCGTTAACGTTACAGCCTCTTAAAGTCCGCTGCTGGACATAGGCTTCCGCTATAGATTTTTTTATACTATATAAAGGTAATATTTGCCATAGTAGCCACGCTTGGCAAGCGGGTTGGCAACCGCAGTTTTTTTTTATTTTCATCGTTATTAGGAAGACGCTGCTGCCCATCGCCTGAATTGTTTCCCTCTGTCACCTCTTATGATACCCACAGGATCATTTGGGATATTGAATATTCTTACACCGCCATTACAAGGTCCTTATTTTATTTATTCACAGTAGCTCTTGTGTTCACTATTGCTACTACGGACTAGTAGTACTTACTAATACTACGAAGGACAGCCTTCCTTATTTTTAATATTATTATCTAATTTGCGAGGTTACTCCGTCAATTTATACAAAGTTATTTACGCTACTACGGACGCTACAGTACCAAGAGGTTTTTTTACAATTATTTCACACACTACATCTATCCTCGATTACGAATCAAAATGCAGATGCGTTGTCACCCCTGAGGACTAAGATGGATCGCATCGTTTCCAGTAAAAAGGGTCTCCGGTTCTCTACACTCACCATACGATATACAGCAGCGTTAATCTGCTATGTTACGCTGGTATTCTGTGAGAGCGTGGTCCTTCCCGGTCGAGCCGACACATTTGTGCTACAACTACTTATATCAGTAATATAAGCTGCAGCATTGCTCTACCACGTAAAATGTCACTTTAAGATTTTTCCTGCTTTTTTGTTTGACAAAGTTAGCGTTAGTTAGCGAACTCTTCAACAGCCTCTATGATGTCATCATTAGTAAAAAAATGAAACGTTATAAAAATTAGTATTGCTTAAAAAACAAAAATAAATTGGTGCCCTTTAGTAACCATAAGTACAGGTAAATCAAAAAATATAAAAACGAAACATTAAAAAAGCTAACATACCTCATTGTCAGTTGAAGCATTTTACGAGAAAATTAATCCTTAAAGATTATTTTAGACTTATTTCAGAATTAATATTTATTTTATTGAATTAATAATATGGGTCTCGGTGTGCTTAGCTTATTCGGTGCGCTATAGTTGCGGTTGTGTTGCTGTAGTTGTTTTATCTTAATATTTTCTTAGTAGTTCAATCAGTTCAACAATCAACAGTTTAGTAATCATAACAATTTTAATCACTAGTATTCGATAAGAGCTACATGTTATGTGTAACTTTGAATTTTGATGTTTCGGACACTTGCTCTTGATCACATAAAGTTACAAGTACATAAAATATGTCTAGAGTCTATAATTTATCATGTAACGTATTAGGACAGCTTGCAAAATGAAATTATAAGGGTTCCTCTTGTACCAGTGGAACACTAAAAACTAAATATTTTTACGCACTATTTTATGGCGGACGTCCAATCGTGCTAGAGTGAAGGCACGTGGGTAATAGGCAGGTGAGCACGGCATATTGCGACGTGGACGGCGAGGGAGGCCGAAGGCACTCCACAAACTTCGTTAGACGAATATGCACTCCAATCTAAGACGGAATCGAATTTGCGCCCTTCGCGGCCGAGTGGCCGCCCCCGATGCTGATGGATTATTTGTGAAGTGGCCGCCTTTGAAATCTTTCACGCGTTAAAACGGAGGTAATCTCGGCCCTCGCACTCGCCCCCGCCTCCCGCCGCTTTGTTTACCTAATCATTTCATTGCCCCCCCACTCCTTGCACGTCCCGCACCCCACCTCGCGCTTCTGCAGCCCGCGGCAGCTGGCGGCGCCCAACCCTTGCGTCGCGACATCGCTCGCCTCCTGTACTACAAGCCGCGACTAGATGTATCCAGAAAAAAAATCGACAACTCCTGAGAAAATCCGGTGCGCAAGCTGCGTCGTAATTTAACATTTTACCCTAAAAATGTGTGTCAGGGGGCCGCGGCGCGGGGCGTCGCGGGGAGACGACAGGTCCGCGCCCGTCTCCATCGAAATCTCTTTTTTAACGTAAAAACGAAGGAGCAGAACAATGCCCTGACCCATTTCCCGGCCGTGGGAAGGAATAACGACCGCGTCTCCGCTAAAAGCTCGCGATTTCTGCAATAAAAAATGCATTACCCCACATTTTTAAAAAAATCGATGAGTGTAAAAAACGCGTTGCGAACGCTTTGTTCGACAGGATATTGAAATTTCAAACTCGGAAGGGTGAGATTTATGTCTAAAATAACGGTTTTCGCAAAAAAACGGGGGAATCAGCTGCAAGCGTATCGTCTCGCTGCAGTACACCGTCGACGCGCCACTAACATACTGCTTTCTTTCATTACTACTTGTACCTCTCCATTATTTGTTCATTATAATCGGGAATTTATTATTATTACGGATTACAAATGGGGCGTTCAGTTTTAACTGAATTTACTGGTTTAAATTCTGTTATGGAACTAACAGTAACGCTATCATGCAGCATCTGTAACTTCTTTCGGAAATGATTTTTCTAAACTTTAGGAATTAAATCCTTATTATAATGTAACAATGCTTTTATTCATAAACTTAAATGTATTTCATCCGATTATGTAAGTTGGTATATTAGATTCTTACGAACTTCACAAGGTACACGATGTTGTAAAGGCAGATTTTTTATGTTTTATAACCGTGTTTTCAACATAAAAAAGCGTTTTACATACATAAATTGCACTAGAACAAACTCAAATCTAAATCAATCACTTGTAGACCATACTCATTTGTTACGGGATTTGAACCTAATTGACTTTAAAATCCTTAGTAAAAAGCCTAAAATCCAAACCTGTGCATGTATGAAGATGTTTATCTCTACACTTGCACGCAAGTGAGACGTATGCAACTCTGTAATACAATGGCAGTGTTGCGACATAAAAAATGCCTTAGCTTTCTACGAAATCGTTATTTTAGGTAGCTTATGATATTTTCAAGTAGTTTTATTTTTAATATTTTTTTCTAATTATCATGATAAGTATGTACATAATATAGCTGTGATGCATCTCCCCGTCAGCTGCGATGACTGGCAACTTTGTAGTTTCTCGCGCGCCGGCGCGTCTCTGCTGATGCCGTTGTGACGTTCAGTTGTTTGTTTTCCGTCTTTTAATATATTGCGCATTTCAATATTTGATTTAAACAGTTAGACAAAACGTGGATGATAGGATGGATAACAAGGGGGATATCGTGCAGTAGAGATCTCATCACGTCAGCAAGTTGTTTCCTTGCTATGCATACCTACGTCGGTTGAGATGGAATGTTTCCATTGAACGCTGAGTGGTGGTCAATTGGGCTGGCTAGCGAGTCTGGCCTAGGTACGGGAGGGGCCGGAGCACCGCAGCAGGCGGCGGAGTGCGCGCTGTGTATGCAAACGAGCCCCGCCTTGGCGCCGCCCCTCCCGCCCCTCCCGCGCGCCGATCCCCGCACACCCCCCACACCGCTACAGCGATGCAGCTTCACATCACGCGCCGTAAAAAATCACCGCTCGCGAGAGGAAGGGTGAACCGCGCGACAATGCGCACAACCCTTGCACACGTGCGCGCCTCACATGTGTGTGTACTTGTATATACAACAACGCACACATGTGAAGGCACTTTTATTTTCGAGTCTGTAAAGAGGTACAATGTCGCGCGGCACATGATGTGAGCGCGCGTGCCACGGCGCGGCCACATCTGCTCCACTTTCGCTAACGATCAATTGCGATTTGATATGCTTTACATAGCACATGTATGTAACCAACGGTGATTCGACAAACAAGGCACGGCGCTTAAGATGAAATCCCATTGACAAGTTTTGGGATATAGGCATTATCTTATAATAAAAGTCTACTACTTTGAAGCAGGGATTGAAAAAGGTCCAGAAACACTAACGGTTCTGACACTTGAACCGAAATTGAAATAGAAATTAAATAAAAACTGTTGTTATTTTACCGGTAAACGAGCGAAGTAAGTAGGTAGATACTAGCGTGATTGATTTAATTAAGTAACAGTCATAATACAATAGTTTCGGTAAAAAATACATCACGCAGTAAATTTCTTTGTCCTATGCTTATATCAAAGTACCTATCTAATAATATAAAAATGAAGCATAACTACAAGTCCACAAAAGCTTTCCCTTTCAACCAGTAACCTGAATAATTTCGGTATTTTGGAACCGGCATCCTAAAATTGAAACCTGTACCGAAACCAGAACCATCCCAAAAAGTGGAACCTTTTAAGAACCTAAATGAAAAAACGTACCGAAATTTGGATCCGATTCAATGTCTACTTTTAAGGTCTCGTGCCGGTCATGTATGATATCATAAGATGCATTAATCCGAAGCACTCGCAGTTGAGCTAGCTTGAAAAAGTGGCGATAAGAACACTGTAACCAGATCATATTAAATCCTTAAATAAAACAATTTGTATATAAAACTTCTATTGCATATTGTTCTGTTTATCAAAGTAATGATTCTATACACTTCAATCCCAAACACCTGTTTGAAAATAGGTACAATATTTTATAGCCCCGCATTTCTTAGTACTTAGTACCTATTTGTCCATGCATGTTTTACATGCATTTCGGCACATGCTTTCAGAAATGCGTTATTCACAGCCATCAGCCACGTAAATGTTAATGTTGTTACCGTGGGCTACCGTAAGCCGTGACATTCAAACATTGCGTGTACAACCGGTTTCTTGTTTGTTCGCGTGTAGTAGTTTTTGTTTTGACTGCCATCTTTTTAAAGTGTAAGATGAAGAGTTACACGTAGACATTTGTATTTAAATTATTAATGTAATTAATTATAATATAATTTGCATTGTTAATAACATTTCAATACAGTTTTTATGCTTTTTATTTGTTTGCTCCCTTCTTCTTAAAACATTATTGCATACGGCTTAATTATTCTTACAAATATGTTACTGATTTTATTGGATCTCGATAAACTCAATTAATTCCCATGTTTCGTGGAAAGTTGTTGTCGTCAGTCTGTAAATAGTACATTGCTGGACATTGTTCTCAGTGAAATGGGTGAGAATTTTAGCATTAACATATTCAGTTCGTATAATACATTGCTGTCGACCATCAATATCGATGTACAAAAAACTGTACAAAAAGGGTTATTATAATATCAATGTATTCATGAATGAAAATAACCCTGGGAATAAGGTGATCGCCACCATGCTGGTTCTAAGAAAATTCATTTAAAATTGTATAAACAAAATTATTGTTAAGTGAAATTATGTTTAAGAAGAAAGTCCCGCTGGGTTTCTTGCTGGTTCTTCCCAGGACAGAGGTATCTTCCAGTGGTAAATAAAAAAATGACTCAATAAGTATTATGTTTTTTTATAGGATCGGGTGACAAACGAGCACACAGTCCACCTGATTGTAAGTGGTTACTGTGACCCATAGACATCTACATCTATCCTCAATAAAGACTCAAGATGCAGATGCGTTGTCACCCGTGAGGACTAAGATGGAATGCCTCTTTGCCAGTAAAAATGGTCTCCGGTTCTCTACACTCACCATACGAAACACAGCAGCGTTAAGCTGCTATTTTACGCTGGTTTTCTGTGAGAGCGTGGTCCTTCCCCGGTCGAGCCGACCCATTCGTGCTACAACCATAATATAGCTGCAGCATAGCTCTACCACGTTAAAAAATCATTCTAAATCATTCTGTAATAATCAATATAGAATAAAAATCATTCTATTCTATTCTATTGTCTGACGATAATCGATATTGTTATAACCACCGCAAATATTAGGTTATGTGTAGCATCATCACTGCCAGTTCATATTTCATCCAAGACGGTTTTCTGACCTCTCTCTTTACTGTCATCGTATTGAAATTGCAGTATTTCATTGAAATCTATTTCTTATTACCTTTGAATTAACTCTGATTCACTGACTTAATTTTCTTTTTTAAATTGTATGATTTAATTACTACGTTTAGCGCCCTAAGTTTTTTGACGTAGGTATCTACCATTGAGTGTCAACTAAACATCATTAATAATTTTTAAATTTGCTACTTTTAAAGGTGTTATAAAACTTTGCCAATTTTACATTTTAAGTTAAATTATATTTTTCGTATATAAAAATAATAAGGTGAATAACATTATTATTTGACTATAAAAATATGGCGTCAATACACTATCAGCGAGAAAGCAGCTTTTTTGTCATTCGTTAACACATTACTTTTTATAGCAGTATCAATCTGCAGCAAGTCAAATTAAGTTTGTATACATTATGCAACATGAACGTTGTAAATTCATTTAATAAGGTTGGTTAATTCGTGACATTATTTTGTTAGAACAATTGAAGCGAGCGGTTGCAAACAGTTTATTTGTAATTGTCTATAAGGTTCGTGTGGGCTATGTAACAATTAATTCAATAGTTGACAAAATAAACGTTTTTTTTAATCCTACATTTACTATTTAATTTCAATATTATTTTATACATTTACTTGTATCAAGAATACATATAAACTTGCATCCATTTGGTTTTAATTATTTTGGAAAGTTGATTATATGATTGTGTTTACACAGTCATTTATATAAAATTTTTGTTAAAAAACTGTGATTATTGTTATGTTATTCATTCATTCTTGAGAAAGTTATGACCTCCTACGACATTCATCCCGACAACAGCAAGTTTATTTTTTAATAAAATTATATATTAAAAAAATTGTATTAAAAGCTCAATTAAATCAATAGTATACTGCTTCAGAGGTTGCTAGCTGAGGTCATCTCCCTCACATGATCGTGGTGGTGTGTTTGAGAATTAGGGTGAACCCCGAGGCGACTTCTACATTTTTAATAGAGAAATATGGCGACCGACTCCATTAGTAAAAAAATAACTATAGAAACTCAATAGAACATATACACAGTTTAGTAATTTATTGTGGTGCGGGCGACGCGTCCGACTAGTTCCGCCACCAACTTTACTCAAGATTTTTAATTTAGTGACGATAAAGTTTATTATCTAGTTAGTCTATTATATCGTAAGTCTATTATATAGTCTATGCCATTCTTCTTGAAGAACCAACAACCGATGGGGATGAAATCTTCTCGAATATCAGCCTAGTACCGGTAGGCGAAGTATAGGGCGGTCCCCACTGGATGGAGTGACGATATGATAAGGTTCTATGGCATTACCTATGAACTTATGCAGGTAGGTAAATTGACATATAAATACATAAGGTCACGAAAATTGTCTAAAACATTTTTTATAGGAGAGGAATCAAACGAGCATGCGGCTCACCTGATGGTAAGTGACTACCGCCGCCCATGACCAACCGCAACACGAGGGGAATCGCAGATGCGTTGCCGGCCTTTTAGAAAGGTGAAAGCTCTTTTCTTGAAGGTCCGTAAGTCGTATCGGTCCGGAAAAATCGCCGGTGGTAAACAATTCCATAGAGAAATTGTACGAGGAAGAAAACTCCTAGTAAAAGGTAAAAGGCATAGTGGTGGCCCGTCAAGCATACAGATGGTGAGGATGGTGTTGTGAATTTTGACACGATGTGCGTTTGTGAAATTTGGTGGCTGGAATTAATCCGAACAATTCCTCAGAACATCCATACGCAGCGCCATTGAATCGAGCCGATCAGAAAGAACTCGGTCGTCGACGATTCGAGCCGCTCTGCGCTGGATGCGGTCAAGTGGAAAGAGCTGGCACTGGGGTGCTCTGGTCCCGAGATGAGAACAGTATTCCATGTGAGGCCGAACTTGCGCTTTATAAAGTTGCAAGCAATGCGCCGGCATGAATTTGATGTTCTAAATTTAGGTTTGGGTTAAACCTATGCGTAAAAGAAACACTTTTTGTCTGCAGCCACGTTTTGCATTCTAGTAACAGTTTCCGTCAGCTGAATCTATTGCCATGATACGTCTCGAACTTTTTTACGTTTTTTTTTTACAATTTAACTTGAAAATATCACACATTATTAAATATGACTCTATGAAAAAATGCTTTGTATTTAATTTGGAGTACAACTTTATATTATTTGTTTTGAGTATGAGTCCCGAGTCCCGACGAGTTCCTCGGGACTTCACAAGAATTAGATTTGCGCGCTGTGTACTCTCGACAAACAATGGCGGAGTCGGCCGTCTGTTTGTCCGCCCGCTGCTGCCTAATATTGCTGTTTGCGTCGCTCGGGCCGTGCGCATTCATAAATTCATAAGACCCGCGCCGTGCCCCGGGCCCTCTTCTCTTTAAACATTCTCAAGTAACGCAATACGATAGAGTTACAATAAAAGGAATAATTTCAGTGGGTCGTCTCGTTTGTGTCCCGTTGTCTACATAAGCGTATTTGGCCAGGGTTGTCGACAATTAAAGGGTGCGCCACGTGCGCGTCATTTATCATCGTGTTTTAAATTAGAGCCGCCATGTGGCAATTTCCGCGGCGACATAAATCTGGCAACCCTTCCGCGCGGCCGCCCCGCCCGCCCCGCGCGCCGCCCCGCGCCCAATCGTGAGCCGCCGCATCTACATATCATCTACATACTATTTACACGCGACCCGGTTCGCACATATGCTGTCTCTCCCCTTGCCATAAAAAACTTGAACGAGTTATTCAACCTTTTTTATGACATGCTTGCTCTAAAGTTTGTTATATATTATGTAGAAAAGGTTTCTTGTTTCATTCAGTTCATTATTGAGTGTTTGACACTCTGGTGATAGTCAATTGAAATCCGTTTTAAGGTTCTTTCATCAATCCTTTCATTACTATAAAAGTCATATTATGGAAAATCAACCAAACTTTGAGACACTGGCTACTACACTACACTGACCAGTTAATTAATTACACTAAAAAAAAATTGAATTGTATATATAATATAAACACCGCTCATTAAATTGTTGTTAATATAGATAGATTTGCAAGAATACAGATATTTTCCAAAAATCCACATTAAGTTTATAGATTTATATATATATAAGGATCCAGTAAAACAATGTATTACTAAAAGATTCGAATTATACATTGGCCAGATTTCTTCGAAGCTTTTAGTGTTCATACGACAATTTTCCACGTGCTAAAGTGACGACATTGTCGCCGACTGCAGCTGCAGTAGCTAATATTGATTAGCTTACTCCCCCCCCTCCCGCCGGCTGCCGTCCCCCTCACCCACGCCTGAGTCCTGTAATGAGCCCTCCTCTCGCAGAAACAAGTATTCGCAACTCCGACACGAATCTTAATGAGATAGCAGGCGAGGCGCATTTAATCAATGTAAATGAATACTTTATGTTTTAAAAATGTTTCTAATTTTCTTATTAATTATTACTTAAAATATAAACTGTTAAATAAATATTAACGTTATTAACGGGAATGCTATTATTTTTAATGACAAGAACCTAACCACAATTCTTTAAACATAATTACATTTTTTTAAGAATTGTGGTTAGGTTTTATTTTAAAACTTATTATTAACAATCGTGCAACTAATTTGCTTTCCCAATATCCGCCAACATCATCAATAGCTCATCAAAGCCCACTTCGAACTGTTCAAGATTATTTCTATGTTGGTAGGTTAGTTGGTGAGAGAAGAACCTATCCTCTTACATGGGCCATGCTGCTCCGTCAAGGTTCCAGTTAGGTTAAGGTTCAATGCTTCCCAATTGATTTTCAACTATCAGCCAGTCGATAGAACCTCGTCTATCAACTGATGTAAGGCGTGCAGGTGAAGTGCTATTAGCAGACAAATCATACTTTACAACTTCTCTTTTTCTGATACTTATAAGTTTTTACTTATAAAGTTGACGTTTTTTTATGGTAAATTTGAAATAATAATATTTTGACAAATGAACTTTAATTAATTTAAATATTTGCCTAAACTATTAAAAAATGTCTTGGCATGTTATAGAGTTTATTGAAGCCCTGTCGAAGTCTACACCACGAAAATCGATGAACTCTTTAAAGGCGCCCGCTTTACTTTACTGCGTCATCGGAATTTAAAAAATTCTCAATCAAAGAGCTATCCTAAACTTCGAAATAAAATGAAGTCCGCTGGGGCAAGGTCTGAGGAATATGGTGTATGAGGAGGATCTCTAGCTTTAGCTCTGCTAATATTGCCAATGTCTGTTGTGCAATATGAACTCATGAAAAAGCAATGCAGAAGAACAATTCACTAACCCGAGATCTCTGAGCACCAGATTCTTCACTATGATTTGTAATTCTAATAAGTAATGGTCACGAGTTGCGGTGGCGTCGGATGGCAAGAAGCTATTGCACATCTCCTTGTTCGTTACCTCTGTTGCCTCTTGAAACATCCACGGGACGATATAGGGTGGTGGGTATTCTTACACTGCCACTACACGGTATTAAATATAACGTTAATTTTAAAATATTAGAAAAGAAAGAATTTTTTTTTAGAATTAATAAACTACCAAACAAATCATAAATGATTATTTTTGAACCTTTTTCTTCAAAAAAAAAAAGTTTAAAATTAAAAGCTTATAACTTGCTGATTTCATTCATAATAAAACCGATAATAACCGATACTAGTAATTTCATTACATTTAAGGCTTACAGAACTAAGCATAATAACGAAAACATAAGTCGTCATTATTAACTTAACATCGGGCGGGTCAAATTACAAGCTGCGAGTCCAGCCGCGCAAGCGATTTGTGACACCTTTGTTTTAAATTCCGAAGTAGGTGGGTGTTAAGGAAACGTGTGCGATTACATCGTATTAACACACCTAATTTTAACATTACTTACTATATGTTATTATATAAGTACAAGTTAAATATATTACTCAGTTTAGATAGTAGTTACATTGTAGGTTTTACATACTTCGAAGAACGCATAAGTTAGAAAATTATTATATCATCATATAATCATTAACGTAATTATCAAATTTGAATAAGATAAAATAACATTTGATATCATTTTAAAGTTCGTTGTCTTCATTGGAGATAATTTAAAATTAAAAATTTCGTACAACCGACTTCAATATAAATTATTAAGAATAACTCAAAACTTTTGAGTTATTTTTCATAATTAAAATTTGCTCAGACCTGGTGCTTGAGCACCAGCTTTCAAATAAAAAAGAATCATCGAAATCGGTACACCCAGTAAAAAGTTATGATAATATACACATAAAAAATACATACAGTCTACATACTTTTTGAAGTCGGTAGAAAAAAGCTAACAATAGTAAAACATAATATAAAACATCTAATTTCGCTGAGTAGATACTATTTTAATTTGATTTTTGATAAGCTAAATAAATACATAGTAAAACAAATTCTATACAATACCACTGCAGAAAAATAAAGAAATTTTGACTTAAAATTTTAAATTATAACTGTATTCCAGCTCGTAAGCGTTTTGAGACTATGTTTTAAATGTAAAAATTAATGATCGCATAAGCTTAAGATAAAAAAAATTGAACGTGTAAAACATGGTCAGCGTAAAAATGAATTTATCGTACTTATAACTTTTTTTTGGATACAATTAGGGTTTTGGTCTCGGGACATCTCGTGTCTCGAAGTCCCGGGACTTTTCGTAATTTTAGTTGACTCGAGTCCCGGGACTTTCGGGTCGAGAGTCGAGACGAGACAAGATTGTCCAAATTGTTATGTAATCATTTTTATTTTCAAATAATTGAAGGAGCCTAGCGCCATGTGTTAGTTTAATGAGTAATTACTTGGTCTACTACGTAACTACTGAGTACGCAACATAATAAATCAAACAAATATGTGATTATGAGAATTAATAATGAGATTATGAACAATGATTAGATACTAGAATTACTAGATTATATATAGTAAAGTTATTAAGAATTAGTATGATTTTAACTAAGTTCGTTTCATAACTATAAGATTTAACTGTTTAGAAGTGCATCTGTGTGTGACTAAAATAAATAAACAAAGCAATTATTAAGACTGAAATTAACGTTAAAGATTAAAATGATTTCTTATATTTACGCGAACACTACACATTCCTTCCCGGGAATTCCCGTGTCTTTGATTAGAGGCTGTCCCGTGTCCCGGGACTTTGAAATTGTCGGGAATTCCCAAACCATACAATAATAAAAGTTTTATAAAATGTTAGAATCTGCCAAATATTTTCAACTTATGTTAAATACGAAATATAAAAACGAATAGTAAAAAAGTTATTACAAAAAAATCTAAAAATAAATGAAAATTCAAAGCATATATATAGCACATATATAGAATTTTTTTTCGGCTCATTTTTCCTAGTCTTATGGGCGAACTTTGCTGCAATACAATTTTTTTTATTTCATAATTGTTTTCTATTTTTCTTCAAAATTTTGTTTTTTATATTTTAAAACGTTCGTTAGTATATTTTTGCTTTTACTATACATATTTTTTATATTTCCTAGCTTCTTAAAAATAATAATATGACTTCTTTCGTTTAAGTTTCCTTATATTCGACATAATAACATTTTAGTCGCGTCCAGTGTTAGTAATGTGAATTCGTGATTTCCCTTATTTTTTCTATTTTATTTTGATAATTTTCATTTGATTTAAGTTTTCGCTTAGATTATTAGGGATTACAAGGCGCGGCGGTACGCTTGCAATCTTGCAGCGCACCGCCTGGCGGGGTTGTCACGTGATGTGGAAAGGTGTTGATAAGGAAATAAGGAACGTGTTGCTTTTACTAGATCTCTAATGAGACTACTGTGTTATTATACACTTAACACTAATTATATTGTTGTGGAGGCTACACTACAGCACTATAGGTACTTTGATCTACTAACTTACTTACCACTCAAATTTAAAGAAACTGAAAAGGAAGAGTTTCAATAAACTTATAGTAATCCTCGTATGCTTGAGTTAGCTAACAGCAAGAAATCATTCTGTAGCAGATGCAGTTATATAAATATTATTTAATATCATACACTGCATAATATTGCAAGGTATACTTAGTGCTAAGCTTTAAAGCGAAAAATATATTTACATTCATGGTTAATTGTAATATTTCCCAGAAAAGCCTACAAATAATTAATTAATAATCTAAAAAAAATTAAATTTCAATATTTCTGCACTATTTTTAAGCAGGTAAAGGTTACCTAAAAACCAACAGTCCACTTGATGGTTGAGGGATGTTGTGACCCATAGTTACCTACTACTGCATCTGTCCTCTATTAGGAATTAAAACGCAGATGCATTATCACCCTGAACTCTAAGACGGAACATCTCGTTAACAGTAAAGAGGCGCCGGTTCTCTTCACTTAGCACACGACATATTGTTGCCGGCAGTATGGTGCTTCTTCGGCTTTGCGGAGGTTATCTATGAGAGCTTGATTCTCCGTCGGTCGAGCAGAACCACACGTACTGCTACCATAATGCAGCTGCAGGCTGGCTTTGCGCAGTAGAAATACAGTATACTGAATACTCTGGGATAGACTGACTTGATTATTACAGTGAATGGCACAAATGGCTAGCGATGATTGAGTTTGATTGATCATTAAAACTTGGAATAAGAATTAGCCGTGGTAGCTCAAAGGCTAAAGACGTGCCGTATATTTTTATAGCATTCAATTAACCCGGTTTTATAAGTGTTGATTTAACACGCGTTCCGAAGTGTCAGTTTTCTTACACCTCCATCTTGAGAAAATATGTATAAAATAGTTCAAGGACACGTGTAGTCCGCCAACACGCAATTGGCCCAGCGAGGCCTGCGACTAACAGTGGAGTGTATATAATAGGCTGTTACTTTGTTTTTTACTTTTAATGAATGATTATGGCTTTTTCAATAATTATGGTTATAGAATACCCTTATTCGCGCACACAGTCCACCTGATAGTAATAGATGACCCATAGACATCCACATCTATTCTCGATTAAGAATAAAAATGCAGATGCGTTGTCATCCCTGAGAATTAAATGGAATGTCTCGTTTCCAGTAAAGAGGGTGTTCGGTTCTCTACACTCACCATACGAAACACAGCAGAATTGAGCTGCTATTTGACACTAGTATTCTGTGAGAGCGCGGTACTTTCCCTGTCGAGCCGACCCATCCGTGTTACAACTATAATATAACTGCAACATGGTTCTATCACGTAAAAATACGAATTAAAAAAAATACAAATAACACGAATTTTTAGCGTGTTTAATGGATTTATTTACTGTTCTTGCACCACATTTTACTGTAATAAGTCAGTGAAATATAGTCAAGCAAAAGTAGATTGCGTTTATATATACTATTAATATATTTTTTGTACATGAGTGCGCACGAGCTCGTTCCCGACTCGGGCATGTACTAGATTATAGTTAAAGGGATTACGCGGCACGCGCAACCCTTCCCTAATGCGCCGTGAAACGACGCGGGCCGTTTGAACAGAATTGAAAATGCAAATACTTGGCTAATCCAAGATGGCGGCCGCGCCTGCAATCGATAACGTGCCGCCTGCACTCTGCACGCTGCAGGGCCTTATCTCACAAACTCACAATCATCCCCAAGCTAAGTCGCTTTATATGCATGAGAACTGCGCGACTCGCACTTCTGATCACCAAAAATTAAACGATAAGCGATTCAATATTTTACAGACGAGCGAACTAGTCGATATCAACTTAACGTCTATTGGTGCTATAAATGTACCGATTTTTATTACATTATTTATTAGTTGGGGTTGTGTTAACTAACTCGCGACTCCAGTTGCTGGTAATGCTGTAAGCATAGTTGAAATTTTATAACCCGTCTCGTATAAAAACTTTGATGATGCGTAATGATTTGTATTTTTTTTTTGCAAAGAATAATGCAATTTAACGATATGTGACGGCTTTTATTCCTTCAGATACGTCTAAAGAAATGCATTATTATCGTTTATGAATACTTAGGTTTGTTTTTAAGCGCATCAGAAATAAATAAAGTTGAGATAGTAATGGCTTTATCACGATTATATGTTAAATATTTATAGCGTAATGCAGTCATCTGTAAAGTGAGAGACTCACTCTGCAGCCGTAGAACTGCTGCATAACTTTTCCCGCAACGACTGCGCGTGAACATAATTAACGTGAACCCGCCCAAATAACTGAACTACTGCATTTAAACTTATTAGAATCAAGCCTGCAGACGAACTTTACGCCGATGCAATGCAATTATGAACCTAAGCGGTCTTAATTTAAACTACAAGAAAACATAAAATATAATTTTTATGTTTTGTTGTAGTTTAAATTTAGAAAGCTTGAATCCTAATAACACATCCATAATTTTATTTACTATGTTCCGTATGGAAGAATAAAATTTTTTGTACAAAGAAAAAAGGTTTTATATCAAGTTCATAACAGAGAAGAGGCAGGTCTCTTGGATTTAATGAATATTCTCAAATTTACCATGGATAATGTTTATTACAATATTGAAGGTAAAATAACAGCCAATTAATCCAAATCGTAGGGAACTTAATTTTGTATGCTATAAATATAATAAAATGTCATATAATATTCACCATGTAAGTATGTACTATAATATGGTGAATATTATTTTTCAATAATAACGTTACGGCTGACATAAAAATGTTGATTTTTCATATTTAAGAAATTTATTTTACTTAGGAATTAGGCAAAAATCGGCACATAGCTTGTTGGATTGCAAGCCATGGCAATGGCTTACAGATATTCAAATGAAAAAATTCAGCATTGTGAAAAACTTATTCATGTAACGTTATTAATTAAATTTACTTATTTAACTAACAAAGTCATTTATTTATTTTAATTGAATTATTGCATATTTTTAAAAATAAAAACACTGGAATCAAAGGTTTTTTTAATTCAATTTTATTAAATTCATACATTATAAAAAAAAAACACAAGAATGTTGCTCCCTTAGATAGCACTCTACATTAGAGGGTGGCAAAGCTTGTAGCTGCGTAGCGGCGTAGCACCGTGCACTACGTAATTCAGTCGATTGGCGACTAAATTAGCTTTATTATAGTCCAGAACAAAAATGTTTTCTGCATTGAAATTGTAAATGTAAAAGTAACGTACCTACTGTTTAGAGATAATTTTTATATTTGTTTCGCATCTTTCACATAAACAGTTCCTAATAGGATTTCCCTTAAATATTAATTAAGAATTTACAATTATATGAACTAACTAGTATTTTTTTAATTATAAAATTTGTATATATATATATCTGTATTTCCATGCGTTTACAATGTGAGTGACTTCAAGGCAAGAGTTAATAGGTTTTTGTTAAGTTAGTGGGTTTCACCATCTTCGACTACATCACCACATACCATCAGGTGGGATTGTATTTAAGCGCTGGCATAGAATAGTAAAATAAAATACACACGCGTTGGAAATTTCCAAAACAAAGAGAGAGAAGGGGCTCGGGTCGCTGGTCGCGGACAACGCTCATTCCGGCGCCGTTTACGTAAACATAGTTTGTTCAGCTCGAGAGCGCTACAAAGGAGAGCGAATCTTTTATTCAAAGTAGCAATACCGTGGCGCCTAAACAAACATTAGCCGCGGTCCGTAAATGCATTCTGATTGCGATGCATGGACGGGAGCAGCTTCAAAGCGGCTGTACTACGAGGCCGGTGGGTAGAGGCGGAGGAGGAGGGTCGCGAATTAATCTTCCTCCAGTGGCCGGTGTTTGCGCACATTAGCATTACAAAGATCGTCCGACTCGAGGCGAGGCTCTTGACTCGCCACTTCAAATTGAAATTGTAAAGTAAGGAAACGGCTCCCGGAGCTCCGAGGAATGAGCTAATTAAACACTATCTTGACGGTTAACTCATACGAATGACTAATTATAAACAGGTAATCTTCTGTCTGTATGACATAAGAGTGTTCATATTGATGGGACTATACTGGTCTAATTACAGTATTTAATAAACAATTGTGAAAATGACGAGAGCGCAACTTTAATTATCATTCATTCTTCTTCTTCTTTCTTATTTTGTTACTTCACATAAAATAGTTGTGCCAATTTCATTTCACTCAAAGCATCAATGATTGTGCTGTTAGTAATAATTCTCTCAGTTGAAGTCGTTCAAATGCTTGGACTATATTACTATATGAGCTCTATGTGATATATTGTAAAAAGTTCTAATACTTTATAATCTGTATTTAAACTTTATGAAACGCAATTTGTGCATGTATGTGTTATATTAAAATATTTGTGATATTATTTTCCCATATTTCATAGACTTTTTAACGTAAAACCGTCAGAGAACGACCGTTGCGCTGCCTGATCTTGAGGCTTAACAAATGAATGATTAGAAACTGACAATAAAAACTGCTACAACTGTTAAAACATATCGTGTAGGTTTGTTTGCCCGCGTAACAATAGACGTCGCCACAATAAATCCGCGTTTTTTAAACTTTCCGTTTCGGGAGTAGATCCAGGAGGGCAAGGCGCAGGAGCGGCGACGAGCCGCACGTTCCGTACAACTTCTAACGAGCTTTTTTTTTTAATCGAACCCGATATCGGAATTCGCGCATCGGTTAGCCGAACCCGTCGTTCCCCTTTTACTACTATGAAAAAATTAAACAGCTTTTAAACGCGCATCGCACTCAGCGAAAGGGAAAAAACTGCATCTCAGGTAATCGAAATAATGGCGAGGCGCGCGAAAAAAATTCACTAAGGGCGGAAAAAGAAACGGATTCGAACAAAAAAATGGAATTTTTAATTCGCTACGTGAGGGGTGCGAGGGGTGTGGGGTTGCGGGGCGCGGGGCGCGGGTGCGGGGAGGCTGTGCCGCGCGCGCTCGCCTGCAGTCGCGCTCCGCACGCCGTGGGCTGCGGATGTCCGAGTGCATGTTCTTACGTCGCGCAGAGCCGCCGCAAGCGATGGTGCTCTCAGCGTGCGTGCGCGCCGCCACCCGCCCCTACTGCGACACCTACCGTGAGTTTTTGCTATGAACCTTACCCGATTTGCAAATGTACAACTAATTCAGTAGGATTTGAATGTAAACTTTATATCAAAACTAATTCCACATAAACGCGTATAATGTTTTTATATACAATTATGATAATGTCTTTGCAGTGCAATTTTAATATTCATGTAGTTAGTGTGTCACTAGTCATTTACGTTTCATTACAAATAATAAACTCTACATAGAGTTAATAAGATTTTCCACAAGAAAACTTATTCCTTTCAACATATGCTCGTAATTTATTATTTCAATGACTAATGCCAATGTGAAAATTGTAACAGTTGCCGAACCCTTTGAAAGCCTTATTTAAAATTAAGTTTATTTTTATTATATCCCGTTTTTTTAATACAAAAGTTTTAAAACTTTATTAATGTATTTAATTTATTAATACAACCGCGTACATAGGTTTTTCCAAGAACTTGACAGCTAGTATTCATTACTTGGAAAATTTGTATATGCTTACCATTCGGGCTTGCGGTCTGGTGAGTGAAAGCCGTCACCCTCGAACTGGTGATGCTGCACCTCATCAGCCAAATGGTTTTAAGGCTTGCCTTCTTATCAGCGGAGTTGCACCACCTACAGGAGAGGTTGTTTCAAGTAGAAGTTATAATCTTTCCTACATCCCGTGACAAAAAGGATTCAATAATAAAACTTCTTATAGAATTTAATGGCTTTTAATTTTAACTTATTTTTTAATTGAAAAATAAAGTTAAAATGTTTTACGATAAAATGACTAAAGTTGGATTTATTTAATATTATTCCGATAGAGAAGGAAGTTTCTCTGGCTAGAGCTCCGTACCGGTAAGCTTGATGTAGGTGGAGGAGGTAGGAACTCTCCACTATATGGAGTGCGGACTTTGTAAGATATCTTGATTACCACATGCTTCTTTGCCCGTACTTTTATAAAAATGCCAGAAATGGATAGTCGAAGGATAGAGAAGAAAGAAATGGATAGAGCATTTTGCCGGTAATGTAGTTCTAACGCATGATGATGATAGTCATTTAGCCAATTTTCGGGTACGGCTACAACGTCCTAATAAAATGGGGAGGTATCTACTACGCAGGTTCTTATAGTGCCACACGTGATGCGCCTAAACAGTAGCATGTAGAGGCACTCGTCATTGAGTCCAATATGACGATTACGAGTGAGTACAAATACAACACTATCACACGTAAAAACCAACAATTTGCGATTATGCACAGATGTTGCCGTCGGTAGGAGTTCGAAGCCAGGATTCGAAATAAAGTTAGTTAAGATGGGCCGCACGTTTTTCTATGTTGTACATAATTACAGTAGTCATAGGTTAAGTTTTTGTTACAACACAAGTAAAATTAGATTAAAAAGAAACTAAAATAATACGCATTGATCATGAGCGGTGATGAAATTAGTGGAATACTATGATCATTACAGCTCATGATCAATCATAGTCATGAAATTACTGTATAGTTATCGGTTCATAAAATGACTGCAATCAATTTCAGATTTTTCAGACGCTCAGAAATTAGTTAAAACTGATTTAAAATAAATCCGTTACATTAATATATACATAAATATGAACTGCTCAAACTTTGAGCAGTTCATATTTATGATTGATGCAAAAATGCATGTAAAAAAGTTTTAGAAAACTTATCTATATTATATACATCTTTCCTTACATAATATTTACTTTTGAAAAAATATACGTAGAATACGTCACTTTTTAGTAAACTTGACACCAGGTCTATTTTATCTATTCAGTAACTCTATACGACTTTTCTGACATTTGCAGAAGGATTACTCAATCAAGCGATGTAAAAAACGAACAACTGCCAGGTTTTTTAACATTAAAAAACTATCCGGGTCCGATGCTCCCGCACCGACTTATTTCTGGCAATTGTGCAACGTTTCACGAAAAAAACCCGCAGAGATGACGATTCAATAAAGGAACCATAGGCAGTACGAATTTATCGTTTTTTACAAGAAATGCAGCTTATTGCAGTGAACGATGTGCACACCCTCGTCTCGCGCATCTACAAACATTTGAATGAGCCTGCGCCCGCGCCCGCGCCGACGCAAAGCCTTTTTTATTCGCGACTTTGAAATAAGACATGGATTATCTGCAGGTACTCGCTTCCCACGGAACTCATCGCGTAATTTTTTATATTTAAATCCACTTCTAATACAGTTTTATTAAAAGAAATTATTTAATTCATATTTATCTTGGACTTGTGAGAAACACAGGGTCAGCTTTAGAACCATCCGTCGCCCACTGTAAATTCTTATGTAGCGTTGTGATTTGTTATAATAGATTAAAAATAATAAACTTATAAAAATCGTCGAAAGCTAAAATTTAATAGATTATAAATTTTAGTTTTAAGTTATTAGGTACCTTCACTTAAAAATTTTGATTTCAAATGAGCAAAAAATACATGATTCCTTTCGTAATTTTACAATTATTAACGTGAATGAATCGTTTAATAAAAGCAAGAGAATTTTGAATTAATACAACGATTTATTTTTGTATATCGTGAAAAATTAAATCAGTTGTACTACGTCGTAGCGCAGCTCTACGAGCAAAATTCCTAGCAATAATAATAATAACTGCATTCATCACGTACGATTGATCCGATGCAATTAGTAAAAAGTAACAAGTGTATACTTTTGTTTTTCATATTGCTTATGGAGTTACTGTTTATAGTTTTTATAACTAGCTTTTCCCATTATTTGAAGAACAAGTTACATGTTTTGCTGCTTACGTCTACACCAGAGCGTCAGACTGCGCGTGTTACGGACGCCGTGTCAGCGTTCCACGTTCCGATTATCCGATTAATCGTGCCGCTAATTACTTAATCTGGTTACGGAGGTGTCCTCCGACGACTCCCAAATAACGCACGACTCTTATCCTACGAATTGGATTTCGAAGTAATCCAACACTAACTGCACAATGTATGGTTGCTGTAAAATTAATCATTTCTTACGGTCAAACTTTTACCGGATTAAGCGAGCTAAATGTATCATACGTGGTAGAACCATGCTGCAGCTATATTATGGTTGCAGCGCGAATGGGTCGGCTCGACCGGGGAAGGACCACGCTCTCACAGAATACCAGCGTAAAATAGCAGCTTAACGTTGCTGGGTTTAGTTTGGTGAGTGTAGAGAACAGGAGACCCTTTTTACTGGAAACGAGGCATTCCATCTTAGTCCTCACGGATGGCAACGCATCTGCATTTTGATTCTTAATCTGAATTCTTCAGCAGCATATGTCGTAAAAAAGATTAGAAGTCTAACTAGTATTGAAACAGCTAGACTAGTTTACTTTAGCTATTTCCATAGCATAATGTCGTATGGTACTTTGCTATGGGGACACGCAGCTGCCACTGAAATTATATTTGTTTTACAGAAGAGGGCCATAGGAGCAATTTATGATTTAAAGCCTAAAGAGTCGCTGCGAAAAAATTTTAAGGAAATTAATATATTAACTTTGGCCTCTCAATACATTTATGAAAATGTAATGTACGTACATAAAAATAAAAGTAGTTTTACAAAAATAAGTGATATTTATTCTGTAAATACTAGGAACAGACACAAGCTAGTACTACCAGTTACTCGACTCCATCGAGTCAGTAATTCATTCTTGGGGCGACGCTTTTACAACAAAATTCCAGAAAATATACAAAATTTGACCTGCTCAAAGTTCAAAAACTTTAGTTAAACTAAGTTTGTATAAAATGGGTTATTATAATATTAATGAATTTATAGATGATAATAATCCCTGGAAATGAGGTGATCGCTACCAAGCTATTTCTAATTTGTTGTGTTGTTAATTTGTGTAACATCATGATTGTAAGCTGTTATTTAAAGAAAAATTCCACAGGGTTTCTTGCTGGTTCTTCCCAGGACAGAGATTTTTTTTCGAACCAGTGGTAATTATACAAAATAGTGACTTTCAATAAGTATTATTTATAATCTATATTGAATAAAAAAGTTTCTGTTCTGTTTAATCGAAGATAGATGTAGATGTCTATGGGCCACAGCAACCACTTACCATCAGGTGGTCTGTGTGCTAGTTTGTCATCCTTATCCTATAAAAAATTGATATTTCATATTATAGAAACAAGTATACAGTAAATATATATATATATATATATATATATATATATATATATATATATATATATATATATATATATATATGGTAAGTTGGTGCTAAGATCCAAATACACACCGTCCAGTTGATGTTAAGTTGATGCTGTGGTCCAAAGACTAAAAATATTAGATAATCGCGATTAGGCAAATGAAAATGTAAGTTTCACCAGTCTCAAGCTGCAGTCATAAGCAATTGCAACGAGGCTCTATTAGATTTAAAGAAATTTACTAGTTATTCTGTTTCAGAAACTTTACTCATATATAATTAGCACTTTAATATAATGTGACTTTCGTAGTTACTGAAACAATTTACGGGAAATAATAACAGCATACAACAATAGTCCTAAATTTCTAATTATATATTTTTACATTAAACCATACAGTAAGGCAGCAAATAGACGTCTCTATTTTTATTGACCAAGAACATTAATTTTAATTACTAAAATCAGCATCTAATTAAGCAATATGTTAACAAAATATTTATATATAAGTTTTTATATTCATTCGAGTTTATTTTAGTTACTAAAGCATCACCGATAAGCGTCGCATAACTTTCTGTCGATTGTTGTGACGCTCATGAGCGATGCTTTTGTCAGAAACAAATGGCGGATTATTATGCTATAATATATCAGACATACAATATCTAGAAAGGTACCAGGGAGATACGAGTACATGTAAAACATAAAGTGTCTAATTGAAGGTAAACACTCCCATTGTCGGGGACCTACGTCATGCAATATCCTAACGGTAGGCTACCGATGGCAAAGATGAATGAGAGTTTTAAAAATTATCAGCATGGTTATCATCAAGTTAAGTCCCTAAGTTGTGATAATAAAATACTAATGATTATTACTATTTTATTATCATATTCAGAAAAAAGTCTAAAATAGGACTGACATATTACATAAAATAAGTTTTACAAAAAAATCAAAATTTTTATATTAAAATTTTCAAAAGTGGGAAAATTAACACTTTAGAAAATATAATAACGAGCGCAAGCGGGAGAATTTCGCTGTGTGAAATTGTTGGTTTCATTGTGTCCATTTTAATTGAATTTTTCAATCCAAACAAAAGCGCATAACTCCGTTATATTAATTGAAAGTGAATTTCTGATTCCACAGTATATAATAGGGTAAACAGAATAGAATAGAATAATTTATATTCAATATAGATTACAAGAATACTATATATTTTATAAATATTTCACCGTTGCTTCGGAATAAAACCTCTATCCTGGGAAGAACCACCAAAAAACTGAGCGGGACTTTTACAAACGTTAATTTACAATATTATATTTTTAGCTCTTCTGGTAATTAAAACGAAGTAGTGTGAAAATTGTTAATTCTATTATATTTCTGTGTATGTACATATAATACTATCAATAGCAAAAAACGTAAATGCGAGTACATTTCGTGATAATGGCAAATATCCTACTTATGAGGAAATTTATGGGGAGGCCCATGTTCAGCCGTGGACTTTGGTAGGCTGTAATAATGATGAATCGCATCTATTTCCATCATTTTGTATCTATACAAGTATTGAAACATCATGTTAAATGTATAACTTTATTGTTACAGAGGAGTCTGGTGACCTTATCAAGTCGCCTTCGCCACCGCCCAGTCATGGTAAGGCCCTTGCTTTTCTCTCAACTTACTCGGCTTCTTATTTACTGCCTACCCTCGTGCACATGTTTGAATTAATTTCTGGTAGAAATAATGTAACAAGTTTCATACAACATACGCATCTGCCCCTGATGTAACAATTGTTCATGGATGGCGGTAGTCACTTACCATCAGGTTAGCCATTTGCTTGTTTGCCTCCTGTTACATGAAAAGAAAAACATTCATTTTAATATGTCTGGTCATAAAATGAGGCTAATATTGCAAACTATTAATAAGTTCAATTACAACTAAAATTAAAAATTTAAATAATTGTTTAAGCACTTGAATGAAGACTAAATTTTAGTCTTGAACTACAATAAAAATTGAGCATGGCCTAATCGCATTAAAATATTACGTATAACATGATTATACGGATTTTTTTTAATTAGTTTAGATACACACAAGTTTTCACCATTAACCTTTTTATACTTCCAATTTTTCGATAACTTTATGTCAAACTTCAATTTAAAAAAAGTTTGGAAAATCCAAAAGTGCACGACTCATAATGCTCATATGATCATCATTGATGTCACTCCATAAAGTCCAAGACGTATTTAAGTATAAATATTACATCCTAATTACTTTTAGTACGTACTACTATTATTTATTCAGTGCTTTTAAAATATTTTAAAAAAATCTCTGATTATTATAATAATCAAGTATGTATGAAATTTGTATTGTTATTATTTATTTGTACAGCGATCTTTTTGAGCCGCTGCGCTGCAAGCAACCGATACAGTATTCACTCACAACGGCGGTTGACGCCGAACTAACAGATTGAGGCAGTCTCTGTTTACTAAAATCAATTCAGACAAGGCTGCAAAATCACCGAAAATTTCGATATTTAGCAGCTGAAAAAAATTAATTATAACTAAACAAAACAAAATTAAACTGCCATTTATATTCATTGGCTTCCCACATGATAGATGAAGAGTTTAAAAAATAGATTGAGTTGAATAATTGATATATTCAAAAGTTATCGTGTTTACGAAGTCATACGGACTTGATAAATCCACACCATAAGCCACTAAAACCCCTTTTATGTAAACATAGCAATTAATCGATTTAAAAAATATATTAATAAGTTCAACAATCATTTACCTTTCTGACAATGTGCTTTTTATATAATTTATATGTATTATATGATTGCTAGATACGATTTCATGCGACAAAACGTTGGAATCTTGATTTTTAGGCGCTAGTAGAACATACCTACGCGCGTTGCACTTACGGCATGCAATATCAGTCCCATCAAGTAAATACTAGTCTATATTTTTAGTATATCGTTCGTGGCATATTAGCTCACAAATATCTACTAAAACGTTACTCCGTTTGAAAAAGTAATCAAATATATTCAGTCGGTCATTGGGAAGAAAATAATTGCAGAAGCTTCTTTACTCTTTCTACTTTCATATTTACCGCACTTATGTACGATAACTAACCGAGAGCCAATAATGAAATAAAATATTTATTTATTCTTTATATTAAAATAAACATTCGATAAAAGAACACAACAAATTGTCGTATCAAAATCAACACAATAATTTATATATATAATAATCCATCAATCGGCGTCCGTTCAATATGTGTACGAGACTAATTCACTTTCGCAGTAATTGTTTTGCTGTATTCATGCACGGGAGGGAGCAGCTGGAAAGGTGTGTCGTATTGGAGAAGCAAGTGCCGTCTCTTAAAAGACACCTTTCGCGGCACACGCCGGAAGGATTAAAGGTCCGCGCCACGCGTTCAACCCTTACACGCGCCTCCGCGTAAAAAATCTTACCTCTCACCCCTTTAGATCGCGCTTTGAAGAAAGTGATTGCTTGCAATAATATATTTTTTCTTATAGTGATCCCGAACCCCAAACATAATAAAACTTATTTCACATCTTACAGAATTGAAATAACAATTTAACTCCTTTCAATAGCATTATTGCTTTGCAATACTCTTTTTTCTCATACATGTACGTACTACAAAAGTGGGTGCATACTAGCAAATTATAGAGTAATTGCTCGTTAAAACATCCTTATCTAGTATTTAATTAAACTCTGCGACGTCTTGTCGATGTAATTATTTATTCATTTGAATATAAAATAATGAACATGAGAATTAAGTGACGTATACTCGAACATTCAGAAATGAAGCAATCCGTAAACAATTTACAACTATCTCGCCATTACCTATTAGATTTAAAAATTAAATGATTATTTATTATACAGCAGCTTCGACTGGAAGTGGTTTCTTTAATTGCATGCACGCGGTCTGCAGAGTTTCCTCGTAAGCCTTGTAATTAACTTTAATTATAATTGGATTCTTGATTTTTATTAATTAGTGCGCAAGTATTAATTACCAATTTTTACTGTTTCTACTGTGTTAGTATCAGTGTAATTTTAAGTTTTGATGTAATGTTGAAATTTCTGAACACATTAATTTTATTTTGTCGCTCCACTTTGTGATCACTCCGAGTTGAAAGCGAAACAATGTTCCGGTGTCGCGGGCGGGCGGCGTCGGCAGCGCGCATTTACATCCAATATCCGGCGACCGGCGTTCGGCGACCGGCGTTCGGCTTCACCTAAAGTGTTCAATACAAATCGACATTTCCCAATGCATCATATTTCATGATGCACAAAATTAAATAACAAAATTACAAAACCCTCCGACCAATCAAGACTCAATCAGATTTTACGAAACAAATATGTTGCAATGTAGTTAATGTGTCTCTTTGTTCTAGTGTTCGTAAACGTGGTTGCTGATCATGAGGTCTTGTGTATGAATCCCGGGTTGGGACAAAATCAGTTATTAGATTTTTCTGTCAAAAATTCTCAATAGTATTCCGGAATCAGGAAGTTGGCGGTGTTTTCACCCTAATGCCTCGGAAAGCACGTAAAGTCATAGGTCTGCGCCTGATCTCTCTCCGGTCATGTTCAATCACCGTGAAATCGGACTATGAGCGTGAAAGAATAGATAGTGCACATGTGCTTGTGCATACACTTGGCCACTATAATCCTGCGCTGCGCTGATAGCTTATATCCGTTGAGACTGGCCGCTGCGACCAAAAATCGGTTGGGAGGACATTATTATTACTGACTGTATTGACGGTGTAAGAATATCCACTGCCCCATATCATCCCGTGGGTATCGTAAGACAGAGGGAAACAAATCAAGAGATGGGCAGCATAAAACGTAAAAAAAACGGCGGTTGCCAACCCGTTTGCCTAGCGTGGCAACTATGGTAAATACACCCCCTTGTGAGGCTATCTATCTATGGAGAGGCCTATGTTCAGCAGTCGACTTAAATAGGCTGTAATGTTAGGGTATGGTATGTGATGCACAACAATAGAAAAATTGCTTGGAAATTTAACATTTATTCATTGCATTTAGTAATAATAGTCATTGAAAGTAATTTACATCCTGAAACTTCTGAAGCTCTTCGTCAGCACACTAGTATAACTAGTGCATAAACTACAGCAGTGCAGTCAACGCTGAGTGAAGAGCTTGCTACTACTTTAAAAAATTGAAATGTTAAACTACACGAACTTGAATGATTGATTGATTACTGGATTAAAATGTAAATAATACTGTTAGTAGCTTACAAGCTTTCTTGTACTTACTTTAATAAACAAGCCATGTGTAACCTAAGCATAATGCAAGATCTTAGAAATCATTATATGATTTCAAAGATTGTACCAACAACAATTAAAATAATTTGAAATAGGACAGTAACAATCTAAAAAAATTAAAAACTTTTCTCCTTAGAAAGCAGAGCACTGGTGTCTTCTCATTTATAATATTTGACAGTTGAATAATTAATGTTTTCAAAGCATGGGCTTTTATTAAATAAAAGTTAAAGATGTCCACTGCTTTTTGTCATGAAAAAAAAAATACATATTATTATGTTAAACAATATACATTACTTTTAAGTAATTTCATATTATTTTTGTAAATTCATAATTTTTTTATTAGCATTATTTTTTCTCATTATCTACTTGAGCTAGTTTTAAAATTCTTACATATATTTATAGCAATACGAGTAAAATAAATTATTAAAATACGAATTATTAAAACAACTTTAAAAATTAAGTTACAGTTATCTATATCTAAACAATTGCTGTTACGGTATTGGTGCACTTTATATATCTTTAAAAATAAATGATAACAATTTCCTCGATGAATTGCATGACTTGAATTGTACTCTCAACTATTGCAGAGGAAGAAATGAACCATAGTATATATACCTGGGGAATTGAATCAGACTAAATAGTCGCTAAACGACCACTTAAAAACTGTTCATCACTTAATAAAATTGAATGTAAAAACAAAGACATATAACTTAAGGCTCAAGATACACCATGCTTCTTCTGACTTACAAAGCATATATGACATCTAACTTTGTTCCATCCTATCACCAACATCGGACTACCCTCGTATGCCTGAAAATGGGGAAATATGTACTAGAAATAAGAAAAAAAATAATATTATTATGCCCTATCAAACCTTAGAATGACCAATAATAAGTAACTAAAAGAAAACATAATTTTTTACGTGGTGGAACCGTGCTGCAGCTAAATTAATAGTATAGTTGTAGCACGAATGGGTCGGCTCGACCGGGGAACGACCACGCGCTTACAGAATACCAGCATAAAATAGCAGCTTAATGCTGCTGCTGTTTCGTATGGTGGGTGTAGAGAACCGGAGACCCTTTTTACTGGAAATGAGGCATTCTATCTTAGTCCTGACAACGCATGTGTATAATAATTATAAAATTATTATACACATGAAATTATTACATAATTAGCAAACGAAGATAGATTTAGATGTCTATGGGCCGCAGCAACCACTTACCATCAGGTGGACTGTGTGATCGTTTGTCACCCTTATGCTATAAAAAAAAGGTGGACTATCTGCTCGTTAAATAAAGACATAATTTTAACTATCAACCATAAAAAAATTAACTGTAGCTTCACCTAAAGGGTGAACCAGAATCTATTAGAAAATATTTATAACTTCTTTGAGAATGAAGTGATGGGACGGATTTAGAGAATTCATTAGGTTGAAAGAAGTTATTAATTTATTAGAAAACTTTTATTCTTTAAAAAACGTGATGAAACATGTGAAGATGTGAAAATAAATTATGTTTATTTCTTGAATGTATAAATTATAATTTTTTTATTTTAATATTCATTCTTGTCTGTGCCCGCACTTTGTAACGTTTTATTTAGATTAAATATAAAAATAATAAGAAAATGAACACTAGTTATGCTTACCGCAAAATAACACTAACATGCGAGAAAACTATTGGAAATACCAAAAAAAAATCTCGAGGCTTCTGATAGACTACGGTACAGCATCCAGTTTTCGCCGCACTTGAAATACGCACTGCAACCGTGAACTCGCCTGCCGAGCGTCACGATTAAGGTAAATCCTGTGCAATGAAGAAAACCAAGAAGAAAGACAATAAAAAGAAATATAAGATATATACAATTAAACTGCCATCATCATCTTCGTCATTGCAGCGTTTCAAAAGTCCAGTGATTGCTAAATAAATGAAGCCTTTCCATAGATTGCTAAATAAATTGAATATGCTTTAAACGATATTTATTTTGTCAAAAAGTACTAACGACGAACGATACTACTACTTACACTTTTTCACAAAAATGGCGGTTAGACAGTGAAGTCATCAGTCGCCTCGAAATTTAGAAGAGGTCTGTGCCCAGCAATGGGATCTAGATATATAGGCTGTAACTTTTTTTCTGTTACTTTTAGTCTGTTTTATCATTGACGCTTCTTATTCTCTATTTCTACATTCGTGCGTTGATATCAATTGATAACATCGGCCATTAAAAATCGTAAACTGTAAGCAGCCTTGAATGTTGTAATCTATCTTTTAGAATGTCATTAGAAATAAAATAAAAATAAAGTTACCTTCATTATTATGTAGTATACATCAAAGTCTTTGCCAGTGAACACAATTTGCATTGTGTTGCAGACGGGTCTGCGAGTGGTGAAGGCGAGCAGAGCGGCGACGAGCGGCCGCCGTCCGCACCGCCGCCGCTCGGCGCGATGCCCGCCCACGCGCAGCTGCCCGCCGCCAGCGCCGCTGCCACCGCTGCCACAGCTGCCGTACTGGTACATCGCTATCTTGACCATCTTCGTAGCTCTCCTTCTTCCTGAAGGTTCTTAGTACCCGGAGTTAGATAGATCTGCCGGGCTATTCACAATCGTCTCGGAAAGCGAATTCGACTCGGATTCGATAACTTCTCGCACCGAAACCAATAAACGCTATTCACATTTAACGTTCAGATAAAGGTCACTTAGATACATCCCATAACTATTGTATCGTCATTTAGTTACATGCATTTACGAATTTTGTAGATAAATAGGCTTTTGTATTTTTTTAGAGTAACGCCTAAACAAAAACATAATGCAATATTTTGGTGTTAGCCATTGATATCGAATATAAAAAATATATAATTTAACTATATAATAAATAACAAAAAACTGAGATATGTCTCGTTTCACAAAGCAGCATATATATATATTTGTGATAGAAAACTTATAAAAACACACCTTTCACAAAAATTCAGCTTTACGATTAAGTGCAAATATTGAAGTACCTAATTATATGAAAATACGTCTTATAGATAATTGTAATTAATTTTTGTTACCTACCTTATAATTAAAAGGGTTTATATATATCTCTTAACCATCATCAATATTCGAAAAGTTTTCGCCAGCCTCAGAGCTCTCGTAAAGTTTCCGATGCAAACTGTCACAATTATCGAAAACAAACGTCAAAGAACGCCCCATGGAAAAAAACCCAGACCCGACAGAAACGAGACATATCTCAGTTTTTTTGTTATTTATTATATAGTTAAATTATATGTTTTTTTATATTCGATATCAATGGCTAACTCCAAAATATTGCATTATGTTTTTGTGCAGGCGTTACTCTAAAAAATTACAAAAGCCTATTTATCTACAAAATTCGTAAATGCATGTAACTAAATGACGATACAATAGTTATAGGATGTATCTAAGTGACCTTTATCTGAACGTTAAATGTTAATAGCGTTTATTGGTTTCGGTGCGAGAAGTTATCGAATCCGAGTCGATTTCGCTTTCCGAGACGATTGTGAATAGCCCTGCTGGTCGAAAGTATTTAAAATTTAACCGACTTCAAAAAAGAAGAAAGTTTATAATTCAACTCAATTTTTGCGAATCTATCAGATTATGTAAAGAATTTTATTTACTTAGTTAACAGATTTTTCAAATTAATAATGTATGATAATAGAAGTTGCTTTGCATTTTATTTATTTTTGAAGTTTACCTCTTTTGTCGCGTTTGAGAAAAATGATGAGAGTGAATTTCTTACGATGTGCGCGCACACCGACACCTAAAAACGACACCATGATGTTGTTACGATGCGCGCACACACCGACACCTAAAAACGACACCATGATGTTGTTACGATGCGCGCACACACCGACACCTAAACACGACACCAAGATGTTGTTACGATGCGCGCACACACCGACACCTAAAAACGACACCATGATGTTGTTACGATGCGCGCACACACCGACACCTAAAAACGACACCATGATGTTGTTGCGATGCGCGCACACACCGACACCTAAAAACGACACCATGATGTTGTTGCGATGCGCGCGCACACCGACACCTAAAAACGACACCATGATGTTGTTGCGATGCGCGCGCACACCGACACCTAAAAACGACACCATGATGTTGTTGCGATGCGCGCGCACACCGACACCTAAAAACGACACCATGATGTTGTTGCGATGCGCGCGCACACCTAAACCTAAAAACGACAACTTCAGTTGGTAATTGTCTGTCAACTGTCAAGTTTTCGTGAGATCTGATAACTATTTCAATGTAGTTATTCAAATATATATGAATCTATGAAACGTGTTTTATTTTAGTTATTTTTGTTGTTCCTTTTTTCAATGGGAGTATAGAGCGACGGAAGGCATGATAATAAAGATCTGAAATCAAGTACATAAGAGTTCTAATTGTATCCTACTTATATCGTTTGTGGCTGGTTTCATTTAGAACGCTGCCGGGGCGGGGAACGCGTTAGCACAGCTGCAACATCTCCTTCTTACGCAGCACGGCGCACACTCCTTGCTGCTACATACACAGGTAAGAGTTTTTAAATAACTGATTTTTTATTTATCACGTACACTTAAGCTGGTGATTTATAATTTTTTTTTATTCATAATTTTCTCAAAATGGTAATTACACTTTTCCATCTTTGAGGATGGTAAATAAGCTAATCATTAAGGAATCATTAAGGAAATGAATCATTTTGTATATCATCTTATAAAGAAGCTTAAAGCGTAATAGTATTCCTCTTAAAAGGTTTTCTGTCGTCATCGAAGTTCCATTATATTTTACTCGTTCCCAGGTGCAGCAGGCGGTGGCGCAGGCGGCTGCCCAGCAGCTGCAACAGCTGCAAGCACGTGCCGGACTCGGCCCGCCTTCCTCCGCAGGTACTACTTCTCTACAGTATCATTACAATAAAAACGTTTAGAAAAAACGAAAATAAAATCTATATAAATAAAATTATAGAGGTTTGCAGTTCTGTGCGCATCACGGAAAAACTACTGGATAGATTTAAATTTGGTTTTCTAAATTTTATTTCTTAGACACTCGATATCTTCTTCTTCTTATATCTTCATTTAATATAAAGTTTTTTAAGTTTTTTGAAAAAACGATTTTTATAAGCACTACGTGTTCAGTGACGTGTGTAAGCAACGCGGACGAAGTCGCGGGTATCAGCTAGTTAGAAAATAAAGGCGTGAAACGGTCATTCTTACCAATGATCCTCGACTTTTACTGCCACCAGGGCGGTGCCACATTGGAATGAGGTAAAATATGTTGCGACGGATTTCATACCGGGAAAGTTCATTAGTTAAGAAAGGTTAAAAGAAAGGCATTGAGTTATAAACTAAGTTAGGTGCGAAGTAAGGGTAAATATTTCTTTCTGTAATATTAGTTAAATTTGATATCAATTAGATTAGAAATTAATAAACCAAACTACGGATATTTCTAAAAGTGGAAAAATTAAAAAACGAGTTCAAAATGTGCGTAACATAACGTAATTAAATAGTAAAACACTCGGTCATTGTTTTGTGTATTAATATAATACTCTAGAAACTGATAATCTTTTATTTAAACCTTCTCAATCTAGCGACATTTGGTAAAGGGAAAATTATTAGCCCTCTTTGCCTCAACAATCATTATATACAGGGTTATTTTTCAATAACCGGCCAAAGGAGATGTATGGGTGCTTGACATCGTTCGTAACAGTTATACAAAAATATGTAGGTAATAAAAAGATAAATTATAAGCATAAATAAATGGTTTTTGTTTCTGTAATCCTTGGGACAGTTATAAAAACATTTTTTTAAAACTGAAATATAAAAAATACGAAACGTTTTTATATATCTTTCTGTATTCTGTCTATGGCAATAGATAATGAAGGCCATTTTTATAATAAAATAGCCTTCCTTACCAAAAAAATAAATCATAATATTGAAACATTGACGCGAATACGTATAATATGTGAGTAATTAATATTGAATAAAATAATATTTAGAAAACGATTGAATAGGCTATGTCATTAAACCAAAAAAACATTTGAATATTATCCTACAGGACTGAATAGGCTGTATGGGCATTGATCATTGCATATTCCGAAGGAGACAACTTGGTAACTTCCAGTTTCTGCTTGTCATGCGGCATGCGTATTTGGCATTGTAGCTGTTTTTTGAATAGATTTCGTGTTTTTACTTTCGTGGATTTATTTAACTTGACCCTTGGATTTTCTTTTGGATCACAGGACAGTATTTTTTGCGCCCACATAGTGAAAATAATGTGGTACTTAAATTTTGAGAGGAATAGAACGGACAATATACAGCTTCCGGCTGTTTTTTTAGATGAAATTTTATCGATAATTGCAGAAAATAGTTAATTAAAAAGGTTGAGTTTTATTTTACTTTATTTAATAATAACTACAAAACTGCATTCCTTCGTGTTTTTTTTTTCAATTTATTCAAACAACCTATCACAAGAACGAGTGATTTTACTACATAACCTACAAATCATAAAAAACCCCAGGCCCTGCAAAAATATGATTTTTTGATATAAGTAGCAAATATTTAAATCTTCAAAGTAATATATATTTTAAGTTTGTTCACGCCGGGCCCAAGCTTGTATGGAATCAAGCTCATCTCCTTTGCGGAGAAGGTTTAGAATAAGTAACATAAGCAAATGATAAACAAAAATTAATTTAAAAAAATCTAAAAAACTTTCTGTCCTTTTTATCTTTTAAAATCAAAATGCATGGCAGTGCATTATTTTTCTACGCACGCGTCACTCGTAAGGGTCGATCGGTCGGCCAAAAGCGTCGTGAATTGAATTGCACACAGGAGCGCGCATACGCATATTTGTTGCCCATAAATCACATTCCATTTGGGTAATTACAAATAAAAGTAGAAGCCTTATTTAATCGTATTTTCAAAAACTGCAATAACGGTATATCGTTATTATTGAACTTAACTAAGTTTAAAATTTAGCTACACTGAAAAATAACCCTCTATAAGTCAGAATATATATTGCAGGCATTGAGTTATGAATAAAGAGATTTACGGAGTACATTCTCTCATCTTAGCTCACCCTTATCCCAGTTCATTCGTATTTATGAGCTAAGAGAGTTAGACTCAAATCGCTAGAGATTCTAATTGGGGTTCGAAACTCAGTGGTAAGTTACTCCAATGACTAATTGAAGTGGCTGCGACAGAGCGTGACAATATTGAAATAAGTGTCCATTCGTGTGGTCAGACACGCGGTCGCCGTCACCACGGCGAACCCCGCCCGGTGCCGGCGCTTTCCTGTCGCCGCTGACTCCGCTGACGCCGCTGACCCCGCTGACCCCGCTGACGCCGCTGACGCCGGGCCCGGGCCGCGCTCGGTCGCCGGGCGCGCGCACGCCGCTGCACGCGCACGCGCACAAGCCGCGCGCGCTCGAGCCCGCCGCCGACGACACCGCCGACCTCGAGGAGCTCGAGCACTTCGCCAAAACCTTCAAGCAGCGCCGCATAAAGCTTGGTCAGCGCCCTTTTTGCTACAATTCCTCTTAACTTGAATGTGGCGTGGTGTTCTTGCCTTTATGTAAGTTCGATAGGGCGGAATTGTAGGAAGTAATATTAAGTAATATTTTGGTGAGTGTAGAGAACCGGAGACCCTTTTTACTAGAAATGAGACATTAGTCCTCACGCAAGCTCGCTCTACGTACTGGTAGATTCAAAAAATGAAGGTAGCCGGACTAACTATATAAGCACGTCAAACACTCCAGACCTCCGTGACCATGTATGGTGTAAAGCACCCGAAACGTCGGAAATGACAAAGTCAAAATTAAACGCGATTAGATACGTAAAATTGGTTCATTTAACAATAAGGAAAATATAAAAAAGGCCAATAAGACAAATCCTTAGTCATTCCCCACTTAGCATTAAAATGGTAAACTTCGAAGCTGAATTTTAGCAAATTTATCACTACTCAACTTTTCAACTCGCAGAGTTCCTTTCGTCTCACAATATAATTTAATTGATTTCTTGTATTTTATGATATCTATATTTAGACTCGTGGGATTAGTTGAAAAGAAAGCAAAGCCTAAGTCTAGCCCTGTTATTTAAATCAATGTAATGTTTATGATCTTCGTAGGAATTCAAAAAGAATTTCATATTTATAATTTTTCACTAATAATTCTGAAACTTAGGTATAATTGGCATGACAATGATATTAACGTGTAATATTTAAATGTTTAATTTGTAGATGTTCGTTTATTATTACGTTAATACAAAAGATAAATAGAATTTCAATTTGAAATTATTATGACGCTCGCTTGATAATTTGTCTATTGTATGAGGGAAATAAAGAGCACACGATTCCTTTATACGAACACAATGTTACTCAAATGTACAATGGGTTTGTTTTACGCAGGTTTCACGCAGGGCGACGTGGGCCTCGCGATGGGCAAGTTGTACGGCAACGACTTCTCGCAGACGACGATATCGCGCTTCGAGGCGCTGAACCTGAGCTTCAAGAACATGTGCAAGCTGAAGCCGCTGCTGCAGAAGTGGCTGGAGGACGCGGACTCGTCGCTGGCGGGCGGCGGCGCGGCGCCGGGCCCGGGCGCGGCGCTGGCCGAGGCGGTGGGGCGGCGCCGCAAGAAGCGCACGTCCATCGAGTCGGGCGTGCGCGTGGCGCTCGAGAAGGCCTTCCTGCACAACCCCAAGCCCACCAGCGAGGAGATCGCCGCGCTCGCCGACGCGCTCTGCATGGAGAAGGAGGTCGTGCGTGTGTGGTTCTGCAACCGCAGGCAGAAAGTACGTGCCACTCTTTTTTGTGAACACGGGTGGACAAACGTGTCTTTAATTGTTGTTCCTTCTTTGTTAGTTCCAGCCATCGAAAATTTACAGGCAAGGAAGCAGAGAAATCATTATTTTTCGGAGCTGGACGTAATATATTTTTTATGGAACTAGAGTGACAAATGAGCACACAGTCCACCTGTTGGTAAGTGGACTCGTTACCCCTGAGGGCTAAGATGGAATGGATTGAATCTCCATAAGCTGAAGGTACTTCGGGTTAACTTTGACATCGGGAAGTCAATTACCTCAGTCCTCCCGTGACCATGAGTGCTGTAAAGCACCCGAAACGTAGGGAATTAAAATTAAGAAAATTAATCGCGATAAAATCCGTAAAAGTAGTTTTATTCATTTTATTAATTTTAAAATAGTTTTATTATATGTATTTAAATATTTGGTAATTCACTTTACACACATACAATACTTTATTATGTAGGAAGTAATTGAGGATCTTCAGACAGACTTTTAAAGCTTTGTAACTGTTTACTTTAAGAAATTAATATGCTTTTAACTATAGTGCAGTATGAAATAAAAACACAAAAACTATAAAATAATAAATATAGAGCAAATAGAGAGCACAGATACACAGTTACTTATGTTTCTAGTTTTTCTATCAAATGAGGATACAATCCTTATGGAAATTAATTTCTAGTTGACCATAAATAATATCGTTATTATCATGATAGTAAGTTGTGTCAGTAATTATGTACATAATATGTTACTATAAAAAAGTATACCTACCGAATAAAGTATTCCTTAAAATATTTACCCACATTTAGCACGCTTAGACGACGAATTGGTAAGCGAGCCAATATCCTCGTTAGTAATGCTTACGATTACCGGCCTGTGGGATTTTAGTCATGGAATGTGCACTGAGACTTACATTTAAACGTCATATTATCTGTTTTCTTTAAAACTAAACCTAATATACAATATTACATAACCTACATATATACATGATAATATACAATATACATATATAAATAATAATACACGCGTAAATCATTATAAGTACATAAACATTACATACTCACGACCGTTACCCAGAGGGGTAGGCAAAGACTAAGGACTTCCATTTGGCACTATCCTGACACAGAACCCTCACGCCTCATTTACATCCACATACCTACGCATAAATGCTCGACAGTTAAGGGTACTCTTAATTTGGCACATCTTTAATTTATCGCCAATTTGGTCGATAAACTTTTTTTCTTTAAAACAATAGTACCGCCAAATTTGGAATTTCTTCTGTATCGTGGGGGGAATTTACAAACATAAATTGCACTAGGATAAATATCCAGACCGGAAACAATTATTTGTAGGCCATACAAATACTTGTTCCATGTGGGATTCGAACCCGTAGTCCTTAGCGCCGCAACTTGATAACAAGCCACTGCGCCATGGAGTCGTCAAAACTTCCGTCACAGAATAAATATCATCAATAATACTATTATTTATATACTATATAATAATTATTAATATTAATTATTGTTTTAATGTCGTATGCATTAATTACTATTATTTTCATGTTTTTGAAAGATCCTTAATTATACTCATAAATATGTTGTTTTATTTCGTCAGGAAAAGCGAATCAATCCTCCAGCGGGCGAGCCGGGCTCGACGGGGCCGGGCGGGCTGCTGCCGGCGCTGCACGCGCTGCCGCCGCACTCGGCGCACTCGGCGCACGCGGCGCACGTGACGCACGGCGCGCACGCGGCGCACTCGGCGCACTCAGCGCACAGCGCTCACGCAGCGCACGCAGCGCACGTGCACGCGCACGCGGCACACAGCGCGCACGCGCACGCGCTGCAGGCGGCAGCGCTGCAGCCGCTGGCTCTGCTGGCGCGCGCCCCGCCGCGCGACTGATACCCCGCCCCCGAACATATCCTCTCCCTGTAAATAGCCCGCTGAGGCGAGTGTGTAGCCCGGACTGCATCATTGTACATAGCTGTATATCGGCCTCGGCCATAGTGACTAAGTTTATATTATGTAAAATTTATTTATGTTCAGCCGCGACCGACTCGCGGTCGCGCCCTGTACAGAGCTCATATCACTTAGCGCATGACGCGTATGTAAGGTGGATGTGTAGAAAACTATCTATATGTTACAATAAAACATGATAGATGATGCTGGCTTTTATTTCTTCTTATTATTATATATTAAGAGTTTAAGCAACAAAAACAATATTCCTGCATATCCCATATTCCTAAAAAAAAAAAAACTACTACAAAAACCTTAATCAAATAGCACGTCACCTGTGACAATTAAGAGATTTATTCGAAAATATACTTCGACACGTGTTGGTTGACTGTAAAAACACTGCACTGCATTCCCTATATAGGTACAGTCGTTAGACCGTACCGGCGCGCTGGTCTGAATCCGACTCGAAGGATCACAAAAAATTGTGTGGTTTAGTTGTGCTTCTGTACACTAAAGGAATATTTTTCATTTTTTCATTCATTACAGCCCTTCATAAGTCCACTGCTGAACATAGGTCTCCCCCAAGGAATGCCACAAAGCACAATCCTGAGCCACCTGCATCCATCGACTTCCTGCACATCTCACCAGATCGTCACTCCATCTAGTGGGGGGACGCCCAACACTTCGCCTGCCGGTACGAGGCTACCACTCGAGAACCTTTTTTCCCCATCGGTTGTCGGTTCTTCGAGCTATATGGCCGACCCATTGCCACTTCAGCTTACTAATCCGTTGGGCTATGTCGGTCACTCTGGTTCTACTGCGGATATCCTTATTTCTGAGTTTATCACGCAGAGAAACTCCGAGCATAGCCCTTTTCATAGCTCGCTGAGCGACCTTAAGCTTCCTCATCCGGCCAGCAGTGAAGGACCACGTCTCAGTTCCGTATGTCATCACTGGCAACACGCGCTGGTTGTACAGTCTCGTTTTCAAGTTTTGAGGTAAACCTGACGAGAAGATGTGCCATAATTTCCCGAACGCTGCCCAACCGAGTTGAATCCGTCGATTGACCTCTCGGTCGAAGTTGGACTTACCTGGTCGGACTATTTGTCCCAGGTAAACATACTCGTCAACAACTTTAACTTATAGTGCTCCCAACAACTACCGGCATAGGTGTGACATGGACATTAAACATGATCTTTGTTTTGTCCATGTTCATCTTAAGACCTATCCGTTGGGAAACACTATTGAGGTCATTGAGCATAGTGCTTAGGTCCTCCAGCGATTCTGCCACAAGGACTATATCGTCGGCAAATCGAAGGTGAGTTATGTACTCGCCATTGATGTTGATACCGTATCCTTTCCAGTCCAGAAGCTTGAAAACGTCTTCCAATGCAGCGGTGAAGAGTTTCGGGGATATGCCGTCACCCTGTATTACACCTCTCTGCAATTGGATAGGTTTCGTACTCTGGTTCTGTACTCGGATAGCCATCGTAGCCCTACTGTACAAGCACTTTAGCACTTCGATATACCGACAGTCAACTTGGCACCGCTGAAGGGACTGCAACACCGCCCAAATTTCGACGGAATCAAAGGCTTTCTCATAGTCCATATACGCCAGATATAGTGGCAAATTGTACTCCTCTGACTTCTGTACAACTTGCCGAAGAGTATGTATGTGGTCTATGGTGCTAAAACCTTTTCGGAAACCAGCTTGTTCGGGAGGCTGGAAGTCATCAAGTCTGCGCGCGAGACGATTCGTAATGACTCTCGAAAATAGCACGTAGACGCGGCTCAGAAGGGAAATCGGTCTGTAGTTCTTCAAGAGAGCGTTGTCACCTTTCTTGAAGAACAATACCACTGCACTTCTGCTCCTCGCCTCCGGTGTAATGCCACCATGGAGGACGGAATTAAAGAGCTTCTGAAGGACTTCAAGCACCGGTTTTCCACCCGCTTTCACAGGCTCCGCTGTAATTACATCCTCGCCTGGGGCCTGGCCGTTTTTAAGGTGCTGGAGAGCCATTCTAATCTCGCTCAGACTGACGTCCGCGATATCATCGGAATAATGTCGGATAAGACTCGCTCTTGGATCGTTACTCACACTTGCGTGTGGCTCCAACGATGACGTGTAAAGCTGCCCATAGAACCTCTCAATCTCACTCAAAATCTCAGGTTCCCCGGAAACGATGCTGCCACATTCTGTCTTCAGCTTTGACATTTGCCTCTTTCTGGCAGACAGATCTCTGGCAAAGACTTTGGAGCCTTGGTTCCGCTCGATCGCTTCTTCAATACGAGCTGTATTGAAGTTGCTTAAGTCCCGCCGCATGCATTTGGAGATCTGTCTGTTCAGTTGCCTGTATGCTGTCCAATCTGTTGAAGAATGTAGCTTCATCTCCCGTCTAACAACCATGAGATTAAGAGTGTGATCGGAGAGTTTTTGTGTTCTTCTGCGGCGGGTCTTGCAGAACTTAGCTCCGACCGCATGGACAGTTTCCACTAGTAGTTGGAATATAGTTGTAGTAATATTTATACCTGTAGTACAGTTGTTGGATTCATATAGAAAATCACACTAGTAAAAATGAAGTTTATTGAAGTATTAGTTACATAAAAGTTAATTCGTTTCTTTAATGAACATGGAAATAAATGAAGGAATAAAAGTAACAAACGAGCACACAATTCTCCTGGTAGTCAGTGGATGCTGTGGCCCAAAAACATTAACATCTATCCTCGATTAAAAATCAAAATGTAGATGCGTTGTCACCCTTCAGGACTAAGATGGAACGCCCCATTTCTAGTATATAGGATATCAGGTCCTTTACGCTCACCATACGAAACACAGCAGCATTAGCCTGTTATTTCACACTGGTATTCAGTATCGTGGCCCTACCCGGATCGAAGCATAATATAGCTGCAGCGTGGCTCTACTACGTATAATAATGCACTCAACGTTCGTTACTTAAAAAGAGATTTCAACGCGCACGACATAAATAGGTCGCGAATAGATAAGTAATAGTGTACAGTTGTTAGATCGTACACCTTCATGATCCAATGATGAATATTCCTATATACAAATAATCCATTATACAAATGTTTCTAATGGATTAAGATATTGGATTAAGAATAAAAAATTATTTTAAGAATGAGACAAATTTGACGAATCTATAAAGATTTGTCCAATTCTCATTACGCTGGGCAGGCGGGTTGGCGGGCGTAGAGTCGATACTCTCGGCTTGATGATGCTGCTCCATATCACTAATTAGTGGGATTTGGGAATAGTATTTTCGAATATATGTAATAGCCATTGTTTGGTCGCAAGTACCTCCTGCGTCCGTGAGCAATAAGCAGGACATGCAGATGATATTGGTTAGGCTTTTACGGTCAATATATATGTCGCAGCCAACTAACTAGCTTAATTATTAGCCTTTAAGTTAACATCCTAGCCTTTTTACTAAACGGCGCTGCTTAACTAGCGGCCTGCATGACATTCAGCTCATTCGTGTCGGCCGATGCGTCTAATATATGCCAATAATATGTGCCTAAGGGCCACACCAGCAGCACCTTCATCTACTGTCGCTGATATTACAAGATAGTTGCAATGTTGTATTAGAAACATAGACTGAATTTCATTCAGGCCGCTAATTGAACGGCGCCCTTTAGTAAACAGGCTAGACTATTAACTAAAATACTAATTAAGGTAGTTGACTGCGACATACGATGCCTGTTAACTGAAAGTTTAATTAAGATAGCTGTGAATGTTGAAATATATAAATGAAAGCGTAAAAAATAAATAACGTAATCTGAGCACTAAGTTACAAGTCGAAAATACAAATTTTGTATCTCATGGCTATCTGTATAATATTTCTAAGTATATGTTATTAAAAGCATTTAAAAATTTAATAATTTGTTGCAATATAGTGTTCCAATAATAAAAACTAACAACTGCAACACGAGCTACAAATAAAATGGCATCCTTTATAAAAAAAAAAAAATTTAACGCGTCCTATCACATTATTTAAAATGGGATTTTCTTTTATTATTAATCTTCAATGAAAGGGGTGCGAGGAAGCAATATGATTGGCCAAGTGCTGCCGCTCGACGCCCCTTGTTATCCCCTCGTCACCATTCTGATCGTCTATCATCATTCTTTACTAATTTACCGATTTACAAGTAATTACAATGACATTTTGATATTTAAGTAATTTAACACTTTGAAATTGTACAGAATGATTTTTTTTATAGGATAACAGTGACAAACAAGCACACAGTCCGCCTGATGGTAAGTGGTTTCTGCGGCCCATAGACATCTACATACATCCTCTCTTACAAATCAAAATGTAGATGCGTTGTCACCCGTGAGGACTATGATGGAATGCCTCATTTCCAGTAAAAAGCGCCTCCGGCCACCTGCACTCACCAAGCGAAACGCAGAGGTAAACCTCTACTTTACGCTGGTTTTCTGTGAGGTCGTGGTACCACCCCGGGTCGAGCCGGCCCATCCGTGCGACAGAAAACCCGCCACGTGGCTCTACCACTGTTGATGAATGAAACATAGCGTTTTACTTCTGAAATCATAAATTACATGTTACATATAAACAATTCATTATCCATCCGTCAACTGCAGCCTATAAAAATGAAAGATGGAAACTAAAACAGGAGATGGACAGCAGCATTTTCCTGATAACAACAAAATTATAAAAACTTCGGCTGCTAACCCGCCTGCCAAGCGTGCCAACAGTGGCAAAAATATGAGGGCTGTAATGTTATGATGAAATCATTAACGTGAAAACTGTTTTACCTATATTAAAATAATTAACTGTAAAAATCTCCTTCCTGATTTCAAAATATCTATTAACAAAGGATTGCACTAAAATTTTTTTTGGTTTCTTTTTGCTGAGATTTAAAAAAAATATAAATGCGCCATAAGTAAAGGATCTGTACATTTTAGAATAAAGTTTCTTTTGTAATTGGATATGATGCCTTGAAAGGCAATAACCGATGTATTCTGTCAGTTGGTGTACAGTTTACAAGTATTTGAGATTGTAAAAAGCTAAACATTTTAAAGTTTGATTCATCCCAAAAGACACAGCAGGAAGTAATAAAACTAGGATTAAATTAAAAACACCAGTTAGAAAAGATTGATTAGAATTTATGATACAGTACTCACGCAACTCGGGCTCGATCCCTGCCAGCATAAATGAACTAAAAATTGCAGTTATCAAAATTGCACTATTAAGTGCTGATTTACCCCGTGTTCTGTGATAAAGAAAAATTGTTATCGTGATGAAAACTACGTGTACCTACATTTGTTTTATAGAATAAGGGTGACAAACGAGCACGCAGTCCACCTGATGGTAAGTGGTTGATGTGGCCCATAGACATCTACATCTATCTTCGATTAAGAATCAAAATGCAGATGCGTTATCACCCGTAAGGACTAAGATGGAATGTCTCGTTTTCAGTAAAAGGGGTCTCCGGCTCTCTACACTCACCATACGAAACACAGCGGCGTTAAGTTTTACGAGGGTCTTCTGTGAGAGCGTAGTCCTTCCCCGGTCTAGCCAACCCATTCGTGCTATAGTGTACTTGCAGCGTAGTCTACAAATTAAATTACGAAGAGAAGCTTATCTTTTAAAATTGATCGGAACATCATCATTGGTTATGATAAATCTCTCAAGGGAGGTATAAATCAAAGTCTATACGCTGCAGTAGTATATATACCATCGCTTGCTAAATTTAATTTTTTTACATTTACCTAACTGCCTCGATGGCCTAGTGGTTGTAAAAACGACTCCTGATCATGAGGTCCCGGGTTTAAATCCTGGTCCGGGCCATAAAAAATCAGGTATTGAATTATCTTAATCGAGATGCAGTGGATAGAAAACAAAAACATTATAGTGGCAATAATTGTTGATAGAAATACATCGAGTAGATGCACTGCTATATTGATAGGCCACAATGATGATGACAAACATAATGTACAGATGACGATCGGAAGTCTTTTGACGTGGTAAAAGTCGGGGAGAAGGAAATTATCATAAATTTGGAAATATGAAGCTTAATTTCAATAAACTAACCAGTTTGTACGGACCTTTGGAACTAAAAATAAGTCAATGTAACTCATTTTTTTTTTCATTATTGTGTGACATAACGTAAACGTTCGGAGTGAAAACAGCCGAAGTATCTATTACTTTAATTGCATTACTTAATTTGTATACTTACATCTAAAACATAGGTACTTTATTTTAATAAATAAATCAAAAAGTTGCTGTAAATTTAGTGATAAATGTCTCATCTCACCACCAATCCTATCACGATAAACGTCTATCGTATCAACATAACATTTAAGTATGTAGCGACGAGATACTCTAGAACTCACGTTGTGCGCTCTGTGAAGAATGGAACCCTCATACTTATATCAAGCGTATACGCTCGAGTTCGAGAAATTTTTTTATTATTAAAATATGGATTATGCACTAGATGTGGTCGCGGTTTCATACGCGCAGCATATTTCATCTACGAATCCTACTAATACATTCATATAAAATACTGTTTTGATAATCATATTCATCGTCAGCCCGTATAGTCGCCTGCTGGATACGGCCTCTCCCGTTGTACAAAGTTGTTGCCTAAATCGTTACTATAGGCGTTGATTCACCTTATTTTCGCAGAATCAGGTGTAACGCCGTTACCAGCGTCTTAAGGCGCATTGTCCTTACGATCCTGATCCTGATACTAGAATAAAAATATGATTATATTAAGATTAAATGATTGTGTTGTCATATGTCCTTGATACGAGTGCAAATTGTCAATCGACCGTCTATAAGTTGGTGAAAATTACATTAAACGATTTCGTTACATATATAGACACCGTTACCGTTACAGCCTATTAAAGTCCACTGTTGGACATAGGCCTCCAGCATAGATTGCTTCATAGTAGGGGAGATATTTTCCATTGTTGCCATGCTTGATAAGTAGGTTGGCACTCAGTTTATTTTTTATTTTTAGCTGTTAGTGGGAAAACGCTGTTTCCCATCTCTTAATTTGTTTTCCTCTATCGCCTCTTACGACATCCACGGAATGATATGGAGTAATGGATATTCTGACACCGCCACTACACGGTAAGTCGGCAAGGCGCTAATAACGCCCGATCGTAATTTTTACCTGTTTTTAGAAGGATGTAGTATTTGAATTGGATCGAAAGTACGCTCCTAAAGTCTAGTTTGTATTTAAAGATTTGCATCGAAAAATAAATCAAATTGGAAACATTCCTAGAAGAATTATAGACATCTAAAATAAATAACGCGACATCTATGGATGAAAATAAAAAATTGAACGTAGTTTGGATATGCTGCCATCTGACGGCCATCATACACGTTAGTATTATGCATGACTCAATATACACACGATAGTGCCTCTGCTCCGAACAATGTTTACTAAGTACACTGTATATTAACAGAGGTCGCTGTGCTGATAAAAGTGTAGACTCATAATCCCTGTGTTGTTTTCATTTTATAATGTTAAAGTAAAACTTATTAATATTAATACATATTTATACTAATACTTATTGCTTTCAATTATATTAATTTATGAATGAATTTTTACTTATTAAAATATTATATTAGTAATAAATAACTCTATAATAATAATTATATTATCTGTGTGTAGTGTATAATGGTCGTAAGCGCAACCGCTGATCATGTGTTCCCGGGTTTGAATCCCGGTTCGAGTAAAATTCAAAGACTTTAATAGAATAGAGATAATTATAAGTACATTGTATAATGCACGGAAATACTAGATTATATATTTATCACATATACGTACGAAATACTATAGTCAGTTGGTCAGTCGCTGCCTTCTTAAATTTGGAAATCATGGCAAATGGTCCATAGGTTTCACTGATCGTTGTTCTCGATCGAAAAACGCTTTGAATTGCCCTCAAGTAACATCAAAACAATTTTGACTACAATAAAATATCAGTAAGAATCTAAAAATTCTTCCGGATTTATAAATCTCCTCTACTGCCTACATTACAAAGGGGACCTTAAACTGACAATACAACGACAATAAAATAAGATTGCACTTTCTTACATATTATTTTATTTCTAATTAGAAATTATAGATTTTGGAAGAGAACTTTACCCAAATTTGTTTAAACGTAATTTTTCCAAATACAGAAAAGGCTAAACTTAAATCACCTTTAATCTTTACATGAAAATTCTAGGTTTGTCTATTAAAAGACTTTCCGGAGTGTAATAACTTCCTTTTAGAGTTATGCTGGTCAAACTTAAGGCTTCTATAAATCTTAAAGATATTTAATATATGAATAAAAGGATCCTTATTTTATTTATCATGAATTTTACAGCATGTACATATAATGTGACTTGTCATCGACGCTAATGTGACGTGCAAACATCAATGACCGTGAAGGCCTTACTTGTTCATTAAATTGTAATAAAAATATCAACTTTGAGGTGCGATTGTATTAGAGTGGTCCACAGTGCAATGCACCCGCAATGCATCGTCAGCTGTGACATATGACACGTGCGGTGGAGCATCGGTAACACCAATTTATAATTAAAATGAATGCTTGGAAACAATTAAGTGCGTATGTCGTTTCGCAGGGTTACGGTGAATCAATGTGATAAGTGCTGTTTTATTATATTGTCGTATTTCTTTAAAGTGCTTCAAGCAGTCGTCGCAAATAATACTGAACACGTTCACAAGGTAGTTGGCAGCGAGCGATGAGGTCGAACTTCGCCTTAATCCACGCGCGTGATATCATTTTCGTTATCAGTGTGCGATTAGATACCGCCGCGAGCGCACCGCGGCTGCACTGCACCGCGTAACGGAGGCCGCCGCGATTAGACACAGAGACATTGAACTGAAGTGAGATCGAGTGCCGAGCAGCGCCATGAGGAGCAAGGATCGCCTAGACGAACTGCGCCAGGTCAGTGCCACGTCACATGTCGAGAGATCGCACAGCAAGCAAACACTTAACCCTTATCAGTTATCCCAAACTTAAAATACATGATCCATTACTCTACCGTACAATTTACAACGTTTACACTTTTAAGTTAGCAAGAAAAATGTTTGTGCATTTTATAATTTTTTTGTTTTTATATTACAAAAGTGACACCCAAGCACACAGTAGGCTGTAACAGTTAGACCAGATTGTAAGTAGATGCCTTGACTCATAAGCACCTACATTCAGGAATCTTAAAAGCAGACACGTTGTCACCCCTGAGGCCCTACATGGAGCCCCTCGTTTCCAGTAAAAAGGGTCTCTGATTCTCTATACTCAAAATACGAAACACTGTGCACATGCTGTGACCCATAGACATTTACATCTATCCTTGATTAAAAATCAAAATGTGTTGTCACCCCTGAGAACTAAAATGGAATACCTCGTTTCCAGTAAAAATGGTCTCCGGTTATCTGCACTCACCATACGGAACACAGCAACATTAAGCTGCTATTTTACGCTGGAATTGTATGAGAGCGTGGTCCTTCCCCGGTCGAGCCGACCCATTCGTGCTGCAACCACAATATAGCTGCAGCGTAGCTTTACTACGTATAGATGAACTTTGTCTAAAAGTACCTACGTCAAACGTTATGTCAACTAAGATTTTCTATGTAAATTTGAACACTATATTACTATAATAGACTACACGAATTTACTGCAATAGTTTGCGGTCAAAACTTATGCCGTTAGGTTGAGAGTCACGCTTCGCCGCCTCACGCTAAGATGCACTCCCGGACCACGACTAGCCGCATCGTGTTACCCAGAGCAAATATGAAACAATAATTAATACATCATCAGGTTAGCTTTCACCATTTAGAAAAAAAATATTAAACAGAAATTGAAATTTTTTTTTTATTCTTGCAAGAGAACATAAATATCCCACAGATCGAAACATTAGTAATTTTTTTAATAGAATAAGGGTGACAAATGATAACACAATCTACTTGATGGTAAGTAGATGCTGTGGCCCATAGACGCATACATTTATTCTCAATAAAGAATTAAAATGCAGATGTGTTCTCACCCCTGAGAAATAAGATGGAATGCCTCGTTTCCAGTCAAAATGGTCTCCGGCTCTCTACACTCACCATACAAAAGACATTAAAATGCAAACATAGCATTAAACTGCTATTTTACGCTGGTGTATTGTGAGAGTATGTCCTTCCCCGAGCCAACCCATTTGTGCAACAACTATAATTTTTATTACTGAAGCACGGCTCTACTACGTACAAAAAAAAGTTATTTAAAAATATATTCGAAAATTTGCAGCTGTCGAGCGGCGCAGGTGTTTACCAAGACACGGTGCTGGAGTTGCCACCTCAGCTACTCAATAAAGACATCGAGGAGCTCTTACAAGAGGTTTGTTTATTTGAATGCCGTGCTATTAACTTATATTATTTAAACATTCATTCAACATAGAATCTGTGTAAAGATGAGATTTAGACAACCTGTAGTTGAAACTTTACCGAGAAGCCGGGCCCCAAATATGTCATGTAAGGTGGTCAGTGATCGAATAACAATTGTTAAAACATTCTATCGTAAGTATAATACCAATGGTCGTTTAGAAGATTTTTCTTAAAGTTTTTATTATTAAATCTTTTCAAGGAACTTTTTACTAACGTCTTGCTATGCATGCAAAGTTTTATACGTTTGAACCAATTTTCGAAAAAAACACATTTTTCAGTCCGCCTCAAGCATCTATTCTACGTCCTGCTCAAACATTAGCGCAACTTCCGGCGATGAAAACTGTATCCCTTTCAGCTGAATTTTTAGAAATAATAAGAAGTCACAAGGTGCCAAATTAGGGTTGTTAGAAGATTGACACAAAAGCTTCCAGGCTTCAATAGTAGGTCTCCCGTTTTGAGCGCTGAGTCTACACGATGCGTTTTCATGATGAAGCAATAGCCCTCCGGGCGATTTACACGGGGTAAGTCGCTTGTAGCTCACGACTGAGAAGTTTGATCGAGGTTGTGCAATGTAAAATCTTGTGAACGTTGTCTGATACAATCTGCAATCTGTAACTCGTCTGTTCCCTTCAATTAAATTTTTCATTGCCAACGCGTTTTCTCCCATAACAGCTTTAAAGGCGAAGGGCTTTCTTAATCTCTCAATCTTAGTCGACCGTGCAAAAGTGTTGTACATACCAGCGGTACGCGGTTTTCTTAAAAAGCTTTTATTATAAATGTTTAGAGTCGTAAAAATTCATTGTGCGTAAATATTCCCGACGCACAGCCATTTTTCAATAACACGTGTTTTTTTTCATATAGCCCGCTAAAATGTGGACGGAAATTTGAACTTGGAATATCCATATACTTTTTTTTTAAAGGATAGCGTGACAAACGAGCACGCAGTCCACCTGATGGTAAGTGGATACTGTGACCCATAGATATCATATCTATACAAATAAATAAAATTGGAGTGTCTGTTTGTAATGTCAAAATTACAGATTTTTACCAAATACATATAAAAGTATATACGGTACTAATAACAAAATACAATTTTAAGACTCAATAAAGACTCCAGATGCAGATGCGTTGTCACCCGTGAGGACTAAGATGGAATGCCTCTTTTCCAGTAAAAAGGGTCTCCGGTTCTCTACAATCACCATACGAAACACAGCAACGTTGAGCTGCTATTTTACGCTGGTATTCTGTGAGAGCGTGCGTCCTTCTCCGGTCGAGCCGACCCATTCGTGCTACAACTATACTATTAATATAGCTGCAGCATGGCTCTACCACGTAAGAAAATACTTACTTTTCAAAATAAATTATAACAGGCCAGTGCCCAATACAAAAAAAAAAATATTCGACAAAATTCTGCGTAGACTCTTGTATATATGCGTGAGTGAGATACCAACCTGCAAGCCAATCGTAGCAACTATGGCGAATATCTCCCTTGCTAGATGAACGACCTATATTCAGTAGTGGGCTTTGGTAAGAAATGAACATCATGAATTTTTCATGATGTTAAAAAACATTCAATACCGAAGGAAGGGAGGAAGAGACACCATACTCATCCATTACTTTCATACATTTTCTACTAATGGCTTATTTAAATGAATGGTACACGCAAATTAGTTATGTTCATTAAGATTAATTAATTGCGTACGGGTCAGCACGAGAGGCAGCTTCCTGTTCACTAATGCGCCGCAATGAAATCATACTATGCCATATAATTTCATTCAAACCTGAAATGAACTAATATTCAAAAAAATATTTCGATCTGCATTAAAAAGCTTTAAGGAATGATTTTACAGGGATTTAAAATCTTTTAAACCTCACGAATCATCAGAGCCGTACTGCAGTTATAATATTATGCTTGGAGCACTAATGTTTCGGCTCAACTGGGGAAGGACCACGCTCCCAAAGAATACCAGCGTTTCGTGTGGTGACTGTAGAGAACCGGAGATTATTTTTAATGGAAATGAGGCATTCTAGTTCAGCCCTCAGGATATAATGCTCTATATCCGGAGGATAATACATCTGATTTTGATCTTAATCTACATCTACACTTCTACACTACTATTATAAAGAGGAAAGATTTGTTTGTTTGAACTGAATAGGCTCCGAAACTACTGGACCGATTTGAAAAATTCTTTCACCATTAGAATCCTACATTATCCTTGATGAACATAGGCTATATAATATTTTCAAAAAAGTTAGGGATCCGTATGAAAACTTCGTTAATGTAACCCAAGGTGAAAAAAATACCAAAAAGAATCCTTATATAGCGTACGCTGCGGAAACTATTGATAATAGAGCAAAGTATTGTACTTCAGTTTTATAGAAGATATCAATATCTACAAAAAAGTCTGCGATACCATATGTTTAACTATTACAGTTATTGAATAAAACTACTTTTACGGGTTTTATCGCGTTTAATTAAGTTATTTTATAATTCCCGACGTTTCGGTTGCTTTCCAGCAACCGTGGTCACGGGGGACTGAGGTGATTGACGTCCCGATGTAAACGCGATAAAATCCGTAAAAGTAGTTTTATTCAATGTGTAGTGTTCGCGTAAATATAAGAAATCATTATTACAGTTATGTCACAATAACTACTTTTTCATGTTAAAATGTGAAATAGTAACGCCGGTATAAACTAGGCCACATTATTCGTATCAGTACCTGTACCATGCATAACTACCAATTACGTTAACTATGTAATTTTAGTAACATATTTCACTTTTTAAATCTTTGTTAATTCAGCAACCGTCCGTCGTGATGTCTCTCTCGAAGTTCGCATGTCGCAAGGCGCAGACGAGTGATATACGCGGGTGAAACCGCGGGGCACAGCTAGTCGAGAATAAATGTAGATGTCTATGGATCACAGCATTCACTTACCATTAGGTGGACTGTGTGCTCAAACTATCTCACCCTAATTCCATAAAAAAGAAACGTTGGCAATACTTTAAGCATTACTAGTATCCTCGTAGGGTTCGATGTTGATTTACTTAGAGATGATTTATGACAGTGCTAATCTAAATGAAACACGCTTTAAGTTTCCGAATGCACAATAAGGCTCTTAGAAATTCGAATTTAATTTTAATGCAATTTTCCATTGTATTTATGCACGTTTGAAAAGTCTATAATGCACTCCTCAAGGTTCAAGGAGACTTGTACTCGACAGCGACGATCATTAATCTGCCGATGACATCACGCCGAGAGGACACAAAACACTCGCCAACAGATAACGCGGTTATTTGTTTAGCTACACCTACACTGTTCATACTCCCCAATGTGTTAACTATACAAAAAAAATATTATTTGACACAGACCTCTTCTCCTTCCTGAAGAGGTATTTTGTAACAGGGAAGTCGAGATTTTTTTAATAGTTGAATTATTTAAAAAAAAGTACAGTTTTCTTAAATCACACAAATACTAAAACGCCTCCCAATTTTATGATGTCGTTAAGTCTCGTGGTGTCAGAGTCACTTTGACTGAATGTGATAGTTTCCAGTAAAAAGCGTCTCCGTTTCTCTACGCTTACCATATGAAAGACAGCAGCATTAAACTGCTATTTAACGCTGGTATTCTGTGTTTACCGTGTAGTGGCGGTGTAAGAATATCCACTACCCCATATCATCTTGTGGGTGTCGTAAGAGGTGATAAAGGGATACAAATCAGGAGATGACCAGCAGCGTCTTCCTAATAACGAATAAAAATAAAATTAAAATAAACAACCCGTTTGCCAAGCGTGGCAACTATGGTAAATATCCCCCCCCCCCCCCCATGAGGCAATCCATACGGGACGCTTTTTCTCAACAGTAGACTTTATAGGCTGTAACGGTGAAGGTATTCTGCGAGAGCAAGGTGCTTAATCTTATTGCCTGTCCTAACCATGTACGTGAGCCGACCCATTTTTGCCACAAGCATAATGTAGCTACAGTGTGGCTTCGCCAGCTAGGCTTTGGAAAATTAGTGAGGATTGTGGTAGACACGTATCAGAGCGATCTTCAGTGCAAGATCCGGCTGATCAGGGAAAATAAAGGAATTGTATTTTTTTTTTAATTACAATACTGAGATGCATGGACTGTTTGAATTCCCAACTACAAACAGCATAATTATATTTATATCGCTCGTCTGTCTTAATGAAGCTACAATACTTGTCCATGCTATTCCAGGTGGAGGCGATATACAAATGGATAAACGAGGTACACAGCAACACGCAGCTCATCCGCCGCCTGCACTCCGACCCGACCTACCACACGAACAAGCGTAGGTATTGGCTTTTCCTCCGGATTCAGTAATAGAATTTCATACGTTATACGAAAGGTTTAGGAATACATGGGAAATATCTTTACAGCGTAGCAACTTAATACAATATCGCTTAGATATTTTCTTCTACGGCTTTTTCGAGGGCTTTCTGATATTGCAAGTCATAAAAACCACTGGCATTATCACACTTATAAATCGTAAACAAATTGGATCTTATATATTTGTTAATAGAATTAAACTGTGAAATTTCGATATTTATTGGTTTATTGAGAGTCTCGGGTTTAAGTTATGGCTTAATAGTAGTCCTTCTAAGAGAAGTTCCTTCGCCGCGGCACTGCAGTTTTCGCGAAATTTAACGTTTCCTGACAATTCTATAGATTTTAGTTCTTATTTTAGTTCGCATATTTCCGCGGGATTTATTTTACACAGAATATTTTAATTTAAAGTTGAGATTAAATATAAACTACTTTTTGTAATAAGGTTGAGTATTTCATAAATACATACTTACACCACAGAATAATAATCTCGTAACAAAATAATAAAATAATCGTTTATTTCCAATCACAATGGTTCATATGACAGCGCATTAAACTAAACACTTACCGCATTTTTTCTTTAATAACACACAGAGTAAAAGGTGAGCTAATGATTGGCTACTGTGCGAGAGCGGAACCTATACTATTAGTACAGGTTCCGCTCGGATTATCATTATGGCTTTATCACAATTTAGAAATAGGTTTCGCATCTAAAAAGGCATCCTCTGGTGTAGCAAACTCTACGATGGCTTATTAAATAATGTTGCTAATCATCATCATCATCATCATTACAGCTCTTCACAAGTTCACTGCTGAACATAGGCCTCCCCCAAGGAATGCCACTAAGCACGGTCCCGAGCCACCTGCATCCATCGACTTCCTGCATGTCTTACCAGGTCGTCACTCCATCTAGCGGGGGGACGCCCTACACTTCGCCTGCCAGTACGAGGCTGCCACTCGAGAACCTTTCTTCCCCATCGGATGTCGGTTCTTCGAGCTATACGGCCGGTCCATTGCCACTTCAGCATACTAATTCTTTGGGCTATGTCGGTTACTCTCGTTCTATTGCGGAAATCCTCATTTAAGTCTATCACCAAGACAAACGCCGAGAATAGCCCTTTCCATAGCTCGCTGAGCACTTTGAGCTTCCTCATACGGCCAGCAGTGAAGGACCACGTCTTTTATTGTCAATATTATATAGTAAATAATATTAAAGTTTAAGGAAACTTAAAAAACACACATTGATTATGAGCTGTGATGATTTTAGAGAGAATTATCCCGGTGATTCTGATCACCATATTTGCCGTAGTTGCCACGTTTGGCATGCAGGTTGGCAACATCAGTTTTTTTATTTTTAGTCGTCATTAGGAAGACGCTACTGCCCATCTGCTGCTTTGTTTCCCTCTGTCGCCTCTTACGACATTCACGGGATGATATAGGGCTGTGAATATTCTTACATCGCAACTACACGGTAAATTGATAGATGCAAAGCAAATAAAAGTGTATTAAAAAAAGTTGTACACGATGTAGTGTGATGCGGGCGTGTTGCAGAGGTGCAGGAGCAACTGGACGCGGCGGTGACGCGGTCGCAGGCGGCGGGCCTGAAGCTGTGCGGCGCGCTGCGCCAGCTGGAGGCGCGCGCGCTGCGGCCGGCGGGCGTTGGGGCGGGCGTGGGGGCGGGCGCGGGGGCGGGGGCGGAGGCGGGCGCGGGGACAGGGGCGGGCGCGGGGGCGGGCGGCCGCATGGCGCGCCTGCAGTACGCGGCCGCGCGCCGCCGCTACGCTGATGCGCTTGAAGAGCACCAGCGTCTGCTGCAGCTGCTGCGAGACGACCGCATGCGCCTGCTGCATGAGCAGATCAAGCTCAGTCAGTCTGCTATCCTCTTCTTTTCCTATTTCTTATTAGTTAGCACAGGAGAGTCCACTGCAACCATATTGTTTTATATAGAACAAGGGTACAAACAAGCACACAGTCAACTTGATAGTAAATTGATGCTGTGGGACATAGGTATCTACATTTAACATTTAATTGGATTTCAAGGGAAACGTTACCGCCACGTTAATAGCAGCATATAGCCGGATGGTATAACAGTGTACTAAATTTAATAAAATATTAAAACTAAAATATATGCGACAAATAATTTATAATTTCATTTCCATTGAGCAGCTATATGTATGTGCATGTGTGGTCGTGGAATGCGTGGAGGTACGGATGTCATAGTCCACCAGACTTTCTGACCTTCATTGACGAGTTAACGTGGGTAGAGTGTAGTTATTCTTAACCAGTTTGATCGCGGAACACCAGGAAAAGGGATATATAAATAAGATAATAGCGTAGGTAATTACCGCGTCTCTTACCCAGCTGCTGTGATTTCAACCTTCCTCTTACTATGTTGATGTGTCTATTACATGGGCTATACATATTTATAAAGACAGAATAACTTTTAACCAGCGCGATCACCTATAGCACAGTATTCTTATTGTTTTATTTAGCTTTGTCAGAATTTTAAAATTAAATTTCATGACTTTATAATCAACCTACCAATATTATAATAAATAATTGTGCGTGATATAATTGAATATATAGCTTAATATAACAAATACAATTTTACGTAAAGCATGTTTAGAAGTAATAGTTACTTGACAAAGATTTGTCTACTTCTTCGTGAAGTGTCAAAGGGGATCATAGCGAACATTTTGTTATAAGAACTTTCAACAAAGAATGATTTTCCCGAAATGCAAACTAGATCACATTACTCATTTTCGATACCGCTATTTAAGCAAAATGTTACTAATTACTAAACAGAGCGGCCGCGGTCGACGCCCGCTGACCCAAGCTCATTAATTACGAAGTACGTCAGCTGCGCGCATGAGAATGACCTACAAGTTTTGTAAACAGCGATGCAACAGATTACAATATATACAATATAATTTTTCTTAACGAATCAAAGCGAGGATCAATGGCTTCTTAGAAATATTTTTAATATTAATAATAATATCCTTTAGACCGAATTTTTTAGAATATGCGGAAGCACAAGCGCACTCTCTATTATATATTTCCCTTACTCTCATAGTTCGATGGGACGGCAATCCGACACGACTGGAGAGAGATCAGGCGCGGGACCGCTTTACGTGCTTACCGAGGCACGGTGTGAAAACACCGCCTTTGTTTTTAAAACAGAAGTGGCAAACGAACTATCAGTTCACCTGATGTAAGCAGCTACTGCCGTCCATGGACACCTGCACACTAAGATGGAATGCCTGATGGCCTGTAATTATAATGACTCTCTACACCCCTTCAGCCGGGACACAGCAGAGCAGGCGTTGCATTATAAATGGGTAGCGGATGGTGCCCACCCAAGCGAACTACTAGGAAGAAAAGGAATCCTGACACCTAATGAGTTAGTCTGTTAATTTTAAACATGGCTCTTTTAAAATCCTTATATCAGGGTCAATTCATAAAGTTTTCTATGTAACTAGATATGAATGATGAAATAATGAAATTTCCTTTCAATTCCAGCAAACCTCACAATCTCGGACGAAGAGTGCGAACACCTGCTTGACTCTAACAACTTGTCCCTGTTTGTTGACAACGTAAGTGTTCGTGGGGGTTAACTACACTCCTGAGTAATGTTTATTATAGTCAATGAATATAATTTTATTTTTCAGATTTCGTTCAACATTACAGCCTATCAAAAGTCCACTGCTGTACATAGACCTTCACGTTTCCTCGCTTGGTCGGCCAAGAACTCTAGGACACCGCAGTTTGTTATTTTTAAATGTTATTAGGAAGACGCTGCTGCCCATCTTTTGGTTTATTTCCCTCTGTCGCCTCTTACGACAGCCACGGGATGATATGAGATGGTGGACACTCGTGTAGTTCACACCACATAATATAAATCACAAAACAACAGTGGTTTTGAGTGCAATGCAGGATAAATGTTCGACGGTTCGGTGCCTAAGCATTTGTTGGAACCCTACACGGAACAAGTGTTTACATATAAATTTTCCGGGTCCGGATGTTTTTCCATGTACAATATGTATGTAGATATACAGGAAAAAATCTAAGATAAAATAAAATGTAGTAAAAAATTTGCCCGTAGTCACCAGGTGAACTTGTTGAGTACAGATCCGATACTCTTGCACGTTTAATGATATCTCTCATTACAAGTCTGTTGCTGTGATATTATAACATTTCGAGTAGATTTTTTTTGAGCGTCGTAATCTCAAATACCTAATTTCTGAGATGCACCGAGAGTAGGTGAGGTTAGCATTTGTGTAAGTTACACCTTCATGCCATGTACCAATACCACACTCCATTTCAGAATCCTGTATCTAAGGTCCATAGAGAGTATTGTGTAAGCGCACGCCCCTTGACAACCACGTCTGTGAGTGCTCAGAACACCTTATTATCAAGTCGCAGGTTTTAAATTTGAATCTCAGCCGAATAGACTTGTCCCCATTTATTACTGCATTTTCCAGACATATTGCATAAGTCATAAATGCTGATTAATGGCTGATAAAAAAGAAAAATATGATAAACGCGCAGACTGTATATGGCCCGACCGGAGAAGGACCGTACTCTCACAGAATACCAGTGTGAAATAGGAGCACAATTCTCCTGATTTTGATACGGTGAGTGACGAAAATATGAGACAAAATAGGTAACGAGGTATTTCATCTCAGGCTTCGCGGGTGACGTTTACAATCAGGTAGTCAGTGCGCTCGTTTACCAGCCGTACCTGTTCGAAAGGGTTGTGAGAGCAGGGTAGGGGTACAGAGTAGTTGCGCAGGTGCGCGCAGAGACGGCGGAGGCGCGGCGCATGCTGCGGGACGCGGAGGCGCGGCGCGACGAGCTGGCGCGCGTGGAGGCGGCGCTGCAGGACGTCCGCGACCTCTTCCTGCAGCTCTCGCACCTCGTCGCGCAGCAGGCAAGTTGCTCACGTTCGCGCATTAAAGACTTCTATGTATGCTACTAGATCGGAAGTCCGGAACAAAAACTGTTTCACAGCTGCGAACGCGCGAGCGATCCCTGCGGGCTGGACAGGTAGCTGGCACGGTGAATATGCCGCGCGGTTGTATTTTAATTTACGTCAGTTTCTGTTTTAGGCAAAAACGATGTAATGTTACATAATTATCTGAAATAGACTTCAAATCACGTTGACAAATTACGTACATAAAAAATTACAGCGTTTTCTTAGGTACATTAGACAAAATCAGTGTTATATTATCGAAAAAAAAGGTTCGCGCTTTACGATATAAAGAACTAGGAGAATCAACCGCAACTTACTCGTATTGAGCAATTTACTAGTACCACAGTAGTAGTGTACATTAGCAGCATAGTGCCCGTTTAGTAGTATGCATAAAAGTCTATGTAAGTAACAGTATATTACTTACATACAGCCCTCTCACCGACGACTAAACCTACAACATACATACAAGTTTACATTGTTTTCTCTGTCGTCTTTTACGACACCCACGGGACGATATGGGATACTGAATATTTTTACTCCGCTACTACACGGTCGACATATATTATTTAATTTATTTTTATTATTAACACGTTATATTAACCGAGGGCGACCTTATGATGTTCTCTACTCTACTCTCGGAGATTTGAAAAACTGTGTAAGTTGCAAGCAGTCTACTGAATAAAATAATTGATAAACAAAATGTTTTATCATCAGTTATTATCAACAGTTACTATAATACCTTTATTTTAGTAGGTACACAGAATGTATTTAACTGCTGCTACTTTCTAGGTCCGTAAATTGGAATCATTAAATAACGATATGTACGAGTATAACTGTACGAATGCGTGTTATAGAAAATATGAAAGATATTTTTCTTGTACATTTACAAGTGGTGTAAGTTAAAAAAAAAAACTGTTTTTGTACAATATTAAACACTTTAAAATATAAATTTTGATGAACATCAATCGCATCTTGTTTTTACAATACAGCGATCGACGCTGCACATTTTTTGCTAACATTAGCGGCGTCACCTTGTGGCTGCATCGTTGCCTCTGAGTGCTTGTCATTGACACATTAATGTTATAATAATCATAAACCACCTGTACAGGTGTTTGTATTTGCTTGTAGCTTTACATTAAGGAAATCAATTTTAATTCATATAATATTCTTTTGATCACTTGGTTTCAAACAAGAAAAACTTATTTATCCTTATCTAAATATGTGTATAAAATAATATATTAAAATAGAGCCGTGGTAGCTCAGATAGTTAGTGGTCGCTGTAAGTTTCACAGTACGCGAGAAACCCGGGTTCGATCCCCGCCGGCACCAATGAAATTGTTAATTGCAATTTTAAGTGCTGATATACCACGTTCTCGACGGTGAAGGAAAATATCGTGAGGAAACCTGCATGTCTGAGAAATAAGAAAAAATATTTCGACGACATGTGAAATTCGCCAACACGCATTGGGGCAGCGCGGCGGACATTTCCTTACCCTAAAACCCTCTCAGAAATGAGAGGAGGCCTGTGCCCAGTAGTGGGACGTATATAGGCTGTAACTTTAATTTACTTTACTTGTACGGGCAAGCGCCATCGTACATTCAACTTTATTTTGTGCTCACGTTTGCGACCTACTTTCGGGGCGCATGTTTAATTAGTAATCATTTTATTATATTTAACTTCAAATCAGTACGTCAACAACCGTCCTACTAAACACTAACTACTCAAGAAAAGATTTGCCGAAATAACCTTTTAACTACTTTTAATAAACCTTTTAAGCTTTGGTGATCATTTCCTTTCGACGTGCTCATCAACTAACTTTTAAATAAATAAATTAAATAAAAATATTTTATTTCAACCGTTATGATCACGTGTTATTAATACAAGGACCTTAAACCTATTTGTTGATTAAAAAAAAATACTAAAGCCTACTAAGACAGGAACGATTTGACATCACATGTACCATACAGCATCAGTAACAGCAAAAGCATATAAATAAATAAAAGCAAAAACATATTACTGTACTTTCTCTTACTTCCTCACATTTTCTACTAATTTTTATATGACAGCGTAAAATAGCAGCTTAATGCTGCTGTGTTTCGTATGGTGAGTGTAGAGAACCGGAGACCCTTTTTACTGGCAAAGAGTCATTCCATCTTAGTCCTCAGGGGTGACAACGCACCTGCAATTTGATTCTTAATCGAAGATAAATGTAGATGTCTAATAGGCCACAGCATCTACATACCACCAGTTGGGCTGTGTGTTCGTCTGCCTATGTATAAAATATGTATAAAATATATTTAAAAGTTATCATGAGAGCAAATTCCACGCAAAAGAGATATAATAAGTATGCATAATATATAGAAGAATATTGCAGGTGATTTAAATTTGCAATTAATATAAATATAAATAGGAATATGGTGCATTAAATGCTGGATTAACAGAGGGAAACAAATCAGGAGATGGCCAGCAGCGTCTTCCTAATGACGACTAAAATTTAAATTTTGAAAAACTACGGTTGTCAACCGCTTGCCAAGCGTGGCAACTATGGCAAATATCCGCTTATGAGGCAATCTATGGCGGAGGCCTATGTTCAGAAGTGGACTTTAATAGGCTGTGATGGTAAAATTAAATAATGTACATGATTTACACAGACAATATCTAATATTTCGCCGTTATTAGTACGTAAAAGCCAGTTTTAAATAAAATTTAAAACTAATTAAAAAACGAAAACTGAATAATTGAAGTATGCGTTGGTACCTACACTACGTAATCCTGTATCGTGGGTACCAATATAAAATTTTGTGTTTAGTTTTCGCTTGGTTTACTTAAACACAACATTTTAATTTAAACTTTAAAAACTAATGTGCGATTGAAAAATATATATAATAATAGAATAAAACGTTGCATTTCTTAATAATAATGATAGTTGCCCTTATGCTAGCTGTGAGAATATATTTTCTGTCGAGTCAAATATTTCATTGAAATGATGTAAATTAATAGCATACCAAATATTATGTCATGATAAACTAGTTTATTATCTATATATAATTAATCGTAACAAGACCTCAAATGTAATTACTTCTAAATTGTTGTAATATTTTAAAAACATTTTTTATATTACCAATGAATGTATAGAGCGTGTTTCGAAATAGGTTTTTAATATAAAATAATTGCTTGAAGTTGCTGTGATTGTATGAGAATTATCTTATAATTTCCGACTAAGTGTGGTATTACCATCCCAGCGATAGCAAACAACTAGTTCCTGGAGTACTAGATACTTCTAATTTAGGCTAGGCGTGACGTTTATTGCCACTCCTCCTAACAACGGCAGAGACTCACGCCCAGCTGTGAACTTTTACGGGCCTATGTGAAGAAGCAGAAAATTAAATAATGGAAAACGCGAGGAATGCAACAACAATATCCCCGGACTAGATTATTTCAATCCTTTTTTTTATAGAACGAAGCATAGAAGGTGACAAACGAACACACAATTCACCTGATTGTAAGTGGATGCTGTGACCCATAGACATTTACATCTATCCTTGATTAAAAATCAAAATGAGTTGTCACCCCTGAGAACTAAAATGGAATACCTCGTTTCCAGTAAAAAGGGTCTCCGGTACTCTGCACTCACCATACGGAACACAGCAACATTAAGCTGATATTTTACGCTGGTATTCTGTGAGAGCCGTGGTCCTTCCCCGGTCAAGCCGACCTATTTGCATAAGATCCGTCACAGAGTTTATGAATATCCGCATATCTGTTAAAATATAAAATAATATGTTAAAAAATTACAGCAAGACCAGATCGACAGCGTGGAGTACTTCGCACTGCAGGCAACCGAGCATGTCGAGAGCGGCGGTCAGGAACTTCTAAAGGGCACTGTCAGCCGCCGAAAAGCTAGAAAGGTATCTATAGTATTTTATAGGAGAGTGCGCATGAGGACATGATTTTATTCTTTCCTCCCTTTACCACCATCGGACAACCAGACGCTCGACGGTTAGGTTTCTCATATTAGTTGTAGGTAGGCCCGTAGGTCAAAAAAAAAGGTAGGTATCAACTAAAAGTTATATTAATGGATTAATATGTTTTAATAAAAACAAAACGCTTGATGTCCAAAATTAAATAATATTCCCTTTATTTTCAAATATAAGCACTTTTCAATCAGCTCAGATAGGAATTTCATGATTTTGGTCCAAAACACCGATTGAAAGATATGTCATTTTTTTATCAGCTAAATTAAACTTACGTGAATTTAACACTATATTAGTACGAAGCATTGATTTCCATAGTGTGAAAAAAAAAAACATTTTGGAACATAAAAAGAACTTGCTAGGAACCGTAACATTAATCTTGCTACATCACATTTCATCGGAAATTTGCCTTATTTATAAATTATTCGGGAAAAATCGAATAAGTTGACTCCAATTTACCCACCGGCAACGACTGCACCTAGTTGTAGCCGGCTATACCAACAAGTAACCGCATTTCTGTATATGTGTACAGTACATTTTTTTTATAGGATAAGGGTGACAAACGAGCACACAGTCCACCTGATGGTAAGTGGTTGCTGCGCCCATAGACATCTGCATCTATCCTCGTTTGCGAATCAAAATGCAGATGCGTTGCCACCCGTGAAGACTAAGATGGAATGCCTCATTTCCAGCAAAAAGGGCCCCCGGCCACCTGCACTCACCAAGCGAAACGCAGAGGTAAACCTCTACTTCACGCCGGCATTCTGTGAGGTCGTGGTACCACCCCGGTTCGAGCCGGCCCATCCGTGCGACAGCAAAAGCTGCCGCGTGGCTCTACCACTGTTAAATGACTGATGTACATGACTGTATCTTTCATCTTGATCCGATTTTTATACTTTTGAATGGATCCGAAAAGTCTCGAGATGTCGCATATTTTTCTTTTATAGGATAAGGGTGACAAACGAGCACACAGTCCACCTGATGGTAAGTGGTTGCTGCGGCCCATACACATCTGCATCTATCCTCGACTACAAATCAAAATGTGATTTGCAGTAAAAAGGGTCTCCGGTTCTCTACACTCACCTTACGAAACACAGCAGCGTTAAGCTGCTATTTTAGGCTGGTATTTTGCGAGACCGTGTTCTTTCCCCAGTCGGGCCAAACCATTCGTGCTACAATTATACTACTAATATAGCTGCAGCATGGCTCTACCATGTCTATCTATGTAATTTAATATATTATTTTAATTTATAAGGTGGTTCAGCAGTTGTAACATTTAACATTTATGTAGACGTATTGCTTATACTCGTATAAATACTTAAGGATATAATAGGAGAAAATAATTGTATCTACATAATACAATTATTTTAAAACAGACACGACTTGCAACAAGGCAAAATGAAATGAACGAGATGAACAAATAAAATTAGCAACAAAAATATATTTTTTACTGTTACGAATAACAAAACCTAGCATTTATGAAGCTTATGCACTTGTAGAATAAACTAGCTATCTTTGGTTTATTAGTGTAAAAACTGACTATTTATTTTAATGTCAGTTTGCAGTATTGTCGTGACGTGTAGTAACTATAGCTGACTATAAATAAATGGTAGCAGTAACCTGAGCGTCCTAACGCTGGTCCCCTATCACCCTTATAGCTTTAGTTCTAGACATAAAATGATATATAAATGGGCACGGGATGTTTGTTTCATGAGACTGGCATCAGGTACGTAAGGTAACTGACGGAAAGTGGGAAGGAAATGGGTATAGAAGTCGGATTTCCATACTACCAATTTCGCAGACTCATGAGACCGTGATTAGGTTAAAGGTGTTATTGCCACACTGGGAAGAATGCCGGCCTCTAAATAGACTGCCTAAAGACAAAATAAGGCTTTTAGTTTAAAATATACAACCACTGAAAGCAATATGTTTTATAGAAATAGTGGTGACGAAGGATCACACAGTTCACTTGATGGTAAGTGGATGCCGTGACCCATAGACACCCATATCGATTTAGAATGTAAATGCAAACACGTTACACCTGGAGACTAGAATAGAACGCCTCGTTATCAACACAATCGCAAGTGTGATGGTGATAAAATAACAAGTAATGCGAGCACAACATCTTTACATCGCGGATCTTGCACCATTGAAACTATCTCGCGAACTATGTTGCGTTGCGTGTAGAGTGTAATGAAGTATAAATCGCATGTACATGAAAGCGTGAAGCACGCAACTGTAATGACGTAAATCTAGTCGCGAACCAATTGTTGCAGTTGTTGAACTCCTAGTGACCCAGACACACATCTAAGCTTAATCTTTAAAATAGATGGATAAGGTTAAAAAATATGCTGCATTAATATTAATTATTATATTAATCATCCAACAAATTTTAATTTTCAGAAGAAACTTGGCCTGATCATCTGTTTGGCGTCAGGGTTCCTCATAGTTCTATTCGTGCTGATCTACACGTAGCGCGGCTTTGGACTTTGCGTCAAGGAGTATCGTCGTCGTGCTAGAAAGTGGAGGAGTGTTAATGCAATCAAGCTACTTATGTTAACGTTTCCTAGTCATTTGTAAAATTAAATATGTTACAAACCGATCGCGTTTTATTTTATTTTTATTTTTTAAGTTATTTATTGAACTTATAAAAGTAGCCCTGTAGTGAATGCGTAAACACATCCCTCAATCCGTTTCGTCCCCAGGAAGGCGTATGAGGCCATTATAGAAAACGCCAGAAAGATCTAATTCTCTCCAATAGATAGCGGTATAACTATTTCTTGTGTTCTCCAATCCGTTTTCCAAGCATGACGATTATAACTAAGGGGCTTTTTTTATATAGTATAGGGTGACAAAAGAGCAAACAGTCCACCTGATGCTAAGTGGTTGCTGTGTCCCATAGACATCTACATCTATCTATACAAATAAATAAAATTGAAGTGTCTGTTTGTAATGTTAAAATAACAGCTTTTTACTCAATGCCTATGAATGTATATACGGTACTTATAACAAAAACACATTTTTTTTTAAATTTCTGTCTGTCTGTCGGTCTGTCTGTCTGTCTGTCGGTTGGTTTATTTGTCTGTCTGTCTGCTTGTTCCGGCTAATCTCCGAAACGGCTGGACCGATTTCGACGGAACTTTCACTGGCAGATAGCCGATGTTCTAAGGAGTAATTTAGACCACTTATATTTGAGAAAAAGAATTAAGGTGCTGAGCAATATAATTAAAATCCTCAATTACACGCGGGCGAAGTCGCGGCGCACAGCTAGTCCTCAATAAAGAAACAAAATGCAGATGCGTTGTCACCAGTGAGGACTAAGATGGAATGCCTCTTTTCCAGTAAAAAGGGTCTCCGATTAGGGAACCGGAGAACCGTACGAAACACAGCAGTATTGAGCTGATACTTTACGCTGGTATTCTGTGAGAGCGAGGTCCTTCCACGGTCGAGCCGACCCATTGGTGCTTTAACTATACTACTAATATAGCTGCAGCATGGCTCTACCACGTCAAGAAAGCTACAAACCACTCTTGGGTTCTTATTATTATCCTGGCAGTATACATTTTACTTAAAATCACAGTTATTAAGGGACTAGACTTCGGATTCAAATTAATCTCATAAAGGTAAGAGAAGAACTTGCATGGCATGATCTTTATGAGTCTCTGAGTCCATATCTGGCTAATTATTATAATATAGTCACAAAATACGGTTTATGCTTATGTGACGTTGCATTATTATTCATAAAAAATATTAAATATAAAATCATTTAAAAATATCATACATATAATATTTTGAACAATCAAAATGCATTAAAAAGCATAAAGTTAAAATACATTCGATTCGGACATTAAGTATCATAGTAAAGGCTTAATATTGTCTTTACAAACCTTTAAATTTATTAAAACTCTGTTTAGAATATTCAACACGTATTCAATAATAAAAATACAAGCCAATTATATTGCAAAAATAAAGATAAATAGCATTTGTTATATAATTGAAAAATGGATCAATTTTTTTTAAAGCTCGCGCTTCCTCTCATACCTCACTCATGCGTTCAAGTTACTCTGAGCAGGCCACTGTCACTCTTGCTACCTGCGTGAAATAATTACCTACCATCGCGAGCTGCCCCAGGGGTAGATCGCAGTCGGGGCTAGCGCGCTCTATACGATTGAATGTTAAACTTTTTTAACGCTGTTTACGTAAATAATTTTTTGTAAATACTTGTTGAAATACTCGTCAAAATAGTTTTTGTTTAGTGTTTAGTATATTTAATTGTAGGATAAAATAGTTGAAAAAGTTTTAATGTAATTTAAGAATAATATATATGTATATTACCTATTTACGAGTATTTGAAAGATTATAATGGCAAAACGTCGTTCCTACTATAATTGTTGCGGGGATGGATGCTTAATGAGCAATTAAAAGGATTCAGATATATCATTTTTTGAATTACCGAAGGATAATGAAAGGTAAATTTACTTAATTTTTTGTTAGATATGTACTTATAGCGAGAAAATAATTAAATATAATAATTTTATTACAGAAGTAATGCCTAAGTACTTTATTACAAAACTTAGTTGAAATTTATTTCACCCAAGTACCTACTTACATACCTATACTCGTCTTTGTAATTAAAATATTTTAAGTTACAATAGCACAAAATACTGAAATTAAAACTTTGTTTACAAGATTTTCAACAAGGTAAATTACGATAATATTTCTGTTAGGAATCATATTTCGGGTTTATTTGTTGTTTACGCTATCTACCAAGCGTCGCGATTCCCGATGAAAGGCCTTGCAAGTTGCATGCGTTGGGCATCACAGAACTCACATAGTAGATAATATGGTCGATTATAGTCAGCATATGTACTTTACCTAAGTAACTTACCATTTCACAATGTATTTTTGTACTCTTTATTAACAGCCCTTAGCAACCACGGAAAGTCCGTTGTGACGTAGTAAGGAGAAAAGAGCAAAGTAATACGGACAATCGTGCGCAGCGATAAAGTTTTATTTAGCTTTCGTGCGCGATACATCTGATTAATAATAACTATGTAGGCTATTAAAACGTCGGCAAGCAGTCAACATCAAAAGAGTGCAACTTCTGTACGTAGTACTATTATTTATTCTGTGCTCTGAGCGCTTCAAATAATATACACGCGCGGATTTGTGAAAACGATTGTCGTCGTAAAATGTCAGACAATAGATTATGGAACAAGGACCTTATTACAGAATTTTTGGCAATATACAAGTCTCATGCATACCACCTTATGTTTGATTTTATTTAATAGTATTGTAGGGGACTGCAGTGGACTGTATTGAATTTAATTGTGTACTGATTTTAACTTTACTGTGTAGGGTAAACTATGCTAGGGACGGTGGAAGAAAAGATGGTACTGTAGACGATTATATATTATGACTATTTACAAGCGGCGTTAATAAACTATGCACAGGAGGGAGTCTTCTATGGAGTCTTTATTCTTGCTTTTCTCTCTTGAGGTTTTCTCTCTTGAGGTCTTCTCTCTTAATGTTATCTCTTGAAGTGCCGCTGCCGAAATGAACAATTCGCAGCCCTTAACGCCCTTCTTATATTTCCAAAAAGGGTGTCTCGGCGCGTGCGTGGTATTATGTGCTGATTGGTCGGCGGCATCACGAGATATTCGGGCGATGTGCGGAGTGCGCGGGGCGTAACGGGTTATGAAGGGGCGACGGGGCGGCGGCTCCCTCGCCGTCCGTAACATGCTCCCCCCGGTGTAGCAAGCGAGCCTACTCTTCTCTCGGGAGGACGGCGATCTTCCTCACCGGTCGCTCCGCCTCTGGTCCGGATCTCCACGTTGCGCACCACGCCGTCAGGTCCGGGAAACGTCCTCGTAACTATCCCCCTTGGCCACACGTTCCGCGGTAGGTTGCTGTCCGCAACCATGACGAGGTCCTCTTCCTTTATCTCCTGTCGCTGGGCGTCCCGGGAAACTCCGCACGTGACTAGCGTCGGCAGGTACTCCCGCACCCAACGCCTATAGTATTCGTCAGCGAGCCCCTACGCCACTCTCTACGCCCGACGATCGATGGGTGAGCACGGCGCGGTGATCGGTAGGCCCGACAGTCCCAACAGGATGAAGTGGTTGGGTGTCAAAGCCTCTTGGTCGTTGACGTCGACCGGTACATGGGTCAACGGTCGAGAGTTGACGGTGTTTTCCGTTTTCGTTAAGAGAGTTGCTAGAGTCTCCTCCCTTGGGCTCTTCTGATGGAGATGTGCTTCCAACGCTGTTTTCGCCGAACACACGAGACGCCCCCATGCGCCTCCCTGGTTAGGCGCACCCGGTGTGATGAACTTCCATTCCGTGCGTCGAGTCAGCGCGAAGTCCTTCAGCTGCGGCGCCCACTCTTCCATAGCCCGTCGTAACTCTGCATCTGCTCCATGAAAATTAGTTCCGTTATCTGAATATATGACCCGTGGCCACCCGCGCCTAGCTGCCATGCGCCGCAATGCCGATATTGCCGAGTCTGTCGTCAGGGAGTAAACTAGCTCTAGATGAACCGCGCGCGTTGTTAAACACGTGAATAATGCTACCCACCGCTTTTCGTGCCGTCGTCCTATCGTAACTGACAAAGGCCCAAAATAATCGACTCCGGTGAAAGTAAACGGTCGCACAAACGCCCCTAACCGTTCGGGTGGTAGGTCTCCTATAACCGCTGGCCGTGGTGTTGCCTTGCGTACCGTGCATCGCAGACATCTCCGCTCCACTTATCGAACGGTCAATCGTAGTGAGAGAATATAATATCTGGTGCGTAGGTCGTTGACTACCCTCTGCCTGTTAGCGTGGCTTGCTGACTGCGTTCCACCCACATCTGCTCTGCCCTCTTGATGTGCTGTAACGTTAACCCTTGTGCTCTTCCTCGTATGGCATCGATGAACTGCAGTACTCGTGCTGTGGCTCTGATCAGTCTCTCGTAAGAAGAGAAGTGTTCTATCTCTGGCAGGTGTGGAGCGTCCTTGGTGTCACTCTGATGTGCCACGAATTTCTCCAACTCTTCATCATCCCATGCCTCCTCTTCCTTCCGGTGAGGCTATCTGTCTTCTTCTTCGTAGAGAAATGACGATCCTGTGAACCATTGGTCGCTTTCTCCCTTGCTCACGAAGTTCATACGCGTCGACTGATCTGCTATGATCTGCGCAGTCGGTATCCATCTCCATTGATCGGGTGATGTCTTCTCGGCTATCTACCCTAATCGATGAGCTACGTATGGAGTGTAACGCGCCGTATCGTTCTGTATCCAGGGGAACGCCGTTGTAGAGTCTGTTCAATATATGACCCTATCTGCCCTCACTCTGTGTTCGTCTTGTATGAATTCCGCGAGTCGCGCGCCTATCAGATTTGCCTGCAACTCTAGTAGCGGTATGCTTTGCGCTTTAATTGGGGCGACTTTCGCCTTGGCAGTCACTAATCTTGCCCTAACCGTTCTGTCGCGATATCGTATACGCCAATATGCCGCGGATGCGTACGCGCGTTCACTTGCGTCGTTAAAAACGTGAAGCTGACGCTCTACCACTCCCCCCGTAGGAGCATAGCACCTTGGCAGTCGCAGTCGTAAAACCTCAGCGACGACTCGCAGCCACCTCTGGTATTCATCAGCTGCCTCCTCAGGTAGTTCATCATCCCATCCGACCTTCTACATACGCCACAGGTCTTGCAGCAGGATCTTGGCGGTGATGGTGAGGTAGCTGAGCAGTCCGAGTGGGTCAAATACTGACATGACCGCGCTGAATGCCTCCCTCTTGGTCGGTGGTCGCTGTAGCGTCTTTACTTCATGCGGCACCCTATTCATGGACGTATTAAAAGTCAAGGCGTCTTTGTCAGCCAACAACAGTAACCCTAAGGTTCTTCCCGGGCCATCTTGCCTTAGGCCTACCTCCTTAGACTTGTGCGCCAGTCGTTCCTCCAGCTTGTCCTCCAGTAGGGCTACGTGATTGGAATTCCAGCCTGCCAATAGAATAGAATAACTCATTTATTGTGCTAGTTGTAGGTTTAAGAGATTTAACACTATAAAAGTAATTAAGTATCACCACAACCTGCCTAGATAAGGTTTACAATATTATTAAAATCATGAAACTTAAAACATTATCTCATTATTCATTAAATCAAATCAAATAACGCGGATATTAAATCATAATGTCAATGTGTTTAAATTTGTTATCCAGACCATTTATTAAGCGAGGTATTATGTATGCGCAAGTGCGCTCACCATATTTATTTTTGGATGGTATTGTTATTATTTTTTTTTTTGAGTTACTTTGCAGGTCTGAATTTTATTTGAGACTGTATGTTGTATACCTAATTTAAGAATTGTTCTTTTAACAATTGATATTGGACTTTGTCATGGATATTGAGTACCTTGCAGTATTTAAATATAAAGTTTGCATTAGTTTTTGCCTGAAGTTTAATTTTTATAGGTATAATCGCTTTTAAAATCCTAAGTTGTAGTTGATAAATATACTGTAGGTGTGATTTGTTTGTTCGTCCGTAGCTCCTTAGCCCATAAGTTATGACTGAATCAGCAAGAGCGTTATAAACTATCATTTTGACTCGAAAGTTTAATCGCTTTCTAATTATAAACATATTCGCCAAAAATGCTCTAAGCTTATCACATACATGCTTTATATGCTCGTGCCAATTGAATTTATGGTCTACTACTAAGCCTAAATATTTATGCGATGTAACTAATTCAATCGTGGAACACTTACAATTAAGTTGAGGTTGGTGAAAGCAATTATGATTATGCACAATGATTTTATGTTTTAATATGCTATGAGACTTTAAGTTTGGCGAGTGTATATGGACTAATTTCGTCTTTTTACACATGTGTATCAGTGACGCAAACAGAGACGAGAGCGGCCGTGTCGCAACTCCGGGCTAAGAACATAGCGCCCGGACCCGACGGAGTTCCTGGTCGAGCTCTCGTCCTGGCTCTGAAGGAGCTAGAGCCCCAGCTGAGAGGGCTCTTCACGGCATGTCTCGAGCAGGGTCAGTTTCCCAGTGTGTGGAAGGAGGGGAGGCTGGTCCTGCTCAGGAAGGAGGGGCGCCCCGCGGAATCACCGTCCGCGTACCGGCTCATAGTGCTGCTCGACGAGGCGGGCAAACTTTTTGAGCGTATCATCGCAGATCGCCTCGTCAGCCACTTGTGCAGAGAGGGGCCGGACCTGGATGACAACCAGTTTGGTTTTCGTCGCGGGCGCTCCACCATAGACGCTATTACGCGCGTGAGGGCCCTGGCGGAGGAGACAGTATCCCGGGGTAGGGTGGTGCTAGCGGTGTCCTTAGACATATCCAACGCTTTCAACACCCTACCCTGGAGTTGCATTCGGGAGGCGCTGAATTACCATCGCGTGCCTCCCTACCTCCGCCGCACAATAGGGGCTTACCTTGAGGAGAGATGCGTTACCTATTGGGGACGTGACGGCGCTGGTCGGCGCGTCATGTCGTGCGGTGTTCCGCAGGGATCGGTCTTGGGACCGCTCCTGTGGAACATCGGCTACGACTGAGTGCTGAGAGGTGAACTCCCGTCGGGCGCCGACTTGACGTGTTATGCGGACGACACGCTCGTCACTGCCCGGGGGAGTTCGCACAGGGAAGCAGCGTTGGTTGCCACGGCTGCGGTGTCACAAGTGGTGAACCGCATCCGGCGCCTGGACCTGGAGGTGGCCCTAAGTAAGTCGGAGGCCATGGTGTTCCATGGCCCTCGACGCGCGCCGCCGCCGGGTTCACACATCGTGGTCAGCGGGGCCCGGATAGCTGTCGAGTCCACCATGAAGTATCTGGGATTGGTGCTCGACAGCCGATGGGAATTCGGACCCCACTTCCGGCGGCTGGCGCCCAAGCTGATGGGTGCAGCGGGCGCGCTATCAACGTTGCTTCCCAACTTGGGGGGCCCGAGCGCCGCCTGTAGGCGGTTGTACGTGGGAATCGTGCGGTCCATGGCCCTGTATGGGGCCCCTGTGTGGACGATGGACATGACGGCCAGCACTCTCGCCATTCTGCGTAAAGCGCAGAGGGCGATGACCGTCAGAATCGTCCGCGGGTATCGCACGATTTCCTACGAGGCGGCTTGCGTCCTGGCCGGATCCCCGCCCTGGGACCTAGAGGCGAAAGTACTCGCGTCATTATATCGATGGCGCGAGGAAGAGCGGGCACGGCGCTCGAGGCCGGTGCAGCGGCAGATCGCGCTGCGCCGAGAGGAGCTCCGTCAGGTCTTGGTGGCGGAATGGCGGCAAAGGCTTCTGCGCCCTACCGCCGGCCTCGCTACCGTCGAGGCGATCCGGCCAGTACTCGACGACTGGCTCGGGAGAAGGCACGGCTCCCTGTCGTTTAGGGTGACGCAGGTGCTGTCGGGGCATGGCTGCTTCGGCAAGTACCTGCGCCGCATAGACAGGGAGCCGGACGCTCGGTGCCACCACTGCGTCCATTGCGGGGAGGACACGGCGCAACACACGCTCGCCGAATGTGTAGCTTGGGAGGAGCAGCGCCGTATCCTCACAAATAAAGTAGGAGGCGATCTGTCGCTGCCGGCCTTAGTGCGGAAGATGGTCGGTAGCGCAGAGTCGTGGGATGCGGTGGTGTCCTTCTGCGAGGACGTGATGTCGCAGAAGGAAACTGCGGAACGGGAAAGGGAGATCTCGACTCCCTTCCCTGGCCGCAGAAGGCGCACCGGGCGCAGGAGAAGGGCGGACAACGCCCTGAGAGAATGTGACATGCGCGGTGAGGTGCCAGGTGCACTCGGCTTTTGCCGACGGCGGCAACCCGTAAATGCGGGATTTTCAGGGACCACACCCTGTAAAAAAAGAAAACTAAATGGGCTCAGTGTTCCCTCACCCGGTCTCTGGGCAGGCATGGGAAGAACCCATATCGACTCTGCCACCATTCGAACCTCGGAATCCCTCTGGCGTGTCGTGGATTACGTCTCGCGGCGCCTTAGGGGCCGAGGGCTCTTGGCTTAACCGCCTGGAGTCGCGAGGATGATAACCTCTTTAAAAAATCACCCGAAGCTCAAGCGTGGCACGCCGTGAGGAGCTGCATGGCTGATGGGTAAATGTTCAGTCGTTAGCGTTGCCCCCGTCGGGGTACCGGCCGACACCCTTGACGGGTTACGCATAGGCTTATCCGGGCACAGGAGGCACTGCTCGGATGGACTGCTATTTCCTCCACACTCGTGGGATAAAACATGGAAAAATATAAAAACATTAAAAACGTAGAGGTTGAAAAGGAGGCAGTATCAGATACTGGAAGCGGTGGAAATCGGTCGCGTGGGACGTCTTCCGCTAGGAAACGTCCAGTGTGCCGGTCTTCAGAAGAGGAAGGCCTGCCGGCTCCCAAGTTGCCGACTTCGGGGAGGGGTCGGCAGGCATCGAGAGGGGCGAGTGCTTCGCAGCCGCGGAGGGATAAGCATGGACGATTCGTGTGCTCCAATACCTCGGCGGCTAGTGAAGCAGAAAGCGACATGGGGTTCACTACGGAGGACCCTGGCGATGGCGGTGAAAGCTGTGCCTCGCTGGGGAGCTCAAAGGCGGAGCTCAATGCCGCCAAGAGGGAGCAGCGTAAAGCCGTCGCGGCCGACGAAGTGTCGGAAATGGCCCGACGTGCTCGCGAGCGACGAGCTGCTCTTGCGGCGGAAGGGGTAGAGCCATCTGCGGTGGCCTTAAGCCAGCTGGCTCTGGATGGGGTGGACTTAGTCCTGAAGGTTGCCACCAAGTCTGGCAGCCTGAAGGGCACGTTCACCCGTGGCTTAAAGGAGGCTGCCGTGGATATTAGGGAGGCGGTTGGCATCCTCCTCAACAGGACGGCCTCTGACAAGGTCGCAAAGTTACAGGAGGAAAACAGCCGCCTCAGAAATGACCTGGATGACCTCCGACGGCAAGTCGCTGCGCTGAGCGAAGAGCAGCAGCGACGCACGTCCACCGATGCCGCACCTGAAGTGGCCCCGACTCCCGCACCGCAACCGGCAAGCCCTCGTACCGACGAAGAGGTCGAGCGCATTGTCCGGATCTGCATGCTCCAGTGCGGGAGCATGGTTAACGCTCGGCTGGAGGCGATTTCACGGCGTCTCCCGGCGGAAATCCTCCGTCCGCCTTTGGCGGCGGACACTCGGAGAACTGAGGAGCCGCCGAGACTTGCACCTCAAAAGAGGAAGCCCGCGGAGGGTAACAAAAAGCCCGCGGAGGGAGTTCCTTTGAGCGAGCAGCCCACGACTGTCGGGTTTAAGGGTGAGACCTGGGCAAAAGTCGTGGGCCGCAAAAAGGCCCGCAAAGCCGCCAAGAAGGCCGCATCAGGTGCATGCGCCCCAGGCGGAACCGCAAATACGGCTCCTCAACCTGCGCGGCGGGCTGCCAAAGGCGGTCGCAAGAGACCGACTGTGCACGTTCCGCGGTCCAATGCCGTGACGCTTACGTTGCAGCCCGGAGCTGTGGAGCGTGGCGTGACGTACCAGTCGGTCATCGCTGAGGCCAAGGCCAAGATCAAATTATCAGATCTTGGCCTTCAGTCCGTCACCCTCAGGCAGGCTGCCACGGGTGCACGGCTGTTCGAGGTGGCTGGCACTGTGAGCAGCAGTGCCGAAAAGGCGGACGCACTGGCCGCCAAAATGAGGGAGGTCCTCAACCCTGAAGACGTCCGGGTCTCCAGACCAATGAAAACCGCAGAGGTGCGGATTGCTGGCCTGGACGACTTCGTGACCTCTGAGGAGGTGGTGGCGGCCGTTGCCAGAAGCGGAGAGTGTCCACCGGACAAGGTGCGGGCTGGCGATATACGCACCGACGCCTCCGGACTCGGCATGGTCTGGGTTCGGTGCCCTGTGGCGTCGGCGAAGAAGATCGCTGATAGTGGCAGATTGCTGGTAGGCTGGGTGGCGGCAAAAACCAAGCTTCTACAGCCCCGGGTTTTGCAGTGCTTCCGGTGCCTGGAAAAAGGGCACGTCCGGGCGAAGTGCACCGCTGAGGTTGACCGTAGTGACCTCTGTTTTCGCTGCGGCCAGCCTGGCCACAAGGCGGCCCTGTGCACCGCGGCGTTCAACTGCAGCCTTTGTTCTGCTGCGGGAAGGCCTGCAGAGCACAGAGTAGGCGGAGGGGCCTGTGGGGCGCCTGTCAGCAAGGCCAAAAAGAAAAAGGAAAAGAAGAGGAGCACTAAGCCTGCCGGGTTAACCTCGCTGCCCCCGCAGGTTAGCAGCTCCGCGGCCGACTCTCGGCCCAGGACCGTTGCCGAGGGGATGGAATGTCAATAATGGCACAATTCCATTCTCTCCATTTTCTCCAGGGCAACATCAACCACTGTGCCAGAGCTCAGGATCTCCTACTCCAGAGCATGGCAGAGTGGTCGATTCACGTGGCTGTGGTCGCCGAACCGTACTTCATTCCCGCCCGTGACAACTGGTTGGGATGCGCTGACGGTTTGGTGGCCATTATTGGCGAGACTCTGATCGACCCTTCTCGGGGCCGCGGCTGGGTTGCTGCGGTCTCGGGCGGCATTGTTATTGTAGGGGCGTATTTCTCCCCCAACAAGAGTCTCGCCGACTTTGAGGGTTTCCTTGTCGAGTTGGGCGCCGTCGTAGGCCGCTATCACCCTCGTCCCGTTCTGGTGCTCGGGGATCTCAGCGCCAAGTCATCAACGTGGGGATCTCCGGTCACTGACCCTCAGGGCGAGGTGCTAGAAGAGTGGACGGTGACGACTGGTCTGGTCGTCCTGAATCGGGGTTCGGAATACACGTGCGTGCGGCAGCGGTGTGGCCGATAGTGGACGTCTCGTTTGCTAGCCCCTCTGTCGCCAGCCGAGTCCGCGACTGGCGTGTCGCCGCAGAGGTGGAGACGCTGTCGGACCATCGATATATCCGGTTCGACGTCTCTGCCCAGACTGCGAGCGGCCGCCATCCAACAACCCCGATTAACGACGGCCCGCGTTGGGCGCTTAAGCGCATCGACAGGGAACTACTCGAGGAAGCTGCCCTAGTTCAGTCCTGGATCTGGGAGTCGACGACGGACGGCCCCGTCAACGTCGAAGCGGTGGCGCTATGGTTTCGCGGGGCGATGACGCAGATCTGCGACGCGTCCATGCCCCGTGTCCGCCAACGGTCCGCAAAGCGCCAGGTGTACTGGTGGACCGCCGAAATCGCGCAATTGCGCATAGCGTGCGTTGCGGCTCGTCGCCGATACACCCGATACCGGAGGCGGCGTCGACGGGATTCCGCCGAGGAGGACGCGCTGTATGAGGTGTACCGCGCGTCTAAGGAGACTCTGTGGCTGGCCATCGGCGACTCAAAGTCGCGTGCCAGGGAGGAGCTGCTGGGGTCCCTAGATCAAGATCCGTGGGGGCGCCCCTACCGTTGGGTACGGGGCAAGTTGCGTCCCTGGGCGCCTCCACTAACACAAAGGATGCAACCCCAGTTGCTAGAGTCGGTGTTATCGACTCTCTTCCCTGAGCGAGTGGGACACGTTCCCCCGGCGATGGCTTCGCCCTCAGCCGCAGACTCTCCAGAAGAGGAGAGCACCGATGTCCCCGAGGTGACGCAAGCAGAGACGAGAGTGGCCGTGTCGCGACTCCGGGTTAAGAACACAGCGCCCTGACCCGACGGAGTTCCTGGTCGAGCTCTCGTCCTGGCTCTGAAGGAGCTAGAGCCCCAGCTGAGAGGGCTCTTCACGGCATGTCTCGAGCAGGGTCAGTTTCCCAGTGTGTGGAAGGAGGGGAGGCTGGTCCTGCTCAGGAAGGAGGGGCGCCCCGCGGAATCACCGTCCGCGTACCGGCTCATAGTGCTGCTCGACGAGGCGGGCAAACTTTTTGAGCGTATCATCGCAGATCGCCTCGTCAGCCACTTGTGCAGAGAGGGGCCGGACCTGGATGACAACCAGTTTGGTTTTCGTCGCGGGCGCTCCACCAAAGACGCTATTACGCGCGTGAGGGCCCTGGCGGAGGAGACAGTATCCCGGGGTAGGGTGGTGCTAGCGGTGTCCTTAGACATATCCAACGCTTTCAACACCCTACCCTGGAGTTGCATTCGGGAGGCGCTGAATTACCATCGCGTGCCTCCCTACCTCCGCCGCACAATAGGGGCTTACCTTGAGGAGAGATGCGTTACCTATCGGGGACGTGACGGCGCTGGTCGGCGGATCATGTCGTGCGGTGTTCCGCAGGGATCGGTCTTGGGACCGCTCCTGTGGAACATCGGCTGCGACTGGGTGCTGAGAGGTGAACTCCCGTCGGGCGCCGACTTGACGTGTTATGCAGACGACACGCTCGTCACTGCCCGGGGGAGTTCGCACAGGGAAGCAGCGTTGGTTGCCACTGCTGCGGTGTCACAAGTGGTGAACCGCATCCGGCGCCTGGGCCTGGAGGTGGCCCTAAGTAAGTCGGAGGCCATGGTGTTCCATGGCCCTCAACGCGCGCCGCCGCCAGGTTCACACATCGTGGTCAGCGGGGCCCGGATAGCTGTCGAGTCCACCATGAAGTATCTGGGATTGGTGCTCGACAGCCGATGGGAATTCGGACCCCACTTCCGGCGGCTGGCGCCCAAGCTGGTGGGTGCAGCGGGCGCGCTATCAACGTTGCTTCCCAACTTGGGGGGCCCGAGCGCCGCCTGTAGGCGGTTGTACGTGGGAATCGTGCGGTCCATGGCCCTGTATGGGGCCCCTGTGTGGGCGATGGACATGACGGCCAGCACTCTCGCCATTCTGCGTAAAGCGCAGAGGGCGATGACCGTCAGAATCGTCCGCGGGTATCGCACGATTTCCTACGAGGCGGCTTGCGTCCTGGCCGGATCCCCGCCCTGGGACCTAGAGGCGAAAGTACTCGCGTCATTATATCGATGGCGCGAGGAAGAGCGGGCACGGCGCTCGAGGCCGGTGCAGCGGCAGATCGCGCTGCGCCGAGAGGAGCTCCGTCAGGTCTTGGTGGCGGAATGGCGGCAAAGGCTTCTGCGCCCTACTGCCGGCCTCGCTACCGTCGAGGCGATCCGGCCAGTACTCGACGACTGGCTCAGGAGAAGGCACGGCTCCCTGTCGTTTAGGGTGATGCAAGTGCTGTCGGGGCATGGCTGCTTCGGCAAGTACCTGCGCCGCATAGACAGGGAGCCGGACGCTCGGTTCCACCACTGCGTCCATTGCGGGGAGGACACGGCGCAATACACGCTCGCCGAGTGTGTAGCTTTGGAGGAGCAGCGCCGTGTCCTCACAAATAAAGTAGGAGGCGATCTGTCGCTGCCGGCCTTAGTGCGGAAGATGGTCGGTAGCGCAGAGTCGTGGGATGCGGTGGTGTCCTTCTGCGAGGACGTGATGTCGCAGAAGGAAACTGCGGAACGGGAAAGGGAGATCTCGACTCCCTTCCCTGGCCGCAGAAGGCGCACCGGGCGCAGGAGAAGGGCGGACAACGCCCTTTTCCGGCCCCCATAAATGGGTCCAGGGGCGAGGGACTTGGGGAAGCCCCCCGCCACACCTACTCGATGGACCCGAGGCGGAAGCGCGCGCGGGTGTCGGCGCGCGCCCCTGAGGCGATACACGGGGTAGTTGAACACCTCACTACCCCGTGCAGGAGACGAGGCCTGGACAGACCGGGCCAGCACTAGTGTGGGGCTGCGGAAGAATTTGGATTCCCGCGGCCTCATGCACACGTGTGAGGAGACACCGGGGTGGTTTTAGCCGGTAAGAGTCCGGCACGCCCCTCCGCCTTTCCCCAGGCGGAGGTAGTCCATGAGGATTTCGCCCCGTAAAAAAAAAAAGGTTAGGTTAGGTTAGGTTTTTTTTTTTAAATTATTCTTTACCCATGAGGAATTGCTATCGGTATACAATACAATTCAAGGTGGAACACCATGGGGTTTTAGTCGGTGCGAGTCCGACATAATCCGTCCTTACCATCGCGAGGCGGGTATGCGTAGGCATTTCCCCATGTAAAAAAAAAAGGTTAGGTTAGGTTAGGTTTTTTTTTTCTGATTCCCCTGACATGTGGAAAATCTAGGACCTTTTCCTTCTTTTGTTATATTTTTCTTTTATTTTTGTTATGTTCTCATTATTTTTTGTATTATTTTTATTCTTTTTCATTCATTTTTTACTATTTTCTTTATTTCTTTTTTAGGTTTTTTCCTTTTTTCTTATCTTCTTAACTCTAGGTACATTTATTACTTACTTACTTTACTTTACTATTTCTTATTTCTACGTATTATGGGCTGTTTACATTATATATTTTTATATATATTATGTACAGATTCCCTTATTTCTACTCTTATTTATTCTTATTTACAACTTTGTTTGCTATATTCTTCCAGTAACATAAAAACCTATTTCTAACATATTACTTATAATTTTATGTACATTTTCTTTATTTACCTTAATTTCTATCACTATTTCTAAATCTGTTCTCTCTTTACAATAGATAGGGCACTCCGTTATGAGGTGAATAATGGATTCCTCCTTTTCTTGATCGCAGATACATGACGGGCTCTCTTTGCATTTGAACCTGTATAAATATTCAGAGAACCCGCCATGTCCTGTCATCACCTGTACAGCAATATGGTCCATTTCTATCTTTCTAACAATGGGATATGCACTGAAGGCATCCGGGAAAAATACCTTGGTGGTGGAAGCTGTTCCTCCTTCTATATATCTACGGTTCCATTCGTCAAGCGATTCCAGACGAATCTGTCGCTTGACGAATGATACCGGACACTTTTCGTAGTGAGGCTTACATTTACTTTTTGTTGCGGCTTCTTTAGCTAGTAGATCCATTTATGGGGGCCGGAAAAGGGCGTTGTCCGCCCTTCTCCTGCGCCCGGTGCGCCTTCTGCGGCCAAGGAAAAGAGTCGAGATCTCCCTTTCCCGTTCCGCAGTTTCCTTCTGCGACATCACGTCCTCGCAGAAGGACACCACCGCATCCCACGACTCTGCGCTACCGACCATCTTCCGCACTAAGGCCGGCAGTGACAGATCGCCTCCTACTTTATTTGTGAGGACACGGCGCTGCTCCTCCCAAGCTATACACTCGGCGAGCGTGTGTTGCGCCGTGTCCTCCCCGCAATGGACGCAGTGGTGGCACCGAGCGTCCGGCTCCCTGTCTATGCGGCGCAGGTACTTGCCGAAGCAGCCATGCCCCGACGACAGCACTTGCGTCACCCTAAACGACAGGGAGCCGTGCCTTCTCCCGAGAACCTAACCTAACCTAACCTTTTTTTTTTTTACAGTTGCTTACAGTTATACCTAATGTTATATAAATAAACTTGTTGTTATATCATAGTTACCTTTTACAATTTTAATGCAATTGTCCATTGCTTTAGTTTTATATACTTTTAACTTATAAAACTATACTATTTTGGACCCATTTGCTTTTCCTGCAGTACGAACGACTATTTCTGCATATTTTAGGAAATGGGTCCGACAGTCATCGTTGTTAATAGCGTATTTTAGGGTAGTATCATTAATTGCAATTCCCATCTTCTGCTCGCATTCCAATATTTTCATAGCGAATCTCGGGCAATCTATTAACAGGTGTAAAATTGTTTCGTCTATTTCACTACTGCATGCACAAGATGGGGACTGCGTTAATTTGTACTTGAATAAATACGCCTTAAAACCTCCATGACCCGTTAACAATTGCGTCTTAACGTTATCTAGTTTAATGTTTTTAAGTGTACTGTGTGCTTGTCTTATGTCCGGAAAGAATATCTTCGTGACTGCTCCTGTTGTAGCTTCATTGTATCGTTGTTGCCACCCCATGCAGGTAGAGTCCCTGGTGAGTCGCTTCGCGAAGGACAGAGGGCACTTATCATAAACTGCGGCTTGTTTGTTAAACAGTGCTGCCTTCTTTGCAAGTTCATCAGCTCTTTCGTTGCCGGGTATACCAATATGCGTTTTGACCCAGTAGAACTCAACATCACCGTCTTTATTTTTCAACTCTCTTAAACGTTCTCGTATTTCAACTGCAAGAGGCTGGAGAGACGTGCTGTCGGTTAGGCACTCTAAAGCTGATCGTGAGTCACTTAGTATTATTGCTTTCTTTAATTTACTGATCTTGCACATCATGTCAAGTGCTTTAAGAATCGCAGTAAGTTCAGCCTGATAAACACTACAGTAACTTTCTAACCTAAATGTAGATTTGAGTATTTCTTTACCCTCTCTCCACACACTGACAGCGCCACCTACTTTGTCTTCTAACTTACTGCCGTCCGTGTATATTCTCGGCTTAAGGCCGTCGATTGCGTTTTCTTCTTCTTGTGTAACTACCATCTTGAAAGATACACGGTCTCTTTCAGCGGGATGGGGTAAACAGAATGGGCTTATTGGTTTTTCTACGGTTCTTCCTGGTAGTTGTGCTAGTGGCTTTCCTCGTTTGATTTCATAGAGTGAAAGATGTTCCAATGCTCTTAAGTCAAGAGGGATGATTCCTGATAGTAACACGCTAGACGTAAATGAGATTGTCCTGTGGCCTTTGCAGATCTTAATTGCAAACATTCTTGTTATACGTTCTAATCTTTTCCTCATGTATTCTTTTTCCACTACAGCTAAATATATAGTTTTGACTATCTCTGAGTTAAGACCCCAGTTGGCTCTTGCTGTTCTCGATATGGTTTTTTAGATGTTTAGTGCCTTTCTGAGAACTCCATCTAAATGTTCTACGAAATTTAAATTTGTGTCAAAAGTAACACCAAGACTCGAAGATTGTTTGATAATGATATTATTCATTTTAATTGTAGGAATTTCATAGGATAGCTTTTTTGTGATTACTATTGCTTGAGTTTTATGTGGTGCGAAGTTCAATTTGTGTTTTTCCCCCATGCCATTATTTGCTCTAAAGCTGGATTTAGTTTTTCTTCTACTGCATTAGCTGAATGTCCTTTTGCAATAACAAGTATGTCATCCGCATACGCCTGTATACGGACATTTAGTTTTGAAATTGATTCGAGAAGGGGATCTAAAAGAATATTCCAGAGAATAGGTCCACAGGTAGACCCTCGTATACAGCCTTTGGTGGTTGATTTTGTGACTTCTGCTCCTGCATACTTTAGTAAAATGCTTCTAAATGACAGGTAACTAGTGACTAACCTGAGAATCTCTGGACTAAACCTTTTCTTTTTCATTTCTCTGATTATTTGGGGCCACCAAGCATTATCAAATGCCCCTTCTATGTCAAGAGATACCACTACAACGATCATTTATTCTTTGATGCCCTGTCTTATCACCGTCATTGTATCATATAAAGCGTCTTCTGTACTGCGCTGTGGCAAGAATCCGTATTGCAAACTGTTGAGTTTATCTTCACTTCCTAACTGCCATAGAAGTCTCCCTACAAACAATTTTTCTAAGATCTTCCCAAATACCGGTAGTAATCCAATAGGTCGGTATGATTTAGGTACTGAATAATCATCTTTCCCCGGCTTTGGAATGACTTTTATAACAGCCTTTTTCCAGATCTCGGGGTAGTGCCCTAATTCTAGACACTTGTTGAAAATTGCCTTCAGCGTTGACGGTGAAGTTTTGTAAGCCTCATAGCAGATGTCTGATGTTATACAATCTTCTCCTGGTGCCTTTTTAGGGTTCATTCTTTGTAGTACCATTTCTATTTCTTCTTCGGTGAATTCCCGAAAACTAATAGAGTCATATCTTAGATCTTTAATAATTGCGTTCGATTCATCACGAACTTTTCCTTGTTCTTCAGTGTCCTTATTTACTTCATCTTCAGGGTAGAATACTTCAGCTAGTAGCATAGCCGAAACATTCGGATTTAGAGTTTTTTCTCCTAAACGCAAAAGTTCGTCTTCGCTTATTGTTGTGCATTTCCTAATAATTCTGTAAATGCTCTGCCATATTGTCTCTTTTTCCTGCTTTGTACATAGCTGCTTCCAGCTCTCAGTAATTGTAAACATTATGTTACTCACATATTTTTCTATAGCTGCTGTAAATTCTTGGATAAGGAAGGGTTTACGCCTAGTGTTCGCAAATCTTATTCTTCTTCTTAATCTTATTAATTCTCGTCGTTCAGCTTCTAACTCCTTAGTCCACCAGGGTGTGCAGGTTGTGTTAATCTTTTTAGAGATAGGTGGTATTGCCCGTTTACTAGCAATGCTGACTTGTTTGATGTATTTGTCTAAAATGTCTTCCAAATCATTTGTTGTTTTTATTAGATTAACTTTTATTTCAGTAATTTTGTCATTTTCTAACCCTTTTTTTAAAACATCCCTAAAAATTGACCAATTTGCCTTAGCGGTGTTAAATAGACGTGTGGATTTTCTGGGAGAAGTTTTCTGTTTATCTATGATAATGTTTATTTGGAATTGAATTGCTCGATGGTCAGAACGTATAACAAAGTCTGGATCTACTCTCCATTTCTCTACCTTGTGTAGTGACGAAGATGTACAAGCGGTTACATCCACCAGACTGCTATGGAGTTTTCCAGCTCGATACTGATAGAATGTAGGGTCGTTTCCTTGGTTTAGTATGTTCATGTCCATTTCTGCTATCATTTCCGATAAGTGTAATCCCCTCCTGTCTTCCTCTCTGCTACCCCACCAAGGACTCTTTGCATTGAAGTCCCCTGCCAAGATGATGTCCTGGGTGTCCATATTCTGTGCAATTTTCACAATGTTTCTGATATCTTCATCTAGATCCCCATTTTTTTCCAAGTACACATTAAGTATTCCTATACTATGGTTTCCTACTTTAATTATAAAGCCTACTATATTTTCACTTATGTATTCTGGATTTTCTATAATTAAGTACGTGGGATCAACAACGATGACTGCCGATTTAACCGGTTTATCAATTATGTTATTCACTTTTTGTATAACGCGGCGATTACAAGTAACATACCCTTTTGAACCAATATATGGTTCTTGCAGTAAGAGAAGTGTAATTTTTTGGTTGACGGCCATTTGTAAAGATTCTTTATATGCCGCCATTCCTCGTCCTAGATTATCTTGCACGATTTTTACAGTTTGCGTGTCTTCTGGCATATTATTTATAATGTTTATGCTCATCTGTGTTTGTTCGATGTCATTTGTCTGATCTACTTTAGCAGTATGCAACTAAGAATCTCGCTATTCGGTCCCATTTCTGCCATACTAAGCATTCAGCACTGTATGCTGCGTGACTATGGTCCCCCTTGACTTTATTTTTAATGCAATTAGCACATGAAAGTGCTCCGTTATTTCGTGGACATTGTCTGCTGTCATGTTCACCTGCGCAATAACCACAGGTTGATTTATCAGCTGCACACTCGTTTGCTCTATGTCCGAAACCCATGCATCGATAGCACTGGACTATAGGTGACTGATCTATAGCTGGGACTATTTGGTAGCCCACATGCACCTTTTGGTCCTTAAGGGCCTTCCATACCCAAGGGCTTACTTCGATAACTACCGAGCTAGCAGTAGCAGAGATTAGAGAAAAACTTGACAACTTACAAGTATGCAACTGCAGTCCACTTAAGGAGGACAACGACCACAAAAAATATAATAATGCGACCAAAGAACAGCAAATTGTCGCACAGCCACAGCGCAGTACAGAAGACGCTTTATATGATACAATGACGGTGATAAGACAGGGCATCAAAGAAAAAATGATCGTTGTAGTGGTATCTCTTGACATAGAAGGGGCATTTGATAATGCTTGGTGGCCCCAAATAATCAGAGAAATGAAAAACCTCGGTACCTAGGCCAGGGTTATTTTGAAATGCCCACTGGCTTGCTCCATGTTCCTTGAGTTCTTTTATTTCATCCGTTAATATTCCTATCTTTTGCGACATAGGCTCTATGGCGACTGTGAATTTGTCTGTGGATATCTCCTGTCGGGATGTGTTCTGTATTTGTGCTTGTAATTCCTTCACAATATTTTTCATGTCGCATGTATCACTAACAATGGAGTCTAATCGAGGGTTTTTAAGTGACTCAATGGCCTGAGTGATACATTTCACATCTGTTTCCTGGTTTTCCAAACTGTTTTTAAGGTGTTGAACTTCGAGACATAAGGATTTTATGTACTCGATCGTATCCCTGTTCTGGTTCATTATCATCGTAACCTCTTCTACAGGAAATATTTGCCGGTCACCAGAGGGACAGTTAGTCTTTTATCGCTCTGATAAAATTTTCGTTTATTTCCTGCCGTATCTGATAAATTGTCTTAATAGGATCATCCATCTCATAATTGAGCCATCTCCTTATAGCTTCTGCAGATTTTTGCGTGTCTTTTAAAAGTTCTTGGATGTCTTTGAGCTTTTGCATACAGGAGGATTGAATTTCTGCGAGTTGTTTGGTATGTGCTCTCTCAACTCTATCCAGCTCTTTTGCTGCTCGACTGCGTTCTTGCTCTAATGCAAGCCGATGTCGGGAGCGTGAGTCTGAGAGTGAGAGCACTGTTTCATAAAGCCCTTGAAGGCAATCATGTACCTCCTGCTTGCAATCCCGTTTCATGTTCCCCGCTTTCTCCAATGCCTCTTTCCCTGAGAGCAAAAATTCGTTAGCCCGCTGTATTGCAAGATCCATGGAAATGCCAGCCCGCTTATATGCGGGAGGTAACATACTAGATCTCTTACTGTTATCACTGATGATGCTGTCAACATCTGACCATTCATCGTCGGTGCGTTGTACACGCTTGCAAATTCCTAGCAATTCCAATTCTGCCTCCATGTCTTTTGCAACAGAGCTATTTTGTTCCGAGACACTGTCGTGTTCCTGTGGATCATTTGAGGATACGTTCTCTTGCTCTATTGGTTCCTTTGTAATACCTATAGTATGCGAGTCTGGTTGATTACTACATCCAGGTTCTCCCAACATAGCCCTCTGATAGTCCTCCATATCCTCAGTGGGTTTTTTCGAAGAGGCTGCATTCTGTAAAAGCACTTTTTTCCGCAAAGTTGGTGCAGATACCGGGCTTATGCCTCTACCAGATCTAGAGGACTTGGATTTTGCCACTTCAGTACACGTCTTGCCCGACTTAGACGACATTTTTTTTTTTTATAAATCTTTTCCCCTTTTTTCCCCCTTAAGAAGGCAGGACTCTGAAAGACAAAGAGAATGAGTCCAAGAACGGCTATCCTATCTTAAAGGATGTAGAAGTTACAGCTCTCCAAATATTTTCAAGATGGCCGACCAATATTTTGAAATCGTTTATTGAAGATGTTTATTGACTTAAAATAGTCGTGTTTGGGCTTGCCGGACTCGTACACCTCTGGTCTATCTCATAAATATGGTGGGGCGCTAAAATAATTTTGATTTTTCTTTAGTGACTTTCTGATGCTGACTGAATAGCCCTCTGAACGACAACTCCAATGAACCCAGACTCGCATATATTTGCACAAACGGTTTCAATGTTACAACGGTTTAAAGTTATCCAATATGGCGTCCATGAACACCGTTTTTCTCTATCTCGAAAACCGCTAACGCTAAACCCAGCGAGATTGGGCTCGTATGAAAGGTCCAGGCTTGGCGAGCCCACTTCGGATGTGTGTCGGGGGGCTGCGGTGAGAGGGGAGTCCGCACCCTCTACCGCTGCAGCCGAGGTGGAGTCGCGGAGGAAGAGGAGTGTTGGTATGGCGATGCGCCACTCGCCCTATCCTCCGCGACTCTGACGGGGCCGCACCGTTAATGATGTGGTGGTGGTGGGGCTGCGGGGGGAGAGGAGTGTCGGTATTGCGAGTCGCCGCTCTCCCTACCCTCCGCAGTCGAATCTCGGTTGGCGGCGGAGCCATAGACCAGATCCGCCGCTGGGGCCAGGAAGGCCGGTGCTTCCGAGTGCTAGTTTTTCCTGGCCCCATGGCCTTCGCGCATCGGACACGGGGGCGTCCGTTGCGCATTTGAAATTGGAGGCCGAGGAGGAGGGCGCGCCATGTGTTCTGGTGCGCCTTACCTGAGAAGTAGATGGGGGAGGAGTGGTCCTCTCCTGAGGAGGGGCCGCCATGGGGCGGCCAGCGCAGGTGGGGCCGCGGAAGTGTGCGAAAGCGTTCCCGTGGTCCTGCCAATATGCGACGAGGGTGGAACACCATGGGGTTTTAGTCGGTGCGAGTCCGACATAACCCGTCCTTGCCCCCGCGAGGCGGGTATGCGTAGGCATTTCCCCATGTAAAAAAAAAAAAAAGGTTAGGTTAGGTTAGGTTAGATTAGGTCCCCCCCCGAACGGGTTCCCGCCTTGTCGTGGCGGGCGGGCTTAGTAGCCGTGGCTTGGTCAACCGCGGTGAACGAAGAGGAACCCCTTGGCTGGCCCGAGGTGTAGGGCCGGCCCGAGGTGGCCACTCCGAGTGGGCTTGGCGAGCCCACTTCGGATGTGTGTCGGGGGGCTGCGGTGAGAGGGGAGTCCGCACCCTCTACCGCTGCAGCCGAGGTGGAGTCGCGGAGGAAGAGGAGTGCTGGTATGGCGATGCGCCACTCGCCCTATCCTCCGCGACTCAGACGGGGCCGCAACGTCAATTGATGCGGTGGTGGTGGGTTGCGGGGGGAGAGGAGTGTCGGTATTGCGAGGCGCCGCTCTCCCTACCCTCCGCAGCCGAATCTTGGTTGGCGGCGGAGCCATAGACCAGATCCGCCGCTGGGGTCAGGAAGGCTGGTGCTTCTGAGTGCTAGTTTTTCCTGGCCCCATGGCCTTCGCGCAACGGACACGGGGGCGTCCGTTGCGCATGTTAAGCTGGAGGCCGAGGAGGAGGGCGCGCCATGGGTTCTGGTGCGCCTTACCTGAGAAGGAGTTGGAGGAGGAGTAGTCCTCTCCTGAGGAGAGGCCGCCATGGGGCGGCCAGCGCAGGTGGGGCCGCGGATGTGTGCGAAAGCGTTCCCGTGGCCCTGCCAATATGCGACGAGGGTGGAACACCATGGGGTTTTAGTCGGTGCGAGTCCGACATAACCCGTCCTTGCCCCCGCGAGGCGGGTATGCGTAGGCATTTCCCCATGTAAAAAAAAAAGGTTAGGTTAGGTTAGGTTAGGTTTGGGCCTGGAGGTGGCCCTAAGTAAGTCGGAGGCCATGGTGTTCCATGGCCCTCGACGCGCGCCGCCGCCGGGTTCACACATCGGGGGGGCCCGGATAGCTGTCGAGTCAACCATGAAGTATCTGGGATTGGTGCTCGACAGCCGATGGGAATTCGGATCCCACTTCCGGCGGCTGGCGCCCAAGCTGATGGGTGCAGCGGGCGCGCTATCAACGTTGCTTCCCAACTTGGGGGGCCCGAGCGCCGCCTGTAGGCGGTTGTACGTGGGAATCGTGCTGTCCATGGCCCTGTATGGGGCCCCTGTGTGGGCGATGGACATGACGGCCAGCACTCTCGCCATTCTGCGTAAACCGCAGAGGGCGATGGCCGTCAGAGTCGTCCGCGGGTATCGCACGATTTCCTACGAGGCGGCTTGCGTCCTGGCCGGATCCCCGCCCTGGGACCTAGAGGCGAAAGTACTCGCGTCATTATATCGATGGCGCGAGGAAGAGCGGGCACGGGGCTCGAGGCCGGTGCAGCGGCAGATCGCGCTGCGCCGAGAGAAGCTCCGTCAGGTCTTGGTTGGCGGAATGGCGGCAAAGGCTCCTGCGCCCTACCGCCGGCCTCGCTACCGTCGAGGCGATCCGGCCAGTACTCGACGACTGGCTCGGGAGAAGGCACGGCTCCCTGTCGTTTAGGGTGACGCAAGTGCTGTCGGGGCATGGCTGCTTCGGCAAGTACCTGCGCCGCATAGACAGGGAGCCGGACGCTCGGTGCCACCACTGCGTCCATTGCGGGGAGGACACGGCGCAACACACGCTCGCCGAGTGTGTAGCTTGGGAGGAGCAGCGCCGTGTCCTCACAAATAAAGTAGGAGGCGATCTGTCGTTGCCGGCCTTAGTGCGGAAGATGGTCGGTAGCGCAGAGTCGTGGGATGCGGTGGTGTCCTTCTGCGAGGACGTGATGTCGCAGAAGGAAACTGCGGAACGGGAAAGGGAGATCTCGACTCCCTTCCCTGGCCGCAGAAGGCGCACCGGGCGCAGGAGAAGGGCGGACAACGCCCTTTTCCGGCCCCCATAAATGGGTCCAGGGGCGAGGGACTTGGGGAAGCCCCCCGCCACCCCTACTCAATGGACCCGAGGCGGATGCGCGCGCGGGTGTCGGCGCGCGCCCCTGAGGCGATACACGGGGTAGTTGAACACCTCACTACCCCGTGCAGGAGACGAGGCCTGGACAGACCGGGCCAGCACTAGTGTGGGGCTGCGGAAGAATTTGGATTCCCGCGGCCCCATGCGCACGTGTGAGGAGACACCGGGGTGGTTTTAGCCGGTAAGAGTCCGGCACGCCCCTCCGCCTTTCCCCAGGCGGAGGTAGTCCATGAGGATTTCCCCCGCCGCGGGCTTGGGAAGCCCACTTCGGATGTGTGTCGGGGGGCTGCGGTGAGAGGGGAGTCCGCACCCTCTACCGCTGCAGCCGAGGTGGAGTCGCGGAGGAAGAGGAGTGTTGGTATGGCGATGCGACACTCGCCCTATCCTCCGCGACTCAAACGGGGCCGCACCGTTGATGCGGTGGTGGTGGGGCCGCGGGGGGAGAGGAGTGTCAGTATTGCGAGGTGCCGCTCTCCCTACCCTCCGCGGCCGAAACTTGGTTGGCGGCAGAGCCCAAGACCAGATCCGCCGCTGGGGCCAGGAAGGCAGGTGCTTCTGAGTGCTAGTTTTTCCTGGCCCCATGGCCTTCGCGCATCGGACACGGGGGCGTCCGTTGCGCATTAGAAATTGGAGGCCGAGGAGGAGGGCGCACCATGTGTTCTGGTGCACCTTACCTGAGAAGGAGATGGGGGAGGAGTGTTCCTCTCCCGAGGAGGGGCCGCCATGGGGCGGCCAGCGCAGGTGGGGCCGCGGAAGTGTGCGAAAGCGTTCCCGTGGTCCTGCCAATATGCGACGAGGGTGGAACACCATGGAGTTTTAGTCGGTACGAGTCCGACATAACCCGTCCTTGCCACCCGCAAGGCGGGTATGCGTAGGCATTTCCCCATGTAAAAAAAAAAAAGGTTAGGTTAGGTTAGGTTAGGTTCCCCCTCGAACGGGTTCCCGCCTTGTCGTGGCGGGGGGGCTTAGTAGCCGTGGCTTGGTCACCCACGGTGAACAAAGAGGAACCCCTTGGCTGGCCCGTGGTGTAGGGCCGGCCCGAGGTGGCCACTCCGAGTGGGCTTGGGAAGCCCACTTCGGATGTGTATCGGGGGGCTGCGGTGAGAGGGGAGTCCGCACCCTCTACCGCTGCAGCCGAGGTGGAATCGCGGAGGAAGAGGAGTGTTGGTATGGCGATGCGCCACTCGCCCTATCCTCCGCGACTCAAACGGGGCCGCACCGTTAATTGATGCGGTGGTGGTGGGGCTGCGGGGGGAGAGGAGTGTCGGTATTGCGATGCGCCGCTCTCCCTACCCTCCGCAGCCGAATCTTGGTTGGCGGCGGAACCATAGACCAGATCCGCCGCTGGGGTCGGGAAAGCGGGCGCTAATAAGCGCTCGATTTTCCTGGCCCCATGGCCTCCGGGTATCGGACTCGGGGGGGTCCGATACGCATGTGGAGTTGGAGGCTGTGGAGGGGGGTAGCTGAACACCTCGCTTGAGCCGAGGGCTCTTGGCTTAACCGCCTGGAGTCGCGAGGATGATAACCTCTTTAAAAAATCACCCGAAGCTCAAGCGTGACACGCCGTGAGGAGCTGCATGGCTGATGGGTAAATGTTCAGTCGTTAGCGCTGCCCCCGTCGGGGTACCGGCCGACACCCTTGACGGGTTACGCATAGGCTTATCCGGGCAAAGGGGGCTCTGCTCGGATGGACTGTTATTTCCTCCACACTCGTGGGATAAAAAATGGACAAAGAAAAATATTTAAAAAAAACAGTAGAGGTAGAAAAGGCAGGATCAGATACTGGTAGCGGCGGAAATCGATCGCGTGGGACGTCTTCCGCTAGGAAACGTCCAGTGTGCCGATCGTCAGACGAGGAAGGCCTGCCGGCCCCCAAGTTGCCGACTTCGGGGAGGGGTCGGCAGGCATCGAGAGGGGCGAGTACTTCGCAGCCGTGGAGGGATAAGCACGGACGGTTCGTGTGTTCCAATACCTCGGCGGCTAGCGAAGCAGATAGTGACATGGGGTTCACTACGGAGGACCCTGGCGATGGCGGTGAAAGCTGTGCCTCGCTGGGGAGCTCAAAGGCGGAGCTCAATGCCGCCAAGAGGGAGCAGCGCAAAGCCGTCGCGGCCGACGAAGTGTCGGAAATGGCCCGACGTGCTCGCGAGCGACAAGCTGCTCTTGCGGCGGAAGGGGGAGAGCCATCTGCGGTGGCCTTAAGCCAGCTGGCTCTGGATGGGGTGGACTTAGTCCTGAAGGTTGCCAAGTCCGGCAGCCTGAAGGGCACGTTCACCCGTGGCTTAAAGGAGGCTGCCGCGGATATCAGGGAGGCGGTTGGCATCCTCCTCAACAGGACGGCCTCTGACGAGGTCGCAAAGTTACAGGAGGAAAACAGCCGCCTCAGAAATGACTTGGAGGACCTCCGGCGGCAAGTTGCTGCGCTAAGCGAGCAGCAGCAGCAACGCACGTCCAGCGATGCCGCACCTGTAGTGGACCCGACTCCCGCACTGTGACCGGCAAGCCCTCGTACCGATGAAGAGGTCGAGCGCATTGTCCGGCTCTGCATGCTCCAGTGCGGGAGCATGGTTAACGCTCGGCTGGAGGCAATTTCTCGGCGTCTCCCGGTGGAAATCCTCCGTTCGCCTTTAGCGGCGGACACGCGGAGGACTGAGGAGCCGCCGAGACTTGCGCCTCAAAAGGGGAAGCCCGCGGAGGGTAACAAAAAGCCCGCGGAGGGAGCTCCTTCGAGCAACCAGCCCACGACTGCCGGGTCTAAGGGTGAGACCTGGGCGAAAGTCGTGGGCCGCAAGAAGGCTCGCAAAGCCGCCAAGAAGGCCGCAGTAGCCGCATGTGCCCCAGGTGGAACCGCAAAGACGGCTCCTAAACCTGCACAGCGGACTGCCAAAGGCGGTCGCAAGAGACCGGCTGTACATGTTCCGCGGTCCAACGCTGTGACAATAACGTTGCAGCCTGGAGCTGTGGAGCGTGGCGTGACGTACCAGTCGGTCATCGCCGAGGCCAAGGCCAAGATCAAATTATCTGATCTTGGCCTTCAGTCCGTCACCCTCAGGCAGGCTGCCACGGGTGCACGACTGTTCGAGGTGGCTGGCACTGTGAGCGGCAGTGCCGAAAAGGCGGACGCACTGGCCGCCAAGATGAGGGAGGTCCTCAACCCAGAGGACGTCCGGGTCTCCAGGCCAATGAAAACCGCAGAGGTGCGGATTGCTGGCCTGGACGACTGCGTGACCTCAGAGGAGGTGGTGGCGGCCGTTGCCAGAAGCGGAGAGTGTCCGCCGGACAAGGTGCGGGCTGGCGATATACGTACCGACGCCACCGGACTCGGCGCGGTCTGGGTTCGGTGCCCTGTAGCGTCGGCAAAGAAGATCGCCGATAGCGGCAGATTGCTGGTAGGCTGGGTGGCGGCAAGGACCAAGCTCTTACAGCCCCGGGCTTTGCAGTGCTTTCGGTGCCTGGAAAAAGGGCACGTCCGGGCGAAGTGCACCGCCGAGGTTGACCGTAGTGACCTCTGTTATCGCTGCGGCCAGCCTGGCCACAAGAATGCCCTGTGCTCCGCGGCGCTCAACTGCAGCCTTTGTTCTGCTGCGGGAAGGCCAGCGGAGCACAGAGTAAGCAGAGGGGCTTGTGGGGCGCCTGCCAGCAAGGAAAAGAAAAAGGAAAAGAAGAGGAGCACTAAGCCTGCCGGGTTAACCTCGCTGCCCTCGCAGGCTAGCAGCTCCGCGGCCGACTCCCGGCCCAGGACCGTTGCCGAGGGGATGGAATTTCAATAATGGCACAATTCCATTCTCTCCATTTTCTCCAGGGCAACATCAACCACTGTGCCAGAGCTCAGGATCTCCTACTCCAGAGCATGGCAGAGTGGTCGATTCACGTGGCTGTGATCGCCGAACCGTACTTCATTCCCGCCCGTGACAACTGGTTGGGATGCGCTGACGGTTTGGTGGCCATTATTGGCGAGACTCTGATCGACCCGTCTCGGGGCCGCGGCTGGGCTGCTGCGGTCTCGGGCGGCATCGTTATTGTAGGGGCGTATTTCTCCCCCAACAAGAGTCTCGCCGACTTTGAGGGTTTCCTTGTCGAGTTGGGCGCCGTCGTAGGCCGCTATCACCCTCGTCCCGTTCTGGTGCTCGGGGATCTCAACGCCAAGTCATCGGCGTGGGGATCTACGGTCACTGACCCTCGGGGCGAGGTGTTAGAAGAGTGGACGGTGACGACTGGTCTGGTTGTCCTGAATCGGGGTTCGGAATACACGTGCGTGCGGCAGCGGGGTGGGTTGATAGTGGACGTCTCGTTTGCTAGCCCCTCTGTCGCCAGCCGAGTCCGCAACTGGCGTGTCGCCGCAGAGGTGGAGACGCTGTCGGACCATCGATATATCCGGTTCGACGTCTCTGCCCATACTGCGAGCGGCCGCCATCCAACAACCCCGATTAACGACGGCCCGCGTTGGGCGCTTAAGCGCATCGACAGGGAACTACTCGAAGAAGCTGCCCTAGTCCAGTACTGGATTCGGGAGTCGACGACGGACGGCCCCGTCGACGTCGAAACGTTGGCGCTATGGTTTCGCGGGGCGATGACGCAGATCTGCGACGCGTCCATGCCCCGTGTCCACCAACGGTCCGCAAGGCGCCAGGTGTACTGGTGGACCGCCGAGATCGCGCAATTGCGCATAGCGTGCGTTGCGGCTCGTCGCCGGTACACACGATACCGGAGGCGGCGTCGACGGGATCCCGCCGAGGAGGACGCGCTGTATGAGGTGTACCGCGCGTCTAAAGAGACTCTGTGGCTGGCCATCGGCGACTCAAAGTCGCGTGCCAGGGAAGAGCTGCTGGGATCCCTAGATCGGGATCCGTGGGGGCGCCCCTACCGTTGGGTACGGGGCAAGTTGCGTCCCTGGGCGCCTCCACTAACACAAACGATGCAACCCCAGTTGCTAGAGGCGGTCTACCTCTCCGCAACCTCTACCGCTGCAGCGAGGTGGAGTACCGCGGAGGAAGAGGAGTGTTGGTATGGCGATGCGCCACTCGCCCTATCCTCCGCGACTCAGACGGGGCCGCACCGTTAATTGATGCGGTGGTGGTGGGGCTGCGGGGGGAGAGGAGTGCCGGTATTGCGAGGCGCCGCTCTCCCTACCCTCCGCAGCCGAATCTTGGTTGGCGGCGGAGCCAAAGACCAGATCCGCCGCTGGGGTCAGGAAGGCTGGTGCTACTGAGTGCTAGTTTTTCCTGGCCCCATAGCCTTCGCGCATCGGACGCGGGGGCGTCCGTTGCGCATGTGAAATTGGAGGCCGAGGAGGAGGGCGCGCCATGTGTTCTGGTGCGCCTTACTTGAGAGGGAGATGGGGGAGGAGTAGTCCTCTCCCGAGGAGGGGCCGCCATGGGGCGGCCAGCGCAGGTGGGGCCGCGTATGTGTGCGAAAGCGTTCCCGTGGCCCTGCCAATATGCGACGAGGGTGGAACACCATGGGGTTTTAGTCGGTGCGAGTCCGACATAACCCGTCCTTGCCCCCGCGAGGCGGGTATGCGTAGGCATTTCCCCATGTAAAAAAAAAAAGGTTAGGTTAGGTTTTTTTTTTTTATTATTATAAATAAGTTTTCACTACAGACTCGAGGTCCGTACCTTTTTTCGCTTTATATTTCTTTATTGACTTTTTTATTTTACATTGTACTCCTTACACTACTAGTATAGTAAATTTACTTAAGCCTAAGCAGTGAGTTCACAGTTTTTTTTTATTATTATTAATTTTTTTTTCTTTTGTTTTTTTTTTTGTTTTTTTTTTATATAGATTTCTTTTTTTTGTATATCATGCCTTTTTTTTCCCTTATTTCTTGTTTTTTCCTTTTACTTTTTTTTTTTGAGTTTTAATTCCTAACATGATTTATTAACTTACCATACAATTTTTTATTATACCTATCGGCGCAACAAAGTATAAGCGACGTATCCGGCGCATTACTCAAACAATTATTATCGTGTTAGAAACTAATAAGCGTTATTTCAACTGCAGAAATAACGTTATAACTTGATTGTTTATAACATTTTGTTTTATTTTAAAATTAGTTAATTATTGTTACTTATAAATAAGTTAAAATGCTTTAATTCAAAATATAATTAAAAGCAGGTTATCGCGGTAACAATTTGGAAGGTAATTTATTCTCAAGACGCAGGAAGTAGGGATAGCTTCCGCTCGCTTGCGTTGTAGGGATAGCTTCCGCACGCTTGCGTTTGGTTTAAAAGGCGTGCGGCGGCTTGGGCAGCATTCATTCTTGTTCGTGCAGTCGAGCTGTTCAGACCTAGTTGAGTTCGTTAATTATAAATTGTGAATAATTGTTAATAGTGAAGAAACGTTAAATTGTGAATAATTGTGATTAGTAAAACCAGTTAAGATCAAATACGTGTAGTGAGTTTTATTATTAAAAACAATAATGAGTGAACCTAGAAATCATAATAATGACGTCATCGATGATGACGTCATAGTTTTTAAAAACTCTTATGGTGGCCCCACTCCGTCATCAGAAGTGGGATGTGAACAACGCTCTTCCACTGCTGCTCGACCATCTGATATTGAACAACCATCTATGTCGGTCAACACTGAAACAATGCAACAGAATCAGAGTGATAACAGTTCAATGATTAATGTACCATCACAGTTCTTTATGCAAATGATGCATATGATGCAAAACATGTCGGATCGACTAACTACTCCATCGGAAACAAAGGTGAGAATTAATGATATTTATCTACCTTCATTTGATCCAGATACAAACGTTGGAGTACGTGAATGGTGTCAACATATTAGTAAAGCAATTCAGACGTACCACCTCAATGATTTTGATATACGCATGAAAGTTGGCAGCTTATTGAAAGGACGCGCTAAAATGTGGGTCGACGATTGGATGATAACTACATCTACTTGGGAAGAACTTCGCAACAATCTTATAACTACATTTGAACCAGAAAACCGGTATTCTCGGGACATATTAAGATTCAGGGAACATGTTTTTGATTCTTCAAAAGATATAGCGGAATTTTTATCACGAGCCTGGGTACTATGGAGACGAATTACCAAAGACAAGTTACCTAATGAAGACGCAGTTGAGGCTGTAATTGGTTGCATTAGTGACGAACATTTACGGATCGAACTATTAAACGCGCGCGCAACAACAGTGCCAGAACTTATATCTATTGCATCCTCGATACGATTAAAGCGCGTTCATCCATCAAATAGTAGTATGACGATGCCAAACAAACGTCCGCGTTTATCAAACAATAGTAATGCTCACGCTCTATCATTCTGTCACATCTGTAAAAGGAAAAACCATTCTGCCGATGAATGTCGTTTCAAACCAACGGCATTAAATCAGGAACAATATAGTAAAAGAGGTGAAAGTAATAGTAAACCTACATGCACATTTTGTCAAAAATTAGGACATACTTACGACCAATGTTTTAAGCGTGATCGTTCTTTGACATCAAATATAAATCACATCGAAGGTACAAAACTCGCCCCTTTAACTATCAGGATAGGAGTAAAAACTTTACGGGCAGTGTTTGACAGTGGTGCAGAATGTTCAGTTATACGGGAATCTGTAGCCGCTGCTCTGCCTGGACAAAGAGTTCAAACGGCTAACTACTTGAGAGGTATTGGACGATTTCCCGTATTATCACTCACGAGTTTACTGACTATATGTGTCATAGATGATATCAGCGTAGAAATTCAGTTTTATGTTCTGGCTGACTGTGAGATGTCGACGGACATTCTGGTTGGCATGAATTTGATTAAAGGCACAAACTTGAGTGTTATAGTAACGTCTAGCAAAACAAAATTAGTGCACCAAGGACTTATCAATCATATCACTACAAATAGTCCAATATTTGGAAAACTAGACTGTGATCTTTCCGACCCTGAAGAGATCAAACAACTTCGCATACTCCTTAATAAGTATGAACACTTATTTATTCGAGGATACCCTAAAACCCGAGTTAACACAGGTATGTTGGAAATCAGATTAAAGAATCCGGACAAATACGTAGAACGAAGACCATACCGCCTCAGTCCAGTGGAGAGAGAAAAGGTTCGTACCATTGTCAACGAATTATTGAAGCACAATATTATACGTGAGAGCAAATCCCCATACTCTAGCCCAATTATCCTAGTTAAAAAGAAGAATGGAGATGACCGCCTTTGTGTAGACTTCCGCGAGTTAAATGCTAATACCTTGCGGGACCATTACCCACTTCCACTCATCTCCGACCAAATCGATCAACTGGCCAATGGACTCTACTTCACCACATTTGATATGGCGGCAGGTTTCCATCAAATACCTATTTCGGAGAGTTCCATAGAGAAGACTGCATTCGTTACGCCTGATGGATTATACGAATACCTTACTATGCCATTTGGTTTATCCAACGCGTGTGCAGTATACCAAAGATGTATTAATAGAGCATTGTTTTCGTTACTGGGCAGTGCTGCTCAAGTTTACGTCGACGATGTCTTGAGCAAAAGTGCTGATTTTACTCAAGGACTAATAAACATTGAACGCATTCTCATAGCATTACATAAGGCTGGGTTTTCTATCAATGCGGATAAGTGCAGCTTCTTCAAACGCTCAATAGAATATTTGGGTAACGTTGTTTCAAATGGTCAAATCCGTCCAAGTCCAAAGAAAGTTGAAGCTCTAGTCAAGGCACCAGTACCGAATACTGCTAAAAAGGTAAGACAGTTCAATGGTTTAGCTGGATATTTTCGGAAATTCATCCCCGATTTTTCCCGTATAATGATGCCCTTGTATGAGTTGACTAAACAAGGTGCTAAATGGGAGTGGAATGATCGACACGAAGAAGCACGTAATAAGATAATCCAATGTCTGACATCATCTCCTGTGTTAACAATATTTCAAGAAGAAGCACCCATAGAATTATACACGGATGCAAGTAGCTTGGGATTCGGTGCCGTTCTAGTACAAATTATCAACAAACGTCAACATGCAATCGCCTTCATGAGTATGAGAACTACTGATACTGAAAGCAGATATCACTCGTACGAACTAGAGACCTTGGCGGTAGTGCGTGCAATAAAACATTTTCGGCAGTATCTGTATGGACGGAAATTCAAAATTATAACCGATTGCAATGCCTTAAAGGCATCTAAGCACAAAAAGGATCTCCTTCCAAGAATTCATCGGTGGTGGGCGTTTTTACAGAACTATGATTTTGAAGTAGAATACCGCAAAGGAAATCGCCTGCAACACGCCGACTTCTTTAGCAGAAATCCAAGTAGTTGTGAGGTTAATATAATGACAAGAGACTTGGATTGGTTGAAGGTGGAACAACGCAGAGATGAGACATTGCGTCGCCTGATGGACAGCTTCAACAACGGAAATCCAGTAGATGGTTACCTTCTAGAAAACGAAGTTTTAAAACGAATTGTGAGAGACCCAATTTTTGGACAGCAAATCTGTGTTGTAGTTCCTAGATCTTTCCAGTGGAGTATAATAAATTCATTTCATACAGCGCTTAAACACCCTGGATGGGAAAAGACTCTACATAAGATCAAAGAATCTTACTGGTTTGACAAAATGAGTACCCTGGTGCGCAGGTTTGTGGACAACTGTATCGTGTGTAGAACATCAAAAGGAACATCGGGCGCTGTACAAGCTCAACTACATCCAATCCAAAAGCCAACTACAGCCTTTCAAGTGATACATATGGATATCACTGGCAAGCTCGGTACTACAGATGCCCAGCAATATGTCGTAGTAACTGTCGATGCTTTCTCAAAATATGTGCTGTTTTATTATGCTACCGATAAGAGTCCGCACAGCACATTAGCTGCACTAAAACGTACTATACACCTATTTGGAACACCACTTCAAATAATTGTGGATGGAGGCAGAGAATTCTTGGGGGAATTCAAGACTTATTGCCAACAGCTAGGAATAGACATCCATGATATATCACCAGGAATCAGCCGAGCTAACGGACAAGTTGAGCGAATAATAGCAACGCTTAAGAACGCATTAATAATGATAAAAAATTATGAAACGGAACAATGGCATACTGCATTAGAAGAACTTCAGTTGGCCATGAATTGTACTGCTCATCGAGTAACAGGTGTCGCTCCCCTCACTCTACTCACAAGATGAAAACACTGTGTTCCACCGGAACTACTCGGATTAGTTAATATGGATAATCAAACTATTGATATTGACGCCCTTTCCAGACATGTGCAGAATAGAATGTCTCAAGCATCGGAACAAGATAGACAACGATTTAATCAACGAAAAGCTAAGATCTGTCATTTTCAGAGAGGAGAATACGTACTTATCAAAAATAATCCACGCAATCAAACCTCATTAGACCTTAAATTTAGTGAACCCTATGAGATATGCAGAATACTTGAAAACGATCGTTATTTGGTGAAAAAGGTAATTGGCAGAGGACGGCCTCGGAAAGTCGCTCACGATCAACTACGTCGGGCCCCACAGCCAGGGATTCAGAGGGCCGTATCGGCGGAAAGAGAGCCATGCCCTGGTGATATTAGTGCAACAAGTGAGCCCGGGCCGTCAACTTCTTAAGAATCATAACAGCAGAACTTAACTCAAGAACAAAACTTCTAACTATTGCAAAATAATTTTCTGTTTTCTCTTTTAGAGCCCCTGTGTATAACACAGCATCGACCTAATCCTAATTCCTATAGAGCCCCTGTGTACCACGGCGAACAGGAACGCCCAGAGCACAGCATCACTCCATTTCCATTCTACGAGACTACGAGAATTATGTGTGTAGACGTGATGTATGGTCGAAACACAAATAACAAAATAATTTTCTGTTTTCTCTTTTAGAGCCCCTGTGTATAACACAGCATCGACCTAATCCTAATTCCTATAGAGCCCCTGTGTACCACGGCGAACAGGACCGCCCAGAGCACAGCATCACTCCATTTCCATTCTACGAGATTACGAGAATTATGTGTGTAGACGTGATGTATGGTCGAAACACAAATAAATAAACAAACAGCAGTAAAGCTGTAAGAATAAAATTGGTAGGTGCTGAGCACGCACCACCAATCAGAATGGCCGTATCGGCGCAACAAAGTATAAGCGACGTATCCGGCGCATTACTCAAACAATTATTATCGTGTTAGAAACTAATAAGCGTTATTTCAACTGCAGAAATAACGTTATAACTTGATTGTTTATAACATTTTGTTTTATTTTAAAATTAGTTAATTATTGTTACTTATAAATAAGTTAAAATGCTTTAATTCAAAATATAATTAAAAGCAGGTTATCGCGGTAACAATTTGGAAGGTAATTTATTCTCAAGACGCAGGAAGTAGGGATAGCTTCCGCTCGCTTGCGTTGTAGGGATAGCTTCCGCACGCTTGCGTTTGGTTTAAAAGGCGTGCGGCGGCTTGGGCAGCATTCATTCTTGTTCGTGCAGTCGAGCTGTTCAGACCTAGTTGAGTTCGTTAATTATAAATTGTGAATAATTGTTAATAGTGAAGAAACGTTAAATTGTGAATAATTGTGATTAGTAAAACCAGTTAAGATCAAATACGTGTAGTGAGTTTTATTATTAAAAACAATAATGAGTGAACCTAGAAATCATAATAATGACGTCATCGATGATGACGTCATAGTTTTTAAAAACTCTTATGGTGGCCCCACTCCGTCATACCTTATTTTAATTATATATAAGTATTATTACAAATACGTTAGTTCTTTCTTTTAACTTATAATCTAGTTCCTAACTTTATAATATATACATTCTTTTTTTTTTTGTTTTTTTTATTATTATTATTCGGTCGTCGTGGAGACCGCTCCGTCTTCAGCTATATCAATCCGCCGTTGTCAGGGCCTCTACGACAGCTGCGTCTCTGCTTCTTAGTGCCATTTTCAGGTTGTATTCTTTAATTCTGTTTGTTGTCGCAGCCATCGCGCTTTCAATCAGCCTTCCAGTCGCATCGTCGCAATCGTCCGTGTAATATACACAGGAGACTGTGTGCCTGGACACTGCCACTACTGCGTGTTGGACGCTGTCATAAATTTTGTGCTTCTCTGTTGTTGTCCTCATTATGACCACTGTCCCGTATGTGAGGCCTTGGGCCTCATTTACGGTTAAAATTCGCGACCCAGGACCCGAACCATATCCCTGGCTTGTAAGGGACTCCTTTTCTGCTTGCGTGTATACAAGGTATAATGTATTTGGCAGGGTACCTGGAATGACGACTCCTGTGTACCTTTTCCTTTCCAGTGAATGTACCTGAGATCTGGATGAATATATGCCATTGTAGATTTCACTCAGGGCATATGCCACATCCATCGTATTCCGGTGCGTGCACAGGAGTTCTTGGCTGATTGTGGTCACGAGGCTTGGGCGAGTATATTGCATCGCAAAGAGGTTTTCCCTGTCGATATACGGAAGTTGATTGATGTCACCGATGAGTTACATCTACTATGCTCGAGCAGATTCTCCCCCTTCTGTAAGTTAAGGTAGGTGTGTCACCGGTGTTGAGGATATGGAGATCCATTTCATTGAGGAAGGTGTTATATGCCGCGCCTCTTTCGTCTTCTGTGTTGCTTCCCCACCATTGACTCCAAGCATTTACGTCTCCAGCCACTATGATGTTGTTTGTGTGAAGTTTTTCACATGCTGCTTGGATTCGTCTAAGGTAGGGATTGATATCTTGATCGCCCTCAAGGTAGACTGACACGACTCCTAATTTTAGGTTTCCTGTGACCAGAACCGCCGCCGCTTCTGTTTCAGTAACCAGCTGTGGATCATGAATGATCTCCAGCTGATTCCCGAAGACAAGGACTGCGGCCTTCACTGGTTTTTGTCTATTCAGGCTGCATTGAATAACTCGCGTGCCAGGATGTTCTTTAATAACGCCATTTTTTCCCACATAGGGTTCCTGTACAATGGCGATCGACACTCCTTTATCCGCTGCAACCTGAAGTAGTTCCGCTGTTGCTACCCTGGAGCGTTGCAAGTTCACCTGAATGATTTTAATGTGTGTATCTGACCTACTAATGTTTGAGATGGTGTTGTTTTGGCTGCCCTTAGCAATATGTTATGCGAGATCGTGTTATGGCATCCCACTTCTGCTTTTCCCGGCAATCAAAGCTAAAAGCATTGTGTGCCAGGTCCGTGTCGCCACCGTGCGCTTTTAGGCAATTTTTACATCTTGGGGGTCTCCCCTCCAGTCTGGTTGGGCATTTGTCCCATGAGTGAGTCTCTCCGCAATGACTACAGAGTTCCTCCTTTTCATGGCACACTGCCTTTGTGTGGCCAAAACCTAGACATTTAGTGCATTGCACTAGGGGAGAGTGGTCCATTATTGGTCTCCTTTGGAGGCCAATGTAAATTTTGCCCGCACCAATGAAGCGCCTGTGAACTTGTGGAGAGAGCTCGAGTACAGGATGGCACTCATGTGGATTCCTCGCCTTTTTCCTGTATCGAACTCTGATTGTTCGCTCTTTTTCATCGACGTCATGCAGAAGGTGTTTATTCTGCGCCAGTATATTTTCGACGATTTCGACGTCGCTGTGATACGATAGCACGTCTCTGATCATCGCCAAGGGATTGTTTGTCCTTGCAACCTCTACTTTTAAATTTTTGTTTGTCTTAACCCTGTTTTGGACAAGGTTAAGATCCTCCTTGGTGTTACAACTGAGGACGACTTTTTGGTTTTTCGCCTTCCTTACCCTATCCACTTTGGCTCCAGTCTTTTTAGTATCTAGGGCCTCCCTGATTCTCTCAATGATGTTGTCAGCTGTATTCTTCGAATCAGTTGATGTGATTATAAGAGTGTGACTGGGTTTTGGAAGGGGAAGGCTTGCAGCCACTCGGGCGTAAGTCCTTTTCGGTTTTGCTGTTGCTTCACCAGCTTGTGCAAGCTCCGTTGCTAGACTCGGGGCTGTAGGTGATGAAGCCCGTTTCTGTTCCCTAATCGTCCTCAGCTCAGATGACATAACACCTAAATGTTCTTCAATGGGTTGAAGCTGTTCTCTGATGCTGATTTGGAATGTTTTGCCAGAGTCCGCCGAAGATAAGACTGAGAGTCCAGATCTAATGTTTTCATCTAGCTCCTTCAGCGACCTCTTCATTCCGTCCAGCTCCTTCTCCAACTTTTTGTTTATTTCCTGTGAGGGGCAGGATGGCGGTGATTTAAGGCGTAATAAGGTTTTCTGGCCAGTCTCGAGAACCTCCTTGGTATTATTATCGGATTTTTCGATAATTCGGCGCATGTCATCCAATTGCATACTGAGTGTTTCCACGCTGGATTTTACTCCAGTGAGTTCCACTCTTAGGCGAGGTAAGATGTTCTCTGCACCTCCCTGCTTCTGCTGAGTCAGGTTATTTTGGATTACCTCTATGCGCCTATCTAAATCCGTTACAGCCCTAAGTATTTCCGATGTTCTACGAAACGGCTCTTGGGTTTCAAAGTCCAGCCTGCCCCTTATCGCCTTAGATTCTTGGAGAGTATTTTTTATATCAGTCCTGGCTTGGCTTATTTCGGATGCCATTCCTTTCATAAATTGTGTCATAAGCTTATTATGTGCCCGCTCCACTCGCATTAGCTCATGAGCGTTGCGTGAGCGTTCCTTTTCTAAATTGTGCTTATGTCTAGATCGCGAATCGGACAATGCCAGGACCATCTCGTAGAGGGACTGCAGACTTTCTAAAGCTGTTTGTTTGCATTCCCTTTTCATGTTCCCTGCCATTTCTAATGCCTCCTTCCCTCTCAGAAGCATTTCGTTCGCTTCTTTTGTCGCCATATCCATTTCCACCCCCAGTCGCCTGTTGGAGTTAATGAGCAGGCTGGGTCTACTTTTTTCCGGTGCTTCCGATTATGGTGATTCCGGCACAGATGTGATGGAGAGTTCTTCGTCCGAAAGGATTGGAAGTGGGGGAATTTCTTCTTGCTTCCAGTTTGCTACTTTATCAAAAGCCACCTCCGCCGGGTCACAAATGGAGGACCGGATCGAGCTGTCACGTTTCACGGAATTTTGAGAAATTTTTGTTCGTTGGGTGGCGGTGTGCGAAGAAGCCTTTTTTCTAGTGGTGTGTGTGTCTGTCGGGGCTGAGTCCACAGAACGTTTTTCGGCTGCAGGCTGAGATGATGGCCGCGGCAACTTTTCGCTGTTAGTTGTTTTTGTTAATACTTTTTCCCGCAGCGATCGTGGAGCTCTGGGCGGCGCAACAGGGTGGCTTTGAGAAGGCTTGTTAGAGGCAGCGGTCTCCACACCCGACAAGACAACTTTGTTTTCGGACATTTTTTTTTAATTCTATTTTAAATACAAATTTGTGCTTAATATCTAGAAAAAGGTTGCCTTAGATATATTATACTTTTTTTTTATTGTGAACTCACTGCTGTTCCTCGGTTGTTGAACTGCAGTGTGGAGTACGTTGGACGCGAAGAAAGAGCCCGTTGCAGTTGCAACGGGCAACGGGTTAGGTTAGGTTAGGTTAGGTTCCCCCCCGAACGGGTTCCCGCCTTGTCGTGGCGGGGGGGCTTAGTAGCCGTGGCTTGGTCAACCACGGTGAACGAAGAGGAACCCCTTGGCTGGCCCGAGGTGTAGGGCCGGCCCGAGGTGGCCACTCCGAGTGGGCTTGGGAAGCCCACTTCGGATGTGTGTCGGGGGGCTGTGGTGAGAGGGGAGTCCGCAACCCTCTACCGCTGCAGCCGAGGTGGAGTCGCGGAGGAAGAGGAGTGTTGGTATGGCGATGCGCCACTCGCCCTATCCTCCGCGACTCAGACGGGGCCGCACCGTTGAATGATGCGGTGGTGGTGGGGCTGCGGGGGGAGAGGAGTGTCGGTATTGCGAGGCGCCGCTCTCCCTACCCTCCGCAGCCGAATCTTGGTTGGCGGCGGAGCCATAGACCAGATCCGCCGCTGGGGTCGGGAAGGCTGGTGCTTCTTAGTGCTAGTTTTTCCTGGCCCCATGGCCTTCGCGCATCGGACACGGGGGCGTCTGTTGCGCATATGAAATTGGAGGCCGAGGAGGAGGGCGCGCCATGTGTTCTGGTGCGCCTTACCGGAGAAGGAGATGGGGGAGGAGTGGTCCTCTCCCGAGGAGGGGCCGCCATGGGGTGGCCGGCGCAGGTAGGGCCGCGGAAGTGTGCGAAAGCGTTCCCGTGGCCCTGCCAATATGCGACGAGGGTGGAACACCATGGGGTTTTAGTCGGTGCGAGTCCGACATAACCCGTCCTTGCCCCCGCGAGGCGGGTATGCGTAGGCATTTCCCCATGTAAAAAAAAAAAAAAAAGGTTAGGTTAGGTTAGGTTGGGACACGTTCCCCCGGCGATGGCTTTGCCCTCAGCCACAGACTCTCCAGAAGAGGAGAGCACCGATGTCCCCGAGGTGACGCAAGCAGAGACGAGAGTGGCCGTGTCGCGACTCCGGGCTAAGAACACAGCGCCCGGACCCGACGGAGTTCCTGGTCGAGCTCTCGTCCTGGCTCTGAAGGAGCTAGAGCCCCAGCGGAGAGGGCTCTTCACGGCATGTCTCGAGCAGGGTCAGTTTCCCAGTGTGTGGAAGGAGGGGAGGCTGGTCCTGCTCAGGAAGGAGGGGCGCCCCGCGGACTCACCGTCCGCGTACCGGCCCATAGTGCTGCTCGACGAGGCGGGCAAACTTTTTGAGCGTATCATCGCAGATCGCCTCGTCAGCCACTTGTGCAGAGAGGGGCCGGACCTGGATGACAACCAGTTTGGTTTTCGTCGCGGGCGCTCCACCATAGACGCTATTACGCGCGTGAGGGCCCTGGCGGAGGAGACAGTATCCCGGGGTGGGGTGGTGCTGGCGGTGTCCTTAGACATCTCCAACGCTTTCAACACCCTACCCTGGAGTTGCATTCGGGAGGCGCTGAATTACCACCGCGTGCCTCCCTACCTCCGCCGCACAATAGGGGCTTACCTTGAGGAGAGATGCGTTACCTATTGGGGACGTGACGGCGCTGGTCGGCGCGACATGTCGTGCGGTGTTCCGCAGGGATCGGTCTTGGGACCGCTCCTGTGGAACATCGGCTACGACTGGGTGCTGAGAGGTGAACTCCCGTCGGGCGCCGACTTAACGTGTTATGCGGACGACACGCTCGTCACTGCCCGGGGGAGTTCACACAGGGAAGCAGCGTTGGTTGCCACGGCTGCGGTGTCACAAGTGGTGAACCGCATCCGGCGCCTGGGCCTGGAGAGGTTAGGTTAGGTTAGGTTAGGTTAGGTTAGGTTGATGGACATGACGGCCAGCACTCTCGCCATTCTGCGTAAACCGCAGAGGGCGATGGCCGTCAGAGTCGTCCGCGGGTATCGCACGATTTCCTACGAGGCGGCTTGCGTCCTGGCCGGATCCCCGCCCTGGGACCTAGAGGCGAAAGTACTCGCGTCATTATATCGATGGCGCGAGGAAGAGCGGGCACGGGGCTCGAGACCGGTGCAGCGGCAGATCGCGCTGCGCCGAGAGGAGCTCCGTCAGGTCTTGGTGGCGGAATGGCGGCAAAGGCTTCTGCGCCCTACCGCCGGCCTCGCTACCGTCGAGGCGATCCGGCCAGTACTCGACGACTGGCTCGGGAGAAGGCACGGCTCCCTGTCGTTTAGGGTGACGCAGGTGCTGTCGGGGCATGGCTGCTTCAGCAAGTACCTGCGCCGCATAGACAGGGAGCCAGACGCTCGGTGCCACCACTGCGTCCATTGCGGGGAGGACACGGCGCAACACACGCTCGCCGAGTGTGTAGCTTGGGAGGAGCAGCGCCGTGTCCTCACAAATAAAGTAGGAGGCGATCTGTCGCTGCCGGCCTTAGTGCGGAAGATGGTCGGTAGCGCAGAGTCGTGGGATGCAGTGGTGTCCTTCTGCGAGGACGTGATGTCGCAGAAGGAAACTGCGGAACGGGAAAGGGAGATCTCGACTCCCTTCCCTGGCCGCAAAAGGCGCACCGGGCGCAGGAGAAGGGCGGACAACGCCCTTTTCCGGCCGCCATAAATGGGTCCAGGGGTGAGGGACTTGGGGAAGCCCCCGCCACCCCTACTCGATGGACCCGAGGCGGAGGCGCGCGCGGGTGTCGGCGCGCGCCCCTGAGGCGATACACGGGGTAGTTTAACACCTCACTACCCCGTGCAGGAGACGAGGCCCGGACAGACCGGGCCAGCACTAGTGTGGGGCTGCGGAAGAATTTGGATTCCCGCGGCCCCACGCGCACGTGTGAGGAGACACCGGGGTGGTTTTAGCCGGTAAGAGACCGGCACGCCCCTCCGCCTTTCCCCAGGCGGAGGTAGTCCATGAGGATTTCCCCCCGTAAAAAAAAAAAAAAGAAGGTTAGGTTCCCCCCCGAACGGGTTCCCGCCTTGTCGTGGCGGGGGGGCTTAGTAGCTGTGGCTTGGTCAACCACGGTGAACGAAGAGGAACCCCTTGGCTGGCCCGAGGTGTAGGGCCGGCCCGAGGTGGCCACTCCGAGTGGGCTTGGGAAGCCCACTTCGGATGTGTGTCGGGGGGCTGTGGTGAGAGGGGAGTCCGCAACCCTCTACCGCTGCAGCCGAGGTGGAGTCGCGGAGGAAGAGGAGTGTTGGTATGGCGATGCGCCACTCGCCCTATCCTCCGCGACTCAGACGGGGCCGCACCGTTGAATGATGCGGTGGTGGTGGGGCTGCGGGGGGAGAGGAGTGTCGGTATTGCGAGGCGCCGCTCTCCCTACCCTCCGCAGCCGAATCTTGGTTGGCGGCGGAGCCATAGACCAGATCCGCCGCTGGGGTCGGGAAGGCTGGTGCTTCTTAGTGCTAGTTTTTCCTGGCCCCATGGCCTTCGCGCATCGGACACGGGGGCGTCTGTTGCGCATATGAAATTGGTGGCCGAGGAGGAGGGCGCGCCATGTGTTCTGGTGCGCCTTACCGGAGAAGGAGATGGGGGAGGAGTGGTCCTCTCCCGAGGAGGGGCCGCCATGGGGTGGCCGGCGCAGGTGGGGCCGCGGAAGTGTGCGAAAGCGTTCCCGTGGCCCTGCCAATATGCGACGAGGGTGGAACACCATGGGGTTTTAGTCGGTGCGAGTCCGACATAACCCGTCCTTGCCCCCGCGAGGCGGGTATGCGTAGGCATTTCCCCATGTAAAAAAAAAAAAAAAAAAAAGGTTCCCCCCCGAACGGGTTCCCGCCTTGTCGTGGCGGGGGGGCTTAGTAGCCGTGGCTTGGTCAACCACGGTGAACGAAGAGGAACCCCTTGGCTGGCCCGAGGTGTAGGGCCGGCCCGAGGTGGCCACTCCGAGTGGGCTTGGGAAGCCCACTTCGGATGTGTGTCGGGGGGCTGTGGTGAGAGGGGATTCCGCAACCCTCTACCGCTGCAGCCGAGGTGGAGTCGCGGAGGAAGAGGAGTGTTGGTATGGCGATGCGCCACTCGCCCTATCCTCCGCGACTCAGATGGGGCCGCACCGTTGAATGATGCGGTGGTGGTGGGGCTGCGGAGGGAGAGGAGTGTCGGTATTGCGAGGCGCCGCTCTCCCTACCCTCCGCAGCCGAATCTTGGTTGGCGGCGGAGCCATAGACCAGATCCGCCGCTGGGGCCGGGAAGGCCGGTGCTTCTGAGTGCTAGTTTTTCCTGGCCCCATGGCCTTCGCGCATCGGACACGGGGGCGTCCGTTGCGCATTAGAAATTGGAGGCCGAGGAGGAGGGCGCACCATGTGTTCTGGTGCGCCTTACCTGAGAAGGAGATGGGGGAGGAGTGTTCCTCTCCCGAGGAGGGGCCGCCATGGGGCGGCCAGCGCAGGTGGGGCCGCGGAAGTGTGCGAAAGCGTTCCCGTGGCCCTGCCAATATGCGACGAGGGTGGAACACCATGGGGTTTTAGTCGGTGCGAGTCCGACATAACCCGTCCTTGCCCCCGCGAGGCGGGTATGCGTAGGCATTTCCCCATGTAAAAAAAAAAAAAAAGGTTAGGTTAGGTTAGGTTAGGTTGCAGAGGGCGATGGCCGTCAGAGTCGCCCGCGGGTATCGCACGATTTCCTACGAGGCGGCTTGCGTCCTGGCCGGATCCCCGCCCTGGGACCTAGAGGCGAAAGTACTCGCGTCATTATATCGATGGCGCGAGGAAGAGCGGGCACGGGGCTCGAGGCCGGTGCAGCGGCAGATCGCGCTGCGTCGAGAGGAGCTCCGTCAGGTCTTGGTGGCGGAATGGCGGCAAAGGCTTCTGCGCCCTACCGCCGGCCTCACTACCGTCGAGGCGATCCGGCCAGTACTCGACGACTGGCTCGGGAGAAGGCACGGCTCCCTGTCGTTTAGGGTGACGCAGGTGCTGTCGGGGCATGGCTGCTTCGGCAAGTACCTGCGCCGCATAGACAGGGAGCCGGACGCTCGGTGCCACCACTGCGTCCATTGCGGGGAGGAAACGGCGCAACACACGCTCGCCGAGTGTGTAGCTTGGGAGGAGCAGCGCCGTGTCCTCACAAATAAAGTAGGAGGCGATCTGTCGCTGCCGGCCTTAGTGCGGAAGATGGTCGGTAGCGCAGAGTCGTGGGATGCAGTGGTGTCCTTCTGCGAGGACGTGATGTCGCAGAAGGAAACTGCGGAACGGGAAAGGGAGATCTCGACTCCCTTCCCCGGCCTCAGAAGGCGCACCGGGCGCAGGAGAAGGGCGGACAACGCCCTTTTCCGGCCCCCATAAATGAGTCCAGGGGCGAGGGACTTGGGGAAGCCCCCGCCACCCCTACTCGATGGACCCGAGGCGGAGGCGCGCGCGGGTGTCGGCGCGCGCCCCTGAGGCGATACACGGGGTAGTTTAACACCTCACTACCCCGTGCAGGAGACGAGGCCTGGACAGGCCGGGCCAGCACTAGTGTGGGGCTGCGGAAGAATTTGGATTCCCGCGGCCCCACGCGCACGTGTGAGGAGACACCGGGGTGGTTTTAGCCGGTAAGAGTCCGGCACGCCCCTCCGCCTTTCCCCAGGCGGAGGTAGTCCATGAGGATTTCCCCCCGTAAAAAAAAAAAAAAAAGGTTAGGTTAGGTTAGGTTAGGTTAGGTTAGGTTTGAAGGAGGGGAGGCTGGTCCTGCTCAGGAAGGAGGGGCGCCCCGCGAACTCACCGTCCGCGTACCGGCCCATAGTGCTGCTCGACGAGGCGGGCAAACTTCTTGAGCGTATCATCGCAGATCGCCTCGTCGGCCACTTGTGCAGAGAGGGGCCGGACCTGGACGAGAACCAGTTTGGTTTTCGTCGCGGGCGCTCCACCATAGACGCTATTACGCGCGTGAGGGCCCTGGCGGAGGAGACAGTATCCCGGGGTGGGGTGGTGCTGGCGGTGTCTTTAGACATCTCCAACGCCTTCAACACCCTACCCTGGAGTTGTATTCGGGAGGCACTGAATTACCATCGCGTGCCTCCCTACCTCCGCCGCACAATAGGGGCTTACCTTGAGGAGAGATGCGTTACCTATTGGGGACGTGACGGCGCTGGTCGGCGCGTCATGTCGTGCGGTGTTCCGCAGGGATCGGTCTTGGGACCGCTCCTGTGGAACATCGGCTACGACTGGGTGCTGAGAGGTGAACTCCCGTCGGGCGCCGACTTGACGTGTTATGCGGACGACACGCTCGTCACTGCCCGGGGGAGTTCACACACGGAAGCAGCGTTGGTTGCCACGGCTGCGGTGTCACAAGTGGTGAACCGCATCCGGCGCCTGGGCCTGGAGGTGGCCCTAAATAAGTCGGAGGGACACCGGGGTGGTTTTAGCCGGTAAGAGTCCGGCACGCCCCTCCGCCTTTCCCCAGGCGGAGGTAGTCCATGAGGATTTTCCCCCGTTAAAAAAAAAAAAAAAAAAAGGTTAGGTTAGGTTTGGTTAGGTTCCCGTGTGGAGTTGCCAGAGCTCCCATCGGGCGCGTCCCCAGGTGGCGGATAGGGGAACGCCACTCAGATATGGGTGGTAGCGGGAAACCGTCGCGGACCAAAACTGGCTGGGTGAGGGCTTTTTTGCATAGCGGAGGGCCTATTAGTTGCTTCCTGTATCCTCTCCCTTGAGAGGAACAGAGAATGTGACATGCGCGGTGAGGTGCCAGGTGCACTCGGCTTTTGCCGACGCCGGGCAACCCGTAATCGCGGGGTTTTCAGGGACCACACCCTGTAAAAAAGGAAACTGAATGGGCTCAGTGTTCCCTAACCCGGTATCTGGGCAGGCATGGGAAGAACCCGTATCGACTCTGCCACCATTCGAACCTCGGAATCCCTATGGCGTGTCGTGGATCACGTCTCGCGGCGCCTAAGGGGCCGAGGGCTCTTGGCTTAACCGCCTGGAGTCGCGAGGATGATAACCTCTTTAAAAAATCACCCGAAGCTCAAGCGTGGCACGCCGTGAGGAGCTGCATGGCTGATGGGTAAATGTTCAGTCGTTAGCGTTGCCCCCGTCGGGGTACCGGCCGACACCCTTGACGGGTTACGCATAGGCTTATCCGGGCAAAGGGGGCTCTGCTCGGATGGACTGTTATTTCCTCCACACTCGTGGGATAAAAAATGGACAAGGAAAAATATTTAAAAAAAACAGTAGAGGTAGAAAAGGCAGGATCAGATACTGGTAGCGGCGGAAATCGATCGCGTGGGACGTCTTCCGCTAGGAAACGTCCAGTGTGCCGATCGTCAGACGAGGAAGGCCTGCCGGCCCCCAAGTTGCCGACTTCGGGGAGGGGTCGGCAGGCATCGAGAGGGGCGAGTACTTCGCAGCCGCGGAGGGATAAGCACGGACAGTTCGTGTGCTCCAATACCTCGGCGGCTAGCGAAGCAGATAGTGACATGGGGTTCACTACGGAGGACCCTGGCGATGGCGGTGAAAGCTGTGCCTCGCTGGGGAGCTCAAAGGCGGAGCTCAATGCCGCCAAGAGGGAGCAGCGCAAAGCCGTCGCGGCCGACGAAGTGTCGGAAATGGCCCGACGTGCTCGCGAGCGACGAGCTGCTCTTGCGGCGGAAGGGGGAGAGCCAACTGCGGTGGCCTTAAGCCAGCTGGCTCTGGATGGGGTGGAATTAGTCCTGAAAGTTGCCACCAAGTCCGGCAGCCTGAAGGGCACGTTCACCCGTGGCTTAAAGGAGGCTGCCACGGATATCAGGGAGGCGGTTGGCATCCTCCTCAACAGGACGGCCTCTGACGAGGTCGCAAAGTTACAGGAGGAAAACAGCCACCTCAGAAATGACTTGGAGGACCTCCGGCGGCAAGTTGCTGCGCTAAGCGAGCAGCAGCAGCAACGCACGTCCAGCGATGCCGCACCTGTAGTGGACCCGACTCCCGCACCGCGACCGGCAAGCCCTCGTACCGACGAAGAGGTCGAGCGCATTGTCCGGCTCTGCATGCTCCAGTGCGGGAGCATGGTTAACGCTCGGCTGGAGGCAATTTCTCGGCGTCTCCCGGTTGAAATCCTTCGTCCGCCTTTAGCGGCTGACACGCGGAGGACTGAGGAGCCGCCGACACTTGCGCCTCAAAAGGGGAAGCCCGCGGAGGGTAACAAAAAGCCCGCGGAGGGAGTTCCTCCGAGCAACCAGCCCACGACTGCCGGGTCTAAGGGTGAGACCTGGGCGAAAGTCGTGGGCCGCAAGAAGGCCCGCAAAGCCGCAAGAAGGCCGCAGCAGCCGCATGTGCCCCAGGTGGAACCGCAAAGACGGCTCCTAAACCTGCACAGCGGACTGCCAAAGGCGGTCGCAAGAGACCGGCTGTACATGTTCCGCGGTCCAACGCTGTGACAATAACGTTGCAGCCTGGAGCTGTGGAGCGTGGCGTGACGTACCAGTCGGTCATCGCCGAGGCCAAGGCCAAGATCAAATTATCTGATCTTGGCCTTCAGTCCGTCACCCTCAGGCAGGCTGCCACGGGTGCACGACTGTTCGAGGTGGCTGGCACTGTGAGCGGCAGTGCCGAAAAGGCGGACGCACTGGCCGCCAAGATGAGGGAGGTCCTCAACCCAGAGGACGTCCGGGTCTCCAGGCCAATGAAAACCGCAGAGGTGCGGATTGCTGGCCTGGACGACTCCGTGACCTCAGAGGAGGTGGTGGCGGCCGTTGCCAGAAGCGGAGAGTGTCCGCCGGACAAGGTGCGGGCTGGCGATATACGCACCGACGCCACCGGACTCGGCGCGGTCTGGGTTCGGTGCCCTGTAGCGTCGGCAAAGAAGATCGCCGATAGCGGCAGATTGCTGGTAGGCTCGGTGGCGGCAAGGACCAAGCTCTTGCAGCCCTGGGCTTTGCAGTGCTTTCGGTGCCTGGAAAAAGGGCACGTCCGGGCGAAGTGCACCGCCGAGGTTGACCGTAGTGACCTCTGTTTTCGCTGCGGCCAGCCTGGCCACAAGGCTGCCCTGTGCACCGCGGCGTTCAACTGCAGCCTTTGTTCTGCTGCGGGAAGGCCTGCAGAGCACAGAGTAGGCGGAGGGGCCTGTGGGGCGACTGCCAGCAAGGCCAAAAAGAAAAAGGAAAAGAAGAGGAGCACTAAGCCTGCCGGGTTAACCTCGCTGCCCCCGCAGGCTAGCAGCTCCGCGGCCGACTCCCGGCCCAGGACCGTTGCCGAGGGGATGGAATGTCAATAATGGCACAATTCCATTCTCTCCATTTTCTCCAGGGCAACATCAACCACTGTGCCAGAGCTCAGGATCTCCTACTCCAGAGCATGGCAGAGTGGTCGATTCACGTGGCTGTGGTCGCCGAACCGTACTTCATTCCCGCCCGTGACAACTGGTTGGGATGCGCTGACTGTTTGGTGGCCATTATTGGCGAGAATCTGATCGACCCGTCTCGGGGCCGCGGCTGGGTTGCTGCGGTCTCGGGCGGCATCGTTATTGTAGGGGCGTATTTCTCCCCCAACAAGAGTCTCGCCGACTTTGAGGGTTTCCTTGTCGAGTTGGGCGCCGTCGTAGGCCGCTATCACCCTCGTCCCGTTCTGGTGCTCGGGGATCTCAACGCCAAGTCATCGGCGTGGGGATCTCCGGTCACTGACCCTCGGGGCGAGGTGCTAGAAGAGTGGACGGTGACGACTGGTCTGGTCGTCCTGAATCGGGGTTCGGAATACACGTGCGTGCGGCAGCGGGGTGGGTCGATAGTGGACGTCTCGTTTGCTAGCCCCTCTGTCGCCAGCCGAGTCCGCGACTGGCGTGTCGCCGCAGAGGTGGAGACGCTGTCGGACCATCGATATATCCGGTTCGACGTCTCTGCCCAGACTGCGAGCGGCCGCCATCCAACAACCCCGATTAACGACGGCCCGCGTTGGGCGCTTAAGCGCATCGACAGGGAACTACTCGAGGAAGCTGCCCTAGTTCAGTCCTGGATCTGGGAGTCGACGACGGACGGCCCCGTCGACGTCGAAGCGGTGGCGCTATGGTTTCGCGGGGCGATGACGCAGATCTGCGACGCGTCAATGCCCCGTGTCCGCCAACGGTCTGCAAAGCGCCAGGTGTACTGGTGGACCGCCGAAATCGCGCAATTGCGCATAGCGTGCGTTGCGGCTCGTCGCCGGTACACCCGATACCGGAGGCGGCGTCGACGGGATTCCGCCGAGGAGGACGCGCTGTATGAGGTGTACCGCGCGTCTAAGGAGACTCTGTGGCTGGCCATCGGCGACTCAAAGTCGCGTGCCAGGGAGGAGCTGCTGGGGTCCCTAGATCGGGATCCGTGGGGGCGCCCCTACCGTTGGATTCGGGGCAAGTTGCGTCCCTGGGCGCCTCCACTAACACAAAGGATGCAACCCCAGTTGCTAGAGTCGGTGTTATCGACTCTCTTCCCTGAGCGAGTGGGACACGTTCCCCCGGCGATGGCTTCGCCCTCAGCCACAGACTCTCCAGAAGAGGAGAGCACCGATGTCCCCGAGGTGACGCAAGCAGAAACGAGAGTGGCCGTGTCGCGACTCCAGGCTAAGAACACAGCGCCCGGACCCGACGGAGTTCCTGGTCGAGCTCTCGTCCTGGCTCTGAAGGAGCTAGAGCCCCAGCTGAGAGGGCTCTTCACGGCATGTCTCGAGCAGGGTCAGTTTCCCAGTGTTTGGAAGGAGGGGAAGCTGGTCCTGCTCAGGAAGGAGGGGCGCCCCGCGGACTCACCGTCCGCGTACCGACCCATAGTGCTGCTCGACGAGGCGGGCAAACTTTTTGAGCGTATCATCGCAGATCGCCTCGTCAGCCACTTGTACAGAGAGAGGCCGGACCTGGATGACAACCAGTTTGGTTTTCGTCGCGGGCGCTCCACCATAGACGCTATTACGCGCGTGAGGGCCCTGGCGGAGGAGACAGTATCCCGGGGTGGGGTGGTGCTGGCGGTGTCCTTAGACATCTCCAACGCTTTCAACACCCTACCCTGGAGCTGCATTCGGGAGGCGCTGAATTACCACCGCGTGCCTCCCTACCTCCGCCGCACAATAGGGGCTTACCTTGAGGAGAGATGCGTTACCTATTGGGGACGTGACGGCGCTGGTCGGCGCGTCATGTCGTGCGGTGTTCCGCAGGGATCGGTCTTGGGACCGCTCCTGTGGAACATCGGCTACGACTGGGTGCTGAGAGGTGAACTCCCGTCGGGCGCCGACTTGACGTGTTATGCGGACGACACGCTCGTCACTGCCCGGGGGAGTTCACACACGGAAGCAGCGTTGGTTGCCACGGCTGCGGTGTCACAAGTGGTGAACCGCATCCGGCGCCTGGGCCTGGAGGTGGCCCTAAATAAGTCGGAGGCCATGGTGTTCCATGGCCCTCGACGCGCGCCGCCGCCGGGTTCACACATCGTGGTCAGCGGGGCCCGGATAGCTGTCGAGTCCACCATGAAGTATCTGGGATTGGTGCTCGACAGCCGATGGGAATTCGGGCCCCACTTCCGGCAGCTGGCGCCCAAGCTGATGGGTGCAGCGGGCGCGCTATCAACGTTGCTTCCCAACTTGGGGGGCCCGAGCGCCGCCTGTAGGCGATTGTACGTGGGAATCGTGCGGTCCATGGCCCTGTATGGGGCCCCTGTGTGGGCGATGGACATGACGGCCAGCACTCTCGCCATTCTGCGTAAACCGCAGAGGGCGATGGCCGTCAGAGTCGCCCGCGGGTATCGCACGCTTTCCTACGAGGCGGCTTGCGTCCTGGCCGGATCCCCGCCCTGGGACCTAGAGGCGAAAGTACTCGCGTCATTATATCGATGGCGCGAGGAAGAGCGGGCACGGGGCTCGAGGCCGGTGCAGCGGCAGATCGCGCTGCGCCGAGAGGAGCTCCGTCAGGTCTTGGTGGCGGAATGGCGGCAAAGGCTTCTGCGCCCTACCGCCGGCCTCGCTACCGTCGAGGCGATCCGGCCAGTACTCGACGACTGGCTCGGGAGAAGGCACGGCTCCCTGGCGTTTAGGGTGACGCAGGTGCTGTCGGGGCATGGCTGCTTCGGCAAGTATCTGCGCCGCATAGACAGGGAGCCGGACGCTCGGTGCCACCACTGCGTCCACTGCGGGGAGGACACGGCGCAACACACGCTCGCCGAGTGTGTAGCTTGGGAGGAGCAGCGCCGTGTCCTCACAAATAAAGTAGGAGGCGATCTGTCGCTGCCGGCCTTAGTGCAGAAGATGGTCGGTAGCGCAGAGTCGTGGGATGCAGTGGTGTCCTTCTGCGAGGACGTGATGTCGCAGAAGGAAACTGCGGAACGGGAAAGGGAGATCTCGACTCCCTTCCCTGGCCGCAGAAGGCGCACCGGGCGCAGGAGAAGGGCGGACAACGCCCTTTTCCGGCCCCCATAAATGGGTCCAGGGGCGAGGGACTTGGGGAAGCCCCCGCCACCCCTACTCGATGGACCCGAGGCGGAGGCGCGCGCGGGTGTCGGTGCGCGCCCCTGAGGCGATACACGGGGTAGTTTAACACCTTACTACCCCGTGCAGGAGACGAGGCCTGGACGGACCGGGCCAGCACTAGTGTGGGGCTGCGGAAGAATTTGGATTCCCGCGGCCCCACGCGCACGTGTGAGGAGACACCGGGGTGGTTTTAGCCGGTAAGAGTCCGGCACGCCCCTCCGCCTTTCCCCAGGCGGAGGTAGTCCATGATGATTTCCCCCCGTTAAAAAAAAAAAAGGTTAGGTTAGGTTAGGTTAGGTTTTTTTTTTTTTTTTTTTTTTTTTAATTGCTTACATTTTAAGCTGGAGTCCCCGCGATGGATACGGGCGGCTTCGGCTTTTTAGTTACGAATTATATTTGTCTATTTTTTCTTTTGTACAATACTTATGCTGTGTATATTTTATTTACGTCGAATTTAGTTTCTTTAAATTATTTACTATGAATGTTATTAGTCTTAGGAAAGATGTTAGAGCGGATTCTTTTTTCATGAGGTCTAAGATATTATAAGGTTCTATACGTAAATTTCCGCAAAGCATCTCATGGTCGCATCGTTGTTTTCCAAACTGAGGACAACATTTTAATATATGTTCTATTGTTTGCACACTTGTGTTGTCAGAAGGACACATGTCGTTCTCAGTGATTTTGAAACGATATAAATAGCTCTTATGGTATCCGTGTCCTGTGAGTATTTGAGTTAATTCGAAGGTGATATTAGCTTTCTCTCTTAAAGCTTTAATATGTTCCAGTTTGGGCAACCACTGCTTTAGATGAGCGCCAGTTTTTGAACTCGAGTATTCCAATTCATGTGCTTGTTCAGTGTCCTGTTTCCGTAGCCGTTTATCGTATGAGATAGGGAAGTTATCATAGTCTGGAGTTTTGTTAAGTGTCGCTGCTTTCTTTGCCTCCGTGTCCGCTCTTTCGTTCCCCAGTAATCCATGATGAGCTTTGATCCAGTATAATTCTATTCTTCCTGTATTTCTTAGTATTTTTATGCTTCGGTGTATATTGTTTATAATCGGATGGGTGCTGCTGCGGTTTGCTATTTCTAGGAGAGCGGACATGGAGTCAGAGAAAATGCAAACGTCTGTCAGTCTCATTTTTATGCATTCTTTACATGCCCTTTCGATCGCTAAGCATTCGGCCTGGAAAACAGTACAACTGCTATGTAATTTAAGGCGTTTTACGGTTTCTTTTCCATCAGGAAAATATATAACGTATGCAGCGCCTACTGCTTCATTGTGTTTGCTACCGTCCGTATATATTTTAACACTATTAGTCGTACAATTTTCTTTTAGGTCTTCTAAGTTTGTTATTTTTTGTATAGTTATTGTAACACGTTCCGCGGGGTGCAATAATTTTTTAGGAGGTATTCTTTTGTTCAAGGTTATGTCGTCCGGTAAATATTTACTTATTCCATTTATTTTCGTTCGTTCGTTGTCAGCTATTTCTTTTACTTTAAGGTGTAACGGTGTCAGGTCAGCTAATGCAATGGCTGCAGTTGTAGGAAGTGTGCGGAATCCTCTTATTATTTTAATTGCAAATCTCCTCTGTAGACTAAGTAAGGCTTTTGTAACTGATTTGTATTTTGTTGCGCTATCCCATATCTCAGCAGCGTAAGTTATGATTGGCTCTATGACTTGCTTGTAAATGACTGACACATTTTCGGATTTAACTCCCCATGTAGGTCGAATGATTAGACTTAGTTTTTTGAAAATTCTTTGCGCTTTATTTATTACATATTTGCAGTGGTTGATGAATTTAAAATGTTGATCTATTATAACGCCGAGTAATTTAACTTGTTCTGTGAATTGTAAAAGGTTATTGTTCATAGTGATTTTAGCGGTTTTTGCTTTTGGTGTGCAAGTTATCATTTGAGTTTTCTGGTGTCCAAATCTTAGATTGTTCCTTAGTCCCCATGTGTATATTTCGTGTAATATATGATTTGCAATATTTTCCAGCTCAGTTACATCTTTACCAGCGCAAATTAAAAATACATCATCTGCATAGGCTTGGATGTGGTTGCCAGTGGGTAGGGTTATGTCTAGTAAATCGTCCATTATAATATTCCAGAAGATGGGTCCAAGAACCGATCCTTGGATGCATCCTCTAGTTTGTCCTCTAGATACAGTTGCGTCTGAATAATTTAATTTAATTTTTCGATTTTCAATATAACTTTGAATAATTCTGTACAGGTTTCTTGGGCATTTTAGTTTTTTTTAATCTATATAGGAGTGCTGGCCACCATGCATGATTGAAAGCGCCTTCTATGTCGAGTGAGATTGCGGCTACTAGTTTATTTTGTGCCTTTGCTTGCTTCATATGGTTTATTGCATCTCGTAATGCATCCGTAGTGGTCTTTTGTTCTTTAAATCCGTATTGTCTATCATTTGCTGTATTATTAATGTACATGTAATATGATAATCTTTTAGCTATTAACTTTTCTAAGAGTTTGCCAAAAACATTGATAAGTCCAATGGGTCTGTATGATGATATGTCGTTGTAATCTTGTTTATTTGGCTTGGGGATTGTTTTTATAAAAGCTGTTTTCCAGGAGGTAGGAAAGTGTGAAAGATGCATGCACCTGTTGAAGAGGTTAGTGACTTGTGTGGGATACGTTTCAATAAAGTGCTGACATATGTCAGATGTGAGATGGTCTGGTCCAGGTGCTTTTTTGTGATTCATTGATTTGATCGCTTCCATGATTTCGTCTATTATAAAATCTGAATGACTTTATGTTTTATTTATGAATTTAAGACTAAAAAAGAAGGAAAAATGTGAAAATGAATTATATAACGGTGAAAATATACTAAGAAAACTATAAAGATATACGGAGGGCAGTTAATTACACTATTTAAAGAAAATTTCAACGAAAAAGATCAATATTCAGCAAAGATATTAGCAAATTTGTATTGCAAGGCGCCACTCTCCCTACCCTCCGCAGCCGAATATTGGTTGGCGGCGGAGCCATAGACCAGATCCGCCGCTGGGGTCAGGAAGGCTGGTGCTACTGAGTGCTAGTTTTCCTGGCCCCATGGCCTTCGCGCATCGGACATGGGGGCGTCCGTTGCGCATGTGAAATTGGAGGCCGAGGAGGAGGGCGCGCCATGTGTTCTGGTGCGCCTTACCGGAGAGGGAGATGGGGGAGGAGTAGTCCTCTCCCGAGGAGGGGCCGCCTTGGAGTGGCCAGCGCAGGTGGGGCCGCGGATGTGTGCGAAAGCGTTCCCGTGGCCCTGCCAATATGCGACGAGGTGGAACACCATGGGGTTTTAGTCGGTGCGAGTCCGACATAACCCGTCCTTGCCCCCGCGAGGCGGGTATGCGTAGGCATTTCCCCATGTAAAAAAAAAAAAAAAAAAAGGTTAGGTTAGGTTAGGTTAGGTTAGGTTCCCCCCCGAACGGGTTCCCGCCTTGTCGTGGCGGGGGGGCTTAGTAGCCGTGGCTTGGTCAACCACGGTGAACGAAGAGGAACTCCTTGGCTGGCCCGAGGTGTAGGGCCGGCCCGAGGTGGCCTTGGGAAGCCCACTTCGGATGTGTGTCGGGGGGCTGTGGTGAGAGGGGAGTCCGCAACCCTCTACCGCTGCAGCCGAGGTGGAGTCGCGGAGGAAGAGGAGTGTTGGTATGGCGATGCGCCACTCGCCCTATCCTCCGCGACTCAGACGGGGCCGCACCGTTGAATGATGCGGTGGTGGTGGGGCTGCGGGGGGAGAGGAGTGTCGGTATTGCGAGGCGCCGCTCTCGCTACCCTCCGCAGCCGAATCTTGGTTGGCGGCGGAGCCATAGACCAGATCCGCCGCTGGGGTCGGGAAGGCTGGTGCTTCTTAGTGCTAGTTTTTCCTGGCCCCATGGCCTTCGCGCAGCGGACACGGGGGCGTCTGTTGCGCATATGAAATTGGAGGCCGAGGAGGAGGGCGCGCCATGTGTTCTGGTGCGCCTTACCGGAGAAGGAGATGGGGGAGGAGTGGTCCTCTCCCGAGGAGGGGCCGCCATGGGGTGGCCGGCGCAGGTGGGGCCGCGGAAGTGTGCGAAAGCGTTCCCGTGGCCCTGCCAATATGCGACGAGGGTGGAACACCATGGGGTTTTAGTCGGTGCGAGTCCGACATAACCCGTCCTTGCCCCCGCGAGGCGGGAATGCGTAGGCATTTCCCCATGTAAAAAAAAAAAAAAGGTTAGGTTAGGTTAGGTTAGGTTAGGTTAGGTTCCCGTGTGGAGTTGCCAGAGCTCCCATCGGGCGCGTCCCCAGGTGGCGGATAGGGGAACGCCACTCAGATATGGGTGGTAGCGGGAAACCGTCGCGGACCAAAACTGGCTGGGTGAGGGCTTTTTTGCATAGCGGAGGGCCTATTAGTTGCTTCCTGTATCCTCTCCCTTGAGAGGAACAGAGAATGTGACATGCGCGGTGAGGTGCCAGGTGCACTCGGCTTTTGCCGACGCCGGGCAACCCGTAATCGCGGGATTTTCAGGGACCACACCCTGTAAAAAAGGAAACTGAATGGGCTCAGTGTTCCCTAACCCGGTCTCTGGGCAGGCATGAGAAGAACCCGCATCGACTCTGCCACCATTCGAACCTCGGAATCCCTCTGGCGTGTCGTGGATCACGTCTCGCGGCGCCTTAGGGGCCGAGGGCTCTTGGCTTAACCGCCTGGAGTCGCGAGGATGATAACCTCTTTAAAAAATCACCCGAAGCTCAAGCGTGGCACGCCGTGAGGAGCTGCATGGCTGATGGGTAAATGTTCAGTCGTTAGCGTTGCCCCCGTCGGGGTACCGGCCGACACCCTTGACGGGTTACGCATAGGCTTATCCGGGCACAGGAGGCACTGCTCGGATGGACTGCTATTTCCTCCACACTCGTGGGAAAAAACATGGAAATATATAAAAACATTAAAAACGTAGAGGTAGAAAATCAGGCAGGATCTGATACTGGAAGCGGCGGAAATCGATCGCGTGGGACGTCTTCCGCTAGGAAACGTCCAGTGTGCCGATTGTCAGACGAGGAAGGTCTGCCGGCCCCCAAGTTGCCGACTTCGGGGAGGGGTCGGCAGGCATCTAGAGGGGCGAGTGCTTCGCAGCCGCGGAGGGATAAGCACGGACGGTTCGTGTGCTCCAATACCTCGGCGGCTAGTGAAGCAGATAGTGACATGGGGTTCACTACGGAGGACCCTGGCGATGGCGGTGAAAGCTGTGCCTCGCTGGGGAGCTCAAAGGCGGAGCTCAATGCCGCCAAGAGGGAGCAGCGCAAAGCCGTCGCGGCCGACGAAGTGTCGGAAATGGCCCGACGTGCTCGCGAGCGACGAGCTGCTCTTGCGGCGGAAGGGGGTGAGCCATCTGCGGTGGCCTTAAGCCAGCTGGCTCTGGATGGGGTGGACTTAGTCCTGAAGGTTGCCACCAAGTCCGGCAGCCTGAAGGGCACGTTCACCCGTGGCTTAAAGGAGGCTGCCGCGGATATCAGGGAGGCGGTTGGCATCCTCCTCAACAGGACGGCCTCTGACGAGGTCGCAAAGTTACAGGAGGAAAACAGCCGCCTCAGAAATGACTTGGAGGACCTCCGGCGGCAAGTTGCTGCGCTGAGCGAGCAGCAGCAGCAACGCACGTCCAGCGATGCCGCACCTGTAGTGGACCCGACTCCCGCACTGCGACCGGCAAGCCCTCGTACCGACGAAGAGGTCGAGCGCATTGTCCGGCTCTGCATGCTCCAGTGCGGGAGCATGGTTAACGCTCGGCTGGAGGCAATTTCTCGGCATCTCACGGTGGAAATCCTCCGTCCGCCTTTAGCGGCTGACACGCGGAGGACTGAGGAGCCGCCGAGACTTGCGCCTCAAAAGGGGAAGCCCGCGGAGGGTAACAAAAAGCCCGCGGAGGGAGCTCCTCCGAGCAACCAGCCCACGACTGCCGGGTCTAAGGGTGAGACCTGGGCGAAAGTCGTGGGCCGCAAGAAGGCCCGCAAAGCCGCCAAGAAGGCCGCAGCAGCCACATGTGCCCCAGGGGGAACCGCAAAGACGGCTCCTAAACCTGCACAGCGGACTGCCAAAGGCGGTCGCAAGAGACTGGCTGTACATGTTCCGCGGTCCAACGCTGTGACAATAACGTTGCAGCCTGGAGCTGTGGAGCGTGGCGTGACGTACCAGTCGGTCATCGCCGAGGCCAAGGCCAAGATCAAATTATCTGATCTTGGCCTTCAGTCCGTCACCCTCAGGCAGGCTGCCACGGGTGCACGACTGTTCGAGGTGGCTGGCACTGTGAGCGGCAGTGCCGAAAAGGCGACTCAGACGGGGCCGCACCGTCGAATGATGCGGTGGTGGTGGGGCTGCGGGGGGAGAGGAGTGTCTGTATTGCGAGGCGCCGCTCTCCCTACCCTCCGCAGCCGAATCTTGGTTGGCGGCGGAGCCATATACCAGATCCGCCGCTGGGGTCGGGAAGGCTGGTGCTTCTTAGTGCTAGTTTTTCCTGGCCCCATGGCCTTCGCGCATCGGACACGGGGGCGTCTGTTGCGCATATGAAAGTGGAGGCCGAGGAGGAGGGCGCGCCATGTGTTCTGGTGCGCCTTACCGGAGAAGGAGATGGGGGAGGAGTGGTCCTCTCCCGAGGAGGGGCCGCCATGGGGTGGCCGGCGCAGGTGGGGCCGCGGAAGTGTGCGAAAGCGTTCCCGTGGCCCTGCCAATATGCGACGAGGGTGGAACACCATGGGGTTTTAGTCGGTGCGAGACCGACATAACCCGTTCTTGCCCCCGCGAGGCGGGTATGCGTAGGCATTTCCCCATGACAAAAAAAAAAAAAAAAAAAAAGGTTAGGTTAGGTTAGGTTAGGTTCCCCCCCGAACGGGTTCCCGCCTTGTCGTGGCGGGGGGGCTTAGTAGCCGTGGCTTGGTCAACCACGGTGAACAAAGAGGAACCCCTTGGCTGGCCCGAGGTGTAGGGCCGGCCTGAGGTGGCCACTCCGAGTGGGCTTGGGAAGCCCACTTCGGATGTGTGTCGGGGGGCTGCGGTGAGAGGGGAGTCCGCACCCTCTACCGCTGCAGCCGAGGTGGAGTCGCGGAGGAAGAGGAGTGTTGGTATGGCGATGCGCCACTCGCCCTATCCTCCGCGATTCAGACGGGGCCGCACCGTTTATTGATGCGGTGGTGGTGGGGCTGCGGGGGGAGAGGAGTGCCGGTATTGCGAGGCGCCGCTCTCCCTGCCCTCCGCAGCCGAATCTTGGTTGGCGGCGGAGCCATAGACCAGATCCGCCGCTGGGGTCAGGAAGGCTGGTGCATCTGAGTGCTAGTTTTTCCTGGCCCCATGGCCTTCGCGCATCGGACGCGGGGGCGTCCGTTGCGCATGTGAAATTGGAGGCCGAGGAGGAGGGCGCGCCATGTGTTCTGGTGCGCCTTGCCTGAGAGGGAGATGGGGGAGGAGTAGTCCTCTCCCGAGGAGGGGCCGCCATGGGGCGGCCAGCGCAGGTGGGGCCGCGGATGTGTGCGAAAGCGTTCCCGTGGCCCTACCAATATGCGACGAGGGTGGAACACCATGGGGTTTTAGTCGGTGCGAGTCCGACATAACCCGTCCTTGCCCCCGCGAGGCGGGTATGCGTAGGCATTTCCCCATGTAAAAAAAAAAAAAAAAAAAGGTTAGGTTAGGTTAGGTTAGGTTCCCCCCTGAACGGGTTCCCGCCTTGTCGTGGCGGGGGGGCTTAGTAGCCGTGGCTTGGTCACCCGCGGTGAACTAAGAGGAACCCCTGGGTTGGCCCGTGGTGTAGGGCCGGCCCGAGGTGGCCGCTCCGAGTGGGCTTGGGAAGCCCACTTCGGATGTGTGTCGGTGGGCTGCGGTGAGAGGGGTGTCCGCACCCTCTACCGCTGCAGCCGAGGTGGAGTCGCGGAGGAAGAGGAGTGTTGGTATGGCGATGCGCCACTCGCCCTATCCTCCGCGACTCAAACGGGGCCGCACCGTTGATGCGGTGGTGGTGGGGCCGCGGGGGGAGAGGAGTGTCGGTATTGCGAGGCGCCGCTCTCCCTACCCTCCGCGGCCGAAACTTGGTTGGCGGCGGAGCCCGAGACCAGATCCGCCGCTGGGGCCAGGAAGGCTGGTGCTTCTGAGTGCTAGTTTTTCCTGGCCCCATGGCCTTCGCGCATCGGACATGGGGGCGTCCGTTGCGCATTAGAAATTGGAGGCCGAGGAGGAGGGCGCACCATGTGTTCTGGTGCGCCTTACCTGAGAAGGAGATGGGGGAGGAGTGTTCCTCTCCCGAGGAGGGGCCGCCATGGGGCGGCCAGCGCAGGTGGGGCCGCGGAAGTGTGCGAAAGCGTTCCCGTGGCCCTGCCAATATGCGACGAGGGTGGAACACCATGGGGTTTTAGTCGGTGCGAGTCCGACATAACCCGTCCTTGCCCCCGCGAGGCGGGTATGCGTAGGCATTTCCCCATGTAAAAAAAAAAAAAAAAAAGGTTAGGTTAGGTTAGGTTAGGTTTTTTTTTTTTTTATTATAAATAAGTTTACACTACAGACTCGAGGTCCGTACCTTTTTTCGCTTTATATTTCTTTATTAACTTTTTTTTTTTATTTTACATTGTACTCCTTACACTACTAGTATAGTAAATTTACTTAAGCCTAAGCAGTGAGTTCACGTTTTTTTTTTTTAATTATTATTATTATTATTATTTTTTTTCCTTTTTTTTTCTTTTTTTCTTTTTTTTCTAATATATCATGCTTTTTTTTTTCCTCCTTATTTCTTGTTTCTTTTTCCTTTTACTTTTTTTTTTTTGAATTCTAATTCCTAACATGCTTTATTAACTTACCATACAAATTTTTATTATACCTTATTTTAATTATATATAAGTGATATTACAAATACGTTAGTTATTTTTTTTTTTGTCATTTTGTTTCTTTTAACTTATAATCTAGTTCCTAACTTTATAATATATACATTCTTTATTTATTTATATTTTTTTTTCTTATTTCATTATTATTTTTCGGTCGTCGTGGAGACCGCTCCGTCTTTAGCCATATCAATTCGCCGTTGTCAGGGCCTCTACGACAGCTGCGTCTCTGCTTCTTAGTGCCATTTTTAGGTTGTATTCTTTAATTCTGTTTGTTGTCGCAGCCATCGCGCTTTCAATCAGCCTTCCAGTCGCATCGTCGCAGTCGTCCGTGTAATATACACAGGAGACTGTGTGCCTGGACACTGCCACTACTGCGTGTTGGACGCTGTCATAAATTTTGTGCTTCTCTGTTGTTGTCCTCATTATGACCACTGTCCCGTATGTGAGGCCTTGGGCCTCATGTACGGTTAAAATTCGCGACCCAGGACCCGAACCATATCCCTGGCTTGTAAGGGACTCCTTTTCTGCTTGCGTGTATACAAGATATAAAGTATTTGGCAGGGTACCTGGAATGACTACTCCCGTGTACCTTTTCCTTTCCAGTGAATGCACCTGAGATCTGGATGAATATATGCCATTGTAGATTTCACTCAGGGCATATGCCACATCCATCGGATTCCGGTGCGTACACAGGAGTTCTTGGCTGATTGTGGTCACGAGGCTTGGGCGAGTATATTGCATCGCAAAGAGGTTTTCCCTGTCGATATACGGAAGTTGATTGATGTCACCGATGAGCAGTATTTTTTCCGCTCCACTCAGTCGCATTGCCATTACTATGGCCCCGAAATGGTTCATGAGAGCTTCGTCGACTAGAAGTCGAGTGCATCTTCTGTTTTGCCTTCTCATGCCATTTACTAGAATTGAGGCCATAGTGCGCACTTTTGTTTTTGCGTCGGTGCCAATGCGGTTGCTTAATTTTTCCCTGAGGTCTTTAGCTGCTTCTGTTGTTGTAGTGACAATCAAGTCATTCTCCGCATCGAATTGTTTTATAATCCAAGTCGTTTTTCCACACCCCGGGACCCCATTGACCCAATTTATTGTCGGCACCGTCCAGCTTTCCCAAGGATCTCCCGTTTCACAGGTTCTCGAGATGGCTTCCGCCATGTTCAGGATCCTCTCTTCTAGCATCACCCTGGTACAACGGGCGGTGACTACAATAGGGTCGTTGGGGGGGGGGGGGGGTTTTGAATACTAATCTACCCTGTCGTTTCGTCTCCTCCTCTTCCAAGGATACAAAGCCCGCTGACCCGCTATAAGCCGCCATGTGATGTCCCATTTTACCTCTTATGACTGTGGATGTTTTGTTGTCATAAATTGCGGCCTCTGCCTCCTCGAGCTGCACCTCAAGAAACTCTTGACTACCGAGGTGGAAACTTTGTAAGATGTTCCTACAAGTCGTTTGGTTCACTTCAAGAGTTGCTTTTGTGAGGGCTTTGAACTCTAGGAACGCGTTGATTATGTGGTCCTTAGGCCCAATCGCCGGTAGAAGCTTTGGCGGGCTGACTCGTCCCGAACAGGGTCTAGTGTAGGTGGGTTGGGATTTCTTGAGAACTCTCGGAGGCTCTCTTATTAAGTTTTCGGCTTGCCTTATCTTTTTTAACTTTCGGATTGCTCTTCCTGGAATGCTTTGGGCCGCTGCACTAATGGTATTAATTAATGCACTTACCCCGCTTTGAGACTCAGAACTTTTGGTAATTTTTTCTCTGGCTGCGGCCTTTTCTTGGGCCGTTTTCAGTTGCAGACGTTCTGAGCCACTAAGTGTTTCTGGATTTGCTGTTTGGTGTTGAGTTGCCATAGTCGAGTCGTGATGTTTGAGGAAGCTCGGGTTTTCGCCCCTATCCTCATACACGACTATTTCATGTTTATTTGAGGCTTTTATGCAACCAATGTGGTCCACGACTTCACCTTTCTCATACAAGACCACCATGGCGTCCACACTTATGATGCGAGGTATGTCCACTGTCTCTACCTCACCGAGTCTCGTTAGCAGTGAGCATGCCTGGGCGAATGGAGTTTTCTGTTCGCTCCATGTGAACAGCAAGATCGTTTTGTTTTTCGACCTTACTATTCGACATCGTTGGTTGGCGACTTCTATCTCAATTAGCGCATCGTATGTTTTGCGCTTCATGCTCGTTTTGAAGGTACTGCCGTTTAGTAAGCTTGCGAGACCAGGAGAGATTTTGACATAGTTTCGGCCCACTGTTGAGCAAAAGCTTAGCCCGAAACGCTCTGTGTTGTTATCCATGAAGAGAGCTACTCCTCGAATTCTCAGGCCTGGATTGCCTCTTTCAGCGCATGCAATTAGCTGATGTTCTATTTTATTGGCTGGGATGCTCTTCTCTTTTATGCAAACTTCTGCAGACTCCGCAACAGTTTGCTGTTGTCTGGGGGATGGATTGTTTGTGGCGTTGCGCTTCGCAGCGGCGCGGAAGATGGACTCCACGAATGCCAGGATTTTGTGCCTTTTGTCATCTTCTTCGATTATTTTATGTAGGTCAGATTTATTAAGACTGGCGTTTATCCGGAACTCAAGGTCCAGACGTGCCGCTTGATAGCGGGGACACTCAAGAATCACATGCCACACTGACTCACTAACATTCGGGTCGCACTCGCACCCTGGAGTGTCTTTTAATTTAAAGCGGTGCAAGTATTCCGCAATTCCACCATGTCCTGTTAACACTTGTACCTGTGTGGGTGTCAACTTGGTTTTCCTCACTATCCGGTATGCTTTTGCTATATCCGGAAGGAATGTTTTGGTGACATGCCCAGTGGTGGAGGTCTCGTATCTGTCCTGCCAGATCCGAACAGTTTCCTCTCTGATTTTCTTTTTAACATAGGACACGGGAATTTTGTCATAGTCTAGAGTCGCTGTTTCCCGGAGCGCCGCCGTCTTGGCGAGCTCGTCGGCTCTCTCATTTCCGGACGTGCCTACATGGGCCCTCAACCAGAATAGTCTTATTTTTCTTCCCTCTTTTCTCATCTTCCCTATGCTTTCTTGTATGGCTTTCGATAGGGGATGGCTTGCTTTAGGGTTCGCTAGCAGATCGAGCGAAGATCTTGAGTCGCTCATTATGTTAATAACGGGTTCTGTCCTTGATTCTGCAAGCTTGGTTGCCCTGAGCAAGGCGTAGAGCTCGGACTGGAAAACTGTGCAGGATGGGTCCAGTCTAAAGGTGGAACTACTGGTCTCCCTGCCATCTTCCCAACATGTAAACGCTGCTCCGACCCTCCCTTCTATCTTGCTTCCATCTGTGTATATGTGAGGGCCGGTTAGTTGGTGGAGATTTGTTTTTTCTACCGTTTCCAGTAGCTCATAATCCAATTTGATGAGTTTAGAGGGATGAGGTTGGTCCAAGTGATTTACACGGTTTTCAAGCTCTCTTCCTGGTGGTAAGTAGTCTAGTGAGCCTTGTTTCTTGGTCTTGTACAGGCTAGACGCCTCTTGTATTATCAGGTCTAGCGGAAGCAGACCCGAGATGGCGAGTGCGGAAGTGAGCGACACCGTGCGGTACGCTTTACAGATCTTCTGCGCGAAGCCCCTTTGCAACGTGTTAAGTTGGTCTTTAATCATCTGTAGTTCTGTTGCTGAAGACCACGCGCTCGAAGCGTACATCTTATATTGTCCTTACAATCTCACCATTGAGACCCCAGGTCACCTTGGCCGCGCATGCAAGCTGCTTGTATATGTCAGCCGCTTTTTTGCATGCGGCTGCTACATGCGGTTCAAAGGTGAGTCCACGGTCGATGATGAGACCAAGTACTTTAATTTCCTCTACGAGGTTCACTCTGCTGCCAGACATATGCAGGTTAGGGTAGTCGAATTTAAGTTTCTTAGTTATGAGCATTGCATTTGTTTTGTGCGCTGCAAACTTTAACTTGTTCTTGGTTCCCCATTTCGTTACCCTCTTTAAAGTGTCGTTGGCTTGTTGTTCCAGGGCACTCGTTGAGTGTCCCGAGAACACCAAGACAACGTCATCCGCAAATGCCTGACAGTATACTTCTTCATACGTGAGTTGGTGCAGCAGTGAGTCTAGGATAACATTTCAAAAGGTTGGTCCGCCAATAGATCCTTGAACACAGCCCTTTGTAGTTCCCTTCTCACTGGTTGCTCTGGCGTAGTTGACTGTGATTTTTCGGTCTTGAAGGTAAGAGCCAACCATATCGTAGAGGTTTTTGGGACATTTCTTCTTGGCTAGTTGCAGTTTCAATGCTGGCCACCAAGCGTTGTCGAAGGCTCCCTCTATATCTAGTGAAATAACGAGGACGATCTTTTTATTCCTCACTTCGTTTTTAATATGTTCCAATAGATGATAGAGGGCGTCCTCAGTACCACGTTGAGGCATGAAGCCATACTGGTTTTTATTTAGAGTTGGGAGGACATGCCACTGGATTCGGCCCACCATCAATTTCTCGACTATTTTTCCGAGTACTGACAGGAGACCTATGGGTCGGTATGACTTTGGATGAGTGTAGTCATCCTTCCCTGGTTTACGAATGATGACCACGTGTGCAGTTTTCCACAGCTTGGGAAAGTATGCCATTTTCAAGCACATGTTGGCTATCGCTAGGAATACCTTCCTGTTGCAGTGAATTGCGGCGGAGCAGATATCAGATGTTAGCCCATCTGGTCCAGGAGCTTTTTTTGGGTTGAGTGTTTGTAACACTGAATCAAGCTCCGCTTCTGTAAAAGGTGGATCATCTTCTGACAAAACTAGGTCTTTGTTGATGTCCGTCAGCTCTCGTACTTTGGTGTGGTACGGCTGATCGGTTACCACACAGTCGTCAGGGTAAAATGTTTGGGCCAAGAGTTCTGCTGACTTTTCAGATGTCAGGGTTTCACCCTGGTTGTTTCTTAGGAGCATGTCCTCATATCTTCTTGAGGATTTTCGGATAACTCTGTAAATTTTATCCCACATGCTCTCCTTGTCCTGTGTCGTGCAGAATTCTTTCCAGCTTTCGGTTTGCGCCTCCTCAACTTTTATGGTGTACTGTTTTTTACAGTTTATATAGTCATCTATAACGTGTTGTATTCGACTTGGTGCCGCATTTCTTATGCGTCTTTTTTTCCTTTGGACTTCTCTTTTGAGTTGGTTGAGGGTTTTTGACCACCATGGAGGCGTTGCATTTACCCCCCTCATGCCTACTTTCGGAATAGTCTCGTCGCAAGATTCCTGGATTACTTTTGTGTAGGCTATTGTGATGGATTCTAGTTCCTCATGGGTTTCCACGCCCTCGATTAATGTGGGAGTTATGGCTCTTTCTTCTAGTAGTGATCTGAAGTGTGATGAGAAGTCTGACCATTTTGCCTTCCTGGTGTTGTATTTGCGCGTTGTACAGGGCCGTAGTGGTTTTAAGGCCGTTTTAGTGCGCAATGTAAATGTTATGGCATTATGGTCTGATGTAATTAGACTTCTCTCCACTCTCCAGTCCTCCACATTGCCGAGAAGTGACGGACTGCAAGCAGTTACGTCTACTATGCTCGAGCAGATTCTCCCCCTTCTGTAAGTTTCAAAGGTAGGTATGTCACCGGTGTTGAGGATATGGGGATCCATTTCATTGAGGAAGGTGTTATATGCCGCGCCTCTTTCGTCTTCTGTGTTGCTTCCCCACCATTGACTCCAAGCATTTACGTCTCCAGCCACTATGATGTTGTTTGTGTGAAGTTTAGCACATGCTGCTTGGATTCGTCTAAGGTAGGGATTGATATCTTGCTCCCCTTCGAGGTAGACTGACACGACTCCTAATTTTAGGTTTCCTGCGACCAGTACCACCGCCGCTTCTGTTTCAGTAACCAGCTGTGGATCATGAATGATCTCCAGCTGATTCCCGAAGACAAGGATTGCGGCCTTCACTGGTTTTTGTCTATTCAGGCTGCATTGAATAACTCGCGTGCCAGGATGTTCTTTAATGACGCCATTTTTTCCCACATAGGGTTCCTGTACAATGGCGATCGACACTCCTTTATCCGTTGCAACCTGAAGTAGTTCCGCCGTTGCTACCCTGGAGCGTTGCAAGTTCACCTGAATGATTTTAATGTGTGTATCTGACCTACTAATGTTTGAGACGGTGTTGTTTTGGCTGCCCTTAGCAATATGTTATGCGAGATCGTGCTATGGCATCCCACTTCTGCTTTTCCCGGCAATCAAAGCTAAAAGCATTGTGTGCAAGGTCCGTGTCGCCACCGTGCGCTTTTAGGCAATTTTTACATCTTGGGGGTCTCCCCTCCAGTCTGGTTGGGCATTTGTCCCATGAGTGAGTTTCTCCGCAGTGACTGCAGAGTTCCTCCTTTTCATGGCACACTGCCTTTGTGTGGCCAAAACCTAGACATTTAGTGCATTGCACTAGGGGAGAGTGGTCCATTATTGGTCTCCTTTGGAGGCCAATGTAAATTTTGCCCGCATCAATGAAGCGCCTGTGAACTTGTGGAGAGAGCTCGAGTACAGGATGGCACTCATGTGGATTCCTCGCCTTTTTCCTGTATCGAACTCTGATTGTTCGCTCTTTTTCATCGACGTCATGCAGAAGGTGTTTATTCTGCGCCAGTATATTTTCGACGATTTCGACGTCGCTGTGATACGATAGCACGTCTCTGATCATCGCCAAGGGATTGTTTGTCCTTGCAACCTCTACTTTTAAATTTTTGTTTGTCTTAACCCTGTTTTGGACAAGGTTAAGATCCTCCTTGGTGTTACAACTGAGGACGACTTTTTGGTTTTTCGCCTTCCTTATCCTATCCACTTTGGCTCCAGTCTTTTTAGTATCTAGGGCCTCCCTGATTCTCTCAATGATGTTGTCAGCTGTATTCTTCGAATCAGTTGATGTGATTATAAGAGTGTGATTGGGTTTAGGAAGGGGTAGGCTTGCAGCCACTCTGGCGTAAGTCCTTTTCGGTTTTGCTGCTGCTTCGCCAGCTTGTGCTAGCTCCGTTGCTAGACTCGGGGCTGTAGGTGATGAAGCCCGTTTCTGTTCCCTGATCGTCCTCAGCTCAGATGACATAACACCTAAATGTTCTTCAATGGGTTGAAGCTGTTCTCTGATGCTGGTTTGGAATGTTTTGCCAGAGTCCGCCGAAGATAAGACTGAGAGTCCAGATCTGATATTTTCATCTAGCTCCTTCAGCGACCTCTTCATTCCGTCCAGCTCCTGCTCCAACTTTTTGTTTATTTCCTGTGTAGGGGCAGGATGGCGGTGATTTAAGGCGTAATAAGGTTTTCTGGCCAGTCTCGAGAACCTCCTTGGTATTATTATCGGATTTTTCGATAATTCGGCGCATGTCATCCAATTGCATACTGAGTGTTTCCACGCTGGATTTTACTCCAGTGAGTTCCACTCTTAGGTGAGGTAAGATGTTCTCCGCACCACCCTGCTTCTGCTGAGTCAGGTTATTTTGGATTACCTCTATGCGCCTATCTAAATCCGTTACAGCCCTAAAGTATTTCCGATGTTCTACGAAATGGCTCTTGGGTTTCAAAGTCCAGCCAGCCCCTTATCGCCTTTGATTCTTGGAGAGTGTTCTTTATATCAGTCCTGGCTTGGCCTATCTCGGATGCCATTCCTTTCATAAGTTGTGTCATAAGCTTATTATGTGCCCGCTCCACTCGCATTAGCTCATGAGCGTTGCGTGAGCGTTCCTTTTCTAAATTGTGCTTATGTCTAGATCGCGAATCGGACAATGCCAGGACCATCTCGTAGAGGGACTGCAGACTTTCTAAAGCTGTTTGTTTGCATTCCCTTTTCATATTCCCTGCCATTTCTAATGCCTCCTTACCTCTCAGAAGCATTTCGTTCGCTTCTTTTGTCGCCATATCCATTTCCACCCCCAGTCGCCTGTTGGAGTTAATGAGCAGACTGGGTCTACTTTTTTCCGGTGCTTCCGATAATGGTGATTCCGGCACAGATGTGATGGAGAGTTCTTCGTCCGAAAGGATTGGAAGTGGGGGAATTTCTTCTTGCTTCCAGTTAGCTACTTTTTCAAAAGCTACCTCCGCCGGGTCACAAATGGAGGACCGGATCGAGCTGTTACTTTTTACGGAATTTTGCGAAATTTTTGTTCGTAGGGTGGCGGTGTGCGAAGAAGCCTTTTTTCTAGTGGTGTGCGTGTCTGTCGGGGCTGAGTCCACAGAACGTTTTTCCGCTGCAGGCTGAGATGATGGCCGCGGCAACTTTTCGCTGTTAGTTGTTTTTGTTAATACTTTTTCCCGCAGCGATCGTGGAGCTCTGGGCGGCGCAACAGGGTGGCTTTGAGAAGGCTTGTTAGAGGCAGCGGTCTCCACACCCGACAAGACAACTTTGTTTTCTGACATTTTTTTTTTTTAATTCTATTTTAAATATACAAGTATGTTATACAAATTTGTGCTTAATATCTAGATAAAGGTTGCCTTATATAGTTAGATATATTATACTGTTTTTTTTTTTCTATTTATTATTGTGAACTCACTGCTGTTCCTCGGTTGTTGAACTGCAGTGTGGAGTACGTTGGACGCGAAGAAAGAGCCCGTTGCAGGATCTCCGGTGTAGTGTACTGTGAGTTCTAGAGTATGCTTGAGGTGTTTTTGTCCGTGATGGTATTGAACTATGGGGCAATTTTGAAAATCTGTAGGGGCCAAAAGTTAGAGCTTCTTTTCCTGATTTAAGTGAGCCCTCACACGGGGTGTCTAGCTCTTCCGGTTTATGAGTTATAGCTCACGGGGGTGAGGTAAACCTCGAGGGGGGGAGGGGGCGTATATATGGTATTTAGAAAAATGGGGGGGGGATAGGAGGCTAAAATTTTTGGGGGGGGGGGTAAGTGGTCGGGATAATATTATTTTGCTGAAATGTGTGAAGGGGAGGGGGGGAAGGTACGAGTATGGGCAATGGAGGGGGGACTTGGTATGAGTGGGGTAAACGTGTGGTATGTGGCGGGGTCTTGAGATCCCGTCTCAAAAGAGCCCAAACTCGGGTGGTCAGGAATGAAGGGTCTAGGAGATCCCTCGTGGCTTACCTGATGGACGTCAATAGTGTCTCCAGCTGCGGCAATTTATCCTCGGCGGATTCCTCGGTCCGTCTTCGAAGGCTCCACTGAAGTCTGCACTGTCGCCGGACGCCTCGTGTTCACTGGCACGCTATAACCTCGATGTCTGAGAGCACGTTGCAACCACGTGGTTTGAGGTTAATTTGTTAATGTTTACAAGCCAATAACTTCCGCAGCAGTTGACCGATTTTCTTGATTTTTACGCCGTTTAATTGAGCTTGATAGCGGCTTTCAAACAATAAAACTGCCTATGCGATTTTCTTGTTGCTGTTGACACTATTTATCCCCAAAGTTCAGAAGCTCTTGCTCCCAAGCCAGGTGATGTACAGATTTCTCCCCAATTACACTAGTGAACTGCACACTCAAAAACTTTTTCACAGCACTTCCACTCGCGTAGCTCAAAAATTGCTATTTTTAAGCAATTTTTTCGTGGAGCTTATGTTGAATGTGACACTTTACGGTGCGTACTGGGTTAGGTTAGGTTAGGTTAGGTTCCCCCCCGAACGGGTTCCCGCCTTGTCGTGGCGGGGGGGCTTAGTAGCCGTGGCTTGGTCAACCGCGGTGAACGAAGAGGAACCCCTTGGCTGGCCCGAGGTGTAGGGCCGGCCCGAGGTGGCCACTCCGAGTGGGCTGGGGAAGCCCACTTCGGATGTGTGTTGGTGGGCTGCGGTGAGAGGGGAGTCCGCACCCTCTACCGCTGCAGCGAGGTGGAGTCGCGGAGGAAGAGGAGTGTTGGTATGGCGATGCGCCACTCGCCCTATCCTCCGCGACTCAGACGGGGCCGCACCGTTAATTGATGCGGTGGTGGTGGGGCTGCGGGGGGAGAGTGTCGGTATTGCGAGGCGCCGCTCTCCCTACCCTCCGCAGCCGAATCTTGGTTGGCGGCGGAGCCATAGACCAGATCCGCCGCTGGGGTCGGGAAAGCGGGCGCTAATAAGCGCTCGATTTTCCTGGCCCCATGGCCTCCGCGTATCGGACTCGGGGGGGTCCGATACGCAGGTGGAGTTGGAGGCTGTGGAGGGGGGTAGCTGAACATCTCGCTACCCCGTACAGGAGACGAGGCCCGGACAGACCGGGCCAGCACTAGTGTGGGGCTGCGGAAGAATTTGGATTCCCGCGGCCCCGCGCGCACGTGCGAGGAGGCACCGTGGGGTTTTAGCCGGTAGGAGTCCGGCATAACCTTCCGGTTGCCCCCGCAGCCGGAGGTATCCATGAGGATTTCCCCACGAAAAAAAAAAGGTTAGGTTAGGTTAGGTTAGGTTAGGTTAGGTTCCCCCCCGAACGGGTTCCCGCCTTGTCGTGGCGGGGGGGCTTAGTAGCCGTGGCTTGGTCACCCACGGTGAACAAAGAGGAACCCCTTGGCTGGCCCGTGGTGTAGGGCCGGCCCGAGGTGGCCACTCCGAGTGGGCTTGGGAAGCCCACTTCGGATGTGTGTCGGGGGGCTGCGGTGAGAGGGGAGTCCGCACCCTCTACCGCTGCAGCCGAGGTGGAGTCGCGGAGGAAGAGGAGTGTTGGTATGGCGATGCGCCACTCGCCCTATCCTCCGCGACTCTGACGGGGCCGCACCGTTAATGATGCGGTGGTGGTGGGGCTGCGGGGGGAGAGGAGTGTCGGTATTGCGAGGCGCCGCTCTCCCTACCCTCCGCAGCCGAATCTCGGTTGGCGGCGGAGCCATAGACCAGATCCGCCGCTGGGGTCAGGAAGGCTGGTGCTTCTGAGTGCTAGTTTTTCCTGGCCCCATGGCCTTCGCGCATCGGACACGGGGGCGTCCGTTGCGCATTGGAAATTGGAGGCCGAGGAGGAGGGCGCACCATGTGTTCTGGTGCGCCTTACCTGAGAAGGAGATGGGGGAGGAGTGTTCCTCTCCCGAGGAGGGGCCGCCATGGGGCGGCCAGCGCAGGTGGGGCCGCGGAAGTGTGCGAAAGCGTTCCCGTGGCCCTGCCAATATGCGACGAGTGTGGAACACCATGGGGTTTTAGTCGGTGCGAGTCCGACATAACCCGTCCTTGCCCCCGCGAGGCGGGTATGCGTAGGCATTTCCCCATGTAAAAAAAAAAAAAAAAAAAAAAAAAAAGGTTAGGTTAGGTTCCCCCCCGAACGGGTTCCCGCCTTGTCGTGGCGGGGGGGCTTAGTAGCCGTGGCTTGGTCAACCACGGTGAACGAAGAGGAACCCCTTGGCTGGCCCGAGGTGTAGGGCCGGCCCGAGGTGGCCACTCCGAGTGGGCTTGGGAAGCCCACTTCGGATGTGTGTCGGGGGGCTGTGGTGAGAGGGGAGTCCGCAACCCTCTACCGCTGCAGCCGAGGTGGAGTCGCGGAGGAAGAGGAGTGTTGGTATGGCGATGCGCCACTCGCCCTATCCTCCGCGACTCAGACGGGGCCGCACCGTTGAATGATGCGGTGGTGGTGGGGCTGCGGGGGGAGAGGAGTGTCGGTATTGCGAGGCGCCGCTCTCCCTACCCTCCGCGGCCGAAACTTGGTTGGCGGCGGAGCCAGAGACCAGATCCGCCGCTGGGGTCGGGAAAGCGGGCGCTATTAAGCGCTCGATTTTCCTGGCCCCATGGCCTCCGCGTATCGAACTCGGGGGGGTCCGATACGCAGGTGGAGCTGGAGGCTGTGGAGGGGGGTAGCTGAACACCTCGCTACCCCGGGCAGGAGACGAGGCCCGAACAGACCGGGCTAGCACTAGTGCGGGGCTGCGGAAGAATTTGGATTCCCGCGGCCCCGCGCGCACGTGCGAGGAGGCATCGTGGGGTTTTAGCCGGTAGGAGTCCGGCATAACCTTCCGGTTGCCCCCGCAGCCGGAGGTATCCATGAGGATTTCCCCACGTAAAAAAAAAAAAAAAAAAAAAAAAAGGTTAGGTTAGGTTAGGTTCCCCCCCCCCCGAACGGGTTCCCGCCTTGTCGTGGCGGGGGGGCTTAGTAGCCGTGGCTTGGTCACCCACGGTGAACAAAGAGGAACCCCTTGGCTGGCCCGTGGTGTAGGGCCGGCCCGAGGTGGCTACTCCGAGTGGGCTTGGGAAGCCCACTTCGGATGTGTGTCGGGGGGCTGCGGTGAGAGGGGAGTCCGCACCCTCTACCGCTGCAGCCGAGGTGGAGTCGCGGAGGAAGAGGAGTGTTGGTATGGCGATGCGCCACTCGCCCTATCCTCCGCGACTCAAACGGGGCCGCACCGTTGATGCGGTGGTGGTGGGGCCGCGGGGGGAGAGGAGTGTCGGTATTGCGAGGCGCCGCTCTCCCTACCCTCCGCGGCCGAAACTTGGTTGGCGGCGGAGCCCGAGACCAGATCCGCCGCTGGGGCCAGGAAGGCTGGTGCTTCTGAGTTCTAGTTTTTCCTGGCCCCATGGCCTTCGCGCATCGGACATGGGGGCGTCTGTTGCGCATTAGAAATTGGAGGCCGAGGAGGAGGGCGCACCATGTGTTCTGGTGCGCCTTACCTGAGAAGGAGATGGGGGAGGAGTGTTCCTCTCCCGAGGAGGGGCCGCCATGGGGCGGCCAGCGCAGGTGGGGCCGCGGAAGTATGCGAAAGCGTTCCCGTGGCCCTGCCAATATGCGACGAGGGTGGAACACCATGGGGTTTTAGTCGGTGCGAGTCCGACATAACCCGTCCTTGCCCCCGCGAGGCGGGTATGCGTAGGCATTTCCCCATGTAAAAAAAAAAAAAAAAAGGTTAGGTTCCCCCCCGAACGGGTTCCCGCCTTGTCGTGGCGGGGGGGCTTAGTAGCCGTGGCTTGGTCAACCACGGTGAACAAAGAGGAACCCCTAGGCTGGCCCGTGGTGTAGGGCTGGCCCGAGGTGGCCACTCCGAGTGGGCTTGGTGTGTCGGTGGGATGCTGCGAGAGGGGTGTCCGCTCCCTCTATCGCTGCAGCCGAGGTGGAGTCGCGGAGGAAGAGGCGTGCTGGTATGGCGATGCGCCACTCGCCCTATCCTCCGCGACTCAGACGGGGCCGCACCGTTAAATGATGCGGTGGTGGTGGGGCTGCGGGGGGAGAGGAGTGTCGGTATTGCGAGGCGCCGCTCTCCCTACCCTCCGCAGCCGAATCTTGGTTGGCGGCGGAGCCATAGACCAGATCCGCCGCTGGGGTCAGGAAGGCGGGTGCTTCTGAGTGCTAGTTTTTCCTGGCCCCATGGCCTTCGCGCATCGGACACGGGGGCGTCCGTTGCGCATGTGAAGTTGGAGGCCGAGGAGGAGGGCGCGCCATGTGTTCTGGTGCGCCTTACCTGAGAGGGAGATGGGGGAGGAGTGGTCCTCTCCCGGGGAGGGACCGCCATGGGGCGGCCAGCGCAGGTGGGGCCGCGGATGTGTGCGAGAGCGTTCCCGTGGCCCTGCCAATATGCGACGAGGGTGGAACACCATGGGGTTTTAGTCGGTGCGAGTCCGACATAACCCGTCCTTGCCCCCGCGAGGCGGGTATGCGTAGGCATTTCCCCATGTAAAAAAAAAAAAAAAAAAAGGTTAGGTTAGGTTAGGTTAGGTTAGGTTCCCCCCCGAACGGGTTCCCGCCTTGTCGTGGCGGGGGGGCTTAGTAGCCGTGGCTTGGTCACCCACGGTGAACGAAGAGGAACCCCTTGGCTGGCCCGTGGTGTAGGGCCGGCCCGAGGTGGCCACTCCGAGTGGGCTTGGCGAGCCCACTACGGATGTGTGTCGGGGGGCTGCGGTGAGAGGGGAGTCCGCACCCTCTGCCGCTGCAGCCGAGGTGGAGTCGCGGAGGAAGAGGAGTGTTGGTATGGCGATGCGCCACTCGCCCTATCCTCCGCGACTCAGACGGGGCCGCACCGTTAATGATGCGGTGGTGGTGGGGCTGCGGGGGGAGAGGAGTGTCGGTATTGCGAGGCGCCGCTCTCCCTACCCTCCGCAGTCGAATCTTGGTTGGCGGCGGAGCCATAGACCAGATCCGCCGCTGGGGTCAGGATAGGCTGGTGCTTCTGAGTGCTAGTTTTTCCTGGCCCCATGGCCTTCGCGCATCGGACACGGGGGCGTCCGTTGCGCATGTGAAATTGGAGGCCGAGGAGGAGGGCGCACCATGTGTTCTGGTGCGCCTTACCTGAGAGGGAGATAGGGGAGGAGTAGTCCTCTCCCGAGGAGGGACCGCCATGGGGCGGCCAGCGCAGGTGGGGCCGCGGAAGTGTGCGAAAGCGTTCCCGTGGCCCTGCCAATATGCGAAGAGGGTGGAACACCATGGGGTTTTAGTCGGTGCGAGTCCGACATAACCCGTCCTTGCCCCCGCGAGGCGGGTATGCGTAGGTATTTCCCCATGTAAAAAAAAAAAAAAAAAAAAAGGTTAGGTTAGGTTAGGTTCCCCCCCGAACGGGTTCCCGCCTTGTCGTGGCGGGGGGGCTTAGTAGCCGTGGCTTGGTCAACCACGGTGAACGAAGAGGAACCCCTTGGCTGGCCCGAGGTGTAGGGCCGGCCCGAGGTGGCCACTCCGAGTGGGCTTGGGAAGCCCACTTCGGATGTGTGTTGGTGGGCTGCGGTGAGAGGGGAGTCCGCACCCTCTACCGCTGCAGCCGAGGTCGAGTCGCGGAGGAAGAGGAGTGTTGGTATGGCGATGCGCCACTCGCCCTATCCTCCGCGACTCAAACGGGGCCGCACCGTTGATGCGGTGGTGGTGAAGCCGCGGGGGGAGAGGAGTGTCGGTATTGCGAGGCGCCGCTCTCCCTACCCTCCGCGGCCGAAACTTGGTTGGCGGCGGAGCCCGAGACCAGATCCGCCGCTGGGGTCGGGAAAGCGGGCGCTATTAAGCGCACGATTTTCCGGGCCCCATGGCCTCCGCGTATCGGACTCGGGGGGGTCCTATACGCAGGTGGAGTTGGAGGCTGTGGAGAGGGGTAGCTGAACACCTCGCTACCCCGAGCAGGAGACGAGGCCCGGACAGACCGGGCCAGCACTAGTGTGGGGCTGCGGAAGAATTTGGATTCCCGCGGCCCCACGCGCACGTGCGAGGAGGCACCGTGGGGTTTTAGCCGGTAGGAGTCCGGCATAACCTTCCGGTTGCCCCCGCAGCCGGAGGTATCCATGAGGATTTCCCCACGAAAAAAAAAAGGTTAGGTTAGGTTAGGTTAGGTTAGGTTAGGTTCCCCCCCGAACGGGTTCCCGCCTTGTCGTGGCGGGGGGGCTTAGTAGCCGTGGCTTGGTCAACCGCGGTGAACGAAGAGGAACCCCTTGGCTGGCCCGAGGTGTAGGGCGGGCCCGAGGTGGCCACTCCGAGTGGGCTGGGGAAGCCCACTTCGGATGTGTGTTGGTGGGCTGCGGTGAGAGGGGAGTCCGCACCCTCTACCGCTGCAGCCGAGGTGGAGTCGCGGAGGAAGAGGAGTGCTGGTATGGCGATGCGCCACTCGCCCTATCCTCCGCGACTCAGACGGGGCCGCACCGTTGATGCGGTGGTGGTGGGGCCGCGGGGGGAGAGGAGTGTCGGTATTGCGAGGCGCCGCTCTCCCTATCCTCCGCGGCCGAAACTTGGTTGGCGGCGGAGCCCGAGACCAGATCCGCCGCTGGGGTCGGGAAAGCGGGCGCTATTAAGCGCTCGATTTTCCGGGCCCCATGGCCTCCGCGTATCGGACTCGGGGGGGTCCGATACGCAGGTGGAGTTGGAGGCTGTGGAGGGGGGTGGCTTAACACCTCGCTACCCCGTGCAGGAGACGAGGCCCGGACAGACCGGGCCAGCACTAGCGTGGGGCTGCGGAAGAATTTGGATTCCCGCGGCCCCGCGCGCACGTGCGAGGAGGCACCGTGGGGTTTTAGCCGGTAGGAGTCCGGCATAACCTTCCGGTTGCCCCCGCAGCCGGAGGTATCCATGAGGATTTCCCCACGAAAAAAAAAAAAAAAAAGGTTAGGTTAGGTTAGGTTCCCCCCCGAACGGGTTCCCGCCTTGTCGTGGCGGGGGGGCTTAGTAGCCGTGGCTTGGTCACCCACGGTGAACAAAGAGGAACCCCTTGGCTGGCCCGTGGTGTAGGGCCGGCCCGAGGTGGCCACTCCGAGTGGGCTTGGGAAGCCCACTTCGGATGTGTGTCGGGGGGCTGCGGTGAGAGGGGAGTCCGCACCCTCTACCGCTGCAGCCGAGGTGGAGTCGCGGAGGAAGAGGAGTGTTGGTATGGCGATGCGCCACTCGCCCTATCCTCCGCGACTCTGACGGGGCCGCACCGTTAATGATGCGGTGGTGGTGGGGCTGCTGGGGGAGAGGAGTGTCGGTATTGCGAGGCGCCGCTCTCCCTACCCTCCGCAGCCGAATCTCGGTTGGCGGCGGAGCCATAGACCAGATCCGCCGCTGGGGTCAGGAAGGCTGGTGCTTCTGAGTGCTAGTTTTTCCTGGCCCCATGGCCTTCGCGCATCGGACGCGGGGGCGTCCGTTGCGCATTAGAAATTGGAGGCCGAGGAGGAGGGCGCACCATGTGTTCTGGTGCGCCTTACCTGAGAAGGAGATGGGGGAGGAGTGTTCCTCTCCCGAGGAGGGGCAGGTGGGGCCGCGGAAGTGTGCGAAAGCGTTCCCGTGGCCCTGCCAATATGCGACGAGTGTGGAACACCATGGGGTTTTAGTCGGTGCGAGTCCGACATAACCCGTCCTTGCCCCCGCGAGGCGGGTATGCGTAGGCATTTCCCCATGTAAAAAAAAAAAAAAAAAAGGTTAGGTTAGGTTTTTTTTTTTTTTTTGTTTTTTATACTAGTTCCCCCTAACATGGAGATCAGGGACTTTTTTCTTCTTTTTATATTTTTTATTTCGTTTCTTGTTCTTTTCTTTATTATTTTTTATTTTGTCTTTGTTGCTTTTTTCTTTTTTACTTTCTTTTTTAGGTTCATTCATACAATAGTGTTCTTATCTATTTACACATATCTTACTTGCTAATACATTTTACTTATCCATAAATCTAAATCTACTTATTTTAATTGGTTTTACAATTTGACAGGACTGTTCACATTATATGTCTACATATAACTTACAGTTCCCTTTATTATACTTTCATTTATTCTTATTTATTACTTTACTAGCTATAGACTTACAGTATTTTAAGAACCTATCTCTTATATATTTATTTCTCATTATGTTACATATATTATCTTTACTTATTTTTATTTCCAATTCAACCTCTATGTCGTTTCTGTCTTTGCCATAAACTGGACATTCCGTAATGACATGAATCACAGTTTCTTCTTTTATCGGATCGCAGGCACATGCCGGGCTCTCCTTACACTTGAATCGGTGCAAGTATTCTGAGAACCCGCCATGTCCCGTCATCACCTGTACCGTGAGCGAGTCTATTTTAATTTTCCTTATAATAGGATAGGCGTTTAAAGCATCTGGGAAGAACACCTTTGTTACGGAGGCGGTTTCGCCTTCCACGTAACGTCGGTTCCACTCGTCAAGCGAATTAAGACGGATCTTTCGCTTGACGAATGAAACCGGGCACCTCCCATAGTCCGGTTTTCGCTTAATTTTTAAGGCGGCTTCCTTAGCTAACTCATCTGCTCTCTCGTTTCCCTCCAGCCCTGCGTGTGCTTTTATCCAAAACAAATTTAAAAATTTTCCTTTTTTGTTTATTTCCGAAATATTTTTTCTAATTTTTGCCGCTAGGGGATGGAGGGAAGCGCTCTGGACGACTGTCTGGAGAGCAGATCTTGAGTCGCTGTAGATATTGCAGCTCGGAGCCAGACTTTTTAGGGCATGATTTGTTGCCTCATATATGGCCAGCAACTCCGCCTGGTAGACAGTGCAGAAGTCTTCCAATTTAAATTTTCGGCTACTAATCTCCGCTGCGTCATTCCAAATGGATAACGCAGCGCCGACTTTCCCCTCAATTTTACTACCATCGGTGTAGATTTTAAGACCTTTGTTGTTATGTTGGTCGACTTGTGCACTGTCCTCCAGGCATACAAACTGCAGCCCAACCTGTTTCGCGGGGTGAGGTATCTTCGCGTATTCAAGCTTCCGTTCCACGTCCCGATCTCCTACTATCCGCTGCGAATAACCTTTCTTTACTTCATAAAGTAAGGCTGCTTCCCTGACCCTGAGGTCTAGAGGAAGCAACCCAGCGAGTAGTAGGGCCGAGTGGAGGGATACGGTTTTATACGATTTTATAATCTTTTGAACGAACCCGCGTTGTGCCGTGTCGAGCTGCTTTTTAACACTGTGTTTGTATGTGGCCGATGCCCATACACTGGCCGCGTACAGTATGATCGGCTCCGTTACCGCTACGTAGATGGTCCTAATGATCTCCGGGTTCAGGCCCCAACTAATCTTGGCGGCTCTTGTTAACTGACCGTATAGACGCTGTACCTTGCAACACACATTTTTTACATGTGTGTTGAAGGTCAACTTAGCGTCTATAGTAAGCCCCAAAATTTTCATTTCAGTGCACAACGCAATGCTCTCCCCGCCCATTTTCAGAAGTGGTGAGTCATACTTAATCTTTTTTGTTATTACCATTGCCTTGGTCTTGTTTGGTGCAAATTTGAGTTTATTTCTGACTCCCCACTTCTGAACATGCGCGAGAGCCGCGTTGGCCCGATCCTGCACTTCAAATGCCCTGTCCCCGGAGAAAATCAGAACCACGTCGTCCGCGAAAGCCTGGCAATATTCTCCTTTCCCACTCAGTTCCTGTAATAGGGGGTCGATCAACAAATTCCAAAATATAGGACCCCCTATCGAGCCCTGCACACATCCCTTTGCAGTGGTTTTAATGTAGTCTGCTCCTGCGTACCTAATGCTAACGGTTCTATCTTCGAAATAGCTGTCCACGAGACGGCGTAGGTTGATCGGGCAGCCAGTTTCTGCCAATCGGCATCTGATTGCCGGCCACCATGCGTTATCGAAGGCTCCCTCTATGTCCAAAGATATTAATAACACTAGTTTTTTATCATTGAGCTTAGTTTTTAGTAACTGCATCATGCCATAGAGGGAGTCCTCGGTACTACGCTGCGGCATAAACCCGTACTGTCTCTGGCTGATTGTGGGTACCATGTGCCATTTTATTCGTTGGACTAGCATTTTTTCGAAGATTTTCCCGAGCACAGGCAGCAGTCCTATAGGTCTGTAGGATTTGGGATGTGTGTAGTTCTCTTTCCCAGGCTTTCGCAGCACCACTACGACCGCCTCTTTCCATATTTTAGGAAAGTGTGCCAGATTGAGACATTTATTGACTATTGCCAAAAACATTGCCGGGTACAGAGAAATAGCCCTTGAACAAATATCGGCCGTGAGGCCGTCCTTCCCTGGTGCCTTTTTGGGGTTAAAACTAGACACAGACCACATCAACTCCTCTATCGTAAAAGGTGGGTCACATGAATCATCATGTGACCCTTCATTTACCGCTTTCGCCGCTTCTCTCATTTGTCTGTGTCCAATGTTGTCACCCCTGGTGTCATCTTCTGGGTAAAAAGTATCTGCCAGCACCTTAGCTGATTCCTGATTCTCCATGGTTATGCCATTTATGATTAAGGGAATGTCCTCATGCCTCTTGGTTGTACGGCCTATGACTCTATAAACCCCGTCCCACATTGACTCTCGCTCTTGCTTGCTGCAGAACTCCTTCCAACTGGAAGGTTGGGCCCTCTTGACTTCCAGCTGGTACTCCTCTTTAGCGCTGAGGTACTGCTCCACAACCCATTCACGACGAATTGGTGCTGCACATGATATTCGACGTTTTAGCCTGGAGACTTTCTTCTTAAACTGTGTTAACTCATCGGTCCACCAGGGCAATCCTATTCGCTTCCTGTTCTTCAATTTGGACATATGTTTGTCGGCTACATCAGTGATTATTTTTGTTACCTCTTCTATTTTTATTTCTAATTCTTCTCTTGATTCTATTTTATCTATTTCTTTTTTGTTTAGTGTTTTACTGTTCCAAAGCTGGAGGAGTTTCTCACGAAACTCACTCCAGTTTGCCCTTTTTGTATTGTACTTTCTTGTTGTTCTACATACATCTGTTCCAATTGATTTTTCAAGATTTATATCGAACAGGATTGCTCTGTGGTCCGAAACAGTTATTTCTTCAGAAAGCCTCCAGTTTTCTACCCTCCCTAATAGGCTCGTCGAGCAGGTAGTTATGTCCACGCAACTAGAGAATCTTCTCCCACCTCTGACAATATCAAAGGTGGGATCCGATCCTCTATTGAGTATATGAAGCTCCAATTCGTCGAGTCTGGCGGCCAAGTCTGTTCCCCTTGTGTCCGTCTCCCGGCTACCCCACCAGGTGTTCCATGCGTTCACGTCTCCACCGAGTATCACGCTTCCAGTCCCTGAGGCTTCCACTGCCTTTTTGATCACGTCCAGGTATGGGTCGATTGGCTTATCACCCTCCAGATAGACAGACACCACTGCCATCTCCCAGGTCCCTGTCCTCAACTTGGCGACTGCGATATTTTCAGTTGTTACGTCGGGACACTGGGTTACGTCAATGGTGTCGTCGAACAATACAATGGCAGCCTTGATAACCCTTCCAGTGTTGGGTTCTCTGTGACATTGTATTATTCGTGTCCCTGGGTAGTGCTTCATTTCTCCAATGCGACCGATGTAAGGTTCCTGGACCAACGCGAAAGATGTTTTTCTCCAGGTCGCCTCGGTGATCAATTCGGCAGTGGCTAACTCACATCTCTGCAAGTTGGCCTGGATAGCGTGATACCGGTGGCTGCCCGAATCGAAGTCTCCGGCAGACCTTGGGACCACCTTAGCAATAGGCCACGGTGGATCTTGCCAAGGTCTCCCATCTCCTTCTCACCGGGCAGTCTGAGCTGAACGCATTGTGGTCGTTCCTATCCATTTTAGCCTTTATACAATTTTTGCACGATGGTGCTTCTCCCGATAGCCAGTCGGCACACTCAGTTCTGAGGTGCGGGCCTCCGCAGTGGCTACAGACCTCTTGCGTCTCGTTGCATACTCGCTTGGTGTGTCCGTATCCCAAGCACTTTGAGCACTGGACGAGTGGGGATTGGTCTTCTACCCTCACTCGTTGGATATCTATATGGATCGCTCCAGTCTCTGTGAGGCGGTTCCACAGCAGCGGCGAGACCCTCATCACAATGTGTGACGTGTGCGGGTTTCTGGTTCTCTTCTTATATTTTATTTCCATCCTATCTTCGTTATCTTTTATGTCTCTGAAGAGTTGCTTGTTCTGGGCTCTTATTGCTTTGACAATTTCTTCATCTTTATTGTACTGCAATACGTCTCTCAATATTATCAGTGGGTCCTTATTTTTTATTTCTTCCACATTAAGGTGTTCGTTCGCATTCCTTAATTTTTCTTTTACCCGATTTATTTCTTCTTGGGTGCAACATCCCACTATCACTTTCCTATCTCTCGCCTTTCTTATTTTATCTATCCTAAGGCCCTCCTCTTTCGCATTTATCACTTTCCTAATCTTTTCCATTACCTGATCTCCTGTCTCCATTTCATTGGTCGATGTAATGGCCACCGAGTGCATAGCCACAGTCTCAGTGGGTAGTCTGCTCGGTTTCCCCGCCAGTACATTCGCGTACGTCCCTCTTTCTGTCTTATTTTCCTGTTTTTTCATTTCGTATCTCAATTTTTCGATCTCTTTATTGTTTTCTTCCAGCAATTTCCCGTGTTCCTCTAACTTCTTTATTAGTTTGTTCTGTTCTTCTAGTTGTGTTATTTTGTATTCATCTTCTTGTCTTTCTTCCCTTTTCTCTTGCTCTTTTGACTTATTCTCTATTCCTGTACATTTTCTTGTCTCTGCTTCTTTGACTAATTGATAGAGCCTTTCGATGGCCTGCGTCACTTCATTCTTTATGTCTGTTCGCAGGTTTCGGGAATTGCTAAGGTGCAGCTTGGCTTTCGTGAGACAGGCCCGGGCCTCCGTCAGACGATCTGCGTATTTAGCAGTCTCTGTCTTTGGTGAGCCTTCTGTTGCCTGCTCTGGTATTTTACGGGTTGCTCCCTTATTTTCCTGTGATGTTGTAATTTTTAATTTAGGACGCGCAACTGGTGCTGCCTTTTTCGGGGATCTGTGTGCTGTGGTTGCTGTGTCTGCTTTTCCCCCCGTCTCCCATTCTCCTATACTTCTCCTGACGCTGGTAGCCAGCGTGCTCTGGTTAATTTTTGGAGAAGGTCCTGCCTTCTCTGTCCTAGCTGGCGAGTCTTGAGGACTCATGTCTCTAGCACTAGTTTCTGCCTTTTTGACGGGGGTACGGATGCCGAACATGTCTAAGGGGAACGCGTCTCAAATCGAAATAATAAAATTAGAATTGTAAAAGTTGTATAAAAATATTTTAAAATGTAAATTTGTATAAGTTGTAAAAATATATGTGAAATAAAGTAAAATTAAAATTAAATAAAACTAACTATATGTTTTTGCAGTTCGATACAGCTGTCACGAGTTCAGGTTAGGCCTCAGTCCAATCTCCAACCATATAGTAAGCAACCAATAAACCGAAACTAAAATAATGTAACAAAAAATTTTTCTGTAGAGTCTCGACTCTACCTCGTTGTATATGCCACTATACAGAGTGGCTAGACGTGTATGTTTCAGAAAATTTTTTACTTGTACAATTTAATACAAATCCGTCTGACTCTATGTAGAGTCTGTTTATGAATTCTACAATTAAAAAATAAAGAAATAAAGAATAAGAATATTATACAATAAAATAAAATAAACAATAAACAAAAAATTAAATTGTTACTGAAAAACAACTTGGCTCTACCAAGAGTCTCTTTTCTCTAAGTCACTCGTTACTACTAACTAATCTTATTCTATTACTATTGAATTGAAGAAAACGTCCCTAGGTCTAACTTATTAATTTAGTATTAGTATACTTAAACTCTATGTAGAGTCTATTTATACGAACTGCTGTCAATAGAAGTAGGTATAAAGTTATAAGAATACACTAAAAATAAAAATAAAATAAAAATAAAAAATTTTTTACTTAAAAACTTTCTTAGCTCTACCAAGAGTCTCTTTTGTTAAAGCTAGTCTTTAACACTAACTTATTTGTCTTATTCTAAAAAAATTTTTATGAAGAAAGTCTTAGTCTAATTTATAAAAATAAAAATTTGCATAAAATTTATAGACTCTATGTAGAGTCGGTCTATAAGTACATTAAATATTTGACAATTATGGTTAATTTTGCAAAAAACCCCGTCCAAATCGGAGCACCCGTTAATTTATTATAGCAATTTAAAGTTTTTCATCCCCCAGAGACTAAGTCGAAAAGTCAACTTAGGGGTAGGGGGTTGAAAATCAGCCAAAATGATGCGGTGGGTGGCGAAGACTATCCCTTAGGTAGATAGTGTGGGGGGGGTGACGGGAGGGGGCCCCCGAAAAAATTGTCAAAATTGAGCTAGGAGGCTCCGTTCTCCTGAAAACTGAAAAACAAGTTTTTGTGCGGTTTTCAGGACCTCCCAGCTCACACAAATAAATTCCTATCTCCGAAAACGCTGCCTCAAAAATTCCGAAAAAAATACTGTATATAGACAGATAAATTGTCTATTATATACTTAATTTGGAAAAATTTTTGTCTTGAAAATTTTTGAGTTTTTTAATTTTGAAAATCAACTTATAAAAACCAACAACCGCAAAAAGCCTCTAATTCGAAAAATGTTAATATGAAAATTTTGAAAAAATTTGGTATTGTATAACTAAATATAAGCTAATTTATGGAATTTTTTCAGAATTTTCAGCAGCACTTTCAGGACAACACGTGTTAACACTTAAAAATAATAAAATTCCTTACTTGTCTAATTACACTCCAAAAATTTTGTTTTTGATGTCCTTTATTAGGTCCTGAATTCCTTCTTGGGATGAGCACAAAAAACACTTAGGTCGTCACTGAAATTTCAGAGAAATTCACGTGTGAAGTTTTTTACTGAAAAATTGTTTCTTCACTGTGCCGTATCTTCTCTGTTTCTTGTCCGATTTTGACGATCGAGGTGTCAGACGCTTCGTCTCGAAGTCCTCTTCAATAATAGGTTAGGTTAGGTTAGGTTAGGTTCCCCCCCCGAACGGGTTCCCGCCTTGTCGTGGCGGGGGGGGCTTAGTAGCCGTGGCTTGGTCACCCACGGTGAACAAAGAGGAACCCCTTGGCTGGCCCGTGGTGTAGGGCCGGCCCGAGGTGGCCACTCCGAGTGGGCTTGGTGAGCCCACTTCGGATGTGTGTCGGGGGGCTGCGGTGAGAGGGGAGTCCGCACCCTCTACCGCTGCAGCCGAGGTGGAGTCGCGGAGGAAGAGGAGTGTTGGTATGGCGATGCGCCACTCGCCCTATCCTCCGCGACTCTGACGGGGCCGCACCGTTAATGATGCGGCGGTGGTGGGGCTGCGGGGGGAGAGGAGTGTCGGTATTGCGAGGCGCCGCTCTCCCTGCCCTCCGCAGCCGAATCTCGGTTGGCGGCGGAGCCATAGACCAGATCCGCCGCTGGGGCCAGGAAGGCCGGTGCTTCTGAGTGCTAGTTTTTCCTGGCCTCATGGCCTTCGCGCATCGGACACGGGGGCGTCCGTTGCGCATTGAAAATTGGAGGCCGAGGAGAAGGGCGCACCATGTGTTCTGGTGCGCCTTACCTGAGAAGGAGATGGGGGAGGAGTGTTCCTCTCCCGGGGAGGGGCCGCCATGGGGCGGCCAGCGCAGGTGGGGCCGCGGAAGTATGCGAAAGCGTTCCCGTGGCCCTGCCAATATGCGACGAGTGTGGAACACCATGGGGTTTTAGTCGGTGCGAGTCCGACATAACCCGTCCTTGCCCCCGCGAGGCGGGTATGCGTAGGCATTTCCCCATGTAAAAAAAAAAAAAAAAAAAAAAAAAAGGTTAGGTTAGGTTAGGTTAGGTTAGGTTAGGTTAGGTTAGGTTAGGTTCCCCCCCGAACGGGTTCCCGCCTTGTCGTGGCGGGGGGGCTTAGTAGCCGTGGCTTGGTCACCCACGGTGAACAAAGAGGAACCCCTTGGCTGGCCCGTGGTGTAGGGCCGGCCCGAGGTGGCCACTCCGAGTGGGCTTGGGAAGCCTACTTTGGATGTGTGTCGGGGGGCTGCGGTGAGAGGGGAGTCCGCACCCTCTACCGCTGCAGCCGAGGTGGAGTCGCGGAGGAAGAGGAGTGTTGGTATGGCGATGCGCCACTCGCCCTATCCTCCGCGACTCAGGCGGGGCCGCACCGTCGATTGATGCGGTGGTGGTGGGGCTGCGGTGGGAGAGGAGTGTCGGTATTGCGAGGCGCCGCTCTCCCTACCCTCCGCAGCCGAATCTTGGTTGGCGGCGGAGCCATAGACCAGATCCGCCGCTGGGGTCAGGAAGGCTGGTGCTTCTGAGTGCTAGTTTTTCCTGGCCCCATGGCCTTCGCGCATCGGACACGGGGGCGTCCGTTGCGCATGTGAAATTGGAGGCCGAGGAGGAGGGCGCGCCATGTGTTCTGGTGCGCCTTACCTGAGAGGGAGATGGGGGAGGAGTGGTCCTCTCCCGAGGAGGGGCCGCCATGGGGCGGCTAGCGCAGGTGGGGCCGCGGAAGTGTGCGAAAGCGTTCCCGTGGCCCTGCCAATATGCGACGAGGTTGGAACACCATGGGGTTTTAGTCGGTGCGAGTCCGACATAACCCGTCCTTGCCCCCGCGAGGCGGGTATGCGTAGGCATTTCCCCATGTAAAAAAAAAAAAAAAAAAAGGTTAGGTTAGGTTAGGTTAGGTTAGGTTAGGTTCCCCCCCGAACGGGTTCCCGCCTTGTCGTGGCGGGGGGGCTTAGTAGCCGTGGCTTGGAGAACCACGGTGAACAAAGAGGAACCCCTTGGCTGGCCCGAGGTGTAGGGCCGGCCCGAGGTGGCCACTCCGAGTGGGCTTGGGAAGCCCACTTCGGATGTGTGTCGGGGGGCTGCGGTGAGAGGGGAGTCCGCACCCTCTACCGCTGCAGCCGAGGTGGAGTCGCGGAGGAAGAGGAGTGTTGGTGTGGCGATGCGCCACTCGCCCTATCCTCCGCGACTCAGACGGGGCCGCACCGTTGGATGATGCGGTGGTGGTGGGGCTGCGGGGGGAGAGGAGTGTCGGTATTGCGAGGCGCCGCTCTCCCTACCCTCCGCAGCCGAATCTTGGTTGGCGGCGGAGCCATGGACCAGATCCGTCGCTGGGGTCGGGAAGGCTGGTGCTTCTGAGTGCTAGTTTTTCCTGGCCCCATGGCCTCCGCGTATCGGACTCGGGGGGGTCCGATACGCAGGTGGAGTTGGAGGCTGTGGAGGGGGGTAGCTGAACACCTTGCTACCCCGTGCAGGAGACGAGGCCCGGACAGACCGGGCCAGCACTAGTGTGGGGCTGCGGAAGAATTTGGATTCCGCGACTCAAACGGGGCCGCACCGTTGATGCGGTGGTGTTGGGGCCGCGGGGGGAGAGGAGTGTCGGTATTGCGAGGCGCCGCTCTCCCTACCCTCCGCGGCCGAATCTTGGTTGGCGGCGGAGCCCGAGACCAGATCCGTCGCTGGGGCCAGGAAGGCCGGTGCTTCTGAGTGCTAGTTTTTCCTGGCCCCATGGCCTTCGCGCATCGCACACGGGGGCGTCCGTTGCGCATTAGAAATTGGAGGCCGAGGAGGAGGGCGCACCATGTGTTCTGGTGCGCCTTACCTGAGAAGGAGATGGGGGAGGAGTGGTACTCTCCCGAGGAGGGGCCGCCATGGGGCGGCCAGCGCAGGTGGGGCCGCGGAAGTGTGCGAAAGCGTTCCCGTGGCCCTGCCAATATGCGACGAGGGTGGAACACCATGGGGTTTTAGTCGGTGCGAGTCCGACATAACCCGTCCTTGCCCCCGCGAGGCGGGTATGCGTAGGCATTTCCCCATGTAAAAAAAAAAAAAAAAAAAAAAAGGTTAGGTTAGGTTAGGTTAGGTTAGGTTTTTTTTTACTCTAGAGACGATCTCAAGGGAGAGACAGTGATGGTATGGGCGGCTGGACTGGACCTCCGATTGATGAATCAGGGGTCCGTAAGCACATGTGTACGGTGGCAGGGGGAGTCCATCGTGGATCTTACGTGGGCAACTCCTCCTGCAATGCAAATGCTGTCGGGCTGGCGAGTGGCGGAGGAGGTGGTCACTTTGTCTGACCACCGCCACATCGTATTCAATGTCGCACTTCGACAGCCCGACAGTAATCCCAGTCGCCGAGATAGCAGCCCACCGCGACGTTGGTGTCTCAAGCGGCTCGATCAAGATAAGCTCGAAGCCGCCGCCATCGTCGCGTCCTGGCCAGAAAACGCCGAAGAGGTCCAGTCCGATCCTGAAGGGGAAGCGAACTGGTTTCGGGGTACGATGGCGCAAATTTGCGACCTGTCGATGCCCAGAATCAGTCGCCCTAAGCGCAAAGCAGTGTACTGGTGGTCAGCAGAAATCGCACGGCTCCGTGCAATCTGCTTACGGTGTCGGCGCCAGTACACTAGAGCCCGAAGGAGAAGACGGCGAGCTCCGCCTGAAGAGATAGCCAGACTCTACGGGGCATACCGAGCGGCTACAAAGGCGTTGCAAATCGCCATTACCAACGCCAGGTCTCGGTCCTGGAAAGAGCTTCTGGAGGGACTCAGCAAAGATCCCTGGGGGCGCCCATACAGGATGGTGCTGGGTAAGCTCCGGCCCTGGTCGCCCCCTCTGACGGAGATTCTCGACCCGGATCTTCTGGAAAGGGTAATCAGCACGCTCTTTCCAGAGGACCGGTCAAGTCCCGAAGGTCACCTGCCGTCTTCATGGGAGTGGCAAGAGGAGATGGGGGTGACCCTTGAGGAGCTGGACCGAGCCATTAGCCGCCTAAAAGTCCGGAACACAGCACCGGGTCCCGACGGAATCCCGGGCCGGGCCCTAGTGCTGAGTCTGGCTGCTCTGGGGAACAGGCTCAGGCAACTGTTTACCAGCTGTCTGCGGTGTGCCGAATTCCCCACAGCCTGGAAAGAGGCAAGGCTGGTTCTCTTGAAAAAGGACGGCAGGGCTGCAGATTCTCCCTCTGCGTACCGACCCATATGCCTGCTGGACGAGATTGGCAAATTGTTCGAGAGGATAGTTGCCACTCGGCTCAGCGGGCATCTGTCGCGCGTCGGTCCCGATTTGGCTGACAGCCAGTTTGGATTCCGACGGGAGCGTTCCACTGTAGATGCGATTATGCGCGTCCGCTCCCTGTCGGAACAAACAGTATCACGGGGTGGCGTGGCGTTGGCGATAAGTCTTGATATCGTCAACGCCTTTAACTCTCTACCCTGGGACGCAATCAGGAGGGCACTGGCACATCATCAAGTGCCCCCCTACCTGCATGGTATTATTGGGGACTACTTGCGCGACAGGTACATTGTGTACATGGCGAAAGATGGTAGAAAGATTCGGAGGGAGATCAGACGTGGGGTTCCACAGGGCTCGGTGCTGGGACCACTACTGTGGAACCTCGCGTACGATGCGGTTCTGCGGGTCGACCTTCCCGCTGGCGTAAATATCGTGTGCTATGCCGACGACACCTTGGTGATCGCCAGCGGGATAACTTTCGAGAGGACCAAGGAGCTCGCCGAACTGGGGGTGGAAGTCGTCGTCGCCAAAATCCACGAGTTGGGTCTAGAAATAGCGCCTCACAAGACCGAGGCCCTATGGTTCCATAAATTACCACGGGGCAGGGAACCACCCGACTCGTGCGTCCGCGTGGGTGGGTCTGAAGTCAGAGTGGGGAGGTACATGAAGTACCTAGGCCTCCACCTTGACAGTCGCTGGGGCTTCGAAGAACATTTCGAGCGCCTAGTCCCCCGGATCGAAAGGGTGGCGGGTGCTATGCATAGACTGCTGCCCAATCTAGGGGGACCAACGGAGGAAGTACGTCGCCTCTATGCAGGAGTTATACGGTCCGTAGCTCTGTATGGAGCGCCTGTATGGGCAAAAAGGCTGGCCATCCGACGCTGTAGAACTAAAATTTACAGTGTCCAGCGGAGGATGGCCATACGGATCGTACGAGGATACCGCACCATATCCTTTGAGGCGGCGACAATCCTGGCTCGCTTTCCACCACTAGATATACTGGCGGAGATGGACGCGAGGGTGTACGACCGAATCCGTGCCCTCCGCCAGAGCGGTGGTAGCGAGCCAGAAGAGGCGCTCGAATCAGTTAAACGGCAGGAACGACAAAACGCCCTAGCGACATGGCGCACTCGACTCGAGGAGCGCTATGAATACAAACGCGTCATTGGAGCAATCCTGCCGGTCTTCGATGCCTGGATGCAGCGACGAGTAGGAAGACTCACCTACAGACTTACACAGATAATTACCGGGCATGGGTGCTTCGGTGATTATCTGTGTAAGATCGGACGCGAGGCGACGGCGAACTGCTTCCACTGTGGTGGACAGGACCAGGACTCCGCTTCTCATACGCTCGCAGTATGCCCAGCGTGGGAACGGGAGCGGACAATCCTGGCGAACCGCATTGGACGGGACCTCTCCCTGCCAACTGTCGTGTCGGCGATGCTGAGCGGGGATTCGGCGTGGAGGGCCGTAGCCACCTTCTGTGAATCTGTTATGACTCAGAAGGAGGCTTCTGAGCGGGATCGGGAGAGGGCGGATCCCGCACGGAGACGACGTCGCCAAGGCGTTCGTCACGGCCCTCCTATTGAAAACGGTGTTCCCCTACCAGAAACGGGGCCTCCGGGGTTGCAGACGCTCGGGGCGGGGGCCTCGAGCGTCTAACCTAACCCCTGAGGAGGACGATGACTCGGAAGTGGTCTCGAGACATCGTGATAGCACTGCGAGGGTGCTGGGGGCAGCAATTACTGTCCCCGGGACGTGCTATAGGTGTAGCAAAGCGACGAAGGGGCCCCGGTTGCGTTCCGAACGGAGATCCCGGGACCCCTCGTATACGCTGATGGTGACCACCGTGGGGTTTTAGCCGGTATGAGTCCGGCATAACCTTTTCGTTGCCCCCGTAGCGGAAGGTATCCATGAGGATTTCCCCACGTAAAAAAAAAAAAAAAAAAAAAAAAAAAAAAAAAAAAAAAAAAAAAGGTTAGGTTAGGTTAGGTTAGGTTAGGTTAGGTTAGGTTCCCCCCCGAACGGGTTCCCGCCTTGTCGTGGCGGGGGGGCTTAGTAGCCGTGGCTTGGTCACCCACGGTGAACAAAGAGGAACCCCTTGGCTGGCCCGTGGTGTAGGGCCGGCCCGAGGTGGCCGCTCCGAGTGGGCTTGGGAAGCCCACTTCGGATGTGTGTCGGTGGACTGCGGCGAGAGAGGTGTCCGCTCCCTCTACCGCTGCAGCCGAGGTGGAGTCGCGGAGGAAGAGGAGTGTTGGTATGGCGATGCGCCACTCGCCCTATCCTCCGCGACTCAGACGGGGCCGCACCGTTAATGATGCGGTGGTGGTGGGGCTGCGGGGGGAGAGGAGTGTCGGTATTGCGAGGCGCCGCTCTCCCTACCCTCCGCAGCCGAATCTTGGTTGGCGGCGGAGCCATAGACCAGATCCGTCGCTGGGGTCAGGAAGGCTGGTGCTTCTGAGTGCTAGTTTTTCCTGGCCCCATGGCCTCCGCGTATCGGACTCGGGGGGGTCCGATACGCAGGTGGAGTTGGAGGCTGTGGAGGGGGGTAGCTGAACACCTCGCTACCCCGTGCAGAAGACGAGGCCCAGACAGATCGGGCCAGCACTAGTGTGGGGCTGCGGAAGAATTTGTATTCCCGCGGCCCCGCACGCACGTGCGAGGAGGAACCGTGGGGTTTTAGCCGGTAGGAGTCCGGCATAACCTTCCGGTTGCCCCCGCGGCCGGAGATATCCATGAGGATTTCCCCACGTAAAAAAAAAAAAAAAAAAAGGTTAGGTTAGGTTAGGTTCCCCCCGAACGGGTTCCCGCCTTGTCGTGGCGGGGGGCTTAGTAGCCGTGGCTTGGTCAACTGCGGTGAACGAAGAGGAACCCCTTGGCTGGCCCGAGGTGTAGGGCCGGCCCGAGGTGGCCACTCCGAGTGGGCTTGGGAAGCCCACTTCGGATGTGTGTTGGTGGGCTGCGGTGAGAGGGGAGTCCGCAACCTCTACCGCTGCAGCGAGGTGGAGTCGCGGAGGAAGAGGAGTGTTGGTATGGCGATGCGCCACTCGCCCTATCCTCCGCGACTCAGACGGGGCCGCACCGTTAATTGATGCGGTGGTGGTGGGGCTGCGGGGGGAGAGGAGTGTCGGTATTGCGATGCGCCGCTCTCCCTACCCTCCGCAGCCGAATCTTGGTTGGCGGCGGAGCCATAGACCAGATCCGCCGCTGGGGTCGGGAAAGCGGGCGCTAATAAGCGCTCGATTTTCCTGGCCCCATGGCCTCCGCGTATCGGACTCGGGGGGGTCCGATACGCAGGTGGAGTTGGAGGCTGTGGAGGGGGGTAGCTGAACACCTCGCTACCCCGTGCAGGAGACGAGGCCCAGACAGATCGGGCCAGCACTAGTGTGGGGTTGCGGAAGAATTTGGATTCCCGCGGCCCCGCACGCACGTGCGAGGAGGAACCGTGGGGTTTTAGTCGGTAGGAGTCCGGCATAACCTTCCGGTTGCCCCCGCGGCCGGAGGTATCCATGAGGATTTCCCCACGTAAAAAAAAAAAAAAAAAAAAGGTTAGGTTAGGTTAGGTTAGGTTAGGTTAGGTTAGGTTAGGTTCCCCCCCGAACGGGTTCCCGCCTTATCGTGGCGGGGGGGCTTAGTAGCCGTGGCTTGGTCAACCACGGTGAACGAAGAGGAACCCCTTGGCTGGCCCGAGGTGTAGGGCCGGCCCGAGGTGGCCACTCCGAGTGGGCTTGGGAAGCCCACTTCGGATGTGTGTCGGGGGGCTGTGGTGAGAGGGGAGTCCGCAACCCTCTACCGCTGCAGCCGAGGTGGAGTCGCGGAGGAAGAGGAGTGTTGGTATGGCGATGCGCCACTCGCCCTATCCTCCGCGACTCAGACGGGGCCGCACCGTTGAATGATGCGGTGGTGGTGGGGCTGCGGGGGGAGAGGAGTGTCGGTATTGCGAGGCGCCGCTCTCCCTACCCTCCGCAGCCGAATCTTGGTTGGCGGCGGAGCCATAGACCAGATCCGCCGCTGGGGTCGGGAAGGCTGGTGCTTCTTAGTGCTGGTTTTTCCTGGCCCCATGGCCTTCGCGCGTCGGACGCGGGGGCGTCTGTTGCGCGTATCAAATTGGAGGCCGAGGAGGAGGGCGCGCCATGTGTTCTGGTGCGCCTTACCGGAGAAGGAGATGGGGGAGGAGTGGTCCTCTCCCGAGGAGGGGCCGCCATGGGGTGGCCGGCGCAGGTGGGGCCGCGGAAGTGTGCGAAAGCGTTCCCGTGGCCCTGCCAATATGCGACGAGGGTGGAACACCATGGGGTTTTAGTCGGTGCGAGTCCGACATAACCCGTCCTTGCCCCCGCAAGGCGGGTATGCGTAGGCATTTCCCCATGTAAAAAAAAAAAAAAAAAAAAAGGTTAGGTTAGGTTAGGTTAGGTTCCCGTGTGGAGTTGCCAGAGCTCCCATCGGGCGCGTCCCCAGGTGGCGGATAGGGGAACGCCACTCAGATATGGGTGGTAGCGGGAAACCGTCGCGGACCAAAACTGGCTGGGTGAGGGCTTGTTTGCATAGCGGAGGGCCTATTAGTTGCTTCCTGTATCCTCTCCCTTGAGAGGAACAGAGAATGTGACATGCGCGGTGAGGTGCCAGGTGCACTCGGCTTTTGCCGACGCCGGGCAACCCGTAATCGCGGGATTTTCAGGGACCACACCCTGCAAAAAAGGAAACTGAATGGGCTCAGTGTTCCCTAACCCGGTCTCTGGGCAGGCATGGGAAGAACCCGTATCGACTCTGCCACCATTCGAACCTCGGAATCCCTATGGCGTGTCGTGGATCACGTCTCGCGGCGCCTAAGGGGCCGAGGGCTCTTGGCTTAACCGCCTGGAGTCGCGAGGATGATAACCTCTTTAAAAATCACCCGAAGCTCAAGCGTGGCACGCCGTGAGGAGCTGCATGGCTGATGGGTAAATGTTCAGTCGTTAGCGTTGCCCCCGTCGGGGTACCGGCCGACACCCTTGACGGGTTACGCATAGGCTTATCCGGGCAAAGGGGGCTCTGCTCGGATGGACTGTTATTTCCTCCACACTCGTGGGATAAAAAATGGACAAAGAAAAATATTTAAAAAAAACAGTAGAGGTAGAAAAGGCAGGATCAGATACTGGTAGCGGAGGAAGTCGATCGCGTGGGACGTCTTGCGCTAGGAAACGTCCAGTGTGCAGATCGTCAGACGAGGAAGGCCTGCCGGCCCCCAAGTTGCCGACTTCGGGGAGGGGTCGGCAGGCATCGAGAGGGGCGAGTACTTCGCAGCCGCGGAGGGATAAGCACGGACGGTTCGTGTGCTCCAATACCTCGGTGGCTAGCGAAGCAGATAGTGACATGGGGTTCACTACGGAGGACCCTGGCGATGGCGGTGAAAGCTGTGCCTCGCTGGGGAGCTCAAAGGCGGAGCTCAATGCCGCCAAGAGGGAGCAGCGCAAAGCCGTCGCGGCCGACGAAGTGTCGGAAATGGCCCGACGTGCTCGAGAGCGACGAGCTGCTCTTGCGGCGGAAGGGGGAGAGCCATCTGCGGTGGCCTAAAGCCAGCTGGCTCTGGATGGGGTGGACTTAGTCCTGAAGGTTGCCACCAAATCCGGCAGCCTGAAGGGCACGTTCACCCGTGGCTTAAAGGAGGCTGCCGCGGATATCAGGGAGGCGGTTGGCATCCTCCTCAACAGGACGGCCTCTGACGAGGTCGCAAAGTTACAGGAGGAAAACAGCCGCCTCAGAAATGACTTGGAGGACCTCCGGCGGCAAGTTGCTGCGCTAAGCGAGCAGCAGCAGCAACGCACGTCCAGTGATGCCGCACCTGTAGTGGACCCGACCCCCGCACTGCGATCGGCAAGCCCTCGTACCGACGAAGAGGTCGAGCGCATTGTCCGGCTCTGCATGCTCCAGTGCGGGAGCATGGTTAACGCTCGGCTGGAGGCAATTTCTCGGCGTCTCCCGGTGGAAATCCTCCGTCCGCCTTTAGCGGCTGACACGCGGAGGACTGAGGAGCCGCCGAGACTTGCGCCTCAAAAGGGGAAGCCCGCGGAGGGTAACAAAAAGCCCGCGGAGGGAGCTCCTCCGAGCAACCAGCCCACCACTGCCGGGTCTAAGGGTGAGACCTGGGCGAAAGTCGTGGGCCGCAAGAAGGCCCGCAAAGCCGCCAAGAAGGCCGCAGCAGCCGCATGTGCCCCAGGTGGAACCGCAAAGACGGCTCCTAAACCTGCACAGCGGACTGCCAAAGGCGGTCGCAAGAGACCGGCTGTACATGTTCCGCGGTCCAGCGCTGTGACAATAACGTTGCAGCCTGGAGCTGTGGAGCGTGGCGTGTCGTACCAGTCGGTCATCGCCGAGGCCAAGGCCAAGATCAAATTATCTGATCTTGGCCTTCAGTCCGTCACCCTCAGGCAGGCTGCCACGGGTGCACGACTGTTCGAGGTGGCTGGCACTGTGAGCGGCAGTGCCGAAAAGGCGGACGCACTGGCCGCCAAGATGAGGGAGGTCCTCAACCCAGAGGACGTCCGGGTCTCCAGGCCAATGAAAACCGCAGAGGTGCGGATTGCTGGCCTGGACGACTCCGTGACCTCAGAGGAGGTGGTGGCGGCCGTTGCCAGAAGCGGAGAGTGTCCGCCGGACAAGGTGCGGGCTGGCGATATACGCACCGACGCCACCGGACTCGGCGCGGTCTGGGTTCGGTGCCCTGTAGCGTCGGCAAAGAAGATCGCCGATAGCGGCAGATTGCTGGTAGGCTGGGTGGCGGCAAGGACCAAGCTCTTACAGCCCCGGGCTTTGCAGTGCTTCCGGTGCCTGGAAAAAGGGCACGTCCGGGCGAAGTGCACCGCTGAGGTTGACCGTAGTGACCTCTGTTTTCGCTGCGGCCAGCCTGGCCACAAGGCGGCCCTGTGCACTGCGGCGTTCAACTGCAGCCTTTGTTCTGCTGCGGGAAGGCCTGCAGAGCACAGAGTAGGCGGAGGGGCCTGTGGGGCGCCTGCCAGCAAGGCCAAAAAGAAAAAAGAAAAGAAGAGGAGCACTAAGCCTGCCGGGTTAACCTCGCTGCCCCCGCAGGCTAGCAGCTCCGCGGCCGACTCCCGGCCCAGGACCGTTGCCGAGGGGATGGAATGTCAATAATGGCACAATTCCATTCTCTCCATTTTCTCCAGGGCAACATCAACCACTGTGCCAGAGCTCAGGATCTCCTACTCCAGAGCATGGCAGAGTGGTCGATTCACGTGGCTGTGGTCGCCGAACCGTACTTCATTCCCGCCCGTGACAACTGGTTGGGATGCGCTGACGGTTTGGTGGCCATTATTGGCGAGACTCTGATCGACCCGTCTCGGGGCCGCGGCTGGGTTGCTGCGGTCTCGGGCGGCATCGTTATTGTAGGGGCGTATTTCTCCCCCAACAAGAGTCTCGCCGACTTTGAGGGTTTCCTTGTCGAGTTGGGCGCCGTCGTAGGCCGTTATCACCCTCGTCCCGTTCTGGTGCTCGGGGATCTCAACGCCAAGTCATCGGCGTGGGGATCTCCGGTCACTGACCCTCGGGGCGAGGTGCTAGAAGAGTGGACGGTGACGACTGGTCTGGTCGTCCTGAATCGGGGTTCGGAATACACGTGCGTGCGGCAGCGGGGTGGGTCGATAGTGGACGTCTCGTTTGCTAGCCCCTCTGTCGCCAGCCGAGTCCGTGACTGGCGTGTCGCCGCAGAGGTGGAGACGCTGTCGGACCATCGATATATCCGGTTCGACGTCTCTGCCCAGACTGCGAGCGGCCGCCATCCAACAACCCCGATTAACGACGGCCCGCGTTGGGCGCTTAAGCGCATCGACAGGGAACTACTCGAGGAAGCTGCCCTAGTTCAGTCCTGGATCTGGGAGTCGACGACGGACGGCCCCGTCGACGTCGAAGCGGTGGCGCTATGGTTTCGCGGGGCGATGACGCAGATCTGCGACGCGTCAATGCCCCGTGTCCGCCAACGATCCGCAAAGCGCCAGGTGTACTGGTGGACCGCCGAGATCGCGCAATTGCGCATAGCGTGCGTTGCGGCTCGTCGCCGGTACACCCGATACCGGAGGCGGCGTCGACGGGATTCCGCCGAGGAGGACGCGCTGTATGAGGTGTACCGCGCGTCTAAGGAGACTCTGCGGCTGGCCATCGGCGACTCAAAGTCGCGTGCCAGGGAGGAGCTACTGGGGTCCCTAGATCGGGATCCGTGGGGGCGCCCCTACCGTTGGATTCGGGGCAAGTTGCGTCCCTGGGCGCCTCCACTAACACAAAGGATGCAACCCCAGTTGCTAGAGTCGGTGTTATCGACTCTCTTCCCTGAGCGAGTGGGACACGTTCCCCCGGCGATGGCTTCGCCCTCAGCCACAGACTCTCCAGAAGAGGAGAGCACCGATGTCCCCGAGGTGACGCAAGCAGAGACGAGAGTGGCCGTGTCGCGACTCCGGGCTAAGAACACAGCGCCCGGACCCGACGGAGTTCCTGGTCGAGCTCTCGTCCTGGCTCTGAAGGAGCTAGAGCCCCAGCTGAGAGGGCTCTTCACGGCATGTCTCGAGCAGGGTCAGTTTCCCAGTGTGTGGAAGGAGGGGAGGCTGGTCCTGCTCAGGAAGGAGGGGCGCCCCGCGGACTCACCGTCCGCGTACCGGCCCATAGTGCTGCTCGACGAGGCGGGCAAACTTCTTGAGCGTATCATCGCAGATCGCCTCGTCGGCCACTTGTGCAGAGAGGGGCCGGACCTGGACGAGAACCAGTTTGGTTTTCGTCGCGGGCGCTCCACCATAGACGCTATTACGCGCGTGAGGGCCCTGGCGGAGGAGACAGTATCCCGGGGTGGGGTGGTGCTGGCGGTGTCTTTAGACATCTACAACGCCTTCAACACCCTACCCTGGAGTTGTATTCGGGAGGCACTGAATTACCATCGCGTGCCTCCCTACCTCCGCCGCATAATAGGGGCTTACCTTGAGGAGAGATGCGTTACCTATTGGGGACGTGACGGCGCTGGTCGGCGCGTCATGTCGTGCGGTGTTCCGCAGGAATCGGTCTTGGGACCGCTCCTGTGGAACATCGGCTACGACTGGGTGCTGAGAGGTGAACTCCCGTCGGGCGCCGAATTGACGTGTTATGCGGATGACACGCTCGTCACTGCCCGGGGGAGTTCGCACAGGGAAGCAGCGTTGGTTGCCACGGCTGCGGTGTCACAAGTGGTGAACCGCATCCGTCGCCTGGGCCTGGAGGTGGCCCTAAGTAAGTCGGAGGCCATGGTGTTCCATGGCCCTCGACGCGCGCCGCCGCCGGGTTCACACATCGTGGTCAGCGGGGCCCGGATAGCTGTCGAGTCCACCATGAAGTATCTGGGATTGGTGCTCGACAGCCGATGGGAATTCGGACCCCACTTCCGGCGGCTGGCGCCCAAGCTGATGGGTGCAGCGGGCGCGCTATCAACGTTGCTTCCCAACTTGGGGGGCCCGAGCGCCGCCTGTAGGCGGTTGTACGTGGGAATCGTGCGGTCCATGGCCCTGTATGGGGCCCCTGTGTGGGCGATGGACATGACGGCCAGCACTCTCGCCATTCTGCGTAAACCGCAGAGGGCGATGGCCGTCAGAGTCGTCCGCGGGTATCGCACGATTTCCTACGAGGCGGCTTGCGTCCTGGCCGGATCCCCGCCCTGGGACCTAGAGGCGAAAGTACTCGCGTCATTATATCGATGGCGCGAGGAAGAGCGGGCACGGGGCTCGAGACCGGTGCAGAGGCAGATCGCGCTGCGCCGAGAGGAGCTCCGTCAGGTCTTGGTGGCGGAATGGCGGCAAAGGCTTCTGCGCCCTACCGCCGGCCTCGCTACCGTCGAGGCGATCCGGCCAGTACTCGACGACTGGCTCGGGAGAAGGCACGGCTCCCTGTCGTTTAGGGTGACGCAGGTGCTGTCGGGGCATGGCTGCTTCGGCAAGTACCTGCGCCGCATAGACAGGGAGCCGGACGCTCGGTGCCACCACTGCGTCCATTGCGGGGAGGACACGGCGCAACACACGCTCGCCGAGTGTGTAGCTTGGGAGGAGCAGCGCCGTGTCCTCACAAATAAAGTAGGAGGCGATCTGTCGCTGCCGGCCTTAGTGCGGAAGATGGTCGGTAGCGCAGAGTCGTGGGATGCAGTGGTGTCCTTCTGCGAGGACGTGATGTCGCAGAAGGAAACTGCGGAACGGGAAAGGGAGATCTCGACTCCCTTCCCTGGCCGCAGAAGGCGCACCGGGCGCAGGAGAAGGGCGGACAACGCCCTTTTCCGGCCCCCATAAATGGGTCCAGGGGCGAGGGACTTGGGGAAGCCCCCGCCACCCCTACTCGATGGACCCGAGGCGGAGGCGCGCGCGGGTGTCGGCGCGCGCCCCTGAGGCGATACACGGGGTAGTTTAACACCTCACTACCCCGTGCAGGAGACGAGGCCCGGACAGACCGGGCCAGCACTAGTGTGGGGCTGCGGAAGAATTTGGATTCCCGCGGCCCCACGCGCACGTGTGAGGAGACACCGGGGTGGTTTTAGCCGGTAAGAGTCCGGCACGCCCCTCCGCCTTTCCCTAGGCGGAGGTAGTCCATGAGGATTTCCCCCCGTAAAAAAAAAAAAAAAAAAAAAAGGTTAGGTTAGGTTAGGTTAGGTTAGGTTAGGTTTCGCCGGTACACCCGATACCGGAGGCGGCGTCGACGGGATCCCGCCGAGGAGGACGCGCTGTATGAGGTGTACCGCGCGTCTAAGGAGACTCTGTGGCTGGCCATCGGCGACTCAAAGTCGCGTGCCAGGGAAGAGCTGCTGGGATCCCTAGATCGGGATCCGTGGGGGCGCCCCTACCGTTGGGTACGGGGCAAGTTGCGTCCCTGGGCGCCTCCACTAACACAAACGATGCAACCCCAGTTGCTAGAGGCGGTGGTATCGGCTCTCTTCCCTGAGCGAGTGGGACACGTTCCCCCGGCGATGGCTTCGCCCTCAGCCACAGACTCTCCAGAAGAGGAGAGCACCGATGTCCCCGAGGTGACGCAAACAGAGACGAGAGCGGCCGTGTCGCGACTCCGGGCTAAGAACACAGCGCCCGGACCCGACGGAGTTCCTGGTCGAGCTCTCGTCCTGGCTCTGAAGGAGCTAGAGCCCCAGCTGAGAGGGCTCTTCACGGCATGTCTCGAGCAGGGTCAGTTTCCCAGTGTATGGAAGGAGGGGAGGCTGGTCCTGCTCAGGAAGGAGGGGCGCCCCGCGGACTCACCGTCCGCGTACCGGCCCATAGTGCTGCTCGACGAGGCGGGCAAACTTCTTGAGCGCATCATCGCAGATCGCCTCGTCAGCCACTTGTGCAGAGAGGGGCCGGACCTGGACGAGAACCAGTTTGGTTTTCGTCGCGGGCGCTCCACCATAGACGCTATTACGCGCGTGAGGGCCCTGGCGGAGGAGACAGTATCCCGGGGTGGGGTGGTGCTGGCGGTGTCCTTAGACATCTCCAACGCCTTCAACACCCTACCCTGGAGTTGTATTCGGGAGGCGCTGAATTACCATCGCGTGCCTCCCTACCTCCGCCGCACAATAGGGGCTTACCTTGAGGAGAGATGCGTTACCTATTGGGGACGTGACGGCGCTGGTCGGCGCGTCATGTCGTGCGGTGTTCCGCAGGGCTCGGTCTTGGGACCGCTCCTGTGGAACATCGGCTACGACTGGGTGCTGAGAGGTGAACTCCCGTCGGGCGCCGACTTGACGTGTTATGCGGACGACACGCTCGTCACTGCCCGGGGGAGTTCACACAGGGAAGCAGCGTTGGTTGCCACGGCTGCGGTGTCACAAGTGGTGAACCGCATCCGGCGCCTGGGCCTGGAGGTGGCCCTAAATAAGTCGGAGGCCATGGTGGTTCATGGCCCTCGACGCGCGCCGCCGCCGGGTTCACACATCGTGGTCAGCGGGGCCCGGATAGCTGTCGAGTCCACCATGAAGTATCTGGGATTGGTGCTCGACAGCCGATGGGAATTCGGACCCCACTTCCGGCGGCTGGCGCCCAAGCTGATGGGTGCAGCGGGCGCGCTATCAACGTTGCTTCCCAACTTGGGGGGCCCGAGCGCCGCCTGTAGGCGGTTGTACGTGGGAATCGTGCGGTCCATGGCCCTGTATGGGGCCCCTGTGTGGGCGATGGACATGACGGCCAGCACTCTCGCCATTCTGCGTAAACCGCAGAGGGCGATGGCCGTCAGAGTCGCCCGCGGGTATCGCACGATTTCCTACGAGGCGGCTTGCGTCCTGGCCGGATCCCCGCCCTGGGACCTAGAGGCGAAAGTACTCGCGTCATTATATCGATGGCGCGAGGAAGAGCGGGCACGGGGCTCGAGGCCGGTGCAGCGGCAGATCGCGCTGCGCCGAGAGGAGCTCCGTCAGGTCTTGGTGGCGGAATGGCGGCAAAGGCTTCTGCGCCCTACCGCAGGCCTCGCTACCGTCGAGGCGATCCGGCCAGTACTCGACGACTGGCTCGGGAGAAGGCACGGCTCCCTGTCGTTTAGGGTGACGCAGGTGCTGTCGGGGCATGGCTGCTTCGGCAAGTACCTGCGCCGCATAGACAGGGAGCCGGACGCTCGGTGCCACCACTGCGTCCATTGCGGGGAGGACACGGCGCAACACACGCTCGCCGAGTGTGTAGCTTGGGAGGAGCAGCGCCGTGTCCTCACAAATAAAGTAGGAGGCGATCTGTCGCTGCCGGCCTTAGTGCAGAAGATGGTCGGTAGCGCAGAGTCGTGGGATGCAGTGGTGTCCTTCTGCGAGGACGTGATGTCGCAGAAGGAAACTGCGGAACGGGAAAGGGAGATCTCGACTCCCTTCCCCGGCCGCAGAAGGCGCACCGGGCGCAGGAGAAGGGCGGACAACGCCCTTTTCCGCCCCCCATAAATGGGTCCAGGGGCGAGGGACTTGGGGAAGCCCCCGCCACCCCTACTCGATGGACCCGAGGCGGAGGCGCGCGCGGGTGTCGGCGCGCGCCCCTGAGGCGATACACGGGGTAGTTTAACACCTCACTACCCCGTGCAGGAGACGAGGCCTGGACGGACCGGGCCAGCACTAGTGTGGGGCTGCGGAAGAATTTGGATTCCCGCGGCCCCACGCGCACGTGTGAGGAGACACCGGGGTGGTTTTAGCCGGTAAGAGTCCGGCACGCCCCTCCGCCTTTCCCCAGGCGGAGGTAGTCCATGAGGATTTCCCCCCGTAAAAAAAAAAAAAAAAAAAAAAGGTTAGGTTAGGTTAGGTTAGGTTAGGTTCCCCCCCGAACGGGTTCCCGCCTTGTCGTGGCGGGGGGGCTTAGTAGCCGTGGCTTGGTCAACCACGGTGAACGAAGAGGAACCCCTTGGCTGGCCCGAGGTGTAGGGCCGGCCCGAGGTGGCCACTCCGAGTGGGCTTGGGAAGCCCACTTCGGATGTGTGTCGGGGGGCTGTGGTGAGAGGGGAGTCCGCAACCCACTACCGCTGCAGCCGAGGTGGAGTCGCGGAGGAAGAGGAGTGTTGGTATGGCGATGCGCCACTCGCCCTATCCTCCGCGACTCAGACGGGGCCGCACCGTTGAATGATGCGGTGGTGGTGGGGCTGCGGGGGGAGAGGAGTGTCGGTATTGCGAGGCGCCGCTCTCCCTACCCTCCGCAGCCGAATCTTGGTTGGCGGCGGAGCCATAGACCAGATCCGCCGCTGGGGTCGGGAAGGCTGGTGCTTCTTAGTGCTAGTTTTTCCTGGCCCCATGGCCTTCGCGCATCGGACGCGGGGGCGTCCGTGGCGCATATGAAATTGGAGGCCGAGGAGGAGGGCGCGCCATGTGTTCTGGTGCGCCTTACCTGAGAGGGAAATGGGGGAGGAGTGGTCCTCTCCCGGGAAGGGGCGCCATGGGGCGGCCAGCGCAGGTGGGGCCGCGGAAGTGTGCGAAAGCGTTCCCGTGGCCCTGCCAATATGCGACGAGTGTGGAACACCATGGGGTTTTAGTCGGTGCGAGTCCGACATAACCCGTCCTTGCCCCCGCGAGGCGGGTATGCGTAGGCATTTCCCCATGTAAAAAAAAAAAAAAAAAAAAAAGGTTAGGTTAGGTTAGGTTAGGTTAGGTTAGGTTCCCCCCCGAACGGGTTCCCGCCTTGTCGTGGCGGGGGGGCTTAGTAGCCGTGGCTTGGTCACCCGCGGTGAACAAAGAGGAACCCCTTGGCTGGCCCGTGGTGTAGGGCCGGCCCGAGGTGGCCACTCCGAGTGGGCTTGGCGAGCCCACTTCGGATGTGTGTCGGGGGGCTGCGGTGAGAGGGGAGTCCGCACCCTCTACCGCTGCAGCCGAGGTGGAGTCGCGGAGGAAGAGGAGTGTTGGTATGGCGATGCGCCACTCGCCCTATCCTCCGCGACTCAGACGGGGCCGCACCGTTAATTGATGCGGTGGTGGTGGGGCTGCGGGGGGAGAGGAGTGTCGGTATTGCGAGGCGCCGCTCTCCCTACCCTCCGCAGCCGAATCTTGGTTGGCGGCGGAGCCATAGACCAGATCCGCCGCTGGGGTCAGGAAGGCTGGTGCTACTGAGTGCTAGTTTTTCCTGGCTCCATGGCCTTCGCGCATCGGACGCGGGGGCGTCCGTTGCGCATGTGAAATTGAAGGCCGAGGAGGAGGGCGCGCCATGTGTTCTGGTGCGCCTTACCTGAGAGGGAGATGGGGGAGGAGTAGTCCTCTCCCGAGGAGGGGCAGCCATGGGGCAGCCAGCGCAGGTGGGGCCGCGGATGTGTGCGAAAGCGTTCCCGTGGCCCTGCCAATATGCGACGAGGGTGGAACACCATGGGGTTTTAGTCGGTGCGAGTCCGACATAACCCGTCCTTGCCCCCGCGAGGCAGGTATGCGTAGGCATTTCCCCATGTAAAAAAAAAAAAAAAGGTTAGGTTAGGTTAGGTTTTTTTTTTTTTTTTTTTTTTTAAATACGTTGGCTCGCATTTTAGAGTTATACACAATCAAGTAACTGCATGAACGGCCAGGATTGCGAATGGGATACAATTCCTTTTGCCCATCATGTTTCTAGTTTACAATTATTTCCTTTTATGTTTCACAGTTTTCATTAAATTAATATTTGGATAACTATGTTTGTTAGTTACGATTGAATGATTTCAATTGATCGATTATATAACTTGCATAATTCACAAACGATGTTATTGCACCTTCTTTTGTTACAAGCTCCTGTATTTTGTACGGAGCGACTTTTAGCATCTGACAACATAATTCATGTTCCATGCGTTGTGCGCCAAATCTAGTACAGCATTTTAAAAGGTGTTCTATATTCTGTACACTATGGTTATTGCAGGGGCATACGTCTGTGTTTGAAATCTTAAATCTATGCAAGTATTCTCTATGGAAACCATGGCCTGTTAGAATTTGGGTTAATTTAAAATCTACTTTTGTTGTTTGCCAAAGACTTTTTATGGAGAATATATCCGGTAATAGCCCTTTTGTATGTTTCCCTTGAGGTGCACTGTAATATCGATTTTGCCATTTAAACAGATTGTCCTTTTTTATTTTTGCTTTGACAAAGCTTATGGGAAATTTTGCATAATCAAAGTTTTTCTTTAAGTTGGCTGCATTTTTTGCAGCCGCGTCGGCTGCCTCGTTTCCAGCAGAGCCTGCATGACCTTTAATCCATGTTATATCGACTGTTCCAGATTCTTTTATTTTCTTTATGTTTTTATGAATATTTACTACAATTGGGTGAGTACTACTGCGATTGCATATTGATTGAATTGCTGACATACTATCTGTAAAAATTTTAGTATTTCTGATATTTTTCTCCAGGGACCAAGCACAAGCTCTATCGATGGCAAAGAGCTCTGCTTGGAATACCGTGCAGCTATCATGTAATTTAAATTTTTTTAGTTATTGTATTTTTATTTTCCGAAATAACTACAAAAGAGGCACCTACTCTTCCATTCTCTAGTTTACTCCCGTCTGTGTATATATTAGTCGGTTGTGTGAAATTGTTTGGGACTTCTTCTGGAGTTTGTAACTTGTCTGTTATTATTTGAACTCTGTGAGCTGGATGTAGGAGACTTAGGTTAGGTTAGGTTAGGTTAGGTTCCCCCCCGAACGGGTTCCCGCCTTGTCGTGGCGGGGGGGCTTAGTAGCCGTGGCTTGGTCAACCACGGTGAACGAAGAGGAACCCCTTGGCTGGCCCGAGGTGTAGGGCCGGCCCGAGGTGGCCACTCCGAGTGGGCTTGGGAAGCCCACTTCGGATGTGTGTTGGTGGGCTGCGGTGAGAGGGGAGTCCGCACCCTCTACCGCTGCAGCCGAGGTGGAGTCGCGGAGGAAGAGGAGTGTTGGTATGGCGATGCGCCACTCGCCCTATCCTCCGCGACTCAAACGAGGCCGCACCGTAAAATGATGCGGTGGTGGTGGGGCTGCGGGGGGAGAGGAGTGTCGGTATTGCGAGGCGCCGCTCTCCCTACCCTCCGCAGCCGAATCTTGGTTGGCGGCGGAGCCATAGACCAGATCCGTCGCTGGGGTCGGGAAGGCTGGTGCTTCTGAGTGCTGGTTTTTCCTGGCCCCATGGCCTCCGCATATCGGACTCGGGGGGGTCCGATACGCAGGTGGAGTTGGAGGCTGTGGAGGGGGGTAGCTTAACACCTCGCTACCCCGTGCAGGAGACGAGGCCCAGACAGATCGGGCCAGCACTAGTGTGGGGCTGCGGAAGAATTTGGATTCCCGCGGCCCCGCACGCACGTGCGAGGAGGAACCGTGGGGTTTTAGCCGGTAGGAGTCCGGCATAACCTTCCGGTTGCCCCCGCGGCCGGAGGTATCCATGAGGATTTCCCCACGTAAAAAAAAAAAAAAAAAAAAGGTTAGGTTAGGTTAGGTTAGGTTAGGTTAGGTTCCCCCCCGAACGGGTTCCCGCCTTGTCGTGGCGGGGGGGCTTAGTAGCCGTGGCTTGGTCAACCACGGTGAACAAAGAGGAACCCCTTGGCTGGCCCGTGGTGTAGGGCCGGCCCGAGGTGGCCACTCCAAGTGGGCTTGGGAAGCCCACTTCGGATGTGTGTCGGTGGGATGCTGCGAGAGGGGTGTCCGCTCCCTCTATCGCTGCAGCCGAGGTGGAGTCGCGAAGGAAGAGGAGTGCTGGTATGGCGATGCGCCACTCGCCCTATCCTTCGCGACTCAGACGGGGCCGCACCGTTAAATGATGCGGTGGTGGTGGGGCTGCGGGGGGAGAGGAGTGTCGGTATTGCGAGGCGCCGCTCTCCCTACCCTCCGCAGCCGAATCTTGGTTGGCGGCGGAGCCATAGACCAGATCCGCCGCTGGGGTCAGGATAGGCTGGTGCTTCTGAGTGCTAGTTTTTCCTGGCCCCATGGCCTTCGCGCATCGGACGCGGGGGCGTCTGTTGCGCATATGAAATTGGAGGCCGAGGAGGAGGGCGCGCCATGTGTTCTGGTGCGCCTTACCGGAGAGGAAGATGGGGGAGGAGTGGTCCTCTCCCGAGGAGGGGCCGCCATGGGGTGGCCGGCGCAGGTGGGGCCGCGGAAGTGTGCGAAAGCGTTCCCGTGGCCCTGCCAATACGCGACGAGGGTGGAACACCATGGGGTTTTAGTCGGTGCGAGTCCGACATAACCCGTCCTTGCCCCCGCGAGGCGGGTATGCGTAGGCATTTCCCCATGTAAAAAAAAAAAAAAAAAAAAAAAAAGGTTAGGTTAGGTTAGGTTAGGTTAGGTTAGGTTAGGTTAGGTTAGGTTAGGTTAGGTTAGGTTAGGTTAGGTTAGGTTAGGTTGGGTTAGGTTAGGTTAGGTTAGGTTAGGTTAGGTTAGGTTAGGTTAGGTTTTTTTTTTTTTTTTTTTTTTTGTTTTTTTTCTAGTTCCCCTGACATGAGGAGATCAGGGACTTTGTTCATCAATGGGTGTTTCTTTTTTCACCTTTTTTATTTTCTTTTCTTTTATTATTTTATATTTTAAGATTACATATTTTTCTATTTACATTTAAGCTTACATTTATCTTATCATTACATTTAAATTCTTATTTCTATTTGTTTTTGTGGGACTGTTTACATTATATAATAGCATATATTATGTGACAGTACCCTTTTCTTTTTCTATTTGTTTTTATATACTATTTTATTAGCTATTTGTTTACAATATCTTAAGAACTTATATCTACTGTGCTTATTTTTAATTATCTCATTTACATTTTCTTTGCTTACTTTTATATCTAACTCTATTTCTATATCGCTTCTTTGTCTACTGAATATGGGACATTCCGTTATGATGTGTATTATATCCTCATTTTTTGTTGCATCACAGGCACATGCTGGGCTCTCCTTACACTTAAATTTATACAGATAGTCAGAGAAGCCCCCATGGCCTGTCATGACTTGGACCGTCATAGGATCCATGTCTATTTTCCTAATTATGCTATATGCCTGTATAGCATCTGGGAAGAACACTTTTGTTGTACTCGCTGTTTCCCCTTCCTTATAGCGCCGGTTCCATTCGTCAAGCGACTCCAATCGGATCTGTCGCTTGACGTATGAAACCGGACACTTGTCATAATTCGGTTTCTTTTTACTTTTTGTGGCTGCTTCTTTAGCTAACTGGTCTGCTCTCTCGTTTCCCCTCCAATCCTGCGTGAGCTTTAACCCAAAACATATTTAAGGTTTTGCCATGTTTATTTATTTTTAAAATGTTGTTTCTAGCTTCCACCGCTAGGGGATGGAGGGAGACGTCTTGAACAATTGTTTCGAGAGCAGACCTCGAGTCACTGTAAATGTTGCAGTTTTGTGCTGGGTTTTTAAAAGCATATCTCGTTGCTTCAAGTATGGCCAGCAACTCTGCCTGGTAGACGGTGCAATAATTTTCCAACTTTAATTTTCGGGTATTAATTTCCGTGGCGCCATTCCAAATGGATAGCGCCGCGCCAACTTTCCCCTCTATTTTACTGCCATCTGTAAAAATTTTTAGGCCATTGATGTTATTTTGGTCAATTTGTGCACCGTCTTCCAGGCATGTGAACTTCAGCCCGACCTGTTCCGCGGGATGTGTGGTTTTTGTATATTCTATTTTAGTTTCTACGTCTCGATCACCCACTATTCGCCGGGAGAAGCCTTTCTTTATTTCATAGAGTAAGGCTGCTTCCCGGATCCTTATATCCAAGGGAAGCAGCCCGGCGAGTAGTAGGGCCGAGTGCAGAGATACCGTTCGATATGATTTTATTATCTTTTGTATAAATCCGCGTTGTGTCATGTCGAGCTGTCTTTTAATTTTTTGCTTATTGGTTGCTGGTACCCAAGCACTAGCCGCGTACATTACGATCGGTTCCACAACCGCTATGTATATGGTCCTAATAATCTCTGGGTTCAGGCCCCAGTGGATTTTTGCTGCTCTCGACAACTGTCGATACAAATTCTGTACCTTGCGGCACACATTCTTTATATGTGTGTCGAAGGCAAGTCTGTCATCGATTGTAAGGCCGAGTATCTTGATTTGTTTGGAGAGGTTGATGCTTTCCCCACCCATCTCCAGAAGTGGTGAGTCATACTTTAGCTTATTTGTTATAACCATCGCTTTGGTTTTATGTGGTGCAAACTTTAGCTTGTTTTTGACTCCCCACTTCTGGACATGTGCGAGGGTCGCATTTGCCTGCTCCTGCACCTGTTTAGCCGTATCCCCAGAGAAAATTAGGACCACATCGTCCGCGAAAGCCTGGCAATGGACCCTATCTTTACTCAGTTGCTTCAAAAGTGGGTCTAGCAGCAAGTTCCAAAATATTGGACCCCCTATAGAGCCTTGCACACACCCTTTTGTTGTCTTTCTGATACATTCTGCCCCAGCATATCTCAAGCACACTGATCTGTCACTGAGATAGCTGTCTATGAGGCATCTTATGTTCACTGGGCATCCCGTCTCCGCAAGCGCACATCGTATCGCCGGCCACCAGGCGTTATCGAAGGCTCCCTCTATGTCTAATGATATAAGCAGAATGAGCTTTTTATCTTTGAGCCTAGTTTTTATCAGCTGCATCATATCATAGAGGGAGTCCTCGGTACTGCGCTGCGGCATGAACCCGTATTGTTCCCGGCTTATCGTCGGTACGATGTGCCACTTGACCCTTCGAATCATCATCTTTTCAAAGACCTTACCCAGTACAGGCAATAGCCCAATCGGCCTGTAGGATTTAGGGTGTGTGTAATTTTCCTTACCAGGCTTCCGCAACGCTACTATTATTGCCTTTTTCCATATAGCGGGAAAGTAGGCGAGACAAAGACATTTATTTACTATCGCCAGAAACAATGCTGAATCCAGGGCGATGACCACTCCACATATATCCGCTGTAAACCCATCGCTTCCTGGCGCTTTTTTCGGATTGAAGCTTGACACGGCCCACATCAGCTCTTCCGTTGTAAAAGATGGGTCACATGGACTATCATGTGACCCTTCGTTTACAGTTTTCGCTGTTTCTCTAATTTGCTTGTGTTCCGTGTCATCATCTTCAATTCTATCCTCCGGATAAAAAGTTTCCGCCAGGAGACTAGCCGATTCCTTGCTTTCTAACGGCCTCCCATCTCGAACAAGTGGAGTGTCTTCCTGTCGTATCCTTGTGCGATTTATAACCCTGTATATCCCATCCCACATTGTCTCTCGCTCCTGCTTGCCACAGAACTCCTTCCAGCTGGTAGTCTGAGCTCTTTTTATTTCTTGCAGGTATTCCTCTTTCGCTCGTTTGTACTGCTCGACAACCCACCCGCGACGAACAGGTGCTGAGTAAGAGATTCGGCGTCTCAGCCTGGAGACCTCCTTTTTTCGTTGTGTCAGCTCGTAAGTCCACCAGGGCAATCCCATTTGTTTTTTATGGTTTAATTTTGAAATACTGTTTTCGCATGCTTCGGTAATTGAGTTTGTGTATTCTTCTATTTTTATTTCTAATCCATCTGTAGTTGTTACTTTATCTATCTCTGCCTTGTTTAGTCTTTTATTATTCCAAATTTTGACGAGTTTCTCACGAAACTCGCCCCAATTTGCTTTTTTGGTGTTATATACTCTGGTGGTTCTTTTTATATCGGTGCCAATTGATTTTTCTAGATTTATGTCAAATAGGAGTGCCCTGTGGTCCGAACTGGTTATTTCTTCGGAAAGTCTCCAGTTTTCGATTCTCCCGAGTAGGCTGGTCGAGCAGGTAGTCAGATCTACACAGCTGGAGAATCTCTTCCCAAGTCTGTATACGTCGAATGTGGGCTCAGTCCCCCTGTTCTGAATATGTAGCTCCAGTTCATCCAGCTTTGCTGCTACTTCAATTCCCCTGCTGTCTGTCTTTCGGCTTCCCCACCAGGTATTCCATGCATTTACGTCCCCACCGAGTATCACGTTCCTGGTCCGTAAGCCCACCACGGCCGCCCCAATCACTTCAAGGTACGGTTCAATTGGTTTATCGCCCTCAAGGTAGACGGACACTACGCCTAGTTCCCATGCCCCAGTCCTCAATTTAGCAACTGCTACATTCTCCGTTGTTAGACTGGGGCATTGTGTCATGTCTATCGTATCGTCGAACAGCACAATAGCAGCCTTGATCACTTTATCAGTGCTCTGGCTTCTGTCACTTTGTGCTATTCGCGTGCCTGGGTAGTTTTTCATCTGTCCAATTCTACCAATGTAGGGCTCTTGTACCAGTGCAAAGGAGGTTTTCCTCTTGGCCGCCTCAATGATTAGCTCGGCCGTGGCTAGCTCACATCTTTGTAGATTCGCCTGGATAGCGTGATATCGGTGGTCACTGATGTTTGGTTCCGTGTTGGACTTGGGGACAACCTTAGCAATATGCTATGGTAGACCTGGCGAGGACCTCCCATTTCTTCCTTATTGGACAGTCAGGGCTAAACGCGTTGTGCTCTTTGTTGCCTTGTTTTGTCTTACTGCAATTTCTGCATTCAGGCAGTGCTCCAGATAACCATTCAGCACATTCGGATTTTAGATGTGAGCCCCCGCAGTGGCTGCATACATCTGTCGTCTCGGTGCACATGCGCTTACTGTGCCCATAACCTAGACAACGCGAACATTGTACCAAGGGGGACTGATCCATCACTCTCACTCTTTGCAAATCAACATGGATCATTCCTGCTTCAGTTAAACGGTTCCATACTTGTGGCGAAACTCTCATGACAATGTGGGATGTGTGCGGGTTCCGGGTCCTTTTCTTATATTTAACCTCCATTCTAATCTCTCTGTCTGAAAGATCTTTGAAGAGGTGTTTGTTCTGTACCACAATTGCCTTTTGTATTTCGTCATCCGTGTTATACTGCAACACGTCTTTTAAGATAATTAGAGGGTCCTTGTTTTTAATATCGTCCACTTTAAGGTCTTTATCTGCGTTTTTTAATCTCTCTTTAACCCTACTTATCTCCTTCTCCGTTCGACATCCCACTATTATCTTTCTGTCCCTTGCCTTTCTGATTCTGTCAATTTGTAGTCCTTCTTCCTTAGCATTGATTACCTTTCTTATTTTCTCCATCACCTGATCTCCTGTCTCTTTTTCGTCATTGGATGTGATCATTACTGAATGTAATGCCATATCCTTTAAAGGTGAACTTCTTGGTGGCCCAGCCACTACGCTCGCATATGTTCCTCTGTCTACTTTGATTTCTTGCTTTTTCATTTCTTCTCTTAGTTTTTCCATCTCTTTTCTACTGTCCTCTAGGAGTTTTCCATGTTCCTCCAGTTTTGTCATTAGATTTTGCTCTTCTTCCTTTCTTTTCCTATTGTCATCTTCCTGTCTCTCATCTTTCTTTTCCTGTTCTTTCAATTTTTCCTCTTTCCCTTTGCTCTTACCTGTCTCTGCCTCTTTCACTAGGTAGTAGAGTCTCTCTATAGCCTGAGTGACTTCCATTTTTATGTCGGTCCTCAGGTTTCGAGAGTTGCTAAGGTGTTGTTTAGCTTTTTGAAGACAGGCTCGAGCCTCCGTCAAACGATCCGCGTATTTCGTACTTTCCATTTTCGGCGAGCTTTCTAAGTTCTCAGCTGTTACCAGAGTAGCAGTGGTAGTACGTAAGCGTACTGCTCCTCTTGTTTCTTGTGATGGTATTATCTTTTGCTTTTGCCGGGTCACCAGGGCTACCTTTTTTGGAGAGGTCTGTGTTGTAGGTTCCGTTTCTATTTTTCCAGTCTCCCATTCTCCAATACTTTTCCGCACGCTTGGGGCTTGCATCGTGCAGTCTTTTTTAGAGGAAGGACCAGCCTTCTCTGTCTTATCCGTCTTGTTTGGAGAACCCTGAGGACTCAAGTCTCTGGCGCTATCCTCCGTCTTTTTTGAGGGAGTACGGAAGCCGAACATTATGTCAAGGGAACGCGTCCTTTGGTCTCAGCAACCAACACAAGTAAATAAAAAATAAAAATAAAATAAAATGTAAAGTGTAAATATTTAGTCAAATTTAAGAATTGTATATAAGTTTGTATAAGTTATAAATAATAATAATAACATAAATTATTTAAGTTCGACAATACTGCGGTAGGATTAAAGTATTTTCAATCGACGAGGACCACAGCAACCACGTCACAGGTCGTTCAAAGTTTTCCTCTACGTAGAGTTATACTCTACCTTCGTTCAGTTCCTATACTGCTTTTTGCAGAGTAATATGTCAGTTTTTTAAAGGGATTTTTTTATTTTGTCTGTATTTAACTCTACCTAGAGTTAGTCGTATTGTCTATATTTTTAAAACTATAATTGACTCTATCTAGAGTCAGTCTATAAACCTATTACAATTCCAATATTTCTAACTAATCAATTATGTTACTTCTATCTTATTCTACAAAATATACATAGAAAATAAATGTCTAATGATATTAAATTTCCTAAAAGGTATATGTCTTATACTATTGAAAAATTTTTTTAAAATGTTACATAAAAGAAAGTTACAGTCTAACAAAGTTTTGACTCTACCTAGAGTCTATTTTTATGGACCAACTGAAAGCGCTCCTCGAGCCCTATTCAACGAACCCAAACACGGTATGCCTAGCCCAATAGGTTCCCAAGTTATCGCGCTTTAAGATTCTGGTTACAAACAAGATGGCGGCCAATTTTATGGTTAAAGCACTGTAACTCCCGAACCAATGGGCTTACAGCTCCGCGCGTGGGCTCGCTTTGATGGGCCCAATCGAGGCTATTACGTGGTGTAGTTTTCAGGACCTAAAATTTTTGGGCTCTGAAATTTCCTGAAAACTCAGTTGTCTATTCCGGTACTCCTTGCTTATGTCTATGTTGAAAACCCCAGTCTTCTACGACGCCTAGTTCAGCAGTTATAAGGATTTGTAATTTTTCAAGATGGCCGCTGAACTGTCAAAGCTGGTGTTTGACTGCTAATAACTCCGCTTCCAGAAGCCGCAGGAGACCCGCGCTTCGACTATACCACTCTACTTCACCTAGTCCTTCCACTTGGATCGTTTTTAGGACCCTGAAAAACTTGGCCTCAAAAAAGCCTGAGTCTCTATAGGTGGACAGAATCCGATCCAAAAGCAGTATAGCCAAAAACCGCAACCCGCTACGACCCCTAGAACCAGAGTTATTAAGTTTTTATGATTTACAAAATGGCCGCCGGAATAGACAACGAGATGTTATTTTAGCCGTTCCTTAACGGATTTGGCCCGTGTTTGGGCTTATTTAAAAGGTCTCGGTGTCGAGATAACAAATATATAAATATTATTGTATTTTAAGCCTACTTTAATTAAATTTTTTAAAATATGTTAAATTTTTAATGAAATTTTAATTTTTTACGGCTAAATTTGGCTTTTAAAAATCTACAAAAATTTAAGTATATTGTTATAGGTACCCCTTCCTTAAATTTGTATTTTATGTCTTACTAACACCTTATCTAGGGGTAACACGTGTTAACTAAAAATTTTTAAAAAATCTTAACTTTATAACTACTTACTAAAAAATTCTAAAATTTTGTACATATGTTCCTTATATACTTCTTAACACTAATTTACAATAATAACTAGGGGTCTTAGATTTAGTTTTTAAGTAATTGAAGTCTCAATTTTCGTCAAAATTTAAAAGTTTTATATCTCGTCAGCCACTTAACTTAGACTTGTTCTGGAAATTGCTCCCGGCTAGCAGAATCCGCCCTCAAAAGCAGCCGCACGCCTCTCCTTCTCAAAACACGTGCCCACGTGGCACTTGTTTTTTTGGCTTTTTCTCGGAGACTATGGCTCCGAGAAATCTCAGTTTTTGCACACAGGTGGGGGCCGCGAATGTCTTGAAGGCCGCACTTTAAAAAGTATAGGTTATAGATCTAAATCACGCAGCGTTTTACTTTGAAAATTTGAAAATTTTTTAAAATCACTATTTTCACTGTAACTTTTTCACAGAAACACCGATTTTCCTGAAAACTTCACTAATTTACGCCGCGAGTTAAGGCGCAACTTTTGGTACCTCATTTACCAAAATCGGTTGCGAAAAACCTATTTTTGCGATTTTTAGAGCACGGAGCAACACAGAAACGTGGCGTTCGGGACGGCAGTTGACACCGGACTAACTAGGTTAGGTTAGGTTAGGTTAGGTTAGGTTTTTTTTTTTTTTTTTTTTTTTTTTTTTTTTTTTTTTATTACTTATTTCATCTGCTGTTTTTTATTTTACAGCACCCTTTATTCTTTTTTAGTGGTCAATCTGGTAGTAGTTCGTTCTAGGTTTTTTTTTTTTTTTTTTAATTTTTTTTTTTTGTTGTTTTTTTTTTATTTTTTTTTTTTATTTTTTTTTTTTTATTTTTTTTTTTATTAGTATGTGCCTTACATATAATACAATTTGTTTAATGCTTAGCTATGTGTTTAACTAAATTAACTAAATTAATCTAATTCTCTGTATGGCTTTGTTCCGCCCTTTAATCTTTTTTTATCTTATATACATAATATATATTTTATCATTCTACATGAGAATTTAGACTTCTGTATTATTTATATAATTTTAAAGCAGTTCCTGACTTACACATATCTGTTAATCTATACTTATTTTATTTCTTATCTATAATATTATTGAGGCTTATGCTGTTTTATCTACTGTGAGCTATGCTAATTACTGTAACTATAATTTTCAGTAAAAACTATACTTATAAAACTGGAAATATGGCGCTAAATGTGATGCTCTTTTTTATATATTTATATATATACACACACATATATATATATATATATATATATATATATACACACACACATATACACACACATACACACACATATATACATACACACATGCACACATATACACACATACACATACATACCAATATGTTGATTTTTTTTTTTCTATGATCGTATTGAAGCTTTTGCTATTATACTTACAGTAATCTATGCAACTTAATATTGGCTTTACTTATTAAGATGAATTTTAAATGACTAAATATTCTACTGTTTATTAATACTCTAATTAATTTTTGATCCATTCTCCTTAAGCGCCTTTCTAACACAATCTTCCGCAAACTTTAGGAAATGGATTCGACCGTCATTGTCGTTGATAGCTCTACTTAAGGTCTCTTCCTTTAGCGCAAAGCCCATACGGTGTTCGCAATTCATTCTAATTATTGAGTACTTGGGACACTCTAGGAGTATATGTACGATAGACTGTTGTGTTTCTTGATCGCAGTCGCAGTAGGGGCTTTGCGCTAACTTAAACCTATGCAGGTAAGCTTTAAAGCCACCGTGGCCGGTAAATATTTGGGATCTTATATTGTTAATTTTAATTTTCTGCAGTGTCTTGTACGCCTCTTCGATGTGAGGGAAGAATGTTCTTGTTACTATTCCTGTGTCTGCACCGGTGTACCTTTCCTGCCACTTGAGTAAAGTTTGCCCTCTGATGAGGCGCTTTGCAAATGATAGGGGGAAGCAGTCATAGACAGGTGCTTGTTTGGAGGTTTTTGCTGCGGATTTTGCTAGTTCGTCTGCTCTCTCGTTACCAGCGATACCACAGTGTGCCTTGACCCAGAAAAATTTTACTTCTCCATTATTTTTTCGTATTTCTGCCATGCGATCCAATATCTCAGTTGCAATGGGGTGGAGAGTGTTTGGGTTCGATAAACAATCCAGCGCCGATTGTGAATCGCTAATTATGTTTGCATTCTTTAGCGATTTTTGCTTGAGCATAGTACCCAGAGCTGTTAGTATGGCTGCCAGCTCCGCTTGATAAACGCTGCAATAGTTCCCGAGTTTTAAACGCGTTTTGTATTTCTCTTTTCCACTTATCCAGCAGGTAATTGCAGCGCCCACTTTGCCAGAAATTTTACTCCCATCGGTATAAATGCATGGCCAATTGTTTCCAATGTTGTCTATGTCGCTTTCCGCTGTGATTGAGCCGTATGTGATTTTAATTCGTTCCGCTGGATGAGGCAAGGTGTACGGGCTTACTGGTTTCGCAAATTCTCTACCCGGAAGGTATGATATTGGTTTACCTTTCTTTGTTTTGTAAAGTTCCATTTGTTCCTGAGCTCTGAGATCCAGTGGAAGAATTCTGGCAAGTGTTGCACAGGAGATTAAGGACGCTGTTCGATGTGCTTTGCTAATTGCTATACTGAAAGTTCTGGTAATTCTGTCCAACTTTACTTTAATCTGCTTTTTATGGGCTGAGGCTCCCCAAATACACGCCGCATACAGAACTGTGGGTTCTACAACTGCTATATATATGGTCCTCAGAATCTCAGAATTGAGGCCCCAGTTTGCCCTAGCTGTTCTAGACACCTTCTTATATAATTTTATGGCTTTTTCTGCAACCCCGTCTATATGCTTAACATAGTTTAAGTTGGAATCAATTGTAAGTCCTAATATAGTCAGACTGTCCGTGTATTTTATTTCAGCGTTGCCCAATACTATTTTCGGAATATCATACTTCGTCTTTTTGGTTATAATAATAGCTTGTGTTTTATGGGCTGCTAATTTCATTTTTCTATTTTTGCTCCAGTTCAGAATGCAGTTTAGTGCTGGGTTTAACTCTGTCTCTATGTCCTTTGCCGTTTTCCCTTTTGCTATTAATATGATATCATCAGCATATGCTTGTATATGAATTCTGAGATCTTCAATTTCCTGAAGTAGGGAGTCGAGCTGAAGATTCCAAAGCAGTGGGCCGCAAATTGAGCCCTGGGTTAGGTTAGGTTAGGTTAGGTTAGGTTAGGTTAGGTTAGGTTAGGTTAGGTTAGGTTAGGTTAGGTTAGGTTAGGTTAGGTTAGGCTAGGTTAGGTTAGGTTCCCCCCCGAACGGGTTCCCGCCTTGTCGTGGCGGGGGGGCTTAGTAGCCGTGGCTTGGTCAACCACGGTGAACGAAGAGGAACCCCTTGGCTGGCCCGAGGTGTAGGGCCGGCCCGAGGTGGCCACTCCGAGTGGGCTGGGGAAGCCCACTTCGGATGTGTGTTGGTGGGCTGCGGTGAGAGGGGAGTCCGCACCCTCTACCGCTGCAGCGGGGTGGAGTCGCGGAGGAAGAGGAGTGTTGGTATGGCGATGTGCCACTCGCCCTATCCTCCGCGACTCAGACGGGGCCGCACCGTAGAATGATGCGGTGGTGGTGGGGCTGCGGGGGGAGAGGAGTGTCGGTATTGCGAGGCGCCGCTCTCCCTACCCTCCGCAGCCGAATCTTGGTTGGCGGCGGAGCCATAGACCAGATCCGCCGCTGGGGTCGGGAAAGCGGGCGCTAATAAGCGCTCGATTTTCCTGGCCCCATGGCCTCCGCGTATCGGACTCGGGGGGGTCCGATACGCAGGTGGAGTTGGAGGCTGTGGAGGGGGGTAGCTGAACACCTCGCTACCCTGTACAGGAGACGAGGCCCGGACAGACCGGGCCAGCACTAGTGTGGGGCTGCGGAAGAATTTGGATTCCCGCGGCCCCGCGCGCACGTGCGAGGAGGCACCGTGGGGTTTTAGCCGGTAGGAGTCCGGCATAACCTTCCGGTTGCCCCCGCAGCCGGAGGTATCCATGAGGATTTCCCCACGGAAAAAAAAAAAAAAAAAAAAAAAAAGGTTAGGTTAGGTTAGGTTAGGTTAGGTTAGGTTAGGTTAGGTTAGGTTAGGTTCCCCCCCGAACGGGTTCCCGCCTTGTCGTGGCGGGGGGGCTTAGTAGCCGTGGCTTGGTCACCCACGGTGAACAAAGAGGAACCCCTTGGCTGGCCCGAGGTGTAGGGCCGGCCCGAGGTGGCCACTCCGAGTGGGCTTGGGAAGCCTACTTCGGATGTGTGTCGGGGGGCTGCGGTGAGAGGGGAGTCCGCACCCTCTACCGCTGCAGCCGAGGTGGAGTCGCGGAGGAAGAGGAGTGTTGGTATGGCGATGCGCCACTCGCCCTATCCTCCGCGACTCTGACGGGGCCGCACCGTTAATGATGCGGTGGTGGTGGGGCTGCGGGGGGAGAGGAGTGTCGGTATTGCGAGGCGCCGCTCTCCCTACCCTCCGCAGCCGAATCTTGGTTGGCGGCGGAGCCATAGACCAGATCCGCCGCTGGGGCCAGGAAGGCCGGTGCTTCTGAGTGCTAGGTTTTCCTGGCCCCATGGCCTTCGCGCATCGGACTCGGGGGCGTCTGTTGCGCATTGGAAATTGGAGGCCGAGGAGGAGGGCGCGCCATGTGTTCTGGTGCGCCTTACCTGAGAAGGAGATGGGGGAGGAGTAGTCCTCTCCCGAGGAGGGGCCGCTATGGAGTGGCCAGCGCAGGTGGGGCCGCGGAAGTGTGCGAAAGCGTTCCCGTGGCCCTGCCAATATGCGACAAGGGTGGAACACCATGGGGTTTTAGTCGGTGCGAGTCCGACATAACCCGTCTTTGCCCCCGCGAGGCGGGTATGCGTAGGCATTTCCCCATGTAAAAAAAAAAAAAAAAAAAAAAAAAAAGGTTAGGTTAGGTTAGGTTAGGTTAGGTTAGGTTAGGTTAGGTTAGGTTAGGTTAGGTTAGGTTAGGTTAGGTTAGGTTAGGTTAGGTTAGGTTAGGTTAGGTTAGGTTAGGTTAGGTTAGGTTAGGTTAGGTTAGGTTAGGTTAGGTTAGGTTAGGTTAGGTTAGGTTAGGTTAGGTTAGGTTAGGTTAGGTTCCCCCCCGAACGGGTTCCCGCCTTGTCGTGGCGGGGGGGCTTAGTAGCCGTGGCTTGGTCAACCACGGTGAACGAAGAGGAACCCCTTGGCTGGCCCGAGGTGTAGGGCCGGCCCGAGGTGGCCACTCCGAGTGGGCTTGGGAAGCCCACTTCGGATGTGTGTCGGGGGGCTGCGGTGAGAGGGGAGTCCGCAACCCTCTACCGCTGCAGCCGAGGTGGAGTCGCGGAGGAGGAGGCGTGCTGGTATGGCGATGCGCCACTCGCCCTATCCTCCGCGACTCAGACGGGGCCGCACCGTTAAACGATGCGGTGGTGGTGGGGCTGCGGGGGGAGAGGAGTGTCGGTATTGCGAGGCGCCGCTCTCCCTACCCTCCGCAGCCGAATCTTGGTTGGTGGCGGAGCCATAGACCAGATCCGCCGCTGGGGTCAGGAAGGCTGGTGCTTCTGAGTGCTAGTTTTTCCTGGCCCCATGGCCTTCGCGCATCGGACGCGGGGGCGTCCGTGGCGTATATGAAATTGGAGGCCGAGGAGGAGGGCGCGCCATGTGTTCTGGTGCGCCTTACCTGAGAGGGAAATGGGGGAGGAGTGGTCCTCTCCCGGGGAGGGGCCGCCATGGGGCGGCCAGCGCAGGTGGGGCCGCGGAAGTGTGCGAAAGCGTTCCCGTGGCCCTGCCAATATGCGACGAGGGTGGAACACCATGGGGTTTTAGTCGGTGCGAGTCCGACATAACCCGTCCTTGCCCCCGCGAGGCGGGTATGCGTAGGCATTTCCCCATGTAAAAAAAAAAAAAAAAAAAAAAAAAGGTTAGGTTAGGTTAGGTTAGGTTAGGTTAGGTTAGGTTAGGTTAGGTTAGGTTAGGTTAGGTTAGGTTAGGTTAGGTTAGGTTAGGTTAGGTTAGGTTAGGTTAGGTTAGGTTAGGTTTTTTTTTTTTTTTTTTTTTTTTTTTTTTTTATTCTGATTCCCCTGACATGGAAATCAAGGACTTTTTCTTCTTTTTTATTATATTTTCTTTTTTGTTTGTTTTGTCCTTATTATTTTGTATTAATTTTTATGCTTTTTTATTCATTTTTTCTTGTTCTTTATTTCTTTTTTATGTTTTTTTCCTTTTTTCTTATCTTATTAATTATAGGTACATTTATTTCTTGCTACTGCTTATTACTAACTAACTATTCTTATTTCTATTTATTGTGGGCTGTTACATTATATATTTTTATATATATTTTGTACAATTTCCCTTATTACTACTCTTATTTATTTTTATTTACAACTTTATTTGCTATTTTCTTACAGTAACTTATAAACCTATTTCTTACATGCTTATTACTTATAATTTTATGTATATTTTCTTTATTTATCTTACTTTCTATCTCTAATTCTATATCTAATCGCTCTTTTCCATAAATAGGGCACTCCTTCTCTGGATCACAGATACACGACGGGCTCTCTTTACATTTGAATTTATACAGATATTCAGAGAACCCGCCGTGTCCTGTCATCACCTGTACCACTATGTGATCCATTTCTATTTTTCTTATAATCGGATATGCACTCAAGGCATCCGGGAAAAATACCTTGGTGGTGGAAGCAGTTCTTCCTTCTATATATGTACGATTCCATTCGTCAAGCGATTCCAGACGTATCTGACGCTTGACGAATGACACCGGACATTTACCGTAGTGAGGCCTACACTTACTTTTAATTGCGGCTTCTTTAGCTAGTAGATCTGCTCTCTCGTTTCCCTCCAACCCTGCGTGTGCTTTGACCCAGTAAAGTTTAAGGGATTTCCCTTGTTTGTCTAGTTTGTTGATATTTTCTCTTATTTCTACCGCTATAGGATGGAGGGAAACGTTTTGGACGACTGTCTGAAGAGCAGATCTAGAGTCGCTATATACATTACAGCTCTCTGCCGGGTCCTTAAGAGCATGCCTGCTTGCTTCCAATATGGCCAGCAACTCAGCCTGGAAGACGGTGCAAAAATTTTCCAACTTTAATTTTCGGTGACTTGTCTCCGCCGCGTTATTCCATATGGATAACGCAGCGCCGACTTTACCGTCAATCCTACTGCCATCAGTATAGATTTTTAGGCCTTTGTTGTCGTGTTGGTCCATTTGTGCACCGTCCCCCAGACTTATGAATTGGAGGCCATGCTGGTCCGCGGGGTGTGGTGTCCTGTCAAATTCTACTTTTCTTTCCATTTCTCTGTCTCCTACCACTCGCCGGGAGTAACCTTTCTTTATCTCGTAAAGTAAGGCCGCTTCCCGGACTCTCAGGTCCAGAGGAAGCAGCCCGGCGAGTAGTAGGGCCGAGTGCAGAGACACAGTTTTATATGACTTGATGATTTTCTGTACGAACCCGCGTTGTACCGCATCGAACTGTTTTTTAATTAGCCGTTTATTTGTTGCCGGTGACCAGGCGCTTGCCGCATACATGATGATTGGCTCCACTACCGCGATGTAGATGGTCCTAATAATCTCGGAGTTCAGGCCCCAGTGTACCTTTGCGGCTCTGCACAGCTGACGGTATACGTTTTGTGCCTTACAGCACACATTCTTCACGTGCGTGTTGAAAGTTAGCTTATTGTCAACCGTGAGGCCGAGTATTTTTATCTCCTTTGACATTACAATGCTTTCCCCACCCATCTTCAGAAGTGGCGAGTCATATTTGGTCTTGTTTGTGATAACCATTGCTTTAGTTTTTTGTGGTGCGAATTTTAACTTATTTTTGACTCCCCACTTCTGAACATGTGCGAGGGCTGCATTGGCTCTCTCCTGCACTTCCAAAGCCTTGTCTCCCGAGAATATTAGGACCACGTCGTCCGCGAAAGCCTGACAGTACTCCCCTCTATTAGTTAACTCTTTGAGGAGTGGGTCCAACAGAAGGTTCCAGAACAGTGGACCACCTATCGAGCCCTGCACGCACCCCTTCGTGGTCTTTTTGACCCATTCCGCCCCTGAATATTTGATGGATACAGATCTATCATTAAGGTAACTATCTACTAGTCTCCTGATGTTTATGGGGCTTCTGGTTTCTGCAAGTGCACATCGTACTGCAGGCCACCAGGCGTTATCGAAGGCTCCCTCTATGTCCAACGATACTAATACAGTCAATTTTTTATTATTGACGTTTGCTTTTATAAGCTGTATCATGTCATAGAGGGAGTCCTCGGTGCTGCGCTGTGGCATAAAACCATATTGTTTTTTGCTTAGTTTGGGTACGATGTGCCACTTGATTCTCCGTACTAACATTTTTTCTAAGATTTTTCCTAGCACAGGCAGTAGCCCAATCGGCCTGTATGACTTGGGGTGCGTGTAGTCCTCTTTCCCAGGCTTTCGCAGAACTACTACCGTCGCCTCCTTCCATTTTTTGGGGAAATGTGCCAGCTTCAAACACTTGTTGGCTAGTGCCAAGAACAGTGGTGGGTCCAGGGCAATGGCCGCTGCGCAGATATCGGCTGTGAGACCATCATTTCCTGGAGCTTTTTTCGGGTTAAAGCTGGACGCGGCCCACATAAGCTCCTCTACTGTAAAAGGTGGGTCACTTGAATCATCAACTGACCCTACGTTTACTATTTCAGCTGCTTCCCTAATAAGCTTGTGTTCCGCGTCATCCTCCTGGGTGTTGTCGTCCGGATAGATGGTCTCCGCCAAGAATCTTGCTGATTCTGCATTGTCCAGAGTCATCCCCTCTCTTACAAGGGGGATATCTTCGTGTCTCTGAGTTGTGCGGCCTATTACCCTGTAGATCCCATCCCACATAGATTCGCGATCTTGTTTGCTACAGAAATCCTTCCAGCTGGCGGTCTGTGCGTTCTTTACTTGTTGTTGGTACTCCTCTTTTGTTTTGATATACTGCTCGACGACCCATTCTCGGCGTACTGGTGCTGCACACGAAATTCTGCGTTTCATCCTGGAGACTTCCTTTTTTCTCTGAGTCAACTCTTCGGTCCACCAAGGCAATCCCATTCGTTTTATGTTTTTAATTTTGGATATACTGCTTTCGCAAGTTTCTAATATTGATTCCGTGTATTCTATTATTTTCGTTTCAAGTTCTTCTCTATTTTCTATTTTTTCTATCTGTATGTTATTTATTTGTTTTAATTGCCAAATCTGGGTGAGTTTCTCACGAAACTCACTCCAGTTTGTCTTTTTCGTGTTAAATTTTCTAGTAGTTCTCTTTATATCTGTACTAATTGATTTTTCTAAATTTATTTCGAAAAGGATTGCCCTGTGATCCGAACTAGTTACTTCTTCTGAAAGTCTCCAGTTATCAATCCTCCCGAGTAGGCTCGTCGAGCAGGTTGTCACATCCACACAGCTGGAGAATCTCTTCCCGCCTCTGATCGTATCAAATGTGGGCTCTGTACCTCTGTTCAAAATGTGGAGCTCTAATTGGTCTAGTTTGGCAGCTACTTCGATCCCCCGCTTATCTGTCTCCCGGCTTCCCCACCAAGTACTCCAAGCGTTTATGTCTCCACCGAGTATCACGTTCCCAGTTCCTAGGCCAGCCACGGCTTTCTCTATCGCGTCCAGGTAAGGATCGACTAATTTGTCCCCCTCCAGGTAGACGGACACCACTCCCATCTCCCAGGCCCCTGTCCTCAGTTTGGCTACTGCTACGTTTTCTGTTGTAAGGTCAGGGCACTGGGTTATGCCTATGGTGTCGTCGAATAGCACAATGGCTGCCTTTATCACTTTGTTCGTGTTTAGGCTTCTGCTGCATTGTACTACTCTTGTCCCTGGATGGGTCTTCATTTCGCCGATACTTCCGATGTATGGTTCCTGGACTAGGGCAAACGTTGTCTTGTTTTTTGTTGCCTCGATGATTAGTTCGGCCGTAGCTAGCTCGCTCCTCTGGAGGTTTGCCTGGATAACGTGATAACGGTGGTTACTTGTGTTTGAGTCCCTATTCAGTCTGGAGCCCACCTCAACAATACGCCACAGTGGACCTTGCCAATGTCTCCCATTTCCTTCTTATGGGACAGTCTACACTGAACGCATTGTGATCTTTCCTCTCCATTTTTGCCTTAAGGCAGTTCCTGCATGAGGGCATTTCGCCCGAAAGCCAATCTGCACATTCTGCCTTAAGGTGTGGGCCCCCGCAGTGACTACAAACATCTGTTGTGTCACTACATAAACGCTTGGTATGCCCGTACCCCAGGCACCGCGAGCACTGTATCAGAGGGGACTGATCCTCCACTCTTACCCTCTGGAGGTCAATATGGATCAACCCCACCTCCATTAGGTTGTTCCATAGCTGAGGTGACACTCTCACCACAATATGTGTTGTGTGTGGGTTTCTGGATTTTCTCCTATATTTGACCTCCATTCTGTTTTCATTTCCCTCTATATTTTTGAACAGCTGCTTGTTCTGTACCTTTATAGCTTTTATAATTTCTTCATCTGTGTTATACTGAAGCACGTCCTTCAGTATAACCAGTGGATCCTTATTCTTTATTTCGTCAACATTCAAGCTCTTACTGACGTTCTTTATCCTCTCCTTTACCCTATTTAATTCCTCCTGGGTGCAACATCCCACTATCACTTTCCTATCTCTTGCTTTTCTGATCCTATCTATTTTTATCCCTTCTTCCTTGGCATTTATTACTGTTCTTATCCGGTCCATCACTTGCTCACCCGTTTCCTTCTCATCCGTCGATGTTATCGCTACCGAGAGCATGGTCGTGTTGTGCGGTAGCTGTCTCCTCGGTGGTCCTGCCAGTATACTTGCTTAAGTTCCTTTCTCTTCCTTACTTTCATGCTTTTTTAACTCTTCTCTAAGTTTTTCCATTTCATTCTTGTTTTCTTCCAAAAGTTTGCCGTGTTCTTCGAGCTTCTTTATTATTTTATTATGTTCTTCTGGCTCTCTATTTTCCTGGTTATCCACCGATTTGTCGTCTTTCTTCTCTTGTTCTTTTATTTTCTTTTCTTTACCTATGTTTTTACCTGCCTCTGCTTCCTTTACCAACTGGTAGAGTCTATCAATCGCCTGGGTAACCTCAGTTTTTATGTCTGTCCTGAGGTTACGCGAGTTGTTCAGATGCAATTTTGCCTTGTTCAGGCAAGCCCTTGCTTCCGTCAGGCGATCTATGTATTTTGTTGTTTCCGTTTTTGGTGATTGTTCGGTAGACTCTACCAAGACTCTACGTGTTGCCCCTCTTGCTTCTTGTGGTTGTGATGTTGCGATTTTATGTTTCTGGCGCGTCACCAGGACTGCCTTTTTGGGTGAGGTTTGTTTTCCACTTTCCACGTCTGCTTTTGTTGCCTCCCACTCTCCGATGCTTCTCCTAACACTACTTACTGTTACCGTTTCATTTAGTTTGGGGGATGTTTCAGTCCCCTCTGTCCCTTTTGGAGAGCCTTGCATACTGTCCTCTGTCTTTTTGGAAGGAGTGCGGAAGCCAAACATTGTCAGGGGAACGCGTCCTCGTTACGTAATATAATTTATAAATTTCTACAAAATAAAATTTTGTAAAGTTATAAGATTAAAAAGTTTGTAAAAGTTATATAAATTATTTAGTTCGATACGGCTATAGTGAGTTCGTACAGTGGTATCTAAAATATCCGACTACTGCGATAGATTTTTAATCATTTAATGTAGAGTCTCTATGTAGAGTTGCTCTACTATCTCCAAATCTATTTAAATATTTATTAATAACACACTCTATTTCAAATAATTTCCTTCCAGCAGAAAAAGTAAGTTGTATAAATTGAGTTTTTAAGAGAAATAAAGAGAAGATAAAATTGAATTAATATGCAGTTCGACAAAACCACCACGAACCTTAGTCAGGCCTCATAGAACACAAATAAACAATGTAACACAATAATATAAAAATAAAACTAAAAATAAATTAAAATAAAAATGTAAATTTCTTTTTGTAGAGTCCCGACTCTACGTCGTTGTATATTAACACCACTCTACAGGGTGGCTCTACGTCTATATTTAAATTAATTTCTAAGCCTATCCAAAATTGTAGATATCTGTATGGCTCTATGTAGAGTCTGTTGTAGGTATTAAGGTCAGTATATTAAGGAAATTATAATACTATACAATAAAGTAAGAATAAATCTAATTTAATACAATAAAAATAAAAAATTTTTTGCTCGACAAACTGTTGGCTCTATCAAGAGTCTGGTCTTATTTTCTACTTCTACTTATCTCTATTTCAATATTAAAAATTTTTTAAAATTATTTTTCCCTAAAAATTTTCCTGCTCTACGTAGAGTCGTCTCTATCTCTATCTTATTCTATGAACTACACACTTAACAGATACGGTTCTTAATTCTAAATGATCAATAAATAAAATATAAAAAAAAAAAAACAAAGACACAAAAATATTTTAAATGCTCTATGTAGAGTCCGTCCCCCTCTAATTTGTTAGGTCTTTAATTATATTATTTTATACAAAAAACCCCGTCCGAATCGGATCACTGGTTAATTTATTATAACGATTTAAAGTTTTTCATCCCCCAGAGACTAAGTCAATATGTCAACTTTGGGGTAGGGGGATGAAACTTTGTCCAAATGATCCGGGAGGGTCCGAAGACTATCCCTTTAGTGTATAGTGTGGGGGGGGTTAGGGGGGGGGGGGCCCCAAAAGGGGGGGGCCCCCGAAAAAATTGTCAGAATTGAGCTAGGAGGCTCCGTTCTCCTGAAAACTGAAAAACAAGTTTTCGTGCGGTTTGCAGGACCTCCCAGCTCACACAAATAAATTTATAACTTAGAAACTACTTATCCGAAAATTCTGAAAAAATTATGGTAGATAATGTATTAGTTGGTGTATTATAATTTATAATTACTAAATTTTGATTCCTGAAAAAATTTTGAGTTTTAGAATTTTGAAAATTGTGTAACGAAAACCAACAACCGCAAAAAGGCTCTAAATCTTGTAAATATGTCGGGACAATTTTGAAAAAATTTTGGAATATAGTATGTATGATAACTAAATTTCTGACAATATTTTCAGGAATGTCCCGAGGGTCCTTCAGCCACCACGTGTTTGGACCTAAATTTTAAAAAATTCCTTAATATTACTAAATTCACTCCAAATTTAAAAATTTTTACACAATAAGTTAAAACTAAAGTTCCTCTTTTAATTATAGTCTATAAATATATATGCCGTCACTGAAAAACCAGAGTTATTCACCTTTGAAAGTCCCTCCTGAAAATCGGTATCTTCAAGGCGTGATATCTCCGGTGTTTCTGGTCCGATTTTGCTGAACGAGGTGTCGGATGCTTTGCCTCGATGTCCTCTTTAATTCTGCGATGTCAAAATCAGCCGCACGGCCTCCTATCAAAAAACACGTGTCCACGTGGTTTTTGTTTTCCGAAATTATTTCGGCGCGCTGATGTCGAAAAATTCCGATGGATGGCTTAAATTGTTAAGCTCGTCGGGGCACTTATTTTTGCACTTTAAAAACTATATGTCTTCGATCTAGATCGAGCAGCGTTACACTTTAAAGATTTTAAAGGTTAGAAAAATCAGTTTTTTGGCGATAACTTTTAAAATATAAAACTTTTATTACTTGTTTATTATATCACTTTGTTCGTCTCGACGAGACGCGTCTAAAGGTGTATCACACTTTAAAATTGGTGCACTTTGACCCGACACTTTGAATTTTCGAGCGCGGAGCGATACAAATTTGCTGCGTACGGCACGGCGTTTGGAGTGCAACAGGGGTTAGGTTAGGTTAGGTTAGGTTAGGTTAGGTTAGGTTAGGTTAGGTTCCCCCCCGAACGGGTTCCCGCCTTGTCGTGGCGGGGGGGCTTAGTAGCCGTGGCTTGGTCACCCACGGTGAACAAAGAGGAACCCCTTGGCTGGCCCGTGGTGTAGGGCCGGCCCGAGGTGGCCACTCCGAGTGGGCTTGGGAAGCCCACTTCGGATGTGTGTCGGGGGGCTGCGGTGAGAGGGGAGTCCGCACCCTCTACCGCTGCAGCCGAGGTGGAGTCGCGGAGGAAGAGGAGTGTTGGTATGGCGATGCGCCACTCGCCCTATCCTCCGCGACTCAAACGGGGCCGCACCGTTGATGCGGTGGTGGTGGGGCCGCGGGGGGAGAGGAGTGTCGGTATTGCGAGGCGCCGCTCTCCCTACCCTCCGCGGCCGAAACTTGGTTGGCGGCGGAGCCCGAGACCAGATCCGCCGCTGGGGCCAGGAAGGCCGGTGCTTCTGAGTGCTAGTTTTTCCTGGCCCCATGGTCTTCGCGCATCGGACACGGGGGCGTCCGTTGCGCATTGGAAATCGGAGGCCGAGGAGGAGGGCGCACCATGTGTTTTGGTGCGCCTTACCTGAGACGGAGGTGGGGGAGGAGTGTTCCTCTCCCGAGGAGGGGCCGCCATGGGGCGGCCAGCGCAGGTGGGGCCGCGGAAGTGTGCGAAAGCGTTCCCGTGGCCCTGCCAATATGCGACGAGTGTGGAACACCATGGGGTTTTAGTCGGTGCGAGTCCGACATAACCCGTCCTTGCCCCCGCGAGGCGGGTATGCGTAGGCATTTCCCCATGTAAAAAAAAAAAAAAAAAAGGTTAGGTTAGGTTAGGTTAGGTTAGGTTCCCCCCCGAACGGGTTCCCGCCTTGTCGTGGCGGGGGGGCTTAGTAGCCGTGGCTTGGTCACCCACGGTGAACGAAGAGGAACCCCTTGGCTGGCCCGTGGTGTAGGGCCGGCCCGAGGTGGCCGCTCCGAGTGGGCTTGGGAAGCCCACTTCGGATGTGTGTCGGGGGGCTGCGGTGAGAGGGGAGTCCGCACCCTCTACCGCTGCAGTCGAGGTGGAGTCGCGGAGGAGGAGGAGTGTTGGTATGGCGATGCGCCACTCGCCCTATCCTCCGCGACTCAAACGGGGCCGCACCGTTGATGCGGTGGTGGTGGGGCCGCGGGGGGAGAGGAGTGTCGGTATTGCGAGGCGCCGCTCTCCCTACCCTCCGCGGCCGAAACTTGGTTGGCGGCGGAGCCCGAGACCAGATCCGCCGCTGGGGCTGGGAAGGCTGGTGCTTCTGAGTGCTAGTTTTTCCTGGCCCCATGGCCTTCGCGCATCGGACACGGGGGCGTCCGTTGCGCATTAGAAATTGGAGGCCGAGGAGGAGGGCGCACCATGTGTTCTGGTGCGCCTTACCTGAGAAGGAGATGGGGGAGGAGTGTTCCTCTCCCGAGGAGGGGCCGCCATGGGGCGGCCAGCGCAGGTGGGGCCGCGGAAGTGTGCGAAAGCGTTCCCGTGGCCCTGCCAATATGCGACGAGGGTGGAACACCATGGGGTTTTAGTCGGTGCGAGTCCGACATAACCCGTTCTTGCCCCCGCGAGGCGGGTATGCGTAGGCATTTCCCCATGTAAAAAAAAAAAAAAAAAAAAAAGGTTAGGTTAGGTTAGGTTAGGTTAGGTTCCCCCCCGAACGGGTTCCCGCCTTGTCGTGGCGGGGGGGCTTAGTAGCCGTGGCTTGGTCAACCACGGTGAACGAAGAGGAACCCCTTGGCTGGCCCGAGGTGTAGGGCCGGCCCGAGGTGGCCACTCCGATTGGGCTTGGGAAGCCCACTTCGGATGTGTGTCGGGGGGCTGTGGTGAGAGGGGAGTCCGCAACCCTCTACCGCTGCAGCCGAGGTGGAGTCGCGGAGGAAGAGGAGTGTTGGTATGGCGATGCGCCACTCGCCCTATCCTCCGCGACTCAGACGGGGCCGCACCGTTGAATGATGCGGTGGTGGTGGGGCTGCGGGGGGAGAGGAGTGTCGGTATTGCGAGGCGCCGCTCTCCCTACCCTCCGCAGCCGAATCTTGGTTGGCGGCGGAGCCATAGACCAGATCCGCCGCTGGGGTCGGGAAGGCTGGTGCTTCTTAGTGCTAGTTTTTCCTGGCCCCATGGCCTTCGCGCATCGGACACGGGGGCGTCCGTTGCGCGTGTGAAATTGGAGGCCGAGGAGGAGGGCGCGCCATGTGTTCTGGTGCGCCTTACCTGAGAGGGAGATGGGGGAGGAGTGGTCCTCTCCCGAGGAGGGGCCGCCATGGGGCGGCCAGCGCAGGTGGGGCCGCGGAAGTGTGCGAAAGCGTTCCCGTGGCCCTGCCAATATGCGACGAGGTTGGAACACCATGGGGTTTTAGTCGGTGCGAGTCCGACATAACCCGTCCTTGCCCCCGCGAGGCGGGTATGCGTAGGCATTTCCCCATGTAAAAAAAAAAAAAAAAAGGTTAGGTTAGGTTAGGTTAGGTTAGGTTAGGTTCCCCCCCGAACGGGTTCCCGCCTTGTCGTGGCGGGGGGGCTTAGTAGCCGTGGCTTGGTCAACCACGGTGAACAAAGAGGAACCCCTTGGCTGGCCCGAGGTGTAGGGCCGGCCCGAGGTGGCCGCTCCGAGTGGGCTTGGGAAGCCCACTTCGGATGTGTGTCGGTGGGCTGCGGTGAGAGGGGAGTCCGCACCCTCTGCCGCTGCAGCCGAGGTGGAGTCGCGGAGGAAGAGGAGTGTTGGTATGGCGATGCGCCACTCGCCCTATCCTCCGCGACTCAGACGGGGCCGCACCGTTAATTGATGCGGTGGTGGTGGGGCTGCGGGGGGAGAGGAGTGCCGGTATTGCGAGGCGCCGCTCTCCCTACCCTCCGCAGCCGAATCTTGGTTGGCGGCGGAGCCATAGACCAGATCCGCCGCTGGGGTCAGGAAGGCTGGTGCTACTGAGTGCTAGTTTTTCCTGGCCCCATGGCCTTCGCGCATCGGACACGGGGGCGTCCGTTGCGCATGTTGGGTTGGAGGCCGAGGAGGAGGGCGCACCGTGTGTTCTGGTGCGCCTTGCCTGAGAGGGGGATGGGGGAGGAGTGGTCCTCTCCCGAGGAGGGGCCGCCATGGGGTGGCCGGCGCGGGTGGGGTCGCGGAGGTGTGCGAAGGCGTTCCCGTGGCCCTGCCAATGTGCGACGAGGGTGGAACACCATGGGGTTTTAGTCGGTGCGAGTCCGACATAACCCGTCCTTGCCCCCGCGAGGCGGGTATGCGTAGGCATTTACCCCATGTAAAAAAAAAAAAAAAAAAAAAAAAAAAAGGTTAGGTTAGGTTAGGTTAGGTTAGGTTAGGTTAGGTTAGGTTAGGTTCCCCCCCGAACGGGTTCCCGCCTTGTCGTGGCGGGGGGGCTTAGTAGCCGTGGCTTGGTCACCCACGGTGAACAAAGAGGAACCCCTTGGCTGGCCCGTGGTGTAGGGCCGGCCCGAGGTGGCCACTCCGAGTGGGCTTGGGAAGCCCACTTCGGATGTGTGTCGGGGGGCTGTGGTGAGAGGGGAGTCCGCAACCCTCTACCGCTGCAGCCGAGGTGGAGTCGCGGAGGAAGAGGAGTGTTGGTATGGCGATGCGCCACTCGCCCTATCCTCCGCGACTCAGACGGGGCCGCACCGTTAATTGATGCGGTGGTGGTGGGGCTGCGGGGGGAGAGGAGTGCCGGTATTGCGAGGCGCCGCTCTCCCTACCCTCCGCAGCCGAATCTTGGTTGGCGGCGGAGCCATAGACCAGATCCGCCGCTGGGGTCAGGAAGGCTGGTGCTTCTGAGTGCTAGTTTTTCCTGGCCCCATGGCCTTTGCGCATCGGACACGGGGGCGTCCGTTGCGCATTTGAAATTGGAGGCCGAGGAGGAGGGCGCGCCATGTGTTCTGGTGCGCCTTACCTGAGAGGGAGATGGGGGAGGAGTGGTCCTCTCCCGAGGAGGGGCCGCCATGGGGCGGCCGGCGCAGGTGGGGCCGCGGAAGTGTGCGAAAGCGTTCCCGTGGCCCTGCCAATATGCGACGAGGTTGGAACACCATGGGGTTTTAGTCGGTGCGAGTCCGACATAACCCGTCCTTGCCCCCGCGAGGCGGGTATGCGTAGGCATTTCCCCATGTAAAAAAAAAAAAAAAAAAAAAGGTTAGGTTAGGTTAGGTTAGGTTAGGTTCCCCCCCGAACGGGTTCCCGCCTTGTCGTGGCGGGGGGGCTTAGTAGCCGTGGCTTGGTCACCCACGGTGAACAAAGAGGAACCCCTTGGCTGGCCCGTGGTGTAGGGCCGGCCCGAGGTGGCCACTCCGAGTGGGCTTGGGAAGCCCACTTCGGATGTGTGTCGGGGGGCTGCGGTGAGAGGGGAGTCCGCACCCTCTACCGCTGCAGCCGAGGTGGAGTCGCGGAGGAAGAGGAGTGTTGGTATGGCGATGCGCCACTCGCCCTATCCTCCGCGACTCAAACGGGACCGCACCGTTGATGCGGTGGTGGTGGGGCCGCGGGGGGAGAGGAGTGTCGGTATTGCGAGGCGCCGCTCTCCCTACCCTCCGCGGCCGAAACTTGGTTGGCGGCGGAGCCCGAGACCAGATCCGCCGCTGGGGCCAGGAAGGCCGGTGCTTCTGAGTGCTAGTTTTTCCTGGCCCCATGGTCTTCGCGCATCGGACACGGGGGCGTCCGTTGCGCATTGGAAATCGGAGGCCGAGGAGGAGGGCGCACCATGTGTTTTGGTGCGCCTTACCTGAGACGGAGGTGGGGGAGGAGTGTTCCTCTCCCGAGGAGGGGCCGCCATGGGGCGGCCAGCGCAGGTGGGGCCGCGGAAGTGTGCGAAAGCGTTCCCGTGGCCCTGCCAATATGCGACGAGTGTGGAACACCATGGGGTTTTAGTCGGTGCGAGTCCGACATAACCCGTCCTTGCCCCCGCGAGGCGGGTATGCGTAGGCATTTCCCCATGTAAAAAAAAAAAAAAAAAGGTTAGGTTAGGTTAGGTTAGGTTAGGTTAGGTTAGGTTTTTTTTTTTTTTTTTTTTTTTATGTATGCTTTGCTGTTTCCCTCTGACATGGGGGTCAGAGACATTGTCAGCTCGACACGGACTTTGAATTCATTTTCTTTATTTATTTAGTCCTTGATATTATAAAGGGTGTAGAGGACTCCGGGTTTTCGTTCGGGAGTCCTACTACTCTTAGTCTAGTGCATGCAACAACAATTTCCAATATTTAATGCTAGGGGTAGTGACAACTTATATAATACTTATTTGACTTATACTATTTGTTAGTTATTGCTTATATTCTATTTAATTATTGCTAATACATATTTCAATTTATTTTGTAATGCTGATCTATAATATAATACAATATATTATGACAGCATCCTTACTTAAACAGTTTTATTCCTATTTATTACTCTTTTTGCAATTTTCAAACAATAACTCATAAATTTTTCTCTGTATTTACTCATCATTATGATACTTATATTCTCCTTAATTAATTTTAATTCAATTTCGTTTTCTATTTTCAGGCGCTCTGCGGCGTATGCGGGACACTCCAGCAAAATGTGTGGCACAGTTTCTTCAGCATCGGGGTCGCAAATGCACGATGGATTCTCTTTACACTTAAAGCGGTGTAAGTATTCCGAAAATCCACCATGCCCCGTCATGACTTGGGTAGTCTCGCTGCTTGCTCCAAATTTTCTTATTAATCGGTAGGCCAATTTCGCGTCTGGGAAAAACAGCTTCGTGATTTTTGCTGTTTCACCGGTCTGGTATCTTTGATTCCATTCGTCTAGCGTTGCCATACGGATGCTTCGCTTGACGAATGAAACCGGGCAAAGATCGTAATCCGGTCTCACTTTGGAATTTTTTGCGGCCTCTTTTGCTAGTCTGTCTGCTCGTTCATTCCCCTCTAAGCCCGCGTGGGCTTTAATCCAAAACAAAGTTACTACTTTGTTTTGGAGAGATATTGCTCTTAAATTATCTCTACATTCCACGGCTAACGGGTGAAGGCAGTTTGAGTTAATGATCGTTTGAAGGGCCGCCATTGAGTCACTATAAATTCCAAAGGAGGACGCTCTGTGCTTGAGGATTTGCCCAGTCGCCCTGCAAATGGCCAGGAGCTCGGCCTGGTAAACTGTGCAGTATGTTGGTAGAGCAAGTTTGAGGGCTTTATTTTCGGTCTTGTTTTTCCATTCGGAAAGGGCGGCGCCAACCTTGCCCTCAATCTTGCTCCCGTCAGTAAATATGTGGACGTTTATTTCGCTGTGTTTGTTCAGCTGCTCCTCGTTTACCAAGCTAATAATTTCTAATTCCAGGCGCTCAGCAGGGTGTGGGCCCTCAACGGCTGAAGCCATTCTCTCGACTTCTCTTCCCGCCAACACTGGCTGAGGTACCCCCTTCTTGGCTTCATATAATGAAGCCGCCTCACGAACTCGGAGGTCTAGGGGGAGTATTCCAGCCAGTACTAGCGCCGAATTCAAAGAAACCGTCCGGTAGGCTTTGCATAATTTTTGCGCTATACCGCGCTGGACTACGGCAAGTTGTTTTATAACCCCCAGCTTTTTTGCAGCCTGTGCCCAGACGCTAGCAGCGTAAAGTATAATAGGCTCTACAGTCGCGAGATATATTACTCTTATCACTTCCGGATGAAGTCCCCAACTAACCTTTGCAGCTTTGCATAGCTGTTTGTAGATGCCGATTGCCTTCCTACACACGTTCGATACATGGGTGTTAAAAGTAAGTTTATTGTCAATAGTTACACCCAGTAGCTTTATTTCTTTTGACATGCCAATGTCAATACCTCCCATGCTCACTGGTTGCTGCTTCTTCATATTTGGTTTGCCATCTTAGTAGTGTGTTGCTTCTGGTGAGGTGCTTGGCGTAAGACAATGGGAACAAATCATAAGTTGCCTTCTGTTTTTTTCTAGTAGCGGCATATTTAGCTAGCTCATCTGCTCTTTCGTTACCTAATAAGCCGCAGTGAGCTTTTATCCAGTAGATCAGGACTTTGCCCTCTTTTTTTTCTATTTCATTTAGCTTCGAAGAAATTTCAGCTGCAATTGGATTAAGTGACGTAGGATTACAAACTGTTATGACTGCTGATCTCGAGTCGCTGAGGATGTTGGCTTTAAGGTTTTTCTTTTCAAGCATATATGTTACTGCCTTCAGAATAGCAATTAATTCGGCTTGATATACGCTGCAGTAATTTTCCAGCCTACAGGTGATGTTTTTAGTTTCTTTTCCATCCTGCCATACTGAAACAGCCGCCCCTACTTTGTTATCCATTTTGCTGCCGTCTGTAAAAAGTTTTGGCCAGTTGTTGTCAATTTGGTTAATGTCTTCTTGGCACGTTATTAGGTTGTATTCTCTCTTAATTCTTAATGAGGGGTGCGGTAGGTGAAAAGGACTTATTCTCATCTGCAACTGTCTCCCAGGGAGTGAATCAATGTGCTTGCCTCTTTTGATCTCATATAATTCGGCGTTTTCTCTGGCTCTTAGTGCCAGTGGTATAATCTGAGCTAGTAGCGCGCTGGATACAAGGGAGATAGTTTTGTGGCCTTTGCAAATGCGAATGCTAAACATTCGTGTAAGCCTATTAAGCATTCGATTTATATATTTCTTATTAGTTGCTTCTACCCAACAGCTCGCAGCATACAAAATGGTTGGTTCGACCACAGCTTGGTAAATAGTTCTTACTATGTCCGAGTTAAGGCCCCATTGCGCTCGTGCTGCTCTTGATAGCATCTTGTAAAATCGAACTGCTTTACTGCAAATATAGTCTAAATGAGGCTTAAAGTTTAAGTTTTTATCTATAATTAAACCAAGAATTTTGAGTTGATCTGTGTATGCTAAGGTTGTTCCATCCATAAGTAGTTTGGGGCGATGAAATTTAAGCTTTTTTGTTATTATTGTGCTTTGAGTTTTATGTGGGGCAAATTTTAGCTTGTGTTTTTGTCCCCATTCTAAAATTGTTTTAAGAGTATCGTTTACATCTTTTTCTAGTTGTTGTCCATCTTTATTTGAGGCTATTATTAAGATGTCGTCAGCAAAGGCTTGTACGTGGGCTGCAGAGATTTCCGTTGTCTGAAGTAAGGGATCAAGTTGAATATTCCACAGCATGGGGCCGCAAGTCGATCCTTGGATACATCCTTTATTAGTTTTTAATGTAATATTTTCGTTGGCATAGTTTAAGTTTATTTCACGGTCTGATAAGTAACTAATTATAAGTTTTAACATCGTAGGTTCAACTTGTTTGTTTCTGAGTTCTGTAATAATTGCGGGCCACCATGCGTTGTCGAATGCGCCCTCAATATCTAATGACACTAGTATTACTATTTCTTTCTTTTTTAGTCCATTTTTAATTAATGTTATAGTATCATATAATGCATCCTCGGTGCTTCTCTGTGGAGTGAATCCATACTGTCTCTGGTTCATCCTTTCGTCTTTTCCTAACTGCCATTGGACTCTATTCGTAAAAAGTTTTTCCAGTATTTTACCAAGTACTGGTAGCAAGCCAATAGGTCTGTATGCTTTAGGATGGGTGTAATCTTCTTTGTTGGGTTTTGGGATTACCTTGATTGTTGCCTTTTTCCAGGTTTTGGGAAAATATCCTAATTGGAGGCATTTGTTGTAGAGTAGTTCCAAAAGCTCTGGGTTACTGTTATAAGCTGCTTGGCATATGTCGGATGTCAGGCCGTCTTCTCCTGGGGCTTTTTTCGGATTCATGTTACTTAGTATTTGGTCTATTTCAGTTCTAGCGAATGGTGTCTTAATCTCTGTTGCGTTGTTTCCGAATTGTGCTATAAATTCATTTGTTTTTGTTCTAATTTCATTTTGATCCTTTGTATCGGTGTTTGAGCTGTCTTTAGGGTAAAAAGTTTCAGCTAGAAGTGTTGCCGACTCTTTTTCTGAAAGGATTGCTCCATTTTGGTCTTTAAGTAGTTTATCTTCCTCTCTATTAGAGTAGACCTTCAGTATGCGATATGTGCGTTGCCACACGTTTTCTTTCTGCTCGTTCGTGCATAATTCTTTCCAACTTTTGGTTGTGGCATCTTCTATGCTTTTTTTATATTGCTGTCGTGCTTCGAGATATTGTTCTATGACCCAGTTCTTTCTTGTAGGGTGTGCATTCCTTATTCTTCTTCTTAATCTAATCATTATCTCCTTTTTTTCTTTAATTTCTGTGTTCCACCATTTAGCCGCTTTAGAAACCTTTTTTCTATTTATTTTCGGAATCGTCTCATCACATGCCTTTGTTATGCTTTCTGTGTATGTGTTAACAATTTCTTCGACCTGCTGTGTCGTCATAATTTCCTCTATTCTTTTCTTGGTTAGACCATTGTTGTCAAGTGTCTTCCGGAATTCAGAGTTAAAACGACACCAATTTGCTTTCCTTGTATTGTATTTTCTGGTGCTATTGATTTTTATCTCAGTAAATGAAGATGACATGCTCAATTTGAAGAGAATTGGCTTGTGGTTAGATAAAGTACAGAAAGAATTATCAACTCTCCAATTCTCCACTTTATGCAAGAGTGATGTTGAGCAAGCGGTAATGTCTATAATGCTGGAGCAGAAGGTATCCCTTCTATATGCGCTAAAAGTAGGTACTTTTCCTGTGTTAAGTACCTCCAAATTGAGTTCGGCGAAGGTTTCCATAATCTGTGTTCCTCTGTTGTCGTCCGCCTTACAACCCCACCAGATGCTGCTGGCATTTGCATCGCCACCAATGATGACGTCTTCTGTCTGCATTGCTTCCACGAATGTCTTAATCGTGGCCAAGTCTTCTTCAATTACACCTTTTTCATGCAAGTAGATACTAATAAAACCAATGTTATGATTATCTATTTTTAGTACAATGCCTACGATGTCTTCGGTTAGTAAGTTTGGATTGATAGTGAAGTTAATATTAGGGTCTATGACAACTATTGCAGATCTCACTGGTTTGTTGATATCATTAGTGACCTTTTGAATTACACGGTATTGTGGACCCACTGTTAAGTGTGCCTTTGCTCCAACATAAGGTTCTTGCATCAATATAACAGAATACCCTTGCGTAGTGGCGGCGCGTAAGCACTCAAGTGTTGCCGCGCGGCCACGATCAAGGTTATATTGTGCTACTTTTATAATTTTTTTGCTTTCAAGGTTGCTTGGTGTTTCTGTGTAATTTTTTTGATCATCCATGTCTTAACAATATGAAACCGAGCTTCTTGATATGCTATCCCATTTTTGCCACTCTGGGCATTCGGGACTATAAGCAGGATGGGTAGCATTTTCTTTGCCCAACTTATTGCAGTTATTACATAAAGGAGCTGCATTTCTGTTTGAGCATGTCCTCGTGTCATGGTTTCCAGAGCAGTACCCACAGGCTAAGTCATTTGTGCAGTCCTTAGCTCTGTGATTGAACCTCAGACACTTGTAACACTGCATAAGAGGAGACTGATCTATACAGGGGATTATCTGAAAGCCTATACGTAATTTTTGATCCTTCAGTCGTATCCACATATGCGGCGTGACCTCCAGAATAACATTGATTAGGTCGCGTGTCCTACCTCTAGTTCTACGGAGAACTTTAACGAATTTTTGTTCTTCGTCTAAGTCTGTAATTAATTTAGAGTTTTGAGTAAGAATTGCTTTAACTAGCTTATCGTCATTAAGCTCATTAGTAATTCCTATTAGGCGTAACTGAGGATGTTTTACAGAAGTGGTTGAGACAGTTAGTTTGTTACATGTATCCCTGATTGCTTTTTTTAAGGTTTGTCTATCTTGTTGCGAATCGCAGCTAATGACAACTTTTTGATTTTTTAGTTTTGTTATTCTATTCACACAAATTCCAAGTTCAACTGGGTCTACCTCTTTTTTTACCTGTCTCAGGATCTCATCGCTTGTTGATCGCGGGTCTATAGATTCCAGGACCATTGCATATCGAGGTGTTCCCACAGCTTCAGCGTATGTAGTTTTATGCGGTGGAGATGACTTTGGAACAGACATTTGTGGGGTTGTACTGTTATCTTGATCTTCATTTTTGTTGCAACCTGTGTGTTGTCTGTTACTTAAGTCTTTTCTTAACTCTTCTATTTTTTCCTTGATATCAGTTACAGCTAGCTCAGTACCCAACCCTGAATTCCCTTGAAATACCATCTGTGCGGTAGTGCAATCCTTTAGCTCAGTAATTTCTGCCAATAAGGTTTGTACCATATGAGCTATCGGTTGCAACGCCGCTTCGGCCTCTTTTCGTTGGTCAATGTCTGTTGGCGGGGTATATTGAAGGGTTTGGATCATGTCTTTTGTCTCTAGTATATGATTAATTATATCTCCAATACGAGGGTCATCTGAGGGTCTGATTTCGGCTTGAACCGGCAAAGGCGGCGGTTCTTCAGATCGAAGCTTAGAAAGTTCGTTAATTGACATGGTCAGGCACTTAAGCTGACCAGTCATTTCCGCTATCTTTCCATTTAGTTGTGTAAGATCCTCAGTACATGTCCCCGTATATGCAATCGAGCTAATCTCGGCTGGCAGGGGTTGTGCTTTGGCTGCTAAGCTTCGCACTTCCACTTGAATTTTACTAATGGTTTTCAAGGGTTCGTCCATTTCGTAATTCAGCCAGCTACGGATTGCTTCAACACCATTTCCTGCATTCTTCACAGCTTCGTACATTTCTTTTATCGTGTTATAATGCAAAGTTTGAATTTCTGCTAGTTGCTTATTATGGGCTCTTTCTATTCTAACTAATTCCTTAGCTGCTCGACATTTTTCTTGTTCTAAGGCTAGCCGGTGTCGTGATCGCGAATCAGAAAGTGACAGTACCGTCTCGTATAAGCCCTGAAGAGAGTCGTGCACCTCATTTTTGCACTCTCTCTTCATGTTGCCCGCTTTTTCTAGGGCTTCCTTGCCTGAGAGCAAGAAGTCATTGGCGCGTTGAGTGGCTAAGTCCATGGATATTCCCGCTCGTTTATAAGCGGGGGGCAGTATGCTCGACCTTCTGCTGTTGGTGCTATAGATGCTGTCTCCATCGGACCAGTCATCGTCGGTTTCCCGAACCGGCTTGCACTGGCCTAATATGTTTAGCTCTTTTTCCATGTCCATTGTCATCGAGCTACTAGCATCCTTTGCTTCCTCGTGTGTTACTGACTCGGGTTGCTTAATATGATCCATCTCGCCCTCGGCGACTTTGCTGGATTGCGCAGAACTGGCTGTATCAGTTCGTGGCTCGGTGACAATATAGTTTTTGTTAGTAAATACTTCATCTGCTAGTTTTCCGGACGTGGCTGCATTCTGTAACAATACCTTCTTACGCAGACCACTTGGTGTTGGACTCGCAGCTCTGTTTGTCTTAGAAGACCTCGTTTTAGCTGTGCCAGCGCCTGAGACTGTGGATTTGGTTGACATTATGGATGTTTTTCTTTGTTATCAGTTGGAGGTCAAGCGTAATTGAGTCAACTCCAGGTCTGTTAGATTCCTTATTTGATACCCAATATTTTAAGCCCAAGCACGGGTAGTCTAGATTTTGTGGTTCTTGAGCAATTTACTGTTGAATATTTCCAATATGGCCGACCTAATTCCTTTTTTTCGTTGCTAAAGTGGTGTTTTTTTGATTGAAAAGGCTCGAGTTTGGAGTCAATCTGTAGAGAATAATACGGAGAGTGTATTTATTGGGCTAGTGGGCCTCCTATAGTTTTATCATAAATTAGTAACACTATCGCTCTCCCCGTACTCTCCCGATTGATTTAAGTCCAAGCACGGCCACTTTTGGCCGAGTAGTTTCCGAGAAATTCGAAAAACAAAATTTCCAATATGGCCGACCTGATTCTTCTTTTCGTTACCAAGACGGTGTTTACTCACCGAAATGGCTCGAGCTTGTGCTCAATCTGCAGGGAATACTACGGAGAATGTGTTCCTGGGCTAGTGGGCCACCTAAATTTTTTGCTCACGATAACCAAATGACAGCTTTCTCCAAACCCTCCCGATCAGACTAAGACCAAGCACGACCACTTTTGGCCAATTACTTCCCGAGAAATTCAAAAAGTTAAATTTCCAATATGGCGACCCAAAATTTCAAATTTTTCTAACTTTTGAGATTAAGAAGATAATATAGCCGAGTTTGGGCTCTACGGATAGCTCTCTGTTTAAGGATTTCAATAATTTTGTGAAACTTGGAGATTTATTATTTAATTTTAATTAATAACGAAAAAACACGAAAGTTGTACAAAAAATTACGTATCTATGAAACTAAGTAAGATAATCGAGTTCTGAAAACGGAAATTTGGAGTTAAATTATGTATCTATTTTAAGGCCTTTCCGAAAATAGCAGCAGAGTTCATAAAGGTAATAAAGGATAACATGTGGTTATATAATAATATTAAAAAATTTCTAACTTAAAAACTACTTATTGTAAAAATCCAAAATTTTGTATATACATTTAGTGCAGTAGTCTTAACACTATTTTATAATAAAAGCTAGGAGATTCAATTTCGTTTTTTAATAATTTAATTAACAATTATTTCTAAAATTTAAAAGTTCAATATCTCTTCAACCACTTCACTTATAAAAGTTCCAAAAACTGCTCCCGGCTCCTCTCCGCGTTTGCTAACAGAATGCGACTCCTAAAGTAGCCGCACGATTCTGCATCAAGTAACACGTGCCCACGTGGTACTTGTTTTTTTACGTTTTTCTCAGAAACTGTTGCTCACAAAAATGTCAAATTTTGCACGGTTGTAGGGACCACCAATAGCTTCAAAGCCGCAAAATAAAAATTGGGGGTCTGCGATTTAGTTTTTTAGGAATTTAATTTTGAAATTTTTCCGAAAATTAAAAGTTCAATAATTCTTAAACCACTTAACTTAAATTTGTTTTGAAATTGGCACCAACCTCTTCTCCACGTGTGCTACCGGAGTACGGCTTCAAAAGTAGCCGCACGATTCCGGATCACGAAACACGTGCCCACGTGGCACTTGTTTTTTTACGTTTTTCTCCGAAACTATGCTTCGGAAAAATCACAAATTTTGCACATATGAAGAGGCCACTGATAGCTTTAGAGCCACACTTTAAAAGTTGGGGTCAAAGCGCTTAATCGCACAGCGTTCCACTTTAAAGATTTTTAACTTTTTGAAAATCACTTTTTTTTCGAATAACTCTTCAACCAAAACTCCGATTTTCTAGCACTTTCCACTTATTTAAACCTCTAGACGAGACGCGTTTTTTGGTATATCGCACGCAAAAATCCGATGCAAAAAACCTATTTTTACGTATTTTTAAGCGCGGAGCGACTTAAAAACGTGGCGTTCGGGACGGCGGGTGGAACGGAACTAGGTTAGGTTAGGTTAGGTTAGGTTAGGTTAGGTTAGGTTAGGTTAGGTTAGGTTAGGTTAGGTTAGGTTAGGTTAGGTTAGGTTAGGTTAGGTTAGGTTAGGTTAGGTTAGGTTAGGTTAGGTTAGGTTAGGTTAGGTTAGGTTAGGTTAGGTTAGGTTAGGTTAGGTTAGGTTAGGTTAGGTTAGGTTAGGTTAGGTTAGGTTAGGTTAGGTTAGGTTAGGTTAGGTTAGGTTAGGTTAGGTTAGGTTAGGTTAGGTTAGGTTAGGTTAGGTTAGGTTAGGTTAGGTTAGGTTAGGTTAGGTTAGGTTAGGTTAGGTTAGGTTAGGTTAGGTTAGGTTAGGTTAGGTTAGGTTAGGTTAGGTTAGGTTAGGTTAGGTTAGGTTAGGTTAGGTTAGGTTAGGTTAGGTTTTTTTTTTTTTTTTTTGCACAAAGATCAACATCTTTGTGGTAATGGCAAAGTTGTATTGTTGCCGTTCTGCTATTTGATACAGAACATTGTAGGCACTTGTATTTTTGTCATTATCACAATTTTTTTTTTCCTGACACTGAAGAATTTTTTTTTTTTATTATTATAAATATTTATTTTACATATTATGAATTAATATTAATCTGTTCCGTTAAATTTCTTAAGGCTTTTTATTATACTATTAATATGGTGTAGAAATGTTTCCAATGTACTTTTCTTTTTAATAATTTGGTCAAGGGAGAAGGGTTGTACTTTAAAATTGGCACAAGTTATCGTATGGGTTAGACGTGTAGTTTGAAATTTTGGACAATCATTAAGCAAGTGAAAGATTGACTGTATTGATGTGTCGTCGCAAGGGCATGTGTTATTTTCCACTAGTTTAAATCTATATAGGTACTCTTTGTGGTAGCCGTGACCTGTAAGAATTTGCGTTAGTTCGAAAGAGTGTTTGGTGACTTGATATAATTCATGTATGTGTGTAAGTGTAGGGAGCCATTTTCTGGTTATTTCACCTTTCATGTTATCTTTGTAGAATTGTTCAGAAGCTATTTTACTATCTTGTTGAGCAAGTTTTCTTACGAAGCTAATGGGAAATTTTGTGAGAATAGGGGCGTTATGGCTTGTGGCTGCTGCTTTGGCTGCTAGGTCGGCAGCTTCGTTACCAGGTATACCTGTGTGGGCTTTGACCCAAACGAAATTAACTGATAAACTGTGGCTGTCTAGCATTATATGAATGTTGGTTACTAGGGGGTTTGTGCTATGGGGGTTAGCGATTTCTTGTAATCCAGATTTGCTGTCAGTCAAAATGTATGCATTCGGGATGTGTTTATCTGCAAGCCACACACAAGCTTGTTCTATGGCTTTCAACTCGGCTTGAAACACCGAGCAAGAACTATGGAGTTTTAGTTTTCTTGTTATAATTTTACCATCTGGACAATTTACAACAAAGGCTGCCCCAACCTTTTCGTCGTGTCTGCTGCCATCTGTGTAGATGTGGTAAGTATTTTCGGGAATGATCTGATTGATTTCTTGGGCGTTATTGGCTTCTTGGTAAGGAATAAGTTTGCGTCGAGATGGATGTAACAGTTCTTCTGGTTTCGTTGGTGCGTCTAAAATAATGTCTGTTGGAAGATATTTGCTTATGCCTGTTAGTTTTGTTGTTTCAATGATTGCTAGTTCATTAACTTTGATGTGTATGGGAGTCAGTCTTGCCAGTGCTATTGCATTGATGGTATTTATTGTTCTAAAACCTTTTATTATTTTTACAGCGAAACCACGTTGCAGAGATAGCAGCTTGTCTCGCACATGCTTATATTTCAAAGCCGAGTGCCATATGCTGGGTGCGTAACATATAATTGGTTCGATAACATTTTTATATATAATTTCAATATTTTCGGATTGAATTCCCCACGTAGGTCGAATGTATTTTAATAATTTGTTATATATACTTCTTGTTTTGACTAAGATATTATGAACATGTTGAATGAATTTTAATTTTTTGTCTATGATGACGCCTAGAACTTTTATCTGATTTTCAAATTTGATGGGAGTACCAGATACGGATATTTTTATTTTCTCAGCTTTACTTGTGAAGGCAATTGCTTGGGTTTTCTGAGGCCCGAATTTTAATTTAACTGACTCTCCCCAGACGGTGATTCTATGGAGTGCCTTGTTTATTATTTCCTGTAGTTTTGAGGGGTCTTTGTCGTGAGCAATAAGTGTAACGTCATCAGCAAAGGCTTGAATATGGCATCCTTCGGGCAAGTCCATTTCAAGTAGTTCATCCAAGATCAGGTTCCAAAGTGTCGGACCACAAACCGAACCTTGGATGCATCCTCTACTCATGGTTTTGCTGGCACTGCTGCTTGAGAAATTTATACTGACTGTTCGCTCGCTCAGGTAGTTTGCTATTAGTTTGTATATATTCTGGGGGCAATCAATAATGTGGAGTCTGCGCAAAATAGCGGGCCACCAGGCATTATCAAATGCCGCCTGAATATCCAAGGAGACAGCGGCAACTTGATCTCCCTTGATTTTGCAATTCCTAACAAATGTTATCATATTACTAAGTGCTTCTGTTGTGGACTTTTGTTCCTTGAAACCATATTGTTTATTGTTACATTTATTATTAGTGTACATAAAATGATTTAGTCGTTTGATAACCAACTTCTCAAGAAGTTTACCAAATACATTAAGCAGTCCAATGGGGCGATAGGCTGAGGTTACAGTATAGTCAAGTTTGTTGGGCTTAGGAATGATAATTACTTGGGCATGTTTCCATTGTTTCGGGAATATCGATAAAGCTAGGCATCTATTCATGATATTAGTTATTAGTTCTGGAAATGTTTGAGTGAAACAGAAGCATATGTCGGAAGTAAGGTGATCTGGTCCAGGTGATTTTCGAGGGTTCATATCCTTGAGGTTATGGAGGACTTCATCAATAGTAAATGGTGGATCATCATTCGTATTCGGTGGAAATTTAGTGGTTTGTCGGGTGACTGTTTGGGAGCTGTAGGTGTCAGTGGTGTCCTGTGGATAAAATTTTTGTAGAAATATACGGGCTGTTTCTTCACAAGAAGTGGTATATTTGTTTGGTGCTATTTTGAGGGTGGAAGGTGGTTGGGTTGGAATCGAATTCTTCAGCAATCTATTCGTAACTGACCACACATCTTCCTTACCTTGTTTGTTGCAGAATTCGCGGAAATTGTCATTTGAGGCTTTTCTGATTGCTTCGGCGTATTCCTTTCGAAGTTGGGTCCTGTTTGCAATTGCCTCGTTCATTGGAAGATTTTTCCGACTAAGTTTCTGAAGCAGGTGATGGTTGTCAAGAACTTTTCTTTTTAATTTTTCTAAGTCTTCGGTCCACCAGGAAGGGCGCTCAGAACGAACAGAAGAGTGGGGAAGATGCTTTTTACAAATTTTGTGAATAAAAGAGGTTATTTCATCAATAAAGTGTAGTAATTTATTTGGGTCTAGGGATAAGATGTCGACTTTGTTGAGTTGGGTAAGTTCAATTTCTTTGGCGAAGGTTTCACTTAATTTGTCCCATTGCTTAAAATTATTAGTGTTATATTTGTAAGTCGATTTTTTCTTATTCTGACGGATTAGATTTTTATTTAGGATATATTCAAATTTAATACCATGGTGATCAGAGGAGGGACATATAGAATTTTCAATTTGCCAGTTAACAATATGATTCGAGATTGAGGGTGAAGTTATGGTGAGATCAACGATGGAACCACGCAGAATTCCATCCGCTGTAGTTTCATATGTGTGATCTGTGCCAGTGTTATTGATGGTAAGATTGTGACAAATAATAAGATCAACGATTTCTTTACCTCTTTTATTAGCTGTAGGAGATCCCCAAAGTTGGTGCCAGCCATTTAGGTCACCCGCGATAATATGAATGGCGTCTCCTGTTTCAATTAAAAATTGTTCCAAGTAGTTCAATGTTTCATTTTCGTCATCTTTGGGCTCTACGTAAATGCTAGTTAGAAATATTCTTTTCCCAGAAGTGATGAGCTGTACTATACATAAATTTGGCGTTGAGTACTTCGAAATGCCGAGGCAGCTGCCAAGACCCTCTTTGATAAGAATGCTAGCCTTGACATGACGGTTATGAGGGAATTGGTATGTTGTATAGCCGGGTGTTTTGTTCATAACTGTATTATTTCCTATATATGGTTCATTTATAAAGACTACCTGTACACTATTTGAGCGACAATATGCCAATAATTCTTGTTGAGCATTATATCCACGTCCCAAGTTGCATTGAATGAAAGTAATGCCATCTTTAGACGTTTTATTGCAATTATTGAGATGTATTTTATTGCTCTGTTTGGAAATGTTATGTTTGGAAATGTTATTATTACTCTGATAGTTATTTATTAGGTGATTAGTTTGTAAGTCCATAATCAGTAGATTCTTCTAGTTTATTTTTAATAGAGATAATTCTAGGGCACAGTTTTACATTTGTTGCATTATGTCTAGTGTCGGTATTGGCATTGGTCTTCAAATTATGTTTGTGACAGTTAAAGCACTTACGTTTCTCGTCGGAGGTTCTGTTAGGGCAATCCGTAATATTGTGGTCTTCTGAGGCACAAAACGCGCACGGGTGAATTGCTATGGTACATTTTGTTTTTGTGTGTCCAAATTGTAAACAACGATGGCATTGAACAAATCGCGAGAAAGGCCCGACAAACACCCGTTGGTGATTAATTGCTACACGTCCGTATGCAGTAATAGTTGTGTAGTATTTAGGCGCCACTTCCAAAACTGCATTATATAAAGCTTCATTCTTATTTGAAGTAAGGAAACAAAGGCGTAGTGCGTCTTCAGGAATCGAATTTTGGTAAGAAATAATTTCAATTAGTTCTTCTTTTGTTGTTTCTCTTGAAATTCCTTTTAAAATAATAAGGGGGCGCCTACTTTTGGCCTCTTCGGCTTGTAATCCTTCTATCTGGTTAGCTTTAGTAATGGCTTCCTCGCATTGCTTGTGGTTTTCAAACTCTACGCGAATTTTCCCATTTGATATTGTGTGCACTTTAACAGGGGCATATTTTTCTTTCTTAAATGAGATGTTCTTTTTCCAGGTAGCGAGAATATCTGAAGATTTAGCTAAAGGGTTTGTAGATTTGATAACTATTGCTGGTTTTTTAGGTGTAAGAGATGCCACTTTTGCGTATGTAAGACCAGGCGCATTGGAAATAGGAGTTAGTTCTTCTTTAAGCTTTTTGATTTCCTCTATAACGCTGGTTAAAATATCACTCTTCAAAGTCTGATCCTCGACATGTGAAGTTTTCGCCGATAATACAGTGGAAAGGCTGTTCGAGGCCCTTCTAATTTCTTCAGCTGCCAGATTTATAAGACGTTTGTTGACAGCTGTAACGCTTTTTCCCTCATTAACCGCATTAGAGATACATGTGGTCAACTGATTGATGAGATCTATATATGTATCGAGGTTTTTTACATTACTAACGTCACAAGGAAGTCGTGGTATTTCTTTATCTAAAGGCGCCATTATATATAAAAAAAATGAAGGCTAAATAGTACTTTTATATAATATTATAATATAAGTCTACTTAAGTAATGAAAACCGGGAGGGTGGGAGGGTGGGAGGGCGATTTTCTCTAATTCCTTGTGTATTATTTAGCAGATTAGAGTGCAGATGGCAGTTTCTACACAGGACGGAGCTAATAAGTGCAAAAAGAGAGAAAAAAAAACGAAGATTTAAAAAAGTTTAAAAATTTTATAAAATTACGACTATAAGAAACGGATTATTTGAAAATTTGTTATAAAACAGTGAAAATTTTATGAAAAAACTACGGGGAATTACAGGGGGCAGTTAATTATACTATATTAATAGAAAATATGAACAGAAAAGATCAATTTTCAGCAAAATTAGAGAAGAATTTATGTTTTATTTACGAATTTACAACTATATTAGAATAAAAACGCGAAATTTAATTATTTAACGGCAAATATTTACTAAGAAAAGTACTGGGATATATGGGGGCTAATTGATTACACTATTTAGAGAAAATTTGAAAGAAAAAGACCAATTTTCAGGAAAGTTATTAGCGAATTTCTAGTTGGTTAGGTTAGGTTAGGTTAGGTTAGGTTAGGTTAGGTTAGGTTAGGTTAGGTTAGGTTAGGTTAGGTTAGGTTAGGTTAGGTTAGGTTAGGTTAGGTTAGGTTAGGTTAGGTTAGGTTAGGTTAGGTTAGGTTAGGTTAGGTTAGGTTAGGTTAGGTTAGGTTAGGTTAGGTTAGGTTAGGTTAGGTTAGGTTAGGTTAGGTTAGGTTAGGTTAGGTTAGGTTAGGTTAGGTTAGGTTAGGTTAGGTTAGGTTAGGTTAGGTTAGGTTAGGTTAGGTTAGGTTAGGTTAGGTTAGGTTAGGTTAGGTTAGGTTAGGTTAGGTTAGGTTTTTTTTTTTTTTTTTTTTTTTTTTTTCCAATAAAAAAGAATTTGGATAATTCTTCAATAATGCAATATGCTTATGGGATACAATTTGCATTATTTAGACTGCTTTTGTTTATTTCAGTTGTTTTTTAAAGTAGTTTGTTTTAGTATTTTATTCTTTATTTTATATTATTCTTATAATACGATTGTGTAGGTATATTTAACTGTTAAACTTTTTTAATGATTTAACGATGGTTTTTATATGTTTCTCGAATGTTGTTATTGACGATTCTTTTTGAACTACTTCGCTTAATATAAATGGATCTATTCTGAGATTTTGGCAGTTAATTTCATGGTCTATTCTACTTAAACTAAATTTAGGACATACCTTTATTAAGTGGATAATAGTTTGGGGCGTTATGTCGTCACATGGACAATTTTCATTTTGAACTATTTTAAATCTATGCAGGTAGCTTTTATGGAAACCATGATTTGAAAATATTTGTGTATTATAAAAGTTGGGTTTAATTTTTTCCAAAGCTGTTTGAAGTTTTTCGTAAGTGGGAAACCAAGTTTTAAGGTAAGTGCAATTTGCAGGATCATTATAATAATTTTCAGCTGTTGTAGTGATGTTGTGCTGATGTATTTTCTTAATATAACTTATTGGGAACTTCGCATAGTCAGGCACTTTATTCAATTTTGTAGCTGCTTTCGCAGCTCTATCCGCATTTTCGTTTCCAAGGATGCCATTATGTGCTTTTGTCCAAAAGAATTTGATCACTTTATTTTGTGATTGAGCTTGCATAATGTTTCGATGGATTTGAACAACTATTGGATGAGTCGTATCTGGATTACTGATTTCTAAGAGTCCGGATTTGCTGTCAGAAAATATTGTGAAGTCAAGCATTTTGTTTTCTAATATCCAGTTAGTTGCTTGTAAAATGGCAAATAACTCGGCCTGAAAAACAGAGCAGGTGTTGTGCAATTTATATTTTTTTATAATATTTAAGCCTTCAGTGTGATGAACTACTAGTGCTGCTCCAACTCCGTCTTCATTTTTACTGCCATCAGTAAATATGTTCGTTGTGGTATTAATTGTGAGTTCTTTTAAATCTTCCTGGCAAGTAATTTCAGAAAATTGTACTGATCTTCTTTTTGATGGATGTGGGAGTTCTGCTGGGGAAGCTAGTCTTTCCAATTCAATGTCGTTTGGGAGGTATTTAGATGTTTTCCGGTGCTTAGTTATTTCAATGTCGGCAAAATTTTCAATTTTAATATTTAAGAGCGGAAGTTGTGCTAGAGAGATAGCAGTTGAAGTGTTAAGGGTCCGGAAACCTCTTATAATTTTTATTGCAAAATTGCGTTGCAGAGAGAGAAGACGTTTTTGGACATATTTGTATTTTAGCGCTGGGTGCCAGATACTTGCAGCATAACACATTATCGGCTCTATTACGGCATTATAAATAGAACGGACATTCTCTGAATTTATTCCCCAAGTAGGTTTAATGAATTTAGCAAGCTTCTGATAGAGTTTGTACGACCTATTTATAATATGATCTACGTGTTTAATAAAATTTAATTTTTGATCAATGATTACTCCAAGATACTTTATTTGGCGACAAAATTGTAGTTGTTGATTATTCATTATTATTTGACATTTCCTAGCTTTGTTTGTAAATGAAATCATCTGTGTCTTTTGTGGGCCAAATTTCAATTTAACACTAATTCCCCAATCGGTTATTCTAGTAAGCGCTTCATTGGTTATATTTTCAAGTGTAGTTATGTCTTTCGACTGTGTGATTAAGAGAATGTCATCTGCAAAGGCTTGAAGGTGGCATCCCTGAGGTAGTTCAGCCGTTAAGAGTTCGTCTAAAACCAGATTCCATAGTATAGGACCGCAAACTGAACCTTGAATGCATCCTCGAGACATAGGTTTGGTACATGAACTGTCAGCAAAATCAAGCCTGACCGTTCTATCCTTAACATAATTTTGCAACAGTTTGAATAAGTTAGAGGGACAGTGTACAGTGTTGAGTTTGTGGAAAATCGCTGGCCACCACGCATTGTCGAATGCGGATTGGATGTCAAGAGATATAGCTATTACTTGTAGTTTTTTAGCTTTAGCATCTTGAATCACATCAAGTGCTTTCTGGATAGCATTAGTTGTTGATGTCTGTTCTTTAAATCCAAACTGCATATTACTCATAGTGCCTGTTATATGAAGATGATGTTTTAATCGTTTCGTAATAAGTTTTTCTAGAACCTTTCCGAAGACATTTATTAGGCCTATTGGTCTGTATGAAGATGTTGTATGTTCGCTTTTATTAGGCTTAGGTATGACTTTGATATAAGCAACTTTCCAAGCTTTTGGGAAGTACGAGAGTTGAAGGCATCTATTCATTAGCTTAGTTACCACAGATGGGAATAATTTTATGAAATTTGTACAGATATCGGCTGTGAGGTGGTCAAGACCTGGAGATTTCTTGGGGTTCATGGAGGATACTGCATTTATTATTTCGTCGACTGTGAATGGAGGTTCTGGTAGCGTTGCAGGTATTTTTTTAGATAGTCTCCTTATCGTTGTGTGCTGTGGATTTGTGTCCGGTTCATCTTCAGGAAAGTACTCTTTAAGGAAAGTTTCAGCGGTCTCTTGGGTGGTTGAGGTGTAATTACCAGATTTAGTTTTAAGAGTAGTAGGAGGCTTTGTTAGTGGTGTTGTTTTTAATAATCTATTCGTAACGCTCCAAACGTCCTCCTTTCCTTGCTTATTACAAAATTCTTTGAAGTGTTTTGTTGATTCGGCTCTTATTGCTTGCGAATATTCATTTTTTAGCCTGTCTTTTTCTGATAGTGCGTCGGTCATGGGTTTTTTATTACGCTTTAGTTGTTGTAGTTTGTGGTGGTTTTTTATAACTTTTTGTTTAAGACTCTCTAGTTTTTCATTCCACCACGGAGCTCTATGGGCGTGTTCGCCTTTTTGTGGAAACAGTTTATTGCAAACATTTTGAATAACAGACGTTAATTTTGAGACATATTTTTCAAGCTCTGTAGTGTTAAGATGCTCAATATTGATATCTAGGTCTAAGTTTTCACTAATTCGTTTTTGAAATACTTCTTTTATATCGTCCCATTTTATATTTTGTGTGTTGTACTTGAAGGTGGACAGTTTTTTGGCTCTTGTTAATGAACTTTTATTCATATGTAATTCGAAAATAATGCCATTATGACTAGATGTTGGACTACATTCTTTTGTAATTTTCCAGTTTGATATTTGATTTGGCGGTGAGTTGCAGGTGAGAGTTAGGTCTATAATTGATTCCCGATGGATGTTATGAGAGACTGTTTCAAAAGTAGGATCGGTGCCGATGTTACAAATGTTTAGATTATTGGTTGTGATCAGGTTTACAATGTTGTTTCCACGGCGGTTGGCTCGCACTGAACCCCATAGGGGGTGCCATCCATTGAAATCTCCGCCAATAATGTGTATAGAGTTTGGATTATTCTGGAGGAAGAAATCTAATGAATTGATTGTGTTTATTTCATCGTTCCTAGGTTCAACGTATGCACTAATTAAAAATACTTTTTTACCGCGGATGACAATTTGCACAATGCACAGATTTGGAGAAGAATATTCGGACATACCCAGGGTACATCCAATTTTCTGTCTTACTAGAATACATGCTTTAACATGACGATCAGTTGGGAACTGATAAATATTGTAATTAGGGCATGGATTCATAGAACTATTTTTACCTACATATGGTTCGCTGATAAAAACTACATCAATTTGATTATTGTTAATATATGTAAACATTTCGTGTGTTGCTGCATAGCCCCTGTCAAGGTTAATTTGTAAACATTTTATTGCGGGGTGATTTTTAGAGATTGTATTGTTTCTATTTCTGATGTCCATAGTCAGTCCTGTTTTTGCAGCTTTCTATCTGTTTTTGTAAGCGGGGACAAAGTAGCGACGTGGCACTATGTTGAGTATTTAAATTCAAATTATATTTCTTGCAATGTAGTGAGCAGTTGTAACAGTTGACTTTAGTTTCGTCTTTTTTGACTGGGCAATCTTTGTAGGAGTGGTCAAATGATGAGCAGTAGGAGCAAATTGTTTTGTCTTCTGTGCAATGTTTCTTCGTGTGACCGAATTTAAGGCACTTGTAACAATGAAGATACGCTGGGTGGTCTTCAGTATGTACTCTCTGATGATCAATATTTAATTTCTGTAGTTCTATAACAGTTCTCCAAATTTGAGGAGTTACCATAAAAACAGGGTTGTATAGTTTTTTATTTTTATTATTTTTTATAAAACGGAAAGTTATATCGTCAGGAGTTTTTATTTCACTTTTTATTCTTGGGTTTTGATTTATAATAATTTCTTTGAGTTCAGCTACTGGGGTGTCGATATAGACGCCCTTTAATATTATCATAGGCCTCAGTTTCTTGGCTATATCAGCGTTAACCAAGCTATCTGGCTGATTTGCGGCGTCAATAACCTTGTCCCGTTGTTCTTCGTTATCAAACTCTACTCTGAGTTTATTGTTAGATACTTGCTTGACGTCAGCGGGACTGAAGGTATAGTGCTTAAAGTGTACACTTTTCCGCCAAGCACTAATAGTATCTTGTGGAGAAGAAACTGGCTGCTTCGCACTAACAATGATTGCCGGTTTTGTTATAGGAATGGATTTCTTTACAGGCGTGGAAGATTTAACAGCGTTAGCGTACGATATGGGTGATGTAGTGGTTGAAGGTGATAGAAGTGGACGTTGCAATGGCTGAGTATATAGTTGTTGAGGTTTTTGGGTAAACTTTGAGAGCTCTTCTTTAATAGTGTTCCTGATGATTGTCACAGTTTTATTTTCGGCTGATGATATTGAATGCCGTAAAACGGTTTTCACTTGGTCGAACAATTGTTGAGAACTGCGATTAATTTCATCCAGCGATTTTTTGATGTTATCTTTATTCTGGCGCGTAACGCTTCTATTGCCGTCTAAATTTTGCTGAATAAAATGTATGTTTTCTAATATTTTTGAGAGGTATTCTTCGTTCAGATTTAACCCGGGGTCAGACCGTGCCTCTTCGTATTCGTCGTCAGTTATATGGATGGGATCTTCAGCCCTGTTAGTCGCTTTTATGAACTCTTGGCTGAGATCGACTTCAGAACAAGTATTTTTTAAAGTTGACATTTGTGTAATGTAAAACAACTTAAGTAATGAAAAGCGAGAGGGTGGGCGGAATAAACGATGACTTAAACAAAAAACTTTAGTTTTATGAATTTACTACTATTAGAAAATCGAATTATATGAAAATAAATTATTTAAATGCGAAAATATATAAAGAAAACTATGTAAAAATACGAGGGACAATAAATTATACTATATAAAAAAATCTAAATGAAAAAAAAAACGAAATTAATTATGATTTATAATGACAAGTATGAAAATTTACTTAAGTGATGAAAACAGGGAGGGTGGGAGGACGATTTTCTCTATTTCCTTGTGTTTTATTTTACAGATTTGAGTGCAGATGGCAGTTTCTACACTAGACGGACCTTACAGAAGCAAAAAGAATGAAATAAAAGCAAAATTGAAAAAATTTAAAAATTTTATCAAAATACGACTCTAAGAAAATGAATTATATGAAAATTTGTAATTTTACTGTGAAAATTGTATAAAAAAACTATGGGGAATTAAAGGTAGTAATTAGTTACACTATATAAAAAGAAAATATGAACAGAAAAGATAATTTTTATGCAAAGTTAGAGAAGATTTTATGTTTTATTTGTGAATTTACGACTATAAAAGAATGAAAAATGTGAAAAATTATAATATAACAGTGAAAATTTAATAAGAAAACTATAGGGTAATATGGGGAGCAATTAGTTGTATTATTTAGAAAAAAAATTTGACCAAAAAGACGAAGTTTTATGAAAGTTATAAGCAAAGTTGTAGTTGAATTTAATTATTTGTATCGATTAACCACTATACCTCGGTTTAGGTAAGTATCGATTTTCTCTATTTCCTTGTGTTTTATTTTACAGATTTGAGTGCAGATGGCAGTTTCTACACTAGACGGACCTTACAGAAGCAAAAAGAATGAAATAAAAGCAAAATTGAAAAAATTTAAAAATTTTATCAAAATACGACTCTAAGAAAATGAATTATATGAAAATTTGTAATTTTACTGTGAAAATTGTATAAAAAAACTATGGGGAATTAAAGGTAGTAATTAGTTACACTATATAAAAAGAAAATATGAACAGAAAAGATAATTTTTATGCAAAGTTAGAGAAGATTTTATGTTTTATTTGTGAATTTACGACTATAAAAGAATGAAAAATGTGAAAAATTATAATATAACAGTGAAAATTTAATAAGAAAACTATAGGGT